>CM077307.1:41157500-42407500 GCA_039655065.1 Glossophaga mutica | reverse complement strand
GTATGTACAAGCATGTATGTACAATGGGATAAAGATAGTGCATTCAATAAATGGTGTTGGGAAAATTGGACAGATACATTTAGAAAAATGACACTAGACCACCTTCTTACACCACATACAAGAATAAATTCTAATGGAACAAAAACTTTTATGTTAGACCAAAAACCATAAAAATCCTTAAAAGAAAACATAGGCAGCAAAATTTTGGGCATTGTTCATAACAATTTTTTATCTGATCTATCTCCCCAAGCAAGAGAAACAAAAGAAAAAATAAGCAAGTGGAGTACATCAAACTAAAAAGTTTTTGTACAGCAAAGGAAATCATCAACAAAATAAATGAACTTTTTTCTTCATGGAATGAGAGAACATATTCGCAGATACATCTGATAAAGGGTTAATATTCAAAATTTATAAAGTACTTACAAAACTCAACACCAAAAACAAACAAATAACCCAATTAAAAATGGGTTAAGGATCTGAATAGACACTTCCCCAAAGAAGACATGAAGATGGCCAACAGACACATGAAAAGATGTTCAATATCACTAACCATCAGAGAAAAGCAAATAAAAACAACAATGAGATACCATCTCATACCTTTCAGAATGGCTATCATCAATTAATCAATAGCTAGTGTTGGTGAGGATATGGAGAAAGGGGAATCCTTCTCCACTATTTCTGGGACTGCAGACTGGTATAGCCACTATGGAAAGCAGTGTGGAGAGAGCTCAAAAAATTAGAAATGAATCTGCCTTTTGACCCAGTGATCCCACTTCTGGGAATTTATCCAAAGGAATCCAAAAGACTAATTTGGAAGAACACAAGCATCTCTATGTTCATTACAGTGTTATTTACAATGACCAAGATATGGAAGCAAGCAAGTGTCCATCAGTGTTGTGGACCGTTCAGCCTGGTTTCAGGAGTTGTAACCCTCACCCCATGGTGGGCTGTGTAAGAGCCCAAGGGACCCACTTTATCTGGGTCTGTTCTGTCACAAGGACATGACCTACTAAGGAGACAAAGCTTATCTCCCTGGCAGGAGCGCTGCTTCTGCCTCACCCATCTCTGGCCCCAATGCTTGGTTGGCAGTCAATGAGGGGTAAGACTCCTCATGGGAGGGGCAACCTAAGCCAGACTCGACCACTTGGGAGGCCTCATGGTAGGACTCGGGGGGGCTGCAGCAAAGAGGATGTGATGGACCCTCGCCCCCTGGCTATTCTGACATAGCCCGAGTCCTCATTTACGTCTGGGAGATATCTCCTGCTTCCTAATAGGCTTAAAGCCTGAAACTGTGGGGGCAAGTGGTGCAGCCCTGTGCTGGCCAGGATGGCTCCCTGGGTGATCAGGCATAAGAAAGAATTCCTAAAGTCCTATGAAATCTGCTTTGCTAAGAGTGCTCTCCCTTAGGTGGTAAGTGTCCCAGGAGGAAATGAGTATGTCTCCCAAAGTTTGGCAACCCCCTTTTCTGACAGACACTGACTCAGATTAAGCCCTCAGATTTCTTTGACATGTCATACCTGTATTCCTGTGTATTTGAGCCCAATAAAAGCCCAGTGAGGATGGGGCTCTGGGTCATTCTCCTCCGAGAGTTTGACCATCTTTCCTCCCCAAGCAGATCATGTCTTGGTAGTTTTTATTTTCATCCATGACGGAGGGATGGGGCTCTGCGGACGGAGTCCCCCGCACAGCAGTAGATGAGTAGATAAAATAACTATGGGACATTCACACAATCGAAAACTACTGGGCAGTAAAAAGGGAGAAAATTTTACCCTTTGCGACAGTATTGATGGACCTGGAGAACATTATGCTAAGGAAAATAAGTCAGTCAGAAAAAGACAAATACCATACAATTTCACTCACATGTGGAATCTAATGAACAAACTGAACTAACAAAGACAATGGTGACAGACTCACAGATGGAGAGCAGGATGACAGCATGTGAGTGGAGGTTAGGGGTGGAGAGATGAAGCAAAAAGGAAGGAAGACTCACGGACATGGACAGCAGTGTAGTGATTGCTAGGGGAGGGCAGGTATAAAGGGACTAAAGGGCAATGGACAAAGTACAATAAATATTAAATTAAAAATGGAAAAAAAGAACTAATGAGAAAGCACATTGGAAGCTGTGGCTTCACCTTTGGTTTCAAATAAGTGGTCTTAATTTTTCTTCTTACAGAAGTTTGAATCAGTTTGTTACAAAATCATCTAAACCATTAATTCTTGCAACTTTCAGTTAAAGTCCAGTCCTTCATTTTTACAAATCTATGAGGTCAATAGAGATTATCTAATCTTAAATATCACATAATTCAGTTAAGTCCTTGGCACAACCTCTCACTTGCAGTACTATACTAATGCTGTACTATTTTGTTTTAAAAAAACTACAAAGGGAAGATTGAAGATAAGTAACAAATTTTCATCATTGTGGAAATGGGTAAAGAAATTATGGTGTGAAAATAGAATTCCATATGTTCCAGCAATTTCCCTTCCAGGTATTTATCTGAAGAAAACAGGACACTAACTCGAAAAGACACTTGCACCCCCATGTTCTTTGCAGCATCATTTACAATAACAACGAAGACATAGAACCAACCTAAATGTCCACTGGTGGATGAATGAATAAAGAAATTTTTTCATATACACATGTACATATATATATACACATCCCATCATATATGTATACATACATGTATTAGATTAGAATAATATGTGTTAAATATAAATAAATATATTAAATATAAATATATATACACCTCTCCCATCATATATGTGTGTGATGGAATATTATTCAGTCATTAAAAAAGAATGGAATCTTGCCATTTGTGACAACATGGGTACCTCGAGTACATCATGCTAAGTGAAATAAGTCAGACAGAGGAGGACAAATAACAAGATCTCACTTATATTTGGAGTCTTTAAAAGTGAAAAAATAAAACACCAAGCACATAGATACAGTGAAAACATTGCTGGTTCCCAATGGCAGGGGGTGGAATGTTGGTAAAAGGAGTAAAGGGAGTCAAAAGGCACAAACTTGCAGTTATAAAATAAATAAGTCCTGGGGGTGTAAAGCACAGCACAGCCACTATAGTTAATAATGCTGTGCTGCATTTTTGAAAGTTGCTAAGAGAGTAGATCTTAAAAGTTTTCATCACAAGAACAATTTTTGTAACTGTATGGTGACAGATATTAACTAGATGTATTGTGGCGGTCATTTTCCAACTGTATACAAATATCGAATCATTATGTTGTGTACCTGAAACTCAATTTAAAATACTGTGGTGCAATGAGAGAAAACTACCATAGCTGTTAAAGAGAATGAACTAAAGCGACACATAGAGACCTGGAATGATCTCAAACACATAATACTGAGGTTCTTCTTAAAAACAGTTCTAAAGTAATTCTTTTAAAATAATAGTTATATAATAGTTATATTAATATTCACAACATTGTATGGATGAATAAAAACTGTAGTAAACAGAAAGATGTAGCCTGGAAGGATAAAAGCAAAGATCTGACTAGTATGTCACTTGGGACATTGGAAAGATACCTCTTCAGTGTTAATCACCAATCAAGGACTAGGGTCAGCGCTAGGAGCTCTGATATAAGGCTCTTACCTCTTTTAGATGTTTTGCAGACAGGTGGATTCATTTACTCACCACGTATTTGGTACTTAACTTGTCTGTGTGCAAGATGGGACTAAGAAGAACATCACCTAATTTTGTGAGAGTGAAGTAATTTGTATAAAGCGGCAAGTGTGCTGTCTGGCATATAAGGTCAGCTGCTTCTGTTGGCTTGACTGTTTACTAGGCACGGTTCAGATCCCAGAACTTTGTGTGAGACCCTGATTGGAAAACACGGAGCTCAAATGTCTGCGAGGCTCTCTGAGATGCCTTGAAACCATAAAAGCAAGAGCCACAGCAGTCCCAAGATAAGACTTTCTTAGATGAGTTTGGGTTCTCCCTGGTATTCAGCGCCTGGCATCTGGTCCGCTGCAGGGCTGGGTGGGGAGAGGAGGAGGGGCAGAGAGAGACAGAGGAACCTGGAGCAGGGCTCACCCAGCAGCAGGGCTCACCCAGCAACAGGGGGCGGAGCCTGGCGAAGTTCAGGAACAGAGTTCGGTGGGGTGGGACAGGGCAGGGTAGGGAGGGGCGGTGCTGAAGGGTTTGCACTGACAGAGACAGACAGGAACTTCGCCTGCTCAGACCTCAGAGAAGCCAGAAGTCTGAGCCCTGCTCATGGCGATGGGGTCCCTAGTGGCGGCCATCTGGAGGGCGCTCAATCCCAGCACTCTCCTGCTCAGTGTCGTGGTCTTCCTGGTCCTTGCAAACTTCTTCAAAAGACAACAGCTCCCAAAAAACTACCCGCCAGGGCCCAGGTGTGTGTCTTTCCTTGGGAACTTCTTCCTACTGGATTTTAAGCAGCCACATCTGTCCCTTCAAAAGGTAAGAGCAAGCTAAGGTGCTGGACCCTGAGTCCTGACTATGACCTGCAGATGGAGGACCTTCCTGGAGACTGAGGGCAGGAGGATGGGTGGCTCTGCTGCTAATGCCAGTCCTCTGGTAAACCGCACTTTCAGCCTCATTTTTCTCAGCTGGGAGGATTCCATATGCCCTTTCTAGGGGTGAAATATCATTAACTGTTTACCATTTGTGTGCTAGGCATATTACATTCTTCAACTCGTTTGACGGTGTCTTGTTAAATATTATCAGAACATCTTTTTGCAATAGAATGACCCTGTCCTCCTTAATATTGGTATCCTTGTGGGGCGGGGGGAAGCTGTACTTTCCCTCTCTCCCTTTCGGATGTTCCATTTCCCACGTGTAAAATAATAATACCACCTAAATCCTCACCACTTGTCAACTGAATTGCTCCCACCACCATGATGACTGAGCGCCTCCTGTTCTTCAAGCATCTGTCTGGAAGTAATTATGCAATATGCTAAAATGTCTTTCCTCAGCTCAGATTTTCTTAGCGCTTAGAGATGTTTCTCCTTAACAAGTTCAGTCTCCATCGGAAGCTACTTGGAACTCTAGGACCTCTTTCCTCTTCTTTATAATAATCTCCCACCAGGGCTCCCTAACTGGGGCCACTCTGAAATCCTTAAAAATTTCTTCAACATCCAACACTTTCTCCCCAATCTTCAACTGGTTTTCTGCCTCTCAGCACAGGTTCCTTGCTGACAGGCAACACTGTGATTGGTGGTTTTGGAAAATGAAATAAAACAGTGAAGGGTCAATAGCAACATGACTCATAGCAGGTGTGCAAAAAGATTAGGTCCCCTAGAAATGACTGGAGCACTTTAAGCAGGTGCCTGTATACTCAAGTCAGGAAGAAGGTTTTATCAGTTTCTGGGAGGAACACCCAACTGGTAATACTAACAGCATTAGTCACAGAATTTTAGAGCTAGGCTCCTAAATCTGTATCCTAGTTTAAGAAATGCATTGTTTAATTTCCAAGAATTGGGAAGTTTTCCAGTTTTCTTTTGGTTAATGATTTCCATTATGATTCCATTATGGTCAGAAAACATACTTTGTTTAATTTCAATTTTAAACATGTGTTAAAATGGCTCAAGCTATATTCGCATGCATTCTTGGAGGAAAAAAATGTGCTAGTTGTATGTGGATTTTCAACTGTGTATTATGTCCAAGCCCCCAATCCTGGCTTTGTTCAAGGGTCATCTGTATTCTGCTGTTGTTGGGCAGAGTGTTTAATATGTCAATTAGATTTTTATTGCTTAACTGTATTGTTTAATTCTTCCATACCCTTTCTGACATTTTATCTATTGGTTCTACAAATTACTAGGAGAGTCATGTTGAATCTCCAAGTCTAATTACAGGTTTGTCTATTTCTCTATTCAATACTGTTTATTTTTCCTTTATGTATGTGGCAGCTTGTTCACTTGGTGAATGAAGGTTATAATTGTCATGTTATCTTGGTGAATTGACTCATAAATTATTAGATAACATCCTTCTTCATCCCTGGTGATTTTTTTTTTTTTTTTTTGGCCTGGTCAATGCAGCTGTGTTTTTATTAGTATTTGCATGGTGTATGCTTGTCCATTTTTCACTTTTATCCTACTTATATCATTACATTTGAAATGAGTTTCTTATAGACAGCATATACTTGGGTCATCTTTTTATTTTGTCAATTTCTTTTAATTGCTGAATTTAGATAATTTATATTTAATGTAATTATTGATATGTTGAAACATAAGTCTGCCATTTTTTCTATGTTTCCTGTTTTTTATTCCTGTTTCTGCTTTCCTGTCTTCCTTTGGGTCACTGGAACATTTTTTTAAGATACTATTTTATTTTAGTGTTTTGAGTATATCTCTTTGTATTTTGTTTTAAGTAGTTGCTCTAGAGATTGCAATTTGCATACTTAGCTTATTGCAGTGCCCTAGTCTCAACATTTTACCACTTCAAGTGGAATATAGATAACTTGTGACCCTTTAGGTCTCCTTAGCCTCCATGTTTTATAATATAAATGTCTTAAATATTACCTCTATATACATTGAGAACCACATCAGACAATGTTATAATTTTGCTTTTAACTGTGAAACATAGTGTTTTTAATTCAAGAGGAAAAGAATAGTTTATTATGTTTTGCCATTTATTTACCCTTTTCTGTTGCTCTTTCTCCATTCCCAGTGTTCCAAGTTGTCTACCATTACTACTCCTTGCATCTCAAGAACTTCCTTTAATCATTCTTTTAGAGCTGGTTTCCTAAAAAAAATTTTTTTCTTTCCTTTCATTCATCTAATAATGTATTTCACCTTCATTTCTGCAGTGCATTTTCAATGGCTATAGAATTCTAGGTCTACAGTTTCTGTCATTCAACACTTTTGTACCACTTATTTCAGGCTTCCATGTTTTCTGATGAGACATCTGCTATCATTTAAATTGTTGTATCCCATAAACAATGAGTTGTTCTTCTCTGCCTGCTTTTAAGAATTTTTTGTTTGGTTTTAGTTTTCAGAAATTTGATTATGGTACCTCTGGCTCTTAAATCCTTTGTGTGTATTGGGTTCACTGAGATTCTTGAATCTGTAGGTTTGTCTGCTACCAAATTTGAGATTTTTTCATCCATTATTTCTTCATGTATTTTTTTCAACTCCACATGAATTTCTCTCTATTTGTGGAATTCTTGGACAGTGATGGCACAAATGTTAGATCTTTCATTATTTTAACATAGTTCCCTGGATCTCAGTTTTCTTTTCTGTTTCTTCCAAATTATCTATTGATCTGTCTTCAATTTTATTGATTCATCTGTCATTACCCCTCAGCAACTGAGTTACTCTACTGAGTATTTTTTTTTGTTTAAATTATTGTATTTTTCACTTCTAAAATTTCTCTTTGGTTCTTGTGTATATTTCCTTTTTCTTTGTTAAGAATTCTTATTTTTAAATTTTTGAGAGTGTTTATATTTGTTTACCAAAACATTTATACTAGCAGTTTTAAAATCTTTAACCTGTAATTCCAACATCTGTATCCCCTCAGTATTGGTGTCCACTCATTAAAGTTGAGATTTTCTGTATTCTTGGTAAGGTGAATAATTTTGGACTATACCCTGGATATTTTGTGTATTACGTTATATGACTCTGTATTCCATGTAAATCTCTTATTTTGACAGGTTATCGATGGGTTTATGGTCAGAATGATCACTTTTGTGAATTGTGGTTCAAATGTCAATTTAGGTTCTAAAGCCCCTGCAGTGCTATTCTGGTCTTCCCTCTCTCCCCACTTCTCCACACAGTGTGTTGCTTCTAAGAGCCCCCACAGGACTCCATCCTCCATTCTCATCAGGCTAGAAAGAATGAGGGTGGGGACCATGAGGATGACTAGGGTTGCCTCTTCCTTACTGTGGGGAAAATTGAAGTCAGAGATCTACCCATATCCGCTCCATGGAAAGGGGCACCTCCTTATTTCTGTACAAGAGTAGAAATCAGTAGTTCATGGGCCCCAGGGGACTGGTGAACACCTCAATCTGCATGCGTACCTTTTCATGTATACAGGACTTTATTGGAGAGCAGATCCATGATACACACTTCAAAGGATAAATTTTCAAAGGATTCTATGACAAAAAAGGTTAAGAAGCACTGTTATCAAGTTTTATTTCTTATTTCCTTAAGTTTATTTTCTTCTTTTGCTTTATTGGATAAAAATACTTTCTAACTATAAAAGCAACAGACACACTTTGAGACGGTTTAAAATACAGTTCAGTGAATGAAAAAGAATCTTCCCTCTCTTGCACTCACAACCCCAACACACACCCACACACTCACATGTACACACACACAACAGCTATCAGTAATACCTCCATAGGACTTTGGTCTGTATCTTTTCATAGTCCTGTGTAATAAAAATAAAATGATATCTGTTTGAAACATTTTATTTGGGCTTCTACATATCAATAAATAAAAAGTTGAGCTTTTGATACAAAAAATGTTTAGGACACATAAACAGAAAAATTTTAAAAATACAACATAGATATTGGCAGAAAGGTGCTAAACCTCAGTAAAATACGTAGAAGACTTTTCATTTGTCCATTGGAATGATAGGCACACACATGTGCGCATGTGCACACACACTGCTCAGTGCTGGTGGGAGTTTAGAGGAGCGGGCCCTCCCACCTACAGCTGGTGGGATTGAGAATTAGTGCACTCTTTTCCTTTCATTATTTCATTTCTTTGTGTCTTTATCCTGATGGATCTGGAGTTTAAGTACATAGAGCAAGTAGAATCTCGCTCAACTCTTTTATCACTAACCTTCCACTTGTAATTGTTCTTTGTTCTAAATATTTATTTTGCTCCACCTAATTATGTAATTCTACATTTGAAATTTTTATCCCTCATTTGAATTTCTTGTCTTTTACTACTTTTATTTGCCCCTCATGCAGCTCCTATGTTAATGCTTTCCTCTTTATTTTTCTATGTTCTTTTTTGAATGTAAGCCTGCATTAGCCTTCTCAACCATCTTATTTTTAACCGCATGCATTCCTTTACTGTCTGTTTTTTTTTTTTTAAATGTTATGCATTAAAAAGTATGGCCTATCTTACAAAGTCTTCTGAAATTCCCTCTGAGTCATACATTTATTTCCACGTACAGCAATTAGCACAATGATCAGCACAGGGTATTTAACAGTTGTTGGATATCACCAGGGCTTCAGGGGGTCCTTTGACCTATCCATGTTTACACAGCTCATCATACTATAAAAGTTTGTCATCCAGTAATCCTGGACTATTCGTATACATGGGTGTAGAACTAGTAGAGATGGAACTCCAAAGAAATTTCTTCAGTAAATACTAATGGAGTGCTGACTCCCTTCCAAGTACAGGCTGAGAATCTAGGTTGTCATTGAGCTTAATCTGAGATTTTCAGATGTTCTAAAACCATTCTTATTGAGCATTTTTAAGTAGTCAAGAAACCCTTCTTATAAAGCCTAAGAAGTTTGTCCTAGCATTCAACAAGATATCCCTGTAGTTTCTTAGCAGCAGACTACCTTGACATGGAATCTTGGCTCTGCCCTTTCTAGCAAGACAGGGTATGCTGTGCTAGAGATGAACAAAGACTGATGAAAGGCTCTGGCCCAAAAGAACAATGGAAGGAAGAGTTCAGTCTCAACTTTTTTAAATTTATTTTTATTGCATTTCCCATTACTATTTATCCCCTTTACGCCCTCTTCTGCCTCCACCCACCCTCCTTCTCCACAATCAGCACACTGTTGTCCACGTCCAAGCATCCTTTCTCCTTTTTCTTGATTCCTCCACCCCCTAACCACCTCCCAAAGCTATCAGCCTGCTCTTTATCTATGAGTCTGTCTCTATTTTGCTTCTTAGTTCACTTTGTTCATTGGATGCCACATATGAGTGAAATTGTATTTTATGAGTCTTTTTCTGACTGGCTTATTTCACTTAGCATAATGTTCTCTAGGTCCATCCATGCTATTACAAAGGGTAGAGTTTTCTTCCTTTATATGGCTGAGTAGCATGTCACTTTATAAATATATTGTGGGAGAAGGGTGGTGAAATGTGACTGAATCCATTGTACTTGTTCCAATGGGTGTAATGGGGTCCAGGGAAATAAGGGGCACATGGGGAGCATGAGTGCATGGAAATCATGGAGACGAGGCCCCAGGCACCTGGAGGAAATGGAGCCCTTCTGTTAGATCCACTGCCTGCAGCTACACATGCCCAGCAGACCAGAAGCAGGTGCGGGCTTTACCAAGAGTCTTCTCTTGAACAGGCAGGTCAGGAAAGATGGGTGATCGCTGCCTGTCATTAAACCTGACTTGTACCTACCTACCTGTACCTTTGTGCATATTGATGACACACCCACAAACTCTTCCATTTTCCTCTCTGCTCCTCTCTCGCTCTCACTTTCACTCTCTCACTCTCACTAAACTCTAAGGTCCTGGTACCACCTCAGATGCATGTTCTTGTCCTTGAATCTTACACAATGCCTGCAAAATCCTTCCACCGCTCAATAGCTTTGTCACCTTGGCTACATTACTTTAGCTATGACTCGTTTTCCTTTTCTGAAAGACAAGAGAAATCATTGCTACTATAGGGTATTGTGAGCTTAAATCACATAAAACATGAAAGATGCTTAACATGGTACCCAGTGGCTGAATCTGTCTACGATCAGGAGTGCCTTCCTCCCACGCATCCCTGGACTCTGGTCCTCTGTGTCACCACAGGGCACATTCATTCCTCAGATGCTCCAGCGTCTATGCTTCAGGTACCAGGAAACAAAGTGCCTTTCACATTGCTGCTCTCATTCTTCCTCACAGACCATCTGATGGAGGGACCATATTCTGCCTTTTATAGCTGGGGAGCTGAGGTTCAAAAAAATGAGGGAATTTTCTCAAGAGCTCACAACCAGTGAACTGTAGAGCTACAATTTACACACAGCTCCAGAGCTAGAGTGCTTTTCCTTAGCACTGGCCCCAGGCCTGGAGTGAATTTTCTGTCTTCCAGAACACATGTTGAGAAAAGGGGACTTCTCTTTTGTTTAAACAGATATGATTTAGTAAGAAATCCGTGCTTGCTATTCCAGACTTATAGTACACAGATGTCAGCCTTCTTTGGTGAGCCACACGTGCTGAATTCTGTTCAGTAGACTTTAAGATGTTTGAGGTTAGAGACCTTGTTTATTTTATTATAGTTATATCTTCATAACTCATTTTCAGGACAATGGAAGATGCTCACTCAATTTGTATAGGTGGACGATACGAAAAAAATGTTTTATAAGATATGTACATGTCCTATAGTGAATTAAATCCAAGTGTAGTTGAGAAGGGGAGGAGAATAAAACAGGGAGAAACATTCCTGTCAGCTCAAAGAGAGCACACACCCCTGCTCTCAATACAAGCCCTCCAGCTACACACTTCCTTCTTTCTTGGACACGCAAAGATGTGCATATTCACATCTGACTATTTATTTTTCAGTATGCGAAAAAATATGGGAACATTTTCAGCATGGAGATTGGTATCTGGCCTACAATTGTTGTAACTGGATTGCCTTTAATCAAAGAGGCCCTTGTCCACCAAGGCCACAAGTTTGTTGACCGCCCCATATCCCCCATTCGAGAACGGATCTTCAAGAAAAATGGTAAGTTTCTTGACCAATATCAGATGTGTATGTTTAATAATTCTAAGGTCTGTTAATGGTGCCCCATGTGACTAGACCTCTCCAGCACACCTTAGAGACCAATCCCATTATAAAATTCCTGCCTTTAATGGAAGCTTGATCCTTTCATTTCCCTACAAAGGCTCTGTCTCCGAGGATTGTGCTGGGTTAGCCCTGATGTCAGGGATTTAGAATAAACTGTGTCTCCTGTGTGAACTCACTGTGCATGCTTTAATAAACAAGTGACCAAGTTTTGATAAACAATGCAGCATTCCATGATGCACTGAAAGAGCCAATACTTTCTCTTTTTCTGGTTTTCCACTGCAGATCTCTTCCACTAGGATAAGGGATGTGGATCTGCTTCCTTCCACTGGTTTTGTCATTTCTTCTTCTTGACTGTAGGCTCTTATGCTTCATCATTAAGGCTGTGTCCACAGGCTATCTCAAGCCTTCCTGTCTACATTAGAACAGTTTGGCATAAATAGTTTAAATTATCATTAAATGAACTTAAATATTTAAAAATCTAAGTAAGAAACTCAAATTTATTACTCTATCAAAGCACAATGTTTTCATATGCTTCCCATTCCTCTTTGGAATATTTTATCTATGAACTCTACATCCATCTACTCTATTATCTGCAATGTGAAGCACAGTGCTATGCACCAGCAATAAAACAATGAGTAGGACAGATAAAATCCATGTTCTTATGTAAGTCAAGTTCTATTCAGGGAGAAAGACTATTGACTAACTGTAATAATTTAAAGACTTTCTGTAGATATGTGCAGAATGAACTTATTAGGGTTATCTACTCTAGTCCTAGGATTCAGGAAAAACTAATGTAAGTGAGTTAATTTAATCAAGCAAAGAAGAAATCAGGCAGAGACAATAGAATATAAAAAGTCCCTGAGATGAGAAGAAGCAGTGAACTTGAGGAAATGAAAAAGTGGGCAATGTGGCAAGAACAGAGATCAAATGGAATAATTAATTGGAGATGAAGCTGCAGAGCTTGGCCAGGAATAGTTTATGCAAGTTCCTGGTAAGTATTTTGGGTTTTATCCTAATAACAATGAAGCTCTTAAATGGTTTTCAGTAGAGAAAGGAATCATCATATAGACATAGTACATTTTAAAAACTTATTTTCATTGCAATGTAGTGACTGAAATAAAGGAAGCAACAGACTGTTGCAGCATTTGGGGCTAGAGAAGGTGGCAGCTTGGACTAGGAGGGTAGCACAAGAGAGGACAGTACACTAGGTTAAACTGGGGCAGTGGCAGTGAAGATACATGGATTTAAGATATTCAGGAGGTAAATCCAGTAGGACATGATGACCTAGAAGAAGAGGAAATAGAGGGAGAAGGAGGTGTTTAGGTAGACATCCAAATGGGTATATGGATGGAAAGAAGGGTGCTTGGAGGATGAGGTAAGTTTGGCTTGGGTGGGGAGTTGTATGGAGAAAAGCAAAAATTCCGTCATGGATATGCTGAGTTGGAAGTTGTTAAAGTCAAGCAGACAGTTGTATATCTGCGTGTGGAGCTCAGAGATAGAAATTGAAGGTCACTATCAATAGATGTTATTTAACTGTTTAGGTGAGAGGTTTTCCAGAAAATGGAGTATGTGGTAAGAAGAGAAGACCTTCTCTCAAAGAACTCCATCATTTCACAATTGAGTAGAAGATGAACTAGCCAGAGATATGGGGAGTTCTCTACTTTCAGAGAATTAAGGAAAAAATCTGGGAAGTGTAGTGTCCCGAACACCACTGGAAAAAGATATTTTTCAAGAAAAAGTATCTCATGTTGCTGAAAAACCAAGTAAGATGAGGTTAAAAAGTAACCCTGGATTTGACAGCAAGGAAGGTCATTTCACCGAGAGACTAGAGCCAAAGCCAGACATTCAAGGTGTTGAAGAGTGCTCTAGAAGTGAAGAAATGAAAGGAGTGTGGCCTTACCCGTGTCACACAAGAAATGATGGTCTGTTGAACATACCAAGATGTTGTCTTTTCCTTTGCCTGCATGGGATATTCACGCCTATGCTTTCTTCAGTCATTTCTTCATTTATGAAGGTTAAGTGCAGGTGGACCTCTCCTATTAGACCCGTTAAAGCCTTGCCTCTTTACAAATATGGATTTTCTTACCTATGGGTGCATTCTTAGTGTGTAGCACAACATAAATAAATATAGCTATGTGACTAGTAATGAAAGCATGGCCTTTACAGTCAGGTACATGGGAACTTAACTGTTCAGCTTCTTACTACCCTTTGTGTGTCTTTGCAAACTTTACTTTATTCCTTGTGCCTCAGTTTTTTCATCAGCAAAGTTGGAAAGGGGGTGATAATTGTATTTACCTTCCAGAGTTTCTGTGAGTACCTAATTAGCATAAAAAATACTAATGTGCATGTTACTGCCACCAACCAGTACATGCAAGCATTTATATTCTGCTTAATGACCTTTTCCTTTCTACAGTCTCATACAAGTTCCCACACCATGTGTTGGCTTTCTTTTCATAATGCTGGCTTTCTTTTTTTCAGGACTGATCATGTCCAATGGTCAGATATGGAAGGAGCAAAGAAGGTTCACCCTCACAACACTAAGGAATTTTGGTTTAGGAAAGAAGAGCTTAGAGGAACGCATACAGGACGAGGTCCATCACCTCGCCCTGGCAATAGAGGAGGAGAACGGTGAGTGTCCTCTAGGACAGGTGCAGGAGACTGCGGCCCTTCCATTCACTGAACAGATACTTAGTACTTACGCGCCTGTCCTGTGCCCAGCACGGTATTGGGCCCTGCAGATATAATTGAACAATTAACCATGGCCCTGCCCTCATGGAGCTCTAGAATTAAGCACAAGAAGGAGGGCATTAAAGCCATTATTGATTTTAAACTCCGGTCATCAGTTTGACTTCCTAGGCACTGAGTGAGTACTTGCTGTATGTCTGACCCAGTCTAGGTTGCTGTGGCCAGAGCCTCAGGTGTGTTTCTGTCCTCAGGGTGTCATATGTTGTGTAGACTCTCAGTAGCAAACAGTAGCAAACCAATCTGAAGAATCTACCTTTTCTTCCACTTGCAGGACAGCCTTTTAACCCTCACTTCAAGATCAACAATGCAGTCTCCAATATTATTTGCTCCATAACCTTTGGGGAGCGCTTTGAGTACCAGGATGATCAGTTTCAAGAAATGCTGAAGTTGCTGGATGAGGTCATACGTCTAGAGACATCAGTGTGGTCTCACGTAAGGCTTTCCTTTTCATTTCTTGGTTAAAGACACTGGGCTAATGTCAAGCATGGGTTTTTTTAAGCTACAATATAACCCCTTAAAACTGAGTTCAACACAATCTTATTTGAAATCAACCTGTGACTGTAGCATTTTAGATAACATAATTAAATGTTTACTGTATGCAAAGACATTTTTAACATTCATGTGAAGCAGTGAACATCACGTGCCATACACCTGTGCCCGTATGCTGTTTGAAAAGGCCAAGAGTGCATTGCCTTTGAGTCCCCCCATGTCCCTCCCTAAAGCAGCCACCTCAGACCTCCTGTCTCAGAAGTTTTCTTCTGTGCTTGGCTTCCCCCTGAGCACCCTGTTTTGAGATTCATCTGTATTAGTTGCTCTTTTTAAAAACTCTGCATAGTATTCTATCTTATGGATATGCCACTGTTTACCACTCTCCTCTCTATTGAGAGACACTTGGGTTATTTCCAGGTTTTAAATGTTAGAAGTAAAGCTGCCATGAACATTCTAGCACAATCGTTCATGTGGATACATCCACTCATTTCTCTTCCTTATAAGGGAGAGAAAAGATGAACATAAAAGATGCCAGGTTTCCAATGCTATTTCCCTGTTTTCATGCCCATCAGCAGGGTATCATCAATCTACTGACTGCATAGGGGAAAGGCATTTGGGATTCAAACCTTGCCCCTTCCTTGGTGGGCCCTGCCCTCCATTTTTGTCCTGGGGCTTCTGAGTCTGTCAAAACTCTGGGAAGCTTGTTGGTCTCTCAGCCACTGTTCTGGATTTGGGAGGCACATCTAGGTAAAAATCAGCCCCAAGTCTTGAGGTAGCCTCTCTGGTATCTAGAAACAGGCTTCTTTTTATTTATTCCCGACAAACATCTTTCCCTGGAGCTCTGTGGATCCATCACACCAAAATGGATAAAGATGTTAACGTGAGCTCTGGCACGTGCAAATGCCATAATGAACGTGAGCTTTAATTTTTATTATTATTGTCAAAGTTATTTTTGAATTCCTTGTTCTCACTTCCAGACATGGTAGTCCCCAACTCAGTGATTCCATTTTTGCTCTTCCTATTAAGACAGAACTCAGGAAGTCATGAGAGTTCAGGGTAGGTACCCAGCTGACTTTCCCCAGGAAAATGAAATTTCTAAAGGGGTAAGAAGGGACAGCAGAGTAGGGTTAATTACCATTTCATAGACTCCCAAAATAGACCAGGTTCTTCGATGGACAACTACACATACTTTATCTGAGTTAATTTTCACAGCAGTCTTTTAAGGATGAAATGAAGCATCATGGTGTATGCAGGCAGATATGAGCATGTGTGAGCAAATCCACACAGTGGTGCACTGGCTCTGGGTTAGATGCTTAATGGGCCTCATGTCATTTGGCCACCAGACTAGCCCTAGGGCCCCATCGGCAGCTAGTTGAAGTAAGGAGCAACAAGTTACATCCTCCTTCTCCTCCTCATTATTATTATTATTACCAAAGTATCATAGGTAGAAGGCAGCAGAGCTATTAGCCAAACCTATGTCATGTTGTAAGTCTAGGTGATTTTTCGTTTTGTTATGCTATCAGTTTCCTACCAGATATTATTAGAGAAAATATATTCAAAGCCAAATTTATTTCATTAAAAATGAAATACCCACATGGAGATTACCTTACTCGGTGCAAACAAATACATATATATGTCTAACAAACATGTATATATACACACATACATATATGAATATATACATATGTACATATATACATATACATGTATCTGTGCACATATATGTATTTCATGATATATATACACATATTACAAAAGAGTGGTAACTGCCATGAAGAAAAATAAGACAGAATAAGGGAATAGAAAGGGGGTGACAGGAGTGCTGCTACTTACTGGATTAGGGGAGGCTGCTCCAAGTAGATGATATTTGGGCAGCACTTTAATGAAGTGAAGGGGCTGGAGTTCCAGACATCTCAGAGGAAGAGCCATTCAGCTGGAGGGAATAGCAAAAGCAAAGGCCTCAACAGAAACTTCCGTGAAGTCATTACAGAAACCAACAGGGCCGACTGGAGAAGGTAAGGTGGCTGGGAGTGCCAAGTGTGTGCAGCGACCCGCTCGTGTAGGGCTTCGATGCCCAGAGAACAATATAGCAGTTTACCTGCATGTCTTGGGGAGTCATTGAAGAACTGATGAACAAAAAGTGAAGTGATCCTAATAAACCAGCGATTTTCAACATTTCTCATCTCATGGCACGTGTAAACTAATTACTAAAATTCTGCAGTGTACCAAAAGTATACATTTTTTGCTGATCTGACAAAAATAGGTATAATTTTGATTCATTCACACTGGACAGCTATTGTGTTTGTTGTCGTCATTTTTTTTACATTTTACAATCTAAGGAAAACGAGTTTCATGCCTCTGACTAAATAATGAGATAGTGCATGTTTTAAAAATTATTGCGGCACACTGGTTGAAAGTCACTGGATTAAACTGTTAAATGATCTCTTCATGGTTGTGTGGAAAAGAGACTGGGAACAGGGTTAAGAATGGAATCAGAAAAACTATCAGAGGCTGTTACAGCATCCAGACAAGAGAGGTTTGTTGGAGGAGACAGAGCAGTTGGGGTGGTCAGAAATGCTCTGAAACAGTACATTTTGGATGGAGCTCTGAAATGCTTCACTGGAGGGATAAGAAGAGGGATGAGAGACAGAAGAACAGTCAAGGTCCAAGTGTAGTCAAACAAGAGCTAGAAAAAGAACATTTCTGCTATCTTAAAAAGTAGGAGATTGAGACCATGATGTCTGCATCATTGTTCTGTTTTTCTCAATCAGCTCTATAGTGTCTTTCCACGGATAATGCACTTCATTCCTGGACCCCACCAAGCACTCTTCAGCAAATGGGAGAAACTGAAATTGTTTATTGCTCGTGTGATTGAAAAGCACAAGAGAGATTTGGATCCTGATGAGACAAGAGATTTTATTGATGCATACCTCAAGGAAATAGAAAAGGTGAGGAAACCACAGTTGTTTCCTGTGCTTTGTTTTTGAAGAACAAATGAAGATGTACTGGCTTCCTATGGATGCTGTAACAAATTAACTTAGTGGCTCACAACAGCACAAATTTATTCTCTTCCCGCTCTGGAGGTCATACATAAGTCTGACAGCAGTTGGAATGGGCTCAAGTCAAGGTGTTGGCAAGGCTGGCCCCTTTGAAGGCTCTAGGGGAGAAGCTGTTTCCTTGACCCTTCCAGCTTCTCGAGGTTGCCTGTATTGCTTGGCTCATGGCCCTCTCCTTTATCTTCAAAGCCATCAGTGTAGCATCTTCTTTGCTACCATCCTTACACCTTCTCCTTACAACACTCTTGCCTCCTGTGATTGTATTGGGCCCACTGGCATTCTCCAGATTATCTTCCCATATCAAGACCCTTAACTTAATCATATCTATCATAAAAAGGGTTTCAATCCCTTTTTTCCACATAACATCTACTGGTTCCAGAGATTAGACATGGACATCTTTGTGAGTCATGATTGAACTTACAACAAGGGAGTACAAATAGAAGCAGGATTTCCTAGAGTGTAAAAGTAGCATTAACTTGTTCTGGCTGGTGTAGCTCAGTGGATTTTGTGTGGGCTGCGAACCAAAGGGTGACTGGATCAATTCGTAGTCAGGGCACTTGCCAGGATTGTGGGCCGGGTCCCCAGTAGGAGGCATGTGAAAGGCAACCACACATAGATGTTTCTCTCCCTCTCTTTCTCCCTCCCTTCCCCCGCTCTAAAAATAAATAAATAAAACCTAAAAAAGAGAGTAACATTAACTTAGGATGGATGAGGCAATTAGAAGTAAAGATAGAGGTTCTGTGATATTTGGCTTGGGGGCTTGGGAATGCCCAAATACTGCCTTTTCATCTTCTACCATCTACCCATCTGAAGGTGCTATATAAAAAAGGAAAAATAAAACTTGAGTCTCAAAGCTTATTTTATTATTGCTTGAACCTACCGAATTACCTACCCCTCCCTCCTTTCCCAGGACAGAACACGAGGGAAGCTGAGTCGGATGACAGAGTTTATCCTCAAGGCTTCAGTGGGACCCCTTATTGCCCACTTTCCAACATTATAGGAAAGACATAAAGGAAAAAAGCCACATTGGATGTGTAGCCTTTAAAACAATACTCCTGACAAATATACTTCATTGCATTAGTTTCATAATTTTTGATTATCACATTATTTGTTCTTCCTGTGGAAGTTAGTAGAATGGTGGATTTCTTCCCCATCCCCTTTCTTATTTCACCTTATTGGCATGATATTAATAGAAACATTAATTTCTGCTCAGAGGAGGAGACTTCACTTGCTCTATGGTGTGTAGGTATGGGACTCACAGTAAGAAGAATGTTGACAAATTGCAGCTTTCAGAGGAAGGTGGTAATGATGACAGGCTGTCCTAAGGAGTGATTAGTAGATTCAGAGAGTTTTCCCCTACAAGAAAAAGATTCACTGAGAGATACAAAACTTGTTGTACATAGAAGAATTAAGTTATTCTTTCTAGTAGCAGTATAAATATTTGTCGAGTGTTTGCTATGCACCCTTTGCCTCTCATATGATTCACAATGTCCTCTTCAGAGGCATGTTTTGTTATTTCTTTGTTATGAAACAGGAAACTGAAGCACAGGCAGGTGAAGTAACTTGCCCCGTGTCACAGAAATAGTGAACACTGTGGCTAGCATCGGAACTGAAGTCCATCTCCCCACTGGACTAATAGCTTCTCTTTCCACTGTACTAATTGCTTCTCCCAAACAATAGGCATTAAAAACTAGTTTTAATTTCCATTCACCCAAACTAACAAAAGCTTCCAGTACTTGGTGAGGACTGTGCTAACAATATCGCTGTAATGAGACTCTGCCTCCTGAGGACACCAAAGGGGAAAGCCCTTCCTCCTAGGGCCCTCTCCTCCCTCATGCTCTCCCTAGGATGAAGCCCATCTGTACCATGGTAACAGAGAACCCTCTAAATCCACTAATAAGCATGGTGCTTTCTAGCATATGGGCAATGCTACTTCCAGTTTCCATGAGGAAAACCTCATCTTCACCACCCTGGATCTCTTCTTCGCTGGCACCGAGACAACTTCAACGACGCTGCGCTGGGCTCTGCTTTATATGGCCTTCTACCCAGAAATCCAAGGTGAGCATGCCAGTGGGTGTCCCGAGGCAGCACACAGTGGTGGCCCCTGCAGCGTGCTGCCCTGAAGGTGGGAGCAGAAGATAGCATGGTAGACTGGAAAGGTGGATAGGGTGGTCACAAAGCCATGTGGACTTGAGAACAGGCACACTCAGCAATTTTTCTGTCATGATTGTGATGGGCCCCCCTAACACAAATATAACACAGAGTCCCTGCCCTCAGGAAGCACAAAGTCTAGCAGGGAAAACAGTGAAGTTAATTGACATTGTGGTGACTTCCAGGACAGAGTTACATTCTCATGTGAAATTTTGTTCTAGGGCAGGTTAGATGTCAGACAATACAAAAGGGGAAAAAAAGGTAGGAAGGAAGGAAGGTGGGAGAGAGGGAGGGAGGAAGGGAGAGGGGGAAGGAGGAAGGAAAGAAGGAAAAGAAACCTGGTCTTAGCCTTCCCTCATTTGAAGTTAGGTCTTCCATGGTCCTGTAGATGATGTTCAAACTTAGTTTGAGATACCATGCCCACTGATGTGCCTCTTACTTCCTGTCCAACCTCACCTCCACCCACACTGCATGATGGCCTCATTAAATCACATGTCATTTTCTTTGCATTGCCATTGTTTCTGCCTCTGTGTCATCGCACCAGCTCTTCCCTCTACAAGAATGTGTTTACTTAATTTTCTGCCTGGTAAACCACCAGCTCTGCTTGAAGAACCTGCTAAACACTACCTCTCATTCCATGTTTTTCCAGTCCCGTAGAGAATGCCTAGCACTCCCTCTCTACAGATGACCTAACGCACCTCCATTACTGTGTTTATCGCACATCACTTATACATCTTCCTCACAAACTGCAGTTCATTCCAGGACAGTGACTGTTAGAAACACTTTTCTTTTTCCAAGTCCCAGAAGAGAGATCAGATTTGTTATTATACAGTTTTTTAAACTGTAGGTAACAGTTTTATTAAAGGGATATAACATGAATTTAGTGGATCGAAACCAATTTTTTCCCCTAAAGTAAAAGTAAAATAGAAAAGATCAGAGAGCTTCCCACATACTAAGGATAAGTTTGTTTATGGAAATATATATATCTCCTGGTTCACCCTGCAAAATGCCTTTTCAACTGTGAATCACATTATTTTTTAAAAGTTTTAAAGATGCTTAGTTAGGATACAGACTTGGTCTCTGTAATAGAGGCTCCAAAATAATAATGGCTGAAGGTGACAGCAGTTTACACCCATGTTCATAGCAGCATCAGTCACAGTGTCCAGGAGGTGGCAACTGTGTCCAGCAATGCATGACGGGATAAACAAAATGTGGAGTATAATGGAATATCACTCAGCCTTAAATAGGAAGGGAATTCTGACTCATGCGGAAACATGGATAAACCTTGAGGACATCATACTAAGTTAAATAATCCAGTCACACAACGACAAACACTGTGTGATTCCACTGTGTGAGGCATCAAGAGTAGTCACATTCATAGAAACAGAAAGTAGAATGGTATGTGCTGGAGGCGGGGGAATTGGGGAGGGGGGAGTTGTTCTTTAATGGACATAGTTTCAGTTCTGCATGTTAAAGACGTTCTGAAGATTGGTTGCATAACAATGTGACTATAATTAACACTATTAGACTGTACACTTAAAAAAAGTTGAAGTGATGAATTTTATGTTATGTGTATTTTTACCACCATTAAAATGTTGTTAAATGAACAGTAAAAGTAGTATTCTAAAATAGAAGTTTATTGCCCCCAGGTTAAAATTTGAACCTCACTCTGCAGAGCCCATTGGGCTCCACCTCTCCAGTGTGGTGGTGTTGTGTTGTGTCTAAGATGATGCCCTCACTGCACTGGCAGGTACTGCTCCCCACGAAGGCTGCTTTTCCACCATGGAGAAGGGATGACGTGGAGGGGCACCTACTCAGTATGAAACATTCCTCCTACACACAGTCCGTTCGTCAGGACTTAGTCACATGATCACCCTTAGTCAAGAGTGGAATCTGGGGGATGGAGTCTTTGGCCTGATAACCAGGTATCCTGCTAAAACCTCTATTGTAGAAAAAGGAAAAAAAACATATTGGGGGACAATGAGCAGTTTTTATTATTATTTGAGTGCTCACCTCAATCAGATAATATAAATCTCAAAATATCCCTAAGATGGAGGTAGATTTAGTCTCACTTAATACGAAGAGGAAACTGAGGCTCAAAGAGTTTGAGTAAGTTGGAGCAGTAGTTTGGTAGAGCAAAAATGTTCACCCAGAATTGCTCCATCCCATGGCCGGCTTTCCACGCTCCATCTACCACCTGGAGAAACAAGAGTGGCTAGAGCCTACCGTAGTGGTCAGCACTTTGTTCCTAGTTACTCCATTCCTTAGCTTAACCAGGCCCAAGGAAAGTGATAGAATAATAGAACGTTTTCTTCTCTTCAAGAAAAAGCACAGGCTGAGATCGACAGAGTGCTTGGCCAGTCGCAGCAGCCCAGCATGGCCTCTGTGGAGTTCCTGCCCTACACCAATGCCGTCATCCATGAGGTGCAGAGAATGGGAAATATCCTCCCCATGAATGTGCCCAGGGGAGTGACAGTGGATACCACCTTGGCTGGATACTACCTACCTAAGGTAATTAAGCCTCAGATCTTCCAGGTCGTCTTTTTAAATGACAGGAATCTGAAATTGAAAAGTGACATGGATTCTTGTCCTAGGGAATCGCTTAAATGGGGAGCGACATATATTATTCCTGTTTCAATACTAAAATAGTTCTTCATGTATGGCCTTTAGAACGTTAGTTCAACTAGGTATTAACAGTTATTATGGAGGGGAAGGGAGATTCCTAGGTAAAATATGTGTAAGCAAAGACTGGGTTTTCTTTGCTGTGGGACTTCTGTATTCTTACTGTAAAATGTGTATTGTGAATCTTTGTGGAGATATAGCAGGCAGCCATTTTTAGTCAGACTTGGCCATGGAATTTTCTTCTTTGCCTTGGTAGAGCATCTTTCAGGACTAGGGACCTGCCATACTTACTATGGAAAATTCTGCTTCACAATCCTGGGGCTATAGAATAGTGAAATATGAAGGGACAACTGAGACCACCTGGGCCAATGTCTAACATAATATTCCCACAGGCAGTGTTTCAGCTTTTACTTTCAGCCCCATGGGAGGTGGGAGGTGGGGGTGGGGGGTCTGTCCCATAAGAGAAGCCAATCCAAGTGTGTGCCATATTCAGTATCAGAAAAGGAGAGAAAGGAACTAACACTTATTAAGCAGTGATTATGTCCCATGGAATACATAGGCTCTTTCAGAATGCTTAATCAGTTCTCAGTTTAAGTCAGTTATTTCTGTTATATAAATTGGGAAATCAGGGTTCATAGTGGTTCAGCTTGTGTAAGGTCTCTCCATTACAATGTGATAAGAGTTGGGTTCAAGAACCAGATCTCTTCTGATACCTGGGCTCACCTTTTTCATACTACATCATGTTCTTTACACAGGAGTTGTGTTACTTTGACCTTAAATGAGTCAACTTGGGATTGCTCTCAGTTCCTCCCTGTTCAATTCCTTGTCCTCAGGAAAAAAATTCTGATCTCCACCCTGCAGGTTTATGATCTCAGCAGATAGCTCTCTTGTGCCCCCTGGTGCCCTCTCTCCACACTGCACATTTACAGCTCCCTTGCTTTCTCACCACCTTGGTCAACCTGTGTGTGTCCATTCTGGTTGTCTCTGTCCCTCTGCATGTGTCCTACCTGGAGACAAGCTTAAGAGGCAGAACCAGGAGGGCTTGTCCATTGTAAACATTTCAATCACTGTCCCTGCAGACCCAGGGAAAGCAGCTATGCCTGTAGCTATTGCATTCACTGGTTCTTGCTGATTCCGTGTTGTAGGTGAAGGCTGAGGTCTAAATTAATTCACCGGTGCTGCTTGCATTGTTATAACAATTCATTTAATCTCCAGGGAACCATCCCAGTCCTACCCCTGATTTTTAATGCCAACATTAATAACCATCCTGAGAACTGAGAGACTAAGTTACTAGGTAGGGGAGGCTAGGAGGCATGGCTTGGATGTCAGATAGGCCTACTTCAAATCACGGCTCTACCTCCTTTTGTTAAGTGACTCTGGGCATGTGATTTAACATCTCAGAGCTTCTTTTTTGTTATTTGTAAAATGCATGAAAACCTACCACAGAGGTGGACGTAAAATGAGACCATGCATGTAAAACTTTAACTCTAGAGCTCAGAGCAGAAAGTACTTAAAATAGCAGTTACTCTTAATTAATTCAACAAATGTTCATTAAGCACCAAAATGCTCAGGCCTGGGAAATTGACCCTGCAGAAAATAACCACACAAGTACATACTTAGAAACTATGACAACCACCCCCCTGAAAAGACTCTCAGGTTTCCATAAACATGAAGGCTGGCTGGAATGGGGAGTGGAAGCAGGAGTGGTCCAAGGAGGCTTCCAAAGGAAGTGATGTTTGAGCTGAGGACAGCAGAATACTTAAGCGTTAGCTCAGTGACAAAGTGAGGAGGACAGACATTCAGATACTGTAAACAACATTGAAAAAGGTATGGAAATGAGTTGGGACAGAGCTGTTTGAAAAGCTGAAAGAGACCAATGTCATGGGAGTGCAGGCAGAGAGAGAGTGGCCCAGACAGGGGCCAGACAATGGATCTGTCACCTCCGAGTGATGGGAAGCTAATGAAGGGTTCTCTCAAGTTCAAGGTATAGGTGAGTGGGTAGGTGGGTATGACATGAATTAATCCTATATTCCAAGCTCACTCTGCTTTCAGAGTGTGGAACAGATTGAAAGGGGAGAGGACAGGGGACACAGTTAGCCAGCTT
The DNA here is from genome assembly GCA_039655065.1 of Glossophaga mutica. Taxonomy (NCBI): domain Eukaryota; kingdom Metazoa; phylum Chordata; class Mammalia; order Chiroptera; family Phyllostomidae; genus Glossophaga; species Glossophaga mutica. The sequence goes on along the minus strand of CM077307.1, from coordinate 42,382,665 downwards.
TTACAGGAGTAGAGACAGCAAGGTGGTAGCCTGGACTACAACAGTGGACATAGAATGGAGGGGACAGAATCAAGAGAAATCTGCAGTAAAATCAACCAGCCTTGCTGAAGACCCATGAAGGCACAATGAGGAAAAGGAAGGCCTTAAGAAGGACTCTTGGTTTCCTTGCCACGGACTTGCGTGGTTAGTGGTTCCTTTTACTGGGTGACTGGATGCTATTATCAAACCTCCTGTGCAGTGTAGTAGACATTGGAGGGAAGAGAATGGGGGACACAGGGGTGAATGAGACACATTTTACCTTGCTGGCGCTGCCATCGTTACCACTTTAGTGAGTAGCTGGGTTGATTTTGGTACAGTACTGACTGGCAAGGCTCTTACATTGCATGTCCTTTCTCAAGTCCTATACTGCCTTGTCCCTGTGGAGAAGATCCATACTCAGTCAAGAGGAGCCCCACCTTCCTAGTAAATTCCCAGAAGGCATTTGCTGTCCATCATTGCAAGCCGTACCATGGCGAAGACTAGGGCCCAGGATGGGTTGGAGGGGGATGGCTGGGTTCAGATGATGGTGGGATTGGAAGGGTGAGGATATGATCAGGGTCCAGGTTGGGAGCAGGGGACTTCCACCATGCTGCATAGGTGTGTTGCATAGGTGAAGCCTGTCCTGAGTCTTTGCTGCCTTCTCCAGGGCACCATGCTCATGACCAATCTGACTGCACTGCACAGGGACCCTGCAGAGTGGACCACCCCTGACACATTCAATCCGGAGCATTTTCTGGAGAATGGACAGTTTAAGAAAAGGGAAGCCTTTCTGCCCTTCTCATTAGGTGAGTTTGAAAACAATGAGAGCACATGAATCCACAGTTCCTCTGCCAGCCCTTCCCTGCTTTTCTCCCCATCATCCTTTGCTCTGGTTGGAATGTCTCCATACTCCACACGAGTCCTGCCTAGCATGATTCCCTGTTACTGTTGTTATACCTCAGGATTCCCAGGGCTGGCATTCCTTCAGGCTGCCCTCACTTCCTGAGCCCTTGCTTGCCTCTCGTGGAGACTTCAGCTTCACTTCATTCTGTCCTCCAGAACATGGGGGACAGAGACTCAGGCCTTACCTCTTGCTCACAAAAATGTTGGACACTTGCCATCTTCATAGAGTTTTCAAATTTTTCAAGTTCTACTTAAGGGCTACCCACTTGCATAGAACTAGAGCCAATTTTTAATATAATAAGGGGATGGGGAGGGACAAGGAAAGAAAGGAGCTACATGCATTTATCATTATGGACATCAGGAGAGACTCTGAATGCCATCGCTGGATTGGATGGGACTCTATTCTATATGCATGCCCCTTTTGCCTCTTTAAATTTTAATTGTTCTTTATAAACCCAGGTAATACATTTCCATGATAAACTACTTGAATGGTGCAAAAGTGGGTGCTATGTCAACTCTCTTGTTTCCAAGCCAGTCAATTCTAAAACAGTGTTATAATACTGTAAAATGGATCACAAAAATTCTTAGTACATTTCTTAGTGTTGAACGAGGTATTTTTCATGGATTATTTCAAGTAATTTCCCAGTTCCTTAGTTCTAAAAACATTTCCTGAGCTATTATATGCCAACAAGTCAGCTGTGAGGATTTGACAATGAATGAAGTAAAAAAAAAACAACCGTTGTTTTTCTAGTGCAACTTACAAGGTTCGTGTTACTGTCACTACTGTAGAGATAATGAAACTGAGGCTTAGGAGGGTTGACTATGGCATCTTTTTATACTTTTCTTTTTCACACTTTTTTTTTTTTTTTTTTGCTTTTTTGCATTGACTATAGATTACTTAGGGAGAAAATAAATTATTACGCATGCAAGAGAGAGAGTCATAGTGACTACTGTGGGTGTTGGAGCCCAAGTGGGGTGAGAAGGGCATTTGCAAAAGGGAGGGAACAGCGGAATCCTAGACCGGGCATCAGAGCACAAGCAAGATGAGGCAGGGTCTGCACAGCATGGCTATGGCAGCGGTGGAAGAGAAGTTATATACACAGGATACTGCTCCAATAAGTAAAAATATTGAGGATAATGAGAAGAAGTTACAAGTAGGTGAAGGGAAATAATAGAATGAACTCTGTGGTGTTGGATTGAAATCAGATGTTATTAATATGAACTCACATTTTTCATAAATAGGTAGGTAGGTAAATATAAAAGTAAATGACATAAACATGGATGTATGTATTTAAATATATACTCATACTATATACATACACAGATTTCCCAACTCTACCCACTGAGATGCCCTGGGAGCAACACCACCTTGATACCAACAAGCTCATATAATGCCCAGATCTTGGTTTCTACATAATGTTATCCCCTGAAAGGAACCAGGATTTCCGGTAAAAATTGCTGACTCCAGCCTGGGGGAGGCAAAGCATAAGCTGAACCTGGAAAATATTTCTGTGCCCCAAATTAAGAAAATACCAGCTCAAATGCTCATTTACCAGACAAATCCCAAGTATCTTGAGATCAAAATACTAATAACGAATTTTACCTCTTTGAATAAAAATAAGAATTTGGGACCTCCAGCCAAGATGAAGGCATAGGTGGACACACTGTGTCTCCTCGCACAACCAAAATTAAGGACAACAAAGATCTAGAAACAAGAAAACAATCAGAACTGATAGAAAATTGAACTGTATGGAAGTCCAACAACCATTCATCCAGACCTGTAAGAGGGGTGGAGTCACAGCAGGAAAAAGTGGAGGTTGGCGGACTCAGGCTTGCAGGCAGAAGCAGCTGGCAGATCCCAGGCATGCAGGTGGCAGCAAGCAGACCCCAGGCGAATAGGTGGTGGCTAGCAAACCCCGGACACAGGGTGGCAATGGTGCAGACCCAGTGAGGCTGTGCAAGGCAGCTGGCTGATCAGGTGGTCCCACATTTGCACACAGATAATCTAGGCGAAGGGGAAGGCGGAAGGGACTGGAATCTGAGAGAGAGCGCAGAAAGTGCCATTGTTCCCTCTTGGCCCCCGCCCCGACATACAGCATCACAACCCAGCTACTGGGCTGCTCTGCCCTGGGGAACACCTAAGGCTCTGCCCCTCACTACATAACAGCCACGACCAGACAAAAAAAAACAAAAAACAAAAAACAAAAATGGCTCAAACAGGAGAACAGATCAAAGCCCCAGAGTCAATTCATCTAAGTGACGAAGAGATAGCCAACCTATCAGATGCACAGTTCAAAGCCCTGGTGATCAGGATGCTCGCAGAATTGGTTGATTTTGCTCACAGATTAGATGAAAAAAATGCAGGCTACAATACATGAAATGAAGGAAGACGCATGGGGAACCGATAGAGATGGGTGGAAAACTGGGGCTCAGATCAATGGAGTGGACCAGAAGGAAGAAACAAACAACAAAACAGAAAACAAGGAAGAAACAAGAATTCAAAAAAAAATGAGGAGAGGCTTAGGAACTTCCAGGACAGCTTTAAATGTCCCAGCATTTGAATTATAGGGGTCCCAGAAGGGGAAGAAGAAGAGCAACAAGTGGAAAACTTATTTGAACAAATAATAAAGGAGAACTTCCCCAGTCTGGCAAAGGAAATAGACTTCCAGGAAGTCCAGGAAGCTCAGAGAATCCCAAAGAACTTGGACTCAAGGAGGAACACACCAAGGCACATCATAATTACAGTACCTAAGATTAAAATAAAGGAGAGAATTCTAGAAGCAGTAAGGGTTAAGGGAACAGTCACCTACAAAGGAGTTCCCATTAGACTGTCAGCTGATTTCTCAAAAGAGACCTTCCAGGCAAGAAAGGGCTGGAAAGAAGTATTCCAAGTCATGAAAGGCAAGGACCTCCATCCAAGATTGCTCTATCCAGCAAAGCTTTCATTTAGAATGGAAGGGCAGATAAAGTGCTTCTCAGATAAGGTCAAGTTAAAGAGTTCATCATCACCAAGCCCTTATTATATGAAATGTTAAAGGGACTTATCTAAGAAAAAGAAGATAAAAAATAGGACAGTAAAAAGACAGCAAACTCACAGATATTAACAACCATACCTAAAACAAAAGGGAACTAAGCAAACAGCTAGAATAGGAACAGAACCACAGAAATGGAGATCACATGGAGGGTTAGCAACAGGGGAGTGGGAGGAGGAGAGAGGGGGAAAAGGTACGGAGAATAAGTAGTATAGATGGTGGGTAGAAAATAGACAGGGGGAGGGCAAGAATAGTGTGGGAAATGTAGAAGCTAAAGAACTTATGACACATGGACATGAACTAAAGGTAGGGAATGTGGGTGGGAAGGGGTGTGCAGGGTGTAGAGGAATGATGGGGGAGAAATGGGACAACTATAATAGCATAATCAATAAAACATAAAAAATAATTTCTGAATTCATAAAACATAAATAAATGAGTGTATAAATAAAATAGGGAGGAAAGGAAGCATTTCCTTTAGTACAATGCTAACTAATAATACACAAGGAATGATGGAATTTTAAAATTCTTGACAAGCAACCATTATAAGAATTAGTAATTTGGCCAAGAAAGAGCAATGAAAGCTAGTTCATTGAGGATTGGTTTATTTATGTAGTTCCAAAGGAGTATTTATTAGTTGCAAAGAGAAAAATAATTTTACAGGGGAGAATTGGTAGACACCACTGTAATGGTCACCAGTAATGGGACAGATCCAAATCATGTCCCACCTGATGGAGTGAAGAGAACACACCCTCATGTGGGTGATCTGGCCACCAGGAATGTGTGACCTCACAACCTGAACCTAATCATGAGTCAACATGAGAGACATTTACCAAATAATGGGTCTGTCATTTTCAAAAGCGCCAAAGTCGTGGAAGTAGAAAAGTCACTTCCTGATGCTAACCTGGATCCTTTACTAAATGAAGGACATTATTGTGAGAATGGCAAGACCTGATTAGGACCTGAGGAGAAGATAGATGATGGTGATTTCCCGATTTGGTGGTTATGTTGGGTAACGTCCTTGTTTGAGGGAATTCACACTGAAGAGTTCCTGGGTAATGTAGGCAATTTACTCTCAAATAACAGAGAAAAAAAATGTGTATTGTATTATTCTTGCAAGTTTTCTATACATTTCAAATTACTTCAGAATAAAGGACACAATGTGGAAAGTATCACAGGAAAGAACTGTAATACGCAGAAAGCTATTTTTAGTGATGCTACCACCCAAATTGTTTACTTGCAGCAGTGTTTTACATTGTATTCTTCTGGGTATTTTTTTTATAACTAACGAGACAAAGTTACAGATAAGCTATTTTACAGCTAGAATGTTTAATATTATCCAGCAAATGTATTAAGATATTTTGTTTTGCTCTCTATATTATTATTTGGATTCAGTGTGTAGCTCAGGAAACACATAAAACACAGTTCCCACGTTAAACACACATTTCCACTAATGCCTAGAGAATTTAATCTGCCTTGAATCACATGTCTAGATAGTGGGAGGAGTTGAATTGGATCTCTGTCCTCTGCCTCCAGTTCTGGACTCAAATACCTGGGCCTCAGATATGGCCCAGACAAGGCCAAGTGTGAGCGTGGAGTAAAGGCTCCAGCCTGGGCCCACGTTAGAAGCAAAGGCACTATGGGGGAAGGACTGTCAGGCATCAGAACTGCTTGAGGAGGGGGCTGAAGCAGTTCCAATGTAGAGGGCCAGCCATGTCAGCAAGGTCCTGGACCATTAAGAAGGAAAATGTGACCTAGAGAACAGATGCCTTATACTTTAGAAACCCTGCTGACATTACTGGCTTATACTTTCAGATAGTACTCTTCTAAGGACTGTAAGAAATTAACTTTTTTCTGCTTTTCTCATTGTTGTTTGTTCACTGATATTTTAACAGCCTGCAGGCTAGACCCCCACTTTCTAGGTCAACCCAGACCTCCTACTTCTATCATCATCTACACCCTGCACCTTCACCTGCCTGACCCCTGAAGGCATTGCGATGAGTCCACACGCATGTTTTCCATGTTTTGCTTCATCCCAGTGGTGATCAGATTACATAAGCCTGTGTACAGAAAGCCCCAGGGCCTAGCAGGCCCTTCCTCTGTTGAAGTTTTCCAAGATGTAGTAGATTTCATTCCCTGCTGGGCACTGACATCACCTACAAACGTCTCATCTTATAACTCATCTTCTGTTCTTGTCTTTCAGGAAAGCGGGTGTGCCTTGGAGAAAAGTTGGCCAAGGCTGAGCTCTTTATTTTCTTCACCACCCTTTTGCAAAAATTTACCTTTAAGCCTCCAGACAATGAGAAGCTGAGCCTGGAATTCAGAATGGGCCTCACCATTGCCCCAGTAGACTACCGCATCTGCGCTGTTCCTCGGGCATGAAGGTGGTAGGGGAGGGGAGGGGAAAGGAAAGCAGGAAGAATGGGCATGTCCTCCAAAGGCTCAGCCACCTGCTTTGAACCAAGGGAGGAGAGTGGATGTAGCTCCGAGCAAAGAGTGCAGGCACTGGAATCAGAGGGAACTGCATTCAAATCCAGTTTATCTCCTCCAGTGTAGCCTTGAGCAAAACATGTATCTCTAGAAAACACTCCCCATGATATTCCTAAAATAAAACCAATCATACCAGGCCTTGAACTTGATAAATATCTTGGATCTTGTCTTACATTTTTTTTCCAATCAGATCACATGAATAGTAGACTGAGAAATGGGCCAAAATACTTAATGTAATGTGATCGGTCTCCTCATCTGTAAAATGAAGGACTTTGTTGAAAGAATCTCTGAGTTCTATTCCTGTTGCACTGTACATTTATGTGGCATTCATGCGCTCTGTGTGGAATAAATGTGAAGCCACCAGGCCTCATCCCAACCTAACAGATGGATTGGGGCCCACAACCAAGAGAATATGACCATAAGTAATGTAAAATTTGTGAAATAGATGACTGGGAGTAACTGAAGTTTCTGGCAACATAAAATGACTTTTTCCCTCAAAGCTCATTAGAGAGATGCTAATATGAAGTTTCACACTGCCCAAGCATTACATAGAGATTTTATCTGGCTTTTATAACTCTTATTTCTCACCTAGTCTGAAAGCTCCAGGGCCACTTACCCTCTTCCTTTGCCTCAATGTCTGAAAAATAATGTGCAAGCATATGACATTTTCTGTGGCGTCCTGGCTAAGGCACAGATTTTACCCCAAAGAAACCCAGGCTGTGCATCTTTCCTCTCCCACTGTCCCACAGAGACGCAGACACACAAAGCACTTTACATATAAAACTTGGTCTGGAGTCGGAGGATTTGCAAGCAGAAAAGAAGCAGGACACACAGGATAATCTAAGTTCGTATGGAAATGTGCCCAGGTCAGACACAGCTGACCTGCATGCAACAGGGAGAGGTTCCAGCGAAGGGACTCTCAGGACGCCCTGCATATTTACAGACAGGAGGCAGCGCTGGCCCTGGCGAGTTAACCAAGTAATCAGGACAGCTTCCAAGGTGAGGAAGCTGCTTTGTGAGGACAGGAATTCAGAGCCCTAAGTTTCGTCAAAGGTGCCTCTTGGTGCCAGTCCAACACCAACAGGAATTTGAGGAGTGGTGAAAGAAACTGCTGTCAGTGCAGAACAGCTCAATGGTGATACAGAAAGGCTGTGAAAACAGCAGGGCTGTGAGGCAGCCCCAGGGCCAGGTAGCCCTGGGGCCATGTCCCTGTTGCACCGGGCAGCCCTGCTCTGCCCTGCTCTGCCCTGCTCCACACTGGTCTACTCAGCTCTGTTCCAGTCCACTCTGCACCAGTCTGCTTCTCTCTGCACAGGTCCTTTTTCTTCTGCTCCAGTGAGATGTCTTCAGTGTTTCAGTGTAGCCAAGGAAACAGTCTTATCTTTAGGGGAAAGGGAAAGTGTGATGTCGCAGCCAGAGGGGGGATAGCTTATACAGAGAGAAGTCCCCACCCCTGCTCCCTGATTGGTCCACCTTCATACAAATGAGGACTCCAAATGCTTGCATTTTGATTGGTCCAAAAAGCATGGCTTTATTAGTCAGAAGGGAGTTGCTCTGCTGGTTAGTGAAGATGTTGATGGGAATAAAACGGCACTGATTTAATTGGACAAGGAAGCCTCAGGCCAACTGGTTGACACAAGATTCTAGGAACTCCTCCAGTATGAGGTCAAATGGAAGAGACACAGTGTAGAAAGGCAGTTCAGTGCAGGAGGCAAGACCCTTAGTGCAGGCTCCTTCCTGAAGTGTGGTTTGCATGAGAGGCCCTTGTATAGAAATGCCTGCTAGGCCCTGTTTTGGTTTGTTGTTGTTGCTTTTTTTTATTATTATTTTTTTATTTAAGCCCAGTTAAGACACTAGGAGACCTTAGTAGGTAGGCATCTTCATTCTGAGGTTCATTCTGGTGTCGAGCTCTTCTACCCTTCAGCTAACTCCAGCCTATTTAGTCAGCCTGTTGTTGATAAACTACCAAGGGAAGGGGGAGCTTATTGGGAGTGAGGACATACCAGGGACTTTGAGTTTCTTTTTTCAACCTTAACTGTGACTTTGAGCAAGACATTTAAGCTGGCAAGCCTGTTTTCTTCCTCTAAATCATGGGTATGATGGCAAAAACTTCACTCAGCGGTAGTGAGAATAAAATTCACAAACATACCATGGGTCTCAATAGGGTGCAACGAAAATGTACCTTTATCCCCTTACCCCCACACCCAAACTCTGAGAAGTACTCCTTTCTGCCTCTCAACGAAGTTTCCACAGGGTCCATCCCTTTTCTGGTTGCTCTTAGATAACAAACATTCTGCTTGTCATTTTCATTCCCAGGAAGCCTCAATTTGGACATTGCAATTTGCAGCAATTTACAGCCTAATAAGTATACAATTTATAGAACTCTATAAATTAGCTAATTTAGCTTCCGGTTTAACCTGATTTTAGAACTGAAAGGTTTGCAGGTGAGGTGGGTGGGGTGCAGTCAATACTCCTCGAAGTACCATGTGCTCCCTCCTTCAAGCATTTACCAGTTACAGAGGGGAAGGGGCTACAACCCAACTCAGCAGTGGAATGGAGCACTTCACCATCAGAACCACAGCCAGCTGAAGAATCCAGCTGCAGCTCTATCCCTGAGCATGTCCCTGTGTGCAGGGTGATGTCTGAAAGCTTCCCTTCACTACATGTCCCATATCACGCGGAACTTCGGAGAAGCACAAAATGTATACATTCACCCTCGACATCTAGAACAGAGCTGTCCAGAATTTTCTGTGATGATGGAAATGTTCTATGTACTGTACAATATCGTAGGCACATGCCATGCATGGCTGTAATGAGAAAATAAAATTTAATTGAAATTCATCATTAAATATCTAATGTGGTAGCAGCCAGCCTATTGGTCAGTGTAAGTCCAGAACCTTGAGTCGCTGTTAATGCGCTGCTGCCCGAATGATGTGATGATGCAGGGCCAGCAGTTACTGTCCAGTCAGAAAGTTGAATGTAGAGAGTCATGGTCTTTCGGGGTCATGAGGATCCACCTTAAGTGTGTCAGAACTTCACTCTTCTTTCCACCTTTGCAATCTGGCACATTAACTTTATTCATGGGGTGAAACAAATATCTACTGAGCCTCCTTTAACAGCAACAGAATTAAATCTTTCCAAAACATAATCTAGGAATACGGAGCCTTCATGTTTCTTAATATTTTACAACTCATCTTGACAAGCCTGTATAGATAGGGGAATAAGATGCCAGAAGAAAGAAACCCCAACGTAAAGTAGGAATAGAAATATTGCTTAAACAAGAAAAATCTGGACTGTAGGCCCACAGTTGATATGGCTAAGTGATGGCTTCAAAGATCCAAGTCCTTTCTTCCTTGTGGGTCCACTGTCCTTGACAATTACCTTCAGACCAGTGGCATCCTAACGAAGGGGAAAGGGCTGGCAAAGCATACCTATTCTTTTAATAAGCACACACCACTACTGTTCACCCCTCTTTGGCCAGAACTTAGTGAAATGATCCTACCTAGTTTCAAAGGAGCCAGGGAAGTGCTATTGTTTCCTCCCTAGATGTAAGGTAGAGGTAACAAGTTAAAATATGGGGTTTACTAAGGACAAAGAAGGGAATGGAAATTGGAAGATGAGTAGCAGCCTCTGCCAAAGAAAACACAGACATGTTTTGAATTCCACAATAATGCAAAATGTCCACATTCCAGTGGAGAAATTGGAGAGATAACTGGGAAAACCAAAAATGACGTTTTCCCAACTGCTCATTCACCAAAAAAAATTCAAACGTAAAACAAAATTAAAAAAATTAAATTAATGCAGTTACTTTTTCTTTACTGATCTAAATATTCTAAGTTCTGTATTTAAAGCAGCAAATAGGACTTCTGGCCAAGATGGAGGCATAGGTAGATACACTGTGCCTCCTCACACATGCAAAAGAAGGACAAGAAATTTAAAAACAAAACACAGCCAGACCTGCCAGGAAATTGTATGGAAATCTGACAACCAAGAAGTTGAAGAAAAAACATTCATCCAGAAAGGTACGAAGGGCAGACGGTCAGTTGGGGTGGAGAGGACTCACAGCAAGGTGGCGGCTGGAGGACCTGGATTCGTCAGGCGGAAGCTGGCGGAACGGGTGGTCCCACATTTGCGTGAGGATAAACTGGGAGGAACAACTGGAGAATGAGACAGACCGCACAACCCAGGATCCCAGTGCAGGGAAATAAAGCCTCAAAACCTCTGACTGAAAAAACCTGTGGAACTTGAGGCAGCAGGAGAAACTCCCAGCCTCCAAGGAGTTTGTTGAAGAGACCCACAGGGTCCTAGAACATACACAATCCCACCCACCCGGGAATCAGCACCAGAAGGGCTCAATTTGCTTGTGGGTAATGCAGGAAGTGACTGAAAGCTGGCCAAGAGGCCAGAAAGCAGCACAGTTCCCTCTATGGCCCCTCCCCCACCTATAGCGCCACAAGGCAATGATGTGGGTTGCCCCGCCCTGGAACACCTAAGGCTCTGCCCCTGCAGGTGCGCCTAGAAGAAAAATGGCCCAAATGAAAGAACAGACCAAAGCTCCAGAAAAAATACAACTAAGCCATGAAGAGATAGCCAGCCTATCAGATGCACAGTTCAAAACACTGGTAATCAGGATGCTCACAGAAATGGTTGAGTATGGTTGCAAAATAGAGGAAAGAGTGAAGGCTATGAAAAGTGAAAGAAAGGAAAATGTACAGGGAAGCAATAGTGACAGGAAGGAAACTGGGACTCAAGTCAACAGTTTGAAACAGAAGAAAGAAGTAAACATTCAAATGGAACAGAATGAAGAAACAAGAATTCAAAAAAATGAGGAGATACTTAGGACCTCTGGGACAACTTTAAACATTCCAACATGCAATTCACAGAAGTGCCAGAAGGAGAAGAGGAAGAGCAAGAAATTGAAAACATAATGGAGAACTTCCCCAATCTGGCAAAGGAAATAGACTTCTACAAAGTCCAGGAAGCTCAGAGAGTCCCAAAGAAGTTGGACCCAAGGATGCACACAACAAGGCACATCATAATTACATTACAGAAGATTAAAGATAAGGAGAGAATCTTAAAAGCAGCAAGAGAAAAAGGAGACAGTTACCTACAAATGAGTGCCCATAAGACTATCAGTAAGGTTTCTTTCTCAAAAGAAACCTTGCAGGGAAGAAGGGCCTGGAAAGAAGTATTCAAAGTCATGAAAGGCAAGAACCTACTACATCCAAGATTGCTCTATCCAGCAAAGCTATCATTTAGAATGGAAGGGCGGATAAAGTGCTTCCCAGATAAGGTCAAGTTAAAGGAGTTCATCATCACCCAACCCTTATTATATGAAATGTTAAAGGGACTTATCTAAAAAAACAAACAAACAAACAAACAAAAAAAAAACAGCAAAATCAAAACTATGAACAGTAAAATGACAAAAAACATAACCATCAACAACTGAACCTAAAAGAACAAAAACAAAAACAAACTAAGCAAACAATAGAACAGGAACAAAATCATAGAAATGAAGACCACATTGAGAGTTATCAGCAGGGAGGGGGAAGGGGAGAATGGGGGAAAGGGTACAGGAAATCAGAAGCATAAATAGTAGGTACAAAACAGACAGGGGGAGGTTATTAATAATATAGGAAATGGAGAAGCCAAAGAACTTATGTGTATGAACTATGAATAGGAGGGGGGGGATGGATGCTGGTGGGAGGGGGGATGGAGGCATATTAAGGGGAGAAGAAAAATGGGACAACTGTAATAGCATAATCAATAAAATGTATTTTAAAAATAAAAAAGCAGCAAATAAACATGCAATTGTACCTAATAAAAATCCATCATAATCATCGCACAGAATTGGAAAGTTTATTTACTTAAAACACTTTACAACTATTAAACTGTTATTGGACAATCATTTATTTAAAATATCCTAAATACAAAAATAAATCAAACATTGCTTCTATTTTTCAAATGTCAAAGTCTTTTCCATAGAAAATAGAAAAAAACTTTCAGAAACTAAATATTATAATTAAGCTACATCAAGTTGTTTTTTTTTTTCATCCTTACCCAATGACATTTTCATTTGATTTTTAGAGAGATGAAGAGGGAGAAACATCAGTGAGAAAGAAGCATCAATTGGTTGTCTTCATAGTACCCAGACCAGGGATCTGTGCTGGGGCTGGGAAATCGTAGGGCCAGTCTGGGGACAAACTGCAATCTAGGTATGTGTCCTGACTGGGAATTGAACCCACAACTTTTTGGTTAGGGTACAATGTTCCAAGCACTGAGGCGCACTGGCCAGGGCAAGCTACATCAAGTTTAATAACTGCACACCACTTTCTTTTGTGGTTGTGCTTTAGTGCTTTACAGATTTCCATACTATTTCTTTGCAATGTACAGGTTCACAATAAGAATGAATGCATACAACTGTATACACACATTTTACATAGGAATGGTTTTTGTTAAATATACATACGGGGAACCTAAAATGGTGGTATTGTGCACTAAAAGCCACCCCATAGAGTCAGATGTGCCACTACACAGACACAGGTATAGTTGCATAAGCATTATCTAACATTCTGGTTAGCACTCCAGGTATCCAAGATGACATCATAATGAGGGAAGCCCAGGTTAATGTTTCTAGACAACACACTGATTTTTAACCTATTGGTTCTATTAATTCTAAATCAGTTCAACAGTCTTAGTCATAGAAAAAATACAGTGAACTTGAAGTATTTTTCAATACATTAAGTTAATTTCAGGATAAACATCATTGTCATATGTATACACACTTTTTGTTTTAGGAAGAAAAATATTAGTTTTACAGAAAATGCTCAAAATTAAAGATCATTTCCAAATTAGTCTGTGGTTTTACTTTACTATCACTGGGACATGTAACAACTTACCACAGATACCATAGATAAATGCTCAAGTTTTCTTCCCTGGTATATGCACTTAAACATCACTGATACCCCAGACATGTATAACTCATGGTTTATAAGAAATATTCATAACGCTTTACCACCCACAGGGTGTCAATCTCACCATATTAACCAGATGTGGAAACGAATCGCACTTCTGGCCAGTTCCTGAATTTCCATATGATTAATCACAATAATACAGAACTTTAAATTACATGAGTCTTGTATAAATACTTATATATCAAGCAATTTAAATTCTACCTATCACCTGGAAAAGTAGTAAATCACAAAATTGCTTTTTCTCTATTAAGAAAAGAGTCTAGTTTTAGGTCCTTATTCAGAAATTGCATGGATTATTTAGAAATTCCAATTAAAATAATCTAAAATTTGTGAGCAATTGAACTGTGAAAATACTAATTTATTGAAACTGTTGTATCACAATAAATTCCTTTAAAAGGGAGCTTGAAGAGCTTGGAAAATCTCAATTATAAGCAAGTAGTAAATGCAAAAAGAGCTCATGTCTTACATTGACCAAAATATACCAGAATGCCATAATATTTAGAAAATTTTAATAAGCATGCTAAAATATTCTCATCAAATGCTTATTTCACAGGCAAGCAGAGACTACAAGGATATATGAAATGCAAACCAACAATATGTTTGCAAATATACTGAAAAAAGACATCAAAACCTAAGAGGTAGTCAACACAAGGAACCCTGATAAAAAACAAAATATCCTCACGGATGTGCCCTAACCTCAGAAATTTAAATACAGTATGAAATTCTTGTATTTTCAGTAATTTAAAAAAATTTTACTGGCAGAGAATCTAAAAACCAAGAATCTAAATGAGTAACACTGTAAATGGAAACAATATTCATATTTTCAAGGAAACATTAAGAATAAACTCTAGACCCAAGGTAGTCTTCAGCCTGCAGGCCAAATCCAACCTACCACTAGTTTTGTAAAATAAAGTCTATTGAAATACAACCATATCTATTTGGTTATGATATTGCGTATGGCTGCTGCTTTCGTACACACTTCACAGCAGAGCTGAGTACGTGCTACTGATCATATAGCCAACAATGCTTAAAGTAACTACTACTGCATTCAGCTTTAAGGAATGCAAGATGCTAGTTGTGTCACAGTTCAATTCTTTTTTATAATGAAACAGTCCTGACATTTTTCAGCTTTTTACTTTTGTGGTCTAACATCAAGGAGTATTTCAACGTCATTATAAAAAGATTTAGTATGGCACCGTCCAACAGAACTTTCTGCAACGATAGACATATTTTATATCTGCACTGTCCAATACTATAGCCATTAGCCAATGTGGCTCCTGAGCATTTGAACTGTGGCTGGTGCAACCAAGGAACTTAATTTAATCAATTCCATTAAAATTGCTACGTGTGGCTCGTGGCTACAATATTGAACAGCACATATTTTACTCAACTAAATTAAAATGCCAAAGTGTAACTCAAAAAATTAAAAAGGAACACTTTGAAAATAAAGAGCTTCAGGCAGAAACGAACTGAACACCATAACACAGCCTGAGACAGATTGCTTATTGGTAAACAATACCAAATTGATTCCGAATTGTGACATCACTGCACCATCTCTTCCCAGTGAAGAAGCAAATTTATTACAGTATTTTTAGCAGAAACCCTGATAATTTAATGTTTAAAAGCAAAATAAATTCTAATCTTCATTAATTAAATTAAAGAGCATATGGATGTTTCACACAAAGTATATTTTTAGCTTGTTTCACATCAGAAAGTCACCTCTTACAAAAAGCGGTTGATTTCCTCACCCTTTGCATTTCAACCATGCTATGCATAAGCCCTCCTTACAGTAGGTACACAGAAGTATAACCACTTCTGAATCTGCAAAATTTCCAATTAGTTACTTTACTATGGCAAAGTCACTTCAACAGTCAAGACTTCCAAATGTTTTGTCTTCCATTACATGACAAAATATACACATTCAATGCCAGAACTTGATGTTGGAGGGAAAACTATACATCAAATAAAAAGTAACTCTTTACAGTCCTACATGTGTCTACCATAAGACTATTTTTATATGGACCCAAACAATAAAATGAATAGATATATTTTTAAATTATGTATTACTGATTACATATTGCAAATTAACTGACTTACACAAATGAAAACATTAAACTAAAATATACAAAATCAATCTGAAAACAGAATACTCTCAAAACACAAATGTTTGAGAGGTATGACTAATTACATCTTCTAATTATTCAAATGTACTCCCCTCAGAGAGTTAGCTAATTCTATATTTTGTTTTCAAAGTCAGCCAGCAAAATTAATTTCGTGCCTGTTGAACAGCTGGTATCCTGTATCATAAACTTCTTTTTCAATCTGGTAGTTGGTTGGAGGACAGAAAATACTTAAGGACACTTCTGTTTGTTTTCTTTTGAGTTTAATCAGACGATGTAGCAGGAACTTTAACAGAGAGATTTCTTCGGGTGCTGGTAATGTGCCGTTGCTGTGCTAAGAAGGAGCGTGCAGGAGGACATGCACCAGGGTCTTTGCAAGCACCACTGCTGCTCAGAAGTCTGGACTCCATCCCCAGTTTCTGAAATGCTAGACTCTAAACAAAAACAAATCAACACATAAAAAGATTATTCACAGAGTTTAAAGTGCTTTTTACATACACAAAGTCATTTAAATCTCAAAACAATCCTACAAAGCTGGTGTTTTCCTCATTTTTTATGGAAAAGAATAAGGCATCAGAAGCTAATTAATCTGCACATGGTAATGCTAGTAAGAAGGAGAAAACAAGGGCATGAAACCCAGTTTCACTATTTTAAGTCACTAAGCACAGAATCATTAAAAACAGTAGTTTAAAAAATGTTCTAGAATTAACTTAAATTAAAACAATAAGGCCCTGGCTGGTGTAGCTCAGTGGATTGAGCGCGGGCCTGCGAACCGAAGGATCGCAGTTCGATTCCCAGTCAGGGCACATGCCTGGGTTGCCAGGCCAGTTCCCGGCAGGGGACATACAAGAGGCAACCGCACATTGATGTTTCTCTCCCTCTCTCCTTCCCTTCTTCTCTAAAGATAAATAAATAAAATCTAAAAGGAAAAAATAAATAAATAAAAAAATTAAACAAAAAACAATAAGGCTCCAAAGCAAATTTATGTGTTTGGGCCATCACTCCACCCACCATGAGCAGACGTAACAGAACAGAAAGGCTCTGATCAATGGTTATCAAAGTGTGACCTCTGGCTAATATTAGCACCACTGGGAATTTGTTTAAAAATGCAAATTCTGCCTGTACATTCTACCCAGACCTATGAATAAGAAGCTCTGCAAGTGAGTCCAATAATCTGTATTTTAACAAGTCTTCTGATGCATGCTAAAGTTTGAGAACCACAGTATAGTTCAAATTTACTATGATTTATCTACATATTGATACTTGACAAAACTGCTGTGGCTGTTGGGTTTCTTAGTAAGGGGAATCATTCCTTCTCTCTCACTAAGGACAGCATATCACAATATTACTGAATTCAGCATTATTAGTGATTAGTATAATACACAGAATCAAGTAGCTGCTCAAAATATGCAGGCTGAAAAATGAATAAATAATGCATTATTTGGCTTTAGTATCTTTAATGATTTATGTCTCAAAAGGCCACAGGAGAACAGGAAAACAATACATAATCCCCCATATTAACTAGGATGATTAACCCATGATGGAAGATTCTGAGAACACTTGCCTCATAATTACCCTCAAGACCTTGCTAAATTAAGCCTGATTTTATCAAATAGAGAAGGGAAGGAAAGAAAAGAACACAGAGGAAAAGTATGATGGCATGAAAGGAACAAAGCATGTCTGAGCAAGGACAATCGGTTCTATGCAGTGAAGCTCAGGGTTCACACGCAGGAGTCTGCAAACAGATGCTGTTTCACAGCAAAGAAGCAGCACCTAAGGTAGAGAGCGGCTGCATGATGACCTCTTCCAACTGGCTGAGATAACCCAGAAGAACCATATATATTACGAACTGCTTCTTTTCTTAAAAGCATCCTATACGTATAAAGGGTAAAAAAGTAAAATACATTTTAAATTATTTTACACTACTTTTCTCCTTGTTAGGACAATTATGAAAGGTATTCCCTGGATTAAAAAAAAAATACTATACAGCCCTGGCTGGCGTAGCTCAGTGGATTGAGCGCGGGCTGCGAACCAAAGGGTCGCAGGTTCGATTCCCGGTCAGGGCACATGCCTGGGTTGCAGGCCAGGCCCCTGGTGGGGGCCATGTGAGAGGCAACCACACATTGATGTTTCTCTCCCTCTCTTTCACTCTCCCTTCCCCTCTCTAAAAATAAATAAATAAAATCTTAAAAAAAAAATACTATAAAAGACACACTGAGAGGCTGTGTATATACTGATTCATGTGTTTCTCATGAATGTGTATATACTGACTCGTGTTTATCAAACATTTTGACCAATAAAATCTATTTATTAGTTAAATAAAATCTATTTGGTCAAAAAATAGATTTTGACCAAAATCTATTTATTGGTCAAAATGTTTGATAAACACAGTTCTAAACATGCAATCATTGAGTGAATTTCAACTCACCTTATTATACCAGGCAGAAACAATGAGTTTTTCTTCATAATCACGGAATTTTGCTACTTTACATTCACTCTGGAAAAAGATATGAACACCATTAAAATCCCCAAAATAACCCCAAGTGAGTAAAAATAGAATTTCTTCACATGTTTGTTGAGAGAATTTGATGAATACATTTTGAGGTACATAAAATCATCAAAATGTAAATTGAATCAGGGAGAACTGCATGTACAACAGCCTGAAAGAGTAAGGTTGTGACTAGTAAATCTTTATTTCAGAAACTTTACTGGTAAAGTAGGTATCAAAAAACAACAATGAGAAAAGAAAAAACAAGAAACTAGTGATTCTTACATCACTGTCCTCCATATCTAGAAAAAAGTAACAACTTGCTTAGATAACAAAACAGGGCTGTACCTACTGAGGAGTTAAAACTAAGGAGAAAGAGGATGTAATAAAAAATACCCCAGAAACGCCTCTACGTCTCCCATAAAGCCTAGCATGAATTTTCATCTCTTAGTTCTTGATGACCTATATACTAGAATGCCTGTGGCCGTAGCTACATGACACCTGGAGACTGACATCCATTTCTTAATTACTCTAATATAGCTAATTTTACAATTTTCTTGAGTACCAGAGGAAGCTGGGTCATATAAAAAATACAATCTTAAAACACCTGAATGTTCCCACAGCAAGATGCTGATGGTAGAAAAGGCATGCAGGAAATGAGGGAGGTGAGACACCTTTCTTCTGGCTCACAGACACTCCAGGCAAACACTCCTCAGGAAAGGTGGCACATAGAACAACCCCTGCTACGTACATTATTTTTCTCCCTTTTTACTTTTTTCAGTGTACAGGTAAGTGCACATAAATTCAAGGCCCATATGCTGTGACTTAACTGAAGTTTTTCCTCAGAGCCCTACAGTTAAAGGCACCATTCTGTCATCACACGTGTTCGGGAGCTGCATGTCAAGCATCGACAGTGCTGTCCATTGTCATAGCTTTTACTGAGAGGTGAACAATAAGAGTAATTTAGATTTCGGAGATTCAGTCCACTATCTGACAGATGAGGAGACTGAGGACCAGAGAGGGAAGGTGACCACTTTAAGATAGGTTACCCATAAAACTGTAACCCTGGCCTCTGATTTATGTCACATTTAATGGTTGGAGAACAGAGATAAGATTTAGCCTCTGGCCTCAATTCACTCTGACATGATTCAAAAAAAGAAAAACGATGCTACTGCGGGATGAAGTCAGGAGTGTAAAGTACATGGAGTCACCATGGAGAGAGAGTTCTGCCTTAAACACCCAGGGAAAGCTTTATAGAGGAGGAGACGTTTGAGCTGGATCCTCAAGAACGGATAGCATTTCTTCAGGGCTTTTTATACCAACTGACATGGCCTGAACAAGAACTTATACAAAGTGTATGGAAGGCTATTGTGTACTCTGGATGTTAAAGTTTTTATATCTTTAAACAAAGTATTTTCACCACAGCCCATATCTATTCATACTGGCTCAGAAATAACATGAAGAAAATGGTAAGTGAACATAATGTGTTTCTTTTAAATAAAGCATTTCTAGTTGATTCAAATAGAAACCAACTATCAGTTATGAGAATTTCAAGCAAGTATTTAGATTTCAACAGGGCTTGGCAATGACCCACATGTCATTATGAAGAAGTATACACTGACTTCAAGAATAGCATCAAATCTCTCCATAGTATCTAAAACAGTAGTTTTATAAAACACTTGCAGAGGAAACTAGAACATACCCAATTAATTATAAAAACCTAAGAATATACAGTTCTATACTGACATACTTATACTTCACCCAGTTCATAAAAAATAATCACTGACACAAAAATAACTTTAAAATGTAAAGACTCAGCTAACTAATGAGAACATGCTACTACCAACGAACTTTGCATAATTCATAACAGACTGCCACTTTATTCAAGGGCTTACTGGGACTTTGAAGTACTTCCATCTCTCAGGAATTCCACCTAATGAGTTTGTTTGGGCTCAGAAAAGAGTTGAGATAAATTTGGTTAACTGAGTACAGTTCCCTACTTAAAAGGTAAGCTTGGTGTCTTTCTTTCATTTCTTTTTTTTCTGAATGAACTCTCATCCACATAATTTTAAAAGGAGTGTGACAGTGGAGTCTATTAAGAACTAAGTGGCATCCACATGACAGGCTGGTACAGAAGGAGAGAGACACATGGAGCAGGGCGCAGAAACTGTGGAGAGACTGGTCTCACGGGCTAGTGGGATGCTCTGCTGAACACACAGAGTGCTAATAGAGAATGTTTCTAATTTCTTATGAAACTTGATCACTGATGGCAAATTCATGTCGGTAGTTAATTACCAGGATTACCCACAATAACGAAGAAGAGACGTGCAAATACGGAAGTATTACCTCCAGAATCTCAATTCTTCTCTCTTTCTCTGCCAACTGCTTTCTAAGTAGCATTATTTCAGCTGATGCTGGATTCAATTTGGGATCTAAAGTTTTTATTACCTGTTGAAAGGAAAAATTACACTCACTTTCCTTATCAAACGTTGATATTTAAGAACATAGACTATAAAACCAGTGTTAAGTGGAAAATTATCCAGAAAGTGATCCAGCAGCTAACTATATGGAGTGTGTCTCACAATTTAATCTGAATTGCAAGATAATTTATTCCATAGATAAGAAACAATAAAAATTCAGCATAAAAATGAAAAGACCCTCAACCCCAAATCAAATTTACCTTCTCCAAAGTGCAGTATAACTGAGGTCTTAAAGTAACCCCTTCCACATTTGTCTGACTTGAGCATTTTTTTAAGTTACAATGAATTCAGTAATTATAGTGGAACTTGCTAATTATACAAACGAACAGTGATACATACAAAATATTCTTAGCAATAACCTTTTTTAATATTATTATCTAGTTAAATATATAACATCAATGTAATAGATATTGGTGATTTTGTCTTCAAACACTAGTGTGCCCATCATATTCAGGTAAATTACTAAAAATTAAGTGAAACTAAGATGTTTGAATGTAACATTTTTCTGAGACACTGTATAGTCCTGGAAACTATATAGTCAGCAGTATAACAGAAAATAAACTTAGAAACATCAGGAATAAGTTACAAGGAAAAACAAGTTTCCAATAATAGATGTAATTACAAACCCATTAAAATATTTAAAATAATTTAATGAGTTAGAAAAATTTCATATATAGATAGTTATAGAAGTATAGAAAAAAAGAGTAGAAAGGTAATATGCCTAACAATTTCTGAGATAATATGCATTGGTAAATATCCACTGTTAAGAAAAATATACCAAAAGTTTAATAGCAGTTGTCTCTGAGAACCTTTCTATAGCTTGTATTTTTTGCTATGGGCATTTATACATCAGTAACTGAGCAACCCTGAACTGTGGCATAGACTGCCTGGATGTTTACCAAGGCCTGCCTCCCTGGAAGTTGAGTGTGGCTATATGGCTGAGTCTTGCCCACTGGGGTGAAAGTGAAAGCGGTTTACACTGTTTCCAGGCTTGACTCATTACATACCTCCCACGCAATCCATGCTCTTTCCCTCATCTACTAGGTGGACAATGTCAACGAAATTGGTAACTGTGTGTGGAAGAAGGCAGAACCTCTGCCACCTTAGGACTGTGAATGACTGCATGGAGCAGTGCCTCCCACACTGGTGACCGGATTTCATGGGACCAAGAACTAAACATCTATCTTGCTAAGCCTTAAGATTTGGGACTTTCTCTTTGCTGCAGGTACTATTTATGCCTTAATGAATAGTATATACAACTTAAACATAAGAAGGGCAGATATCAGTATTTTTTTTTTATTTTTAGACTGAGGGGAAAGGAGAGTGAAAGAGAGGGAGAAAAACATCAATGTGTGGTTGCTTCTCATGCATCCCCGACTGGACACCTGTCCCGCAACCCAGGCACGTGCCCTGACTGGGAATCGAACCAGCGACCCTTTGGTTCACAGGCCAATGCTCAATCCACTGAGCCACACCAGCCAGGGCAAGGTATTATCAGTATTTTAAAGCTTCACTATAAAATTCTTTTTTTATTCAGTACATTGACATTTCTGAGAGAACACTTAGTTTATTCAGAAAATATATGGTGTTCATGAAAATAAAAGATTTTATTAGACTACTGCTAACAGATATTTAAAGTATAAAATTAAAAAAAGAATAAGTAGTGTGATGAACATTAAAATAATGTTTATTCTTTTAACTGTCTAAACTAGACTAAATGCTAAAACAATTTCAAACAAGTTTGAAAAGCTAAATTTTTACAAAAGGCAAATATGCCTTCATTAAAAAGCCAAGGACACCCTATATTATACTGGTCATTTCCTCTAATGAGGCTATTACAGTCAACGTTTAAACTGTTTCTATAAGCCATGTGTTCGTTTTATCTGAGGCTGAAGAATGAGAGGGACAGACCACAGGGCTGACCAAGGAAACACACCAGAAGGCTGACCAACAAGGCAGGTGACGAGAAAAAAGTGACATGACAAAAGCAAGAAGAGCAGTACAGTCAAGTGGAACTGGCCTAATTAGCACCCGAGTTGCAGAGACTTGAGCTCTGTAAGATAAGTCACTCACATTTCTTGCTTTCTCTAAGTACATTTTATATCGTTCCTCCATTGCTTTCATGTCTTCATCTTTCTTCTGAAGAGCAGCTTCAAGTTCATTGATTTTTTGTGCTATAATTGAAAATGAAATGAAACATAATCAGTTATTCCCTATTTAAAATTCTCCATCCTCACATACAAAAATATATTTATCACATTTATTTTCTAAGGACTGATAAGAGAACTTAAACCTTATTCTTTATATTGAAATCTTATCTAAAACTTTTGAACTACAATAAATACATCCTGAATTATTTCATATTATTTTTTCTTAAAAAAATCTATAATCTGCTTTATCTAGCTATTTCTTTCCTTTCTATCAAGTATTTTAATGAGCAAATACACCTTACAATATATATTACCTTACAATGTAAGCACAACCATAAGAAAAAATAAAGCATTCTTTTAATATGTTTGAAGTTCATTTTAATCTGATTTAAATAATTATTTATTTTCATAATATTAATTCTATTACACTTCAAAATGTTTGATACTCCTACATATCAATCAGTTCATTAGACTTACTTTTTCTGCATTAAGATTAGATCATTTATTACTTAAATCACTAAAAATTATCACAGTACTTATTTGCAATGTATGTATCTATGCTTTGACCAAAGACTCATGCACAGTTCTTGTATTTGTCAACTAAAAAGGGAAACTCCTTAGATCCAGGTTTTTACAAATACCTACCATTCTGATTTACATCTGGCTGAAGATCTTCAATGAGCTCTTGTTTCTTCTGTAATTCTTCATGGACCTCTGTTAGTTTTTCCCTAAGCAGTGGAAATAAGAATAAGGAGCTTTGGAGCCAAATAGACCTAAGAATGAATAGTGGCTTCTGCCACATAACATTTGTGGACTGTGGGCAAGTCATTTTCTGTTCCTTACTTCCCTCACCTGTGAAATGGGAAGAATACCTGCCAAATAGTATAGGGGTTATTGTGAGGATGTAAACTGGCTAGCACATGATGGGTGCCAAAGATGTGAGATTTCTTCCTCTATTACCTTTGCTTCCTAACAAAGTTAAAAGAAATATTTTATAGGATAAGCATCCCACATTTCTGCATAACCATCCCACATTTCTAGTTGTGATAGTTGCCAGCTTTGTAAACTTTGTAAACTTAGTAATTGAAATATGTAGAAGTTTGGGATCACTGGCAGGTAGGCTGAACTTTTTAGTATGTTTCTCTTTTTGCTCTTTGGTCATAGTGGTAAACATTCAATTGGCACCAGGTTATTTGCTTTTATAAACAAAATTAGACAAAATATAAGTTAGATACATTTAAAACCCTTCCCCTCTTGTATTTAAAATGAAATATCAGTTTTACTTACATATGAGCTTCCAACTTCTGTTTTAGTTTGCTGGACTACAAAAATTAAAAACAGTTGCTGTAAGGTAACTATTGTGGCAAAGATAAATTTTCCAGACATCAAAATCTCTTTACCTCCTCTCAAAGGTGTATTATTTAAAATTATAAATGGGATGAAAATTTGTAATTGTAATAATAAACTTTTAAAAACATGAGTTTAGGTATTTTTTCACTTCAAAGGGAAAGGAAAGGAAATAAAGAGTACAATACCAGAAAAATGCTTCATATTTCTGAATACAATGTAAATAAAATTTGAACTTGAAGACAAATAGAAAATGCAAGCTGAATGTGAGATATGGTGGAGTATCAAACACTTAAATGCCTAAAACATAATTTATTCAAAATAAAATTTTTAAGATTTCAAGCCTTTAATGAAGAATGGACTTAAAGAACTAAGTTATCTGTATAATAAACCTTAATCATTATACATGTAAACAGTTTAATATTAATATCAATATGAAGAAATTAGATTATGTTAAAAAATAAAGTTCAAAACATAAAATTTCCTCTTTAAAAAATGAGGAATTTAAACAGCAACAGTAGTTCTGTTATCTACTGAATAGCTGCAGAGTTTAAAAATATATAATTTGAAATACAATGTGGACACCAACACGATTTTTAAAAGATAAAGAAACTTAAAACCTTTAAAACACTGGAGTCCAAAATGTACTCCTCCAAACAGATCCTATTTTAAAATTATTCCCTAATGTGCCTTAAAACTATATTTGTATTAGAAAGGTTACAATACCGTATATATGCACATATGAGATGCCGCCATGCATGAGACGATTTCTATTTTCCAAGCCCCCAGGGAAAAAAGAAAAAATCATATAAAGCATAAAAAAGACAGAGAGGAAACATAACCCTTTCAAGCTTCCTTTTCATCTCTTTACTTATTCTCCCCCATCAACACAGGTAGAATCACCTAACATTCCATCTGATCAATATCTACCTAATACACAACTAGCCCTATCTTTCTGTTGTTGTTTTTAATACATCCCTCCCTCAATTATTACTTCTTTTCTCCTGTTATATAGAGATCAAACTATCAGACCACTGCTAAGTGTATTTAGGCTGTTTGATCTCTTCTAAGTCCTCTTATTTCTGCCCTCAAAATATATGCCACCGAAATCCATTAGAAGTGACAAGGTCATGAGTTAGTATGGAAGGAGGCAAGAAATGAGGGGCAATGTCTTCAGGACTACATTAAGGTTTCCGTCCTTTGGAGGTTGATATAAAACACATTTTGATTGCTCTTCTGGTTGAAATTATTTTCTCATTCTTTCTTTTCTTACTAGAAGTTTTCCTCAACTCTGGCTGATGCTTACTCTCACACGAGGGTTTTTCTCAGTCTAGCCCTGTTGGATTCCCAGCAAAACTGTGAAGGCCTCAAATGAAGCATGCTCTCAATCAGGAATTACCATGAGCTTCCAATACATATGATCAATTTATGGGCTCCAAACTGGCAAAAACCACTGCATCTATTATGCAGATATATACGGTATTCAAGGGTATCATCAATGATAAAGGTAGCACTTTCAAATACAGGATTAATTTGAGTATTAGGACCTATTACAGAGTGTCCACGCAGCAGAATTATTGTATCTTGTAAGGTACTTACACTTTCTCCTTCAGACTTGGAGCCTTGCTCCTGTAAAGACTTCTGGAGATCCTCAATCTGCTGCTGCAATTCTTGGATACGCTCTTTACTCAGCCTATTGTAGGATGAATCATATGTGTTTATTTGTACTGAAAGTTGAAGTAGTTAAGATTTATAAAGGTGCATTTATGCAATTTAACTCATAATGTATGCATTTAATAGCAACACATGCTGAACAATCATCTTTGGCTAGGTATAATATACAGTATACAGGAGGCTACTTCCAAGGAAATATTTAATAAAAGATGCTTTTATCCTGAAAGCATATGTACCCACATTTAAAATTTTAAGGTACTTTATGTGTCAGTGGTTAAAATTCAACATTTCTACATTGTACTAACTGGAAAAAAATAAGAAAACCAGCTCAGGTTTCCTATGGTTGTATTTATAATGAATGAAACCTAGGTTTATTTTTCCTATTTCATATTTCACAGTGTGTTAGAAAAAGAGGAAGGTTACCATTTACCAACATTTTCTTCATGATTTGTTTTTTAAATTAAAGAGAATGGTACCAGCAGTTAATGTAGATATTTAACTTGCCATAATCGCACTCCTTAAAACCCTACTTAAGAGTCATCTTAGTTGGAAGTTACCAGCAAGAGAGAGTATCTGACTTTTTCTCTTCATATATATGTGTGAGTGTGTGTGTATATACACACACCCATACACCTATATGGAAAAAGTCCAGCCACTGTTAATATAACAAGAACAGCTTGAGTGACATCAATGTAACCTGGCAGCCAAGGAGAGTGGACTGGAATACATGTGTGAACAATGACTACTTCATTGTACTAGTTGGTAAGGGCAGTAGACATTGGTGAGTGAGCATGTGTACTGTGTGGCCATTGCATTCAAAATGACTGAGAAAGTAGCATAACGAATCTGTATCAAATTTTGCATTAAGCTTGAACATTCCTCAGTAGAAACTATTCAGATGATTCAGAAGGCTTTCAGGGACAATGCAATGGGTGCAGTGCAAATAGAAGTATAGCATAAACACTTCAAAGATGGTTGAGAAACTGCTGAAAGTGATCCACGTTCTAGAAGGCCTGCAAGAAGCAGAACACCAGAGAATGTTGAACGTGTACGGGCTGCAATCAATAAAGAGTGGCAACTGACAGTGCAAGAACTAGAGGCTGATCTGGGGATTCTAAAAACTACTGTGTCTGAGATTTTTGTCACAGGACCTCGGCATGAAATGTGTCATGGCAAATTCTTTCCACAGTTTCTGCTACCAGAGCAGAAGGGACATCGTGCTAAATAATGACTTGATTCAAACTGCTACCAATGTACCAGATTTCCTCAAGAAGGTCATAACCAGAGGTGACTCATGGCTCTACAGCTATGATTTGGAAACAAAGGCCCAGCCGTCCCAATGGAAGTCGCCTGGTTCTCCATGCCCAAAGAAGGAGCGGCAAAGTCACAGCAAGATCAATACCATGTTAACTGTGTTTTTTGATTGGGAGGGAGTTGCCCATCACAAGCACACCCCTCCAGGCCAAACAATTAATAAGGAGTGCTGCACTTCAATGTTCTCTGTCAGCTGAGCAACGCAATATGATGAAAACGGCCATAGCTACGGGCAACTGGTGATTGGCAGCTTCATCACAACAACATGCCCACTCATGCATCATGTCTCATGCAGTTTTTTTGCAAAACATCATAACACCCAGAGGACTCAGCCCCTCTAGAGCACAGATTTGGCACCTTGTGATTTCTGGCTTTTCCCAAAACTAAAATCACCTTTAAAAGAGAACAGATTTCAGACCTGATCAGTGAGATTCAGGAAAATACAACAGAGTAGCTGATGGCGATTCCAACAAAGGATTTTGCAGTGTGTTTGGAACAGTGAAAGAGACGCTGGGAGAATGTAAGAGGTCCCAAGGTGCCTACTTTGAAGGGGCCTGAAGTGTCATTGTTCTACATATAATGTTTCTTGTAACTTGTAACTCCTTCAATAAATTCCTCTATTTTCATATTGCATATCTAGAAACTTTCAGGACACACCTTGTATATATGTGCACATGCACATATTATATATATGTATATTTGTAGTTATCATGTGATAAAATAATTATATTTTTAAATGTCTATCTTCCTATACTAACTCTCTAAAAGCAGAAACTTAGCATCTCCTGTGTCAACTGATATTGAACTTTATCAGATAGTCATATTTAATGGTCTCTTCACAAAACTAAAATGTTATTCTTTGTTTAACCACAGCTTATGTAATGTATACAAGTATGAGAGACAAGGTTCATGTGTCTATTGGATTCCTGGTGGTCTCTACAATCTAATAAAATTTGGTCAAATAAATTGAAATATCTTTAGTCCAAGTAGTCTATTTATAAGGCAAAGGTCAGCATAGTGGTTAAGAGCACAGGCTCAGGAATCAGATTGACAGAGTCAAATGTAGGATCCAGAATTTACTAGCTGTGTAACTCTGGGCAAATTACTTAACCACCTTATACCTCAGCTTCCTTATCTATAAAAAAGTGATAATCATACTTATTACTTCATAGAATTATTATGAGGACTTAACTGAGTTAATACCGAAATGTACTTAGAAAAGTGCCTAGCATATAGTAACCACTATATAAATGTTACATTTGTTAATATTATAATTTTGAACACCTCTCATTGCTATCATAAATACACCACTTGCTTTAAATACATTATCTGTATTTATTTCAAAACCTGCTAATAGATATCACCTCAAATTTATAGCTGAGGACACTCAGTGTGGATTTAAGTAACTTGCTCAGAAGCAAACAGTCAAGTTTAAGAAGTGGGATTCAAATTTGACTCCGTGATCTATGTCCCATCTATGCACCAGACTGCAAGAGAAAGCCAGATTATCATTTATTCATTTGTTAAATTTTCTGTCAGTTGTGAAAACACACAAAATTCAAGGATAAGCAACCTGGTTAACAAAGTCTGCTCAGAGTAATGGGTAGCGACAGACTAAAAACAACAAAAAATTAATCTTCTCCTAAAAATCCTAATTGTTTTAATTACAATGATCTTTTCCACTACTGTGAATCAAGATTTTGTGGTTAGGTAATTAAATCACCATGATTTATTTATTATGAAGCAGCATGTCACCTTTGCTCGGTTTCCAATTCATTCATCTTGCGATGCTTCTGGTCTAGCTGCTCTTGAAGTTCTTCAATACGTTGGTTCTCAGTACCTTCCTGCTGTAAGCGAAGCATCTTATTTTCATGTTGCAGTCGAATAAACACCTCCCTGACAATGAAAAATAAAATCTGTTTTAAAATTTGTTAAATGTAAGAGTTTTTACATTCTTAACTTTCTAAAAAAGGGAAATTCCTGTCCACTCAATAGCTGTCATTTGAAAATGTTACCAAAGCTTCTGGAAGTTTTTAAGAAAAATACTATGTATACTGTAAGGCTATGTCTCAAGAAACAAGTAGTAAAGTTTTTTAAGGTATAGTATAAGATTATGCTACATATCATTAAATGTTTATTATGCAAATTCCTAAGAGGTGATATGAATTATCTTAATTTGATCATTTATAAACTATTCACTAAAGCTAATACAGTGCATATCCATAAAAACAAATAAAGGAAAAGCAAAACATTTAAGAAGCTACTGTTTGCCTATAATTTTTAAATATACTTTTATGATAATGGCTGTCATAGACTATCTCCAGACTTTTTGTTTTTAGACCAATGTTTTATTAAATATTTACATACACATTTTTTAAATACAAATGATAGAAATGTTACTAAATAAAAAGTAATGCTCACCTACCTGCTGCCCTCTTAAATCCCATTGCCCAAAAGCAACTATTATCAATCTCAATTTTTATTCCTCTCAATGCTAGCACTATAACTTTAAAAAATAGGCTCATATGGACATTTTAAAATGGTATTAGTATCACTAGACAGTAATAACTAAAAAATACAATTGGTTTCAGTCCTGCATATAAGAAGCACTACCTTAAACAAAAATTGAATACAGTGAAAAATCAACAACTCTGTAAACATTATGCTTAGTGAAAGAAGTCAGTCCCAAAAGGCCACATATTATAGGATTTCATGTCTATAAAATGTCCCTAACAGGCAAATCTATGGAGAGACAGAGTAGATAACTGGTTGCCTGGGGATGAACCTAGAGGAGAGGCAGGAGTGAGGAATGACTGCTAGTATGT
Source organism: Glossophaga mutica (assembly GCA_039655065.1). NCBI lineage: Eukaryota > Metazoa > Chordata > Mammalia > Chiroptera > Phyllostomidae > Glossophaga > Glossophaga mutica. The sequence goes on along the minus strand of CM077307.1, from coordinate 42,352,853 downwards.
AGAGCGGACCTTTCGGGAGAATGAAAATGTTCTGAAATTAGACAGCAATGATAGTTGCCCAACTCGTGACTAAACTAAAAACTACCAATTCTACATTTTAAATAGGTGAGTTGTATCTCATTAAAGCCATTTAAATAAAATGTGGTGTTAAAGTACTAAATAAAGCTGTCACCACAGAAAGGAAAACTATAAAAATATCAGATTAGTCAAATGTCTATAAGTAAACATAGTAGTAAAATACAAAGATAAAAGATGGGTAAGAGGAACATCTAAAATTTGTATTTTATATAACTTCTGCTTAATACTTCTACTATTACTGATAGCTCCTCTCCTTGTCTTTTTTTTTTACCATGTGGATTTGAATGCCACATTATTAAAAGGATTTTCCATCGAGTTTAAGAATAGAATAAAAAGTTCAACACAATATAAAAAACTAGAATATGTCATTTTAGCTAGTTTGTGAAATTTCATTTTTGATACATTTTAAAACTGCTATAGTAGCAATAACAATGTGACTTAGAAACTTAAAGGAGATGAGATAAAGTAATTTTGAGCACTGTGACTCATAAAATGGAAAGTTTTAAAGGCTAAGAAATTTATTAAAAAAGAAATCATATTTCTAATATTAAGTATGGATTATCAATAAAAACAAATTTACCTATATTCCACTGGCATAATCTCAGCAGCAAGATTTTCATAACTTTTTGTAGCAGATGCATCTAAACAACAACAGCAAAATAGATTAACATTTCAGTATCTCTACCTATTAAAACACTTTTTCTAAATCCAATGAAATTTACCTGTTTGGTTCAGGTGATCCTGTTGTACTTGAGAACACCGCAGTTCTTCATTTGTTTCTTTCAGAGCATCACGCTGTTCTATTAGTCTCTAAAAAGGATTGTTTATGTAAGCAAAATTTTTAAATCTGCCCACAGATGGTGTACTTTGTGTTTACAATAATTCATTTTAATATGTTAATTTGATAATTGGCAATGTTTTAGTGCTGAGAGATAATTTCCTCCTTTATAAATCACATAAAAAAATAATATAGTCTTTGTATAACATAACACTTGATTTCCCCATTAAACAGTCTACCTTTGAACCAAATCAATGTAATCATGCAACAGAGTACAAACACACAACTGTGCAGTCATTTTTTTAAAAAGCACGTACTTTGAAGGTAAATAGATCATGGCCTGAATTTCATTTCACTCCTTCCTGGCTGTATTATCTAGGGCAAGTTATGCGATTCTTTGGCTTTAGTATCCATATTATCAAAATAGGAATACTGACATATATAAACCCTTGCAAAGTGTTTGAGCAACAAGTTAGGGTTGTACACAGAATATAGGCTAGTGTGTAAGAGATGCTGGGTCTTGTTACTTCTTTTTACTACTACTATGAAATTCTACTGAAAAAAGTAATAAATAGCATCTCGAAAGTATAAATTTGTGTTTTAATATCCAAAAATCAATGTAATTACTAACCACACTAAAAAAATAACCAAATTAATATAATAAAAGACAAAAACCACATATCATCTCAATGACCCAGAAAAAGCATATGGCAAACTCTAACATCCTTTTATGATAAGAACATACAACAAACTAGGAATAAAAGAAACTTCCTCAACTTCATAAAGGGCATCTAAAAAAAAACCCATAGCTAAAAATGTGCATAATGGTGAAAGAATGAATACCTTCTCCCTAATATCAGAGCCAAAAGAACAATATCCACTTTTGCCACTTGTATTCAATATAGCACTGGAGGTTCTAGCCAGGACAATTTGACAAGAAAAAGAAAAAGAAGGCATTTAGATTGCAAAGAAAGAAACAAAACTATTTCTCTTTGCAGATGTCCTGATCTTGTATATAGGAAATCCTAGTGAACCCACTAGAAACTATTAGAAATATTAAGCTAAGTCAACACAGTTGCAAGACACAAAATCAATGTACAATAATACATTGTATTTCTATACATTAGCATTAAATATAAAAAACTGAGAAAATAATTTCATTTATAATAGTAACAAAAAGAATAAAACACTCAGAAACAAAGTTTTAGAAAGTGCAAATCTTGTACAATGAAAACTACAAACACTGTTGAAAGAAGCTAAAACCCAAATAAAGTGAATGTTATCTCACATTCAAGGATCAGAAACTTAATACAATTAAGGTGACAATGTTTGCAAACTGATCTACAGATTCAGGCAATCCCATCTTTTAAGAACAAAGTTGGAGAACACATGCTTGCCAATTTCAAAACTTAGTATAAAGCTGAAGTTATCACAACAGTGTGGTACTAGCATAAAACTAAACACAAAATCAATGGCAAAAAATTGAAAGTCCAAAAATAAACTCTTACAGTCATAGTCAATTTTTTTTATAAACAATTAATAGAATCTTTGTTGCAGCTTCAGGTTTGCCTAAAAATTAAGCAGATAGTACAGAGTTCTCATATATTCCCTCATCTTCCCCCTATGCCTAGTATCCCTTATTTTTAACATCTTGTATTATTATGATTACTTGTAAGAACCAATGAACCAATATTGACACACTATTACTAACTAATTGTCACAGTTTGCATTAGGGTTCACTCAGCTTTACTTTTACAAGTTTTGACAAAATGTATCCATCATTACAGTCTTATGATTTTTAACATGCGTACCAAGATAATTCAATGGAGGAAAGAACAGTCTTGTGAACAAATCGTGCTGGGAAACTGAATATCCACACACCCAATGAAGTTAGACCCCTATCGCACACCATATAAAAGTCAATTCAAAATTCATCACAGACTAAAATATAAAACATAAAACTATAAAACTACTAAAAGGATATAAACCTCCTTAAGTTACTCCAATGATTTCCAATGGTAACTTATGGTTTCCAAGGGAAACCATATCCAATGGTTTCATAGAAACACTACCAAAAAAAAGTATAAACAACAAGAAATAGATAACTGTTACTAGATTGAATGAAAAATTATTCTTTAAACAATACCATCAAGAAAGTAAGATAATCCACAGATGGGAAGAAAAATATTTGCAAATCATGTATCTGATGAGGAACATGTATCCAGAATATACAAAGAACTTTAAACATCAATAATAAAAAAGCAAGTAACATAAATAAAACATAAGCAAAAAATATGAAGAAACATTTCTCTAAGAAAGATATACAAATTGCCAATAAGTACATGAAAAGATGCATAACACTATTAGTCGTTAGGGAAATACAAATCGAAACCACAATGACATGTCACTTCATACCCATGACGATAGTTAAAATTAAAAAGTAGTAAGTATTTGAAAGGATGTGTAGAAATTGGAACCTTCAAAAATTCCTGGTGAGAGTAAAAAATGGTTCATCCACTTTAGAAAATAGTCTAGTAGTCCTTTAAAAGGTTAAACTTAGTTATCATATGACTAAGCAAAGCGATACCATTCCTAGGGTATCAAAAAATGGAAACATGTCCAAATAACAAAACTTGTACATAAACGTTCACGGCCACATTACCTGTTTAATAACCAAAAAGTGGAAATAGCCCAAATGTCCACAAACTGTTGAACAGATAAAGTGTAGTATATCTATACAGGAGTATCGTTTAGCAGTAAAAATGAAGCACTGACGTATTCTACCGATGCATGCACCTTGAAAGTATTATTCTAAATTAAGGAATCCAGTCACAAAACCACATTTTCTGGGTAGACTAAGCAAATCTGCAGAGACAGCAGATTACTGGTTGTAAAGACTGGGGGGAGGGGCACCAGAATGCAGAATAACAACTAATGGGCCTGGGAGCTCTTTTTTCAGTGATGTCACTGTCCTACAATTTGACTGTGGTGATGGTTGCACAACTCTGTGAATATACTAAAAACCACCAAAAGTGTACTTTACGTAGGCAAAATTTATGGTATATAAATTATATCTTAATAAAGATGCTAAAAATAGCATCTAAGGTCCTCATTCTTAAGGAGTTCACAGTCCAGAGCTAAAAAAACATTGGCCCAAGACATATGACCTTGGCTTTGTTACTCGATCTTCCCTTGTGAAGGAAATATCAACACTGCGTAAAGAATTTTTATGAGACTTTCTTTTACACCAACAATTTCAATTTGAAGAAAGAAAGAAGAACTGGTTGATATCATTTCTACTCTTAGAATAGTAAGGAATGTATAAAATTCCAAAAGCAGACAGACATATTATCAATTATATTGATGTTTACCTCTTTTTCTTTAAGTAAAGCTTCATGTTTTTCTTCAAGCCGTTTCATTTCAAATGCTAGTGTGTCAGCTCGTTTGGATTCAGAGGAAAGTTTACTGTGTAGATCCTGAACCTTTTGTCAGAAACAAAAGTAAAACACAAGAGTATATGATACTGATAGTTTGATTTCAGAGCTCAATAAATGAGAAACTGATTGTAAATAAAATTATGGTAAGGCTATAGTCTAATTCTAAATATTTGTGAAAATAGCATGTTGAGAAGAAGAATTAACATAAATTTTAAAATACCCAAGTAACAATTTAGGCAAAAAAACCCCCACAATCAGCCTAATACTATGTCTACAGGTTGTTTGATAAATAATAAAACAGAATATTTTATGTTATAGTTCCATTACCTAGGCTTTTATCACTGGTTATCAGAAATCTTAATACCCAAAAAGCTGTCCAAAAATAAATAAGCTCAGAGCCAATAAAAATGTAAAACACCTAAGTAACTCAAACTCAGTTATCAGTCCTTGAATTAAAATTATACAGAGCAGAAATTTACCCTAAGTTCACAGCTGACTATAAGCAATGTTCCTTCACTTCTATGCCATTCTTAAAGCATCAAATGGAATAACAAAGTTAAGTTTTTTTATTTTAATGATTAAAAAATTAAGATATTTTCTTACCTGTCTCTTGTATGTTTCTAACTGTGTACGTGCTGCATTTGCCTTCTTTAATTCTTCTTGTAAGCTGACTGTATTATGCATATACATCATGTTTGTTTCCTGTAAAGTTTTCACCTGCTTGCGAAGGTCACTCAGATCTTGTAGCTTCTGACGATATATCTCAACTGTTGACTCCAGTTTATTTGCTTTATCAGAGGTAGCTCTATAATAATAAAGACTAAACATTACTGTGTAAAAACCAATAAATGCACATAATTTTCTTCTGGCTGTAAAATGAGTCCTCCAAATAAACTCTCAATTGGCAGAAAAAAAGAAAAGAAAGAAAAGAAAAAAGAAAAGGAAAAATAAATAATAAATAGAGAAATAATAAATTCTGTCAGACCTTTGGAAACAGACTCAGGCCTAAAACTGTCTTTAGTTCAGCCTTTTTGCTACAGAGGCATTTTAAAAAATGCTTCAAATTTGACACACTAAATGATCAAACTGTTTCAAGTATTAGTACAATGTATAAAAAAAGGGAATGGTTTTGTAAGTATAACTGAACAATTCTGAACTACTCTGTAGATTATGGGCCAATTGTGCTTTGTGCATAAACAACATTTAGTGTGGTTTTGTTTCCAGTATCTGATATGCTTATGAAGTTAATACAACTCATATCATTCGTCTGGTAAAGCACTTCCCTTTAGAGTTGTGCTTACTTGACCAACAGCGCTAGAGTAAAAATAAAGAATAAAAAATTCAAAAAAATGTGAAGTCATTCTCACGTGCAGATTCAAATTAATGATTACAAAGATTTTGTTTCAAATGAACATTAAAAACTGTGCAACAAAATTGCTAATTAAGAAAATTGAACAGAAAATATAAAAAGCATGTAGATAGTCTATTTGCTTGAGCAATATTTCATAAGCAAAAACTAAATATAAATTTTATATTGTCAAAGCAGTAAGAGAACCCTGAGTGGACCCTGAAATAAATATTAGTATTCTTTGCTATATTTATCTATCAAATGTCAAAATATGGATTGTGAGAGTGCATTTCCTTATATAAAAATTTCACAGGGTAAACTAATGAGTAGTAATAGAGGTAAAGTTAAATGTATCTAAAAGTAACTCAGCTTGCAGAATTTTAAGAAAAGGTTAGCATTTGATGCGTAAAGGTTCTAATATAAAATTGTCCTAAGAAGAACTGAATATTCGCTGTAGCCCTGGCTGGTGTGGCTCAGTGGATTGAGCACCTGCCTGTGAACCAAAAGGTCGCCAGTTAGATTCCCAGTCAGGGCACATGTCTGGGTTGTGGGCTAGGTCCCCAGCTGGGGGCGCGCAAGAGGCAACCAATTGATGTTTCTCCCACATGTGGATGTTTCTCTCATTCTCTTTCTCCCTCCCTTTCCCTCTCTCTGAAAATAAATGAAATCTTAAAAAAATAAACTTTTTTAAACAAAGAATATTATCCTTAAATTGCAATTATTGTCAACAAGTATTAAAGAAGTAAAGAATAGGAGCCTGGATAAGAATTGATCAATACTCAATACGTAGGAATAATTCTAACAATCCCTGATTAAAATATGAAATACTGAAATAACTAAAAATAACTTTTAATAACTTAAAAGTGACATAATTATGTTTAGACATGCCATACCTAAGAACATCGATTTCATCTTTCAGGGCTCTTGTTTCCTCAGCAAGGCTAGTCAATTCATCATTCCTATGCTGAAATTCAATTAGTTGTTTTTCAAGTTCTTCACAGTGAACACGGTAATCATCTTTTGCAGCTTCAAGCCTTGCATTAAAAAAATAAAAAAGCCATTCAGAATGTAATTTCCATCATTTTCTTTGTTACTGAGACATAAACTTAGCAAGACTAGTTTTGTAATTTTTTAAATCCCACATCCAAAGAAGAAAGACTAAAGAAATAAGATACTTTGGGGTTCTTATTTTGCAAATAAGACTTGAAAAGTAAATAATGTTCTGAATTTTCATTTTCACTTCTGAAACATTGTGCTTTGTTATCTCTAGTTCAAACAGGAAGTTAATTTCAAAAGATGAAGAGAAATACATAGACGTACTTTAAAATTATTCAAAAATATACATGGCATGTAAAGTTTAAAATATTAACGCTAAGTAGACTGGGATAAATTATTTAAGATGAATACTTTAAGGCCTACTACTATAACAAAAATGAAAGGAACAATTCAGTGATTAAAATCAAATATTAAAAAATTCCTTGAACAAGTCCAAAAAATGCAGGAAAGAAAGAAGATGGAACAAAAGAACAGATATGACAAATGAAAAATAGCATATTGACAGACCTAAAGTCAACAATATCGAAAAATTAGATGAAGCAAAGGGACTAAATGCATTAATTAAAAGGGCACAGAGTTTCAGACTGGATAAAAAAAAAAGGCAAGGCTCACATATATCCTAACTACAAAAACATTTTGAATATAAAGACACAGATAGATTAAATGGAAAAAGATGAAAAATGTCATGCAAAAAAATAAGCAAAGTTGTGTGATTATGTTAATATAGAAAATTAAGTTTTAAGACAAAGAGATTGTAATTATAAAAGGTTTAATTCATTAGACAGACATACCATAAAAGTATATATATACCAAAAATGGAGTTTGAAAATATATGAAGCAAAATTGATATAATCAAAGATAGAAATCCACTAATCCATAATCACTGTTGAAAATTTTAACACCAGTTTCCCAACAAATGACAGAACTAAACAAAATATCAGTAAAAATACATAAGAGATCAGAATAACAATCAGCTTGATTAACTGATATTTATAGAACATGTCAGTCAAAACCTGACCACAATAAAACATATGATGAACAATAAAAAAATCAAAAAATTAGAAAATTTACATTTCAGGAAATATGTTCTCCAACCACAAGAAAATTAAATTGTAAATCAGGCACAATAAGAAAACCCTTAAATATTGGGAAACCAAACAACACATTTTGAAATAAACTGAGTAAAGGAAGAAATCACAAGAAAAATTAGAAAAGAATTCAGACTAAATAACAACAAAAATACAACTGATCACGTTTTGGGGATACAGCTAAACCAGTGCCTAGAGGAAAACATATAGTTTTAGAGACTTATGTTAGGAATAAAGAAAAACCATTCTTGGAATTTTTTCATCATTGTTTTTACTGTTGTTCGAACACGGTCTCCATTTTCCCACCACCATGTCCCCCTGCTCCACTCACCTCCACCTCCCATGCTCAAATAAAGAAAAAACTTAAAATCAAAATTTAAAATCTACAATTCAATCTTAAGAGGCTAGGAAAAGGAGAACAAATTAAATTCAAAATAAGTAAAAGGAAAGAAATACAGAACAGAGATCTAAAACTGACAATATGGAAAGCAACTTTTCAGAATAATTTTTTAAGTTGCATTTGTAATAGCATCAAAAATGTAAAATACTTGAGGATAAAGTTAACAAGACATGTAAGAGTTTTATTCTGGAAACAACAACATTGCTGAAGGAAAGGAAAGAAATAAATGAAGATGCCATATTCACAGACAGAAATTCTTAATACAGTTATCAATTATATATAATCCAAATCACAATCACAAAAGTTTTGTTTTTTTTACAAAAATTGCCCATCTGATTCTCAATTTTATGTGAAAATGCAAAAGACTTAGAATAGCCAAAACAAATCTTGAAAAGAACCAAGTTGGAATGCTTACACTACATGATTTTAAACAACTTACTCTAGTGCTACCGTAATCAAGACTGGGTCTTACAAGCATAAAGACAGGCAAACTCATAAATGAAAAAGTACAGAAAATGATCCAAATTATTTCACAAAGGTACCAAAGCAATTTAAGTAAAATAAACATTTTTTAATTGATGACACTGGAACAAGTAGATGCTCATATGAACAATCAAAATAAAAATTAACGTTTGCACCTCCACACCTCCCACTATTTTCAAAAATCAATTCAAGATGGACCATAGACCTACATGTAAAAGATAAAACTATGAAGGTTCTAGAAAAAAATACTAAATACTATCTTCAGACATGGGAGTAGACAAAGATTTCTTGGACAGTACACAAAAAGCATAATCTTAAAAAATATTGATAAATCAGACTTATTCTAAGTTAAGAATCTTTAAAGACACCATTAAAAAATAAAAAGGCAAGCCACAGAATGGGTGAGATATTACTACATATATATCCAACAAAGGATTTATATCCAGAAGATATATTTTTAAACTCCCCAAAATAATAAGACAAACAACCTAATTTAAAAATAGGCTTCCAATATGAAGAGACAAGTCACAAAGTATGATATAGTGTCAATAAGCACATGAAAAGGGGCTTACCACATCATTATTATCAGGAAAATGCACATTATAGCCACAATTAGATATCCATAACACATCCTCTGAAATATCTAAAATTAAGACTGGTAAAACCAAATTATGTTATGTAGGCACAGCAACTATGGCAACCGGCAGCAAACACAGCCAGTGGAAATATTAAATGGTATGACCACTTTGGAAAATGGTTTGCCAGTATCTTTTGAAACCAAACGCAGACCTAGCAATAGGGATAGTGCTCAGCAATATCACTCTATGCATATGCCAATAGGAAATGAAAACATGTTTACAAAAAGTTTTATATCCCAATGTTCATACCAGCTTTATTTATATTAGCCAAAATTAGAAAACTCAAATGTCCATCCAAAGAAAAATGGATGAACAAAATGTGATATACTGTGAAATAATTTTATACAATAGAATAATACTCAGCAATAAAAAAAGATGATTTACTGATACATTAAACAACATGGTAAATCTCTCAAGCATGCTGAACAAAATAAATCAGTCACCAAAGAGTTCACACTAAATGATTCAATTTATATAAAGAGCTCTAGATGAGAGAAAAATCTACGGTGAAACATAATCAGAAGAATAATTAACCTCTGGGAGGTAGGAACTGACTGGAAAGAAGCATAAGGAAACTTTCTGTAGTGACCTATCCAATGATAAAAGTGTGAGTTACACAAATGTCCGTATTTGTTAAAACATGCCAAACTGTACTCAATATTTATTCATTTCACAATACATAAATGCTATCTGTAAAAAAAACAACTTGTAAACCTACTGAAGTCTATTATTTACTTGCTTTTTACAGAGGTATACATTAGCAATTCTTAAATTACTTTGTGTGTTTTGGGGTTGAGTAAATATACTGAGGAAAACATAAGCCAGGTTTCATGTAGTTGGAGAAGGAAGTTACCGTATCAAAATGGAGATTAGAATGAACCTTGAAGTCACTGGTCCGAAATAAAAAAGGTCAATATAAACTCACTTTTCATAATTGTAGATATAAAAATAAATGCCGATATGTGTAAACATAGGTGTGGGAACATGGGCAAGTATGAACCTGTGCAAGTATATCTCCTAGCTCTGTACACCCAGGTGGCCTAGAAGTAGTGACAGAAAAATTCATCTGAAGCATATATCTTTGTTTCTAAATAACATTCTCCACTAAAAGGAATCAGGGCTCCTCAGAGAAATGGTTGATTCCAGAGTTGGGAAAGGGAGAGGAAGAAATGAGTCTGGAGCATTCACTGCACCAGAAAGAAAGTGGACAAAGGATAGTGACATATTGAAAGGACACAGGATAGTCAAATCTGGAACAGTTTGAGCATTAAAATAAATGATGACAGAAATGGACTTACAGTATATTGACTAAGAATCCATACTAAATGCAATACAATCCTAAATTAGATTCAGAATCAGGAATAAATAACTATTAAGGACATTGAGACAAATGACAGAATTTGAATATGATCTGTAGATTAGATGACAATACTGTTTCATTGAAAGTTTTCTTAATTGTGATTGCTATGCTGTCATTTATAAGAAAATATCCTTATTCTTAGGAAACACATACCAAAGCACAAAGAAATAAAGGGGCATATCTCCAACTTTTTCTCAAATGGTTCAGGAAAAAATAGGTTTATCTATATAAACATGTAAAGATACTGCTAGATAAATGGAGAAAAAACTGTAAAACAACTGAATCTGAGTGAAAAGTATAAACAAGTTCCTTGTACTATTCTTGCAACTTTTTTGTAAGTTTGAAATTATATCCAAACAAAGCAACAAAAAGAAGGCATATGGTACAACTAAGTGCCTGCTTTCGAGGCCATACAGTGCAAGGCTCAGTGATAGGCACATAAGGGACCATCAGTGTTTACTAAAAGTAAGATGTACACTATTTTTTAAAAGAAAAAATGTAAAAGTAAAAATGAAAAGCATCTTTTTAGCATCAGATTTACAATTTTTTCCATTTATTATCAAGTTTCCCCTACTATGTAAGAAACTCCCCATTCTCCGTAGACTTCACCAATCACTCTGGTAAACTCCTAGCGCACTTGCCTGTGCCCTCATTTGGTGTTTATCATGTGCCACTTTGAATTGTTTGTTCTTATGTATGTATCCCACTTGCCTAACTGGATTATAAATTCTGTGAGGGCCGGAATCGCTCACACCAGTTGGTACTTTCAGTAGCTTAATTAGTGTCCTAAACATGCTTTATAATGCAATTAGTTGTTGATATTATAATTTTTTAGCTATCAGTTTAACAGAACTCTGTAGAATGATTTCTACTAAAGATACTACCTGAAGTTTTCTTCCTGTAATTGCTCTAGCTGTAACTGTGCATGAAAAAACTTCTTTGCAACCATTGTATTTGGATCATCAAAAGATCCATCCAACTGGTCAAGTTTTTCATTCATCATCTCATTCTCAGAAACCAGTGAATTCTTTTCATCTTGAAGTGCAGTCACCTAAAAAACAAACACACAAATGTAGGCATTAACAGGAAAACAGCATGGAATCCGGAGTTCTGGATTCTAATTTGGACTAATCTGTTAAATTAACTTGGTCAAAATAATTTCTGGACTTCTGGCCAAGATGGAGGCATAGGTGGACACACTGTGCCTCCTCGCACAACCAAAATTAAGGACAACAAAGATTTAGAAACAAGAAAACAACCAGAACTTATAGAAAATTGAAGTGTACAGAAGTCCAACCACCATTCATCCAGACTGGTAAGAGGGGCGGAGTCACAGCAGGAAAAAGTGGAGGTTGGTGATCTGGGCACGCAGGCAGCAGCTGGCAGATCCCAGGCGTACAGGCGGCAGCTAGTGGATCCCGGGCACCAGGTAGCAATGGGCAGACCCAGTGAGGCCGAGCAAGGTGGCTGGCTGACAAGGCAGTCCCACATTGGTGCACAGGTAATCCAGGTGAAAATGGGGAGCGAGACAGACTTTGCAACCCAGGGCCCCAGCGCCAGGAAATAAAACTTAAAAACACTGATTGAAAACACTTGTGGGGGTTGAGGTGCCAGGAGAGACTCCCAGCCTCACAGGAGAGTTTGTTGGAGAGACCCACAGGGTCCTGGAATGTACACAAGCCCACCCACACGGAAATCAGTACCAGAAGGGCCCCAATTTGCTTGAGGGAAGCAGCGGAAGGGACTGGAATCCGAGAGAGAACAGAGCAAGAGCCATTATTCCCTATCGGTCCCCACCCCCACATACAGCATCACAACCTAGCAACTGGGCTGCTCCACCCTGGGGAACACCTAAGGCTCTGCCCCTCATACATAACAGGCACAGCAAGACAAAAAAAAAATGGCCCAAACTGATGAACAGATCAAAGCTCCAGAGCAAATACATCTAAGCAATGAAGAGATAGCTAACCTATCAGATGTTCAGTTCAAAGCACTGGTGATCAGGATGCTCACAGAATTGGTTAATTTTGGTCGCAAATTAGATGAAAAAATGAAGGTTACACTAAGTGAAATGAAGAAAAATGCACAGGGAACCAATAGTGATAGGAAGAAAACTGGGACTCAAATCAATGGAGTGGACCAGAAGGAAGAAAGAAACAACCAAATAGAAAAGAAGGAAGAAACAAGAATTCAAAAAAATGAAGAGACACTTAGGAACCTCCAGGACAGCTTTAAATGTTCCAACATCCAAATTATAGGGGTACTAGAAGAGCAACAAGTGGAAAACTTATTTGAACAAATAATGAAGGAGAACTTCCCCAATATGGCAAAGGAAATAGACTTCCAGGAAGTCCAGGAAGCTCAGAGAGTCCCAAAGAAGTTGAACCCAAGGAGGAACACACCAAGGCACATCATAATTACATTAGTCAAGATTAAAATGAAAGAGAGAATTCTAGAAGCAGCAAGGAATAAGGGCACAGTCACCTACAAAGGAGTTCCCATCAGACTGTCAGCTGATTTCTCAAAAGAGACCTTCCAGGCAAGAAGGGGCTGGAAAGAAATATTTGAAATCTTGAAAAGCAGGGACCTACATCCAAAATTGCTCTATCCAGCAAAGCTGTCATTTAGAATGGAAGGACAGATAAAGCGCTTCTCAGATAAGGTCAAGTTCAAGGAGTTCATCATCACCAAGCCCTTATTATATGAAATGTTAAAGGAACTTATCTAAGAAAAAGAAGATCAAAAATAGGACAGTGAAAAGACAGCAAACACACAGATATTAACAACCACACCTAAAACAAAAGGGAACTAAACAAACAGCTAGAATAGGAACAGAACCACAGAAATGGAGATCATATGGAGCGTTAGCAACAGGGGTGTGGGAGGAGGAAAGAGAGGGAAAAGGTACAGAGAATAAGTAGCATAGATGATAGGTAGAAAATAGACAGGGGGAGGGCAAGAATAGTGTGGGAAATGTAGAAGCTAAAAAACTTATGACACATGGACATGAACTAAAGGGAGGGAATGTGGGTGGGAGGGAGCGTGCAGGGTGCGTGGAATGATGGGGGAGAAATGGGACAACTGTAATAGCATAATCAATAAAATATAGTTTTAAAAAGAGAAAAAATTGGGAAAACTGTAATAGCATACTCAATAAAATATACTTAAAAATAAAAAATAAAATAAAAAAAGATAATTTCTAAGGATCCTTCTAACTCGAATTCTGAATCTAGGAGGTTCCAGTAAAACAGAAGAAATGAGATTAATTTGATTATATAGAGAAAACAAAGTTTATATATATAAGGATAATATCTTCAAAATGTTATGCTTGCTTTGGTTCTGAAAAGAAAATGTTTCTAAGTATCTAAAATTTGATGTACCAATGAACTTCAAAAATTAACTGTTCCCATTTTAGTTATAAATTTATTTGTAGGAGGCTGTTACCTAGTAAGCCAAAATATATACACAAATGCATGAAGTTATCACTTTAGTTTCATAGTAGAAAATTATCAATACATTCAGTCTTCAGAGGACAAGTATATTATTTAGTTAATTAATAACAAAAAGCTAAATTAAATTTATTTGTATATTGAGACTGCTCTCTTATGATTTACAATGAACATGTAACTTTACATTTACATCAATATCAGTACCTGATTTTTTTTTAAATTTTACTTACATATTTACGTAACAAGCATAATTTGCTCTCTGGATTCTATTTCTTTTCCATTTAAAAACATCTTTAAAAATGTACAGCAAGGCCATAACGCTTTATAAGATCAGAGGTTTACATATGATTTTATTAAGATTAGTTAAAAAAAAGTTGATCTATCATGATTTCCAACATATTCTATAAAGTTTTGGTATTCACATTTTAATAGGTATAGTTAATTTAATCCACTTATGTAAATGAGACATACATAAATATATATATATGCGTACACACACACACACACACACACACACACACACACTGAGCTAGTAACAGAAAATTAATATCCTTAATTTTGCCTTAAATACACTGTAGGCAAGTTACAGACATTGTCCTCCAAAAGAGAAACACAAAAAAAGTCTGGGAAACTGTCCACAGGAACACTACAGAAGAAAACAATTCTTTTCCTAAATCCGATGCATGTATTCATCTTTGTCATGTTTAGTGACTATTACCTGTCTTGTACAATCCTAAATAAATGCGATATATTAAGATCTTTAAAGCAGAAATGTGAACAAAACATTCCATGGTACATCGTAATATGCTATATGCGTTTGAAGACTTACTGCATTACTTCCACATTTGCATTTTCATTAACAATAGCAATGATGATATACACATACAAACACACACACAGTGCTATGAGTGCTATATGCCAGGCCCTGTTCTAGGTGCTTTTTTATTAACTCATTTAATCCTCATAATCACTGAGAGATATATACTATTACTACATAGTTTCTCAGGAGATAATTGAAGTATACAGAAATTAAGTAATTTGCCCGAGAGGATATCACCAGCTAGTAACATGGCCAGGTTCTGAATACAAGTGGCCTGGTTTTCAAATCTACCTCTTTAACCATTAACTATTTTCTCTCATGCCAAGTTTACTCTGCTAACATGCATGTACAGATGAACACAAGAATTATATATACATGTGTTCATATACACATATATGTTAGCAAAGGAAAACTGGCACCCGCACGTATTGGGGGTCAAGCACTTCCAAGTACTTCATCAACCACCTCACTTAATATTCACACCCTGTGAAGTAGATATTTTAATTTCCCTTTTACAAAAGAAAATAAACTAAGGCCTCATCTAACTACTGTAGTTGAAATTCTATAATTAGAATGACATTTTTAAAGAAGTAGCTGAGCCAGCAATTTTCAGCTCTAAAAGAAAAATAATTATGAAATTCATGCCTGAATATTCAAACCTATAATACATTCTTTTAATGGGCTCTCCATGAAATGAAACGCAACCTCCAAAACACTTTGCCAGTTACTTAATTAAAATTAAACCCTTGTAAACGTAAAAAGGAAATTTTTCTTAGATCAGGTTTCTTTTCCACACCTGCATATCTAGTTCTTGGCATCTTTGCTTCAGTTCTTCTTTCTCTGCTAGTGCTTCCTGAAGTTCTTCCAGGGCCCTTTTCAGCTGAAATATAAAATGTCCTAATTCTTAGGAAAATCGTGTTTTAAACAAATTAAAAACTATACTTTTATCACAACACATATTGAAAAAGGTTTTTAAATTTTACCTACTAACAAATAAGTCTTAATCTGTTGTTTTTATATGCATTAACATTAACAATTACGGCTAAGCTCCCACCGAAATAAAACTTTATGTAAGTCCTTGTGAAATATTTAAACAAAGAGTATTAGAGAATGTATTGCTTAATTTCATCACAGGAAAAAATTTAGAAAATAAGTTTAAATTTCAATAAAATATTTCTAGAAAAAAATTTTGATTTAAAATTCTTCTACAGATGATTATAGAATTATAGCCCTGAAGCCTATATAATTTTATTAACCAGTATCACCCCAATATATTCAATTTGAAAAAAAGAAAAAAATTTTCAGATGAGTAGTGACACTATGACAGATTTCCAAAAATATAAAAGGAAAAGTACTTGATACACTTGCCTCTCTGCTAACCCTTTCCTTACAACCAAATTGGATTTCACACTGGAGGAGAAGGCCTTTTCCCCCATATAAAACAGTCATATAATAGAACCAGGGAAAGGAGACTTGAGTACAGGGTCTTTGGGCTATTTCTTCAATATTAGGACAAAGGAGTATAGGGTCTTTGAGCTGCTCTTCAATATTGAGAGAGGAAGGCAACTGTGACAAAAATTCTATTACCTTAGTAGATAAATTAGAATTCAGCATAATTTTTTAAATTGTCTACCATTTGTGTAACCATGTAAAGTGGGTCATATATGTATTACAAGTGTCAGAAGGAAGTTTGATACCTCTCAACTCTTTAAACATGATCATAAAAAACTCTGCAGATTTGTATGCATGAAGGAATGTATAATAATATTTAATTGAGATCTTGTAACAGCATAAATTATCTAAACTTCATGGATGAAAATAATCTTGAATATATTCTCTGTAAGCTTTATGATAGTAATTGGCGAAGTACTGTATCACTGCTTTCAACATTTTTCTCACATACTGAAATACTCACCTGTTGCTCTAATTCTCCAACAGCATCATTTGCAGGAGAGCTCAATATTTCTTTACTCATCAACTAGGAAATTAAAATAGTAAATTAAGTATAATAAAGTGATGTTTATATGGTAAAAATGTTTACTTGAAAGAACAGTAAAATACAGTTTTTCCTTGTCTTAATTTTAACCTTTAGAATATAATTCAAATAATTCTACTGAGATTCAAGTTAAAGAGCACAATGTTCAAAGGTATTATACTGATGAGGACATTATAAGTATGTATGAAATATGTAAATATATTGAAAATATTTGTATACTAAAAAATTATAATCTAAGTTCTAAAAAATGACCAAATAAAACTGAACATGTAAAAAAAATGATCCTTCCATAACATAAATTAGGGCTTTTAAAAGGCAGTCTTTAAATGAATAATTAGCAAAATTACTAATTTAAGAGGAGATTTCAAAAGTAGGAGTTATACAAAAAAAAAAAAAAAGCACTGTAAAATAACTACCATATTTGCCATGTATAATGCAACTCTTTTGCCCAAATTTTTGTGGGAAAAATAAGGGTGCACATTACACGGGTAGTGCCTGAAATACCTGGTATCTATTCTTGTGTTTTACAATTATTTGTTACATGAAATTTCTTGTACCATAATTATGTTCAAAAATAAATGCTAAAATTCCTTTATAATATAAAAACAAGTATCTAACTATAAATAAATAAATTAATTAATTAAAACAGAAGATTTTTCATGAAAGTTTGGGTCAAAAATGTGGGTGCACACCATACACGGCAAAATACATGGTATTTTGCATATGAAAGGCAGGTTTATTTATGTATAATGACACTTTGAATTCAAATCAACAATGCAAACTCAGAGTATGCATACGGACTTCTCAAGTCCTATATGATGTCTCCCTCTCAATCATGCACTTTCCCAACTACGTTTGCCCTCACTAATCCTTCACTCTACCTTCCCTCATGTCTCCTCTGCACCCTATTAGACCTTTTAGTCTGATTTTAAGAATCAACATGCACCACATGAATTCTGATGAATTCTGAATCTTTATGGTTAACTTAGATAACTAGACTGACTTGAACCCAGGCTGCCTGGCTCTAAAACCTAAATAAGTATCACCATGTTTGCTAACATTCTGAAAATGCATACAATATATATATAAATATATACATATACATACATATATACATGCATACACATACGTGTGATTAAAAAATGAAAAGAATTATAAACTAACTAGAGGGAGGTTATGTACCCTGCTTAGTTGAAGCTATTTAAAGGACTTTAACAATATCAATTTATTTTTTAAAATGAAGAGGAACTAAAATTGGACTTAATATCATTTTAAGATATTTGGGAAGGGGAGGGAAGACACAATAGCTAAAGGTAAGGAAATATGCTGCAAAGGGAAAATTTATACAAACAGAAAAATACATATCCAAAAGATTCATGAGAAAAGTTTTATATAGTTTAAGATTTTCATACCTATGTGAATATGATGTAACTTACCTCTTGAATAGCAGTCATAACCACATGTTGAACAGACTCTTCCAGTGTCATTATATTTTGAATATGTTCTAGGATTTAAAAAAGAAATCAGATCTGAAAAAAAATCTACTCTTTACCCATAGTAGTTTAGCTGTTCAATTAAGAGTACAGAAATGCATTTACCGCATAATTGTCTATTCAAGTACATTATTTTCCCCAAGAAATATGTCCATTGAAAACAAATAAGCAGAACTGAAAATATTCATATAAGTATTTTTAAATGGTTTAAAGAAAAAAACCTCTAATTTTGGTGTAACAAGCAGAAGAAGAAATTGCAATCTTAAAACAATTATGACAATTTCTTCCTTCTTGTTAAATATTCAGTACTATAGGATAAATTCAAGGGTATTAAATTAACTAACAATCTTAAGCCCAGAAAGTTTCATTTTATCACCAACTTAGTTCCCTTCAGGAAGGCTTACAAAAAAGAAACTTATATAGCTTCCTGTAAAAGCCTGTTCAACATTTACCAAGTCTCAAGGAAATACAGTGTACTTACAACTTACTGCAACCACCCATGCAATAACTTAAGTTGATCTATCCCAATAAAAAATGAGAACTCAAGAGAAAGTCTTTCACATATTTGCATATTTAAATCTATTTCAACTCTATCTTCTCAAGCTAAAATACTTATCAAAAACTTGAAGGACTTCTTATTTTCTAATAGTTTGATTATTTCTATGACTCCTTTGAAAAACTTCTAATTAGAAGTTCTTTAAATTTTTCTTTTATTTGTTAAGCCAAGAAATAGACAAAGATTCCGATTCTGGTATGCACCTGACCACTAAGTGCTATGAGGGTGGAGGACAAGGAAGAATTAAAAAGAGAATGCACAGGCAGTGGAATTGTATCCTTTAATTGAATTTTTTTAATAACGGACTACTTTGAATTTGCTAAAATCTTCATAAAAATGATCACTTTCCCCACCAAAATATAGAGGGTACTATTTACCAAACTATTTCATTCTTTCAAGATTAGATTATTGCAATACCTTGGAATGGTTTTGAAAATCAATTCTCAATTCTGCAAAGTATGAAGGTGTAGAAGCTGCTTTATGTTCTGAATGCATTTTGTTTTTACATTTTAGTTAAATTATTAAAAGTTTTTTTCTCATTTTTCTTCTGCTTACTCTTAAAAATTGAGAACCCAAAAATTACCTACATGCCTACAAAAATTAATTCAATAGTCCTGCTTTTTAATAATGAAAATTAACTAATTGGAGGTATTTACTAATTGCTAAATTTTATTTATGTATCTAGGAATTGAATTTCCTTTTAAAAGTATGAGGACCAAATTGCTAAGTAATGCTTAGAAGTAAATTGTGAAAATACTACATATTACATTAAACTTTGTAGGAAGCAACAAAATCATAACTTAAGGGAAAGTTCTGGTTTAAAATGTCAATCACAGCTTGAAATAGAAAGACACGATTTAGTTACAGTAAAAGATATGAGATAAAAACAGATATTAAACAGTACAAATTTAAAAAATCAAAGCCAAAGTTATTTCTTTAAAAGAGTATTAAAACTGACAAACATGCTAAAATTAAGCAAAAAGATGTGTGAACCTTGACAAAGAAAACACCTACTAAGGTCTCCTGGTAACTAACTGGGCTCAAATTTTGAAAAAACAGAGCCTAGCAGCCATTTCTACACAGGGGCCTCTCAGGCAAACTGCACTTCCGGTAGAGAATGCATTGAACTGCCTGACTGCACTGTGTTTCTGCCATTTGAGCCAACTATTATCAACAAGGTCTTGGAATCCTATTTCAACCAACAGGATTCCCCATCCAATTGGAGGTATGCAGCTCCAACCAACCACAGTGGCTCTATTCTGGCCAAACAGGACAATGCTTTTTGGACCAATCAAACCATGAGGACTTGGTGTCATCTGATCAGGACACACTAATCATTAAGCAAGGGTGGGTGGGTGGGTACTTCTTCCCACATTAGCCAGCTCCCCTCTGGCTCTGAGAATACATTCCCTGGCTGCACTGAAACATGGAAGGTGTCTCTAAGAAGTAGAGCGGAGCAGACCAGAGCAGAGACCAGTGCAGTGCAAAGCAGACCTCTGAGGAGCAGAGCAGAGCTGTCTAGCTGGAGAGGGGCACCCCAGGCCTGCCTCATAGCCATGCTGCTTTCATAGCTGTGCTGGATCACAGCTGAGCTGTTTTTGCATTGAATAGTTTCCTTCTTCACTGCACCCCAAATTGGGGATTCCTGTTGGTGTTGAACTGGTGCCAATAACCATAAATAGACAGATGTTATACATAACCAGTAATTGAAATGGAAACAAAGCATTAAGGAACTAAAAAATTAAAAAGATCATAACAGAAAATTGCTAATTTAAAAGTAAGATACTATTTGTCAATTTGTAAGTAAACATTACCAGAAGTTTTAACTACATGAAGCAATAGTCCTTACTTTTATGAAACCTGATGACCTCTGTATTATCTGCAAAAAATAAAACCTTCTACAGAAGTACTGATGTGCTCTAGAAAAAAATAGCTAATGATAGATATAGATGGACTAATAATAAATTTTTCTATATTCAATCTCTTTTTATTGATAAACTACAATTAATTTTATGTATTTTATTTTTCTTCTTTCTGAATTTGTTTTTACTGAATTTATCCTGTCTCGTATGCTCTCTTCTTTAATTGGGTAACATTGAATGTGTTTTCTAAGTCCTGGCTTAAAGTATTTTACAAACTTAAGCACCCAACAGTTTGTTTTAAAGGTAATGTACTAAGGCCAAGTTTGGCCGAATCATACAAAAAAAAATTATCAGCATCAAAAATC
Organism: Glossophaga mutica; assembly: GCA_039655065.1. Taxonomy (NCBI): domain Eukaryota; kingdom Metazoa; phylum Chordata; class Mammalia; order Chiroptera; family Phyllostomidae; genus Glossophaga; species Glossophaga mutica. Next base: position 42,331,646 of record CM077307.1, on the reverse strand, counting down.
TTACCACCTGGAATGAAGTAAGTCCCTGAGGCTAGTAGATCCTGGTCTGTTCAGTTCATCATTTCACTCGCCATGTTCAACCAAAAATGCTTTTCTTTTGCAGTAAATTATAGATCACTGTTTCGATATATCAATATAATATACCAAATCCATTTATATATTAGACTGCTTATTTGGAGGATACATTGGATAAGCACTCTTCTGAAGAGAAGAATATCATCTAAAGAAGCTTGGATTATAATTTAATACCTGCATATTTACGTATAAAAATCTGAATCACCCTAAGGTTCTGTATCTTACAAGTGAAAAGAGATAATGTATCAATCAAATAGGTATAATTTTTACTGATTATCCACTAAGTCTTAAGCATTGAATATATTAAATTAAATTAATTAAAATAAAATCCATTATATTTAGCTACCGAATATAAATCTCAGAATCCTGGTATAATTATGATACTCAAGATTGTAGTTTTTTAGTGGAACTAAACTAGAGCTGAACTAGAATTAAGATCTCCTGGCTTACATTTCAAGGTGCTTTCTGTAAACTAGTAGATAGTACATTTTAGTGCTACTTTCTATAGCAACAGAGGTTGTTTCTAGAAAGTACAAGTTCTCAAATGACTGAAATTCACTTACCCTGCTTCTTTTCACAGTTGACCGCACAACCTAAAATAAGCTGCAGCAACCTCCCAAGCTCCACAGAATCTGAACATTCTGTTATTCGGTTTAAATCAGGAATAAGTTCTTCAGAAATCTGTTGTCCCAAAAACTGCGGTATTGAAATGATAAATTAGATCATTTATGTAGTCTACAAAAATTTATAAAATTTAATTATTACTAGGAAAATACATTATAAATAGGTTCATGAAATGACATAAATTAACAAATGATAAATCTGTAATTATTGGTAGATTAAATTAACAAATGATAAACCTGTAATTATTGGCTAAAACCAGTTAGCAAAGCCACCTCCCAAAATTTTGAGTAATCAACCAAAAGCAACTAACATGCTTTTATACCAAATATCCTTTGATCCTACTGTCAAAAATGGATTGCTTAAGAAGCTCCTGGTTAGATCTATTATGACAAAACTTAGGCCTTTTCATTAAAAAAAAAAAATTATATTAAGCCAAAGAATATTCATAATATTTTGTTATACAACCGATTAAGAAAATCACAAAATAAACCATCACACATAAACAATAATGGATTAATCTTTCCTGGCTTGATCTTTCTTTTTTAGCTTATTAAAAGATTTTGTGGCATTAGAAAAAGCTTCAAAATGAGTTTTAGGCATAAGTTTAAGTTTTAACATTATTTGGAAGAAATTACAAATTTATCTGTAACAACCTTACAAAATAGATATTCAATTTTTTTCATGGCATTTGCCACCGCTTCCAAACATTAAGCAATAAACCTTTTTATATCAAATAATCCTACTAGAGAACTTATAATGCTGAATAAGAAAAAAAAACCTACTTGAATAATGAACTAGCTAATATGAATTTAATACTACTTCCATTTTTGCATTTTTCCCCAATTCATTTGCACAAGCATAATTTCAAATATATTTTTGCTGTTGTCTACATTGGAAACAATTGGCAACATAATGCTTTTGATAAAAAATAATTTCAATTTAATTATAAGGTATATTTTATAGCATTACATAAAAATCAAATCATATAAAGGCAATTCTATTTCAAAATATAATGAATTTAAAAAGCATCAATATAGAAGCAGTATTATTTAACAAACCAACATATTAAGTTTAAGCCCATTTTGTTCACAAAATCTGAATATTCTAAAAATAGCAAAAAGAATAATATATTCTAGTTACAAATTATTTTCTAGTAAAATGTTATAAACAAAAAGCCAAGTCATTTTTAAGTGTCATAATATTAACACATAGCACGTTTTATTTAAACAAAGTCAGATGCTTTTCATACCTCACTGTAATAACTCATAATTCCTTGAAGTACCTTCTTTAAATTACTAGCCTAGTGGGGAAAAAAAGAATAATAATTAAATAATTTCATATTAAAAATTAAACGAAATGTATGCCAAGGTGAAAAATAATAAAAACTGCCTCCGATAAGTTACAAAACTATTGTTACATTAGAGTTCTACAAATATGAGTACATGATAATTTTTAAACATCAAAGAGTGAATTGGTTTGACTGTAAGGAAAAACTGTCTGCATGTTTACACAGTTTAACCAGGTGGTTCTAAAGTGAGCCAACTTTAAAGACTGAGCATGTCCACGCTCAGGCATGAGCAAGTAACAGGCCTGGACTTACTCTCCTGACACAAACAACTGGAAAATGGGAGAAAATACAAAGACCAATTGTTTTTAAGCTTTAGCCAACAGGCAATATAGAACTCTTATATCTGAGAGAAGAAAAACAAAGATGAGCCCTACACTATCTAAACCTGATGTTCTTACTGAGTTGAGATAGACATCAGAAGTTCAGGAAGGTCAAGGTAGTTAGAATTTTCAGGGCAGACAAATGAGAAAGAACTCCAGAAATCTGCATAATTGTTCCTTTGACTCTTTGAATACTAATTTGCATATGCATGGTTGAAAGTCAATGAGATTAAATAAAAATAATTTACAAGAAAAGAACAATCCAGGGAACTATACTCTGAACAATTCTCAATAATTACACAAGCCAGAAATGGCTGAAATTTCTACCAGCAAGGGTAAAAAGGCTATGCTGTATAAATAAGCATTTACTAACAATACCAAAAAGATCACAACTTACTAGTGGGTCTAGCCTAAAGGATCTGCTTTCCATCCCACAAAACCTTCAAAGGATCAAACTGATTCACAAGTATCTTAAATGCTGGCAGAACAAAGTCCAACACTCTTTAAAAAAAAAAAATACAGAAAAAACCTCAACACTTACAATAAAATTCACACTGTCTAGCATCCAATAAAAAACCACTACACAGTGAAACTCAGTCAATTACTACACAGGACAAATTTCAATCAATGGAAATAGGCCCAGAAATGAGAAATGAAAGAATTAGATGATACTGTTAAAACTGCTAGTTTAAAAATGTTCAAGGATTTCAAAAAAGAAATGGAAATTTTCTTTTAAAGAACCAAATAAATAGCTGCTTATTGAATAAAAAAGCAAGACCCAACTATTAGGTATCTACATGAAACACTTCTAATATAAAAAATATAGAGATGTAAAAATAGAAAAAAATACACTAAAGCAAAAATAATCATAAAACCAAAATGGCTACATTAATATCAGACAAATTAGACCTCAGAACAAGGAGTATTATCAGGGATAAAGAAAGACATTTTCATAATGATAAGTAGATTTATTCATCAATAAGATAAAAAATTAACATACATAGGCTTTATAACAAAAATTCAAACTACATAATTTAAAAATTAACAGAACTGAAAGGAGAAATTGACAAATCCACAATCATGAGTAGAGATTAAAGAAGTCCTCCCACCTTGATAAAAAAATATTGGACAGGAAACCAATCAAGATATAAATGATGTAAACAGAATTATCAACAAATCTGATATAATCCTTATCTGCAGAACTGCAGAATACATGCTATTTTCAAGTGTATATAGAATGTTCACCAAGACAGACTATATATTAGGTAATAAAATAAGAATTTCTTAATATCAAAATGGAATTAAATTAGAAATTAAGAAATTTTTTTAAAAGATACTTAAAAGTCCTCAAATATTTAGAATTTGAAATACCTATTTCTAATGCACCCATAGATGGAAAGAAATATCACAAGGGAAATTATCAAATATTTTGAACTGAATCAAAATAAAAACAGAATATGTTAAATGTGTGGGATATGGCCAAGGTAATACTTATTATTAGGGGGAAAAAAAGGCCTAAAACTGATGATTTAGGCTTCCACCTTAAGAAGCAAGAGAAAGAAAAGCAGATGTATATAGTAGAAAGGAAATAAAAAAGATTAGAGAGAAAAATTAATGAAATAAAACAAAAAGCTAGTTCTTTGAAAAAATCAATTAAACTGAATAAATATCAAGTCAGACTTATTAAGAACAAAAACAGAGAACACAGAAATTACAGTATCAGAAAAGGAAACTGAAGCAATTCAAACATCCATCAATATATGCAACGTGACAGAGCAATGTAATGAAATACTACTCATTGAAAAGAGAAATTTATTGCTAATAACAGATTAATAATAATTAATAATAATACCAATTTATGAGTCTCAAAAAATTTATATTGAGTAAAAAGATGCCAGAGACAAAGAACACATGTTTGATTCCCCATTCATATGAAACTCTAGAAATAAAATCTTTAGTAACAGAGAGCAGATCTGCAGCCACCTGGGGCCAAGTTACAAATAAGGATTAACTAGGAAAGGACATAAGCACGTTTTAGATGAATGAAAATTTTCTACATCTAATGATGATGATAGTTACATAGGAACATGCATGTATAAAAACTCCAACTGTATACAATAAATGTACCCTTAATTTTTTAAAAGAGATTTAGTTGAGCTTAGTACGAATTTGAGAACCAATATTTGGAATAAGTGCTTCTTCCATTCATTCTGCATACCTTTATTCTCCAGTTGTCACCAACATCCTCCTTAATTCGGCTTAACCAAGATTCATCGAACCAAGCTACATCACTAAAACAAAAATACAAATGCTAAACATTAAATATTTTATTATATGTAAAATATCAAATTTAATAATAAACAGAGACAGCTATTTCATATCTTAAAGCCTTAATAAGAATAGTACATATTATCTAAAAGATCCACTAAATGTTTTGTTATTCCTAAGGATTTATTTTGGAAGTTCTCATAATAAACTACTTAAGTTATTAACATGTTCGATTTAAGAAACGCTTATTAAATATGTTATAACAGGCACCCTGATAACAGGAAGATGTGAAAGTTCCTATCCTAAAGGAGAAATAAAAAGAAAACTAGTTTTTAATGTCTACGATGTCTCAAGCACTGTGCTTGATGTCTTTCCACATTACTTCATTTAAATGTCACAGTAACTTGGGCAAAGGATCTATCATTTCCAATCTTACTCATCAGGGAACCAAGGATAAGAGAACCTAAGTAATCTGCCCCAAGTAAAATTAGTATGTGGCAAAGTCCCAAATAAATCTGACTGTAACTGAGTAGAATGAGTGCAATGAGAAATCTACAAGGACAAATTCAGTTTTTAACTTTTAAAGCTAAGTCCTATTGGTATAGAAGTCCAGTACAAAAAATTTCTATACATAATACTTACGTATTAAGTAATGTTTCATTGAAGGATGACATTTGACTACAAATGGTGAACTACATTAATAGATTATATTTTAAACAAATATTTGGATGCCTATTCTGTGTAAGGTACTGAGCAAGATTAAAATGAAGATATATAATTTACTACTCTAACTCATAGAGAAATGAGTTATTAAAGGGATTAAGAGCACAAATAACTATATTCGAAGGAGAATGTGATAAATGCTTTATGGGTTAAGCCAAAACTACAAAATCACAGAATATAGTGCTAAAAGAGGTCTTATAGGTCCCATCTAAATTTTTACTTCACAGATAAGCCAACCAAAATGACAGAAGAAATTAATAGAATTCTTTTCCACAGCAGTACCTTAAATTTAAAAATGCAAAGCTGAAATTAGAACACAGTGATTAGCTTTTCAGAAACTGTCTGCCTCAGATGTTCTAATACAGATGATATCACTTCTGACTAGAGTAACCAAAAATGGCTTCACCATTTTAAATTCCTTTCCTTTGAATTTTAACCATTTTCTTTTGAGCAAATTAAAGTTAATTATGTTCAGTTTTTCCCAGATAGTAAGGCTACAATTACCAAAATAATTTGGCTAACTCTACAAATGATGTATTTCTAACCAGTTCTTTACCTGAAAAGACTGAATTAATTTAGTTAATGAGTCAAAACTGCAGAAGTAAATTTACCTTCTTTCGACATCAGATTAAATAAAGAGGCATGTATGCCAGTCGTAATGGTTAATTTTATGTGTCAATTTGGCAAGGCCACAGTACCCATATATTTGGCATATATTTGGTCACATGCTGGATGCTGCAGTAAAGGTATTTTTTATATGAGGTTAAAATTTAAAACAGTAGACCCTGAGTAAAGCAGACTGCCCTCCATAATATTGGTGGGCCTCATCTTATCAGTTGCAGGCCTTAATAAAAAGATTGACCTTCCCTGAGAAAGAGCAAATTCTGCCTGTGCACTCTAGCTGCAACATCAACTCCTCCATAGATCTCCAAGCAATCATGAGAAACAATTTTTTAAATCTCTCTCTCCTCTTGTGTGTGCACATCCCGCTGTACATATATATACTCGTATACCTTACTAGTTCTACCTCTCTGGAGAACCCTGACTACTACACCAGTCTTCTGACCCTAAAAACACTTCATTTTGATTCTATAATTACTCAGTTATTACCTTTAGAACATGAATCTGAAAGAGACCTCTTCTAATTTTTCAGCCTTTTGTCTTGCATTTCTTTTCTCCCTTTCCATCCCAAATCAACTTTAGCCCATACTTAGTATGCTGAGACTGTGGATAAATACTACACACTGGTGGCTTAAACAACAGAAACTTATTTCTCACTGTTTTGGAGCTTGAGAAGTACAAGATTAAGATGTTGGCAAATAGGTTTTATTCTGAGGTCTGTTCTCTTGGCTTGTAGGCGGCTGCCATCTTGCAGCATGTGCTCACATGATCTCATCTTTGTATGTTTGCAGATAGAAAGTGACCTCTCTGATGTCTCTTTTTATAAAAAGTCTGATCTTAGCAGATGAGGATCTCATCTTTATCACCTAATTAATCGTAATGGCTTCCTTAGAGGCCCCATCTCTAATACAGGTATACAGTGAAGCCCTACACAGTTAGGTCTTCGGCACATGAATTCTGAAGAGGCACAAACACTCATTCCATAATACTCTTAACTGAGAAATGCTTTCTAATTTGTTCATAAATATATATTTCCTGCTTTCTTTCTTATACACAGATCCATTCTTCTCAATTATAGTGACAGCCAATCTTTCACATTATTAAACTTGATATCCAATCTGAGAACTCTCTGGATGTAATTGTATATATCCTCCTTCTTTTACACTTTTGTATTGTCACATCTATACACCTTAACTAGACTCTTGACCCAGCAACTAGGCCCTTTTCTTATATTTCCCAGAACTTCCCTGAAACTCAGGGGGGCACCAAATAAGAAAGGGACATGAGACTAAGGAAGCAAAATATAGTTCAACTGTTTTCTAATAAAAATTGGTAAGAATCACTACACAATTACTTTTAACTCTATCCATGATATATATCTTCCAACAATTTTTTTAAAGATTTTATTTATTTATTTTTAAACAGAGGGGAAGGGAGGGAAAGAGAGAGAGAGAAACATCAATGTGTGGTTGCCTCTCACGTGCCCCCTACTGGAGACTTGGACCACAACCCAGGCATGTGCTCTGACTGAGAACTGAATTGGTGACCCTTTGCTTCTCAGGCCAGCACTCAATCCACTAAGCCACCCCAGCCAGGGCTGCCTTCCAACAATTTTACCATCTAAATACAGGTTATAATTAATGCCCACTGGTTACTATACACACACACAGACACATATGGCTAGCATAGTTGTGTTGCTTCAATGGACACAGACTCTATTCTCCTTGAATAGTCAAAAGACATTTTGTACTTAACACATCAAATTGTGATCTGTAATTTGCACACATACACCTGGTTTTGATTTATTCATCTATAAAGAGAGGATCTAGATAGTAGACTTCAATGACTATAGCTGACTGAGAGCATTGGCTTTTGAGTCAGGCCAAAATGATACAAATGCTGACTTTGTTATTTACTCATTATATGACTTTGTAAGACTCCTTTTTCCCCTCTGAACCCATTTCATCATCTATAAATTGAGGATAAAAATAATGTCTACCTCACAGAACAGTAAAAATTAAATGAAATAACATGTACAAGTATAACAATGTCTTATATTTAGTAACTCCTCAGATGTTGGCTATGGTGATTTATCATTTTAAATGCTCACATAGCTGAATGAATGAACACATAAATGCATGATACTTGAGGTCTCTGAATATTCTACATCTCATTTTTCTTCCACTTGCCAAAATGTCTAGTCAAATACACTGGAAAAAAGAGAAGTTTGCTAGTTCTTAAAGTGACAAAGCTAAGCCTTCCTTTTAGGGGAAGTGGCATGCACTATTTGTAGTTGTTCTGTGTTATGTCCCCCTAAAAAGTATGTTAAAGGCCTAACCCCTGGTACCTTTGTGTGAATGTGACCTTTTGTGGAAACAGGGTCTTTGCAGATGTAATCAAACTAAGATGAGATCATACTAAATTAGGTGGGTCCTCATCCAATATGACTGGTATCTTTCTAAGAGGAGAGGGCACACGAACTCAGAGGGAATACAGCCATGAGAAAATGAAGACAGAGATTAGAGTTATACTACCAACAAATCAGGAGATGCCTGGGGCTACCAGAAGCTGGAGAAAGTGAGGAAGGATCCTGCTCTAGAGGCTGCAATGGAGTATGGCCCCATCATAACTTGATTTAAGATTTCTAATCTCTACAATCATGAGAGAACAATTTTTTTTGTTGTAAGCCAACCAGCACAGGGTACTTTGTTAAGACAACCTTGGAAACTAATACAGTCGAGGTTATAGTTTTCCCCAATGTGTTTTTTACATAGAAATGGCTTCTACATACATTTGAAACAAGAGAGATACCTATTATGTGTTCAAACTAAACATAATTAAGAAACTGTAGAACCCTAACAATAATCCCATGATTCCCCATGTCTCAGTCATACAGTTTGGGCATTGATTTTTAAGATCTCATTATATAGACACATACCTACCTCAGGTAATAATAAAAGAATCATTCACTAAATTTTTCTACTTCCTTAAAAAAATTTTTCCTTCTCATCCTCAGTAACAATTTTGATGCGATTTGATGTGAGTAAGAATAGCCATCAATGCCATACATAATAATCATAATATATCAAGTGCTTTTAAGTGTTCAAAAATATGGTAAAATTTGCCCTATTAGCAGAAATATGATATAATGACCCAACTAGGGAAAAATATGTAAGTTTCACTGTCCATATCTAGACTTTTGAAAAGCTACAAAATTGGAAGGGGGAGCTAAAAGAAAAATAAATTTAAAACTGCCCTTAGATGATAGAGACTTAGACATCTAGCTACATGCAAAAACAGACAAACTAATCAAAAAAGGTTTAGGCACACTTTAAGCCACTACCATTTGTTTTATGAAGAAAGACAACTTTCTGATTGGTTGACTATTTTATTATTCCTGTTGAAAAGCTGTTAGAAGACAAGAGACAAAAGACTAAAAAGAAAAATCAGCAGTAACAGCAGACTCCAACAGATTATGGACAAAAGACTTGATATTTAAGGATATAGTTTAAAACTGAGTTTACCCAATGCCAAACATCAGGTATAGTTCTAGAGGATCAGAGATCAAAGAGCCATCTGCATCATATCATGGTAAAAAGAGGTTTCTTTTTTCATGATTTGGTATAAAGCGCAGGTGGCAAACACAAGACCCACAGGCTGAATCTGGCCCTCCACCTTATTTTATCCAGCCGGGCACCTTGTTTCTACCCAGTGGCAGCACCAAGCTCCTTGCCTCCAGTTAAGGAGTAGTTATATTTATACAGTCCTAAAATTACATTTTAGGAACCTTGAGGTTCCTTTAAAAGCAACCTCGAGGCTAATGTGGCCCGAGGTGAAAATGAGTTTGACACCCCTAGTACAAAGCTACTAAAAGCATGATACATATAAATAACATCTTTGGATGGCACTATTGAAGTGAGTGAATGCACATCAGCTTCATATCCATACCAACCATAATGCAGCTGTATCTACATCAATACGTACAACATACCTAACCACAAAAAAACAATGATGACTTCCCCAAATCATCAAGAACCATGGTCAGAATGCTTGGTGCTGACCAATTAAATCACCTGAAACCAATCAAGGTATGAATAAACAAAATATCTAAGAAATATCTTCAAGAAAGTAGGGGAGTAGGCATATTTCAGAATGATAGCTCCCCAAAAGTTAACATGTTAAGCTTGTGTCTTAAAATGTTAATCTTGAGTCAACTATAAAAATCTGTCTGTTCAAATTAGATAATTTTGAATATTCTGAGTAATTAGAATTTTGATATTGTTTTAAGCTATTTTTCTAAGAGCGGTAAAGAATTTTTGCTAACCCATCTATGGGTGTTTTTCACCACAACAAACCTTTACAAAGTGATAACAACAATTAAAAAACCTCTGATTCTAAAAGAATGTAGCAGAGATAGGATTCTCATCTCACTGAACATATATTATCATGAAAATAAGCTAATATAAAATCAATGACTATTATTAATAAGTTATGACTACAGAATTGTCCATGTTTGTTCTAAGGGCACAGCTCATATTAGGTGTCCTACCCTAATGCTTGGCATTAAGAATCAGGAAATAATGGATTTAAGAACCTTTTATATTATGTACTTAAATAAAATGGGCCTAACCCTAAGAAAATCACTTTATTAGTTACAGTCCTCTAGCATTTGTGACTTCCAGTTTCATTTATACAACATTTCATTATTGGTAGATTCATACATTCCTGTTAGTTCAAATATAAATTTTAAAATTTAATATTTTTCTAAATCCAGTATTTTATGTTTCAATTATCTCTAAAATAATAATCTCCATGCACTGATACCTTCAAATGACAACAGTATAACCAAATAATACATTTAACCTGTTCCTTAAAGTTACTATAACTTGTGAATATGATCGGCACAAGTATAAAATTAACACCTCTGAAATAGATAAGAATCCTGATAGCTCATTTAATTAAGATATATCTTCACGAATAAGGAACAATCAGGTAATACACTTTTTTTGTTCCCTAGATGCAAGAATGCCTTGGTACCATATGCTTGTCACTACTAAATAGGATAAAGTTTCAATAACCTTTAGAACACAAGTCTAAGTTTTTTCCCTTGGTATTGGGTTTACAATTAGTTCAGGAAGAGCCTGTACCACCACTTACATCTGATGAAGAACTTGTGCCATGGCAACTCCATTAGTCAGCTGTTTTACATCTTGACAAGGTGCCGGAGTATTGAATGTCTGCAGCTAAAACAACATAAAGCAAATTACTTTACTGCCTTTTTATACCTATAGGGTAGCATTACCACCCCCCAGAAAATATATATGTATGAACACTAGAGAGAAAAACAGCTAAGAACCTGTCCTGTTTTGTTTAAATTCAGACCCTGCCAAACAAATGAAACTATATTAATAAGTTTCTGTGGTTGTGTAATATTTTTATAAAAATAAAGACTTAACATTTCATAAAATCATAAAAACATACCTAAAAGTCAAATATATTGATGTCATATATGAAGTACTTCAGAATTTCTGAAAACTACACATAAAACTCTTAAGTATAGTCAGTGTTTTGTCTATTTTTAGAGAATACCACCAGAAAAAGAACTTGAAGATAACCTAACATCTGCAAATTGAAATTTCACTCATATCCTTTGAAGTAGGAAAACAAAGGCTGGGAAAATCAAGTATAAACCTACTTAATTTATTGATGAGCTCTAAAATGAGGCAGGACTTCTGCCTGCCATCCAAAAATTAGCTTTGAGGCATGAACAGTCCAGAGCCTATCTACCATGTCAGGCTGTTTCTATCTAGTTTGGCTTTAGATATTACAACTTTTCAAATCCCTATTTGTTAAACATTCATGTACATATTACAAAGAGAAGTAAAATAATGGCATCTTTTTCTAATAAGCAAACACAAGACAGAAAAAATTTTTAAAAGCAAATTATAGCAGGGCTAAAATTGACCATACACTTTCTAGAAATCTAATCTCGACCTATAATGATATTAAATTAAATATACTATGATTCTTTTCTTCCCACACATATTCATCTCCTTTACTATCAATTATATTTTAATATAATTGAATGTAATTTAATCAATTACTATCAATTATACTTTCAATTATAATTCCTTAGTTTACCACTTACTTTAGTCCAATAAATTCTCTCCCACCATAATTCACCATTAGTGGTTGTGAATATTTTGAGCTTCTGCAAATCCTTCTTGCTTATCCTAATACAACATGGAAGAGTGGCATAGACAAACTAAAGCTAGCCACCGTTACTTTCAAAGTACGCAAAGATACTTTGCTGAGCTCCTACTCTATGTGGGGCTCTGTAGAGCAGCATGGATTTACAATCACCACGTTTCTACCTTCAAGTAGCTTTAATCAAGAGATAAGGAGGGGAAAAAAAGACACAAATCATTTCTAGAAAATATCATTTGTATCCCCATGATTGTAGTATGCACAAATGTTCTGAAATATACCAGTCAAGTAATCTTATTATGACTTGTATTTAGGAAAGACTTCTTAGAGATGATTCCTGTACCGAATATCTCTAGTAAATAAATGGTCAAGGGAAGGAAAACTTCAGAAAATAGGAACGTGATAAAAGCACAAGTCAAAAATAAGAGATGATATTTTTAGGTAACATGCAGTTCAGTATTACTGGATTCCCAGTGCAAAAAGGGATGGGGTAGGGGTGACAACCAAGGGGTTTAAAAAAAAAAAACAGTAATGGGTCAGTACTGTGAAGGGCCATGACAAAAGGCTTGGACTTTTCCTTAATGATAGCATCTATACAATGAGAAACAGTATAATAGCTTCTACTTCACAAGATGGTTGTGCGAATTAAATAAATTAGCAAACAGTGTACTTAGATTAGTGCCTGGTACATGGTATAAGCTCAGTAGCTGTGAGTCAAGATTTCTCAAAGTCTGGGGTCTAGGAACAGCAGGTATCATACTCTCCAGACATATTAAATCAGAAAATCCCCAAGTGATTCTTATGCACATCAGTTTTTTTAGAAATACTGCTCTGGGTGATGAAGAATCACTGAAGAGTAATAAGGAAAAAAGTGACATATTTAGTATGTTTTAGATAGTAGCAATAGCGACACAGAGAATGGAAGAGAGTCTGGTGGTATACACAAAACAGTTGACGGATAGCTTAGAGAAAATTAGGGTAATGCTGACTGAGGACAGAATGAATTAATGAAATATTTAAAATATAAAATATAAAAGAAAAAGGATTTTGCCATTGAGTAGTTATACAGGGAAGAGAAACACCAGGGTTTAGGGAATCTTTAAAAGGCAGATAAAGTATGGCTTCCACTTTTCAACCTTTCCTACTTACACTTTACATCATTAATTTTTTACAAAATGAATATGATTTGCGATTTTAAAATAACAATTTCAGAGGTACAGAATATTACGCATACTAGTAAAGAAATATGTAAAAAGAGAACATATATTAGGTAGTTGCCCAGTTGCCCACTGTACCCAGATTAAGACCAAGTTCTCCTTCTTACTGCCATGGAAATTGGAGAGTCTCTTGGAAGTTGTTAAACTAGATGTCAAATAAATTAGATCACAGAGAATGTAATTTCATTTGACTAAATTGAAAGGCTTTATAACCAAGAAGAGTGAATAAATTAAAAAGCTCTGTGGGGGGAATGAGGCCAAAGCACAGGGACAAAAGAAAATGTATTTCTTCACACTATTCTTCAAAGAGGTAAAGAGGCAAAGGTCTTTTTAGTGAGTGACCCTAAAAGGACAGACAGAGCTTCCATCACTAAACTTAGTGTTTTGGCAAACAACCATCTTACGTTCTTCTTTATTTTTAAATAAAGCAAATGATCAACAAAGTGCAACTGCTGTTCCTGAACAGCTTCAATATAAATGTTACAGAAATCAAGGAAGAAAAGGGCTTGTTCACAACCAATAACTAACGACGCAACCTAGGAATAACTCTATTCTCATATTCTCTTCCTCTAGCTGCTCATTTCAGAAAGATCATTGTTTTGAGTTTTAAGATCTTCATAAGAATGCTTCAGCCTTTAATATTCTTTGTTAATTCGGGCATTGGTATTAGTCTTTCCTTCACCTGCCAGTCAAAGTCAAAGACTGCAAGAACTAGGGGAACTATTTTTGAAAACCTTTTCCAGTCCTTCAATATTATTAGTGAAAGTACATTCCAAAGATCTGAAATTTCCAATTCACAGAGTCAACAGACAGAATTAAATTGATCTTTATGCAATTACTTCAAACTCTCATACACTTTCTCCATCATATAAATGATGCCCAAATTTATCCTTCAGGCCTGAATTTTTTTGCTAAGCACCAGTATAACATTTCTCAGAAGTAATTATTTCATGATGAGTTCCAAATCGTAAAATACAACTTTTTAAAAACTGCCACACAGGTATCACTTTACCCAACCAACTTTGTTTGATGACTTCTCCAATTCTGTTAATGGCAGTTCTATTGTCCTAGAATATCTAGTGGTGAAAAACACAATTTATCACCAACTGTCTTCTCACCTCCACGATTTGGCTCCATCATAACTTTTTTATATGATATGTCCTACTACTTTCCCTCAGCATGTAACATTACTTAGGAAGCACATTAAGAGAGTAGGGATATCATGACAAACATGTCTTCCACTACATCTTTTCAATCTGTCACCAAAAGAGACTATTTACACTACCATTAGAGGTTCTTCCCTGTGTCTGGAAAACTCCCTTCCCCTGATTTCTACTTGATGAAATTCAGCAATCCTCTATGATAAAGTTAAAAAGTCAGCCCAGGTATCTACAAAAGCCTACATACTCAATACTAAGATACTGAATGGTAAAATACTGGTCTCGGAGATCAGGACCAAGACACAGATATTTACTACCACCTCTTTGATTCAATGTTGAACTGTAGATCCCAGACAGTTCTTGATCCTGGGGATAGAGCAGAAAACAGTCCGACAAGGGCTCTGACCCAAGGAGAAAACAGAATGACTTCAGAAAGTATTAAGTGATACAGACACAACAGAAAGGGGTTAATAGATTATAGGAGTGGGGGCAAATATTGATAAATCACTCAGTCACAGAGTTTCTCTGAAAGATGACAACAGACATAAGAACTGAATGGTATGAAGATGCCAGCCACTGGAAGAGCTAGAAAATTATTCTAGGTAGAGAGAAGTTTAAAAGCCTGATTTATTTTTTTTAAAGCTTAACTTCCTCAAGAAGTATAAAGTCAATGGACTTTACCATAGTCAGCATGGAGGACTATGGCATCTGGGAATTTTGAGATATTTAGAGAGGTATTCAAAGATTTGAATATTGTTGATATTCAGTGGATATCAACAATGCACTGGCTGGCAAAGACAAAATAGGAGGGAAGGTTCCCTGGGAATCAACCAGAGAAGTAATGAGCCATGAGACACCCATGAAGCTAAGGTGGAAGACAATTTTACAAAGGAATCCATTAAGTAAAATAAGGATAACAGGACCATTTGTCAAATCAAGCAGGCAAAGGCCTTAGAGAAAAGAAGCTTAAGTACAGTGCACTGAGGAGTAAATGAAAGTTCAAGAAATGTAAAGGATAAATATTTAAAAACTAAAGAAATTTGACCATAAAGGAAAGGGCAATACAGTATTGTTTTAATAGGGAGTGATGACTCTTCTTTCTTTTTAAGATAGGGAAGATCTGAGCAAGTTGACTCGTGGAGAAGAAGCCTGTAACTACAGAAAGGGGATAAGATACAGCCAAGTTTTAGAAGAAGTAGAAGGGAGGTGATTTAGAGCCAGAGCCAAAGATATGGAGGAGGTCATTTTCCTGAGGGGGAGAAGGTTGGGGACTCAAATAAGGTATTGATAAAGGTTTGCAAAGAGACATGTGAGAGGAACTGTGTGGATATTCTTAATCATACAGTGGGGCAGTATTATGGCAACAGGTGGATTTGGCTGTAGCAGCATCTGTAAAGGCAACAGTCTGCACTATAATTTCATTTTCTCCATAGTGTTTCAGCAGCCTGACAGAGACCTGGAGAAGCCGACAACCAATTTTACTGTCACCTATGATTCCTCATCATTTGGTTTATATCAATGTACAGTTTTAAAGAAGTCGTGCCTTCCATTGTAAAAATACGCAGCTCTACTAACCACTCCAATGAATAGAAAGTTCTTTGATTATTCTTGATTATCTCTCTTCCTCAGTGCCTTACACAAAGTAGAAACTCAGTAAGTACTGGTTAAAAGAATAGATATAGCCACATAATACTTAAAAATATTGCAATATAATTTAAGAAAATCCTGTACTTCTCCTCCACTTCATATTTAAGTCAACAACATGAGTTTATCTAAACCCAGATAAAGACTGAGTTTACTACTTAAGTCAGGTGTTTAGTGCAACAATATCACAGATTAGGATATACACTTAATGGTCATTTAACAAAATATCATTAAAAGTAAGGTTGTCTTGATTTATGAATCTTAAACCAGTACCTAAACCCCAATATTTACTTTAAAAGAAAATTGAGATGAACAGCTAACTGCTTTAACTCAGAGACCCTAGACTTGCATTCTACATAAAGCAATCTATTTATTTACCTCCAGAGTGTAAAAGTTGCTTTAAATTATGCTTATTTCCAACACATTTCACACACTGTCAGAAACCTTCCCTGGTTTCTCATTCTTTTGAACTGCACACATTAGGAGATCACCTGGGAATCTCATCAACCAATTAGCACCTCCCGATCCAGTCTGTTTACATTCCGTTCTGCAAACACTACCCTATGCAAAACTAAACAACTGGTTTGGGCATGGGCATCATGAACATCTTGTGGACCATGGAGCACTCGCCTTGCTCAATATGGGTTGGAAACCACATCATGCTAGCTCTCTGAGAGCTGAACACCTCCAAAAGGTGAGACATCATTTTGACGAATACTGGGGGCAGATCTTGCCAGTCCAAACTCAACACAAATTAACAGAAATACTAAGCATGGTTAAAGTACAAACACAAATGTCACGTCCTTTTCTTTAAAAAAAAAAAATGCTTATCCGTTGGAGAAGAGGCAGTGAGAATAAGGGAATATGAGCCCCCACCCCCAACAACTTTTTCTCCACCTAAGAAATACGTGTATACATCTCTTGTAAGTGGCTTCTACAAAATCGGATGTCCTGGTGTGGTGGAGTAGCACTGATCCAGGAAATAAAACCGCCTCTTGGACACTTGTGTACATGGAGAGCAAGGTGGTTGGGATGGAAGGGAAGTTTTCGGAGGGGATCTTGACTCCCAAGTGGCACAAAGGTCCCTATGGGAAGGCGACGGAAGGTGAGAGAGTCTGTGATTCAGAAGTCTAGGGCCGGACGGAGGGCAGGAGAAAATGGGACAGGTAGAAGGACTAAAGGGGGTGGGCGCTTGGCTCCAGCCACAGCTGTCAGGAAGGAACATAATCAGGAGTTTAAGACAAGCCTCCCCCCAAGCGGTCCCCCGGAGTTCCCCTCCTCCTCCCCCGCCCCCGCAGATACAAACGTACACACACACATACACACGCACACGCACGCACCGCGACCCGCAGGTGGCTCTCCCGTGGGCAAGGGCAGGAGGCTCGGAGGGTAATGCGCCGAGTCCGCGGTGTCCGCGGTGCTGCGAGCCCCGGGTACTCCTCAGGCTCACCTGGGGAAAACCTGGCACCCGAGCAACAAGCCGCGGCCCCCGGCCCTCGTCGCCCCCTCGTACTCACCCAGATGATGAGGCTGTCGCACAGCTGCAGTTCGGACTGCGGAAGCTGCTGCGTCTCTTCCATGGCCGCGGTTGATTACGCCGCTGACCCCGACACCTCCCCGCCCGCACTCCTTCAGGAGCCGGCGTCGACGACCTACTCGTCCGCCAGGAAAGCTCTGTAGCCAGGCCCAGCGCCCGACCCTCTCACGCGCGAAGCCTCGCGCCGCCGACGTCGCCAGCGTAACCCCCTCCTCGCCACCACCCGGGCCCCGCCCCTCCCGCTCCGCCGTTCGCCCCCTCCCCTGTCTGGCCCCCGCCGCTCCGCTCCACACCTGGGCCCCGCCTCTTTTGACCCATCCCTTCCTTCCCCTTGTCTCTCCTCCCTTTTTTCCACTCCTCCACCCCCACTGCACACCTCTCCCCGCCGCAATGAGTGACCCGGACGCGCGCCAGTCACAAAGAAGGTAGGTGCCCGAAAAGGGCGGGAGAGGCGGGGAGGGGGCGGGAAGAGCGAGAGTAGGTTGCGCAGGAGGGACGCGCCCCCTTGGGCTCTGACCAATCAACGTGAGACAAGACTGAGCCTTTGGAGCGGACACCAGCGGATGAAAGGGGTTTATGACCTGGCAGGTGCAGTAAAGACGGGGGTGGCGAGCGCGCTTGCGCGGCGGGCTGAAGAGAAGCTGAAGCTCAGCTGAAGCTCGCGCTACCCCCGGGGCAGAGCGACAGCCGGGCCCCCAAGAGGTTTGTAGGTCCGGTTTTAGGCTTCCTTCCTCGCAGAACGGCAGCGCCTGGCCACACCTGTGGTCACCCACACTCTGCTTCCATGACGTGTTCAGAATTAGCGCCTCATGAATAGAAGCAGGTCGAGATAGGGAGAGATGATTTTTCTCCTAGGCGCTCATTGGAAAAGGACGTTTAAATTTGCAGAAGTGGCATAGACATGTGTTTCCTGTGGGGGAAAATACCATAAAGCTGCTTAAATCAAATAAGCTCCCAAAAGAGCCAAACCATGTGCAGTTTTATTTTAAATGGTGCAAAAAGGAAGACGATTTGAGGTAGGAAAATGAAAATGAAATGACATTTTGGTTTTCAGACATTGAGGATATCAATGTGCAATCCATCCTATTTTCCTTCGATGGTTGAAAACCTGTCTTTTCTGAGAATGGTCTTGGGGGAAAGGTGGCACAAATTGGAAGCTCCAGAGGTGCCAATATATGGCTTGAGCTATTGAAATGGGCTAGAATACTTTTACTTTCACCGTTGATTTCCATCACTTAATTCATTCATAAACTCATCAATTCATGCTCTGTGTAAAAAATGCAGCTGGCTCATTTACTGCATCTTTATATTTAGACATTGAAAGTTTAAAACTGATGGATGACTTCAGTTAAAAGTCCCTATATGTAAATCAGTTTCATTTTAAAAATACAGTACGTGCATTTGCTATCAAGTCCCTTAACATTATTCAAGAACTTTCTTACCCCGTGTGAAGTCATTTTATCTCTGGACACTAGCAGCATTGGTTATCAGAAATGAAAAATAACTGAAGACCTGCTCTGAGTCTTGACTTTACTCCCCACTGACTGACAACAGCTTTCTTCTGTGGAACCTAATCTCACATTCCTAAAGTAATGCTTGGTGACAATAACCTACCCTGCCTACCTCACAGGTAGGCAAAAATGATAATGGATGTGGAAGAGTTTTATGAATTTAAAATTCATTTGCAAATATGAATTACAACAGTTACATGCTTAGAAGCATATAAGAACACCGATCACTATGAGCCACAGGTGATGGAATACTCAAAATATTCAGGAAGAGTAACTGGGGGCAACTGAGTAATCCTGGGCTCTGCGCAGAGAATAGATCCTCAGGGAAGTATGCTCAATTCTCTTTATGATACTAGATCTAATGGAAATGTATGCCAACAAAATGATCATGAATTCAAAGAATACAAATATTCAAACAAATATTAAAAAGTTAGAAAAATACAAACATGAATCATTGAAATAAAACAACAAAACAATAATGCCAAGAAGAGTAAATTGCACTTTCATATACAATTGGAACAAACATTTTGGAAGATTTTTTTTTCTAATTTATTATCAATATTGAAAAGCTTTAAATATACATTGTATTTAAACCTGTGACTTCATAATTCCACTTCATGTTGTAAATTCTACTGAAATCAAAAATTCAAAGATTATGAACAATGATATGTACTGTAATTCTATATGTACTGATTGTTATATGTGCAATAAGCAAGAAAGGTTAACTACAGTAAAGCAGGTTCAAAAGACAGAATATTCAATGCTTACAAGTGATGTTATCAGTAACCTGTTGGACTGCCCAACAAGAGATTATTTTAGATTTCAATGGAGAAATTCAAGGCAAGTTCGTGTTCAAAATAAGGGTGAAGTCATCTCTGTCACTGGGAAATGTATATCTATAGTGCAAGGGATTTTAAAATTACACTATAAGTGGGGAAAATTATAGGAAGTAAACTCTGAGATGGAGATTAGCATGCAAGAGGTTTAGTAAGAAGTACTCTTGGAGATGACAGCTGTGGAGGGGAAGGAAGGAAGTAGGTGTGCACAGGGGAGAAAGCAGGCTGTGGTGCAGTCCTAATGAAAGTCTCAACCAACCCTTGCAGAGCTTTAAAGCTGGAATGGCCCTTCCAAGTTGTCTGAGTTTTGGATGAAGGGGGCTTGGTCTTTATGCCTCCATGCTGACAAGTCACTGGATGAAGGCTCCCCTGGAAAGGTGATGTGACAGCCAAGGCAGATCACAAAGGCTGATGGCTGTCTGCCAACAGCTCTCCCAGTGGTTGGGGACCTGGACATCACATTATAGTATCCCCTGAGCAGCAGTAGTTCCCATAGTCATTTTGGGTGGAGGTAGGGTTGTCATCACTCAGAATGGTAAACAACGGTGTCAGAAAAATATGGACAATGAACCTTCACTGTGGAAATGCTATCAAAACTGCAAAGTTAAAACAGCCACAGAAGAATGCTGGCATCCTTGGTTCTTGCATTAAGCAGGCTCCAAAATGGAAAGGGGTTGTAGCCACAGTTACCATTTCATGTAGGGGTTTGGAGTCAAATAACTAACTGGACAGATGCTGCCTTGGAGGATTTAAGACCGAGGTGCCTGAGGAAGCAAAAGTTACAAAAAGATAAATCATAATACAAGGTAATAATACCTGTTGTATTTTAAACTGATGGAAAACAATGTCTAATTTGCCATTTATTGAGTGAAATAAATATAATTATTCCATCTATTAAGCATGCTTAAACTCACCCCTAAGTTCTAAGTTAAATAAAATTGGACATAATTATTTTATCTTGTTATGAATAAATCAGATAAAAAATTAATAGTAAAGTATATGTACTATATTTCTAAAAACTTAAAAATACAGGTAACAAAAATAGACATTTAGTAAAATGTACTGGTAATGTAATTGATCGAAAGTATCATTAAAGCATATCAATCCTGTCCTATATATATCAGTTTATCTAAGTGAGTCACAAGACACATTTTCATCTTATACTGTTAGAAGAGATGATCCATGCTTCTCACTCCATTGGTGACCTATATTTTTTAAGTGCAAAATTCTCTCTAATCCATGTATGCAGATTTTAAATATAAAAACCAAACACTGACACATAGTGGCTAATCATTTAATCTACAGATGTTTGTCTCATAAAAGCAAGCACAATCTAACTTTACAATATAACTACTTAAGTTACTTCCTGTTGTTTACAAAGGTATTGAAAATGAATATTTTAAAACAAGAAATTACTTAATTTATATTATGTAAATGGAAAGTGGATAGGTTCACAAGACAGGATTCACAGAAATAATGATAAAGGCATGATTTCTAAAGCCAACAGGGATCACTGTGTTAGAAATCCTGCTTATATTTTATTATAGATTGAGAAAACTGTAATGTATTCTTAAACCTCCACATGTATATCAACTAAAAATACATTAAAGTGATGTTTGCCTGAGGAGCTGAAATATCTTGCTCACTCTTTTATGTTTTAAATATATAAATTGTATAGAGTAGAATACATATTAAAATAACAAATTCTAGAAGGAAGGAATTTATCCAATCGTTGAAGAACAGAAGAGGGAGGCTCCTTAACCATGAAGAATAACAAGTTGGGTTATAAGAATAAAGAAGGAAATGCCAGATAAGATGCATGGAAGGTTTGTTAATGTTAACAGTTGTAGGACATATCTAGAAATTCAGTTATGGTGAAAATTTTGAAATTATTTAACCAAATAAACAAATACTTTATAATGTAATTTGGAAATAGTTTCCAGAGATCCTAAAAACAAAACAAAGCAAACAAATTTAAAAAATACTGATCAGGGATCAGCCTAAAACAAAAAAGAGAGAAGTTGCATATTTCATTAAAGTAGGTGTCTTATATGAACATGATTGGTAACCAAGAAGATATCCAATCCAGAGGCTATAAATGACAATAATAATAGTAGCTAAAATTTATGGAGTACTTAATAGGTACTATGCCTAATTCTAAGTACTTCATCTGGCTAATTCATTTATTCTCAACAATCTTTCAAGGTAGGTAATACTGTACTTTCAAATACAGATAAGGCAGCTGATACATAAGAGGTACTCAAGTTCATATAAGGATAAGTTACATATTTTAGAAAACTACTTTCCAGGTGTGAAGAGAAGAGAAATGCTTTTGAAGTGTTGTTGAAGTATAATTGATATGCAAAAATTTACACACATTTAATATATACATATTGATAAGTTTGGACATATGAATATACCCATGATATCATTACCACAAGCAAGGTTCTACATATATCCATCAACTCCAAAAATTTCCTTGTGTTTTTTGCGTGTGTTTCGGTAAGAACTGATTTTTAAAGATAATTATTGTGAAATAAAATATAGCATGTACAATTCTTCAGTCATTATTTTTTCTATAGTTTTCCTTGTTACTAAAATATTCCTCAGGCAAGATTCTTTTGGTTCAATGCCGTAAAGCAAGCAAAGACATCATGTCTAGATGAGTGAAATTAATTGTCACCTGTTAGAGAATCTGCTGACTGAAAGTTAATGACTACAATAGATGATTCAGAGCCCTTGACTGTATTAAGCTTTTGACATTTTTTCCTAGAAGATGAGCTTGTACTATTATTTCAAATACAATTTTCTTAGATGATTTTTCTGAAGAATAATTGAGTTGACCATTTAGATTAAATAACTGGCTTGCTTTTAGCAGTGTATTATTTTTTTATGTTCAAAGCTCTTTTATAGTTGCTCCATATTCTCATTCTCTTTCTCCATATGTGCGTGTGTGTATAAAAACTAAGAAAAAATAATTACCCTTTACTCTTAAATACTTCAGCATATATAAGAGTAAGGATGTTTGCTTACATAACCACTTGTAATTATCACACTTGGAAAATTTACCATCGATACAATATTATTATTTAATATGTGATCCTTCTTTCCATTTACATAATCTTCTCCAATTATTCTTTTCTCTGGGATTCAAAATCAGGTAATCAAGGATTATGCGTTACGGGTATTGCCATGTAGCTTCAGTCTCCTCTAATCTAGGTCAGCTCTCCAGGCTGTGTGTGTGTGTGTGTAATATTTCATGACAGCACTGCTTTTGAATCATTTAGTCCAGGAGAATTTGTCAGATTGTTTTTTTGTGATCAAATTTGGTTTAACCATTTTTTAACAGAGGTATATTGTGAAGTCAGTATATCACATTGGCAGGAATATAGTACTGGATTGTCCAACTATGGGATATGTTAAATTTTATCATTTGGTTAGAATGGGTGTCCAGCAGATTTTTCCATTGTAAAGATTGTCTTCTCTTTGTAGTCACCAAGTTAATTTGAGACCGTGCGAATATATGCTTTTCCCCCCAAACTTCCCCCAAACATTTGTCACCCAATGCTTTTTAGCATTCATTATTAATTATTGCCTGAATTAATTATTCTTGTGGTGGTCATATAATGGTGGACTTTTATTTCCATTATTCCTTTTAGATCTATTAATTGGCATTGTTTTGTTTAAAAATGAAGAGTTTTCCCTCTTCATACCCACCTTAACATTTTTAAGTGTAAATATGGACTCAAATTTATTTTTATTCAATGTGATATAATTGATTTTTGTCACTATTCATTTTAATCATCGAACACTCCCAGGTTCAGCCAGTGAGAACCCCTTTAAGTTGGCTTCTGTATTCTTTCTGCATACCTCCACAATTTTTTTAAGCACTGCCATATTTCCTGGAACAAGATGTTCCAGGTTCACTTTGTGCTTTCCTGTCTTAATCCTGGAATCGGCCATTTCTCCAAGAAGGCCTTGTTTCATTTCAAGGGGAGTGGTGTTTAGTAAGGCTGAATTTATTTGACTAAAGTAGGTTCCATTTTATAATTACTATTTCGTTTCTTGGACATTAGATTTTAGTCCCTGTCAAAATAACAACATCCCAGTAAGAACTAAAATATTGAACATAATAGTCACTTACACTTTAAGGTGAAAGTAATTATCAGCCCATTTATTTTAGAAGGGATTAGAGGTTGAGAGAATGAAGACACTGGACAATGTGAGAGTGAGAGGGGCCCATGGATATGTAAAGAAGGATAACATTAACTTCTAGACAACATCACATATGTGATTTAAAATGGTCGTCACAACAATCTTTATGTTGCAAATGAGGAAGAAACTTGTTCAAAGCTGCATTGTATATAGCAGATAGGCAGAACCAAAAACCGTTTTTTGTTTGACACAAAAAGCCTCACCTGTGCCTTCTACTACCCCATGCTGTTCCTCCAAGCCTTGGGTTGAGAAGACGAGGTTCACCCACTTCAAGCTTTGAGAAGGGCAAACTATGGTTGTGCTGCCTTCTCTGTTCACTTGAATGTGTTCTTCGTGACTTGCATGTACAGCCACCCTCACAAACATTGTCCTTTAGTTGAGAATAAGGTTCAAATGTTTCTCTCTACTGCTCAGGAAGTCTGAGGGAAACAATTCTATTTTATTTGCTCTCAGTGTTTATTCAAAAAGAACAGATAGGCATCTCAAAGTGAATGCTGTCTCAGTTGGATTACTCATTACAAGTACTGCCTGTTGCCAGAAGTTAGTGCTAGCAGTGGGAAAGCTTGTTGTAGGCGTGTAAGAGATAACCAAGGCAAGCTGCTTAAAAAACAATGTTGGGTACAAAGCCCAGAAGAACATGTTTTTCTCTCCTTATTATTATTACCTTGGTCAAGGTCCTGAACTCTCTTGGTTCTCAGATTTCTCACTCTAAATGGTACGAATAATAGCTTGCCTGCTTGAACAAAGGAGGCAGGATATCTAGGACATCAACAACCACACGGTAAGTAATTTCTGTAGATAAAGCATTTCCTTTGACACTAAAAATGTGGAGAAATATAAAGCAGAGTCTCCACCCTTATGCTTACCAACTAATTAGGGATGCTGGACTTGCATATAAAAAAGGCAAATAAATAGCACAGAGACATTTGTAACATACCCGGTGTCAAAGATGAAAGGATAAATCACCAAGAATATTATAAGCTTCCCAGTTAAAAGTAATAATAAAATACAACTTTCTCCTTTTTCCTACCAATCTAAAAAAGAAAAGAAAGGGAAGGGGAAATAAAAAAATGAATAAAAAGGGAGGGGAGGAAGGAAAGGAAGAAAACACACAAGGAGCAATAACAGTAATTACATAGGTAAATATAAAAGTCTTAATATATTTTTAGTTTTTAACTCTTTGTTTTTCCCATATAAAGAAAAATTCATAAAATGATCATTAGAAGTCTGTTGATGTGTACGCAATGAATAAAAATTTGTGATAATAACGAAGGGGGAGATGGAGTTGCAAAGGAACAAACTTTTTATATATGACTGAAACTAAGTTGCTATTAATTCAGACTAGATTTTTATAAATTAAAATGTTCATTGTAGTCCTCAGGGCAACCACTAACAAAATAACTTAAAAAGTGTAGAAAATTTGAGAAAGTAATTAAAATGACTACATATACATGTATATACATATATATAATATTTAACACCAAAGAAGGTAGTAATGCAGAAATTGAGGAATAAAAAGTATAAGATGTATAGAAAACAACAGCAATACAGAAGTGTTTTTCCGGACTTCTGGCCAAGATGGAGGTGTAGGTAGACACAGTGTGCCTCCACGCACAACCAAAATTAAAGACAACAAAAATTTAGAAACAACAACAACAAAAAAAACCCAGATCTGATAGAAAATTGAACTCTAAGAAAGTCCAACAACCATTCATCCAGACCAGTAAAAGGGGCAGAGTCAGCGGCTTGCAGAGAGGGGTTGCAGTAGGAAAAAGCGGTGGTTGGTGGTCCCAGGTACACAGGCGGTGGCTAGCAGACCCAGTGAGGTACACAGGACCG
The DNA here is from genome assembly GCA_039655065.1 of Glossophaga mutica. NCBI lineage: Eukaryota > Metazoa > Chordata > Mammalia > Chiroptera > Phyllostomidae > Glossophaga > Glossophaga mutica. The sequence continues at coordinate 42,305,501 of CM077307.1, read as the reverse complement.
CTGGCTGACCGCGGACACACATTCGTGTGCAGATAGACCAAGCGAGAAAGGAGAGCGAGATGGACTGCACAGCCCAGGGCCCCAGCGCCGGGAAATGAAACCTAAAAGCACTGATTGAAAACACTTGTGGGAGCTGAAGTTCTGGGAGAGACTCCCAGCCTCACAGGAGAGTTTGTTGGAGAGACCCACAGGGTCCTAGAATGTACACGAGCCCACCCACCTGGGAACCAGCACCAGAAGGGCCCGATTTGCTTGTGGGAAGCAGCGGAAGGGACTGAAATATGAGAGAGAGCAAAGCAAGCACCATTGTTCCCTCTCGGACCCGCCCCTCACATAAAGCATCACGACCCAGCAACTGGGTTGCCCCGCCCTGGTGAACACATAAGGCTCCACCCCTCACACGTAACAGGCACGACCAGACCCCGCCCCCCACCAAAATGGTTCAAACAAAAGAACAGATCAAAGCCCCAGAGCCAATACATCTAAGCGATGAAGAGATAGCCAACCTATCAAATACACAGTTCAAAACACTGGTGATCAGGATGCTCCCAGAATTGGTTGATTTTGGTCACAAATTAGATGAACAAATGAAGGCTACAATAAGTGAAATGAAGAAAAATGCACAGGGAACCAATAGTGATAGGAAGTAAACTGGGACTCAAATCAATGAAGTGGAGCAGAAGGAAGAAAGAAACAACCAAACAGAAAAGAATGAAGAAACAAGAATTCAAAAAAATGAGGAGACACTTAGGAACCTCCAGGACAGCTTTAAATGTTCCAACATCCAAATTATAGGGGTACTAGAAGAGCAACAAGTGGAAAACTTATTTGAACAAATAATGAAGAACTTCCCCAATCTGGCAAAGGAAATAGACTTCCAGGAAGTCCAGGAAGCTCAGAGAGTTCCAAAGAAGTTGGACCCAAGGAGGAACACACCAGGGCACATCATAATTACATTAGCCAAGATGAAAATGAAGCAGAGAATTCTAGAAGCAGCAAGGGATAAGGGGACAGTCACCTACAAGGGAGTTCCCATCAGACTGTCAGCTGATTTCTCAAAAGAGACCTTCCAGGCAAGAAGGGGCTGGAAAGAAGTGTTCCAAGTCATGAAAGTCAAGGACCTACATCCAAGATTGCTTTATCCAGCAAAGCTGTCATTTAGAATGGAAGGGCAGATAAAGTGCTTCTCAGATAAGGTCAAGTTAAGGAGTTCATCATCACCAGGCCCTTATTATATGAAATGTTAAAGGGACTTATCTAAGAAAAAGAAGATAAAAAACATGACAGTAAAAAGACAGCAAACTCACAGACATTAACAACCACACCTAAAACAAAAGCAAACTAAGAAAACAAGTAGAACAGGAACAGAACCACAGAAATGGAGATCACATGGAGGGTTAGCAACTGGGGAGTGGGAGGAGGAGAGGGGGGAAAAGGAGAATAAGTAGCATAGACGATAGGTAGAAAATAGACAGGGGGAGGGCAAGAATAGTATGGGAGATGTAGAAGCTAAAGAACTTATGACACATGGACATGAACTAGAGGGGGCAATGTGGGTGGGAGGTGGGGTGCAGGGTGGAGGGGAATGAAGGGGGGAAATGGGACAACTATAATAGTATAATCAATAAAATATTTTTTAAAAAGTGTTTTCTTATCAGCAGTTACATTAATATAAATGAAATGAAAACTCCAATCCAAATAATGACAGAATGGGTTTAAAAAACATGATCCAACCATATATCAGTTACAAGAACCTCAGTTTAGATCCAAAGAAAAGCTAGGTTGAAAAATTAAAGGACATTCAAAGATATTCCATGCAACCAAAAGGTGGCTGGATTGGCTATATTAATATACAAAATAGGTTGTAAGAAAAAAATTGTTACAACATAGAAGGATATTACATAATGATGAAAAGATCAATTTATCAAGAAGATATATGAACTATATACACACAAACAGAGCCCCCAAACATATGAAGCAGCCCTGACTGGTGTGGCTCAGTGGGTGGGGCATCATCCTGCAAAGCAAGAGGTTACTGGTTCAATTCCAGGTCAAGGCGCATGCCTGGGTCGCAGGCCAGGTCCCCAGTTTCGGGCATGCTAGAGGCAACTGATCAATATTTTTTTTGTACATCAATGTTTCCCTCCCTCTCTCTCTTTTTCCCTTCCCCTCTCTGTAAAAAATAAAATCTTTTAAAAAATATCAAAAAACAAACAGGAAAACAGTTCTGGTAACAGTTCAACAGATGAATGGATAAACAAAACATGGTATATACATACAAGGTATTATTCAGCCTTAAAAAGGAATAAAGTACTGATTCATGCTGCAACATGGATCAACCTGAAAAACAATATGCTAAGTGAAAGAAGCCAGACACAAAAGGCCATGTATTGTATGTTAGCATTCATATATGTCCAGAATGGGCATGGTGATAGGAAGTAGATTAGTGGCTGCAAGGTGCTGTGGGGAAAGGAGAATGGCCAGTGACTGCTAGAGAATAGGCAGTTTCTTCGTGGGATAATGAAGGTATTCAGGAATTAGATAGCATTAATGGTTGCAAAACACGGTAAATATACTAAGCACCACTGAGTAGTACACTTTAAAATGATGCCAAGGTGAATGTCATGTTCTGTGAATTTCACCCCAATTTTAAAAATACATCAAGGGAAGCGTTTAGTGATTCTTCTTTTACACCCATCCTATCCTAGGCATTTTCCACTTGTTTCTCATTGATCTGTGGATATTTTCCCATAAAGAAACTGTGGCTTAGTGGAAGAAAACGTGCGCAATGGAGTTTGCTCCTAAAATTTAGAATTCTGCCTGCTCTGTGAAGCATTTCCTTAACTCTCCTAAGACAGAAAAAAATGGCTACATTTAGTGTGATGTTTCTCTACCTTTTTCCAGCTTCTGATATTTACCCATTTTATGGTTTGGTTTTTTCACATTTGTTTTCTTTTACAGTGTGACATGTTTGTTGTATTTCTTTCTTACCATTTTATGAGTGCCTCCAGATCAGGACTTGTCCTCTGTGTTTACATTTATTCATTCAGCACATAGTACATGGTCAATAAAGGTTTTCACTGGCCAGCTGGAATTACATATTTGGTTCTCATAAGTGTAATACATTAATGGCTCCTAAAATAGCCCTGTCTATTTGACTTGCCTATGCAACACTCAGCATCCATTTCCCAAAATGAAACTAGGTCACATCTGGGACACATGAACAGTTTTAAGTTCTGTCTGAAACACAAAACTGGTAAGTACATATATCAAATATAATCAAGTTGACCATGCAAAAAAATTATATAGGATTAAAACTTCATTATTACACTTTTGGTCTCTGCTATTTTACTTCATTTACTAAGATTTATAGCAACAGAATGATTTACATATATTGAAAATCAAAACAGGATGAAAATGGCAAAAAAGAAAAGCAAAACATTTTACTTTAATGAGGTTTTTTATGAATTCCCCCTATGCTGTGGTTATTTTATATAAGATCTGTCTGTTTGATTATGGGCACAGCTTATCCACAATGGATCTAAGACAACTCTCCTCTTCTGTAAAATCATATGTTAAAAAGGAAAAACAACAGTCTCCTGCAATAAAGACAGTCTGAGGAAGAGGGTCTCTCCTGACCACAGTAACAAGTAGGATGCTTATAAGAGGAGCATGTGGAATGATCTGACTTTGGTGGTTTCTAGGAACAACAACAGAATTTGCTGAATGCCCACAAACCTTGAATTGTGCCTGTGGGCACAATTCACAATAATATACTTTGCAGGCACTAGTTACTCTCTCTGTTAAGTCATTCATAAAGTTGATTCTTTTTTTGTGAAAAGGAGGCCAAATAATTCACTTCTGATAGCACATTATTTGGAAATCATTAGTCATTCCACAAATGGTTAGGAAGGTGAGAACAGTAGTCATTCCATTAATGATGTTATGCCTGCTTATCTCCTCCCTACACCCAGGCCTAAAATGGCACAAGTAAAAAGTTCTTTGCTGAACCATTTCTCTATGAATTTTATTAAAACCTAGGAGAATATTTTACATCTTTATAAATGATAGGATTTTGTTGTTTTTCAGGCTAAGTGAGCTGATTAATACTGATTTGCCCTCTCGCTTCTGTTTATATTCCATATTGGAGAAAGAGTCATCTGATGAAAAGAATTTGGTCCCATGTCTCAGATTATTGTGAAATCTGCTCTCACTTATCCTGTCTCATACCCCATACTTCAGATGTATTGGCTTTTATTCAATATCTATTGTCAAGAGTGTCTGGCTCTGTGGTTGGCCTTTTTTCACCCCCAAAATGGGACTCTATTCCCTTTCTTTTCCATCTTGTTATAAATATTCATTGTATCACTCAGGACCCTGGCCAGAAAAAGAGTACATACTCATAATGCATTTTGATGAGAATTAATGGACTTTTTACAAGAATATGAATAAGAATGAAGAAACCAAAAAATGATCCTGAGGTACCTAGGGATAGCAACATCAAGAAGCCTTTACTCCCTTATGCCCAAAGGAGCAAGGTGAGGCAATAGTCTTGGAGCTTGGTAAGAAGTGGCAATAGGGAAGGCAATTGCCCACCAGGAGCTACAGTCAGAAAAGAAACAGCTTCCCTTAGACTCTTGGCATTAGGCAGTGGAGAAAGGTTATTTCTTGTTGGCAGAACTGAACAGGAAGCCAAAGGCAAAGGGAGCCTGGTGATCCAGTTTGCAGGGTCATTCTTCTAGGGCATGGAGCAGGGTAGAGAAGTGAGGGGAATGGATCTAGATGAATAAAGGGAAAATTAAGATCATTCGCACTTTGTAATTAACTTAGAACAAGTCATAAAGCAGTATTATATCAATTTTACAAATGAAGTCTTTGAGGTAGTCAAATTTTAATTGCTCAAAATTACATTGCTACCAAATAGCAAACTCAGGATTTAAATTCACGTCTTCTTGTTCCATTTCTAGTCTTTTACACCAAAATGTCTTCCACTTTATTTATATGGCTTGCCTTATATTTTTGGTAATGTGAACTTTGTAAATGATTATGACTTATGTTTGAAATTTGACTATTAGGAATTTCAAAATTAGATTTTAAGCCCCTTTAGCTAAGGATGCAGGATTTTATGGCTTGTATTTCTCAGGAACTTTACCTTACTACTTGACCTTACTTTCCTTTTGCCCAGATTTCTTTCTATTTTTATATTTTCTTCCATGTCTCTCTTGAAGAGGTAACGGATAAACAAATGAACAGTGAGTAACGTAACTTAGGGCCTGTGCTTAATCAGCCTTTTCCCTGATACCAAGTCATGACTGTCACTGTACAAGTGTAGGGACTGCTAACCTCTCACCTTCACCCTTAAACACACAGATCCACGATCTCTGCTTTAGAGTTCATTTTACCACTTCAACAAAGTGCCCCTAGAGGCTGCTACCAATCAGTTAGTATTGGCAGGAGAGTTGAAACATATTTGCTATGCTTGGTATACTATGACCAGTAAATTAACTGGTGATCCTGCAGGATCTTTAATATGGAAATGCCCTATGGAGATAGTGGCTTCCATTTTTAACAGCAGACATCCTGAGAGCCTTTCACTCAAGCTCCCTGTATGTAATGAACATCATTAGAGTCCGACTGTTTCCCATACTCCAAGTACTTTAGTAAAAGCAAATAAGCAATATGTGAATGCACTTCCTCTCCAAATAATTTTCCTGCTCCAGACTCAAATATGTGGCATTATTCCAAGGATATCTTAATGGTTATTTTTTAAAAGCACTGTGCTATTTGTTTTTATTATCCCAGATAAAGGCCTATTTGGCTTTATTAGTAGAGTTAGCTCCACTAAAGCTGTCAGATCGCAATTCCATTATTTAACATCCTGAAGCAGCTCTACAACGTCATTTAGGGGAGAGTAGAATTCATTTAAGCAATCAAGACTTGGATTCCATTCAAGACCGTTTAGTGAAAGTTCCCAAAGGATTATTATGGAGTAGACTTGCCCATAGGTTATAATGGCATGGAACAGTATAATGATCAAAACATTGACAATAGGAGTTTCTTCTAGTTCTGTACTTGTAAATTATTTTTTTTGCATATATTATATATAAGCCTAAAATAAAGCTTTAACAATGAGAATTAAAATTAAGAACATGATTAGGATTCTGACCCCTTTTAACATAGTGTCATCCTTGATGTTGTTCTTTCCCATGTTCTTTCCACACCTCCAATGGCCACAAATGGACAATGAACACTTTGACAATGTTTTGACATTTCAGAAGTTGCTTTCCTGGACTTCTGGCCAAGATGGAGGTGTAGGTGGACGCACTGTGCCTCCTCTCACAACCAAAATTAAGGACAACAAAAATTTAGAACCAAAAAAACCCCAACCAGAACAGATAGAAAATTGAAGTGTACAGAAGTCTGACAGCGATTCACCCAGACCGGTAAGAGAGGAGGAGTTGGCAGCCAGTGGAGAGGGATTGCGGCAGGAAAAAGCAGTGGCTAGTGGTCCCAGATGCGCAGGTGGTGGTTGGCACACCCCAGGCACACTGGCGGTGGTTATGGGATGTGGGAAGGCAACGAGCAGACCCAGGGAGGTGCATAAGGCGGCTGACTGCAGTCACACATCTGTGCAGATAAACCAGGCGAAAACAGGCAGTGAGACAAACTGCACAACCCAGGGCCCCAACACTGGGAAATAAAGCCTAAAAGCACTGATTGAAAACACTTGTGGGGGCTGATGTTCTGGGAGAGACTCCCAGCCTCACAGGAGAGTTTGTTGGAGAGACCCACAGGGTCCTAGAATGTACACAAGCCCACCCACCTGGGAACCAGCACCAGAAGGCCCCAATTTGCTTGTGGGAAGCAGCAGAAGGGACTGAAATATGAGAGAGAGCAGAGAAAGCACCATAGTTCCCTCTCAGCCCCCGCCCCCACATACAGCATCACGACCCAGCAACTGGGCTGCCCCTGCCCTAGGGAACACCTAAGGCTCCGCCCCTCACTACGTAACAGCCGCAGCCAGACCAAAAAACAAACAAACAAAAAAACCCACCAAAAATGGCTCAAATGGGAGAACAGATCAAAGCCCCAGAGCCAATTCATCTAAGGAACCAAGAGATAGCCAACCTATCAGATGCACAGTTCAAAGCACTGGTGATCAGGATGCTCACAGAATTGGTTCATTTTGGTCACAAATTAGATGAACAAATGAAGGCTACAATAAGTGAAATGAAGGAAAATGCACAGGGAACCAATAGTGATGGGAGGAAAACTGGAACTCAAATCAATGGAGTGGACCAGAAGGAAGAAACAAACAACCAAACAGAAAAGAATGAAGAAACAAGAATTCAAAAAAATGAGGAGACACTTAGGAACCTCCAGGACAGCTTTAAACATCCCAACATTCGAATTATAGGAGTACCAGAAGGGGAAGAGGAAGAGCAACAAGTGGAAAACTTATTTGAACAAATAATAAAGGAGAACTTCTCCAATCTGGCAAAGGAAATAGATTACCAGGAAGTCCAGGAAGCTCAGAGAGTCCCAAAGAAGTTGGACCCAAGGAGGAACACACCAGGGCACATCATAATTACATTAGCCAAGATGAAAATGAAGGAGAGAATTCTAGAAGCAGCAAGGGATAAGGGGACAGTCACCTACAAGGGAGTTCCCATCAGACTGTCAGCTGATTTCTCAAAAGAGACCTTCCAGGCAAGAAGGGGCTGGAAAGAAGTGTTCCAAGTCATGAAAGTCAAGGACCTACATCCAAGATTGCTTTATCCAGCAAAGCTGTCATTTAGAATGGAAGGGCAGATAAAGTGCTTCTCAGATAAGGTCAAGTTAAGGAGTTCATCATCACCAGGCCCTTATTATATGAAATGTTAAAGGGACTTATCTAAGAAAAAGAAGATAAAAAATATGACAGTAAAAAGACAGCAAACTCACAGATATTAATAACCACACCTAAAACAAAAGCAAACTAAGCCAACAACTAGAACAGGAGCAGAACCACAGAAATGGAGATCACATGGAGGGTTAGCAACAGGGGCGTGGGAGGAGGAGAGAGGGGGAAAAGGTACGGAGAACAAGTAGCATAGACGGCAGATAGAAAATAGACAGGGGGAGGGCAAGAATAATGTGGGAAAAGTAGAAGCTAAAGAACTTATGGCAGATGGACATGAACTAAAGGGGGGAATGTGGGTGGGGGGGTGTGCAGGGTGGAGGGGAATGAAGGGGGGAAATGGGACATCTGTAATAGCATAATCAATAAAATATATTTAAAATAATTGCTTTCCTGTATATTATCTCATATTTCCACATCATCCTGTGGATCTCATGATTCATGCTTTACCAATGAAGATATGAATGTCTGGCATTCAGCAGTAGACAAGCTCTGGGACTGGGGGTGGTGGAGTTGGGCAGCTGATCCAGTGATGCTCAAGTCATTGGTGTTCATTGTTCACTAATGATTCAGAAATTTTGTTGTTCATCTCTATGTGTTCATCATAATACCAGACATTGTAAGGAAGATATAGATATACAGAACATCTCAGAACATGTTTTCTATGCTCCAGGAGTAACTTAAAGGCAGTAAGTTCCTCCTATGTCTAGGCCTTCCCTAGTGCTGTTTTCTTTGCCTAGAAGATTCTTCCTAACTTTTCTTAATTATCCCTCACTTCTTTAAACTCCATTAAGGGAGAATCAGTATAGTCACTACTGCATTCCCTTCACTAGCACAATGCTTTGTACACGGTAACTGCTCCATCTGTATTTGTTGCATGATTGTTTGAACTTGGCATTACCTTGTTGTCTCTTGCTTCCCCTGTGGTAATTACAGTTCCTTGGAGTCCTTTTGCAATTACAATTCACATCTCTCTTGCTCTTGGAGTCCTTACAGCCATTTGTGCTTCTGACTTTAAAATAAACTAAAAAGTGCCTGGCTGGTGTGGCTCAGTGGATTGAGCGCGGGCCTGCGAACTGAAGGATCGCGGTTCGATTCCCAGTCAGGGCACATGCCTGGGTTGCCAGGCCAGTTCCCAGCAGGGAACATACAAGAGGCAACCGCACATTGATGTTTCTCTCCCTCTCTCCTTCCCTTCCCCTCTAAAGATAAATAAATAAAATCTAAAAGGAAAAAAAAAAAGTACTTAAAAAAATCTTTAAAATAAACTAAAAAGTGGGTGCTATGGGTGGTCTCTCCCTGTGACAATTTGTAGTGAAACTCTGAAACTCTGCCTGGGCCCACTGTCAGTTCAAAACAGGAAGAGTTGATTGGAGACAACACTGGGCACTAAACATAAAGCCTGATAGAATGTGCCAGTTTAATAAAAAATTAACAAGCTTTTTACTTTTCTACTAGAAATAATAGAATCATAAATTATATCCTGTTCCTAAGTCCAGATTTTCAGCTTCATTGTTGACAGTCAGGATATAACATCTGTGACAAACTTAGAATAAAAGTATTGCTTCCAAAGTGAGTAAAATATAGATTTGAAACATTTAATAGGAGGAAATATCAAAACTCCTTTAAAATACTCTGATATTACATAGATATAAGAAATAATATGTAAATATTTAGCCCTATGAAATTTTGCCGTCACCATCATCATCTTCATCCTCTATTCAAACATCTTTACATTTCTGGCATGAACATAGGGTCTGGCAGATAGTGTGTATTCAGTAAATGCTTCTGAAATGAATGAATACATATACTATGACTGATATGTGACAAGAGCTTTATGATGTACAAAGTGAACAGTTTTTCAGCCATTATTCTATCTGAACCTCATAACAATGCAGTGAGTTGGGCAGAGGACTGATTACTAAGTCTATCTTAAAAAAAAAAAAAAAAAAAAAGAGCAACCCGTAGGGATTAACTGTTTTGTCCAAGTTCACACATAACTAATGTGTGATAGAGTTCCCATTCAAACCCAGGTCTTGTGACTTCCAGTCTTGACACTATTCTGCCTTGACCTTCAAACTTAAATTTATGTATAGATGGAGTAAGGACAGAGAATTCCTTAACATGTTAAATGGCATTCAATATATTTTTAAATATCAGAATGAAATTGTTCTAAGTTTTTAAAATTAGAGAATCATTAATCTAAAAAACCATAGACATCATTAAAAACAAATTTAGGACCTGAAAATAAATGAACACATTGTCTTAGGACTAAAATGAGAGGAAATTGCAGGGTGTGTGGGATAAAAATAACCATGCTGTTAGAGAACTGTCAGCATCTCTTAGTCTGAAGGAGTGAATAATTATCACAAGAGGAAAGGGAAAATAAACCATAATTAAGCCATGTGGTAATAGTGTTCCTCTAGGGGTAATTATTTGTCTTCATTGCATTCTAACAGTACTACTCTATAGATGATATAGAACCTTCCATTTTTATTTTTATAGTTACATTTGGTCCATTAATTTTTAAACCTATGCTTTTAATAAACTGTTGTCTTAATCTGCTTTAAACCTAGTAAACCTAGTAAACCTTTAGATTTTAAATAAAACACTATAAACATTTTTAAACAACCACTAACTCATTATTCAACAAAAATAAAAACAACAGACCATTGTTAATTCATTTGGCCCAACAATCAATAAATGTCTAATAACTCTGCAGTAATTAGAGCTGTTCAGAGAAACAGAAACACTCAGGAACTCCATGTTACTAAAATCCTCCAGCTGAGGCTGGTAGTCATGCCAAACAGAAAATTCCAGTATTGATTTGTAGGATAGGCTTCATTATTTCTTTGTTAATTTTTAAAAATTTTGTAACTCCTAATTTCAAAAAGTTCAATTTTCTTACAGTAAAAGTACAGGCATAATAAAATAGATAATCCTAGTATTCACTAAGGGCAATCAATTGGTGAAAGAGAAATATTTTACCAAGAATTCACAGCTGAGGAAAATACAATTGAGTATAAAATGTAATCCTGAGCTTCTTAGAAATGGAAGAAAAGAGGGAAACATTATTCTTAATATTTAGTAGAGCCTGGAGTCCTGTGAGGCATTGGATAGATGCCTGGTCCTAGAAAAGACTTTGACTGAAATAAATAATGTATATGAGACTATAGGTCACAACAGAAGTGTATATGTATCCCTCTTATGAGTTCATTTTATAAGTATGGCCTTGTTGACAGCCAAAAAACTAGAAAGATAAGACTGCAGACCAGGTGTAAAGCTTCCTGGAGATGATTGCCAGCAGAGAAAAGCTTATATGGGAAGTGGGGTAGGAGAGCTAGGAAGTTGGGGAGGTTCCAACTTCACATGCCCTACATGTCTACATCAAGTAAGATGCCCCTCTCTTCCCTACTTAGAATCCTTCAGTGTCAAACCATTGCATCCATGACAAAATCTGAAATTCTTACCATGGCTTCAAGGCCCTCTGTGATCCAGCCTCTGCACCTCTGCAGCCCTCATTTCCCCTGGATCACTGCTGCCACCATGATGGACCACTTCTGATTGTTCAAATACATTGAGCTCTTTTTACCTGGTGCTTCTTCAGATGTTGCTTCTTCCACCTGAAACACTGTCTCCTTGTCCCTTCACCTGGCTAATTCCTGTTCAATCAATAGATTTTGGCTTACATATTCTTGCTGCAGAGAAGACCACCCTGACCTTCACCTCATACCATTTGTATTAAGGCACCCCTATAATTCCATCACAGAATATGACATTTTTCTTCATGGCATTTATAACAACCTATTTGTATTCTTATTTACTCAAAGTCTTCTTATGGTATACATGTGGGTTAGTATGAAACATACATGAATTCTCTGGCATTGACCACTGAGAGGGCTTGGTTTCTAATACCATTCTCCAATAAGGGAACCAAGGCTCCTTGGAGAATGACTTATTCTAAAGCTGAGACAGGAAATACATATGATGTACCTGAAGCATCTTGCAGTGACAGAAAACAAAGAAATGCTTTTAAATATGGTGACACATGGAAAGGACACAGTGTGTTAAACTGAAATAGGTCCCAGTAGCCGAAACTGGAACAATTTGAGAAATGAAATAAATAATGATAGTACTGGATTATAACCTAAAGAATAAAATAAACATCTATAACTATATATTGATATAAATGGTTGAATAAACTAGAAAATAATTGGAAGGAAAGGGACAAATAGTTCCTAACAGAAGAATTACAAATAATAATGAGTTGCTCCCCACTCCAGGAAGTAGAGCTTAATTCCTCTCTCCTTGAGTGTGGGTGAGACTTAGTCATTCACTTCTAAGTAGCAGAATGTGAAAACATAAAAAGATAGTAACTTTACAGTAAAGAAATCTGAAATAAACTACCTTAACTAAATGATTGAGGCTAATATCACCAGTGATATATCGTGTTTATATTGTAGCATGTGTCCTTGATATGATGCGATGAGAAGGGCCCTTGACCTTTATATTATTCATGCCCAAATTCCCTAACTCCAGTCTATTCTGAAAAAACATCAGGCAATCCCAGATTGAGGATTTCCTACAAAACACCTGCTCAGTAATTTTCAAGAGTGTCAAGGTTATAAAAAACAAGGGATGACAGATGATAGCTAGTCAGCTAGCAGGTGGAGGGATTGAGCAAAAAGGAAAAAGGACTCATGGGCACAGACAACAGTTTGGTGATCATTGCGGGGAAGAGGACTAAGGGAACTAAATGGTAATGGAAAAATACAGTAAAGATTAAATTTTTTTTTAAAAAAAGGAATTCTGAGAAGCTGTCAGAGACAGGAGAAGACAAAGGAGACATGATGACTAAATGCAATATCCTGAAGGGGGTCCTGGAACAAAAACATTAGTGGGAAAAACTGGTGAAGTCTACTGAAGTCTGTAGTTCAGTTAATAGTATTGTACCGGTGTTAATTGCTTAGTGATGATAAATATGCTAAGGCTGTGGAAGATAAGATAATGTTAGGGGAAGCAAGAGGAAATGCATGTGGAAACTATCTGTACTGTTTCCAACTGTTCTGTAAATTCTGTAAAACTACAATTACTTCAAAATGAGAAGTTAGAAATATTCTCTCCCCCTAAACTATACCTCCATTCGCAGGGATCATCTCTGTAGTGGTCATTGTTGTATGTCCATTTCTAACAGGGATGTGTTCTGGACAACACTTTGGGCTCCAGAGCCTGGCTGCATGTTTGGTTCCTGGCTCTGCCACTTATGAACTATGTTACTAGCAAGTTTCTTAAGTGCCGCATGTCTCAGTGTTCTGATTTATAAAAACTGACATAACGTGGTTATGACACAGCTTAATATGTGTAAAACACATGCAACGGTGCAAAGTTAATTATTATCAATATAATTCCCATTTAGTATATCACTGTTAAATGAGAGAATGAATGACACAAGATTTTCTGCCAAATGTGATTATGATTCAATTAAAGTCAGAAAGAGTGTTTGGAGAAGAGGTTTAGGGTACAGAGTAGTAGGAATGAATGGGAACTCCCTAAGGCACAGTAAATGGATTGGCATCAGGATCTCAAAGTGTAAGGCTAAATTCTGGAGATGAAGCAAGGAGCAATACTGATACAGAGTAGGTCTAAGGACCAGTACTTTGATTGTAGAGAAGGTGACAAAAGTGCTCAGCTTCTCCAGGGTGGTTTGCCCTCGGGCAGGTTTTCCACTCTTCCCTGCTCTGCTGTGTATTTGCAGTGGCTGACCCCTGTAAACTGCCTTTCTCAGCCCCTACTTCATCTGGTTCCCAACTGAATATGGCGAATGGGAAGCCCGGTGGGAGACTGGAGGCTGGGAGGAGGGAGAAGCCAGCGGTTTTCATCCCTGTCTTCCGTCTTGGGCAGTGACTCCAGCAGCGGCTCCATCTCTCCATAAACAGTCCTGCCAGGCTCTTAGTTTCTGCCCAGGGGCCAGTAACACTTCTTCCTCTGTCCCTCCAGTCAAGGGTCTTAGTGGCTTCATTCTGTAATTATTCTCTGGGTTGCCTCACTGTCCTCTATTTGACTCTCTGTTCCTCCATTGCCTGTGTAACTTCCCAATTTTGAAATCACTGGTATGGACGCTTAAGTGGCCTCTATTTCCTGATTAGATTCTGACACAAACAAAAGGCATGGTGACATTCCCTGTTTTTCAGACTGATTATAACTCTGGGGACAGGTTTTCCCATGCTACCATAGGCAGAGACACTGGTTATTTTCCTACGTATTTGTTGTATAGCAGTGTGCTGTGAACAAATCCTGGGCTTCAGGGTACTGGGTAATTTAGGAGGAGCCACTCCCTTCTAGACTGATCTGAAAAAACCTGATGGGAGAAGGAAGTTTCAGAATCCCAGTGATACAACAGCCAGTCCCAGTGATGGATCCACTAGGGCTTATCTGGGCTAAAGAGCATCCCCTGCTCAGAAGTATGTCTGAGTATTAGAGTCAGAGCAGTGGTGTCCATACTATTCCAGCCCTTTAAATATACTAGCTTAGTCATTTTGGAACGTCATACAAAAAAGTCCTATTGTCATAAGCATTTTGTCTCCAACATTCATTTAGACTCCAATTCCCTTGAGTCCTTGCTCTGTCTTCCTCAGTTGGGCTCCATATATCACATCTATTCCTCACCTAGCCTTTGTGAATAACAGCTAACTTGGCCTGCTATCCTACCCTTGACCTTGGTATCTCTTCCAGAACATCATTTTGGCATTTGTCTTCCAGCTACTCACACAGTGATGGACTCTACTTCCATACCCCTACTTCAGACCTCACCATTGCCTCCCATTTATTTAATTTTATTCTTCAAAATAGAAAACCAAATGAAAGACAAGTTGGGAGAATTAATGATGAGATGGCAGCATAGTCAGGCTAGTTTCAAGGAAAGAGGGATATAGGCAAAAAATTAGCTAGGAAGCTGTTGGATGTGATTAGAACCTAGGTTCAGAGGGAAGAAGAGGTGATGATGTATGGGAAACCCAAGAGATTCCTTTCAAAGAGGATAATAATAGTAATAATATTGTCTTACAAAGATACTTTCACTTACCAAGTACCTAATTCATTCCTTTAACCTCAATCAGATGGTTACATAAGCATCCTTGTCTACCTGAAGGACAGTAGCAGTGAAAAGTATGTTTTCTCTAGTGAGGGGGCTTTGGCTTTTCCACAATTTCCACCAGCTTTCCCCCTCAATTCTTTGACCTGGACAGTTGACATTTTCTCATTCTTATAGAAAGGACTTAAAAAGGAGTTTTACGACAAGTCTGCTATTTCATCCTTTCTGTCATATACAGTCCCCTAAGTAATTCCCATATAGAAATTCTAGATAATCTACTGAAAGAAGTAGTTTGCACCTATCAAATATTAATTGCTGCACGTAAAATGCATACTTCACTTTAAAGTACTACCACTAGCTAATGATCATAACCAACCCGTAGTCTTAGGTTGCACTTCCATGTAAAATTCAATCCTAGGGTGTCCAACCTTTTGCCATCTCTGGGCCACACTGGAAGAAGAGGAGTTGTCTTGGGCCACACGTTAAATACACAAACACTAATGAAAACTGATGAACAAAATAAAGATTTCAAGTAAATTTACCATTTTGTGTTGGGCCGCATTCATAGCCATCCTGGGCCTCATGCAGCCCATGGGCTGCGGGGTGGACACCCCCGCTTCTTGATCTCATGTAAAAATAACTCTGGCAGTGGCCACTTCCCTAGAGGTGGCTCTTTGATGAAGAATAATGAAAATGTCTGTCATCACAGGCTGATACTAAGAGGTCATCTGCTCAGCCCAGGCAGCAGCCTACTTTTAGCTAAGAATCACGAAGAGAATATATCCAAAGTGTGACATTATGAAGAGTATGCAGTTTGCTTTCATACAGGTTTAGTTTGAATCCTGGCTTCACTATTTACTGGCTCCATGACTATTGCTAATTTACTTAACTTCTTGGTGCTTCAGTTTATTCACTGATAAAAATGAGGACAATAGTATACCCATTATAGTGTTTTTCAAAGATTACATAAGTAATAAATAAAATCTGATCTAGCATGTATGTACTTAGCGGCTTGTCATTGTTGGTGATGGTGTTAAGTGTATTTCCTGAAGGATATTCTCTCATTCTCGTTCCACAGAGCCCCATCCCTGACACAGCAGGAGGTTGTAGCCATAGTTAGATTGCAATGGTTCTTAATGCCAACTGCACTTTAGAATTACTCAGGGTTTTCAAACATACTGACGTCTGGCCACATCCCAGAACAGAATCTCTGGGGATGGAACCCCAGTTCACCAGGTAATTCTAATACACAGCTGGCAGTGAGAGTCACTGGGTTAGAGGAACCATGGATCTGAAGTTGGATGTGATGATGGTTCCAGTGTTATTTTAATATGACCCAAAAGTCTATGATAGTATTTGTCCAATGTAAGCTGCTATTTATTATTAGTTACTGTTATTGGTACATGGAATGTCATTCTTGAAAATGAGAGTTGTGATTAAAGTATGGTATGAGAAATAATTTTTTAATACACACGAGTTAAGGTTTTATACAGATGCAGAAAGGTTGGAGGAGAATAAAATAATAAGGAAAGGCTTAAAATGGTAACACATTGTTATCTCATTCTACACTTACAATCATAAAAGTTTTTTAACCACTTCCTTACCAACTCAATCACCTTAATAATAAAGTCGAGATTGTATTTATTTCCTGTAGATTTTATAAGCTCCCAGAAGTTTCCTGGTAAGTCTCTGTACTAAAAAGAGCAGGTGATATCAAGGCCAAATACATGTTCCTGATATAAATAGCAGGAAGTCTATAAAGTATTTGTTGTAAGAAGAGCAGGATTGAAGCATATGGTTGAGTACACATAAGCACAATATGTTCTCCAGCACTACATAACACCTGTGTAGAACAGCTAAGCCATATGTTTTGCAATTGATACTTAAAAAATTACTATGTAGATGTAAAAGAGGAAAACGCACATTTGCACGAAAAATAAGCACATGTTTGCTATTAACATAATTCAACTATGGTTTCTTCAAATCCTGTTTAATTGTAACATGTTTTTATCTTCTAGTGCATGCCAAAACTTCTTTTAAAACCACTAAAGTATACTAAACCAAAAATCTTAGCATATTGTCAGAAGGATGGTATTAAAATTTCTATATGATAGTGGAATTTAAATCTGCTCCACTTTAATGCAAGACATGAAATTTAGTATTAGTAATGTAATGTGTCACAAAGTGGCTAATGTTAAATACATTTTCTTTTGGTATTTGCAAGGAGAGAGGTTTTATTCTTCCTTAGCCAAAGTCTTACCAGTAGGTTAAAGTTGTCCATGTCGCATGTGTGTATGTGCGGTTTAGGGGTAGAGTGCGCACTGGGAGGGAAGGTGAGAGTGGGGTATCCTCAGGCTGCTGTGTGTGATGAGGGACTTTTCCGTCCGGCACGTATAATAGGAGGAAGACTTCAAAGTTAGAATAAATGGAAATGCTCAATTTAAAACAAAATCACAAGGAAATGAGGATTGTATTATTAGTTAAGATCTGATACCTGCTATCCCAATGGCTTGATCTCTGGTGCTTCTAAAGCTCCAATTTAATCTAACTGAAAGGACAATTGAATTTAATTGAAAGACTTCTTATAATGTATTTCTAAATAGAGGTCTTCTTTGAGCCTATTTTTAGTGTCTAATTTAGACACGGATAATTAGTAACATTCATTTGTAAGACAATATTTGATGTAATAAAGTTAATATAGTAAATTGAGATAGTGAATAGCATTTTGTTTCTATAATTAGGCAAAAAAACATTTCATTTAGTTGTCATTAATTCACTGAATAAACCATTAATTCACTGAATAAACCACTTATTCACAGATAACATGAAAGAAACATTCATACAACTCAGATCAAAACAATACAAACTCTTGGTTAGTTAGCATGCAAATAAATGAATGCAATAAAATGCTCTGTACAAATACTTCTCAGATGGGTCAAGTCTTAGAGATGCTTCACAACTTATCTCTCTAGGAGATTCACAATGCATATTAGGACTATCCTAAGATATGCTATAATAATGAAGCCTGTGTAATTCAAGTGTTATCCAAACTTAATTGACTATTGCTCTTTTTTTCCCCAAGTAAAACCTATTATTATTCTAGAAAACTCTGTTGGCTATCTATACAACAGCCCTCCTTCCTTTCCCTTTCTAACAGAAACATGATTCTGCTCGGACAGCAATATACCCAGTCCCAGGACATCATGAGTTCTCTAAGCCAGTCTTGACAATCTCACGTAGCAGGCTGCAATGCAGAATCTGGCCAATGAGACCTAAGAAGAAGTCTTTTGGGAGGCTCTTCCTTGATAAAAGAAAAAAAAAAAAAAAAAGATGGCATAGAGAGGTGGTCCTATTATGCTTTGGATGCAGTTACCTGAAAAATAAGATGCCTCTAAGCGGGGCAACATCTTGCAATCAGGAAGTAACAAACCTGAGGTCAAAAGCCTGAGGACAGAAGGATAAAAAAAGCCTTGGGTCTTTGATGGAATTATTGAGTCCACAAGTCAACTTGATGACTGCTTGTCTCACTGTTTCTTAATAAAAATAAAGGAAATAAAAATCATATATGCCACTGGCAAATAGGTTATTATCACTTGCAGTGAAACACTATCCCAACTGATAATGTCTTTGAAAACTCTGGAATAGAGTAAGAGTATCCTTCTGACTCCTGAGATTAAGTGCTCAACACATGCTAATGGAAAAAGGAAACATGATGGGTTATTAAGGGATGGTACCAAGGGTATTAATTTGTTTAAAAGTCTTGCCCCCAAGCAAGATTGAACATGCTGTTGTGATCATGGCAGACTTAGCCTCATATGGGTCAGTGTGGCCCTAATAGTGTGAGGCGTATCAGTTATAAGGCATACTAACAAGGATAGGGAAGACTATGCTGAGGGAAGAAACAATTTTGAAACCTCAGTTTTTTCCACAACAAAAGTTTACGTCTCAATCTACATGCTTGTTGTGGGTTGGTTGGGAGCTCTGCTCTGAGTCATCTTCACTCTGGAATCCCAGCTGGGGGAGAATCCCCATCTGGAACACTGTAGGTTGTTATGTAGGAGAAAAGAAAGCTCTAGGGATTCTCACACTGTCAATCAGAGACTTGGTCCAGAAATAACACCTATCAGTTCTCACAGCTCATTAAATAGAACTGGTCACAAGAGCCCACTCAACCACAGGGGGCCCAGAAACAGAAAGCACTCTGAGAAAATCTTCAATGGCTATCTTACATCAGTGTTGTTTGCATAGCAACAGAAGTTTCTAGCCAGAAAGTATGCTTGAGTGCCTTGGATTCTCTTTGGGAGGTCTGTCTGGGCAAAAGCACAGCCCAGGTGGCTGGAGGGTTACAGACACTGGATTTGGCCCTGGGGGAGAGAGCTGGTAACCACTAGGTAAGTGTCAGGGTTCCATCCAATCAACCTAAAATTCAAACCAGGATTCTGGCCCTAGGAGGGAAACTGAAAGACAAATCAAACACATACCTTTAGTTGCTATTTGCCAAGTGCAGGTAGACAAGCCTTCCATACAGTTTAACTTGAAGTAGGGCTTTCTGGGGCCAGGTGGGATGGGAGAGATGATTTGTTAAGTCAGAGTAGGAGGAAGGAGAATTTAACAAACCTATGGCTGAAGAAGAGCCAAGGTTCAATCCAGGGAGACAGTTTCAAAAGTCAAATTTGAAGGAGTAGTGAGCTCATAAATAAGAGAATAAGTAAACAAAGCCTGAGCTCAGGACGATTACAGGTAGCATGAAATGTAATACAAGGCATGGACTTTGACAAATGGCTTAGGAATAATGCAGGGAACCATGTGAGGGGACTCAACATTTCTCTTTATGCCTAGCATATGGATAATTGTGCAGTTTCAAGATGTCATGCCAGATTGGGCAAACGCATTTTTATTTTAGGGGAGAGGCCTGTGATTTGGTCAGGTATCATGTGCTTAAAGGCTAACGGACAGAAAGAGGAATTCCAGGCTCACTGGCTGGGGAAGAGTTGAGGCTGGTCTGAACAGGGTGTACATGGCCTGGCTTACCTCAGGCATGGAGCTTCAGTCGAAAGCCTTCAGTACCTGCAGTTTAGCAATGCTGAGAAATGCAGGGCTAGACATGTTTCAGCTTTCATCATTTCTAGATGAGTCTTTCCAGACAACCTTTGTTACTGGCATCCCCGGGCCTCTTGTAGGACCTAGCAACTGAATGCAGGTATATTAGCCTTCCATCTGGCTTATTATCATACTGGGCACCTAACACAAGATTTCTGTGGTTGTTAAATCTCTTTCTACATATGTCTCATCTCTCCTCAAACAGATGCTGGCCCCTTTAGGCATCAACAGGAACTATTCCAGCACACTTGAAATAGTAACAGCATAATAATGGTTGGTTGTCACTGATGGAACGTAGAAGTTTTACCTGTAGACACTGGATATGAAGTTGTCCAACTTGACTGGAATCAATGCTTCTAGAAATTCTATACTATAAAAATGGATTAGTTGAAGAGAAGAACTAGTATTTGTTGCACTTCTCTTTCACATCAGGCACTGTGAAATATCATCCCATTTGTTTTTCACATCAGCCATGAGGCAGATTTTCTTTTGTCCCACTTTACAGATAAGGAACAGAGACTCACAGGTTAACTAGCTCGCATGAATTCATGCACTGGGTCCGTTAGTAAGCAGGGAAGCTGTGATCTGAAGGCAGGGACTCCATGGCTTCAGGCTTTCTTACTTTACTACATTCTTTGCTTGCTGATAGAAATAACACACTACTCTCACCAACCAATGAGCATCAGAAGGAGCCTCCCAGATACTTACGCATCTGCTAAAGAGGGGAACCATGGAGAAGAGAGCAATTAGCAAGTTAATGAATCATCCTCTGTTACACAAATTAGCTAATTGAATTTGCTTCTGCAGAAGCAGCAGAGTAGTCCTGCCTCCATGTTTCAGCTACTGAGTGTGGGACAATTACTTAAACTCTTGGAGCCATGGTTTTTGTATTTGTAAAATGGGATCCCAACCTTTGTCAGGCCAACCTCATTAATTTATTATGAGGAGCAGCTACGATAATATATGTACAATCACCATGGAAACTATAAAGAAATATTCAAATGGGAGGCATCATTACTGACTTTGCCTAATACCAGAGATTAATAAATAAAACATTTTCCCTTTCATATGTATTAAAGTTACATAGCAAAGAGCCAGGCTCACCCTAGATTTTAAAAAGGAAACATTTTTAATCAAGACTTCAGGCATGACTTCAGCAAATAAAAATTAGGTCTTTAGAAGCATTTATTCTACTATGTAATTTTAAATGATTTTCTGTGCAGATGAAAACTAACCATAAGGTTAAAAAATATGAGTTATTAGCAGTCATCTTTGTTTTTATTTAAATTAGTTTTGTTTTACAAATTTTATATAATTGTCAAATGTTCAGAAGTACTGGGAGAGACACCCTTTTTAAAAATGTACTTTTTCTTTTTAAGTTCTCCCTCTAGAAATTGGAAATGAAGAAAAAGCTTTTTATATTCAAGACTCCCTCCTATTACTGTCAATGGCAGTTAAGTGCATTTATGGAGACATGAGACAGCACAAAGATTCTTCTGTAATTCATCAGAAGGCCCATCTTAAACATAATTACATTACACAGCTCCACTCAGTCATTAGTTTCTTGTTTAGCGACAATGTCCTTCATTGAAAATCCTTTGATGGTAATTATCTGTAACTATGCCCTTGAATTCTGAAAGCACATGTACCACAGCCCTAGTGAACAATGGGTGTTTCTGGACTATGAAGCAATTAGTTTCCCATAAGAGATCATACAGGAAATGGTTTGTAACAACACTGAAAATTCACAGGTTTCTGAGCTTGACCTACAACCCAAAATGAGGTGTGTGGTTATGTATTTGTGTGTGTGTGCACATGAGCATAATAAAAAGAAACTAAAAGCAAGTTGTTAGGTATAAGGCATAACTTTTTAAATCCTTAATGACCATGTCTCATTTCAAAGTTTTATATGTTGCTTAAGTTAAGGCACATAAGTTCCTATCATAGGATAACCTGGAAGTTAGATATCTTGAAGATATTTTGAGTTCTACCAGTCTTCTTTGTGCATAAAAATGTCTCGTGTGCTTTATTTATTGAGCACCCATCCATGCCAGGACTGTTTTAGGTGCAGAAAACACAGGTCCTATGAGGGTCAGTACCCTACAAAAGCTCACAGGCCAGTGGCAGGTAAATAAGTAACCCGAGTAACATGACTGTTTTCTGGCCTGTCAGAGATAGTGGACCACGTTAACATTGGGACCTTAATGTTCCAACTTGTTACCCTTACCTGCTGATTCGGTACCTTCTCAAAACTGAAGTTTTGAGGAATGTCCTACAATATGTTCACTGCTCCCCTTGGAACATGTACCCCTTTAACCCTCTGTTCTCAGTGAAACTGGCAACAACATACACTGCACTGCCTGTAAAGACCAAGCCAAGTCTGGGTGTCCCCACGAGAGGGGGTCTCTTCTAGATGCCTCATTTGGAGTCCAGCACACTCTGGCTTCAGGTCCTGGAATCAACAGCAGCTCTGCAACATGTCGCACCATTCTGTCATCCTTGTCTTTTCTCCCCCATTTCTTTCCCCCAGCTTTTTGTTCTCTTAGGCTCTTTTGAAAGTCACGTTTACATTCTTCACATATGGGAAGTATTTTTGACCAAAACTAAAAACCCTAATGTGTTCCTTGGCAAAATGATTGGCTGAGCAAGCCTGGCTTCAACTTGAAAGGAAAGCTTTCAGTAGGCAACTAAACAAAACAAAAACCCCACAAACCACTCTGGCCACACCGTAATTCTTACTCATAAAAGTTGAATTTACTTATGCTTTACATGTGTGCATTAAATAAAGCACCCTTTTCCAGTGCAAGAAGGTGAGTATTGGAGTCATTAAAATTTTTATTATTGAGCTACACATGGTTATAGAAATCCATAGAGACGTTTACATTTTCCTAAAACACTGGCTTCATAGTAGGAACCAGAATTAGTTTTTTAGGGATTAACCCTCTAGCCAGGTGGCACAAAGAGAACACTGTAGAAACGATATTTGTGGCATGCCTATTATCTGTAAGGCATTGAGTTCGGGGCACTGAGCAGTTCTTTCCCTGAAAACTTACCACCAACCTCAGGAGAGGGGGAGACTGAGGGCCAGAGGTTTAGTGTCTTGCCTGAAGTCTCTCAGCCCTTGTTACAGGCTGCTCCTCACCGCTGAGAGTCCAGAGGATTTCTAGGGTTTCCATGTTCCTTGCCTTAGCTTTGTGTGTTTTCCTTCTGTAAAGCAGTGGGAACTCTAAGTCAGGTTTGTTTGGAAATGAGTTGCCTGAGAGAATGACCAGTACCCAGGGTTGTAACTAAAGAGCAGTTGGTGGGGCACAGTTCCTCTCCAGCTGATGCAAGAGGGCAACCCCCAAAGCTTTGAACCCAGACGGATCTGTCTCTACTATCACCTGAGAGATTCCAGGCTAGTTGTTTATCTTCTCTGAGCATCAACTTTCTCAACTGGAATGTGAGATTAATGCTGACTACCTCTCAACACTGTGGTAAGGACTGGAGAGAAAGAATATACAGGAAGGACTTGGACAATGGTTGGTAATGACTCACTGTCATACCTCTGTGTTCTTAGCCATGCATAGCAACTGCATTCACCACTGCATTGCACGAGCAGGCCCAGGCCTGCCCCAGGTTCGTAAGCCTGTCTGACCATCCTGACATCTTGCCTAGATCTTGCTATACTTGGCTTCTCCTCAGATGCTAAATTCAACTCCCCAATCCTTCTGATCCCCAGCCTGAGCTCTGAGTGGGGCCTAGGTGAATGAACTGGGCTTCCTCCTATGGCTGGATTGGATTCACACACCCATCACCTTCATCCTAGACCACATCTAGACCCAAGATCTTTATATCCTTTGAATACTGTCGAGTGCATCACAGAGCTGCCCTTTGCAACTGGGTGTGATAGTCCCCTCCTACTCAGTTACTATTCCGAGTATCTTCTAGATGTCAGGCCTTACAAAAAGGTAAGCATGATCCAGAAAATTGAGATAAGTGCTTTATGGGAATTATCTCATTTAATTCTCATTATGACCCATAAAAGTAAAGTTGTTACCTTCATTTTCAAAATGAGGAAACTGAGGCTTAGGAAGATTAGGGACTTTTCTCCAAGCCACATTGCTAGTGAGAGGTAAAGCCAGGTCTAGAAAGCCAACCCAGGGCTCACAGCCATTGTGCCATGTTGCTTTTCATCCCACCCGACAGCCTTCACTGCTGCCTCCTTTTCTGACCGTTTGATGTATTCTGTAGCAGCAGCTGCCTTCTCTTATTGCAGTACCACTCATGATGTGCTGTCATCGATTTGCTTGTTTCTATCTCTCATTAGACTGGGAGCTCCCTGAGAGCAATGACATGTCTTATTTATCCCTGTACCCCAGTGCTCACCTCAATACCTGGCACAGAATCAGTATTCCAAAAGATTGTTGTTGAATGAGTTGTATTGGTTTTCTCTTTTCTACCTGCTGACATGTCGCTGATGTCCCATATATTCTCTACCCAAAATCATTTGAGCTATGTTAGCTTTAGAATCAACATCAGTATTTACTCTTGGGTTTGAAATGGTGTGCATGTGTGTGTATATGTACACATGCATATGTGTTGTGGTATTAGCTAAAGTGATGCAGATACCGGCCGGCAGTGTCTGCGTCATTATGGATGAAATGAGACATTCACAGGGACTACTGAGTCCGGTGGAAGAAAAGGGACAGTATGGCTTTTCTCTCAAGGGGAGCAAAAGCCTTTGCTCTTGCTTCAATGAGCTTTTATTGTCTTACTGGGCACATTACATGAAGGTCCTCATTAACTATGCACAGGTTCGCTATAGGTGGTTACCTTTTACAGACAACAAAGGAGCCAATGCCGCTAATCACATCACAGAAGAAGGACATTTGCAAATGAAAAGAGAAAAGTGGTTGAACCGGTTACACTAGTCCTAGGAAGGTTTAGCATGGATTTTAGGAAGTTACAATAAGCACTTGCTGTCCCAATTCAGGGTGAGAGAGTTTTAGCCAAAGTAAGACTCAAAGCAGCTTAGGCACATTGCAAACCAGATTTCCCATGAGAGAACCTATCTGTGGGCGTGGGTCCCGTTCATCTGAGTGGGAGCTGGGCCCACACCATGCAGAAGGGTCTCCCACACTAAAGCAACGGTTTTTCTACAACAAAAGCTTTTAGCCATCCTGTTTCTTTAGTTTCCTTGAATCTGGAAACTTTCCATAGCCTTTCTTTGTCTTTACAGTATAGACATTGTTGAAGAACACAGTTCATTAAAAAAACAGAATGCTGCCCACTTTGGGTTTGTCTGATGTTTCCTCATGATTAGATTCAGGCTCTGCACTCCCGGCCAGAGCAATGCTGTGTCCTACTCAGGCCATCACATCTGGAAGCACGTGATGTTCATCTTCCCAGCTGAAGTTAATTTTATCACCTAATCAAGATGCTGTCCTGTTGCTTCCCTGTATAGTTAACATTCTTTTTCCTCTTATAACTAATAAACGATCTGTGAGGAGACATTTTAAGGACATGCATACACCCTGTTACTCATCAAAATTCCCTCTTGGATCCACTGACGATTCCTGCCTGTACCTATCTTCAACATGATTGCAAGATGACGATTTTGCAATTCCATGCAATATTTGATTCTAGACTGGATCCTGTACAAGATGGAAAAAGTGCCAGAAAGGACATTATTGAGTTACTGACAAAACTGGAAGATGAATGGCAGATTAAATAAAAGGGCTATATAAAAGTTAAACCTACTAAAATTTACTCTGAAATGACTCATAAAAAATGTGTACATGCACACGTGTGTGTATAGAGAGAGATCACACTGACAATAAAGCAAATGAGGTAAATGTTAAAACGTAAAAGTTAGGTAATTGGCTGTTCCTTGTATAATTCTTATTTTTGCAACTTTTCTATAAGTTTGAAATCATTTCCCAAAAAAAGTGAACAGCAGCTTTTAGCCACCTATAGAATAAACATGAGATGTCCTACCTAAAGCAATGGAAGTCTTTCATCTAATGGCTGACACTGAATCGATTAACAAGCACAAGTTTCCCCTGGACTGAATGATCCCCGAGGTCTAGTTTCACAGGAGATCCTCTGACCCCGCATGAAACTCCCACCTCCACGATGGTGCCCATGGAGGCTGCCCAAGTACATAGTGGAGGGACTCTGAAATGGAAGCCTCTAGTTCTGGTTGTATATGTCTTGGTTTTCTTTATTAAAAGACAATACAGAATGATAAAATGATACCTAAAGGGTCTGAATATAAGATGAAATGACAGAGGTCCGCAGTGCAATGCCAGAAAACCTTCTGCCACTGGCCAGCTGTGTTCAATCCCCTTTCATGATCGCTGCATACTCCTTCTGGTGTTCAACCAGCTTCAGGAATACTTGATACTTCTTGTCATAATACCTGTGGGAAACAAACGAATATGTTAAGTGATTTCAGACAAACTGTTATTTAGCTTCCCCTTACATTTAGAATTCGACTGTATCTGTTATGGTTTTGCAGACACCCCCATTTTTTCAATGCTTACAGCTTCCTGAGCAATGGACATTATTATCTCTAGTATCTCTGACCTACATAGAGTGTTATTATCTTGATTTTACAAGTAAGGACATTTGCTCGGAAAGACATGTCTAAAGTAGTATAAATAAAAATTGGCAGGGCTGGAACTGAAACTGAGGTCTGTCTGACTTCACAGCCTCTTCTGTAATGTACTGAAGGTCTCAGGACCTTTCACATTTCCAGCTTTAACACGTATTTCATATATGACTGGCCCCAGGTTTGACAACTAATTTAAAACCACAGCTTTACCAGGGACAAGACTAAACATTTTAATCACCCTTTGCAGATTCCACACCTCCATTTCCTCTGCAGCCTGCTTTACCTGGGAATAAAACCCCATGAAAATGTGACTAATGCTTTTCCTGTAGCTGTGCCCTACCTTCCAGGCAATCCCATAGTAGACCTTGCCCTCCTTGCCCTCTTCAGCTGACTCTCCAGGGGAAACCTCTTAGAATTTGGTGTTGGTGGTGAGTCAGATGGCCTCACTCCTCCTGCTTGGGAGGAGCTGACATGGCGTGAGGGGTTGGTGAAGCCAGGTTAGCATGTCTTGGTAGATTCTGGGTGTTCCCAAAGAGAGTCTTCAAGAGGGAACTTTGGTGCAAGCTCATTAATTGGGGAGAGAGGTTGTAAGAACAGCTCTGAAACTTCCACTTGAAAACATCCTGAATAGATTAATGGGAATTCCCTCCCCACAAGCATTTCTACTGTAAGCATTATGGTAACTCAAGTGCTGTGACAGGGCCAAACCCAGCTTTAGGGGTGGACCCCAAAACCTGGGTTGGAGTGGCAGCTTGCTCTATTACTTGCTCTGTCACAGAGCTGTGTGACCTTGGATATGATACTTAATCTGTTTGTGCATAAATTTCCCCATTCGTAAATAAGAATAATTATAGAATCTCTCTGAAGAGGTGTAGTGTGAATTAAATGAGGTGATCTATGAAAAGCACTTAGAATACTGCCTGGCTCATACTAAGTAGTATCAGTGCTAGTTATGGTAACTACTTTTTAAAAAATTAATATTCCAATATTATTAATCTAGATATATGTGGGTTCTCCTAAAACCTACTCTGTGAGTCTCCCAATTTATAAATTATAGAATGATTTGGGGAATAGCAATTTTCTCCTTTTAATGATACTCTATGACAATTTAATGCTAAGCAATTCTTTCATTATATGAGATGGACTTCCTAACTTGGGAATCTTGAAACTTTGAGAAGGGAGCTTCTCATATACTTAAAGTCATCCAATTTTAATACTGACAACTTCGTAGCAACTTTGTTGGCCTCATTCTTTGTACAGTGGGAAAAACATTGGCTTTGCAGGCAGAGAAAGCTGGATGACTTTGAGCAACTTTAAAAAATTGTCTGAGCCTCAGCTTCCCTGATGTAAGAGAGTGACAAAAGTTTTAAGCAAGAAAACACGATATATTCCATGAGCTAACAAATGTGAACTAATGTCTTACATACTTTTATTATCCTAGGATACCAAGAGATGGATGTTTCTCCTTTTCCACACACAGGAAGTGGAGGTCCAAACCACGTTTTTTCCCCTGTGCTTTTTATTCAATTGTTTTATTTTGGTAAAATACACAGAACATGAAATTTGCCACTTTAACCATTTTCAAGTGTACAGTGTAGTGGCATTAAGAACATTCACATTATTTATTGTGCAACCATCACCACCATCCATCCACAGAACTCTTTTCATCTTTGAAACTGAAACTCCATCCCATTAGACAATAATTCTCCACTTCCCGCGTGCCCCAGCCTCTGGCAACCACATTCTACTTTCTGTCTCTAATTTTGACTACTCTAATTATCTCAGATAAGTGGAATCATACAGTGTTTGTCTTTTTGTGATGGGCTTACTCATTAAAATAATGTCCTCGAGGTTCATCCATGTTGTGGCATATGCCAGACTATCCTTCCTTTGTAAGAATGAATGCCATATTTTGTTTACCCATCCAAACACTGATGGACACTTGAGTTACTTCTCTATTTTAGCTACTGTGAGTTATGCTGCTATGAACATGGTTCATCTCTTTGAATTCCTGCTTTCAGTTCTTTAGGGGATATACCCAGAAGTAGAATTTCTGGACTATATAACAATTCTATTTTTTCCCTTTTTATTGAGTTTCTTGGGGTGACTCTGGTTAACAAAATCATACAGGTTTCAGGTGCACAATTCTACAACACATCATCAGTATACTGTGTTGTGTTTTCACCATCCCAAGTCAAATGGTAATTCTATTTTTAATTTTTGAGCAACCACCATACTATTTTCCACAGCGGCTGCTCCATTTTCATTTATACCAATAGTGTGCAGGGTTCCAATTGCCCCAAATCCTTGTCAACACTTGGTATATATACACATATTTTGATAGTTCCCATCATAATGAGTATGAGGTGATTTCTCATTATACTTTTGATTTGCATTTCCCAAATGACTAGACATCTTGAGCATTTTTTCATATATTCATAACCATTTGCATATATTCTTTGGAATAATGTCTATTCAAGTCCTTTGCCACTTTTTATTTGAGTTCTTTGTTTTTGTTGTTGTGTTTTAAAAGTTTTCTAGATATTCTGGATATTAATCCCTTATCAGATATATGATATGCAAATATTTTCTGTCATTCTGTGGGATGCTTTTATACTCTGTTGATAATGCCTTTGGAGGAACAAAAATTTTTAGGGCACTTTTAATAAACTGCTGTAAGATCACATATAAATTTGGATGAGATTTGGGATCATCTTAAAAGGTATATTGAACCATAGTCACTAGATTATGCTTTCTGGGATCCTGACTTTTAAAAATCAAGTGAATTCTCCCCACACTCAATCAGTTGATTTTGTGTGGTATAGACCTAAGTACATGTTCCTTACAGATAACAATGTGATTTGAGACAAGGTGGAGGTGAGAGAGTCACTCATAGGGAAACTGGCTCACTTTCTACTTGCAAATTTTCAGGCAGCCTGCAGATGGTGCTAGAGCACTGTGTGAGCCTCCTCCACAAAGGTGGTTTCCCAGCAGACAGCAAGAAGCTAAGGATTCTTTGCAAAAGGAGCACATGGATTTATTGCAAGAACTTAAAAACAGACTTCCCTCAAAAGTCTTGGGAGGGTCAGAGAAGACATGGGGAAGAATAATCTGTTTCTAATTTCAGCAAAAGAGGGATGCAGCTAGCCCATGGCTCCCCCTTATATGGGATCTCAGATCTCTCACTGTTCCTGAGTTGTGCTCCCCAGCGTTAGGTCCTCTGAGCCCTGTATTTAGAGGTGGGTTTCTATTCGGAGGGCTAGCAGCCCAACTTCATTTGGAGACCTTCTTTAAGAAAATAAACATAAATTAGATTACTTTGTCCATGCATATTTCCAACTGTGCCAAATACTGACTGTGCTTTGGCGGAGTCAGCAGCTTTGCCTGTCCATCACACAAGGTGAACTTTGCTTTTAAGTCTCAACCTCAAATACTTTTCAAATATTATAAAAGGCCCCTTGCACAACTGTCCCTTCATCTTTAAACTGACTACCCATGACTTAGGGGACCTTTTTTATCTCTCACCTGCATTTTTGATAAAGCCTTCCATCTGATCTCTCTGCTTCTACCCTTAGGTCTTTTGATTCATCCTCTAAGAGGAATCTTCCTAAAATCCGCATCTGATCTGGTCCGACCCCTGCTGAAAATTCGGTATCTCCATTCTGACTGCAGGATGAAGTCTGAGATCTTCAATGTGGCCTCAAAATTGCCTGTGAGGTGAGCCTGCCTACTCCCTCACGCACTTTACATTCAGAATTATGAGCTGTTTATAGTTACCTGACATACTATGCTGCTCTCACCTTTATAACTGCATGTTATTCCCTCTACTTGTCTTGTCCTATCTGGCAATTTTTTTAAAGCATTTAAAGTCAGTGAGACTTAACCTCCTCTCACCCCCACAGGGTCACATTCCTTAGTTCCTTGGACTGCTGCATAGAACTTAACCCTATGTTCTGAAATGATCTTTGTGCATAAATAATATTGTATCTTATTCCTCTCTAAATCTAAGGCTAGTAAGCATGATGCCTTGAATATAGTAGGAGCTCAATAAATGAGTGATTTGTGACTTGGCGTTAAAATACCAATCAAGGTCATGATGTAGCCCTCAATGCCAAGTGATGCAAAGGGTGAAAGAATGGACAGATGCTTCTGTGTCCTTTGATGGAAGATACAAGAGATTCATGTTTTAGAACAGAGGAGACCAGATATGCCGCTAATGGTCTGAGCATTCAGAAGTCTGTTTGGACCCCCAGGTCTGGCCTTAACCAGCTTTGTGATCAAAGGTAACTGAAAGTGACTATCTCTCTGGGACTTGGTTTTATCAACTATTAAATGAAAGGGCTGGGTTAGCTGACCTCCAAGGTTTATTCCAGCTCTTAGAGCTGCATGTGTTTATATGCTTTCATTCCTTAGCACTGTGAGTATAAAAAATACAAACTTACCTTTTATCCTCAAGTCTGGGAAACACAACTTTCCCAACTTTGCTCATTCTTGCCATGGCCTCCTGCAAAAAAGAACAGAATTGGAAAGCTAAAACAAAAGTGAGGCTTTTCCCAGGCAAGAGATTCTAATTAGAATTCATTTCCTATTAAGATATTCAGTTGGTCCACTTTTTTCCCATTTCTCTGGTTATGGGAATAAAGCCCCAACAAACACTGAAAGTTATATCTATGAGCATAAAGCCTGGGCTTAATAAATGGTTGTGTGTTGAGGCCTCCAGGGCACAAACAGCCCAGAAGGTGAAGCTTTTGAGATCACACACAGGGAATGGTGGGAGAGAATTATTTCCCCTTCTCATTGCCTGGACACCTGTGCTTAAGAAGGCAACATAATCAGTCACTGAGCACCTTGTCTACTTAAGATAACAATAACTGAACAGAACTCACTTTGCATCTGCACTATAGGATACAATATTTAGGCCTCTTCATTTCACCTTTGTTTTTTCCCCCAGCAGTCTGAAATTGTGAGTACAGACACAGGACCTCTGGATAGGAAAAGCTGATGAGTTCCAGAATGTGACTTTAGGACATTCTTGTCTTTACAATGGAGCAATCAGTCAGATAGTAAGTGGCAGCGTCTGGGTGGACATGGTCTGGCGTGCATTGCATCAAGATCAACCACAGATTGCGTTGGCTCCATTCTGCAACTGAAATGGTTATGTTTCCGTGGGCAGGCTCCCAATGCTGCTAAAACTAAGGGAAAGTTATGGAGAATGGAGTGAACCCACACTCTGGAGTCCAGCAGACTTGACTGGGGAGATTGCAAGTAATAGCATGACAAAGGTCCTCAGAATAGGCCCTGTCTTAGGGACAGCTACTGAAATCTTATTGTTAAAAATGTAGTCATTCTGAGGTCACATATGCACAACTTCTTATTTCATATACTTATTAATTACTCACTATGTACCAGACACTGTGCTGGGGACACAGACTTGCATAAAACATGCTCTTTGTCCTAGAGAAACTTACATGCTAGCAGGGTGCGGGGGGGATGTGAAAAGCTGACTACCACACAGAATGTGAGAGACCCTGGGCATCTTCCAAACACATCCAAGTGGCCCCTGCCCATCCTTGCCACCTGTGATTTTTACACTTACACACACAGACACGCACACTCACACATTTATTATTTATCATTAATTCCCTTCTGAGATGCCATGTATTTCCTGGTTCATGTGTACCTTATCTGCCTTCTCCAGTCCTTACCCTGATCAGAATATAAGCTACATAAGGCCAGGGCTTTTCTGTTTGCTTCTTAATCTCAGCACCTAGAATATTCATAAAACATATCGAGCCCCTTCCTTGGGCCAAGCACAGCACTCAGTGTATATATACAGAATACAGAGATGGGTCCTTTCATCAAGAAGCTCATCATAGAATGAAAAAGACACTTACCGTGATCAAAACAGAGTGTGATAAATCTATGTTGAAAGCAGATAAACTTCTTTTTAATAGTTATTCAAGAGTTAGGAAATGTGAAATCTTCATTGTCTGCTAATCACTTACACAGATCTCCACTCATGCTGGATGCTCTACCAACTCTTCCCCAAGGATGGCAAGAACATTCAGAACTAGCTATCTGTCCTCAATGATTTAAAAGTGCTGAGTGGGGGAGATGAGGGATGCTCAGAGCAGCGAGCACATGGATAGCAGAAAGGACATGGCAGCCCTAAGTAAGGAGGGAACTTTATAAATTATTTAAAAAATTATTGAAAACAAAATCATGGAGAAAGGACAAAGCTAAAAAAGGGTTGTCTGGGGCCATTTTGTGAGGGGGCAAACAGTCACATGTCTTAGTAAGATCACTGGCATTCCACTTACCAAGGCTATTTTAAGGGCTCTGCTCACCCCAACATGTGTAAGAACATTTTCCTTCATAGACTAAATCCTGACTCCCTTAAAGGAAACCCCCTGTCTTGCTAAGATGTTCTCTGCAATGCCTGGCCAGCCTCCCCACTTACTCACCTGTCTTGCCCTTGCTTCGTCCTTCAGAGTCCTGCTGTGCTGTGATCTAGGGAGGACCTCCCTCATCTCCCTCCCCCAACTCTTCAAAGTGCCCTCAGAGAATATTCCTCTTGGTCAAGCTAGGGCCCCAGGCTTGACACAACATTCCAGGACTGCTCTCATGGGTGGGACCCAGGAAATTTGTATTACAGAAGGCCCCTACTTAACTGATGTGTGGAACAGGCAGACCTGGAATTCATTCTTCCTTTCTTCACATCACCTCTGCCTGTTTTTGAGAAACAGCAGATTTCAAAGGTTTTAAAAGAGGTTATTTTGTTTCTCAACAAAGCACAGATTTGAGCATTGAACTTAGCTATCTACTCCACGGAGATTTTTTCTGATTCATCCTGCTACCTGCCTCCCTCCTAGACTGAGATTTTTGCTCCCATAGCAACTTGTGCTTTCAACCATCATGACTTGGCTCCGCAATTTTTGGTTAGCACATCTGTCTCCCCAGTTACACTGTGAGCTCCTAAGAGACAGGAACTGTCACAGTTATTTCCATTGCCAAAGTCAGCATCTCGTATAGGGTACACATTTGGGGAAAGTACTCGATGAATGAACTTAAGGATCATACATGTGACAGAACGCTCAAATAGAAGTTTTGGCCGAGATCTAGGAATGACAGACGTAAGACACCAAAGTGAGCTGGAAAAAGGCCACCCGGAAGATTTTGAAAAAGGGGTGGTCGAGGACCCATGAATCAACTCTTAAACCTTTCATCCATCCACATGGAAAGTCAGAGCAAGAGCTGGATTTTTAGGATACAGCTGTTGGTTTATTGTGCATCAGGCCTCCTTCTAGGGGAGGACGGAGAGGACTCACACCGCTCATAAGTCAAGAGAAGCAGGGCTTCCCGGAGACCAACAGGGAACTTGGTGTGTCCCTAAGGCTGTGGGATGCAGTGGACTGAGTGTGACTTCTGTCTGGAAGAGAAAGGCTGGTTGGTGCTTCAGTGCACAAGTGAAGGGACCGGTGCACTGGGGTCAGCCAGCACTGCCAGAGTCTGTCAGACTCCAAAAGGCATGACTGTTTCCCACAGACCCTACCCTGGCCCACATGTGAGAGAGCTGTCATGGGTTGTCTTAGATACTGTCCGATACGGACACCTAATGAGGCAGAGAGCGAGTCTGCACAAAGAAGCTTGAAAAAACTACTGGATTCCCAGAGGATCAAGAGGAGAGTAAGCCTTCTACCAGAATAGGGAGGCGTTAACAAGGACAAGATACTGGTTTCCAGAAGTGGAGGTCCTCATGGAAAATCCATGATGGGAGCCTATAAACACCCATTAGGCTAAGAGAGCATGAAGCCCATTTACGACAAGGATGATTAAAGAACTTTCCTACACCCCCAGCCTCTCTTCCCTGACAACCTTCAACCACCTTGGAGGAATAAGGAAAGGTAACATGCTGGAGAGAAAGTGGACGAGGAAGAAAGACAACTGATCACAGCCACCTCTCATTTGCAGCAGACCCAGCTGGGGGAGTGGAGAGATGTCTCATCTTTACGTGAAAATTGCAGTGATGATTATTATATGTTCCTTGATATTCTAATTTTTGAATTTTGGCTATGTCTTACAACTTAAGGGATCATAAAACTTATATTATCTAAGTAACTTTGTATATATCCAAGAAAGTAGTGGAACCACCAGAATTTTTAACCAAGGCAGAGAAAAAATAGCTGCAAATATGTAAAAGGGCAGTGGGAGCAAAAAACACAGCTGTCTCTCTAGTTTATCTCAAGAATGGGGTTTGTTTATATGCACACACAATAAACATTGGGCCGACATATATTTCAATGTTAACAGGTTCAACAGCATGGGTAATTGGGGTAATTTCTCTCTTTCTCTCTCTGTGTGTGTGTGTGTGTGTGTGTGTGTGTGTTTTCTAATTTTCTATAGTGGCACATATTGGTTTGATAGTTGTAAGGAAAATAAAAATATACTACATTCTAAAATAAAAAATCATGCTTACAGGCAGTCAAGATGACTCGTGCCCACTCTCCTCTCTCCTGGGAGGCAGGACTCACTACGGGCATTTGACACAATAAGGAAAATGCCCAGAGAATCAGTGCTGTCATCAGAAATAGCACTGCTGAGTTTTCTAATTTCTCCAAATAATGAACATAAAACCGAAACCTCGTGAACCCACTGGCTGCAATAAATCTGGAAATTACCACAGCATAACAATACGGATTTATTATGGAAATGCTGACACGTGCTAAATATAGTCACCCCTCCCCCTCAGTATATTTCTGTTCAAAGGGGTCTATTTGAAGTTGGCCTCCAATTTCATACTTTTTGTCAGCAGCAGGAGCCGGACAATCTTAATTTGCAGCACGCTACCCTCTTTGTTTGAGAGTCTAGACAGCACAATGAAAGCAGTGACTTTTCTCTTTCCTTTTTGCCCACACAATGAAAGCTTTTTAAAAAACAAAATATTTTGTAAAATCGCATTTTAATCACTTCTTTTCTTTCTCTCTCTAAGGCAGAGCTATAAATAAACCATGAAAGTTCACATTTGATCGTTACTTCTGAAAGCAAGTGAAGGGTTTCTGTAGGGAAAAAATAGGGGCCCTGTGCCATGGCCATGAAAGGAGCCATTGATGGGTTCTGACCCTTCCCTGCCGGGTCAAGGCCGAGCTCCCAGTCTGCACACACTGCTCACCACTTCTCTGGGAGCAGCGTTGGCGATCACCAGGCCTTTGTGGGTGTGGGGAAACACCCAGTTCTCATGCATATGGTCTGGTATGGGAGCTACCAAAGGGCCTTAGGCTACACTGGGGTGAGTTACCCATGGAAATTAGGTTACAAAAAGAAGGGCTCCTCAGCACCCATGGAGAAGATGAGGCCTGCATAAGTGGCATGCACATTAACCTGGGATTTAGAGGATCTGGGACCTTCTCTCCTCCCCAGGGGAAGAGGAACAATGGCCTTAAGACTTTAAGAAGACTATTCGGAAGTCTAGACTTAGGCACCAAAGGGCACCACAAGCTTGGCAGTGTCCAGAGACATGATCTACAGGGAATAGCCAGGACCTGGCATTGCGGAAGGTATACTGTGAGCTCCCTGAAGGGAGGAACTAGGTCACTGTAGGTCTCAGGCCTGGCACATCCTCGCAGTACAGGTGCTTGGTTCATGATGGCTCAGTGGCTAAATGAAGGGGTGGTGACTTTCACAACAGGGACAATGTAGGATCATCTAAGCCAGTGTTTCTAAAGTGGCACACATGCACTTCAGGGCGTGCTCAAGATATTGCATTAGGATTCCAGAAGAAAAAATTGGATGTGCCATTTATGATTTTTAGTCTAAGGAAATTAATTCAGCCTGACCAGCACTTAATATGCAGATTATCACCAGATCCATTAGTTTGTCCCCATATCACGTGGTCACGAGCCATGTAAAGTGTGTGAAGTTTCCTAAGAAGGGGAGCTCTACATCCCCAAGGGACAACAACATGGCATGTGCTTCTAGGTCCACTAGGTCTACATGTTGTCATTTACAAGGTCTAAGGATTCACAGGCATTATCAAGTTTATTAAACTAACCCTCACAAAATGGGCAACTAGCTGAAAAAGATTCAGTCAATGGATTAAAGGTAATGGTGATAGATAATTCAGACTCAAGTAAATAGGAAAATAGTGACACTTTTATTTGGTATTAGCTCTTCATATTATAATGTAAAAACACTGAAGACCTAGTCAGATAAGGATTGGGGAAAAAATTATCAAGGTTACTGTTTGAGATAAAAATATACAGGCATTTAGAAATCATTTAGAAATCACCAAAGCATTTCTAAAAGCATTTAGAAATCATCAAAAGTAATTTTAGCCCTGGCTGGTGTAGCTCAGTGGATTGAGTGAAGGCTGCAAACCAAAGGGTCACCGGTTTGATTCCCAGTCAGGACACATGCCTGGGTTGGGGGCCAGGTCCCCAGTTGGGGCCACGTGAGAGTCAACCACACATTGATGTTTCTCTCCCTCTCTCTCACCCTCCCTTCCCCTCTCTCTAAAAATAAATAAATAAAGTCTTTAAAAAAGTAATTTTTAAAATCACTTAAAAAGTAACTGGCCATAGGCCATAGATGCATAGGGTACCTTTAGCTACTTCATAATGTTAGTGTGAAGACAGCTATGTTTCATCTGTTTTATAATGTACATAATCTACAAGCAGAGAACAGGTCTACGCCTTTCCTTAAGTAAGTTTCCATGTATTGAGGATGCAGGCTCGAGTTTTTTTCATTGACAGGGTGTGTGATTGAAGAAATACCAACTGAGCATACTGACTGAGCAGAGCATTTCCATGGCCACTGCTACGCTACTGGTTTAACCAACAATTCCCAGGTGCTAACTCTGGGCTTCACACTGTGCTAATTGCTTATGTACATGACCTTTTTAATCCTCAAAGTGACTTTATGACACAGATATCATCATCTAGCCCCACATTATGAATCAAGGAAGTAAACGGTATAATGAACTTGCCCGAGGTCATTAAGCAATACGTAGTACAGGCAGAATTCAAGCCAGGTTCTGTCTCCAGGACTTTGCCTGGCCCTTAGCCCAAGGGTCCTATACCTCGCTGTAATGTGAAAGCCTCATCCTCGAGTCTTCCAGGCTCAAGTTTAAACCCCACTTCTGCTGCTTATTAGCTGGGTGATCTCTTCGGTGAGAATGAGTGTGTGTGCGCGCACACGTGTGTGAGACACGCCAAAACACTACATTGTACCTGTTTTTTAAGAGATGCTGACACATAGCTCTGAAATACATGAATCTGCTTTCTTGAGGAACTCTGACTCATTTTACTGGAACAACAAGCTCACATGCTAACGTGTGGGCTGAGGCACATGACCCCTCCACAGAAAAACAGAAAGTATAGCAATGTGATTTTCCTCCAACGAGCACAAAGAAATGGCTAGTTGTTCTTTTATTTGTTTTGTTTTTATTTTTGACACAGTCATCTT
The DNA here is from genome assembly GCA_039655065.1 of Glossophaga mutica. NCBI lineage: Eukaryota > Metazoa > Chordata > Mammalia > Chiroptera > Phyllostomidae > Glossophaga > Glossophaga mutica. The sequence goes on along the minus strand of CM077307.1, from coordinate 42,267,353 downwards.
TTGACCCACATCTGCTATTCTGTGTAACCGCGTGCATTGGAGACAATAATGTCAATTTAGAAGCAGGAAGGGAGGAGAGAAAGAGTGGGAGAAGTCTTCATCATTAATCGTGATATGAAGACTCATACCTCAGTTGTAATGTTAAATTCTATCCGTCTACCCACCTACCTACCTACGTACTTACGTATGCACACATATTTTGTTTAGAGTGTTGATTACATGGGGGTGCACATTTATCAAATTTCATCAAATTATATAACATATTTAAGATCTGTGTGTTTCACTTTATGCAGACTACATTTCAATTTAAAAATTATGAAAGAAATGACATCCTATATGTGTATAAATATATGTTGATATATTTTTATTTTATTTAGCTTTCAGCTATATGCCTACTAAACAGAAATAAACATTTAAATGCCCAGTTCTGTAATCTTGATTCTAAAATATACCTCAACTTAGTCCTTTGATCATAAAGGAGGGGCGGAGGTGTGGAAGCTCTCCAATTCTGCAGGAAATGGAAATGCTAGTGGAAAGATACTGGGTTTCAGAAATAAAAAGGGTTAGCCTAGTATCTGGGCTCTGCGCTTACTAGATGCACCAAGGCTCAGTTTTTCCATCTATAAAGTGGGAATAATAGTATCTACGCACAGCGTTGTGGAAAGCTGCAATATCCGACTCTCTGACCAGCATCTCCTAACTGGTCTCCTAACTTGCACTCTGGCATTCCGACAGCAGTCAGGGCCACTCAGCCGGGCCTTCAGAAAGCGAGAAAGGAGAGTGACATGATGGCAGTGACAGAGTGCAGAGTGGCACGTCAGGCTCTATCCGTTATTGGTTAGTTGTATGGTCACAGACAAACTGTGTAACTTCTTTAGGCCTCCTTCGTTATGCTTCTTATAGGACTGTTGTTAGGATCCCATGAGTCATTTCACCGAAAGCACGTAGAGCAGTGCCAGCACAAAGTAAAAACTCCGTTAACTTTATGTATCTATCATCCCATCAGCATGCAAGCTCCACGTGGCCAGGGGTTTTCTTTGATGCATTCACTGCACTAAGAACTGTGCCTGGCCAGAATGGGCAATCCATAACTGTGTTGAATGAATCAATGAATGAGGTAAATTAAATTTTATCTCTCTGAGCTGTTTTTATCCACAATACTTCTGACACCAACTGGGTGGGGTTTTTTTACTTCAGATCAAACTAATTTTCCAAATCTCCAGAGAACAACTGGGTATCCTACAATTCAACTTAATTTTGAAACTAACTACCCAGAGTTAGCATCAGACTCCATAGGTTTAAGGGCTCAGTTCTATAAGACTTCACGTATCAGTCACCAGTTCAGGCCTCCCACACTTCTGACTGACCAGCTATAAGTCAGAGTTTCCCATAACTAGTCCTCCCAAATCAATTTTGATAACTTGCTAGAACAGCTCACAGATGCAAGAACACAGTTTGCTTACTATTACCTGTTTACTGTCAAGGATACAACTGTAGAACAGTCAAATAACAGAGATGCACAGGGCAAGGTATCGGGTGTGGGAGGTGTGCGGAGCTTCCACGCCTTCTCTGGGGTGCACCACCCTGGGCTCTCCAAGCCCCGTAGTTTGGGGCTTTTCATGGAGGTTTCATTACATAGGCATGACTGATTATATTATTGGCCATTGATGACTGACTCAGTCTCCAGCCCCTCTCCCCTCCTGGTGGTCAGGGGGTGAGGCTGAAAGTTCCAACCCTCTCTTCAGTCAGGCCCTGGCCTTTCTGGCAACCAGCCCCGCTGCTGAAGCTATCTAAGGGTTCCCAGCCAGCCGGCAGTCATCTCATCAATACATAAAAGACACTCTTTTACCACCAGAGAGATTCCATGGGTTTTAGGAGCTGTGTGCCAGGAATCAAGGACAAAGTTCAAATATTTACACTTTGTTATATAAGAGTCTCTCATTCCTAAAAACTGCAACGGACTACCACTGGTTTTTTATTGAAATTCAGATTTTGCAGGATAGCCTAGAACTTCAAGACTGTGCTTGGGAAAATGTCACCAGCCTCATTTCACGGCCTGTTCACTGTGCTCAACGTGCTGGAGACCCACTGGCCACTTTGCTGTTGACTGACTTGACAAACCTGCTCCTGCCCAGGGCCTTCCTGCTTCTCTCAGGCATGCTCTTGTCCTGGGATCCTCGACTGTCTAGCTTTTTCATATGATTTAGGTCCTTTTCATTTATAATCTCTGAGAGGTCACCATTGGCTGCTCTTAGCTGCAATAGTCCACTTTCCCCAATACTATCACAGCATTTCACTTTCTTGTCTTTATAACCCTTCATGACCTGAAATTATATTGTTAGTGTACCTGCATCCTTGTTTATTGTCTACTTCTTCCTCTATGGCCCTCACCTCCACTCCTCCTTCCATGAAGGCAGCGTCCTTGGCTTTCTTGTTTCTTGATGTAGCCCCATCTTTTAGCAGGGCATTAGTTAACCATCAGCTGAAAGCATAAACTTACTGAATGCCTACTGGGGAGGCACTGTGTATCTGTACCTCGCCTCATTTGATGCTCACAAACATTCTGTGACAGAGGTCTTATTATCTAAATTTACAATGTGGAAACAGAGAGGTTCTGTGACTTGCCTGAGCTAGTAAGTGGCTTAGGTAGGATCTGAAACGTGCTTTAACTCATGAGTAAGACCAGGCCTGTTCCTTGAGGGATTCCTTGAGCTCACAACCCACAGGCAGATCTCTAGTTCGTGACAATTTATCTTACTCCGATGACTGTGGGGCCCTGTAAAACACTAAAAGCTTGCTTTTTCCACGGTCAAAGACAAATTCAATTACAGTCATGACATGGTTCTTACAGAGGTAGGAAGGTACACTCAATGATATATAAAAAGATTGTTCATATTAAATTTTTGAAACAAAATCTCTGCCAGCTGTACGATGCCAAGTGAGACCCTTCTCCTCCCTGGGACTCGCTTTCCTTATCAGTGAAATGAGAGGGTTGGATTAAATGATTTCTAAAGTCTTTGCCAACTCTGCAATCTTTGGTTCCATGCATATGTCTTTTTTTTTATTAACTTTCAGGTGACAAGTGAACAAGTGACTCCCAATGGTACATTTTATTAGGGTTTTAGTAGGCTCACTCTGAGAGGGAATGTTCCCTGCTGTGTTTCTCTAGCGGGGAACAGTTTCATTACAATTTAGTCACAGTAAACATGGCACTGGAGGGTGGCAAAAATATCAAGCTTCTTGCTAAGAGCATCAGACAGATTACAGACTCCCAAACTGCAAGCCATTACCCATCTAAAAATCTACTGCCGACCCGAAAAGAAGTGGTCCCACTGATGTGTCTGGCTAAAAAGATGCAAAGTACTGCAGTAAGCTGTAACAGAAGTAATAACAATAATAACAATGGTATTATTGTTATTATTGAGCTAATGGGGCTAACGTTTATTGAGCATTTTCTATGGCCCGGCACTGTATTAAATACTTTACCTACTTCCTGCTCCCAACTGAAAGATAAGGAAATTATGCATCTTTGGAATCTGTACTCTTTTTTTAAAAGAAGATGTATGTATTTTTTTTTGACATTTTTTTAAAATTTTTATTTTCATTGTTGATCTTCTACAGTTTTCTGTCTTTTATTCTCACCCGAACCCGCCACCCCATCCCTCCCCACCTCCCTCCCATTTCCACCCCGCCCATAGTTTTTGTCCATGTGTCCTTTATACTTGTTCCTAGATGTATGTATTTTAATATGCATTGTTCCAAAACTTCAAGGTCTTTTTTTTTTTTTTTTACAGATTCTTTCTTTAAATTTTATTTAATCTTTATTGTATTTTTCCATTGCCATTTATTCCCCTTATACTCCTTCTCCCCAGCAATCACCACACAGTTGTCCATGTCCATGAGTCCTTTATCCTTTTTGCTCAATCCCCTACCCCCTCACCTCCCCCACCCACCCTGCCACTATCTGTCATCTGTTCTCCATCTATGAGTCTGTCTCTGTTTTGCTTGTTAGTTCAGTTTTGGAACTTGTACTCTTAACCACACACTATGGAAGAAAGGCTTTAGTGATGTACAGATCATAATACGAATCCTAGCTCTGTCATTTAACACTCTTGAGACTCAATTTCTTCATTTTAAAACTGGGGACTTAGGACTTCCGGCCAAGATGGAGGCGTAGGCGGACACACCGTGCCTCCTCTCACAACCAAAATTAAGGACAACAAATATTTAGAAACAAAAAAACAACCAGAACTGATAGAAAATTGAACTGTACGGAAGTCCAACAACCATTCATCCAGACCGGTAAAAGGGGTGGGGTCGTGGCAGGAACAAATGGAGGTGCGGGCCTGGGAACGCAAGCAGCAGCGGCTGGCAGTTCCCAGGTGCACAGGCGGTGGCTGGTGGTCCTCGGGCACAGGGGGGGAACTGTGCAGACCCAGTGAGGACGCACAAGGTGGCTGGCTGACCAGGTGGTCCCACGTTCGCACGCACAGACGGTCCAGGCAGAGGGGAAGTGGCGGAAGGGACTGAATCCAGGAGAGAGCGGAGCAGGTGCCATTGTTCCCTCTCAGACCCCGCCCCCACATACAGCCTCACAACCCAGCGACTGGGCTGCCCCACACTGGGGAGCGCCTGAGGCTCCACTCCTCACTACGTAACAGCGTGCGCACGTGCGCAGATAATCCAGGCGAAGGGGAAGCAGCGGAAAGGACCAGAGTCCAGGAGAGAGCGGAACAGGCGCCATTCTTCCCTCTCGGACCCCGCCCCCACATACAGCGTCACAACCCGCCGACTGGGCTGCCCCACCCTGAGGAACACCTAAGGCTCCACCCCTCACTACGTAATAGCTGCAACCAGACTAAAACCAAAACAACAACAACAAAAAAAAAACCCACCAGAAATGGCTCAAACCGGAAAACAAATAAAAGCCTCAGAGCCAATTCCTCTAAGCAGTGAAGAGATAGCCAACCTATCAGATGCACAGTTCAAAGCACTGGTCATCAAGATGCTCACAGAATTGGTTGATTTTGCTCATAAATTAGATGAAAAAATGCAGACTACAATACGTGAAATGAAGGAAGACGCATGGGGAACCGATAGAGATGGAAGGAAAACTGGGACTCAAATCAATGGAGTGGACCAGAAGGAAGAAACTAACAACCAAACAGAAAATGAGGAAGTAACAAGAATTCAAAACAATGAGGAGAGGCTTAGGAACCTCCGGGACATCGTTAAACGTCCCAACATCTGAATTATAGGGGTCCCAGAAGGGGAAGAAGAAGAGCAACAAGTGGAAAACTTATTTGAACAAATAATAAAGGAGAACTTCCCCAATCTGGCAAAGGAAATAGACTACCAGGACATCCAGGAAGCTCAGAGAGTCCCAAAGAAGTTGGACCCAAGGAGGAACACACTAAGGCACATCGTAATTCCATTAGCCAAGATTAAAATGAAGCAGAGAATTCTAGAAGCAGCAAGGGAGAAGGGGACAGTCACCTACAAAGGAGTTCTCATCAGACTGTCAGCTGATTTCTCAAAAGAGACCTTGCAGGCAAGAAGGGGCTGGAAAGAAATATTTGAAATCTTGAAAAGCAGGGACCTACCACCTAAATTGCTCTATCCAGCAAAGCTGTCATTTAGATTGGAAGGGAAGATAAAGCGCTTCTCAGATAAGGTCAAGTTCAAGGAGTTCATCATCACCAAGCTCTTATTACATGAAATGTTAAAGGGACTTATCTAAGAAAAAGAAGATCAAAAATATGACAGTGAAAAGACAGCAAACTCACAGCTATTAAGAACCACACCTAAAACAAAAGCAAATAAGCAAACAGCTAGAACAGGAACAGAACCACAGAAATGGAGATCACATGGAGGGTTAGCAACAGGGGCATGGGAGGAGGAGAGCGGGGGAAGGTACAGAGAATGAGTAGCATAGATAGTGGGTAGAAAATAGACAGGGGTAGGGCAAGAATAGTATGGGAAATGTAGAAGCTAAAGAACTTATGACACATGGACATGAACTAAAGGGGGGAATGTGGGTGGGAGAGGGTGTGCAGGGTGGGGGGAATGATGGGGGAGAAATGGAACAACTGTAATAGCATAATCAATAAAATATATTAAAAAAATAAAAAATAAAAATGGGGACTTAAATACCTATTTCATTGGCCTGTTGTATGGACCAATGCTTAAATGTATAGATTATTATTATCACTGTTACTAATTATCCATCAATGGAGACAAACTGTATTTTCTCAGAAAATTTATCAAAAAGTTAGAGTTCCCATGTATATACTTGTGCATGCTTTAGGTCGGTGGGGTGGGTGGGCGAGGGAAGGTGTTGGGTGTCAGTATTCTCTTGGCTCTCATTATCATTCCCAGACAATTATTCCTCCATCTGCAAGCAAACACCCTGCTCCTCTGAGGTTGATACCACCTAATGATAGAGATACAGTCATACCTACTGTCCCTGCTGTCACTGTCAGCCTCTTGCTTACACCCCCACAGTAAATGAGGCCGAGGCCTAGGTTGCAGTTTCCCCATCCACCTGGATGTTTCTCATTTCATGGAAGAGCTCAGCATCTGCTTACTAGACCCAAACAATGCTAAGTCTCTTGGTTTTAATACATTTCCAACTTCAGGAACTTTCATCTCTACTTTGCTTCAGCTTTCACTCCTACAGCAATACACTAAAACTTACCATCCACTTAGACAGCTATACTTACCTATATTCCAATATTCTAACAATCACTTTCTAACTTAGTCCAATTCTTACATTTGCCCCAGCATTCTTACTAAATGTCCTCCCCCACCTCATGGTAATTTCCAGAACCTCAGTCTGTGCTTTTCTTTCAATCCAGGTACTACTGACTCAAATTTCTTCCATACACAGGGAAGAATGCACCATCCATTTCATCAAACACATTGACCAACAAGAATCACCAATAATACTCTCTTGGTGCCCAAACTCAATTGGTATCTTTAATTCACAAAAACCGTTTAGCCATGATATGCTTCACTTATGGATGTAAGGGTGGTACTTTGTTTAAGATGGATCAAGCTAATGGGAGATAAGAAAGTACAACATTCTGAAAACTTTCAGAGTCTGAACACTTTGGAAATTTACACTGCCTGCTTCAAGGTTAACTCCCATACTGGCAAGATTCTTTGGCCAGCAGATCTGGAACTATAATTGGCAGCAAAGAATCAAAATGTGATGGTATTAGGACAGTGCACAATGACTGAGCTGCAGGGGGTGCTGGGTAGTCAGTCATTAGGTAAGTTTCTTTGTGTTTAGGCTGGTAAATAGCCAAATTATATAAGACACAGAGTATCAATCCACCCATCCATCCACACTCCTTAAATGTCTCTATTTTGGATTTCCAACTCTCCTAGGCCAGAGCCATGTTAGAGGAAGGAGGTCAATACCCTGACCTTGCATTTAGGGCTGGTCTTAGATTAGCTCACAGAACAGAAGTCCCTCTGGTTAAGCCATAATTTATTTCAAACCAACTTCAGGAGGGAAAGGCGAGCAGAGAGGCTGAATCTGAAGCCAAGAGTTGGGAGGCCAAGGAGATCACCAAAGGACCAAAACAAGAAGGGCTACCAGGCGACTGCAAAGCCAGCAGGTAGGGAGGAAGCAGAGGTCACACAGAGAGAGGGAAAGGTATGGAATGCAAGTCCAGGACAGATCGCTGTGGTGTCCTTTTAAATTGATTTAGAATCTTTTCTGTATCCCCAAAGTCCCATGGTTTCCCTCTATTTCCCTCTATTTATTCTACTTAACACACAGTAGAATAAATATGTTTATTTATGTCTCCTCACCTAGACTGTGAGACCTAAGAATATAAAGGCTATAGGTTTTTATCATTGTTCCCAGCAACTGATATAATACGACTGTTCAATAGATGCTGAGAGAATGGAAGAATGAATGAGTGGATGGATGGGCAGGTGGATGGATGGGCAGATGGCTGGCTGGCTGGATGAATCAGGGGTGTGGCACCGATATAAAGCAATGTTGGGGTCTCCCTCAGTTGTACTTTTTGGTATTTCCTAACTGTCAGGGCAACATATTCTTCATTGTCAAGTGTCACACCATCAAGATCATGGACTCCGGACTGCGTAGATCGAAACTTTGGCTCTTCTAACTGAATGGCTTGGGTTATTTGTACCTTTGGGCTAATCTCTTTATGCCTCAATTTACTCATCTGTAAAACAGAAATAATTACTCATACAGTTATCGAGAAAATGCATGCAAACCATCACATTCGTGCCTGGCACAAGTAATAGCTTTAAAAATGGAGTTATTTTTATTTATATAATGATTACATCCAACTCCACCCCAGCACTACACAGGATCTTGTACTGTTTTCTTGAGTGCTACTATTTAAAGACAGCACTTCCTAATCTTGTGCTACACGTGACATGCTGCCCGGGCAGGGGAGTGATAAGGAGCATGGAATGAAGGAACCATTCAAATGCTGAATGCCAGCTGATGCGTCTGTTTAATGAGGGGAAGGAAGATGAACAATGAGCAGAATAGGGGCTGTAGGGAATAAATGTGGTATGAGCTTCTAGGTTTAGAAACACGGAGTTTATTTCTGAGTTGGACTTCCAGGCCTTTCACATAAAACAAACAAAGAAAACAACAACTCTGTCAGCTGTGTTTATGAATATGAGCTTGCCCTGGATTTCATAAGACATAGGGAATACAGTCTGCTTCCCTCTGGTTACTGAATTATAGACAAGCACATGATGTACTGGAAAGAGAACTGACCTGGAAATTAGGAGGCTCTGGTCTTGTATTAGTCTTAGTCTGGGCTCTGTGACTTTGAATAAGTTGCTTCCTTTCTTTTGATCCCAGTTTCCTTCTCTCCAAAATGGGAAGTTTGAGCCAGATTATGTTAGTTTTATTATTAAAGACAATTAGCTATTGAGTACCTACTGTGTGCCAGGCATTGTGTTAGGAACTGTGCTACCTCAGAGAACCTGTCAGCTCTAATCCCTGACTTCATGGAACTGAGAGTCCCCTGAAGAAATACAGGTCTTACTGGGGAGTATGAGAGGGAGTCCCCCGAAGAAATACAGGTCTTACTGGGGAGTATGAGAGGGAGTCCCCCGAAGAAATACAGGTCTTACTGGGGAGTATGAGAGGGAGTCCCCTGAAGAAATACAGGTCTTACTGGGGAGTATGAGAGGGAGTCCCCCGAAGAAATACAGGTCTTACTGGGGAGTATGAGAGGGAGTCCCCCGAAGAAATACAGGTCTTATTGGGGAATATGAGAGGGAGTCCCCTGAAGAAATACAGGTCTTACTGGGGAGTATGAGAGGGAGTCCCCTGAAGAAATATAGGTCTTACTGGAGAGTATGAGAGGGAGTCCCCTGAAGAACTACAGGTCTTACTGGGGAGTATGAGAGGGAGGCCAAATTAGTCTGGGGACTTAGGAAACTATCTGAGGCTGTGGGAGATGGGGGGGCCTCTGCTAATAGGTGGGACATTTTTTCAATTTTAATAAATGTGAAGGAGAGAAAGTTTGTCTGGATATGAGCGGTGGTGTGCTGGTAAATGTTTAACAACTGGCTCTGCCAAAAAAAGAAAGACTTGAATTGTAACATTTGCTAATTTCTGTGGTGTAAAGACTTCCACTATGGCCAATTTCAGGCTGCTACTGTGATGTCACTGAACATGGAGTTGGAAGGATATGCACACAGTCAGCTCTTGTGAGCTGGTGTGAGCCAGCTCCAGCACACCACTGGATACAAGAACATTAGAAGACCTGATGACAGGTGTCTCTCTAATGGCCTTTATTTTTTCTTTGAGGGAGCTGGTGGTTGAGAAGAAATAGGAGATCATCTATCTGAGTGTGAGAAAAAAGATGGGGCTGGATTAAAAAAAGGAGGTTTGATATCATTACCAAAAATGAGAAATGGACCTGACATACTACGTTCCCATCAGGAAGCAGATGGACACTCATGTCGGGTAACTGAAGTGAAACTTAATAAAAGGATCATTTAAAGGGAAGTTTAGAACCATAGATGGACCTGGAGAGTATTATACTAAGTGAAATATGCCAGTCAGAGGAAGACAAACACCATGTGATCTCACTTATATGAGGAATCTAATGAACAAAATAAACAAACAAACAAAAATTAAAAGAAAAGAAGGTTTAGAAAAAGAGACTAGTACCCCATGACTAGCAACAGTAGGGAGCCATTACCAGCTCCTGGCCAGAAGGAGCAAGGGGAGGGGGTGCTCCCATCACCCAGATGGAAAGCTATGGGAGAGGGCTACTTGCAGGACCTGTGGTCCAAGGTGGATGGATCAGCGCAACAGCAAGGAGGGAGCTGGGGGAACAAGCATCTCCCTTCTCTCCTCCAGGCTGCTGCTGATGCCTCTCATTGGCCAAACCCAACTAGAAGCCAGAAGAAAAGGGAGCTTGTCTGATGACAATACACAATGACAGAAGCCTGCCTTATGGTTGTCGTGTTTTCTTACAATGTGCAGTGGCCTGTAGGCAGGCATAAGTAAGGCAGAGAGCTGGACTCATCCTGGATTGGGGTAAGATAAGAAGAATGGGAAAAAATTAAAAAATAAAACTGCCATGTGGAGATTGGCCATGTGGCTAGAGAGAGAGGGGTACGAGGAAAGTAAAAAGTCTCACCACAGCATTTCAAAGTGCATATTAACTCTGTTTTAGAGACAAGGAACCTGAGACTCAAAGCAGGTATGAGGCTTGCCCAAGGCAGCAAGGTTAGTTAGTGGTGGAGTTAGGAGACAGGCCCGTGTAGCATGAAAGCATTTTGTATCCACTGTTCCACCTCCAAGTAAATGAACGGTTTGATTGAATTGGGAGGAGGGGGTCATATTTTCATGTTCATTTTAGCTTTTATTTGAAACGGAAGCATTATTGGAATTTTCTACTCCCAAACATGAACTCATGAATGCTGAAAAATAAGGATGCCCTCCCCACATATGCAAGCAAAAACGTGGATGAGGAACATGGAAGGGGTCTTTTATGAAATAAAAGTGCAGTCAATTCTCAAGCACACTCCATTCCCTACTCCACATGTGCTTCGCTCTCCCCTCTAGGCAGCACCTAGTCAGGTTACCTTCTTCCTTACACCGAGTGGGATAAGTGGAAAGGAGAGAGGGTGCCATGTGACTTTCCTGTGTGCCTGGTAGGTATATGCAACCCCTGGGTGTTCCCAGGGGCTTGGCACATGGAAAATACTCACTGATTATGGGCTGAACGGAATCTTTTAGGGACCATGTTTTCTGTGCCAAATATTCCATGGTCTGACAACAGGGTAAAAGATTAGAAATCAGAGTTGCAAAGCTGGGAACAATACACAGGGAGCACTGGAAATAGCTAGGTTGGAATTCCTGTGGTGTGGCCTTGGCATCTAATCTCTCTTGGGCTACTGATGACATTTCCTCTTTTATAAAATTGGCCAATACCTACTGGGTAGCTGTGAGGATGAATTGAGCCCAAGGATGCGAAGCTCCTGGCACGTGCAAGTGCTCTGCAAAAGCTGATTCCTCCCACTTTCCCATCCCTCTCTGTTCCTTCTGATCGAAGCACTGCTTTCATTTCCCAGAATTACCACTTTCTTCTGACTTCTGATTATATTCCAATCGCAGAGAACAGAAGTGGTTTTCCTACAGTTGCCCAGCCATGATTATTTGGTTGTTATGTTTTGGTCACTTTTGGGCACTGGTGACCCTAGGTGACCATTCTGTGAAAACCGCGACATTTTGGATCATGGCTTTTGTCCCAGTTTTGAATAAACACCGACAGATCTTTTTACCTTTTATTCCAACTCTCCTTTGCCATCTGGTGCCTGGTTTGGCTGCATCTGTGTTTGCTTAATGACTTTAAGCGAAGGCCGAGTTTACATATGGGAAGGAGAAGAGGGCTTTGCTGATTTCTTCCATATGTTCATTTATTCATATATTATGATTTTTGTAATCTCACCAGCACAGAGCCCTTCAGACAATCCTTACACTGTTCCTTGGAGGCCTGCTGCTTTGTGTGCTCAGCTGGGAGTTTCCGTGAGAAAGTTCTTGCAATGCCCATTACTTTTAGCATAGCTCAGTATGGCTTTTAGATGGGTACAAAATTAAGGTTCTTGAAGGTTCTTCTTTTTGAACAGAGGAGGCTCACTTGATTTGGGTGATTCTCTGGAAGAGACCTGGGTTCTGGGCCCTTTGTAAATGGTGTGAATTCAGACAACTGCTATGTCCACCCTGGTCCTCAGTTTACTCATCGCAAACCAAGAGGGTGGGGGTTAGATTTGCTCTGACACCTGAGAGCCTCACAGCACCTGCTTTCTCGCTTCCTCCTCTGCCTCTGGTGCAGGGTTTCTGGCTCCGACCGAGATCAGTACGAGAGGTCCCAGCACCTGTCTTCCGTCCCCTTAACTCCTGCGCAGACATGTGCATGGGGAGAAATCCAAGAAAGGCATCCCGCCTTCTGCATAGTGCATGAGTGAAAGAGGGTGAGAGCTGCTTCTTGTTCTGTAAAGTCATCTTGGTTTCTTTTTTATGGTACACTTGGGGGCCAGTTTAGTATGAAGGCTTGTCAGCTCCAGAGACAGAAGGACCTGGCCCTGGAACCCGCCTGTTCTTTTAGCAGCCTGTGGTCCTCAGCAGCTTTATTAACTTTCTGAAGTCTTATCTTCCTTCTCTGTAAAACAGGAGTGATGATATCTGCCCAGTAGGGATGCTGAGTGCCTAAGTAATCATTAATTTCTAACAAGGTATCTTGCATAAGGCAAGTGCTCTTCAATTTGGTTACCTCTATGTACAGTGGATTTGGTGGTGAAATGGGACAGTGCTGAGAATGCCTCAGAGCAGAAAAATGAAAATACTCAGAGAAGATCACAAAATCAATTGACATCAAAGCTAGGACAAGCCTCGGGCCTCAGGACTCTCAGGCTGCAGATCTTTCTCATGAGCTTGAGAAGGGTAGGGAACAAATGGAGGGCAGGTCAGAAGATTCTTAAGGGGCCGGAGATACGTAGAGGGGTGGGGGAGAATGAGTGGAGCACTTTTTGTGCATGTCCTCAAATCACTCTGAGGGGTTCTCTCCTTTCTTCCCTCCCTTCCTCCCCCTCCCCTTGCATCATCTGTTCCTGGGAGAGTGAAACCCCAAAGAACAAAAATTCTCTGAAAGAATGTTTTGGATATGGTCAAATAAGTGAGGCTGTGTTTGGTAGCTTGGACAGGAAAGCTTTGCTAGTTTATTTGCATAAGTCAAATTAATCTCTGCCAGATAATCAAGAAATAATGTGTGAGGTTAGAAGCAAGGCCCGAATGAGAAATTATCTTGTCCATAGCCTCCTCCTACCCCCTCTCTGCTTGGAAGGTTGAGAAGAGCAGCGAGTGTGACAAGGGTGGCTGCAGAGAGCTGTCTGGTTAGACCCTTCCTTTCTCTGTGGAAGAGCAGTCAGAATCTGAGAGATGGGGGTCCTTTCCTCCCCACCGCTGTTTCAGGGCACCAAGGCAAGGGAGGGTCTCAGCATCCCTGAGCCTGCACTGCCTTATGTTATTTATGGTTATTATGGCACGTATGATATGCATGTGTGCATGCATGCATGTATGCATCCTGTGTGTTATGTTACAGCTTAGCTGACATTCAGAAGGGGTGCAGACATTAACTAGGTGAAGGATGGAGCAGGCACATCCAGCAGAGGGAACCCCATGAAAGAAGGGAAAATGATACATTTGAGGAATGAGATGGCCAGTGTGGTTGCAGCAGATAGAGGTCATGTGTGGATAAGACAGAGCTGAGAGGCAGGCAGGGGGCACAGCACTCAGACCTTACAGTCTCCTTTCCCAGGGTACTGGGCAGCCAGAGGTGCCACCACCTGGCTGCTCTGCCACTTTCAGCATGGCAGGGGCCAGGAGCAGAGGCCCAGGGGAAGACTAGGATGGCGCTGGTGGATGAGGGAGGTGCACACAGATATGACAGGTGCTCTGGAGGCTTTGGTGATGCTCAATGGGGGTGTTAGGGAGAAGGTGATCCGAAACACTAAAGAACTTTTAGATTTCATGGCTGAGGCATGTGACCCTCTTGGGTAGAGGCAGAGTGAGGACTGGTACCTGGGGCTGTTTGCATAGAGCTAGCTTCCTCAGATCCGAGAAAGTGTTTATTCAGGGTCAGTGGGTAACAGGAGAGGCAGAGACTCAGCCCAGTCTCCTCCTGTTTAGAGGACAGTAGCTACCAGAAAAGAACATCAAGGGGAACATGTTGCAGAGATTCTTCACGCGCCTGGCCACAGCTTACCTCAGCCAGTCATGCGGGTTTTAAGCTCCATTATTCAGTAAGAAATGGATTTGTCCTTATAAGTGCTACAAGATCTGGCACTTACACCTGAGATGTGAAGGCATTTTTTTTTTCCTTTTTAAAGCAGCAGAAGCTCTGACAACCTGGGAGTTCAAATGCAAACTCTCGACACCCAACACAGAATGTATGCTTTGCAGTTTTCCACAGAGGCCTCTCCATTTCCTTAAGGTGGTGAGGAGGAGATGGAAGGACATGAAAATGTGTGTCAAGAAAGCAGCATGAGGCCGTGGAAAACTGTTAGGACCTTTGTGCAGAGATATCTTGGAGCAAGAAACTATGGTGCCTGGAACCACATAAGCTTTTACGTGGAGGTGTCTGGGGTGGGGGCTCCACTGAGGAAATGTGTGCAGGATGTGCACAGGTAATTCAAGGAGTGCTTGGCAGCTTTTCAAGTCTGAAATGGAGATGGGGAGGCCTATTTAAATCAGAAACTGGAATGGAATTTCCTCTATTTCCCACTCTCACTCGTCCCCACCATATTCCCACTCCAGGACCAGGTCTTACTTCTGCCCTTGTGGAAAAGACAGAAATGGAAATTAGAATCCTCATCACGCATTAAGCACACATTGGTAAAAATGGCTGATGTTTTTGGTACCCTATGTGTTTGGCACCATAGTAAGAGTACACATGCCACCTTACCAATATCCCCAGCAACTGCAAAAGATGGGTATTATTGTTATTACCCCCATTTTCCAGGGGGAAAAAGAGGTGAAGAGAAATTAAGGAACTTGCCTAAGATCACTCAGGATTTAGAGCGGGAGATCCAGGATTCAAAGCCAGGGAGTAAAATCCATTTACTTAACTGAGTGGTATACCAAAGGGCAGGGGGGTGGGAGCTGTTTACACAAGGTGTGGACGATGGGGGCAAGGGGTACTGTCTGCAGAGAATTAAAATCTAATTCTCTTTAGACCAGCAAAAGGTCCACATGCTTTTCATTATCACATGCATTTGCAATGTGTTGGTGGTAAAATCTCCCCTCCAGGGCAAACCTCTCCCACCAATCTATCTCCCACCCCTCCTAAGCCACTGGCTTAACCACTTCGGAAGGTAGGATTACTGTACACATTTCACAGATCTTGAATCCCATCCAAATACTTCCATCACACGCTGTACCACCTCCCCATTAAGCCCTGACAATAAGTATTGTTTATATGTGAGACTGTTTTTCTATTGTCTGTTTTTTTTTTTTTTTTCCATTGGAACATCAACTCCATCAGGTTAGGGGCTGTGTTTACACTTCCTGTTGATGTTCAGTGCCCAGCAGGTTGATGGTGTTCACCCAATATTTGGTGAATGAACAGATGAGTAAATGGTCAACCTAAAATGCTAACTCCATGAAGTTTTCCTTGAGCCAGGAAGGGCCCAGGCCCTGCAGAGAGGTAGCTGTGATAATGAGCTGGACCCTTCTTCCCCCACAGGGCAGCCCAGGAAGTTCTCTCCTAGGTGTGAAGAACACGGGTCTTAGTGTAGCTCTGAACTTCAGGGCACCCCACTCTTCCTCCCTAGGGAACCACTATTCTCAGGAAGAGAAGACATCCCTCTTGGGACTAATATTTTGAGAACTGATAGGCACTGAACTTGCCTAGGGCCAGAAACTACTTATACTTCAACATAGACTCTGGATTATCTTTAGGACGGTGCAATTCTAGATTGAGATCTAGATGCAAAACATCTCAGTGTGTTCCTGAGAAAGGGAAATCTATGTTGTTTTTGGCTTGATTCTAAGCTGCTAGATAAATGTATCTCTGCAAACATCTCTATGACCTGGGATGTTGTTTTTATTTTGAAATGGGAGCATGTTGGTTTACATGTTCGTTAAAACTAAGCACTAGAATTTGCAGCCCCACAGCAGGCCACTTCAAACCCATTTGTTATACAACACTGTAACCCTTAGTAAAACATTCTTGATATTGTACTGTCTCAAGTCCTCCTCTTTTATCCTTCAAAACATATTTTTGTATTTTTTTTTCCTAAAAATGAAAATGGTGTTCCAGGCAACCTTTCTGGGTGGTCCAACCTGTAACAGACAAGTTCTCAGGTCTCCTGAGAGATGGGCCAGAGTGAGATCAGTCCTCATGCTCGAAGCCAAATCCAGGGGAGAGGCTGCGTGAACTGTACCCTGAGGGGACACCCCAGTGGCACAGGTGCACTAGCGGCCATCCAGCCACAGGCACAGGCCAAGGGAATGGCTTAGAATTTAACATGGAGGCAGGCAGAGAGCCAGCAAAATCAGGTCAGGTGGAAAGTCTCCTGACCCTCAATTCTGCCATGATATATTTGAAAAGTTCTGTGGTGGTGGATGAAGGGCCTTAAAGAGTAAGATCCCCAGTGAATGGGTGACCCCAAAAAGCTTGCCCATCTCTATGACTTACTGCCTGGAATTTTCATCCTACAAGACAGTTTAAGAAAGCATCTGTAGAAGACAACTGTTTACACACTTACTACATTTAACAAGAAGGGATTAGGGAATTGTCATTATACTAGAAAGCATCTTCTTCATATCAACTAGCTACATGATGGGGAAGTCTAGGGCAGGGTTCCAAAGGGGTGGGAAGGGTGTGGGAAAGGTAAGCGTGGACACAGGGAGCAAGAGGCAAGAGAATACTGTGAGGCCCTTGATATCTGAAGGAGCAGGAGAAAATAGATTCCACAGAGGATGGGCTTTGGAAGTACTGCATTTTTCTAACTATAAGACGCACCCAGGTTTTAGAGGAGGAAAACAGGAAAAAAAAATTTGAAGCAAAAAATGTGGTAAAATATTTAATAATAACGTAATATTTCACCAATCTAAATGTAAACAGAACTCAACAGCATTAATAACCATTATATTCCTCCCAGATTTGGGGGTTGTGTCTTATAGTCTGAAAAATACGGTATTTTTCTTTGCTCCAAATGACAGAGGAACTCAAGAGTTAAAGATTTTATTCAGTCATAGTTGATAGGCTTAAGTGATTAATGCAGGTGGAAAGCTGTTACTCTAGGAACTGGAATGCATGACCAGCAGATAAAGAAATATTAGGAAAACTGCCACAGGACTGTAACTCTTATCTGATTAACCCTTTCCCTATAAAAAAGGCCTGTTTGAGATGAGATGTGAAGATGGTTTTTGAGGGTACATAACCTGCTGTCTTTTCAGGTTGCTGGCATCTGAAAAAAACACCCGTAAAGACTCAATCCTGCCTTTACTCGATGGCTCTAGTGACGGGCAGCGTGAACGCCGACTTTCCTGCTTTCACCGGTAATCTTCCTCTTCTTTCCCCGTCCCTCTCTTCCTGCCTCCACCTTTCCTTCCTTCCTCTTCCCTCCATTCACAGACATTTATTGAACATCTACTATGTGCTGATCATGACCTTAGTTTCTAACAGGAACTGGTGAACAAAATCAACATGGTTCCCACCCTTGGGAAACTTGGATCCTTAAAAGGGAGACAGTAAACAAATATTCACAAAAACATCTATGTTGATGCATTGCACTAAGTACCGAGGAGTGGGAGTACAAAGAGCTATAGCATATTATGTGAGGAACACTAGACTGAAGGCATCTGGGAATACTTCTCTCAAGGAGTGACATTTAAGCTCATGGATGAAGGAAGAAGAGGACTTAGGTCAATAAAAAGTTGATGCATGGGGTGGAGGGGCACTTTAGAGCTAAGGGAATAATACAAATAATAACAATTATAATAACAATAGATAACACTTACTGAGCAGTTACTATGTGCCAGTCACTATTCTACAGACCTAAAAACTACTTATTCGTTAAATCCTCATATTAATTCTGTGAATTAATTACTGCTTTTGCCCCCAGTTTTCAGATAAAAAGGAGGCACAGAGAAGTGAAGTGACTTGCCCAAATTCACACAGCTGGAAGATACAGGAACCCAGATAAAACTCAGGCTAATCTGGCTCCAGGAAAGAAAGACCAGTGAAGGAAATGAACAAAAGGGCACATCCAGGCCCTTGGGCGCTCTGTGTTGGGGTTCTAGAATCTTTCCTAAATGCAAGGGTGGAAACCCACTGCAGGAGTTTTAGGGGGTGGAAATGGCAGTTTCCCCATGCCCCTTCCAGATCCAGCAGGCCCGAGCATGCGGCCAGTCGGGAGAATACTGTAGTGGTCTGGGTGGGAGTAATGGTTTGCATGAAGTAACCAATTAAGTAACTAACCAGCCAGCTAAACTTCTTAAAGCCCTCCTTCCCATTACCTCTCTTTCCGTTTCCATTGCTCTCTCCGTCCTCCCACCCTGCCCCTTTCAGAAGAAGGTGAAAGTCCCCAACCCCATTCCCTTTGCCAAGCTGCAGACAGACTCCGGCATCCCTTCCGCTTCCTGCGTCCGCACCTCGATTCAGGATCACCCTTCTCCATGCCTGCATGCTGACAGGGAGCAGCTGCTGGTATCTCGAACAACGCCCAGCTGTTCTCCCCACTTTTCTCAAGTGTTTCTTAGTGTCAATGCCTCTAATTAGTTAAAATAGGAAGGAGGGTTGTAAACACAGGAGCAAAAGAGAGGCCTAATTTTAGCTGTAACCCAGAGGACTTACCCCTAAATACACTGTGATCTCAAAATACTTAACTAAGTGCATGTAGACACTGCAGGGACAGGATTTAAAAAGCTACAGAAGAACTTTCAAAGGCCAAACAGAGCAGCCCCTGCCTTCCCACATGACTGGATCGAAGGATATGGGAATGAAAACAAACTGAATCCTTACTCTGTGTCAGGCACTGTGCTGGGTGCATGGTGTATGCCAACTCAACAACTCATTCCCCTATCATAGCCTCAGGTAACCCTCATTTTCGGGACAAGGAACTGAGGGGCGGTCTAGTTCGAGATGACACAGCTGACCAGAGAGCTGGGATTTAAACCCAAGTCTCTCTGACTTCGCTGTGTCTAGCAAGAAGAAGATGGGGTCTCAAATCCAAGACAGATGGGGCACTGGGCAGATAGCTTAAGCAGAGATTCAGAGCAGAGCCTCAAATTTAAAAATGAGCTGAAATTCAGGGCTGCAAAAATCCTGAGGATGCTGCTTCTCAGAACACTTAGCAGCCATCACTATAGGATGTGGCAAGAATCACTCAGGGCCTTGACTTTTTCCAATCCTGTAACCCCTCTCAAGCCCTCACAAGAAGTGTTGGAGAAAGCACCAGACTGTCACTAACCATTTACAGGTAGATAAATCATTCGGTGAATGCGCCCCACTTCCCCACCCTCGCTCCAGCAACAAAGACCCCTACTTTCTGCAATCAAAGAAGATGCAGTATTAGACAAAGGAATCCGAACTGGCCAATTCCCCCCACCCCCAGCCTTCTTAAGGTTATGGTGGAATCTGGGCTCCTTCAGAAAACAGGCCACCTGGTAGGATTCATCACGTCAACTTCCTTCATCTCAGTTCAAGCTTAAAAGGCCTCTTCACTGGGAAGCTCCCCCGTGAGGTTTTCCACGCACATCTGGAGACTTTCCACAATGGGCCTTTGAAGCGGCCTGAAGCGTTCCGGGAAGTCCGCCTCACTGGGCTGAAGTTTAAAGAGCAGAAGCCCACATTTATTTTTCTTTCCCGCCTTCTTTGACAAAACTCCCCCCAGTGGTTTGTGGGCATTTGCAAAGCAGCCCTGAATTTCAGCTCATGACTTCTAGGGCTGCAGTCTTAAAGAGAAACAACAATGAAGCAAATTCAAAGGCAGCCCTGGTACCATAAAGATCTGTTTACGGGTTTGGCTCCTCCACCAGACTCTGAGTCGTACTTTAGTCATCTTTGTAGCAGAAAGAATAAGGGCTTTGGACTCAAACAGCACTGTTCCATCAGTCAGCATCGGGGACATTTTGTCAAGTCACTTAAACTTTTGGATCTTTGAAATGAGTCCCCAGTGCCTGCCTTGTATGGAGTATTAAACGTAACACGAGGTAGGTGAGGAAATCACATTGTACATCATCCAACATGGACCTTACAGGGCTATGCTGTCCCCTTTGTGGGAATCATCCTACCCCTATAGGCCGGCAGCTACTCATCCTTCGCAACTCAACTCAGTGATGATTCCCTTCTCTGGCAATGCCTGACCTACCTCCTGCACAGGCTGGTTTAGGTGCCTGTCTTCTATGCTTCAGCACCCCCATGTTCTAATCCATAGTTCATCATTATTTCCATTTAAAGCCTGTGTCCACCATGCCCTCTCCCACAACAGTAACAGCTATAGACACACAATTCTTTCAGTTTCACTTACTCTCCATATCAAGGGCAATGCTTAGTATATCAATGTGCTCAGTGAATATCAACTGACTGATTACTTTGACAAATACTTATTAAGCACCCACTCCGAATCAAACACTATTTTAGTTGCTTAAGATATAGCAGTAAATAAAATAGACAAAGCCCTGCTTTCATAAGTTTCCTTGCAAGAAAATCAGGGAATACATTAAGGAATATACAGAGACTTCCAGTTACAGCTCCAACATGTAAAGAGTTTAAAAGTCATTACTCTCATTCTTGCAACAAAACCACCAACTAACTAAAAACCAATGATCTTTTCCTGGATTTTTTGCAGAACTGAGGTTATAGGGAAACCACCACTCTGAGACCTGGAGAGACAACAGAATCCATACCATCATGGCTGAGATCGCCTTACCTAGAGCAGGTGCCACTTCAGTGGTAATGTTGCTGAAGTGCTGGGGGCGTGGTGTGGGCTAGTATTGTATAAGACTGAGACACCTCTGGGGCCAGAGTCTTCGTTGCGGGGCTGACACTTTCATGAGTGTTACTTCCAGGGACCTTATCAGGTTCTCACTGTGAAGAGGCAAGAATCATACTCTTTTTGCTCTGGTAAGGGGGTCGGGGGCAGTAAACATTGTGAGATATGCCAGAGAGTTTTCTATAACAAAGGCCTGAGCTTAAGGGGTAAAGATTTTACCAGAGCCTTATTTCACCAGGGGAGAGAACATCTCTCCCACTCTAGCCCCCTCTAGCCTTTGTGTTTCACCACAGAAGGAAATAGATAAGAAACTTTTCTGAAGGTCACAGGCCAAGGACCCAGGCACACTAAAAGCTAAGATTTAATAAAAAGATTACAGAGTGTTTTCCATTTTCCACACCTTAAAACCACACTAACAGGGCTCCAGTATAATAATAGTGGATTGCAGGTGAAACAGACTCTTTCTATGGAGGAGTTCTTAGGGAAGCCCAAAGACAAACAAGCAATTTAAGCCTAAAGCAAGTAGAAGAAAGCAAGAAGGAGACACAAGAAGAAGAAAAAGATTAATAGAAAATAGAAATCAATGAAATTGAACACAGGAAAACAATAGAGAAAAATCTATGAAACCAAAAGTGGTTCTTTGAAAAGGTCAATACAATTGACAAACCTTTAGCCAGGCTAACCAATACAAAAAGAGAGAAGACACAAATTACTAATATTAGAAGTTAGGGGTCATCATTACTGATTTCATGGACAACAAAAGAATCCTATATACAACTCTATGCCCACATACTTGATAACTTAGATAAAATGAACTATTCCTTTAAAAGATGCAAATCACCATAATTCACATTAAAGAGAAACAGATCATCTGAATGGAGCTATATCTAGTATAGAAATTGAATCAATAATTAATAACCTTCCAAAAATATACAGCACCAGGCCCAGATGGTTTTAGTAAATTCTACAAAACATTTAAGAAATTACACTAGGGTCTTCCGGCCAAGATGGAGGCGTATGCAGACACACTGTGCCTCCTCTCACAACCAAATTAAGGACAACAAATATTTAGAAACAAGAAAACAACAGAATTTATAGAAAATTGAACTGTACGGAAGTCCAACAACCATTCATTCAGACCGGTAGGAGGGGCGGAGTCGAGGCGGGAGAAGGTGGAGGTGCAGGAGCGCAAGCAGCAGCGGCTGGCAGTTCCCAGGTGCACAGGCAGCAGCTGGCGGACCCTGGGCACAGGGGGGCAACTGTGCAGAACCAGTGAGGCCACACTGGGCGGCTGGTTGACCAGGTGGTCCCACATTCGAGTGCGCAGACAGTTCAGGCAGATGGGAAGTGGCGGAAGGGACTGAAACCAGGAAAGAGCGGAGCAGGCGCCATTGTTCCCTCTCAGACCCCGCCCCCACATACAGCGTCACAACCCAGCGACTGGGCTGCCCCGCCCTGAGGAACACCTAAGGCTCCACCCCTCATACATAATAGCCGCGACCAGACTAAAACCAAAACAAAACACAAAAAAACCCACCAAAAATGGCTCAAACTGGTGAACCAATCAAAGCCCCAGAGCCAATTCCTCTAAGCAGTGAAGAGATAGCCAACCTATCAGATGCACAGTTCAAAGCACTGGTCATCAGGATGCTCACAGAATTGGTTGATTTTGCTCACAAATTAGATGAAAAAATGAAGGCTACAATACGTGAAATGAAGGAAGATGCATGGGGAACTGATAGAGATGGAAGGAAAACTGGGACTCAAATCAATGGAGTGGACCAGAAGGAAGAAACTAACAACCAAACAGAAAATGAGGAAGAAACAAGAATTCAAAACAATGAGGAGAGGCTTAGGAACCTCCGGGACATCGTTAAACGTCCCCACATCCGAATTATAGGGGTCCCAGAAGGGGAAGAAGCAGAGCAACAAGTGGAAAACTTATTTGAACAAATAATAAAGGAGAACTTCCCCAATCTGGCAAAGGAAATAGACTACCAGGACGTCCAGGAAGCTCAGAGAGTCCCAAAGAAGTTGGACCCAAGGAGGAACACACTAAGGCACATCATAATTCCATTAGCCAAGATTAAAATGAAGCAGAGAATTCTAGAAGCAGCAAGGGAGAAGGGGACAGTCACCTACAAAGGAGTTCCCATCAGACTGTCAGCTGATTTCTCAAAAGAGACCTTCCAGGCAAGAAGGGGCTGGAAAGAAATATTTGAAATCTTGAAAAGCAGGGACCTACATCCAAAATTGCTGTATCCAGCAAAGCTGTCATTTAGAATAGATGGACAGATATAGCGCTTCTCAGATAAGGTCAAGTTCAAGGAGTTCATCATCACCAAACCCTTATTATATGAAATGTTAAAGGGACTTATCTAAGAAAAAGAAGATAAAAATATGACAGTGAAAAGACTGCAAACTCACAGCTATTAAGAACCATACCTAAAACAAAAGCAAACTAAGCAAACAGCTAGAACAGAAACAGAACCACAGAAATGGAGATCATATGGAGGGTTAGCAACAGGGGCGTGGGAGAGGAGAGAAGGGGAAAAGGTACAGAGAATAAATAGCATAGACGTTGGGTAGAAAATAGACAGGGGTAGGGCAAGAATAGTATGGGAAATGTGGAAGCTAAAGAACTTATGACACATGGGCATGAACTAAAGTGGGGAATGTGGGTGGGAGAGGGTGTGTAGGGTGGAGGGGAATGATGGGGGAGAAATGGGACAACTGTAATAGCATAATCAATAAAATATATTTAAAAAATTTTAAAAAAAAGAAAAAAGAAATTACACTAACTTACTATTTTCTCTAGAAAAAATAAGAAGAAAGACATCCTAACTCACTGTGGAGCTAGTATTCTCTAATACCTAAATACCAGATAAAGACATTATAAAAAATGAAATCTAAAAACAAATATATCTCATGAATATCAATGCAAAATCCTCAATATTAAATTACTAAATCAAATCAAATCCAACATGTATTTCACTAAAGAAGATATAGAAATGGCAAATAGCACATGATGAGATGCTAAATATCATTTGCCATTAGGAACTGTAAATTAAAACAACAATGAGATACTATTACACACCAATTAGAATAGTTGAGATCCAAAAAACTGATGATACCAAATGCTGATGAGGATGTGAAGCAAAAGAAACTCATTCCGGTGGCAATGCAAAATAGTACAGCCACTTTGGGAGAGAGCTTGGCAGTTCATAACAAACTTAAACATAGTCTTACCATACAACCCAACACTTGTGTTCCTGGGTGTTTAACCAAATGGTTTGAAAACATATGTCTACACAAAAACCTGCATGTAAATGTTTATGCATAATCACCAAAACCTGGAGGCAACCAAGTAGTCCTTCAGTAGGTGAAGGAATAAACAAACGGGTACATCTATGCAATGGAACACTCATGATTACATATAGAAATATTTATAGGTATGCATATATGTACAGGTTAGTATAAACACATATATTTGCTTGCACTGTCAGCTGGGAGTGCCTAGAAGCCGTAACAGCTCAGTAGCAATAAGCACACCTAGTGACCAGATCTTGGTTTCTAATACGATTCTCCAATAAAAAGAATCAGGGCTCTTGGAAGAGTGGCTGATTCAAGGACTTGGGCAGGAAATACATTAGATGAGCCTGAAGCATCTTGTAGTGTCTGGAAGTAAGTAATTAAAAACACCCCACACAATTATGGGGTTAGTCAGAGAGATAAAGGAGTCATCAGAGGAGCTCCCAATAGCCAAAACTGCAACAAATGAGAACAAAACATATTATTGGATTATAACCCAAAATACAACGTAAACATCTATGAGTCCACACTGGTACAAGGAAATAATTGATTGAATGGATAAATAAATAAATGAATAAGAAGAAATGAATCTCCCATGGGGAAGAATTCCAAATTGATTCAGATACTCCATCCCCAAGGAAGTGAAGCATAACCCCATTTCTTGTATGTGGGCTGCACATAGTATGGGAAGTAGGAAAACACAGCATAATGCTACAATGAGAAACTTAACACTACCTCAGCCAGGTGATCAAGGTCAACATCAACAGTGATAAGTCATGTTGATAATGTACATTTGCTAACCTGTGATGAGGATGGTACTTTATCTCTGTGGTCTTGCTCCCCCAAAACTTTAACTCCAGTCTAATCATGAGAAAACCATCAGAAAAATCCCAATTGAGGAATGTTCCACAAAATCTCTAACTTGTACTCCTCAAAGCTGTCAAGGTCATCAAAACCCAGAGGAGCCTAAAGAGACACGATGACTACATATAATTCAATATCCTGGATGGCACCCTGGAGCACATGAAGGACGTTAAGTAAAACTAAACAAATCTGAATAAAATATGGACTTCAGTTGATAATAATGCATCAATATTGGCTCACCAATGATAACAAATGTACCACACTAATGTAAGTTAATAATAAGGAAAACTGGGTATGGGGTTTATGAAAACTCTCTGTATATCTTCACAAAGCTCCTATAAATGAAATACTGTTCTACAAATAAAGTTTATTAAAATAATTCAAGTACATGTACATATACACATATGTCAGGTGGTGATAACTACTAGGGAAAAAAATCAGGTAGGGGAAGGGGGATGAAGAATGATAAGAGTGGAGCAGGCAGTTTGTACAGGGTAGCCAGGGATGGCATTTCTCTGACAAAATGACATTTGAGCAGAGATCTGAAGGGAATGAGGGTGTGAGCCGTGTAAGTACTGTATTTAGGGGAAGAGGATCCATGGAGAGGTAACTGTAGGTATGGAAGCCCTGAGGTGGGAGTGTCCTTAGCACGTGGAAAGAGAGAGAAGAGGCCAGGGTGGACAGAGCAGCCTGGGTGAGGGGCAGAAGAGCTGGACATGATGTCAGAAAGGGAGTGGGCCTCAGGCCAGGCAAGCCTTGTTGGCCATAGATAGGACTAAGCAAGTAAATCAATAAATGAGATGAATGGAAACTCTTCATCTTGAAATTTATTCTAGGGACTGCAGCCTTTTTAAAAATTTAAATGAAGTACATAAAACACCATCCTCCCCTGAGCACACACAAATATTCTACCATAATAACACCAAAATCTCAGCCTGCAATTGTTCCAATGAGACCTGCTAGTCCCCTAGAAGCAGTCCAAGACATGTATTCTCCTTTCTGAAACAAAATTTGAGACTATTTCTAGATGGGCAAAGTGAAACAAAGGCTTGAGGCCAATTCTTCACATAATTTAATTTAAAAAAAAAAAAAGACTTTCATATGCCTGAAATCTTTAGATAATGGAAAGAAAAGTGGATTTTCCTCTCTTCGTTATTAAAGTAATCGACTCAAACTCGCATTTCATTTTGTACATGTAGGCATAACCCAGAGTCTGTAATTAGTTTCAAACCACCAAAGTAGAAACAGAATTAAAACCTCAAGTAACTGAAGGACCTTTCTTTCTTTGACATATTTGGCTTTCAATGCCTGGAGGCAGAAGGCAAAGATCCAAGAAGAAAACTCATGACAAGGACCTGTTTCAAAAACAAAACAAAATAACTTGCCAAGCATGCCTGGGGTGAGTCCAGTATAAGCTCCTTACCTGCCACTGTCTCCATCTCCAGTTCCATTTCTACATAATGAAAGGATGATGGTGAACTCCCCAGTCATCAGAGGACAGCCTGCCAGTCTCATCGACTGCACAGTAAGAGAGACGCAAGAACGCTCACCTCTTCCAGAGATGTGGACCAATAAGGATGAAGTCAACAACACTTTTTGATGAACTTCCCTTTAACCAGAAAGTTACCTAAACAACGGCATGCTATTGAGTGAGTATGGGAGTAAAATATGGAACTCTGAAGAGTGGGGATTTAATCTCAGAATATCTTGCTTTATTTATGGGTGGTTGGTGCCAAACTCCATCACTGGCCACATCGTTGAGGAGTTAACCTCTTGGAACCTCAGGTTCTTCATCTGTAAAATGACCTTGATAATGCCTGCCTGCAAAGCCCTTATCAATATTAAATGCAATAATGTCCCTAAAATGCCTAAAACTGTGTCTGAACTACAATAAATGATTAAAATTGATTGCTTTCTTTTATAAACATACTTATATATCCTATATTTGCACCTAACATGGATCTGGCAAATAGTAGCCTCTTGATAAATCTGTTGAATAATTGTCTGAATGACATATCTCCAGGGAGTTTTGAGTGATACTTTATGTAATGATACCTGATACAAGGCTGATAATAACCACCATTTTCTGAGCACTGACAGATAATCAGGTGCTGTGATATGTGCTCACATACAGCATTTCACTGAGTTTTCACAGCTATCTAATAAAGTTGGCTTTCTTTTAGCTCCTCTTTGCAAGCCAAGAACTGAGACTAAGCCATTTTCCTAGGACGACACAGTTGACAAGTGGCAGAACTAGATTCTGAGCCTACATCCTTCCGATTTCAGAGACCATGCCCTTACCTGCTATACCATCCCATGCAGTATTTCAGAGCACATTTTTTAAAAGGCACTTTTGACTTTTTTTGGTTAAGAAAGACTTAACTAGGGTGAAGAAGTCTCCTTGCTGTTCCCCATGATAGCCTTATCTGGTTGGATTGGCAGCTGTCAGGGTCAGGTGGGGCTGGTACATTTGCCAGAGACCAGCCCTTGAAAAGGTGGCTGAACAAGTTGTCCAGTGCTGTTCTAAGGAGCTGGTACAAATCTGGTGGGGATGCCACTCATGTGCGCTGGCGGGAGGGGAGGACCCTGGGTGCTGAGCTGGAGTGTTACCTTGAATAGAAGAGGTAAAAGTGCCCCAAGGGGAATAGCAAATTATTCAGAGAAGGGGAGCTGGAGGAGTGGTTCTGGAGCAGGAAGCCAGAACCAAGGGCGCTGAGAGGAGCCAGGAGCCAGGAGGCCAGAGTGAGGGTGTGGAGGATGGGAAGCAAGCAGGCAAAGGTTCCAGACAGGCCTTGAGCAGTACTGAGGAGGCTGTGGCAAGAAGCCTTCTCTCAGTGGGAGGTCCCTGACCCCAGGATGTTGAGGTGTGAGTGTCAAAGTGTGGCAGACCCTTCTGCATGGTGTGGGCCCAGCTCCCACTTGGAGATGCACAGGACCCACGCCCACAGATAGGTTCTCTCCTGGGAAATCAGTTTGCAATATACATAAGCCGCTTTGAGTCTTGCGTTTTGCTAAAACTCCATCACCCTGGATTGGGATAGCAAGTACTTATTGTAACTTCCTATAATCCATGCTAAACCTTGCAGGGACCAGTGTAACGGGCTCAACCACTTTTCCCCTTTTCATTTGCTAATATCCTTCTTCTGTGATGTGATTAGGGGCATTGGCTCCTTTGCTATCTGTAAAAAGTAACCACCTATAGAGAACCTGTGCATAGTAAATGAGGACCATCATGTAATGTGACCAGAAATAAAATAAAGGCCTGTCATGGTGGAGCCCGCAGATTTTTGCTCCCTTTGAGAGAAAAGCCATGTGGTCCTTTTTCCTCTACCGGACTCAGTAGTCCATGTGTATGTTTTAATTCATCCATAATGACGTGGACAATGCTAGCTGGTCTCTGCATCATCGAAGTACATGAATGAGGTGTAGTGAAGTAACTTTAACCCCAGAATGCTCTTCTGGGTAAACTTACCTTAGAGGAAGTCTGACAGTGACTAAAAGTATAGACTCAGAACCAAACTGCCCGGGTTCAAAGCTTAATTTCCCTATTTACCAGCTGTGTGACCCATAGCAATGTTACTTAACCTCTCTGCGCCTCAGTCTCCCCACCTATACAAAGGGGATAACAACGCACCCTATATTGTGGGGTTTCTATGAAGATTAAGTGAGTTAATATATGGAAAATGGCTGGAAGAGAATACAGAAAGTGCTGGCACACAGAAGTATTTACATGTTATCTGTAATTATTATCACCCCTTCCCAGAGCTAATCGGAAGACACAATGAGATGCTGTATAACTGAACCAGCATGTCCTTCTTCCATGTCCCCTCTTTCTTCACACAGCACATTTTTAGCATTGGAACCATGACTTGAACCTAAACCTTCAGACTCCAAGTCTTACGTTGCTCAGGCACGGCTGTCTCGTAGTAAGGTCTAAAACAGTGCCGGTCACAGCCCTCTGATTCCACACATGTGCCCATCTCTTTTTGCCATGCCCTCTGCAGTTGCCCCTAACCCAAGGTCCTGGGCCCCCATCCAAGGTTGCCTCACAAGTGCGTATCACACTTCTGGGTTCATACTACCTCCTCCTTCCTGCCCTTTCCAGCTTCCATCCAGCCTGCCTCTTCTTGTTCACAGAATAGTTTCTTTCTTTACGGCATCCACTGCTCAAAAGCATTCCATAGTTCCCCATTGCTGGTGGTGGGAGGGATCAGACTGGTCCAGGTGGTGTAGAGCTCTAATTTCTTGTGCTGTCCATCTGAGTCCATGAATAATTGATAATAGATAACAGCATAAGAACAAGCAGGAACAATTTTACAGGGAGAATTTGAATTATATTATATGGGCACACTATAAAATCCCAACCATAAGCACATATGTTTGCAGAAGAAAGTAACAAACACAAAATCCCTGCACTGTTGAAGTAAGCATGTGAAATATTCCTAACTTTTCCATTAATATTTGATGGCTATAATCTAAGCTTCAATGTTCATATGCATCATGGAACGGCTTGGCAGGGTTAAAGGAGACGACGTACACACAGGGCACAGGTCAGCAATGTCGCACGCAAGTGTTATCGCACTATTACTCTACACCTCAGACCTCCCTCCGTGGCCGTCCACATCCCGCAGCACATGCCCCCGCTCCATACCCCCCGTTCCGATGGCCACAGTCCTCTGGGGTCTGCTGGCCTGCTCCTTTGAGACATTTTCAGTTCTGTCTTCTCTCTGTGGTCCCTTTCCTCACTTCATGATGCCCAAATCTAAGCTGCTTCTTTCTAAATCCTGTCCCGAGTTCAAGGCCCAGCTTACAATGAACCATCTCTAGGAAACTGTCCACACGCCCCACACTCCCAGCCCATTCTCTTGTCTGAATTCACACCCACTAACAATCTGTTCTAAATCACTTTGAAAGTGTTGTTCCAATATTTTGGCTCACTTTCCCAATTAGATTGTAACTCTTTCTGGAGCAACCACTGAGATGCTTTTCTTTAATGTTAGTTTTCAGCATAAAACAAATGTTCCTAAAGTCCTCAGCCACATTTCCTCTGAGGGATCCCAAATGGAGATTCCTAGGAGCTCAGGGATCAGGAGTGGTTTCTCATCTTTTAGATGAAGATAATGGTACCAACTTCATAGAACTGTAGGATGGATTGAGATGATAGCTGCAAAACTTCCTGGGAGTCTGCTGGATGGAAAATATAATCTGACAGAAAAGAAGGAGAAGGCAGTTGGAACTGATAGGATCCTGGGAAAGGAGACGGAAAAGGGAGCACCTTGAGGAAATGCAAAGGATTGCTCATCAAACAGGCATGGTAAGCATCTCCTATATATCAGGCACTGTGCTAGGCACTTTATATGTACTCTATACAGGCACTGTGCTAGGCACTTGATATGTACTCTATTGGTGATGAGCACATGTTTTGGAGTTGGGCTATTGGGTTCTAATCCTAGTTCTACCTGTTACCAGCTGTGTGACTTCAGTTAAGTTACTTAAAATGCCTATGACTTACCTTCATCTTTACATTGGGATTATTTAAAGCAGGAGTTGGCAAATTTTTTTCTGTAAAGGGCCACAGAGTAAATATTTTAGGGTCTGTGGGATCACAGTGTCTGTTACAACAACTCAACCCTGCAGCCACAGAGCAGCCATGGAGTGAGCGTATGTGAATAAATGGTTGTGACTGTGTTCCAAGAAGGCATTATTTGCAAAAACGAGTAGTGGGCAAGAACTGGCCCACAGGGAGTAGTTTGCCAACCTCTAATACAGCATCTAGCTCATTGGGGCCAAAGAGGATTAAGTTCATGCTCTTAGAACAGTGCCCTGCACAGAGTGATTGCTCAGCAAATGTTAGCTGCTGTTATTATAATAAACCCATAGAATAGGTGTTAGAATGCCCTTTTAATAGGGAAAAAAACTCATGCTCAGAAATAAACAAGTAACTTCTCCAAGATTTGACATCTAACAGCAGCAGAGTCTGACTCAGCACTTGGACTTGTCAGACTCTGAAGTCTGTTGTTTTTCTGCTTCAATTTTTATCAACTTCAAAGATCTCATCAGAACGAAGACCTGATTTCATAGACCCAAAGGGAACCTTGCTCTAGTCCTCTGTCCCCAAGTGTTTTGGGACTAAAACACTGACGATACACTGAAGGATGCAACCGGGCTTGGGATCCAAACAAGCCTTGTAAGAAAGCCCCCAACCTTTCTTCCTCTGACTCCTGACCCCAGCCATCGGGGAACAGGTGTGGAGTCCATGCTCACGGCCTCTCGGGGCTCACACAGTCTCAGCCTTCCCTAGCCTCGGCGGTGGTTTCCTATGACACTGATGGATCAGCTGCCTTTGGGGAGCCCTAATTAAGTTCACAAATAGGGCAGCCTTCCCAAATCCCACATTAGTTCTGCTTTGGAATGCCAGAACTTTTCTACCATGGAAAAATGCTTCATGCCCTGACTCTTAACAAGCCCGGCAAATTCAGATGCATTTCGGGGGGAAGGGACATGAATTCCAAGCTGTTGTGTGAGAAAGCAAGGAAATAAAGGGCTTTTCTTGAAAGGGGAAAACAAAGGGCATCCAGAAATGTCACCGAAATGCCCTGCAAACTCGCCAGCTTGTCCCAAGTTGTTCTTTGTCTGAAGGCCTTGAAAGTATGATTTATGTAACTCTTCCTTGGGTCAATGATTGACTTGTTAAACCTGAGACTCCGAAGCTGGTACAGCAAGGATTTCTTCCCATATTTCAAATACATGAAATAAAAAGTAAAAATAATCCCCATCAAGTGGCACAGACTTTGTACATTTCAAAACTGTCCACCTGTTTCACTTATCTCTCTCCTCCTCCTCCTCCTCTTCCCTTTCCTCCCCGTTTTCTCACCCCAAAGACCAGATGGTCTGTTCTAGGGAAAGCCACTTTATTCTTGGCTTGGCCTGGGTAGCTAATTGTCCTCCTTATCAGCCTTCACTGCTGGGTGGCATGTCACAGGTCAGAAAGCACTCTTCCACTGTGGGCTATACACGCATACACACTGCTCTCACTTTCTCTAGCCTGATGAACTTGAAAAAGCTTCTACTTTAGGTTTTCAGACAAATCTAGGTTCAGGTCCAAACTCTTACTTTTTGGCTATGTGACTCTGAACAAGTGATTTGTCTTCTAAACTTTCAATTCCTCATTTGTAAATGGAAATGCTAATATAGCTACCTACCTTACATAGCCTAATTTAAAGATTAAATATGGTTACACAACGCAGCATGTTATTTGGTGATGAGTGAACGAACGACCCTCCCTTTCCTCTTCCTCACCTGCAGGAGAGAGATGAGAATCCGCCTGGGGTGGGGGTGCTGTCTCAGGGAAAGCTTGCCCAGTAGGGGCTGAGCCAGGCATCCTCCTGGTCCAGGGGCTTTTCCCTTGTTCAAGAGGCAGCACTTCCTAGTAGGAAAGGCCCTGGACAAGAGAGCAGCAATAACTCTGGAAATCCAAGGATCCGCTTCTCATGCAATGAGATTTGAGCACACAGGACTAGTTTTGATAGGTGAGAAGAAATACTGAAATGGGGGAAAGATGCTGGGTGGAAGGTAAAACCATCAAGTACATACGCAACGTCCTTCCCATCTCTCCCCCATTCCAGTCCTGCTTTGGAGAGGCTCGCAGACCATCGGTTACAGCAGCACAAAGGTTCAGGAGCCCAGCATTAGACATGTTGTGTTCTGAGCTAAGAATCAAGAAGCCCGGATTCTGGTCTCAGGTTTTCTCTCTATAACCTTGGGACCATCACCCCAGCTCTGGAACTAAGTGTCCTCATCTTTTAAATGCATTAGACTAGATGACTTGTCAAAGTCTCTTCTAGTTTTGATACTTATTGTAAAAATGTTTTTTAAATATACATATTGATTTTAGAGAGAGAGGAAAGGGGAGACAAAGTGGTGGGAGACAGAGAAGGAGAAAGAAAACATCGATTGGTTGCCTCTTGCACGCACCCTGACGGGGGATTTAACCTGCAACCTTTGTGGTATGTGCCCCCACCGACTGGGGAATAGAACCACTGACCTTTCGGTGTAGGGACAACACCGAAAGATCCAACCAACTGAGCCACACTTGCCGGGGGATACTTACTTTTTTTTTTTTTTTTTTTTTTTAAGTTAGAGAAAGGATAGCTGTAAAAACATACTCTGTAACAAGCTGGGGCATGCTCACTGAGCTCGAATGGGCCCCTTTGAAGCAGTGACTTTAGGAAGGCCTGTCCCCAGTCCTGGGATGCTGATTCCTCAGGCAAGTCCATTGTGGAGACTCCACAATGGCTGACTATCTGACAGTTCTTGCATTCCTCTTCACACCCAGGACACCTCATTCAAATGGGCTGTGACTGACTTCATGAACAGTGACAGACTCAGCCGTGTTCACGTGGAGTGTTTCAACAGTCATCGCCAAACAGAAGGAGCACAAAGGAGCACAGTGGCGAGAATTCTGGGGAGTACTATTTATGGCTGTATTTTGGTTTACCCTCAGCCTAGTACACAGGGTACAGCTGAAACTGGCCTCAGCTAAAAACGCTCTCTTGTTTCTCAGGGCAAAATTTCCAAACTTTTATACACAGCCTGTCAGCTCCAGGCCTCCTGCCCCTGCCCCTGCCTCCTCTGGTCTCCCAGAAAAACAGCATCACCACTCCTTCCTGCTCTCCCCATCCCCTTCCCCGCCCCCTCTTGCTTGGCTTCTGAGTCATTTCCATCAGGGCAGGACATATATTAATAGCCTTTCATTAGGGATTTGGAGCTGGACAGACCTGGGCTCAAATTCCAGATCCTCTATTTTATAGTTGTGTGACCTTGGGCAAGTCACTTTAACCTCTCTGACCCTCAGTTTCACAAGGTGAAAACTGAAAATAATAGTATCTACCCAACAAAACTGCCTTAAGAATTAAAATGATGCCCTGGCTGGTGTAGCTCAGTGGATTGAGCGCGGGCCTGTGAACCAAACAATCGCGGTTCGATTCCCAGTCAGGGCACATGCCTGGGTTGCAGGCCAGTTCCCAGCAAGGGACACACGAGAGGCAACCACACATTGATATTTCTCTCCCTCTCCCTCTCTCCTACCCTTCCTCTCTAAAGATAAATAAATAAAAAAATCTTTAAAAAAAGAATTAAAATGATATACCCTCTTATATTGCTGAAGACAAATCCTGATGGACATGCTTATTTGTGTGTTGTCCTCTGTCCCAATCATTTTGGACTGACCCACAGAAACCAGGCTCCTGCCTCAGTTCCCTTCCTGAGTTTTGCTCCTGTTTCCCATCTTGGGCCCCAGAGCCGCCAGAGCCAACGGGGCCAGGGCTCTGGCTGCGCTGCCATTCCTTCCGCCCAGGGACCCCTGACTGCAGGCGAAGGGGTCTTCCCAGGGATGCACAGGAGATCTAGTATCAATAATAGTTAATTTTATTAAGCACTTCCTATGGGCCCAATTTATCATTGTTTCCTCTTCATAACAAGCCTAGAGGTAGGCACCATTATCAACTTAATTTTACAGATCAGGAAACTGTTGGAGAGGTTAGGTCCAAGGTCACAGGGCCAAGAGCAGTGGAGGCAGAATTTTAACCCAGTGTCTTATACTCCAGAGCCCTCTCTTTTAATCACCAGCCTCTCTGCTTTTGAGCGTAGGGTGTTCACTACGTAGTCATTCCTATCTTTTTCAATAATCAGCACCATAGGGGCCACCACTCACTGAACACCTATCATCATTAGACACGTTATCCCACTTGACCTTCCCGGCAAGCCCAAGCAGCAGATCTTTTCAAACCCGTTTTACAAATGAGAGACCTGAGGGTGGAATAAGTATGTCATACAAAGTCAACTGGCTGTGCAAGGAGAGACGGGGATTCAGATACTATATACGGTCTCCTGTTGCTCCTTGCATACTGGACTATGTGATGGGTGCTTTATAAATAGCACTGAGTCCTGTAACAGCTCTATGAAGTAGGTAACACTAGGATGCCCATTTTACAGACAGGAAAACTGAGGCAGAGGGAAATAAGAAACTTGCTTCAGGCCTCACAAGTAAGAGTGACAGAGAGGGATTCTGAACCCACAGTCCAGCTCAAGTGTCTGGGCTCCCAGCCTTGAGTGCTGTGCTGATATAGGAAGTGAAGGGTACCAGCTGAGGAGAAGGGAAGAGATGATGTCAAAATACGAAGGAATTATCTTTGTACAGGCAGGAGGTTCAGTGAGATCAGAGGCTACAACAGCTTGCAAGAAGGGACTCTCCACCTCCGTGGGTTGCAGCAGTCCCCCAGAGTCTTGGCTCCTCTCCTCCAGAAGGGGTCGGCCACCCTGGAGAATTTTCCAGCATTGAGCAATGGCGTAGGTGTTTCGTTTTCTTTAGACCCACTGAGATGCATCATGAGGAAATTGTCTCAGACTCTTGAGCAAGTGGTTATCCCACTATGCAGCTACAAAGTCCTCCGAAGAGATAGAAATCAACACTTTTAAATGACCAGTTACATTTAAATGTCCAGGGCAGGGGAAAAAAAGCCTTTTATCAGGAAAGGCAGAAACAAACATGACTGAGTAGCTACCATGTGCTGGAACGTGGGAGTTGTTAACCCTCATAATAACTTTTTGAAATAGTGACTCACTCCATTTTACAGAGAAATAAACCAAGGCTCGAAGCAGCAAAGTGATGTTCCAAAACCTAGTGGCAAGTAAAGAAGCCTGGTATGGTCCACGGCCCCTATTTATGACTTCTGGTTACATGCTCCTGGCCAGCTCCCTGCTGCCTTCCATTGGCCTGGGACGAATCCGTATGGTTTTAGAATTTTCCCATAGTTAATGGCGAAATTACTAAGAGTGTCTGCTCAAACACAGAGACCATTCTGCCAACCTGGTGTGTTTTGGTTTAAAATGTTATTATTCTGAAAAACAGCTTCAGAAGGAGAAATAGTTTATAGGGAAAGTTTCCAAGAAATCTTGAAGTCATAAAGAAAGAGATTCACAGATGTGAGATATGAAAATTTAAAACTCCTGTACAAGACATCATAAGCAAAGGCAGATGACGAGAGCCATATTATAAGAAAATCTTCAGTATACATGATGGACACAGGATTGATCTACAGAGTATATAAAGAATTCTTCCAAATCAATGAGAAAAGGACAACTCCATAGGAAGATGAAGAAAGGATATTAATAGGCCATTAACAAAAAAACAAATCAAGTGACTGTAGCTTTAAAAAAAAAGTTAATTCTTCTAGTAATAGGGCAAAGGCAAAGGAAGAGAACAATGAACAGTCATTTTCTGCTCAAGAAATTGGCAAAAATGTTAAATGATTGACAATAACCAGTGTTGGCAAAGGCACGGGGGAGGCCATTGGCAGGAATACAAATTGAGACAGCCTTTGTGGACTACATTTTGACCACGGCTAATAAAGTTTTAAATGCACACATTCTACCAGTAGGAATTCCGCTTTTTTGTATCTCGCCAAGAGAATCTTCATACTTGTATGAAAAGAATCATATCAAGGATGATCCTTGTATCATCATTTGCAAAAAAGCTAGATACTAGACTACCTAAATATCTATCAATAGAACATTGATTAAATAATATTTTGTATGTGCAGACTCTGAAATTACTACCAACATTGAATAGACATGGGGAACCTCTATATTCATACATATATCCCAACATTTCTTGGAAATGAAAAAAAGAGTTGCAGAACAATTTTTACTATATAATCCTAGATATACATAGAGGTATGTCTGTGAATGCATTAAAAAGGTAAGAAAACATACACAATGTGTAATAGTGATAATCTCTGGGATCAGGAGAGGTTTCTTCCTCCTGCCTTTTACTTTGTATTTCTATATTGTTTGAGTTTTTACATTGTAAATGTATTCCTACTATTTTTCAATGATCTAAAGAAGAGCAAGTCTGGCCACAGAGACACAAGCACCTGCCTCCAGCTCTGGGTTATGGACTGTTCACCCAGGATCGAGAAATACTGACCCAAAGCTGAGGCTCCCTCCTCTGCTGATAGGAATGACAAGCAGCTCATGGGGAAGCCTCCTTCCCCTTATTCTCTCTCTCTCATTTCCAGAGGTGCTCTCACATCTGAACATGTCTCCACATATACACATATTCACTCAGAATAACTATTGCATGGGCTGGTTCACGACCCAAGAACTTCTGAATCCTGGGCCAAAGCGACTCTTTTCATCTTGATAGAACTCATACACAATCATATCCCAATCCAACTATACCAAAAATAACAAATTGTCAGGCCCCATCAGCACGAGCCTTGATTTAAACCGTGGGGTCCAATGGGCACACACTGGGTGTGAAGCCCCTTAAACAACAGCTCTGCTAGCCTAAAGCCTAGCAGATGTTCCTTTCGCCTTAGCTCGCCCAATATGTAAACTATGTGTTCAGGGGAAAGCAAAGTCAAATGACTCATGACAGAGTTTGTTTTTAGTATGAATTATTTTTTCTGGCTCCTTGCTTTTAAAGACGGATCCTTTTCAGATGGGCTGAAGCAAGCACTGCGGGGAGCTGGGATCATGAGCCCCACCACGTCCTCTGAAAGCTGGAAGTGGACGCCCTGGGAAAGAGAGTTTATTTCCCATTATGATCACTCCCATCACACATTGCTTCTTTTTCCTTTTGGGGGAAAAAGCGGAGGCTTCAATGAGGTAATCCAGGCAAAGTGTCTGCCCCACAGGTGACACTTGGGAAACTTACTGGGCTGGATGCCTCAGGGCAGAGATGGTGTCCCATGCACCGCAGTACCCCCACTGTTTGCCTGAGAATGGGGCAGAAAATTTCTGAAGAAGGAAGGCAGCAATGTACTCAGTACTTACAATGTACTAGGCACTGCTCTCACTGCTTGATATGGGTAATCTCAATCCTCACAAAGAACCTTATGAGGTAGAAACACATGTTACCCTCATTTCATGGCTGAAGAAAATGAGGCATAGGGAGATCAAAAACCAGCAGGCCACACTGGTGGTTAGTGGAGGGGCTGGGATCTGAATGCCCGGAGTATGGATGGCCCTAGAGTGGGAGGGAGAGAGGAACATGGGTCGACCAGAGGCTCCCTATGTGAAATCTAAGGGAAGGCTTCATCAGGGATAGCCTACCTCTTGGATGGCTTTAGAAGAACAGACACCAGGGGAAGGAGAAGAACGCAGGTGTGTGGTCATTCATGGCCCTGACAGAACAGATGGTAGAAACCAGAACCCGCCTGTGAGTGTGGCACATTAGGACAGCTTCTTAGGGTGCTCAGGGCCCAAAGATGCCCAGGCCTCTGGGGAAGTGAGTAGTCCAGGGCAGGGCTGCTGGCCGTAAGAATAAGGGAAATGCCCAGCTGCTGTCCACACACATTCACGACCTGCGCCTCCTCAGCAGGCAGAACTAAAATGAACACAGAATTCCAGAACTAGAGGGGGCCTTAGGCGCTGCCTGGCACCATTTCACTGCACAGTTTCACTGCACAGGTTAGAGAACTGTTCCTTACTGAATGCTGCACCACTAGTTAACGGTAGAGCAAAGACTAGAACCCAGGTCCGTACTTTCCAAGCCAGCTATCTGCCTCTGGCATCTAAAATACAGTAACAGCCACTTTCCTTTCTTTGAGATCGTGACTTCTTTTTTCAATCATCCATCCACCCCATAGGTCTCACACAGTGACATTTTAGGAAAGACGAATGCTGCCACAGGGCTTGGATATGGCCGCTTCCATCGGTAAGGCTATCCCGGAGCAAGACGAAAGCTTCTCTCACGCTCCCAATAAAACAGAATAATCGACAGGCAAGCAACCTTTTGATAGTGACGCATGTCTCCATAAGAGGCTCCCTCCAGGGAAGTTATGGGCAGAGTTTGGAACAGATGTATCAAGGCAAATTAACAAAATGCATTTGGGCTTTATACTTCCTTGTCATGAGCAGCCCTTACACCATGTGTGTGGACAAAAGCATTCATTCATTTATTCATTCACCCAAATTCACATGTACAGTGTTTTATCTAATACACAACTGGGTTCACCTCTAGGTTCATGAATCCTTTTTTCCCAAGATCTAAAATTCTGCACACCCTCTCTCATCTCTGTCTCTCAACACACGACACACACACACACGCATAGATTGACTCAAGTGTGGTTTTGTTACACTTCCAAATTCTGGCCCAATGCCACTCCCTTGGAACCTTCTCTCTGACTCCTCAGGCTGGGCCAGCCGCATCATGTGTCACAGCACAGAGCATGCTCTACTAGAGTCATCTAGTTTGTTGGATTTCTCCTCTGGATTAGTGTAAGGAGCACGAGCAAAAGGACTGAGTCTTCCTCGTTCAGAGTTGTGTCTGAGAACAGAGAACGGATCTAGCACAAGAGACTGGCACTCCAAAAACACTTGTTGGATAAAAAATGCAGTAAGAAAAATGACTGAAGAACGCTTATGACAGACTCTGCCTTCAGTAAGCTTCCAGTCCAGCATGGGGCGGACACACAAATGAGAGTTGCCGTGTGTGGGGGAAGCACTGCATACAGGGGCTGTTCTGTGCTGTGGCAGCACTGAAGAATGAATGGCCACCTGTGCCAGGAGGGCTGGGATTCCGCTTCTGCCTTAGGTTCATCTTAATCCGACTTTATAGGACAGAAATGTGTGGGGTATGAGCATATGTAGATGACATGCAGAGTGTGACCTTTCTCAGTCCGGTTCTCTTGCCTACGTCCCTCCCTGCCCCCTGGCTCCCATAAATGACATCTCAGGATTTTGCCATTCCAGACCATTTCTTTGAATTCAGTGAAACCAGGTGTGCCACAGAAAAGTGTCAGAGATTTGAGAAGGGAAAGGGAGAGGAGAGCCACACCACAGAATTCTCCTTACTTATACACACTCCAGCCTCCCTGGTCTTTTTGTTTTCTTCAGACACGTTCGGTCATTCCTACCGCAGGGCTTTCGTACTTGCTTGTGCTCGCTGATGTGTGGGTTTCTCATCTCAAACCTCCCTTCCTCAGGAGGGCCGTTCTCACTGCTCACAGAGCCAGTCCTTCATGCCCAGTCTTCCCGCTCCCTCTTTCTGCCTTACATTGCTTTACTCTATTTCACAACATTTTTTGCTAACTGAAATCGTATTATTTGTTGTGACTTTTGTTTCTGGAATTATTCATTACTGGCCTCCTGCCAACTGGAATATAAGCTCTGTGAGGGCAGACCTTGCTTTTCCATAGACACAACTGGAGGTACTCAGCAAGGAAAAGAAGACAGTTGTCAATGAGTGAATGAGGTGCACAAGCTCCCAAAAGGAAAGACAAAGTGACCTGAACTGACTCTCAGGGTCTAAGATGGAAATAATAATGTCACCTCTTTTATTGCACAGAACTGTGGCAAGCTCATACAGAACCTTGTTGAATCTTCCCTTCTGGGAGTTCGCAAGCATTCCATGAACAAATGTAAAATGGAGATAATTTTAGCTCCTGTCCCATGATATTGCTGTGGTGATATAACGAGTTAATTCATGTAGTTATTTGAACAGTGCTTGCCATATAGAAAGCATCAATAAATGTTGCCTATCACCCTCCTTCTCATCATCATCATCTACAAAGAGATATGACACAGAGGTAATACCTGTTCATAAGAATTTTATGATTTGCTACACATTATATTTACTTTTTCTTTTTAAAATGAAGCACAGAACTTCTACAGTGCACAGAGTTAAAGACTTTGTTCATGTCCCTATTTTGAATTGAATGTAGTGCAAAGACAGTTTTATGAATTTTTTATCAGCATTTATATAACCAAAGAATTTTATTGTGTTTTTAATAAGCACACTTATGATTGTCTCAGTCAAGGATTAAAAGTTGTAAGACAGGAAAATGTGAAAAACCACAAAGAACTGTGACAAACTAGAAGAAGTAATAATTAAAATACTGGTGGAGAGAATAAATAGGCTAAAGGGCTGAAATAAAACTTTGTAAGAACTAACACAGAGGGTTCTGAAGAAAGAAAAGAGAAGAACATCTGGAGATGTGAGAAGCAAGAAATTTCTACAGGGCAGTGAGTCGAAGCACCACGTACAATAATCACTTTGCTGCAATCACTGTGGGACGTGCCTGTTACAAGGATGAAAATAGCAAGCGAACTGTTGAAAACAAGAACAAGAGTTAAATGTGTTAAATAAATACAATGATATTTTAGTAATAACTAACAAATCTGCTAGAATATATTATACCAAGGTTGGCTAGTTTCCTATAAAAAGACTCTTTTTAGTCACAACTCCTTTTAGTTTGTCACCAGATTGGAAGCCTGATGGATGGAACTAGCAACTAGAACTTATCTTATCAAGCTGCCATTGCCTCCTCTCTTCTTCAACCCCAAGACCCACAGGCATTTTGCCACTGCACCTCAAAGAGCAGGGGGATTGCCTTTTTAAAAAGTACTGAGAACCTTATACCAGCACAAACAATGTTCCCTAGAGCCTCTAGGTGTCGCTATTGCAAAACTAACAGAACCTTGAATCCTCAAAAGAAAAAAGTAATCAACATAGTAAATATATTTCGTACAGGATACTACAAGCAGTAACAGCTCAAAAGGCATATACTATTCATGACAGAAGCTACAAACAAGTCAGTATCTCTATGACAATTATTAATTTCCTTCTTAATTCAAGGACTTAATCCCACAGAGAAGAGACATCTCATTTTTTTAGCCAGGAAAAAAAAAAATCAGGGTGATTTTCTTTCTCTAAAACATGTACATTTAAGGGCTCTGTGGAAATCCAAATGATTCTAAAAATTTGTGGTATAAAATGTTTTATAATTAATACTGGCTTGATAGCACAAAAAAACTAGCATTTAGAGTAAAAATATAAGATAGTGAAAAAAGTAGTTATTTGGTATTCAGCCAAAAGCTGTAATCTTATTAAATATATTTAAACATGGTTTTCATTTAGATTTGGCACTTTGATTAATAGGGAAGTATTAAATAATACCTGGCAGCTAAGAGTATATTTAGGAATCAGTGCCACATAAAACATACAACATGTACAGTTCGGTTTCGTTGTTATTTAAAGCTTTTCTGATCTCTTGGCTGTAAGCACATGCATATTAAAAATTAAGTACACACTCAATGCATGCTCAATCCTTTTAAAAGGCTTTTTTTTTAACCAAAACATGCAGTGAAAAATGAACTCAACTCTGGCAAAAGGTAATGGATTCATCCCTTTGGGGACAGCTGTCCTGTTTATCAAAAGAAAGGAGAAGGAAAGGTCAGAAACAGAAAAAAAATCCTAAGTGGTTATCAAAGAGAGATGCCCAACTTCAGAGAGGAGTTGCAGTTGGTTTCTACACTCAGGATTCCTTCTTTGCGAGAGTGGAGAAGTGGAATGAATGATACCTTTTACGTGAGGGTACTGGAATGGGATGAGAGTACCTTAAGATATGGAGAATGTGCAAATGGCTAAATGAATGCAGGAAGATGCTGAGTGACTCCCAATGCAGTTAAAAAGCACTTTTATTTTTTTTAAATGATGGGGTATCTGTAGTTTTCTGGGTATTATTTTAGGCACTAATCAAAGAGTGAGCACTGGGGGCAGAGGTGGTTAAGATAAGCCAGGGAAACAGAAAATGATGATGATGCAAATAGCCAAGTGCCATAATAGAGTTCTAATCAGTGTTTCTACTGGAAAAATAATATATCTGATGTGCAGAAGCTGCACATTAAGTGAACACTCTTCCTTTCCCAATATCATGAGGTTCCCTAAAGTCTTCAGGCTGGAATAAGACCCCTCCGAGTGGTCAAAATGTCACATAATATCACATTACATCTTCACACAACCCAGTAGAAGAGGTCATGGTATTATTACATTTTTATTTTGATAAACTAAGTTTAAATCCAGAAAAGTACAGAATACCTTATAACTTAAAAGGAAAAAAAAAACAGGCTCTTTGATACAGATATTATTCTATACATTCACAGATGACAGAACTGAGGCTCTGAGAAGTTAATTACATTATTCAAGATCACATATTTATTAAGTTATGGAGGCTGTACTGAAACCCAAGGTTCTTTTACTTGAAAGTTCATTTTGTTAACCTCTAACCCCTACAGCCCCACTCCTTCTCAGTGGCTGGCTGAAGACTTGGGGCAGGAGCAATGAAGGAAATTGGGAGTGAGGGTGGCAGGCACAGCATGCAATCTTGTTTATCTCCTTTGTCACCTACTTGCAAATGGGAGAAAGAGGGGCTGAGTTTTTTTCAGATACTGCTTCACAGTGCCACTATCATCCACAACCAGGCTATTTCTTGCCACTGGCCGGAAGTCACTACAAGGTTACTTAAGCATGCCAAAGTCTTCATAGCAATGATGGGTACAATCAGGGACCACAGGGAGCAGACTGCATTGCATTAAGAACACAACCAGGAAGGAAGGGAATTTTGACACACGCTACCACATGGATGAAACTTGAGGACATTATGCTAAGTGAAATAAGCCAGCTGCAAGAAGACAAATCCTATATGAGTCCACTTATATGAGGTACTTAGAATAGTCAAGCTCATAGAAACAGAAAGTAAAATGGTGGTTGCCAGGACCTGGATGGAGGGGGGAATGGAAAATTGTTGTTTAATGGGTATAGAGTTTCAATTTTGCAAGATGGAACAGAGTTCTGGATATTGGTTGCTCAATAATGTGAATAATACTTAACACTACTGAATTGTCCACTTAAAAATGGTACATTTTATGTTAAGGGTATTTTACCACAACTAAAACAAACTAACAAAGAATACAACCAGGAACGCCTGGTCCAGTGGTCATTTACAATACTCTTGCCTGGTACAGTATGAAGCTTGACTTTCCAAATTTTTAGATTCGTGGAAGTAAAAGTCATTTTGTGTTACATCCAAGCTACTTATTTGGAAAGCAGGAAGTCTGGAAGAAATAGTTTTTAAAAAATGTAAAATTTACATCTGCATGTTTCCTATGAATTACCATCCTGGTCTGAGCAGCAAAGAGCTCTCTGGCCATGAGTAAGGCACTTCCCCTTTCTGAGTACCAACTTCCTCATCTGTAAAAAGGAGGGACTGAGAGGGATGCTCTCTGAAGGCCCTTTCAATTCTCAGCTTCCAACTCCAGTTTTTCCAAACGCTAGCACTGTGTACTATATTAGGTGTACTTCACTTACATATACCACAGTCATTTCTGCAGTACCTACTCACTGCATTTTCCCTGAGAAATGAATGGAGGGAGGAAGGACGCAGGGTGATGTAGGCACACCGAAAGCAAAGACTTAAGGGTGGCCTCAAAGGAGCACTAGACTGGGAGTCTGAGCCTAGGAGTATAGTCGCAGGCTCCACCACTTGCTAGACACGTGAATCTGAAAGGAAGCATTTATGGGGGACTTTCACACATATTTGTGAAGTTATATATCCTAACAATACTTTAGACAGATTATTTATTCATTTTACAAATCTTGAAATTGAATCTCAGAAAACTACTACTAGTAATAATGATAACATTAATAATAACTACCTCCCACTTTTGATGAGCTCATTACTCAAGGCAAAAGGGCTCCAAAAGGGTAGATGTGGAGCTCAGATGCAAGTATTCTGATGCCAAGTCCAGAGTTTACTCCATCCTTAAAAGACAGGTCTCTCCAAAAGGCCACAGCATGATTAGCCCAGCTGTGGCAGGGAGAGAGATTTACAGCACCATCTTAGCATGTGGTTGGTGTGGTTTTTAAAGTGATTCAACATCTTCCATTAATTAGAGTTCCTGTTACCATGGTGATGGTTTATTATTGCTAGGCTGATAAGATG
The DNA here is from genome assembly GCA_039655065.1 of Glossophaga mutica. NCBI lineage: Eukaryota > Metazoa > Chordata > Mammalia > Chiroptera > Phyllostomidae > Glossophaga > Glossophaga mutica. Next base: position 42,222,369 of record CM077307.1, on the reverse strand, counting down.
GCCAATTCAAGAACACTATCTTCCTCCTTTTCCCTCTCACTCTCCAGCAAAGTTCTGTCTCTTTTTTTATCTTCTATCACCTAAGGTAACTGACCTTCAGCCACATGGTGTGATGAGGTGGTTCTCAAGCAAGAACTCCTGTTGGACCTCTGGTGACAATCTTTGGGATTTTTTTCCCTTTTGCTCAGAGCAGAGGCTCTGTTGAATCAACTTGAGTCAAATTTCATCTCTGACACTTACCAGCTCTCTGATCATTAGCAAGTTAATTATCTTTCCTGGGCTTTGTTTTTTCATCTGAAATAAGGGATAAGAAAGCCCAAATGGCAAGGTTATTTGGAAAATTTGGTGCAACAAACAGGAAGTTTCTAGTACAAGGCTTGCTATGTAGTGGGAACACAAATGGCAGTAGTTGTAATCATTAAAATAATAGCAATAATTATCATTTACAGAGAGATAAGAAGAGACAGAGATTTAGGGTTGGGAGTTGAGGTCATTTTACTTTCATTCATTAAGTATTCTAATGTGTTTTTTAATTAAAAGTGTTCTTTTTCTTTATAGCTCTTAACCCAAGATATAGTATGTATTTATTTGTGTTTATTTATTTTTAACAGTTTCTTCTACTCAACTGTAAATGTGGTAAGAATTAGAATGATGTTTATTTTGCCCATACCTAGGTGAATATTTGTGGCATGGGCAAATATTTACCAAGCAGCTACTCTATCTCAATTTGTGTCAGCCACTAGAAATATGGAAATAACTAAAGCAAGATTCTTACCCTTGAGGCATTCACATAAGGGATCTGTAACAACTGACAAAAGTAAAGGAAATGGGGTATTCATCCTTAATTCCAAAAGGGTTTTGTATAAATCCAGTGACATAAATGGAATTAAATCTTCCATAACCTCCTAGCACAAAGCGCTGATGTGGGGGGTGGTATGAATATCTGCATGTTCTAAGCACCAAGAAGGATTCAGACTGCTGGTGTTAAGCCCCCATCATAATCAGAAATTCCCTTTGAAACATACAGTTGAAAAAGAAAAAGAAAAAGAAAAAGAAAGGAAAGGCCTTTGAGAGGGCTTGCTAGCTGACTCTTCCCAGAACTGTCTGATCCCCTTTGCTGGTGAAGCAAGAGGTCAGATCCCCAGATGGAAAATCAATCTCCCAAAGTCGCCGGATAGAATTTCTAATTCACCGGTGCCATGACACGGAGGCCGTTTCCAGACAAGGAGAATGGGGCCCAGAGGCTTTAGCTTCCCCACCCCACTGTACACAGGCAGGCCAAGCTGACGGGCCACCCCCAGGAGCAAAGAGCGTCGAACAGCCACACAGACATGGAGCCCTCAAACCTACCTTTCTCAACTGCCTGGATCTCCCATTTGAATTTATTTTATTATTTTATTAAGTATTAGCATTAGTTACTTTAATATATTTTCAGTTATTTCCTTTGAGACAACCTAGACTAATGCTGCTTGTGTTTGGCTGTCAGGCCGTAGGGATAGGGAGTGACAAGGGTAGCAGGAGATACAGTTCACCTTTTACCTATGTTACATATTGGCTTCCCAAATGTTCCACTGCTTGACATTTTTGAAACTCAGACCTGATTCTTTCTGTTTAAAGAGGAGGAATCTAAGGCCCAAAGACAAACTTCTTCCCCAGCCTACGCAATGAGCTGTTTGGTAACTGAACCAACACTAAGAATGGGGGATCTTATTTTTAAAAAATGAGTGTAACTGAGAATCAGAAGAAGCAGTCTGGATCCAGTGTACACAGAGAAAGTAGTTTTCAGAGATACGGCTGAGAACTAGGTGGTCTAGGATTGGAGTTTACCTGTTAAAGACTCTCTATCCACAGCAGCACCAATGCTATAAGTGGCTGGCTTCCTGTGTAATTGCCCACAAGTGGCTGCCTTTGAAACCAGCTCCAGGGGAATCACAAAGTATCTCCAGGTTGGTATAACACACATCTATTCAGCACTTACTCCTGCTGAAGGATGAGGAAGACTTGAACCCTCACCTGGAAGCTCACACACAAGTAGGGCAAGCAGACACTTACACACCTCCAGGCAGTGCTAAGAGATAAGCACAGGACACAGGAAAGTACAGAGGTCAGCCTCACAAAAGGAGCTTCCCAAACTAATGTTACAGGAGGGTTTCAGTATTATCCCAGTGAGCAGTCTATGGGGTCTGAATATCTGGGCTCACATCATCCTAGCTATGTGGCCTTGGGGAAGTACCTAACCTCCTTGTGATTCAGCTTCCTTGTCTGCAAAGTGCAGCTAACATCAGGACCTCATGGGATTGTTGAGAGGATTATGTGAGGAGTTATATACACAAAAATTTAGGAACGGGGTGGGGGTGCATACTCTGGGAGTCCACTCTGCTATCATTTTTAGGAGTTCCTTGAAGATAAGGGTCTCAGCTGCCCACCACACTACAATACACTGGACTCATTAGAAAGCCTACCCTTTCCTAGTAGTCTAAGCACTTGCTTGAATCCCCACTTTAGGATCATCTAAAAATTTCTCCTCCAGCCTCTGTGGTTAGCCAGCTTACTGAGATGAAGACAACTGCTGTAATCCAATCATTCAAAACAGTCTGGTCTGTGAGGATCCCTCCTTATCAAAGATGCTGACAGGTGAAATTGACAGGGCCAACTTGGTGGGAATCTCACTCTGATCTACTCCATCTGACACAAAGGCTCCTCTAGACGGAGGTCAGCTGATGGGGGGGGAGGGGCAGTGAAGGGCAGAGTGGGTAGATTATGAGCTGGTGTGAGGTGGATTTGCTTGCTTCCCATGTCAGTGGCATTGTCTCAGAAGGTACCTTCTCCATTCTGAAATTTTCAAATATGATGTTATAACACGCTGGATGAATGTGCTCTAGTGAGACAGGGCAGCTTTCTAGGGGCCTTTAAAGAGTATTCCCCTTCTATATCAGGGACTCTATAAAACTATCAGAGATAAGTAAAAACCTTTGCTACTACTCCCAGGCTGAATTAATTTACAGGAGATTTTCCTTAAGCAGGAAGTAGTATTAACATCTAAAAAGCACTTAATGTTGATTTTTTTTTAAATGAAGCTATTAGCCTATGACATTTTTTAAAAAAACAATAGACAGAGTCAGGGGATGATGAGCAAAGGATGCTCCCCAGACTCCTGATCAAATTCCTAATTGATCTATTTATAGTTAACAACCCCCACCCCCATCAACTGTAGCCCTTACATTTCCAGCTTTCCCTTCTGCTACTCCAAACCTGGGGTCCTTCCCAGGAGTTGAGTGGCTCTCCCTTCCACCTGCATGCATTCCTTTGCTCTCACTAGCACCTCTGTCTGAAAACCCTCTTCCTCCTGCTTCTCCACTTATCCTAAGTTAATGTTTCCATTTCAAGCTGCACTTCTTATGCTTCTTATACAGAACCACACTTCTCTCCCCTGCTTGTAGCTGTTACCAGAGAGTAGATTACATAATGGCCCTCTTTGGTTTCAGGTTGCTTCGTTTTTATTTACCTAGCCTGACTGTCAGCTCCTTGAGGTGGGGAACCTGGTCTTCCTCGACCCCCCCCCCCTTTTTTTTTACTTGTAAAAAACAGCTCACCCTATACACCACATAATCTAGTACTACTTTGATGTCACCAGTAGAAAAGAGTGTGTGCTTGGGGACAGAAAAGCCTGCATTCCAATTCCAGCTTGCGTATTAACACCCAATGTGACTTTGGGTAAGTGCTTTTAGTTTTCTGAGCCTCTTTCCTCATGTGTAAAAATGGAAGCAATAAACTAACTTTCCACATAAACCTATTAAGAATTAGGTAAGAAAGCTGGAATATTGCTTCTGTAAGGAAATCTCTACCAAGAAGGCCAGAGCAATAGGAATGATGTATGCAGCTTTCTTACGATCTGCTGTGAAATAGGAAGAAATCTTGGGAAACTGAGGAACAGGTATAAGTCCCTAATAAACATAGGCTCTGCGACAAATAGACTTAAGTTAAACTCCTAGCTTCATTACTTAACAGCTCTGTGGCTCTGGGTAAATTACTTCTCTTCTCTGAGCCTTCATTTCCTCATTTGGGGGATGAGAATAATCAGTGTGAATGGTCCATAGCTCTGGCTCAAGAAAGAGGAGTTTCTATTCCTTTTTACTAGATACTGTCTTTAATGTGCCTGGCTCTGGCTTGTAGTCAAGTCTTGTCTCCTTAAAAAGAGAGCCTATTGGCCTCGAGGCCTAACTCAGAGCTGGGTATTCACTGAAGATGCTTAGGTCACTTTCTTGTCATCTGGGCTTCACTTAGATAAAGTAAACTGCTCTCCATGATAAGTAGCTACCCCTACTCCAGTAGGCCTAGCTTAGCTAATTCCAACTGGGAGAGGAGAAGGGAGGCAAATTTCACAGGTGATGTCAAAGCAATTCAGAGATCAGCAACAGCAGGAAGCTATTCCCTTCTTAGGGATCAAGGGACAATGGGAGGCTGCTATATGACCACAGCCCGGGGCTAGAGATGTCGGGCTGGAGCTGAAAAGAAAGAAGGGCTGGGTGGCCAGAACTGGAACCTGAGAGAGAGAAGCTGAGAGCTGGGATTACACAGGAGATGCAGCTGCTGCTATAGGGAAGGGGGAAATCACCCGACTTCTCCCCTCTTCCTGCACATCAATCTTCCACCTATATCTCCCATTGGCCAAACCAGAGGCCAGTTACAAGGGAGCCTGGGAAATGTAATATGCAGCAGAGGAGGGGTGAATAAGCTATCAGACAGGAACTAGGTAAAGGATTGCCCAGATATCTTTCAATAATACATGGAAAGTGCTAAAATAGCATGTGATTGATAATCAGCTAATAATGATAGTTAGCAACATAATATTGTTATAAATTTTATAACTCTCACTAAAAGTTTATACCAGTAAGTGTGATAACACTTTATACATATTATCTCACTGAATCGTTGCAACAATCTCATGAGGTACCTAGTCTTAATAGTCATGTGTTTCATAAAGGAGGAAGCCAGCTTAGAAGGGTGAAGGGATTCACTTAATGCACAGCTATCACATTTGAACTCAGGACTGAAGCCCAGAGTTACGTGACGTCAGAGTCTATGCTCTTAACTGTGGCCCTAGTTATTACTTATAATATGAATCATACTCTTAAGAGTAAAAGGGAGGGTACCAGATAAGTCAAACATAAATTTCTCATAATTACTGGGAGAATATTTTGAAGACCAAAATTTCCAGGGCTGAGAGCCTAGAACACCCTGTGAGCATTAAATTTGCCCTAATAAAAAAAAGTAGAGATTAAAAAACAAGTATATCACCTAAGGTAGTTTATAAAGGTCCATGGCGTTCCCTCTTGAAGGCAACAGGGTATTTTTGCTAAGAGGATGCCAAGTTCAGTGGCCTCTGTAGGCTCGCTGTTTACTGACATTTGATATGCTTCAACATCTGTTGCCCTTCTCAATTGATGGGTGCTTCATTTTAGCACTTCCCTAATGCCAGGCTGGTAAAAAGCCTTAGTACTGAGGTCCCCTAAGACACTCACAGATCAGTGACGCAGCTTTGTCTATAAAGGGAAGAAATGCTCAGGGAAGAGAGGTGGAGGGACAGCCATGGACCACGTTGGGTGGTCTCAGCTCTACTCCAGGGACAAACAGCGTCTCCAGAAAGTTATAAACCTGGGAGATTCATACTCTGAAGTTTCAATATCATGTTCTCGGTTCTTAAGAAGGTGAATTCTTCTGCTTCTGTGAAAGTTCATGGAACAAGTTCTAGGTTAACTTGTAAAGGACTGGCAAATGTAGAATTTGGCACCAGAAAAAAATGTGGTCTCTTTTGGAGAACTGGCACACTTCTTTGATCCTGTGAACACTATATGACTCCACACATTTCCCAGTTTTGTCTTGACTGCCTGGAAGCTCAAAGTAATCTCCTTATTTATGGGTCAGAGACCCACAGGCCAAATCCGCCCCATAAATCTCTTTGGCTTGTAACTCACCAATCCAGGATTAAAACACTTCACATTTCAGTGTCCTTGGGCAGAGCATACATTCTCCAACCCAGTACAGAGTCAAACCACCTGATCCTCTGCTGGTATCTTCCTACATTATATAAATTACCTGGAGTCTGAAGACACACAAATTTGAGGGCCCTCTTTCTCTAGGTTAAGTAGTTAGTGTATTCACCTCTTTCTACATAGTTTCTGACTTCAGAGTTTTATTTTGATTAGTTTTATTCTGCTTAGTCATGTATTACAAGCTTCCTCAAATCCTTTGTGGAAGCTGAATATAAAGGACAAACAACTAAACAAATTGCTTTCTTCCTTAAGCAAAACTGCCAACATCAGTGTAAGCAGCTGTATTCTCACTGCATCCAAGGACTGATCATTCCTGGTGAGTCACTCTCCCTAGGAGAGTGGCCTCCTCCACTTTCCCTACCTGTTAAAGGATTAGCAAGGCTGTGGGCTCAAGCCTATACCATTCCCTCAAGCAGCAGAAAGAATGAATTTCTTCCTCACCAGCGGATGAGGGGCCAGGACACTAGTGGCTTCTGCCCTATTTCTAGCATCTAATACGTAAATCTAGCTCTAGGTGCCTCTGAAGCACTGGGCTGCAGGGGACAGCAGAGGCCGGGTCTGGAGCCAGACTGCCTGAGTTTATGGCCAAATTCTCCCACTCGCCGTCTCTGTGACCTTAGGCTGGCTTATTGATGCCTTGATGTCTCCATTTCCTGCTTTATAAAGTGAGACAATGATACCACCTATTTCACAGGTTTGTCGTGAGAGTTAAATTAACACAGGAAATGACAACAGTACTTTCTGTGTGCCAGGCATTGTGCTAAAATGAGCTTCCATTCATAGAATCCTGGCCACAACTCAGTGGGGTCAGTTAACATGGAACTGAGGCTCAGAGAAACTAAGTACCTTCCCCAGCAGGTTCGTTCACACAGCCAGCAAGCCAAGGAGAAGCCATCGTCCTGGAGTGCAGCAGTATGACCTGGAGAGCCACTTTCTCTCTTCTGTCCCATCTGATTTCCTCCTATCCTGCCCACAGTGGACTCAGCTCGCTCATCCGTGCTTGGCAGAGCCCCCAGAGTACCACGTGGGTGTGCTGTTCCATTCACTGTGTTGAGGTGAAATGGGGATAGATTTGTGTAGGACTGAGGCACCTGTTCCTCCCTCTGCTTTCAGAGAAGGCACTGCAAAGGTTCAGCAGTACTGGAGTCACAAGCCCACCCCCCAAGTTCCACCTCCACCAGCCCCATCACTAGCTAATCCTCTAAGGGCCCAGTTCAAATGGTGCTTTCTCAGAAGGCCTTTCTCAGCTCTCAAGACAGTGGAAGACACTCTTTCCTTGGTGCTCCATTACCTCACTGTATAGCAATTATAACAAATGAATAACAGCCAATGTTAAATAAACACTATACCACACTGCACGTACCAACATGTTTGCTCCTTACAACACGCACTGTGAGATAATCTATCTGTGATGCAGATACTGCTTGTCATATTTTGCAGATGAGGGCTGGGACACAAACAGAAATTAAGTAACTTACACCAGGTAAGTGGCAGAGCCATGATCTGAGCCCAGGCCCAGGCCCCACGGTCACTGCCATTACACTGTGTGTTGACTTTTTCATAACTGTATCTGTCTGTGTCCACCTCCTCCCAGCTAGGCTGGCCACTCCATGGGCACTAAGATGTACATGATTTTCCTTTGTCCTGCTACCATCTAGAACTGTCCCTGTCACATGGCAGGCTCCTGCCGATGAACCTGGACTTAAAGAATTAAACAAGAAGCCTTATCACTTATTTGAATCAGGGCCCAGACACGTCTTTCCCAGACCCAGCCAACGGTCATCTGCCAGCCGGGCTATCACAGCCCACCCGACCTCCAGCAGGCGAGGACGGAACAAAATGCATCCTGACATCACAGGAAGGACCCAAGGAAAAGGTGCATTAATGGGGCGAAAACAAGCCAGCAGGGTGATTAATTTGGCTTCCTCTTCCATATTATGTTTATACAACTTGATTATATAGCACTTAATTACTAATTTGCCCTACTTAAACCAAGAGTGCTTTTAATTTTTAATGAGATAAGGGAAGAAGATGCCTTTACTTAGTGAGGAGTAGCTATTTTATTTCCTTCTCTTGTTTTGTCCACCAATTAATAACATTTCTAAGGAAATGCATCCCTCTCATGAATTCTTTCTCTCCATCTTCTTCCTGACCTCCCAGGTTTAAAAAGAGATGGAAACAGACAAGAGCCACTTAGGAACAAACTGACTTTGCTTCCTCATCTGGATGGGCTGAGAAAGGCTTTGTACAGTTGAGTCACATGGGACCCACACATGGTGCTGATTTTGGGAGCTGGGAATACCTATTCCCAGAAATCATAACTTGGTTGTAACTGGCAACAGAGAACATAGCCAGGGGTCTCCAAACACGCCATTGCCCCCCATAAGGCCACATTGTTTCCTGGGTATTAATGATAGGGAAGTGTAAGTGCTGCCCAGGGGCAGTCGGGACCTAAGTAGAGCACAGACATTGGAGTCAGATCTGGACTTGACCACTAGCTCTGCCACTTGCTATTAAACCATGGGCACATTACTGGGACTTTCTGAGTCTCAGTTCCCTACCTGTAAAGGTGAGGTGAATAACCCAACTTGCAAGCATTAACTATCACCTGAGAGGAAGTGCAGGAGAATATTAGTTTTCTTGTCTTTAGCATAAATGAAGCAGGAGATGAAAGTAGGGACAAGGGAGCCCCTTGTGAGGACTCCAGCATGTCTGTCATCACGTGCAGGACTGTGAAGTCTAGACCAGTGCTACTTAAAAAGCAGGTCCGTAATGACATAAGGAGCTTGCCCCAGAATGTGAACAAACACACGGACTCCTTCACTGAGAACGTCTTGCTATGAATAAAACGTCATAACTGATTTACATTCTGAGGTAAGTATCTTATTGCATTGCAAATCTATAACACAGCATTCAGAGGGGACCGCTGGTCCACAGCCTGACCTGACCACCTCTGCCTGAACGACTAATGGACATCTACGTGTTCAGCCTTTCCTGGGCTTAGCCGGGCTCACTTGTACCCATTACACCAGTGACCTCCCTTTCCTTCTAACTTTGAGTCTGACCGATGGGGAGCCTGGCAAGGGATCAGAGACTGGGAGGAGAATGAGGTCAAGAACCTAAGTCTGTCCCTCCACGGTCTGTGACCCGCCAGCCAAACCCGCAGCCTCCACACAACCCTCTGTTCTGGGGTCACAGTACCTGTGCTCTCCCCTCCCCTCTTCAGGTCTGGCCGTTACAAACCCTAAGGCACCACATCCTCCCTAGCGACTTCTTGATGCCCTGGTCCTCAATCTTATGAACAGTCGCTCCACTAAAATCTCTTCAACTATCCTACTTTGAGGGTGCAATGTGTGGGGATCTAGGCTAACTCAGTGACATTTTACTGTGCATCCTAATTCTAGTTGTCTATTTCTGATGCTAATGTTTTAAATAATGGCAATCCCATTCTGCCCTAGACGAGTCCATGTGTTCGTGATCGATGTGAACAGTCCCCAGCTTTGCAATCCCAGCCTAGGCTTTAGATTCTGGCTTTGTCCCTTTCTAGCCTTGGCTTTGGTGAATCACTTGACCTCTCTTACCTCACCTGTAAAATTATTATGATAACAGTACTGGAAATTTCCTTAGACATTTCTAACATGTTACCAAATTTTTAAATGTTTAAATTTCCTTGATATCCTTGGTTAAAGATACTCCACTCAAATTTCTGAACCCACGGTGCTTTCTTACAGTTTACTGCAGAGAAAAGTACTTCTAACAAGCAGCTGCATTAATGACTTTTTCCTCCTGCCCAGTTCTTGGTCATCTGCTTCAATGCTGCAACCAAAACTCCTTCACAGACTTTAGTGCGACCTCAGACATTCCGTGACTCTGAACCAGACTCCCTCCAACAGTACGTGGTATGCATGTGTGTGAGTGTGCACATGCATTTCTCAGGACTTTTTCCCCCCAATTAAGGGATGATTCCTAACTTAACAGAAAGTCTTGTCTCTCCTGATCTCTTATTTGGTTCCACAGCCTAATTCACTGTGTTGAATGTTGAGCTTATACAGCACAAGTCTGTTATCCCTGAGTCATCCTAGTGTAAAGAAATAAAATACCAAACCTATTCATTTCCAATGAGGCTTTTTTATGAAATATAAAGGCATAAATGTTAATTAAAATGAAGAATTAATTCCTCATAAGCATGTGTTTCTATGGAAAGATGTTACATACTTTTCAGATTTGCACTAGTATGAAAGGTTGTCTTAAATAAAATGAAGTCAAAGAGTTAGGTAAACTTTATTTTAGAAATACAATTCTGTAACCTTCTAAGTTTCTAATGAACTCAGTTGATGTTTCACCAATTTTTGCTTTTACAACAGTCCCATTCGTAAGTTCCTGAATAAAAACTTCAGGGGGAGGGGGATATTTTGGAAAAATGTTTGTTAGCCTAAGTCTTCATGTTAATAATAATACCATAAAAAGTGTCTTTCAATTAAAGCTCTTAATTAGTTAAAGCACTTTTTGATATCAACTTCTATAAAAGGTAAATGGGCAGATTATGATTAAAGGAAATACATTAAAATGATATGGGTGAGCATATTATAAAGTATTCTCCCGGCAAAAGGAATTAGAAAAATGTCCAAATCAAAGAGGGCACATTTCTTATTTTTATTTCCATATCTGATACTCAACCACACAGTGCTGACAAATGTGTGCAGGTGATATTTTCTATAAACCACCCCACCCTGTGGAGGGCAGCTGAGTTGCCACACTGGAGCCTGTGACCTTTCCCAGTAATGGGTGCACACTTACTGGGATGTGGTTTGATGGGAGAAAAGAGCATGGACTCTGTAAGGAGCAAGGCTGTACGACCTCCCCATTCCTCACTGTCTTCAACTGCACAGTGGGGACCGTTCACACCCACTGGTGGCTGCAAGGGTTCTTCTATAAAGGATCGGGGACAGGAAGTGACCGGAAAGGAGCAGGCCCTGTTCCTGGATCACACTAAAAGGAACAGGAGGGTCACGTGTTCTGGATCTTGTATACTGAAATAAGTTCTGAAAACAGAATTTTAAATGTGAGCTAATGTTTTGACTTAACATCCACGGTTCCATTTTGCAAAGTGGGTTGGAACCAGGAGATTTACAATTAATTAGAACCTAAAGGTGTTGCTTTTATTTATTTATTTTTGAGAGGGAACAATTCTGGAAAGGATATGAATGTGCTGTTAGTGCTGTTAACCAGGTGTAGCAATAAGTGTAATGAATGTTAGGGCCCCTATCACATTCTTTTTCTTCCCACATTCTTAATTTAATCCTTCTTTAAAGTACTAATTACCATTCCAGGATTTTGTGTTGACTCTCTATAAGGCACTGACATATGGGACAGGACGCTCTGAAAATTCAATCAGAAATCTGAATCTATTTAATTAGAAACCAGAATCTCATGTCTCCAGAAACACATGCTTAAGCAGCAGAGGGCAAAAGTCAGCTACACAAAGCTGATAGTATCAGGACCATATGTGAAATGAATAAGACTATAAGAGGTCCGGGGATGAAAGCTAACTGGAACTAAAATTCATAGCAATAGACAGACTCCTTGTACACAAGAACTGTGAGCCCTGAATTTCTGCATACTACAGGTGGGAGTTAAACTGTTAATATGTATCAAACTTGTACATGTCAGGCAGACTTTTGACAGTTTTACCTCATAATGTAGTTTAACATAACTTAGGGTGAGTGTAAAAATTCAGCCACAGAGATGTTAGTTGCAGCATCTGTTCAAAACAACAGAGGCAACCTAAATATTCAAAACAGGGGACCGGTGAAAAGTCACGGTCTTTTCTATGGGGTAGAAAGTTGGGCAGCCTGCAAACACAGTAAATAAAGGTGCTTATGTATGTTTTGGGGTGGGAGGGAAGGCTACAAAACTATGCACTGTGTGAACACATTTTAAAAAAAGTAAATAATGATTTAAAACTATGTATAAAAAGATAAGGATGATAGCAACCAGAATCTTAAATAGTGGTTATTTTAGGATAGTAACATCAGTGTTTTCATATTTTTCTTTCAGCTTAACTGAATTTTCTTTTTGTCCCCAATGAACATGAATTATCAGTTGCATTCCACAAAAAAAGGGGAAAAAAAGCAAATTATGATTGAATGTGCCAAGAAATAGGATAGTTTCATATTTCTGAACATCCATGATATATCAGTCTTTCCAAACCTCTAGAAACTGAAGTCATGATAATCAGCTTTCCTTTGTGAATGTAAAACTGGTATTTATGGTGACAGGAAGCCAATGAGAACTAAAAAGCACAGAAAGTTGACTCATAAAATAAAACACAATGGAGATGTACTGAATTGTAGACAAAACATGGGCTTTGAAGCACTTCATAGGTGAGGAATAGAACTGGCTGTAAACGAAGTAAACTTCATGAAAAAGGATAGAAGGAGAGGCTCCAGCGAAGCCATGAGGATGTCTGCAAGGACTGATCTCGAGGGCAGGCCACAGTGGCCAGCGTGGATGGTTTATTTGTGGGCACACGTTACAGAACGGGTGAGGGATCGCAGCCCTCGACTGGCCACTCACACGTACTGGTCTGTTAGACGCAGGAGTCTGTCTGGAACGTGACAGGGAAAGTTGATGGCGGGGGCACACGAAGTCAATGGTTTGCGAGGCGGTGACCCTCACACTGGGAGGAAGAACTGTTTGATGAATCACTTAATTCCTGGGGCTTATTTTCTTTACACGGGCACTCGGCTTAAATTGATTGCTAAATTCATTTTGATCTTTTGTCACTGTCTCCTTTGGCTGATATTTGCTTCAGATGTTTCCTCCACTGCTTTTTTGGGGGGTAGGGTGGGGTGAAGGCGGGTGTCAGGATAAACATTACTGTTAGAATTAAAGCTTGCTTTGTATAGTCTTGGAACAAAACTGCCTCTGAAGATAGAGGAAATTTCGGAAGCGCATGCCATCTGTGGGGCCTGAAGAAAGCAGAGCGGAAAGCCATTTTGCGTGTCTCTTTGCCATTCGGTTGAGTTTTCTCTCAAGGCACCTTGAAAACAGACTCCTTGCTTTATGCATCCTTTGCATGTCTTAGAACCTTTCTACTGCCTGTGCTGAGAAAAGGTAAGCATGTTGATATTTCCTGAGCTTATTTATTCCAGTGTGTTAATTTTCTAGGGCCTGGAGCCCACAGAAGTATCACAAGATGCTCCCGACTTCTAACTGTAATTATTTGGTTTCCGGGTTATTCAGAATTAGAAATCACTTTGGAGTACACTGACGGCCAAGGGAGCAAGGGCTGACTTTCCAGGGAGGAGAGAGTGATCAAATGGAAAAGTCACAGAGGTCAAGACTGATTGGACCCCACACTCCTACCAATAACAGGAGGAAGCCTCTCTTCCTTGTGTCCCCTCCCACCTACTCAATGGCTGGACTCCCACCACAGGCATCTCTGTGATTTGACTCCATTTAATTGCTTAAGCTGTAGATATAAAGACCACCATGACGTGATCCTTGTGATGCTGTCTACTGAAACACAGTTTTAAAACTACTAAAAGGAGAACACCATTTCTGGAGGGGGACAATTCTTTAAGATGTTGTTCATCATTCTATTCTTTAGTGGAAATGGACAGCTATATCAATACTGTTTGTGAGATCCTAATATGAAAAGAAAATAGCAAGCAGACTTTAGATGTCTGAAGGAAGAGGGAGACTGTGAGAAGGAGAACATGAGTGGATAAAAGAACAGGAGGTGGACGCTTGGAATTGCCAGCAGGTTTCACCACGAGGAACAGCAACAGACCTCCTAATTGACTGATCTTTCCCACCAGAAAATCCCATCCACTGTCCCTCTCCCTGCATCTGTTAAAACTTTTTCCCAGACTTGAAATATACAGACGTTTGCAATAACTGTAAGTAAAACCCACAACTGTAAGGCCTCCTAAACCACTGGTGTCGCCAGTGTAAGGTACACAGCTCTACCCCTAGCTGAAGTCACTGATTCACGGACCTCGTAAATTGGGAAATCCTGTCTTCCCAGACATGTAGGTCCTTCCCTAGGTTGGCAGCTTGGAGCCTCTAGACTCCTCCTAGCCTTTCCTTCAATGTAGAGGAGATGACTCTGGCTTTTTGTACTGAAGTCTGCACACCTAGATAAGAAGTAAAATCCTCCATCTACCCACCAGAGAGGAGACAAAGCATCTGCCCTGCTGGAATCATTAAGCTGCTGGCAGGAATTGCTCAGTTTTCTTAAAGAAAGTAGTGTCAGGCACCCTGAAGCCCAAATTATGATCTTTGAAGTTCAAAAAAAAACCAAAACTACATTAAAATTCAGGTTGAAAAATATGAACCACAGCGAAGAAGCAGTTCTGGTTTACCTCAACTTGCCAGAATGCTGAGCTGGTCCCCAGGCCTGGAGCATACAGGTTGTCCAGGTTGGTGCATCTTCTCTGGAGAGGGCTGAATGAAGCCCAGTCTGCACGCGCTTACACTCCCGGAGCAGTTCCAAACATGATCATTAGCACAGTGCTGATAGTTATACCCAGGGCTCACGGAGGTCGTCAGAGCTTTCAAAGGCTCTTCGTATCAACAGTCTCGTGTGACTAGCAATTCTTCTTATGTAAATATTTTTTTAAAAGGAGAAAAAACACACAAAAGAGGCACTGGAGAGGCCAGGTGCCATTGTCTGAGGCTACATAACGAGCAAACATAGAGGCCAATCCTACACGGATTCTCTCAGGAATGTGATGGACATCAGGTCCCTTTCAGTCGGGCCTCTCTCTACCACAATACAGAGTCTCCTACAACGAAACGCAGCCGGAAGAGGCGCATACGTCCTTGGGTGGAACAGGCAATACGAGCTTGTCTTTAAGATGCTGGGATCCTCGCAGCCGCTGCTCAGGCCACCAGTGCCAATATTCAATGGACCGTATGTTCAATTCTGCCCCAGAAGGTCAATGGAAACTCTCATGGAGTGAAGATGTCAGTGTGGAACTGTGAGGGGAGCCCTTCAGGAGTGGTAAGTTTCAGTCTGACCGAGACAGCAGCGGCGTGCCGCGAGTCACGGTGTGGAGTGCTGGGTGGCTCAGCCCCAAACTGTCACCTGCTCTCTGTCTGGGCTGCAGACGACTACTTGATGTGTGACCAATGACAATTCTTTTCAGAAAATATACCTTTAAACATTTTAGAAGCCAAAAAGTCTTTTTAAGGAAAAAAGAGAAAAAATAGAACAACGTAGAAACAGCATGAAAGTCAGGACAGGCTATGGATCCAGAGAGACCTTGGTTTCAATTCTGCTCTGTCCCTTATTAACTGCAGTCTTGGGCAAATTACTTAAAACCATTCCAAGCCCTGGTTTCCTCAAATATAACACAAGGATGGAAACATCTATCCTGCAGGTAGGAAGACATCAAAATTAAATGAGGTGTCTTAGTCTGCTTGGGCTGCCATGACAAAATACTGTCACAGAATGAATGTTTAAATAACAGAAATTTATTTTCTCACAGTTCTAGAGGCTGGAAGAAGTTCAAGAGCAAGCTGCCAGTGTGATCAGGTTCTGGTGAACACCATGCTCCTGGTGTGCAGAGGGCCACCTTTTCGATGTGTCCTCACACGGAGAGAAAGGGGAGGGGACGAGGGTGCAAGTGCACGTGTCCCAGCTCTCTGGGCCTCTTCTCAGAAGGGCACCCACCCCACGTAAGGGCCCCACTCCCATAACACCGTGGCACCCGAATCACCTCCCAAAGATGCATCTCCAAATACCATCATGTTGGGGGTTCGGGCTTCAGTATAAGAATTTTGAGAAGACTCAAACATTTGGTCCATAATATGAGGTAACATATGCAGGGCCTGAGCAAGCATCTCTACTGCTTTGATTTAGAAATCAGAATTTGTCCCAGGAATGGCAAGGCATCTAGTTGTGAGATCATCTTCATAAATTGATAACATTATGATTAAAAGAATAATTGATGAGTCAATGACATTTCATCAATAAATAAAACCTCTGTGTAATATTTCTGAGTACCATAAAATCCAGGAAAAGTTGAAGACTCAACTCTACTGTCTTTGTTTACAAACTGCAGTTAAACTCCCTAAGGCTTCATGAGTAGATTCAGTTCTTGAAGGGGCTGTTTCAGAGGCACCAATTCGAGAAGCCTGGGCAATATGAAGTGTACCACACTTCCCAAAATGTGGGGTACAAAGAGCACAGATAACTGAAATTGGACATGTGCATCTGTGTGTTTATAACAACGTATCCTTAAGTTCTGTTGCCTTTCCGGATCTCTGTTGCCCACGTATGTTGTTTTATCAGGCAGATTCTATGAAAAGCACCTGCCATAGCTCTCAGTACATAATTGGGTCCCAATAAGTTACTAGGCTACTGGAAAACCTGGCTTCTAGTCCTGATTTCGAGACCTTGGGCAAATCATTAAACTCTCTGATCCCCAGCTGAACGAATATTTCCTGAACTCTCAGGTGAGACTTAAGCTCCAGACTTCTTAGTTTGGGCATTTGCTACCTGTTTCAGCTTCGGCTGTTTCTCAAGTTCCTCCCCCAACCATAAGTAGGAGTAATAGAGTAACCAGCTGTGGGACTAAATGAGCATTCCTGATCCAGGGAAAGAACTCACGATGTGCTACTGATTATTAGCACAGATAAACAAATGGTCACATCCCAGAGCTGGCAGGTGTCCAGCTAGGACTTGAGTCCAGGTGGTTTGACTCCAGAGCCTGCGGTTACCACTCTACCCGGGCTGCTGCTTCTCTGCTGTTTCTAAGCTTGCTGTTAATACTACTAAGTTGCCACTCAAAGTCTCTCCACAAAATCCCATGTGTGAAATGTCTTTTGCAATTTGGTGGCAGGAAAAGCTTTGTCTCCTACTGAAACTGGTATGTTTCCTCTTTTTGAAAATATGAGTTATGCAACTTATCATGTGTTCTTTTTGTCTTGGCTGCCAGGAAGCTCAGAGTCAAACTGTGTGCTCAATCACCGCCGCCGAGTCGTTTCCTTCTTCCTTTGTCTTTGTTCCTTATTTTTTCCTTTTAATTCCTTTTTTTACTAACATTTTCATTTGTGTCTCTTGTTGATAGAGGCCTCAATGGTATTTGGACAGTGGTGGGTAGAAATGAAATCAGCAAATTCAGATCTAAAATTTATAAGAAAAACTTAAGTTTTGAACCTTACCTGTTCCACTTGCTAAAACAAAATGGTCAAAGGGATATTTAAAAGAAGTAATTTAAGGGCTACTTTAAAGGAGGAAAAAGAAAAAGGAAATCAACAGAAAAACAGAATGACCAGCACTAACAGAGGCCAAGTCAAATAAAAACTGCAATAAATATGTCTGAGGCTAGAAGTGTTTGTGCTTTCCCTGCCTGGAACCTATCATTTCTTAATTATATCTTATGTGTGTTTTGCAAGATGTGAGCTGCTGTCAAGAGGAAGGGCAGTCTCAGACAGGGGCAGTCCCACGGCCTACCCCCTGCTCCTCACATACCTGTACAGAAGTGAAATCCCCTGAGGCACAGGCACCCAGAATAGCAGCGCCCACGAGAACAGACTCCACCTCTTGGGACAGGACCACAGGCATGCCTGCACAGGATAAGACCACACCTTGGTTAGTGAGCAGGCCCGGGGCATTGTGGGGAGCCAGCAAGCAGCCCAGCAGTAAAAACACCTGATGTGAAGGTAGCAACAGGCGCCTCCTCCCCAACTCCTGCAGTTCCTTGTCTCTTGGGATTCCCTGAGTCTAAAGGGTTTCATTGCCTCTCCCTGCTGGTGCAGTAGCCAAGAGCCCCATGGGAGCCAACACCATATAGATCAACCCACGAGACCTTTTTGCCCAGGTTCCCCAGGCTTCTGCTAGCTGCAGCCTGCCAATTGGTTCGATACAGTTCAACAGACATTTCTTAAGTGCTTTGCTGGGCCCAGGGAATACAGAGCTGAATTTGACTCTGTTCTGCTGTTCCAGTCTCAAGGGGAGGTGGATGAGAAAGAGATAAAGGAGGTCAATTCTGTAACTGAGATGCACTAAAAAAAATGGAAGTACTAAGAGAGGGTATGACTAACCCCTCCAGTGGCTTCCAATGTCTCTGAGTACAAGGCAAAGCCTCCCCATGGCTGACGAGGCCCTCCAGGACCGGTGCCCACCCAGGTCTTCCTCTCTTCCCCCTCATCCTGGCTGCGTCGCTCTGGCCTCCTTGTTCTTTCTTAATTCTGCCTCAGGGCCCTCACCCATGCTGTTCCTGTCAGGGTCGGTCACTTCCTTCTGGATGTCCACACAGCAACTACGTCTCACTCCAAGTCTGCGCAAACTCGTCCCTCCCACTGTGACTTTCCTGACCGTCCAGTTTAAGACGACGACTTACCCACAGCACTCCTTATCCCGTTCCAACACCGTGTTACTAAGTATCTTGATTATGGTCTGTCTTCCCTGCTAGAACATAAGCTCCATGAGGGCAGGGGCTTTGTGTTGTCCGCTGCTGGATTCCAGGATTTGAGATCATTGTATGATATTTGGTAAGAGCTTCAGTGAGGAAAGAAGACATGTCTAGCAGGGGCAGGGCGTCATCAGAGTGGAGATGAGGATTAAGAGTGCACTTGAAGGATAAGTGCGGGTCTGCCAGGCAGGGAGGAACACATCACGTGCCAGCTCCAGAGGGGGAGGGTTCACGGTGGGTTTAAAATGAATGGCAATCATTGAGAAGTCTTAGAATTTTATATATATGCACGTGTATAATAAATACAACATATATAAAATATAGATGTGTTTGCTAATCAGGAGATGGCAGCAAACTCCACAGAGGTAAGCTCTATGGCCAGACCTATAAAATCTTTTCCTACGGAAGACAGCAGACTTATTTTTCCCAAAGACTGCACTCCTCTTCCTATCTTTTCTGGGAAGACTTCCCTGACATAACCTCCTTTGTACTCCCACCATCTCCTGCCTCACCCTCCCACTCCAGGACTGGGCCAGCTGGCCAGCCACCCCAGACACAGCGGGCAGGGAACAGAACTCTCACACACATCCTGGAGTGCTCAGGAGTAGCAGCCTCATGCTGCAGGGATGGCCAGTACTTGAGACTTTTTGCTAACAAGTAGCAGGTGGGACGGGGTCTCTGTGAAAAGCTTAGACCTGGTTCCACTAGCCCTGTGTCCTTCAGCACATCACTTAATCTATTTTAGCCTCAGTTTCCCCAGGTGTAAAATGGCGATGATGAAGAGACTTTCCACACAGGTTTGCTGTGAGGATTAATGAGAAAGGGCACACATGCAGAGCACATTTTCTGGCCTATGATGAGCCTTTAAGAATGGGGGCTGCTGCTGTTAGAATTATTATTGATAGTGCGTGGAGCTCTTCTGCATGCACTTCCAGGCTGGAAACTGGAGCAGCGGGGAAGGGACATCTCAAGGGGAAGGACAGACACCAGTCTGCACTGAAGGGCTGTGTCGGCCAAGTCGGGAGAATGCCTTCGCAGAATCCCAGGGTCATACAGACTGACTGTGACCGTGACCCTGACCGTGACCAACCCCGTGCACTAGGACTTTTGAGAAGACAGTTTCTCCAAATGTCATGCAGCTCCCAAACCCCTCTTCGTCCTGCCAAAAAACCTCAGCAGTTCTGAGCAGGAAGGAACAATTTGCAGGCCCCTTCCACTGGGAACCAGGTACCAGAGGAACCCTGCTGAGTTCCCCCACCAGCGCTCCAGTTGCAGCCCGAAGTGCTCTGCAGCCAGACTGCCAGGGTTTGCATTCTGGGTCCCTTGCTGACTTAGCTGTGTGATCTGAGGCAAGTCAGCTAAGCTCTCCGTCCCTCAGTTTTCCCACCTGCAAAGTGGGGTTAAAATTCCACCTACTTCACAGGGCTGCTTGAGGATTAAAAGTGCTATCGAGAGTAAGGCACTTAAAATAGTGTTTGCCTCACAGAAAGCGCTAAATTAGCACTGGTTGTTATCCCTGAAGTCTCCCCACACCTGTTACCTTGGGTGGAACCAATTCACAGCTTCTATTTGCCTCTCAGGTCAATCCCACCTCTTCCTTCCTGCCCCCAACCTGCTCTAGGTGCTCTGGGTCCGGCAACACTGTGTGGACCACACCTGTGGCCCAGTTGCCCTCTGGCTGCATTGTTGAATAAGCTCCAGTCTGGTGGCTGTCCTCATGGAGCCCTGTGGTCTTAGGTTGGTTGCCTCCCTGCCCTGGCCCCTGTAAGCCTAGAGAGTTGGTAAGGCTGTGAGTTGCCCCAGGCTGTTGCCTGGTGGCCAGGGTTTCCCTACACCCTGCCCATACCTCTGTAAACAGACCCTTTGCTTGACTTTTCTCTAGTTAATCCTGTTAGACTGTGTCCTCTACTCCCTGCCTGGACCTGACTCACAGTGACCCCAGCGTTCTCTAGGTCCCCGTAGTCTTCGGACACTGGAGAGCACATACATTCTCTGTAATGACCCAGTGAGCAGGGCATTATTGCCCTTCTTTACATCCCTACACCACTCTCGGTGTTTGGTTCATTGGCATGCTAAGGGAAGGTTCTGGAGGAAATAAATAAATGATAAATAAGGCAGGAAGAGGGAAACCCCTACTAAAATTGCTAGAAATGGGAAACAAAATCTAGAAGGAGGAACATTGAGTCCCCGGTCAGTGGGAGAAACCTACAATTACTTAGTACACACCACGTATTTCTTGAAACCACAGTTAACCAAATGCCCAGGGCACAAAGAAATTCTGCCTCTGCACGTAGAGGACGTTTTCCAAGTTGGTGAGGCCCCACTCTTCCTGCTTGCAGGGAGCAGGCTTTTCCCAAAACGGCAGAGGCTTACGTACAAAACATTAAACTGTTTTCTCCTCAAACACACCTCCTTTTTTTGGCGTGCGCCTGCTTAAGGAAAGAAGCAAACTAACATTTATGAGTATTTACTCCTCAGTACAATTTGCAGGAGGGAAATTACTATTATATCTGTCTTCTAGCAGAGAGAAATGAGGCTCAGAGAGGTGCAGCAACTTGCCCAGAGTCACAGAGCTGTTCCCACCCCCAACCCTGCTCTTTCCATCGCTCCGCACTTCCCCAAAGCATCTTCCACATTCCACTGGGTTTTCCGCAGGCATTCCTGAGAATCATGTACCAGGTCTGAGGTCCCTCAAAGTTCTTCTTTGCAGGAAAGCTAGAGCAATTACAATGTGTAAAGGCACCAAAAACTCTACCTCTATACCCTCTGCTCTGTATGTGTCTTTTACAGGAATGAAAGCAAATGTGGTCTTTTTTTCCCAGTGCTGGGTGCAGGAGAGGAAGAAGGCAGCCTTGCCTGGAATGTGAACTATTTTATCTGATGCATTAATGAGTTTAGCAGAACCCAAAGCATTTAAAGGCAGATGCACTTTGCCATCACTTGTCAGTCACAGGCTTCCCAAAGCAGAGGAATTCCAGGCCAAAGAAAAGGTCCCTTTGTCTGGGACTGTAACTGGTCCATAGTCAGAGACAAAGGGTCCAATTTCAATCGGAATCCAAATAACGATTAACAGCCTTTTCATTCAATGGCCTGAAGAACAGTTTCCAAAGCAGAACTTTCTGTGAAGCCGTTGCAACCCCCTGCTTCTGAGTCAGCTCAGGGATGTAAGGCCTGGAAGGGGACCCACTTTTATAAAGGCCGGAGCCTCCGCGCCTAGATGGGAACCCAGGTTACTCATGCTGCCCCGCTCTTGGAGGCCTGCTTCCCATTCCCTCTGGTTAGCCAAGAGGGAATGTGTTAGCCAAGGCTGATTTTATCTTCCAGTAGGAAGTCTTTGTGGGTGTTAGAAGGCTGGGAATTGGAAAGTCACTCACAGATCAAATTTTAAGTCTGACTCTTATCTGAACCAAGCTACTAGCTGAGTTTTAGATAGAATGGGTTTTCTCCTGGGGAAAATCACAATGTAATCTGGGTGCCTTTTCATGTTTTTCCTCTTTCTGCCTCAGAATGGCCTGCTTCCATAGGCTTTGGACACGTGGGGAAAGGAGTCATCATCATCAATGGTTACAAACTGGGCAGAAAAGCTAAGAAACCCAGGCCTGAAATACCTGGATTATGATCGTGGTCCTGCTCCTTATTGGATGTTTGAGTTTGGACAGTTGATTTAATTCACCTCCATGAACCTCAGTTTCCCTGTCTGTAAGACGGGGGCATCAATTTCTATGTTTTGGTGGTATGTGAGGACTAAACGTATATGGAGTGATTCACACAACACAGAGGGAGCTTGGTTAATGGTAGTAGTTTCCATACCTAACATCCTGATATGTTTGCCCTTAGACTGTGTAGTTTCTTATTCTGTCCTCTGGCTTGTGCCTCAGTCTACTTATCTCTAACATGGGAGAGAACTTTTGTTTGATCTCACAATATGTGGGGGTCGGTCAATTACACCCATCACATTTGGGAAAGCTCTCCCCTGCAGGAATCTGCATGGCTTAGGGGGAGAAGAGGCAAAAGATGCAGCAGAGTAGGAGTAGCAAACTTGACCCACTGAGCTGTTAGAGGGAAGGGATCCAGAAGGTAGGGGACAGCAAAAGATCATGATGAATAGAGATCATCGTAGGGTGGGCTCACATCAGGCTGGAGCTATGGTGCCTGGCCACCCTGGGATGGGTCCTGGGAGGGGAACAGTAGTCCCCAGGAGGCGCTGGCAGAGATAGGAGCAAGAAGGTAAGGGCACCAGGTGCAAAGAGATGGCAGTCCAGGCCAACCTCTGGGACACCAGCAAGCCTCCTACCATGGGGACCCCTGCTGGGGACCCAAGGGTCTGCCCTATGGATCCTGTTCTGCTTCGTCTGCTCATATCACAGAGGGATCAATCCATCAGTCTGGACTCTCTCCATCTGTGTCATGATTTTGATTCTGATGAGGGTCGTGGGGTCTTCCCATCTGCAGCCAGACCCACAGTTCCCACAGTAGCTGGGTTCTGCATTCCTTCTTCAAGAGTTTCCTTATCACTTTCTCCAGGTCACTGGCCCTGCATCATCATAGGTCCAAACCACGGAGAGGGGCCCCACTGTATTTTCATAATATCCTGTGCTCTTCTCACTTGCAGCTCTTGCCACACTAAATTTAACATGTCTGCATGCTATCTGCCTTCCTCAATAGAACTTGAACTCCTTGGGGGCAGAAATTATACCTTATTCATTTCTGTATCTTCAATATTCCCCACAATGCCCTGACGAAGTACTCAAAACTGTTGAGTAAATGCTTGAATTAGGACCCAGCCTTGCTGACCTCTTTTGTCTCATTGCTCCCCATCATCCCATAGCTGGATTCTCATAGAAGTCTCTTTCCCCATCATGACTACAAAGACTCCACAGTTATCTTTTATTTTTTTAATTTTTTAAAGATTTTATTTATTTATCTTTAGAGGAAGGAGAGAGGGAGAGAAATATCAATGCATGGTTGCCTCTCATGTGTCCCCTGCTGGAAACTGGCCTGCAACCCAGGCATGTGCCCTGACTGGGAATCGAACCGCGATCCTTTGGTTCGCAGGCCCGCGCTCAATCCACTGAGCTACACCAGCCAGGGCTCCACAGTTATCTTTTAAAAAATACATGTTAGTATAGTAAACATTCAAAACAATTTGGCGCACTACCCATATCCCCCTATTCTCAACCCTGCCTGGATCATGGACACAACCCTTTGCTGCCAAGCCTAAGGTGACCTTCTCTCCTTCTCAGACTTACCAGTAATGTCCGCATGCATTTGCACAAAAAGGGGGTTCTTGCTCAGGCCTCCGCACAGGAACAGAGTGCTGATCGAATGTCCTGCTGCCTCCATGGCCTCTATAATGAGGCGGGTGCCAAACTTCAAGGGAAAAACAGAAAAAAGCATCAGAGTGATAGCCAAAGAAAATGATATCGAACGTTTACTAAGTGCTGACCCCGTGCCAGACACTGCCCTCAGAGCTCCGTGAACACCGTCTCAGAAAGCCGAGACTCGAGGCCAGCAGGTTGTCTCTGGTCACAGGGGTCATTAAGTCACAGACTGGGGACTCCAAGCTCGGCCTGTCTAACTAAAAATCCTCTTCATTACTATACCATTTGCTTTTAGCAATTGTTCCATGATATTGATGAAAATAAATGACAGTATTAACACAGTTAATGCATATTAATATAGTTCATTCAAGTCAATATTTGATGAGGGTTACTGTGGCGTGGGCCTCCTCTGAGGTATGGGGAATGAAGTGATGGGCAACCCTGCTCTGAAAATAATGGTCAGTGGTCCCTGAGTCAACCTTATTTCCTGAAATAAGAACTAAAGACATTTGTTCCTTGAAAAAGACACCAACAAATTAAGCAGCAGAAACTGGAAAGAGGGCTCTCATTGCACAAAGAATGTGAAACTCAGACTTGGGGAATAGGTGGCAAAGGGCTAAAATGACCTTGTTTTCACCCAAGACCAGGTAGTGGTTCCCATAATGAAGCTGGAACCCATTCCCAGTCAGTCCTTACTGACCTGGGATGACGCGGAAAGCACATGCTCTGGTTGGCTCAGGCCTTTGCTGTATTTTCATCTCAGCCCTGGTGTCTTAATACCTTCCTAAAACGTGTTATCCTCATCCTTGCCTTGCTAAGTTTACTGAACTTGGAAAGAGGAAACCCTCGTGGGATCATCAAGATGAATCTTCATGTACAATTCTTTAGCTTTAGAGCTAGGATTTTCAAACAGCTAAAACCGTAATTTATTTGGAAGTTCAAAAACGAGAAGTTCACAAAGCATAACTTTTTGGGGATAGGGATTAAAAACAAAGAAAGATGAATTGTGATATGGACTTATGTGGCAGGAAGTAGTGTTCTTTTTTGGGGTTTTTTGTTGTTTTTGGGGGGGCGTGGAGGGATAGCCCTTAAAAAGTTTAGAGATGGAGCAATTCCGGGGAATGACAAAGTCCTAGGTGTGGACATGGGAACAAGATGCTGAAGCAGTTAGAGGAGAAGGTCAAGGGAGAGGAAGAGGTCAAGGATCTGAGAGGCCACAGGTGGTGCAGCCACAAAGAAGGCAAGTTTGAGCTGGAGAGACCGTGTGAGCCAGTGTCATGAATGAAATCGCAGCACTGCTGCCAAGTTGGCTCCCAGGTACAAGGTGATGGGGGAGGTGGGGTGGGGGCGGGGGAGAAGGTGGTTTAGCTGGAGGGTATGCCACATCAGAGGCTTAACCGAAGTAAAGTATGGAGATTTGGGAAGTGGTCTGCATGTTCCCGTGACCCCCAGGAGGTGGAATGTGGGGCAAGCGAAGCCTCCTTTGACAAGGCTGCATGCGGAGCTGTATCCTGGTGCCTCTGGGAGAGGGAGTGACTTGAGGGTGATCCGGGGACCAGGGAGCATGACATCCTGATTGCTGCGGAATAAATGATGAGGGAGGAAGGCAGCTGAGAAGCAAAAACACAGCGGTTTCAGCCCAAAGGTCCATGGGGTTTGTAGAAGTTATTAATGAATTTGGTAGGAATATGGATTAGGTAAAACTTGGGCCAACAAAGATAATCCACAGCTGTAGTGTTTTGTTTTTTTTTAATTAAAACATGTTGTACCACATAAGGCCAGATCCTGCTTATTGATTATGGGTTGATTACGCCCAGATGTTCTTTCTGAAGGTTTTTGGCAGTCATGAACTCTCTTGAGAACATAATAAAACCTACTGACCTCCCCAGAAAAAATTCATATACAAAATAATATTATGAATAATTTTAAGAGGCCTACAGATGCCCTTGTGTCCACTACTGGTCACTGAGCACCCATGGATTACAGGTAAGCCCTGACTGCTCTGGGGGCGTGAATCTACAGCAGCCAAGATCATGGCTTTTGAATGAAAAAAAAACCTAGGATGGTATTAAGGCATTTCACCTATTTCTTGAATCAGACCTGTACCTAACCTTTCTAAGACTTCATTCTTGTTTTTAAAATGGAAATAATGAATATCATATTTGTTCATTTGAAAATTCTGTGTATTTTCAGAATTAACATGAAAAAACTGAAATGCAACCTTAGGCTTCATAAAACACAATGAGCCTTACCTTTCGAGGCTGCTGTTGTAGTCAGTGTAGGTAGCAGAGTGTCAAGAGCATGGAAAATGTTTAGAGATGAGAGTCATTCTGGTCATTAGGCCTCTGCTATGCACTCAAAGGTCATCTCCAATCAATGAGAAATTTAAAGACTGCGTACTGTTATCCCCATTAAGGAGTTATATGATTTCCCAAAAGACACAGAAATGCTGTGCGAAATTGCTGTTTCTCGTGTTTCTAAATCCAGGGACTTGGGCGCAAGTGCCTAGAGGGCCTGGGTTGAGAGTCACACAAAGCCCATTGCCTGGGAAAAGGAAAGAAAGGATCCAAGGAGGGCACTCCCTCCACGGGGCCCTGACAGCCGTCTCTCCGGCCTGCGGCATTGTTGGCTGGAATTTCCCACTCGCCCGGCCTGCGGCAGGGCCTTCCCTCCACTCTGTGAACCGCCCCACCCTCCTTGAAAGGCTTTGTGCTAAAATAATTTTGTGCTCACCTTTCTGGAAAAAGTGTTTTCACAGAGAAATTTAAATTAAAATTAGGCTATTCCACTGGGAATGTACAGAACCAAATGCAAATCAAGAGACTTCAAATGCAAATAGTACTTTTTAAGGCTCTATTCTGAAAAGAAAACTATAGATGAACAGGCTATGGATAAACTGGGTGTTTGACAGGTCTTTCAATTAAGTGTGATCAAGAGGGAATTTTATTTCACGGAGGGTTTGTGCACAGTCCCGAGTTAACTTCATCACAATATCTCTTCAACTTCATCCTATTTCTACAAAATACCAATCATAGATACTACTACAGAAAGGAATTTGTTTAACTTTAACTTATCAACAACAAACAAGTATCAGGGCCTTCTTCAGAGCCAATGAAATATAATTTCATTTTCAAGTTTAATGTTGTAAGAAAATATCTATTATCAGAATGCTTAATTAAAATGCACATTTTTGCCTGAAAGATCAGCACAGCCAGATACTTTTGCAAAAGAGACTGAACTCGCAATTCAATTGATCCCATAATAAAGTCTTATTGAAAAATCTCTGTCTTAAATTGCCTTCCCTTCTTAGTATTATAAAGGTCATCAAGAAAATAGACAAAATAAATATGATAGCTTTTAGTACACGTATGGTCCATTACAGACAAGATTGATTTTCCAAATGTCTGGTACTTAGGAAAACGTACTGGGCTCCCCGCAACTTCCCACCCCTCACATGGCCTTCCTTAAGTTTATCCTCATTTACACATTTTAAGACTTCTGCTGCAGTGTTGTTAGCAGGCTGGGGACCTCGGTGAGACGATCTGGCCAAATTAACAATGTTTTCTAAGAGTGGCAAGTCAAAACTGCTCTTGGGAATGCCCGGAAGCTTATTTTATCCATGAAACTTTTACAAATAGATCAAAGAGAAGTGCAACGTGATGAAGCACAAAGAGCAGAAGCCTGGGAGTGAGACAGAGGTTCGAATTCCGACTCTGCCATGCACTAGCTGTTCTGACCTTAGCAACTGGATTCCCCTCTGTCTGTAAAATGAGGACCATCTCATCTACTTAGAGGTTACTGTCTTAAGACACAGGTGGATAGGGCACTCTGTTTGGTGCCTGGCACCGAGAGTGGGTATCAATGACAGGTAACTGTCATTATCATCACGTGATGGTGCCCCTTGACCCATCCTATGGGGTCTTGTTCTTCACATCCACCTCTTAGCAAGGACTCGGAAAGATGAGCATCACACAGCTCTGATTTTCCAGGAATGTTCATTTCAGTGCAAGCACTTCATTCCACTATAACAAGACTTTTCATACAGTAACATGAATGAATCAGAAAATATAAGTTCTTCAACACATTATCTATTTAGTTTTATTTTAGAAATCCCAGCTCTGCCCCTTACTAGTTATATGGAACTGAGCAATTAACCTCACTGAGACTTAGCTTTCCAATCTGTGGAACAAGGACTGTCACACCTGCCTCTTGAGACTATCAGATAATGTGTGTAAAATATTTAGCACAATGCCTGGCACATAATACCCCAAACTACATTATTTATTACCCTCATGATCACTAAATAAATGTTCTTACTGCTGATACACATTTTTACTCTCCATTTTCATCTTACTCGTCACTCCTTTAATTTTGACGGATGTCAGAATTGTCTGTTTTTGACCAAGTCCCGACAAGTAAAGCAGGCTGATTGATTTCACCGAACTGGTCAAGCTATTAAATCAATACGACAGCTGCTTCAGAAACACCGAGTCAAACTGGTCTATAAACTAAGAGGACCATTTAAACAAGTTGGCTGATTCCATACTCCTACATAGTTGCACTCAAGACCACACACTCCTTGAGTGGTGGGGTCGTTCTGTTCTCTTATCAGATGTGCACAGGGCCTGGACACATCCGAACATGAGAAAACTGCCTTTGTTGGTGACACGGGTATGTTCAAAAAATTCATGTGGTTTCATTATTTGAAACAATGAGACCAGGAAAGAGGTATGCAGAAACAATCATAGAATAACATATAAATATGTCCATTAACAACTTTGTTTAAATAGGTATGTTCCTGAAAATGAATTTTGAGTATGAATTAAATGAACTGATTTTTCCTTTATGTTGGTCCCTATTTTCTTTCCAGAGTGGCTAAGTCTAACCGGATCACCTGTTATATTTTGGGCTTCCTCACACCTCTGAGACCCTGAAAGCCATAACCCAGTACCCTGAAAAGGTTCTTTCTAACATGCACACACACACAATCTTTCATGCACGATTTCAGGGTGGAGAAGCTGCTTATAGCCCACGCATGGATCACCTCTGGAGAGTAAGATTCCTTAAACAACCATGTTCAAGCTTTTAGAATTTTGTTTTCATTTTTGATTGGCCTTTGGTTTAGGAACTCCTCACGCTTTAGATTTAAATTGTTCCCTTTCTTCATATTTAACCATCAAAGCTTTCATTTAAGCAGCTGATTATCTAAAAACAAATACTTTTGTGTTCTAAGAAAGCTTACCATTTAAACAAACCCTGTGATTAAATTTTTGCAAAGTGCATAATCATCATGTGTTTTATAAAGTTAGACATTCTTAATTCCAGTTTTTTCTTTTTGCCAATATACATGGCATCTGCACACTTGCTTCTATTTAACTGAACTTAGAAGATAAATTAGACAAATGACAAGTATGATGTTCAAAGACTTTAACACCTTTCAGCTATCTGAGGTTATTAATAAAGCAGGTGAAGATCTTTATCAAGATTTCCTTCTGAACAGACACCCATATCTTTTTGGCAAGATCCCTTTAATTAAGAATCTCTGTCACAAAAGCCTATGATGTAGCCTGGGGAGCATGGGGTTTAAAGTTTATTGATACCATAAGTCTCTGTAAAAATGGCATTAAAACTCCCACACAACCACATCAAAATTACAACTAAACTACACAACAACCATCATTCAGAACTGCCTAAAATCTTGCTGAATGAAAGTCCTACAACTAAAAATGTAAAGAAGCTGCCACATCGAGACTGGTAGGAAATGCAGAGATGCTGAATAAGCTGGTCTCACACCCACATGTGGCAGATAAAAACTGAAAAGGATATCTCAGCCATGGAGATTCCCTCTGAGGAGTGAGAGGTCCCATCCCCACACCAGGCCCTCTAGCCCAGGGTTACAGTGCCAAGAAGAGAAGTCCCCATAACTTTTGGCTGCAAAAACCAGCCAGGATGTGGCAGAGTGAGACAGAGGGCTTCTGGAGTCCCAGGAAGTTCCTCTTAAAGGGCTGCACATGGATTTACTTGGTCTACCTTGCTCTAAGCTCCAGCACTAGGGCAGCAGCGTGAAAGGCACCAGGGACACATGGGGAGGAACTGGACTATCTGGCATCAGGGCTAGAGCTTCAGGGGCAGCTTTCTCCAAGAAGGAAGTGCTAGAAGAGGCCACTGTTCCTTTTCCAAGCCCTTCCCCTAGAGCCAGCAGGTGGATACCATTATCTGAGTCTCCATCTATCTAGCTATCACTGTTTGCCTGACCTGGTGACTCCCTGAGACCCCCACACTCCTAATCTGTGGGCCCACCTAAGTTGTTTCCAATGGCTTTCCACACAAATGACCTGTCTTGGCTCATGCTTCAGACTTTTCTATAATCTCTTGAATAAGCAGCATCTGGCCGTGGCATGCCCTGTATCTTTCGCTAAGTGGCCCCAGGACCAGCACTAGTAGAAGCTTGCCTTGGCTCACCACTTGGCCTCTCCTGGGCAGAGCTCAGCACAAGTAGCAATCATCTGCAGACTGCTTTGTAGCTCAGGCTGAGTGGTCCCGGGCAGAATACAGGTAGTAGCTGACCTTGGCTTGCACTTCGTGGGAGGCCCCAGAGCCAACACACCTGGTGGACAGCTTCAGACTATGTTGAAGTATCACCTGACCACCTCCACAAGCAACACACTCAGGGGTGGACTCAGTGGGCATCAGAGCCCTGCTAAAGAAAGTCCTGCTCCACAGGGTGACCCTTCATGGTGGTCAGAGCTAGTTCTTGTGGCCAATATACCTACATGTAAGTCTCTCCCACTGACTTGCCAACAGCAATCAAGGCTCAACTACAAAAAGAGGGTATACACAGCTCACATGTAGGTGTGGGGGAGGGGGTGCTAAGCATCTAGAGTGCCCAGCTCCAGAGAAAAAAGGAGGCTGTGCCACTGGACCCTACAGGACACCCACTACATTAGGTCACTCTACCAAGCTGCGGAGACACTGCAGCTTTACCTATTAAAACAACAACAACAACAACCCTACAGGGGGGCTGCCAAAATTAGGAGACCAAGAAACATGTCCCAAATAACAGAATGGAACAAAACTCCAGTAAAAGAACTAAACAAAATGGAGGCAATCTACTAGATGCAGAATCAAAACAGTGGTCACAAGGATGCTCAGTGAACTTAAGGGAAGAGTAGATGAACTTACAGAGAACTTCAACAGCATAAAAAAAGTACATAATAACCATAAAAAAGAACCAGTTGGAAATGAAGGATACACTAACTGAAACGAAGAATAATTTACATGGAATCAACAGTAGAGTAGATGAAGCCAAGAATCAAAACAGTGATTTGGAATATAAGGAAATAAACAACACCCAGTCAGAACATCAAGAAAAAAAAAAAAGTAAAAGAAATAAGGATTGCATAAGGAGCCTTTGGGACAACTTCAAGTGTACCAACATTCGAATCATGGGAGAACTGGAAGGAGAAATGAGAGGGCAAGAAACTGAAAATGTATTTGAAAAAATAATGATAGAAAACTTCCCTAACCTGGTGAAGAAAACAGACATTCAAGTGCAGGAAGCACAGACTCCTAAATAAGATGAACCCTAAAAGGTCCACACCAAGACACATCATAATTAAAACACAAAAGGTAAAGACAAAGAGAGAATCTTAAAAGTAGCAAGAGAAATGCAATTAGTCACCTACAAGGTAGCTCCCATTAGGCTGTCAGCTAATTTCTCAACCAAAACTTTGCAGGCTAGAAGGGATTGACAAACAATATTCTAGGCGATGAAAAGCAAGGAACTACAACCAAGATTAATCTACCCAGCAAATCTATCATTTAGAGTGGAAGGACAGATAAAGAGCTTCCCAGACAAGAAAAAGCTAAAGAGGTTCATCACCACTAAACCAGTATTACATGAAATGTTAAAAGGTATTGTGAAGAAGAAGAAGAAGAAAAAGAAGAAGAAGAAGAAGAACAACAACAACAACAGCAGCAGCAGCAACAACAACAACAACAAGAAAAAAGATAAGAAATTTGAACAGTAAAATGGCAATAAATACATATCTATCACCAACTGAATCTAAAAAACAAAATAAACAAATAAGCAGAACAGAAACAGACTCAAAGATACAGAGAACATTTTGACAGTCGTCAGATAGGAGGGAGGTGGGGGGATGGGTGAAAAAGGTGGAGGAATTAAGAAGTACAAGTTGGTAGTTACAAAATAATCCTGGGGATGTAAAGTACAGCATAGGGAATATAGTCAACAATATTCTAATAACTATGTATGGTGTTAGATGGGTATGAGCTTTATCTGCATGATTACTAGGGAAACACAGTTGACCTTTGAACAACACAGGTTTGAATTGTACTCATTCACTTATATGCAGACTTTTTCAATAAATACTAAACAAGTATTTTCTCTTCCTTATGATTTTCTTAGTAACATTTGAAATTTTTTTAAAAGTGGCATTAAAGTGTCTTACAGCAATGGCTTGAACTGTAGCCAGGTAGAGAATGGCAAGATCATCAAGGTCCTGAGACAGTTTCAATCCGGTGACCTAGAGAGATGGAAACAAAAAAAGAAGATGATGGCCAAAAGGAACTGCCATGGATAGAGTCAGTTCCCATGAAACACGTTCAGATGTGTTTCTTGCCAAAACAAGTTCATATGCAAATCCCCTTTTTGTCAGCTGAATGTGAAATGACTACTAAATTATTTAATCTCCAGACCTGGGGAAACTAGCTCTTCTTCAGAGAAATCCTTTGCCCTGAATTAAACAAAAACAAAACAAATACTATAGAAAGATTGTGTTTGAGATTTCTGAGCATGGAATAAAATTTATTTCCTCCTCTTTAAAAAATCTTGTATTACAAACATCTTTGGCTTATAGGAATCAACAATATGTAGCGGTAGCATTCTTACAAAAGCTGACCTTATTTCGAATTTTGCTACTGTCAGGACTCAGTGTGACAGCACCCAGAGGGTATTCAGGGTAAAACAGCATGTCTGCTATAAATGTTATACCTACTAGGGGATAATTTAGAATCTGTGGCTTGCAAGGGAATCCCATTAAAATCAATCGGAACCACATGCTTACACGCAGTGTGTCAGTCTCTGAGAGATTCCAGAACTGAACAGGATGTTGGGTTGGGAGGCCTTTGAGAATCACTCACCATCCCACTTTTATGACTCCCATTCACCAAGGTGTTCTCTTGGGACCTTTCTAGAGGGTTAAGACTGCTGGTTCTGTCAAACCTAGTGTGATGTTTATGGGTGCTGATACCAGAGTTCACTTCATATTTTCACATTACAAAAATTAATTCACCTAACATACTTTTACTCAAGGCCTACAGTGTGCATGGTCCAAAATGCAATGAGGTGCTAACATGCATCCTATATTACAATAGGCCCCTCTTCTTCACCTCTCCGGATTCCATCCCCAGCCACAATGAAGGGGACAGTAGTGGCCTGTTGGCAGGACACAGATACCATTCTGTTCCTGAAACCAGAAACTTGGAAGCACTCTTCCTTGACTTTTCCCTCCCTTCCCATATTGAGCCAGTCTCCAAGTCTTGTATATTTGATCCCCCAATTTTTTTTGCCTTTATGCCTTCTTCATTCTCACTGTTTCGTACCCAGACCACCCTTATGTCCTTCCTCATTGCTGAATTAGCCCTGAGCAAATACTTCTTTCTAATGGTGCTCCTCTCTACCATTGAGCTAGTGATCATTCTCAAATGCAAATTTGATCATATAACTCCCTGTTAAAAATTCTCCACCTTGCCCTGATTTAAAAAAAAAATTTTTTTTAAATTTTTTAATCCTCACTTGAGGACATTTTTTTCATTGCTTTTAGAGAGAGAGAGAGAGAAAGGAAGAAAGGAAAGGGGAGACAGAAACATCAATGTGAGAGAGTAACATCGATTGGTTGCCTCCCATATGTGCCCAGACCGGGGATTGTATGTGCCTGGACTGTGGACTGAACTTGCAACCTAGGTATGTGCCTTGACTGAGAATTGAAGTCACAACCTTTTGGTCATGGAACAATGCTCCAACCGACTAAACCATACCAGCCAGAGCCTCTTTGCCCTCCATAAGAAGCAGAAATGTCTTCTCCCTAGGCTCACCCCTGTTCACTACTCCAGTGTCCGAGCTTGCTTACTTAGCATCTTGCGCTCCAGCTATTCTGAGTACTCATCTAAGTTTGTTAATAAGGGGATTCCTGCAGAGCATTTTTCTTGGCAAATTTGGGCAGCTAGATGAGAAAAATGTCTTTAATTTTAACCCACAGGGACATGGAAGGTCTGAATGAGAGACAAGAGAGGAACTTGGGGGTGTATTCTCTCAAGCCAGTAACTCTCTGTGAAGGGACATCTCTCATGAAATTCTCCAGAGATCTACACATATAGTAAGCATGCTTGAACTAGGAGAAACATAAATAATGCTGACAATATAGAAGTTCATTTCATAATCTTCCTCAGGAAGTAATTTGCCTACAGGAACGCAGAGGATGGAAAGCAAAACCTAGGTATTCTGACAGACTTTCCTGATGTTATTCACCACAGTGTCTCCAATGCCTAGCACTGTGCCTGGCACATAGCAGACACTAAGTTAATACGTGTTGAATGTGTGAATTAGTGACAATTCTATGTTCTCTCTTCTTTTTGTATACTGCTCTCTCCTAGTATTCTATCCTTCTGTCGTTATACAATTATGAGAAGACAATGTTTACTACCTTGGTTCCTCATACATTCACAGAGGGGAAGAGTCATTTGTTCCGTGTCCTGAGAGAGAACTTTGAAAATCACTTACAGCTGTCTGCTCCATGCTCCCAGCACCTCCAACCTCCATACTTACCATTCCTCATTGGAGGAGTGGCTTACGTAAGAATGGAGTAAAAGTAGGATCCCTTTAGCACACACGGAAACTTTGTGTGAACTAGAAAAAAAGGTACCCCCTTCCAATGGATTAAATACATAAGGCATGATATCTGGGAGAATGAATTATAAAAAAGAACAGAGTGAACAGGATTTCAGCCCTGTCATATGTCCCCCTCAACTGAATGTCTTGTGTGAGTAACCAGCACCATGACATGCAATGGTCCTGGTCATGAGTGGTTTCTCTCTCTCTCTCTCCCCTCTATCTCTTCTGTACTCATCTAGCCTCAATAACATCTCTGTTGTTGGTCTTCTGGGAAAGCAACTGGGCCATGGCTCAGAGCTCTCTTCTAGAGCCCATCTAGAAGGCAGGCCACCTCTGGCTTCTTCTTCCTGGTCATCAATGTCACATGAATCAAGTTATGTTCACCAGCATGACTGTGTATGTACCTGCTTGGCAGACCCACATGTTCCTAAAGGTTAGTCCTGAACCAGATGTAGGTAAATCGTAATGGGGGTTGGGGAGAAGTTTGACTTGCATATAAGATGTACTCTCCTATTAATTTATTAGAAATCTCAGTAACCTGTATAATAGCATCGATAACATTGCCAGTTCTAT
Source organism: Glossophaga mutica (assembly GCA_039655065.1). Taxonomy (NCBI): domain Eukaryota; kingdom Metazoa; phylum Chordata; class Mammalia; order Chiroptera; family Phyllostomidae; genus Glossophaga; species Glossophaga mutica. Next base: position 42,187,082 of record CM077307.1, on the reverse strand, counting down.
TCTCCTTCTCAACTAGTAAGACTCCAGAAAAGAGGTGTGTGATATCACCAGATTTAGCTTTCTTAATCCCCAGCAAATATTCATAAGAAATTCCAAAAAGTCTTAGTACTTGAGCAAAAAGATATCATGGACCCTTCTCTAAATTTCTAGTGCCTCCTGAGTTCAGAAATCACAGGACAGAAAAGAGAAGATAAAAACTGAGCAGAAACTGAGAATGATATAATAATGTTACTGAGCACTAAATTTAAGTCTTGCGCTTGTTAGGAGCTATGACAAAAGGGGACACATAATGGGTGACGCAGCCTTCCTTTTTTCAATACATAAAACATACCTATCCTTCAAGGAGAAAAAGCTATTCCTGGGAAGAAGACACTTAGCACAAAAGGGCATCAGCCCACACACTTCCATTATAGCCATTTCCAACATTTCCTTCCCACTAGCACCAGGGCCATGGAGTTGCAACATGCCTCACTGAAAAACACTTCTCTACAGGGCAGAGTTACAATAGCTGGGGCAAGGAGGTCCCTGCTTCCTTGACATCAACCTGATATGAATATGGAAACAGTAGAGGGCATACGCTCATTCAGTCCATTGACTCTTAATACCAGGGGCCTCAGCCCTACTTTGACACAAGTCGAAAGACAGTCAGCTCCAGATGGAACTGGCTGCCATGTGGACTACTCAGGAGGCCAGAGAGGGCCCTTAGGGAGCTGTGTTGGTAGGAAGGTGGCAGCAGTGCTCTGGGAGTTCTGGGGACATGTCCTAGAGGAGGTGCAGCTTTGTAACCAGTGAGAAAGCTGGGAGAGGACAGACGTGCGGATACTCCTGGCTGAAGGCTGAAAGGTTCCATCAGTAAGAAGAAGTGGGAAGAAAGCGTAAGTGGAAGAAATGTGTCTACAGATGTGCACGTGCCTGTTTTGAATGTCTGGATGACACAGTGACTGAATGGGGAAGCCCCATGGGACAGCTGCAGTAGTAAGCACATTTATTTATTTTGGCTATTGTGTAACGAGAACTGTAAGAGAAAACACAATTATTATTTAGAGATGTGTGAAAGCTCTATATGGTGGCCAAAGAGATGCAAATTGTGTCTGATCATTTCAACATCTTAGATAGCATCTTAGACTGTAAAAAGCTTATGTACATCTTGGGATTTTTTAGATTAGAAGAGAGGTATAGATGAATGGAAAGATGCTGAACTTAGGAACAAGACATCTGGATTTAAATCTTGACATTCCCCCTAACTGGCTGCATGACAATGTGAGTTTTGTATCCTCTCTGAGCTCAATTTTTTTAAATTACAATATCTCAAGGCACTTGTATGAAGATTACATATCATTTGCAAAATGCCTTACTTTTTCAGCAAGCTGTACTGAGTTTACAAGAGGTATACACTTGCAGTGCCAACCATGGGTCCATAGGTGACACTTAAGTTAGACCCAAGGAAGCACACCAAGGCACATCATAACTACATTACCCAAGATTAAAGAGGAGAGAATCTTAAAAGCAGCAAGAGATAAGGAGACAGTTACCTACTAAGGAGTTTCCATAGAAGTATCAGCTGATTTCTCAAAAGATACCTTATAGGCAAGAAGGGGCTGGAAAGAAATATTCCAAGTCATGAAAGGCAAGGACCTCCATCCAAGATTATTCTATCCAGCAAAGCTTTCATTTAGAATGGAAGGGCAGATAAAGTGCTTCCCAGATAAGGTCAAGTTAAAGGAGTGCATCATCACCAAGCCCCTATTATATGACATGTTAAAGGGACTTATCTAAGAAAAAGAAGATCAAAACTATGAACAGTAAAATGACAACAAACTCACAACTATCAAAACCAAATGTAAAAACAAAAACAAAAACAAACTGAGCAAATAACTAGAATAGGAACAGAATCACAGAAATGGAGATCACGTGGAGGGTTATCAGTGGGGAGGGAGACTCTTTCCTGGGGTCCTGGCTGAATGTAAATGTCTTGAGACCCAGCTCTAGATCGACTGGACTGTTACTCCGGGCCCTGTGACTCGCAGTCTCAGCCAGGCCCTGGTGCACAGCAAGGTGTGGGAACGACTGCCATTAATCTTGGTGTTGTGAACTCTGGGTTTCTAAGCCCTGAAATAGCTGAGATTTTTAAAATGTATTAGTAACTTAGTTAGCTGAGTTTCTTCCTTCTTAGTTAAAGAATTGATTATAAAAAGGGGGGCTTAAAAGTAAATTCTCAAGGAGTCTCTAAAAATGATAAAAAATAAGAAACAGTATTCCCAGTCCTCAGATTCATCTAAGGTCATCAGAACTCAGTGGGGTATCCATAGCTCAGCGAAAGTGGTGGAAAGCTTTTCAGTCCACAAAGCAGCAGGAGAAATGCTCTGTGTGCTTGGTCACTAAATGAAGGTGAAGCTGATGGACAGTGTGGACATGAAGGTGACCAGAAAAAGATTTATAGAAAACCTCTGGAGAGGAGACAGAGATTGGAGAACAGGACTGAGATCATCTGCAACCTGGAGGAGAAAGGGGACAGATCTCCCCAACAACACGCATGGGCTTCGGTGTCAGGAATCAAGGCTGACACCTGGCATTGCCTGGAACGCCCTCAGATTTGGGAAATGCAGATGAACATGTCGACACAATGTGGTAGGCAGAATTCTAAAGGTATTCCCCCAAGATTCCCACCCCCTGGTTACTCAGTCAAACACTAATCTAGGCACTGATGTAAAGAAAGTTGCAGATGGAAATAGTTATTAGCCAGTAGACCTTAAAATATAGAGATTATCCTGGATTATCCAGTTGGGATCCACATAATCGCATGAGCTCTTAAGAGCAGAAGAGGAAGGCAAGAGAGTTAGTCAAGAGATGCGGGAGAAGGTGGCAGGAGAAATGAGGCAGAAATGGAAATCAGAGTGACTCAAAGCCTGAGAGGGACTAGATCAGCCAGCCACTGCTGGCTTTGACGGGGAAGGAGCCAAGAAATGCAGGTAGCCTCTAGAAGGTGAGGGCCCTTGCCTGACAGTCAGCCGGAAAACAGGGACCTCTGCCCCACCACTGCACAGAGCTTAATTTGGTTAACAATTTGAATGAGTTTGGTAGCAGATTATTCCCATCTCTGCTGATAAGAGCCCTTGGTTCTAGTCTTTTAAAAACTGGAGCAGAGGAACCAGCTGAGCCAGCCTGGGCTTCTGATCTACACAACTGGGGGAAAATAAATTCAAACCTCTAAGTTTGTGGTAATTTATTAAAGCAGCAACAGACAAGAAATGCACACATGACAACTAGATGATGGACTGACACCGCCCCTCACCACCTTATTCTATTGGTGAACTCTGCCCTGCACAGCACGCATTCACGGCCTGTTTGGCAGAGGGACTGAGCACTTCACACCTTTGTCTGCTCTGCTTCTGAGGCTCTAAATCCAAGTTACTTTAATATGTCATGCACCAGAGTCCCAAAGCTGTTCTGGTCAACTGTCCTGGCCCCTGTTTGTTGTCATTCAGGCCTGCCTTGGATGTACACACTACCTTGAATCCTATCTCTGGTCCTCTGGCCTTCGTTCTTTTCCATTATTTCTCTTTCGGGCCTTCCTGGTAGATGTCTACTTGATTATGCATTCCCTTGGGAAAAACTCTGTCCGTAATCTACCCCCTCTTCCAGTTTTATTGGTTTACTGTATAAAGAGAAGATGGAAAGAAAGAACAGTTTACTTCTGTAACATAATTTAAGAAGTCAGTAAGATGAGGGAAGGTATGGCAGACACACTGAAAACAGAGTAAGGTTATGAAAATACAAAGATCTGGTCTTTATTTTAAAATTCTTTTTCTCCCAAAGAATGTCAATGACCTTGGTTTAAAGTATGTAGGTTCTAATATCACTTCTGGTCTTTTTTCCTCTGGGTAAATAAGAGATTCTCTGAGCCTCAGTCTCCCCATTCTTTTAAATGGGGGCAACAACACTGTCTAGCAGGGTTGTTATAAAAGTTGGTGATGATGACTGTAATAAAGTATCTACCATGATGCTTGGCACAATCATGGTTCCTGAAATATCCTACCTATTATAAATCACAATACCAGCTGCTAAATTAGTTGTTTCAATAGGAAAAAAACTGCAGTATCAGAAAGCCAGTTAAATGATACTGAGGATATTAAGCTTTGTTCTAGGCTTCCATTTTTCACAAGCAAAAACAACATGTAAAAATGACTAAACAGTGTGGCTCAGCTGGATGGGCATTGTTCCACAAAGTGAAAGGTTGCCAGTTCCATTTCTGGTCAGGGCACACGCCTGGGTTGCAAGTTCGGTCCCCAGACAGAGCACGTACAAGAGGTTCTTCCCCTCTCTTTCTCCCTCCCTTCTCCTTTCTCTAAAAATAAACAAATAAAATCTTCAAGTTAAAAAAATTACTAAAACAATATTAAATAATGACAGAAACACCAACAAATTTATGTCAAAGGGCCCACATGTTGCCAAAGCACAAATATATCACTCAAAAGCTGCTCCATCAGAGGCAGCTACAAGGATACAGTCTCTGGTTTCCACTGAGTTCTTGCAAATACCCATCCAAGTTGCTAATTCCATCCACATCTGACTCTGTTCAGTGATGCCTACCTCTAGCTAGGATTCAGTCCTCTGGGAACTGGCTAAGATCTCCCAGCGTTTCTTTCCCGACTCTCTACCAGTTCTCCACATGCACCCTTGCTCTGTGCTTGCTTTGAAGAGCCGCAGGAGCCCCGCTCTACCTCCCCAGCAGTGTGAGCGCCATGTGTCCCACATGAGAAAGCACCGCTCTTCAAAAATCCAGAAAGTAACTTTCCGTTCTGGGTAGAGCTGTACTTGCAAAATGACGCAGAGGAAACACGTTTTGACCAGTGGTGAACGTGGTGTATTTGCATGCCTGACATGTCTCTGGGGTAATTTAATTCTTTGAGTGGGTCTCTTGGGAAAATAATTATTTAAAAAATCAAAATGAAGAGGTCACATTAATTTGAGAATAAAAACTGGTCATACATACAAGAAGGAAAGGGCTCTTTCAGAATTCCTACAGCACTAGCTGTTCAGCACGGTACACCAAATTTGAGTTTCCTGTTGTGTTGATGAGGAAAGTGAGGGCCAAGGACTTAGGTACAGAGAAGACTAATCTCTACACCTGTAAGAAACGTGGTTCCTGCGATGGACCAAGTGATCGTTCAGCTTCTCTAGCTGGTTGTGTGTGGCGATGACGTCCATGGCTGGTGAGCCCAGGTGGTCCTGGGACTCACTAAGGTAGACGGCTCATGACGGGCTGCCCGAGATTCAAAGGAGACACTTAGAATCCAGCTAGCCGCCTTGTGAACATGTAAGAGCCATTGGAAAGGAGCCCTGGATTCAAAAGCATTTGCGGTCACTGTCTGTGCAGGCAGGGCAGTCTCCCGTTGGATTCTGACAAAATGTGCAAGGACGCCCGGGCCTCTCCTTCTTGCTGACGGAAGACTCGCCTCACAGAGCTAACCTCACAGGTCATGTGCCCGGTACATTTTCAAGCCAGGATGCAAATACAGGTCTGACTTCAATACCTGGGCTCTTCTTAATGTTTCACAGGGGCACAAACTTTCCAAACAACCACTCAAAATAAGAACAATCTCTGTCTCTCTGTCTCTGTCTCAGACACAAACACACACATACACACAACTAAAACATACAACCATTCCTGATGGTGAGAATTTAGCTTTATCTACCTGTATGTGTGACCACGTCTTGTTTCTTTGCTTTAAAAGAGTGATTTTCAACCTTTTTCACCTCATGGCACACACAAACTGATTACTAAAATTCTGTGGCACATGGAAAATATACTATTTCTTGATCTGATTAAAAATATAGGTATAATTTTGATTCATTCACACAGGATGGCTATTGTGTTGATTTTGCCATATTTTTATTTGACAGTCTAAGGGAAAAGAGGTCAGTGGTCCTGACTAAATAGTTGGGTATTGCATGTTTTTAAAATTCTTGTGGCACACCAGTTGAAAATCACTGCTTTAAAAGTAAGCATTTTTGTGTTTTTTTTTCCTGGTTTTAAAGAACCTAGAACCACCAGTGTTAAATGTTTTGACAGTGATTGATTGCCATTAACCAAGCTTCTGCTGAGTTTAAATATCGCATGCACAGCCCTTACCTCTCCATGCCTCATTTATTAAGTGGAAAGGAGAACTATTTACATAGGTGGCTACTTGGTCCAGGCATTATTAAGCTGCCCACCCCTAACCTTCATCACTTTTTAGACTAGTTCTGTGGGTCGATACTACATCACCAAAGGAGAAATAAAACAGCTAGTCACATAGCAGGGAACCAAATGTTAGCAGAACAAAAGGAAATGATTCTATCAAGCATAATGGAGAGATGCCTGGGTTATGCCCTGTTCCTGCTTATGAGTGCAGGCACCTAAAGTGGAAGGGTTTAGAGCCAGGTCAAACCAGGAGTGGGTGATTACTTTTGAAATCTGAGCCAGTGAGGTTGGGGGAAACTAGGACCATTACTGAGAAGAGACAGGGTCAGAGCTTTAATCCGAGGACCAGGGCAAGGATGAAAATGGGAGAGAGAGAGAGAGAAAGCTGGTGCTCAGAACAGAGGAGCAGGGACCTGGCTGAGGCATGTGGTTCAGAATTAAGCCGCACATGATGTAGCTGTTGGGACTCCTTTTTTATAGTCCTCAACACATTTTGCAAAGTCAAGAGTTAGGAGCTAAGGCAGGCCCTGACTGGTGTGGCTCAATTGGTTAGAGTGTTGTTCTGTGGACCAAAGGTCGTGAATTTGATTCTTGGTCAAAGCACAAGCCCAGGTTGTGGGTTCGATCCCTGGTTGTGGTGCAAACAAGAAGGCAACCAATCAATGTTTCTGTCTTACACTGATGTTTCTCTGTCTCATTGTCTCTCACCTCCCTTCCCTCTCTAAAAGCAATGAAAAAATGTCCTTGGGCAAGGATAAAAAAGAAAGATAAAGAGTTAAGACAGCCTCTTGGGGGTGTGCATCCTAAAAGTCAGGATTCATGTTTTGTTTTGTTTTTGAAGCTCTGCCATTTCTTGGCATTGTGATCTCAGGCAGGTCACACTATTCATTCCTTATTTGGCAAATAAAGATTAAAACAATTGCTTAAGCACAGGCAATACTCGATGACTTCTCTGACATAGGCACTGTTGAAATTTATAAAGTAAAGAAGCCACAGCCCCCACCCTCAAACTGTTTTTCTAATAAATTTAAAATATATGCTACATCTTATGACAGTTCTAATCTTATTTTCTTCAGTAAGAAACTATGATTTTTATTGCCTTCGATGCAGGTTTTAATTCTGCTATTGTATTTCTGGTTGTCTTTATCATTTCCTTTTGCTTCTCATTCCACTGACTTTTCATCTGAACTCATTTTCTTCCTATTAAGTTTCTGCCCTATTTCATAGAGATGTGCCTTAAAAAATCCAATTGAATATGCCAAAGAATTTTTAATGTTTTCTTCTGGCTTTAGTAGTAAATAATTTTTAAGGGGCCTTTCCTTAAGTGTTCAAAATAGCATTTCTTCTTCTTTGTATGCAATATGTTTTTCCTAATGGATTCACTTTATTACTTTTTTATTCATTCTAACTAGAGTTATACATATTCAGTGCTTCCCAGCACTCAGTCCACATGATTCACTCCCAGCCCCTCTCGCTGGAACTTGGATTTGGCACAACTCACTGCCAACTCCCAGAGGTGGCAGTTTTTATTTTCTGTAGATTTGTTGGCAAGAGGGGTGTCACGACTGCCTTCCTAACCCAGAGCGGACAGTCGACACGTGAAACTACAGCCCTCCTCCCAGGTCACAGGGTTTTCTCGTCCCTGCCCTGTCAACAGTGTTACTCAGGATCCTCTGAAGGCAGAGCACCACCAATTATCCAAAATCCGACTTCTGGCCCCGTGGGCTTCTTGGCAGTTTTCTAATGGACTGAACTGAAAGGGAAGATAAGATCCGGTTGTAGAAGAGTTCTGGGAAATTAAACTCACTCCTGCTTCCAAAAAGCAAAACAAAACAAAACCCCTCACCACAGCAGGAGAGTAGGGGGATGCCTGCCTGGTTTTAGCCTTAAAGAGCACTTGCAGTTTCAAGCGAGGTGAGCAGAAGGAAGAGAGGTCCAAACTCTTGCGAGGCTGGTGGTGTATTTGTTCATATGCCATATATTATGCTCTTCAAACAACTTACATTTAATCTTTTAGATTCTGGAAAAGCTTCCGAGATTCTCTCTGGGAATGTCAGTTCTAGTTTTCCTAGCTGAATCTCATCTAATTGTAAAGTCAGCATGAGTTTATGCTTTTTTTGCATCTCCACAGGTATTTTCAAGTGAAGTAGAGAAAGGCTACATGAGGGCTTGCTGGCCAAATGCCACTTTAAAAAAAAAAGTCCAAGTCAGATATTTACTGAGCACCCCCTCCAGCTTGCAGAAATGTCTGTATTACAGGATCAAATGGTATGATGATTATGTGTACACACACACAGAGATGCACATCAATGATCTTCCCTACTTCCCTATGCACTGGGGACTGATATAGCTTCTTTTTCCTTTGTGTTCATAACAGGTGATCAATAAGCACTCACGGAATGAATGAACGTCAACAAAGCAAGTGTAAAGAACCGGGAGAGTGTGATGCTGCTGCAACAGAAGGAGCAGAGGGAGTGAAAACACCTTTTTTTAAATTATCAAGACAAAATGCTAAATGCAACCTCTTATTGGTAAGACAGTGATACAAGGAGCCCAAACTGGAGACATCCACGCGCCATTCTCTCGCTCTCCTCCAGAACACCGCACACACTACGATCCCCTGGCCCTGACCCTCTTCCCCACCACCCTCCATGTCCATGCCACCTTGTCACCTCCTATCTGAAGCCTTTCCAGACTCCTGAGATCAGGTAGGGCAATCATCTTTGATGGATCTAGGGAGCCTAGGACCCTGAGTGGCACCTGGGCTTGACCCAGCATCCCTATCGCCTGTTTCTATGCTATCTGCCCCCAAACACAGAAATACTCCCGAGGGCTGGAGCTGTGGCGAGGCACTCTCATAACCCCCACCACCTGTGACAGGGCCTGCGTTTGCTCAGATCATTAACTAAGTGATAAACAAAAGTGCTCACAATTATAACAAAAATGGGAGCCTTTTCTCTTCATTAACCTGGACATTAACATTGGTATTAAATACTTATCATATGAATAATAAGAATTCATTATTCAAAATATGAAATTGTTCATATGTATATTTTTCTAAAGAAATGAGTGATCTCTTTATTATATCTATATTATCGATTGTTAATAAGTACATATTAACACTTAGTATGTGCCCAGGGAGATGTTTCAGGGGCCAAAAGAAGAATCCATATATGGTTCTGGCCCTACAGGGATTACCTTGACAGTTCTAGTTGCTATGTATACATTTTATCAAGCACTCCCCTTCCCTCCCTCAAAACACCCTCCATGAATATAGGGATTACTGTACATTATTACTAGTGCCTGGCACATAGTAGGTACCAAATAAATATTTACTCAATAAGTGCCAGAGACAGTAGACTTTGTAGGCTGTGACGGAAGGATAACGTGACACTGGATGGGTTTCAAGATGATTGTTTTGATGTCATCCAAAACTGGATTAAGAGACAGATTTGGGGGGACCCTTTGTGGAGGAAACTTTTTAGCTCAGAATTTCCTTCTTGCTATCTTACGTGCGTCACCTTCTTTGTTGTGATGTATACTCATGGAGTGACAGCTATTCAAATGGAGCCTAACATGAGAGCAGTTATGAAAGAAAAGTATCTCTAAGAAATATCAAGTGATACATGAAGTATATTTATAAAATAAAATCTTTTTAAAAATGTAAGCGTATTAGGGTTTTTCTATATAATTGGGCATATTTCCCCAGGCAAGAAATCTCCTTTGATAAGTAAGTCCTTTCTCTGATGAGGCAGGCATTCTTCAAAATACTCCACGGACTCCTTTGGAATTACATTCTGCATTTGGGCTACCTTTATTAGAGTATCCTTGTGATGCTAATTCTAAAGTCTTTGGATGTCAAGCTTGGTTTTAAGAAAGAGGCAGAAGCCACGAAGAGCCAGGGCCCCTGCCATGCTGGATGTTGAAACTGGGTAGACAGAGGCTGGCGAAGGACCTCGAGGGAAGGACTCCAGACTCAGGATCATTTTCCTCTACAACTCTGCTTTGTTTTGGGGTCATTTTATGAACTGGTCATGCCTCTTCCTTCTTCAGCATGTTAACTGTCTAATACACGTGGCTTCAGATACTCGTCTTTAATGAAGACACTCATTTTTTTTAATTTTTATTTTAATTGTTGATCTTGTACAGTTTTCTGTCTTTTATTCTCACCTGAACCCACCACCCAGCCCTCCCCTCCTCCCTCCCATTTCCACACCCCCATAGTTTTTGTCCATGTGCCCTTTATACTTGTTCCTGTAATTCCTTCCCCTTTCCCCCTGAAATTCCCTCCCCTCTCCCCTCTGGTGACTTTCAGCCTGTTCTCAATTTCTGTGTCTTTGGTTATATTATGCTTGTTTGTTTGTTTTGTTGATTAGCTTCCTGTTAAAGGTGAGATCATATGGTATTTGTCTTTCACTGCCTGGCTTACTTCGCTTAACATGATGCTCTCAAGTTCCATCCATGCAGTTGCAAAGGGTATGAGCTCCTTCTTTCTTTCTGCTGCATAGAATTCAATTGTGTAAATGTACCACAGTTTTTTGATCCATTCATTTACTGATGGGCATTTAGGTTGCTTCCAACACTTGGCTATTGTAAATTGTGCTGCTATAAACATAGGGGTGCATAGGTTCTTTTGGATTGGTGTTTCAGGGTTCTTAGGATATAGTCCTAGCAGTGGAATTGCTGGGTCAAAAGGTATATCCATTTTTAGTTTTTTTAGAAAATTCCATACTGTTTTCCATAGTGGTTGTACCAGCCTGCACTCCCACCAGCAGTGCACTAGTGTCCCCTTTTCTCCACAACCTCTCCAACACTGGCTGTTTGTTGCTTTGTTTATGAGGGCCATTCTGACTGGTGTCAAGTTGTATCTCATTGTGGTTTCAATTTGCATCTCTCTGATAGCTAGCGATATCGAGCATCTTTTCATGTGTCTCTGGATCCTCTGTATGTCCTCCTTGGAGAGGTGTCTGCCCAAGTCCTCTGCCCATTTTTTAATTGGGTTGCTTGTCTTCTTAGAGTGGAGTCGTGTAAGTTCTTTGTATATTTTGGAGATTAAACCCTTATCTGAGGTATCATTGGCAAATATGTTTTCCCACACAGTCGGTTCTCTTTTTATTTTAATATTGTTTTCCTTGGCCATGCAGAAGCTTTTTATTTTGATGAGATCCCATTTGTTTATTCTTTCCTTTATGTCCCTTGCTTTAGGGGACATATCAGTAAAAATGTTGCTGCGTGTAATATCTGAGATTTTCCTGCCTATGTTCTCCTCTAGGACTTTAATGGTGTTACGGCTTATGTTTAAATCTTTTATCCATCTTGAGTTTATTTTTGTGTATGGTGTAAGTTGGTGCTCGAGTTTCATTTTCTTGCACGAAGCTGTCCAGTTTGTACCCATGCACAATGTGCTCTTCCCCCAGCCTCTGTCTGCAGCCAGAGCAGAGCGTCAGTTATCCGAAAGCACAGCTTTTGCACTGTGGCCTGTGTCCCCTCAGCCCGCTCCGGTGTCCCCCTCCTGCTCCCACAGGCCAGACAAGGAGGCCAACTCATTACTCGTTTTGTGGACACACTTCACAGACTCCAGACAGACACAACTCTTGCCATGTCCAATTTTCTTTTTACCTTGATTCCCTCTTACTACAAGAAACTGATTATATCAACAAGGTAATGAAAATAAAGATCAGGTATTCCTGTTGGCATCATAAAACTATTTGGAACAATCTCAGTGAAATTAATTACAAACCACAGAGTTCTGATTCTTGAAGTTCTTCAAGCCAGCAGGCCATGAAGTCGGTAAACCATGCATTGCTCACAGCCTTCACTCTGAACTCCCGCCTTAATTCACCCGATACTCTGCTTCTCGACTTTTTGACATCTTTTTGGATTATGAATCCATGACTTATTTTATTAATTGTGGCCTCTCCTCGCCTCTTGAAACTGAAGCTTCACTCTACTTCTCTAGCCTTCAATTCACATGCTTCACCCATCCTCAAACATGATTCTCGAGGGCTATTCTACTCTTGGCTACCTAGTCTCACTTGGCCACCAAGATCTCACACTTTAGCTTAGGTGGTTATGAGCTCTCCCACCAAGGTCATCCTGGCCCCTCCGGGAAGGCCCAGAATCTCTGCAATGGAAGGGAACTAAAGGTCACTAAGGAGCTGGATTTATTCACTAACCTAAGTTACTAATTGTATTTTACTTTTGCCACAGTTCCATCTGAAATCCTAGTAGTATTAGCATGGACTCTGAACAGCCTTGACCTACAGAGCCTGGGTGCATGTGTGGCTGTGACAGCAAGACCATGGGTGGTAATATTTGCCCCTTCCCAGCAGCCTGGGGATGGGGACGGAAAACATAACTCTTCATGTCTGATATAAATACAAAAATTACACAGGCAGGGGCTCACGACTTCCAGCCACTCCACGGGACAAAGAGGCAGCAGTAGCTAAATGTAAGAAATACTGCTTTTAACACTCTGAAGGTTGGCTCGGAAACAATGAGAACTTTCGTCAGGTCATCCGGAGGAGGGCAAGAGCCTTCCCAACAGCAGTGCATCTGCAAGAAGCCAGCGGGCTGTTGGTCTGTTTTGCTTTTGTTTCCTCTTTTTCCTTTCCCTTCACTTTGCCTCTTCCAAACTTTGTGGCCCTTTGGCCTGCCTTCACCTTGGTGCGAGGACTGGCTGTCACTTACCATGCCCTTCAGTGTCAGATCTGCTAAGGGAGACCGGTTGCCATGGAAATCTGGCCAAACATGTAAATCAACAGTGAGGAAACCCACAGGCTGAGCCTTCTTAATCAGATCCAGGTGACTGTTCAAATATGCATATACACTCTGGCATCTGGAAGAGAAGTAGATTTTGTTTTTAGAAGGGGGGTAGGGTCGGGGAGCAAATTGTTCTGCAGAAAGAAACCATTTGTACTCTCACGTCAGATCCAGAGAGTATAAGCAGGTCCCAAAAGCTTCAGCAAAGAAACTACCCCAAACCCATGGAAACCAGCACACCATACTATGAAATCATTGTCCTATCATCAAGAATAGGTGGCATGTGTTAGGGAAAAGCACAAAGGCTTGGAATCAGAAGACCGGATCCAGCTTTCCCTGGAGTAAATGTGCAACCACGAGAAAGTTATTCAAACTTTCTGAACCACCTTCTTTGCATCTGTAAAACCAGATATGCACTCCCTGTCCAACTTACCTCATAGGGTTATTGTAAAGATCAAAAGAGATTATGTATGTGAACATACAGTATTTTGTAAACTGTACAATACTGTACATATGCAAAGGATTTTTAAAAAATCAGTGTGGCTAATTGTAATAATGATGATGAGATGACGAATGGAGACAAATATACTTTCCCAGACTCAGGACAGGAATTTGCTGAGGGAAGTGACAGGACAGAGTAAATACATTTGAATCAGGAATTAAGAGACTTGATTTCTCACCTTAACCCATCAAATGACATTTTGTTAGTTCCTTCTCCTCTTTAAGCCTCAGTTTCTTCACATGTGCAATGAGGGAGTCAGACTCTCCATGCTTAGGTGAGAAGGGGTGGAGATGACGAGCTTGGGAGTCAAGACAGTCCTGGGTTCAGATCTTGTTCCAACTGCCCCAGCTAGGTGCCAGGGCCAGGGACTTGGCCTCCCTGAACTTATTTCCCACACATTACAATGGTATAACAATACCTACCTTACTGGGTGAAATTTCACTGCACGTCAGAAAGATTAAAGTTGGTACCTTCCCCTGTTAAAAAGGTACTTAAAAATAAGAAGGTGCTGAACCAACAATTCTAGAAAAAAAGTGAGTCTATCAGAGTTGGGCATCCATGTCACTTCCCACTGGTATCCTTGGAAGGATAGCTTCAACAGTGGAGAATACGGCTTGAATAATGGCAGGAACTAACGCCCAGGAAACAAGTGTCCAAGGGAGGTTGGTATCTAAGAGACCTAGATGATAGTTATTATTTACATTCTAAAAATGTTTTAGGAGGACAGGTCAGAGATTTTGCATTCCAGTTTTGTGACACTGTGTGTTCCCAAGGATCCCATGAAGTTCCTGAATGTTGTCTGGATTAGAAACGAGTAGAGCAGTAGTTTTCAAACCCTTTTATTAAATAAAAAAATTTAAGTGAAACTCCAATATAGAAAAGATAGAAGAGCAAAACTGCTCTATGTAAGTGCGTGATGGGTATGAGTGTGAGAATGTGTGTGTTGTGATGTACGCTGAGTGGAGGCACAGGTGGCCCAACCCACCAGGCAATCTTTTTGCTTCTTGCTGTGATACCTCGTTCCCACCTGTAAAAATCTGCCTTAGATCACATCAGGAGGACAGTGATGTGGTTGGAAAAAGATCACCAACCACCTTGTCATCAACTGCAGCTCCCAGAGGGTACACCAGGTCATCTGTTACCGCCCTGCAGGGAGAGCTCTGCTCACACCCTTTATAGAGGGGATGCACAAAGACACGTGACTGAGTCCACGCTTCGACCCTTCTCCGTGTGATTCTGTGGTTTCTGTATTCCAGATTTGACAAAGCCCCACCATTCAAACTCTGTTCTAGCATGATCCTATGATAGTGCTAGGGAAGAAAAAATCCATGGAAGACAGGGCCTGAACCATCTATCTGGGTAGAACATAATTGCAGCCTGGTCTTCTGTTTCCCAGCTCCGTCTGCTCCTGGTCCGACAGAAACCGCACTGACAACAAAAGCCACAAGAACACCCTTTTCAGCCAGAAGTCAAAAGTCTGCACTAATTCTAGCAACAATCCTCTTCAGAACAGCATCACTGCACTTAGAATAAAGGGATTTTTAAAAATAAGTACACGTCTATAAATGTTTTCATTTGCCTCTCAAGGAATCTCAGAGCAGGGCATTTGGTTTCAGACATCTGGGTCAATAAGAATCTATAGGCCTAATTACTATTGATTCGTCATTGTCTCATTTACTGCGGGTCTTTGCAAACAGTGAGATTCATTTAGCCTCTACATATATGGTCACTCATGAACTAATGAGGTCCCTGGAGGACGAGGCATATGCTTACCCCTTTGACTCCTAACCGCCTCACAGCTGTATGTTTATTCTGTGAATGCAGCCATTCTCCTGCACATTTTTTCAATTATACCTTACCATGTGTGCTATCTGAGTATATCATTCAAAATGAAATGCACTTGGAAAACATTAAAATAACCAATGCACATCATTATTCACATAATTTTAACCTTGCATGATGCTTTTTTTTTTTGGTTTCTGACTTTGATTCATTTTGTATGTTTTATCAATTCCTTCTCAAATGGCTGTCTGCTCTTGTCCAGCTCAGGAATCACATACTAACTGTTCCAAGAGGATCATTCTCCCTCCCTCTCATGAACTCCAGGCTCATATATCCTGTCTCAGAGGGAGAAATTCTTGCTGTCCTAGTCCCATTGTGTATGGTGAAGAAAATACAGTTTGCACCATCACAAAGTGGGTTCACCATGTGCCAGTGGTGATCAGGTCCGTTAAACCTTTCCAAACCTAGTTCACTTTTTTTTTTCACTTTAACCTTACCGACTCCTGTGAATATTAGAGTCCTAAGCACTATAAAATGATAGATGATCGATAAACAGTCCCCTCTTTTTTCCTATCACAGGAAATTAATTTCCAGCTTTAAAAAATATATACAAGAGTCAGGGAAGACTTCCTTCAGACATTATTGCTTACAATGTTACACACAGAGAGCGCCCCTGAAAGCTCTCCACGTCTCTCCTCCCACGTGAATCATCTGGTTCTGTGGGTTCACAGGCTGCTCAGAAATCTGCTGATCAGACTTTCAAACAAACAAACAAAAAAATCAGAATACATGGTCTAACAAGAGATGTTGTGCCCTTTCCAGGAGTAAGAGACGTCTTGGAAAAGAGGCTTGCACACGGTCTCTCTCCAGGTCCTCCCTTCCTGACCACTTTAACACACACACTGTGCCTGCCCCATTCTACTAAAACTGGTCCTGCCTCGAGGAACAATGTCATCTTTGCTGCTCACTCTGAGGGGCCACTTTCCGCCTTTATTTTACTTGAATCCTCTTCCACATGTTGCACCACTTGCCCATTTCTTACTCATTTGTTCTTTCCCTTGTTCCCAGGTCACTATATTATTTTGGCTGCCCCACCTCCTTTCCAATTGGTTTTCTTCCATTGCTTGTCCTTCGATATGTGAAGTGTCCAAGAGATCTGTCCTTGTGGCTCTTTTCACTCTTTATATACCCAAGGCCGATCCCTTTCTCCTCCTATGGTTCCAGTGACCGCCTAGGGCAGAGGACTCCCACATATACGCCCTTATTTCCTGCTCATTTCTCTTTCATGAGCTCCAGGTCAAATATCTAACCACTCATCAAATGCTTCCTCTGAGTGTTCAAAGGGACCTCAACAAAAACACAGTACAACACACACTGTCTTTTCTGGTACACGTGCTTTTCCTCCTGTGTTCCTCAGGCTGTTCAGAGACAATCTCACGGAAGCTGTTTCTCAAGAAACCATCTGGGGGCAGAGTCAAGTGGGCATCATTTCTGACTCCTTTCTCTCTCACTTAGCTCCCCATCTTACTTTCTCAACAGGACCTGTCAATTTATTATCTTAAATATTTCTCTACCCAGCATGCCTTTCTCCAGCTCAACTGCTTCTACTTTATACAGGCCATCTCCAAATGCCTGGATGAGTCTGGCCTCCTAACTTATATCCCTTCTTGAAATCTTGCCCCTTCCAACTAGGTTTTCTGCACTCCTTCCTGGGCGATTCTTCTAAAACCGAAACTTTGACTGTGACACCCACCTCTATCTAAACCCTTTGGGTCTCCTTCCCACTGTCCTAGGGATAAAGCACAAACTCCCTTGCTTGGCATAAGATAGTCTTCATTATCTAGCTCTCCCTACACTGTACCGTGTTACATGCATATTTTCCATTCCTCCTTCCTCCTCACTCCTGCATGCACCATGTTGGAGCTGTACTAACCTACTTTTAATTTTCATAATGTGCCTCTGAATGTTTGCCTATCCTGCTCCCTCTTGCCCAGAATTCTCTTCTTTGCCTTCTTTACCTGCCTCTGTCAATCATCACTGCAGACTCATTGTTGATGCCATCTTTTGGAGGCCGTTCTCGGACCCACACTCCTTCCACTGCCCACATGGCAGCCTACGCCAAACCCAAATGCCTCGGCTCCCTTCCTCCCTCTCCAGCCCCAGCCTTACCAGAGGAGAGGAGGAGGGATCCTGACACATTCAAGCATCCCTCGAGAGTTCTATGTCACCTGCCCTCACCACCTATGTTGAGGGTTTGAGAGTAAAATCTGTGCTCTCTGGTTTTGTTTGGAATGAAGCAATTTTCCGCAGGAACACTGATCACGTTACTTCCCTGCTCAGGGTTCTGCAATGGCTAACACTGTCTATTGGACAAAATCAGTTTCTGACCTTGGCTAATATGGCTCTGGCTGATCAGGGACCTGCCCTCATCTCCATCCTCACCTTGCCCACTATGGTCTGGGGCCTACTCTCGATTCCTCAGTCTTCTCTTTTTTTTTCAACCCTTACCCAAGGATAAGGGTTTATTGATATGACAGAGAAAGAGAGACAGACAGACAGACAGACAGACACATCAATGTGAGAGAGAAACATCGATCAGTTACCTCCCATCAGGGGCCCGACCAGGGATCAAATCCACAACCTAGATATGTGCCCTGACTGGAAATCAAACTAGAAGCCTTTTTTTAGGGGGGTAGAGGGGTGGGGCTGGTGGAGGTAATGGTACTCCAAACAGCTGAGCCACTCAGCGAGGGCTCAGCCTTCTCTTCAAGGCTTTCATATAAGTTGATCTCTTGGCCTGGAGTAGTCTTCCCTTATGCTCTTCACATGGTTAGCTCCCTTTTATCCCTCAGATCTTAACTGCTCCTCCATCATCCAGGGCTTCTGTGACCGCCCTACCTAAACGTGGTTTCCCTGATACTGTAGCATTGCACTCTGTTAATTTCATATCGTGTGTGGTCACTGTAGACTTACCTCCTTGTTTGTTTACTTGTGAAGTGCCTATGGCCTCCTCTGAACTTTAGGCTACATGAAGGCAGAGCATCACTAGTATACTCAGGATTTAGCAAGAAATTGGCACATAATACCACTCAAGAGTATATACATCAAATGGATGGGTGGTACTTCCTCCATTGTATGATAATTGCCTCTTTATCTGTATCCATCTCTGGAATCTGAACTCTTTCGAGAAAAGAGCCACATCGTATTCATCCTACCAGATGGCCAATACCAGTACTGCAATGTAATATGAATAAACACAGATTCAAGATAGAATATTATAACAGGAATTTCTGGGTGTTGATATCTCTATATCTTATTGCAGCACTGGGCTTCCAAAGGGTGTATCTCTGGAGTCAAATGGGCACAATACTCCAGACATGCTGGTGTACACCTCAGAAGGGAGCAGGAAAAGGAGTAAACATGTTGTGATACCCTCTCCATATACCAGGCACTGTGCTGGGCTACAGGTAACCTGTAGAAAGCTAGAAAATGGAGAATTTATTTCCTAAATCAGCATAGCCCTCAGTCTTCCCGAGAGGAGCCTGATGTCCTGAGCACTTCCTTAGCCTTGCATGGAAAATAGAAGCCAAAGAAAGGCACTGCACCATCTAGCTTATTTTTATTTAAGAAACATTTCTTATGTAAGAGCCATCAAGTATTTACTGATCACCCTGGCACATCCTGGGAGACAAAAGGTGTTCGCACCTTCGCCCTGGTTCTATGAATATCCTAGTTCAGGGATGCTGAGCAAACACTGGGATGGTCAAAAAGTCCGTTACGTTTTTTTCTGTACAATGGCTCTCATAGTGCTTAGCTGTCTTTAACTTCATTTGAAACAATTTTGTTAAGATTGTATTATGACAGCTGTCATATGAGTGTACATTTTTAAAAAAACTTATCAAAATTGGTGAAATTTTGTACAGCTATTTTAATACTGAAGATGGAAGAAGATACCCAACATTTTCAGCAAATTTGACTTTATTATTTCAAGAATGGTAAAAATACAACTGAAATGCAGAAAAAGATCTGTGCGGTGTATGGAGAAGGTGCTGTGACTGATGGTGATGGAACATGTCAAAAGCGGTTTGCGAAGTTCTCCAGTACTGCTGATGTTTCGGCCAAATAATTCTTTGCTTGGGGCTGTCTTATGCATTAGAAGATGCTCAGCAGCACCTCGACCTCTACCCACTAGAAGCCAATAGCAGGAGACAGCTGACACACTCAAACTATCCAAATCAATAAAGTTATTGGTGAAAACAAAAAATGTGTCTTTTATTTTATGGAGAAAACTAAACGGACTCTTTGACCAGGCCAGTACTTGCTGAAGACTGGAGGGACCAAGGCTGCAGAAGCCATAAAGCACAGGGGAAAACCTGAGAACACAGAGCAGAACAGACAGTGAGAACATTCTTTATAAGTGGAGTTCATGAGCTCCCTATAATACTCATTTCCTCAGCTAGAATTAAATGAGATACTATACACACTAAGTACAGTGCCAGGAACAATGCAAATTCTTAGTAAATGTCCTTGTTCTTTTCTTGCTCCAGGAGATTTATGCAGGGTTTAGAGACAAGATTTAAATGTACCAGAGATTTGGCATATAGGGGACCAGCATATGTTAAGAAATTGATTCTCACAGAAATTATTGGAATCATGAAAACAAAAGAGTTCTGAGGACTAAATCAGATCTAGTAAAACTGATTATTCTCAAAGGAGTAACTGGAAAATCCAGAGAAAGTGGGAGAATAGAAAGGTTAAGAGAATGTGAATTAGGAGAACTTCATGCTGACTACAATCTTAAGGGATCTGAAACCAAAAGAATCACAATGAGAAATGACTACTGATTGCAGTGACCTCAGCAAAAGTGACTCAGAACAGGCTGGGCTTCTCTGTTTACATTCCTCCCCTCCAGCAGACTGGGAGTGCACTGAGGTCGGGGGCCACATCCTCCACTCTGTCTCTCCCTCCCACCAAAGGTTTCGTTTTCTCTCCACAGAGAGACAAATCACTCCTTTTCAAAGGTAAATCTAGTCATGTCTTCCCCCTGCTCCAAAACTAAAAACCTGAATAAAATCCAGTGTCCTTACAATCGTCTACAATGATCCACGTGGTTTGGCCTGTGGCTTACTTGGTGCCCTCACCTATTTCCCGCTCTCTCCCAACTTCGGTCCAGCTACAGCGGCCTTCCCAACACCCCGGAGCTGCTCAAGGCCTTGGCCTTTCTGTTCCTTCAGACTGCGGGGTCTGCCCCCTGCAACCACGGTGTGGTGCCACTCCTTAGTCACAGTTTTCTTCAAGTGTCACCTCATCAAGGATGGCTTTCCCACCTAAAATAGTTCCCATCCACCACCCAGCACCTCTCATTCTATGTCTCTTTAGGCATCTCTATTTTTCTTTGTAATGCTTATCAATTCCTGCTGTTCAGATGTATACTCACTCTCTTTTTCTCTACACACACACCCGTATGTGTGTGTGTCTCTGTGTGTGTGTATAATTTCTGCTAAAGGGGGACAGTTTAGTAAGCCAGGACAAGTGGGACAGGGAAACAGACAAACAGTTAAATGGCCAACCAGTTTACATCGATCTAACAAATCATAAAATTCTATCTTCCTTAACCAATGGCACTTAAGAGTAAAGGAGTAAATGGTTTACACTTCTCCCCAACTAGAGTAAATAGCTTAAATCACCCTACTCCAGGAGATGCTGGTTAGTGCCATTTGTGCCAACCACACCCAAAGATGTCCAAAGTTAAGGGAATAAATTTCATTTTAGCACATTAACATAAAGCTGATGGATATTCTTTTGAGATGTTCCCCTAAGACCACCCCTAAACTCCTAGCCTTTAAAACCCTCCAGATGGAGGACGCAGGCGGCACTCTCCCTCCCAGAAGCACCCTCTGGCCTTCCCTTCTCCTTTCTGCAGGCCCCGTTCTCTGGAGCACTCCTGCGCCTTTTCCATCCCTTCCTCTCCTTCCCTGCGGGAGTGTTACCTTCGCCTCTCTCTCAATCTCCAAGGGCCCTCCTTTTTGCCTCTGTAACTTGTTTCCTGAGCCTGCACAACCCAGCTGACTCACCTCTACTACCTCTGTGACTTTCCAAATAAACTTTCTCTTATAATTTGAGTTCCTGTCTCTGAATTCTTTCTTTGCCAAACTGAAGAACTGAGGTCGAACTTCACCAGTCACAACTGGTGCCATTTCACTGCTTACATCACTGGTAACAAAATAGGGAGTGTTTTTGTGCTTTGTTCACTTTTGCGTCATAAATTCCCTCAAGAGTCTTATCAGACAGACAGAAGAACGGACTTTAACCTTGACTCTGCTGCCAACCTGGAATCCAGTCCTTACGGATTATGCCAACATCTTCCCACCAAACCCTGCCATCACCAGAGCCTTGTTTCTGAGACATTGGTGGTCAAGGTCCTCTCAGAGAATTAAAACAGTAACTAATTTAGAGGAAAAGAGCTGAAGTTATGATCAGTGTAAGGCAATCTCTGGCTAAGCGGGGAAATATCTGAGAGACTTTCGTTCCCAGTTACGCGCACAGGCACACTTAGCTAGTGTTTACTTAATTTATAAGCTCACAAGATATTTCTCTTCAGGGATGTCTTGCCTAAAAGGATTATGGTAAATCAAGAATATGAAATACTAAATCTGTTTATCAACATTTGTTTCTACAGTTTCAAATAGGATTTGCTGATGCTAAGCTCTAAGACAGGGGTGGCCTGTGTTACAGTTTTCAGAGAGCCTGAAATCACACCCAAAGAGGCACATGGTTCCTGATTCCGTGGGTGTCCTTTCCAAATAGCCTGCTTCACTTTAATAATAATAGCTATGCCTATTTCTTTCTAAGACCTGAAGGACAATGGGGTCCTGTAGTCTTGGGATATTCATCGGTATCTATGAATATCTGATAAGATAGTGATGAACTCTCCTTTGCAAGGCAATAGAAAGAAAGAAAAAGTAGATAGAACCAACACTTATTAAATATACACTCAATAGATGAGCTAGAGGAAAAATTTGAGAACCCTAAAATCACAGAAAGAAATAAAGCCAAGAGTGTAGATGGGATCACCTTGGAAAAGAGGGCAAAGAGAGAAGAGGGGCAGGAACCTAGCTGTGATGAACTTTGATGTTACAGTGAGAAATAGACCATGAACTTGAAAAGCAGAATAAGGAGTCAGAGACACAGAAGAAAAACTGGGAGAGACTGACATTCCAGAAAGAAAGTAAAAAAAAAAAGAGAGCGTTATAAAGGAGAGCAAGAAGTGATCAATTGGTGCCACATACTGCTAAGAGCTCTAAGGGACTGGATGACATCCCAGAAACTTGTCCAACGTTGCTGAGGATCTTAACAATAACTGTTTCGGGGATCAATGATGACAGAATTCAAATTGCAATGGGCAAGGGGGAGTACAAAGTAAGGAAATAGTGACAGAGAGTATAAGCTCCAAAGAGAAAAAATACAAGGAGGTAGTTGGAAAGGGGTGGGAAATCAATTAGCAAGTGGAAAGAGTTGGGGTATAAATCCAGTTCTGATTCCAAAACCGAATTCTACCAATGGCTGTTATGGTGCTGTTTCTCTGAGTTCACATGCTCACCCATAAATCCTTCTTTCCTATTTTCAGTAAAAACTAGTCTCATAAGGTTCATCTACAGAAGAACGTTCTGAGAATTTTGATTATTTCCTTGCAATGTATAACTATCCCTTAGGTTTTGTTGAGCTTTAAGATCTTCAGAGACTAGTATTTCCAGGATTTACTTTCATCCATATAACATGCGTGAAATGAATTAAGCGGGGCAATATTATTGTGATTTTATGAGTGAAGAAACTGAGTCACCAAGACGTTTATGGCAGAACTGATACAAGAAATCGCAGACCTCTAATTTCTAGTCCAGTGTTCTTGCCACTCCACCACCATTTCCATCTGCTTCTTAACCCTAGGACAACCACAACCAACATTTCCTCTTCTTTTACAATCATTAGTAATAGTAGCAGAAGTAGTAGTCATTGCTGTTGTCATAGTACAGTTTACAAAGCCTTGCCAAATACATTGTCTCACTAAACTGAAAGTGAATTCTCAGTTATCCAAGGTCAGTTCTCTCGTAATTACTCTTCCATGTTTTGAGGTGGACACTGAGTTTCACACTATAATGCATGATGGAGCTGGCCATGAATCTAGATCTCTGTGCTCCAAATCCAGTCCTCTTGTCTTTGTATTAGCAGTTTATAAATGCTGGGGCCCTTCAAGAATCTGACGAGAGTTATGGCCCCTCTTCACAGAAAGATATGCATGAATATATCACCAAGGTCTGGTGCTGGGTATTCATACTGCTACTAGGGTGTCTTTGCTTCTAGGCAGCTCAGTACAGAGAGCTAGGATATAAAGTATGTATGCTCACACAGGAATATACTCATCTGTGTTTGTTTTATTTGTATCCAGAAATATATACATAAATAAATATATTTCTGGACATAAATCTTATATATATAATCACAAGTGGGTTACATATTAAATCCAGACATATATATTTCTGGATATAAATATTATATATATATATATCACAAGTTGATTCTAATACCTCTGATTTCCACCTAGTACCATTAGTGTTCATTCTAACCTTCCCCTTTCCTTATTTGTGAGAAAACTGTTGCTCATTGCCCACAATATATTTATTTATTTACTCAATGTAGTATACACATAAAGGATTTTCAGAATACCCAAAATGTACATCTATGAAAGACAAATTTGGTATTTGCAGTATAATATTTATGTACAGTTATTTTATATGTAGCTATATAGCCTACTGTGAAAATATCCTTTACCAAAGTTACTTGAGTTCTTTCCTTTCCCAAAACCCCTTTAGTGTAATGATGGTATTCACTGCTAGTACAAGAGGCTCATTATTTTATTGTTTATGTTTCATTTTACCCAGGTCCATCATGCACATATGTATGTACTAGTATCTATCCATCCATCCATCAATCAATCAATCATCTATCTCCATTTTCCATCTATTTATTTTCCAGGCACATGAAGCATCACTGTAGTTCTAATAGTTACAGCTGAATAAAAAGTTGTACTCAGAAAAGTGCCATTTCCCCCTGCTCCCCCATTCTAGGCGTTCCATTTCCGCCCACCCCATGTAGCTAACCGCTCTCAGTTTCTGGTTCAACTTTCCTGTGTTTCTTTTGCACAAATGAGTAAATACACATACGCTTTCTTATACCACCTTCTTACACGAAAGGGAGCACACTGCCAACACTCCTTCGCACTCCACTTTCTTCACTGGATGATATATCCTAGAAATCACTCTGTATCAGCTAGTATCCTAGGCATCACAGATGAAGAGACAATCTTAAAGAGGTCGAATAACTTGCTCAAGGTTACACAGCTAGCAAGGAGCAAAGCTGGATTTGACTCCAATATCCATGTTCCTTCTGCTACATCAGAGTTTCTCATCCACAGTTCCTGGAATATTTGGGGAGGGGGGAATCTCTAGGTTTTTTTTAATTCTCTTAGATCATTTTAAAAATTAGCACTTGTATGGTCTAGATCATCTGGCCTTAGAACCAAATACTACCAGCCGTTCTCATTCCCCCTAGGATCTGAGAATCACACGTCAGCCTAAAGTAAGCGCCCCCCACACAGTCGGGCGTGGGAAGCGGGAACAGGAAGCAGTTACCGAGCTGTGGCCTTGGCTTGCAGTTCAGGGAAGGCAGCATGGCCCTGCACCATGTGGTCTATCTGAAAAACAAAAGGGATGGGTTAGTCGTATGGTCTTCCCAGTCTATATTTAAGCCAGAAAAGATACATTAAAATGTCTGTGCCTTTCAACTCTTTGTCCACAGAGGATCTAAGAATGTTAAAATGCTAACTCAGTGAGAGGGCTCCAGCTCTTACAGAAAGCTAGCTTCGCTTAACCTACTGTTGGCCTCTTGGATTTACAGAACAAAGAAGTTTAAAGAGAACGGTAGCAGGAAATGAAACTCCCAAGGCTAAACTGGTAGCAGCAGGTAGTGCCAGGTCCAAGAACGAGGTGTGAGGACAGACGGGTGAGAAGAGAGGAGAAGTGACCAGAGGTAAATGGCAGAGACCTGGGCGTTAAGGCACTAACCTCTGGCTCACACCACTTCCGCCTCCTGATCCAGGCTGTCACCCCGGGACAATGCTCTGTAGCTTACTCACAGGGAAGTTGAGTGAAAGACTAGGAAGAGGAAGTCTCAGTTTAAAAAGCATGGGGGTAGGGGGATGGGGAGAGTTGTCCCAGAATTGTCAAGAGAACCACTCCTGATTGAAAAGTTCTATCACATGGGAAACCGGACGTAGCTCTCCAAGGACAAAAGCGTCTGAGCTCTGTGGACAGCTATCTTCTTACTTGAAATCCCATGTTTCGAATTTTATTCCTTAATCCGCTTGGCGGCTTTAAATACAATAATATGTAACATGCATCAGGAAGAGAAATGCTTTCCTCTGCTGCTACTCTGCTTGCCAGAACACACCCAACACTGTGTTTGGGTTCCTGAACTTAATCTGTGTATTTTCTCAGTGTTTACATGAGTCTCTAGGACTCCAAAACAACTATTCTGACAGATTTATTTTCACTCAAACTATGAACCAACTGGCTATTTTGGCCCCTTGGAGAGAGTCTCTCTGAGCATGTTTCTTGAGAACTAGGGCTATGTAAGGAGGAAGAGAATCTGTTCTGGAGCCACGCTGGCTGGGTTTGAGGTCTGCCTCTGATACTAACTAGCTGTGTGACTTTGTGCAAGTCACTTAGCTTCTCTGGGCCTCAGTTATCTCTTTTCCCCTTCCCCAGGCTCCTTTAAAAACAGGGTTGCTGGAATTCAGAGAGTGTCTACTATAATGCCAACAACAGTATAAATACTACTACGTAAAATTTATTGACTCTTTTGCCATGCATTAATGCCAAGGTAAACATTTTTACATACATTATCTCATTTATTCTTACAATACCTGTATGGAAAAGACACTACTGTTTACTACAGAGATGAGAAAACTGGGAGTAAAAGACAAAGTCTCAGGGTCACAGGTGAATAAGTGACAGATCTTTTTGCTTTTAACCAAGGTCTCTGTTTCTAAAGTTTCCTTGTTTTTAACTACTATGCCACATTGTCTATTAAACTTCCAGGTATAATATAATTTGTTGAATTCTATTTATACAGTTCTGCAGAATGTTTCAAAATTAAATGATGGCAACTGTTCATTACAATGGGGAAAATGCAAATTTTGAATGCTTATTTCCTACAGGTTCAGCTGTGGGTTACCGTGATGAGGCATATTCTAGACCTTAAAGAGTTTGCATCAGGAAGGCATTACTTGATTTGAAGATAATTTCAATGGGAAGTACTTAAAGAGGTCAGAGAAGGGAGATTTAAATGAGCCCCCAGGAGGAAGCACGGAACCTAGCTGTGTGGTGCATACATAAACACAGTTAGTTAGTTCATTCAGTACTTGCTGAATGTCTAATGCATCAGGCACTGTGCCTAGCCTCCTATTGCATGTGTGTGTAAAGGCAATACATACAATCTATAGTAGCATAAAATAAAAGGTCAATAATTTGGCAATTCTACTATAGTTGGGGGAGGTGCGGCTTCAGCTGGGAGGCCAAGAACAGGCCGTTTGGAGGAGAAAAGCATTTGAAGGCGAGGCATGTCAGAAAGGAGATGGTGACGAGTGAAGACATGAGGATGGAGAAACACACATGGTGACAGACAATAAGGACACAAGTCAAGCCCTGCGTCTGGAATATTATAGATGCTCAATAAACTTTCGTTGGCCAAATGTGGGATGCGCAAACCATAGGGAGGCACACCACGGGCTCACACAGCACCGTGTACTTTTGGTAGCACTTAATTACCACACATTACGTTTGTGTCTATTTGTGCGAGGCATAATTCGGTCATGGTATGTTAAATTAGAGAATAAATAAAGTGTTGGATATAGTGAATGCATGAGGAGCTTAGGGACAAACAGTGAGTCTTAAAAGTCAGGGAAGTGTTGAACTGTTTATAGTTTTATTGAATCAGAGGCTTTGGGAAATTATTTTGATTTGGGGAGCAAAATGTTAAGAAGTTAAGGAAAATAAGTCTGGTAGGGTACACAGGACAGGGAGGTGGATAGGTGGAGACAGCAGGAAATGCAGACATGCCCAGAGGCTAACACTGAGAACACAAGGCACAAATAATACTCCCTGTCCTTGTTCCATTGTGGCATTTGTCAAGTTCCTTTACAACCGACAGTTGACACAGCAGTCTTTTACCCTACACTCTGAGCAATTTTAAATCAAGAGCCTCATTATTTCCCAGCCCCGTAGTACCCATATCAGTACCTGACCTTCTGAATAAATGAACAGGATGCATTTGAAGAAAGTAAACAAATTTAGTGATTAACCAGTTACAGAATAGAAGAAAATCTGAGTCAAGGATAACGTTGAACTTTTGGGTCTCAAAAAAGGAAATGTGGTCATATTAATCATGTCTTTTTATTTTTTCTAGTTCCGATGCTCTGATATCTGGGGTATTATTAATCCTGGAGTGACTGTCTCTTCCAAGGGTAGTCAATTTCTAGAGAAAGTAAAGGACTCAACTCGCCTGTGAGTTGTCTTTTCTGCACACTAACTAATCCAGCGTCCACCTCCCCATCACTTCCTCTACGGACCACTATTTCCGGCTCTAACCGGCCCAGGGCCAGGTACCACAGACAACTCTGGTGCTTCCAGGTGGTGCAGCAGGGCGTGGCCTGCTCCCTGCTTTTGAAAACTGTAACAAACTATCCTTTCAGTGGCAACATCTCCTGATATGCTGACCTCCTTATACCCGGAATAATAATGAAATCTACATTTCAAAACAGTGGTTTAGTGGAAAGAACACACACTTTGGAAACAGACAGGCTTAGGTTCAAATTCATGGTCTATATTTATATTCTGTGCTGTGGAGGAAAAATTACTTGACCTCTCAGAGCCTTATCTCTGTAAGTATACAATAGGGATAATAAAATCTGCTTTTCAGGAAAGGTTGTGATGAGTGTCTGGTATATTTCAGTTCACAACATTTACTGTTCAAAAGAAGGGGGGTACTACCAAAAGAGTAAAAACAGTTAGGAGAACAGTATCTCAAATGGTCAGCTGCATATTTTTGTTTTTCATTACAGCTGGTGGTGAAGGCCCGCCCTGACCAGCAAAGGACAAGCCAGTTTGTCAAATAACTAAGCACTCGTTTCAAAAGCCTGGAGTTCTTATGTCTGATTCTCTAATGCATTTAGCACAGTATAGAAGAACATAGTATCCCATTAGTGGTTACTTGTTTTCCAATGAAATAACCAGTTTAACCACAATGACCGTATTTGCCAAGTGGTTGCCTTAGAAATATACAGGCAGAGCTGGTCTAACTGTGATTATTTTCTTGCTGCCTCCACCTTCTCA
This sequence comes from Glossophaga mutica, assembly GCA_039655065.1. Classification (NCBI taxonomy): domain Eukaryota; kingdom Metazoa; phylum Chordata; class Mammalia; order Chiroptera; family Phyllostomidae; genus Glossophaga; species Glossophaga mutica. The sequence goes on along the minus strand of CM077307.1, from coordinate 42,158,407 downwards.
GATTTCAGTGCTGAGAGCAGGCAGTTGTAGGAGTGGGCAGAAGAGGCTATGCACTATTTGGGGAGGTAGGAAGCTTGAGATGGAAGGAGTCAGATCTTCTTCAGGATGGCTTTCAGGTCTAGGTCAAGAGAGAAAGGCTGCGGTACAGTATATAGCTGGGGTTGGATTTTTGGCCCTTCCTCGTAAACCTGGCATCTGCCTTTGGAATACGGGGGAAAGAGAAATGCAATACAGTGTAACACACTGATCAAACATGGGTTGTATGAGGTGGCATCTGGCCCACAGATGTATTTTATTTGGGAAATATAATGTTTTGAAAAAATGAGCCAGTATTTTAAAATTTGGAGATTTCACTTAAAATCCAGATTTTGGTTTCTTTTGAAGCTACCAGGCCACCCATACTCCCCTCCAGCAACAGTCAGCTGGAGCCGAGTGGTGAGTGATCCCTGCAGACAGGCTGCACCCTCCAGTTTCACAGGAGGCACCGCCATGCCCTGCCGCTTCCTAACAACAGGCACCCGGTTTCATCAGTTTCTCGTCGTGACTGCACTGATGTTTCACTTGTAGCAGAGAGCGACTTACACCCATCTCTCTGTCAAAGGAGGGATCATGGAATTCGATTCCCAGAGTAGTATGAGTTAAAAGAAAAACTCTGTGGAAGTAAACAAAGAAAATTAATTTGCCTCCTCTGTTTATTCATTTGTGCTGTCTGACTGCTTTAGGTATTTGAGGTTTGACTCTTGTAGAGAAAGCACATACAAGAAATCCTCAGACCTGAGTTCGGTTCTGACTCAGGGTGTGATTGTGGACAAGAACATGTCTAATTTTCTCTCTTACACATTTAATGAATTATTGTGACAGACAACTGTTTGCAAAATTGCACAGAGAACTACATTGCTGGAGATATTGAAATTGTTGGTAAGGAAAACACATAACAAGGGCAAACTTCGAGTTTAAGAAGTTTAGGTTCTATGAACATTTTGCTAAGACAAAGCGATCTTACTGCACGATGGGTTTTTCTGCATGAAAATCAGTTTGATGCCTTAGTCGTGAGGCTGTACTTCATCTTGCTTGCAGATAAAGAAATCCTTAGGCTCAGAGGGATGCTCATCGCTGGTCAGAGCTGCCGTTTTTTCCATTTGCATCTACCTGTAACGTCACTTCTTTCATCTACGCTATTCCAACTCTTCACTCAACAAGTCTTTTTATCTCAAAGTGAAAACATTTTGCCTTTTTCACAGCCTTAAAATTCTCATGAAAACCTAAGGAAAGAAGAAAGGCCAACCTAGACAAGTTCTTTTATGCTGCTGGAAAGAATTGCGGGCTTCAATCCCTAATGTTTCCTAACAATAACAAACATTCCAGGAAGAAAATATTTTAAAAAGTTTTACAACTTTACTGTTAGTTTTACGTAGAACAACTTCACTTATAGGTGGATAAATTCTGATTTAATGCAGAATTAGTTTCATTGGTTTTAGTCACCATCAAAGTTGGTCACTGTAGGCAATTTTTACAGTTTTAATTAGTTCACTTATTCTTAAAACTAATGTGATACATGGCTGCCTTGTGCAAAGCATCTATTCTTAAAACTAATGTGATACATGGCTGCCTTGTGCAAAGCATCAATCTAATAGTCAGGATACAAAGGTGAATAAAAGTAATTGCCTACAAGTGGAAGATGGGCATGCTAATACCCAAATATAACCTAGAATGATAAGATTCTTTATAGAGTTAAAAAATAAATTAATTGAATACCTACTTCACTGCAATTAAGAGAGATGTGAACTCTGTCCGGGTGAAGATTATGTTTTACTGAAAGACAGAGACAGTCAATAAGTGTAATAATTAGAGTGATTAGTGATTTGAAGACCTGACTTAAAGAGAGGGTTCAGGAAAAATGCAGGGGTTAAATTTAAACTAAGACATAAAAAAGAATCAATAATTTATAAGTAAACAGAATAACAAACACAAAGATTCTGCAGTAGGGACGAGTATCATCTGTCTCAGGAGTTGTCAGGAGTCCAGTGAGACTAGTGGGGAGTACGTCTGCAGGCAAGCTGTGTAAAATGAGGGGTAGGAAGTGGGAAGAATTAGGCAGGCCTTGGCAAGGGCTTCAGACCTCTAAGTACAATGGAAGGCACAGAAGCCTCAGGGGAGTAATGTCATCCCATTTACGTTAAAAGAAGTCATTCAGGGATTCCACTGCTTATGTGGGCTGAATAGTTCATATCGTACCAATTCTCCCAAGGATAACAACGATAAACACTGATCAAATATATCAAATAATTCTCTGGAGACACTGGAAAGTGACAAAACCAGGTAAAAGCTGGAGAGAAGTAGACATGTGTAAAGAAAATACATCACCGCATCTGCATCCTGATTTCACAGATGGTTGCCTGAGGGTGTGCCCCAGTCAGATATTTGGAGTACGGCTAGTACTGCAGACATATGCCGTCTTCCAGCTAGGAAATGGGAGGTCAGGGCTCGAGGTAACAGCTAGAAAGTATGGGGGAGGAGGGGGAGGGAGAGAGCCATATAAAGGGAGCTCAGCATTATGCATGCGAATGCTACCCTAATCCCTGGAGGCTCCTGAATCACAATCTGGGTAAGGCTAGAAGAACTCAAGAGAGATGTCAGTAGGGGCCATCGCAGCAGAGACAAAATCTGGAGTTTGAATTGAGACTAGTTTTGTAAGCTACCTAGTAAAACAAAAAATCTATAGTTTTCAGAGAAAATAATTAGAATTCGATGTCTTAGAGTATATCAAAGCATAATGTTCAAAATATGACCCCATATTACTAGACACAGAAAAATAGAAAAATTAATCCATACTTAAGAGAAAGCCATTTAATGAACAATGGCCCTGAAATGACACAGATGTAAGAATTCAAAGACAAAAATTTTAAAGGTAGTAATGGGATGTGAAGGATAATATTCTCATAATTAATACACCTATAGAAAAGAGCAAAAAACAGAAATATTAAAAATGAAATTGTAGTATTGATAAATATGGTCTTTGAAATAAATATTTGGTGGGCAGGCCTAGCAACTGATTGGAAATAACCACAGAAAAGAGTTAATGACCTTGAAAATGCACCTAAGAGAAAGTTATCTAATTGGTGTGTACGTGGGCGGGGGGCGGGGGGGTGGTGGAACCTCAGGGCCCTGTCAGAATAACAGCCAAAATTCTCAAATATGTGTACTTGGAATTACAGTAAGAAGAATGAGAATAAGATATTTAAATAAATCAATGCTAAAAATTTCCCAAACTTGGTGAAAGACAGCAATTTACAAATTTAAATCTGGGGAAAGAAGGATACATCCAAAGGACACCACACCTGGGCACCCATTAAAAAAAAGATTCACAGAAAATCTTAAAAATAGCCAGGGAGAAATAGTACACTGTACACACACGGTGGAAGAATAATGCAAATGACAGCTGACGTCTCATAAGAAACAATGGTGCTTACGGAAAAAAAGCCAGTTAAAAATTCTATGTTGCACAAAAATATCTTTCAAGATAGAAGGTGAAATAGATTCATTAACTATAAAAACTAAGAGAATTTTTTGTCATTAGACCTGCAAGAAATAAAGAAATGTTAAAGGAAGTTCTTCAGGCTGAAGGGAAATACTAGACAGAAACTTAAACTTTCAGAAAGAAATTAAAAACAGTAGAGATGGTAAATATGTAGGTAAATGCAAAGATCATGCTTTATTTCAGAATTTCTCTCAGATGTGTATGACTGTTTCTTATGGACTGAACTGTGTCCTCCCAAAAGTTATACGTTAAAGCTTACACCCCCAATGTGACTGTACTTGGTGATGGGGACCTGTATGGAGATAGGTCACATGAGACCATAAAGGTAGGGACCTAGTTCTCTAGGACTGGTGTCCTTGTAAGCGGAAGGAACACCAACCAGATCTTTTGCTTTACATGCACGTACCTAGAAAAGGCCAAGTGAGAACAGTTCCAGCCAGGAAGAAAGCTCTTTCTATTGTCTAAGCTGCCCAGTCTGTGGTATTTGTTGTGGCAGCCCAAGAAGACTACCACACTATTCAAAGCAAACAGCATAACAACTACTGCATTTTGGGATGGTAACATATATATTGTAATATGACACGTATAACAACTACAGCATGAAGAATTGGAGGGAATGTAAGTGGAATTAGAGAGTTGAATGCTTCTTTTTTAAAATTTGTATTTTATTTTTTTATTGTTGTTCAATTACAGTTGTCTTTATGTTTTACATCAAGTTTAACAACATGTGCTCTAAGTACACTGAAAAGTTTAGCATGTTTATTGTAAGTCCTAAAGAAATCCTTTAAAAAGAATGCAAAAAAAAAAATGATGCCTAAAAAGCAAATAGAGAAATGCAAATAAAATTCTGAAAAGTGAAAAATATTCAATTAGTCCAAAAAGGACATACAGATAGTAAATAAGCTTATGAAAAGACGCTCAATGTCACTAATCATGAGAGAAATGCAAATTAAAACCACGACAAAATATCATCTCACACCTGTCAGAATGGCCATCATCAATAAATCAACAAACAACAAGTGCTGGTAAAGGATGTAGAAAAAGGGGAACCCCTTTGCATTGTTGGTGGGAACGCAGACTGCTGCAGTCACTAGAATGAGAAGGCAGTATGGAGACATCTCAAAAAGTTAAATGGATCTGCCTTTTGACCCAGCAATCCCACTTCTGGGAATATATTTGAAGAAACCCAAAACACTAATTCGAAAGAACATATGCAGTCCTCTGTTCATTGCAGTGCTATTTACAACTTCTAAGATATAGAAGCATCCCAAGTGTCCATCAGTAGATGAGTGGATAAAACAATTACGGGGCATTTACACAATGGAATACTACTCAGTCATAAGCAAGAAGAAAATTTTACCCTTTGTGACAGCATGGTTGGACCTGGAGAGCATTATACTAAGTGAAATAAGCCAGTCAGAGAAAGACAAATACCATATAATCTCACTCACATATGGAATCTAATGAACAAACTGAACTAACAAGGGAAATGGGGGCAGACTCATAGATGGAGAGCAGATAACAGCTAGTGGGGGTAGGGAGGTGAGAGGGTGGGGGGACTGAGTAAAAGGAAAAAGGACTTGTGGACATAGACAACAGTGTGGTGACTGCTGCAGGGAGGAGGGTATGAGGGAACTAAATGGTAATGGAAAAAACACAATAAAGATTAAATAAAAAATATTCAATTAATCCAAAAGAAGGAAGAAGAAACAGAGGAAAAATAACAGGAGTGACCACCGATAATAAATAGCAAAATAGAAGACCTAAATCCATGTTCATCTTTCTATTAAACATAGATAGCTTAAACACGCCAAAAGAACAGCGATTATAAGACTACAGAGAAATGCAAGACCTAACTAGATGCCACGTAAAAAAGATGCAGTTAACAGAGACCGGGACAGCGAAAATGGTGGTTTGGCTGGGAGAGAAGGCGAAGGACCAAAGACGAATTGGTGATACGTATTTTGGAGTTAGAATCAATAGGACTTTCTAATGGATTGGATGTGGGCAGAGAAGGGAAGTGAGGAGTCAAGAATTAATCCTAATTTTCTGACTTTAATAAAATATAAATGATGGTGCTCTTTACTAAGATGAAGACAAATAATGGAGGTTCACGTTAGGGGTATATCAGTTACTACCATCAGAAAGCGGGGAGTGATTCTTGACTTCTTCCTCCCCCTGCCTCCCTGACATTTAATCCATCTTCTCCATCGACAGCAATGCCATCTTCAAACACCTGGACCTCTCTCTTTTCTGTGCGCTGCACATTCACTCCATCAGAAAATCCTGTTGGCTCTGCCTTCAAACTATGTCCAAAGTCTGACTACATTTCACCAGCTCCACTGCCATCTCTCGGCTGGATTACTGCATCTTTCTGGTCACCCTGCTTCCATCTTCCCAACTCCCACCCCAGAGGTTAGTCCCAACATAGCAGGCAGCAGCAAGAAATAGCCCTTAGAAACCTAAGTCATAGCATATCTCTCACATGCTCATAATTCTCCAATGGCTTCCATTTCACTCAGAGTAAAGGCCAAAATTCATACAGCGGCCCCCAGTACCTCTCTTTGAACTTCCTGCAACTCTCATTTGAGTTCACTCTGCTCCATCCACGGGGCCTCTGGGTCATTTCTGTAGTGCCCCAGACAAGCAGCCGCCTCAGGACTTTTGCACTGGTTGTCCCCTTGGCCTGTTACGTTCTTCCTCCAGGTATCCTTTCCTTCCCCGTTGTTTGTCTGAATGTCACTTCAGTGAGGTCTACCCTTACTGAAAATGAAAATTGCTTACCTGAGTCCCAAGCTTTCCTCCTCTATTAATTTTAGCAATTTAAACCATAAAATAAAATAAATTTATTTATTGCTTTATCACTTTCTTGTGTATTATCTGTCTCCTCTTGTTAGTATGTAAGCTTGACAAGGGGACAGATTTTTGGATGGGGAACAGAAGAAGCTGTTTCATTCACTGCCTTTCCCACATTCAGAACAGTACCTTGAACATAGTAGAACTCAGTAAATACAAGCTGTGTAAATAAACATCACCCTAAAATGTATGGATTTTATTTTATAGATAATTAAAGAGCTACCAAGAGTGACAGGGTCATAGGTTTTAGAAAGACTGCTTTCATGGCAATCTTGAGAGAGGGTATTGTGGACTGGAAGTCCATGCCCTCCCAACATTGACACACTATCCCCAAAGGGATGGTATCGGGAGGTGGGGCCTTGGGGAGGTGACTGGGTCGTGAGAGCAGATGGAGTCCATGAATGGGTTTAGTGCCCTCAGAAGGGTCTGAAGAGTCCCGAGTTCTCCCTTCGGCCCATCCAGGAAGACGGCCCTCTGCCAGAGGCAGAGGAAGAGGGTTCTCACCAGAATCTGACCATGCTGACACCTCGACCTAGACCTCCATCCTTTAGAACTCTGGGGGAAAAATTTCTGTTGTATTTAAGCCACCCAGTTAATGGTACCTTTTTAGAGCAGCCCCAACTGGCTAAGACATAGGGGTTAGAGGAGAAAAGAGTAGAAGCAAGAAGGTAATTAGCTGTGCGGGAATCCAGGTGGATATACAAAAAGATAGGGTGAACCCCTGGGCAGGAGGGGAGAACATGGAGGCATTTGTTTATGCAGAGCTCTTTGTATCCATGAAGTCATTCCAATTAGCTAATGCGAGATGCGGGGACACAGCCATGTCTATCCATAGTGCTGTCAATACTGATACATACACGTTTCCCTCACAGCCTTACAAAGCCTGCCAAGTGCATTTGCTTCGAAATACTTGAAAAGAAAGTCACACTAACTAACGATAATTGATTCTCAAGGGAATCTTCAAGAGAACAATAAGAAACACTTAGAAATGCAGAAACACAAAAGTCAGATTCAGTTCTGGAAAGATCTGGAGCTTCTGGGAGATGATTTGGGTTTGAATCTACGCTTTCCCACATAACTGGAAGAGCTTACTCAAGTTACCTTACTGTTCTGTTTATTCTGTTCTACTTATCCACTAGTGAAATTGACATCATAACAACCACAGAGCCATACTGTGAAGAGCAGATGAAATACTGTATCTCAGTAGGGCCTTAGAGCACTTGGCACTTAACAGACAGTCCTGGTAGGCTGCAGGAGCACTGCCATCTACTATTATGTGCCATGATAAACTATAATTACCCATTCTACATCCAACTTTCCTATAAGATAACAAGCTACTAGAGGACAGGAATCACATGATAATACTCTTGCCTGGCCCAGAGTCATCATGAGTGAATGAATGAATGAAGGAAGGAATGAAGTCAGTCTCTCCATAACCTGTACAGCACTGTGTATACTGCAAGCTCTTCACACAAAGGTTGACTGTCTTCCTGAGGCTAGCCCCAGGCTGATGGGCATAGGCAACAAGGGAGAAGGCCGATAGGCACTCACAATGCACAAAGCCTAAAAATCCCCGGAGCACAAAGCACTTTGCTACATTGTGACCCTGTGGCTCAAGTTCATGAATTTAAATTCTGAGTTCAAACAATTCAAGGTAACCCCCGACCCCAGGTGATTATCCTAGAAAAGCAATGCCACCACAGGGCTGGCTTAGAAACTTGTCTTAGCCTGCCTTCCCCAATACCTGCCCCCACAAAGGGATTTCACGTAAGCTGGAACAGGGTGCTTGGAGAGAGGGAAGGCCAAGGTCCAGTTGCAAATACGCTTCAGCATCTGGAAGCAGTGACTGCATGGGCTGCTGTTCTGTGGAAAAAGTCTGGGCTAAACGCAATGTGTTTTGCACAACTGCTCTGGAGCGAGTACTGAGAAGCACGAGACAATCCTCGATGGGTGCTTGACTGATGCAACTGACATCAATCATCCACAGGGTGCGAATATGTGCTTTTCTAAGAGGAAAGAAATATTACAGGCACAAGCTGGGAACGAGTGAAAAATGAGTCCACATCTCAGATGAAACAGCAAGGGTTCCAGGGCCAGAAAAGACCCTATCCTATTTTTTTCTTTATCCTGAAATTAACCAGATGGACTTTTTTTTTTTAAGTACCAATCTAGCCACATGCTTGGAATGAAGAACTTGCTTTGTGATGGAAGATCTGTATTTGACTGTAAAAACAAGACAAAATATCTATTTTTCAAATGTAGTGTTTAGATCATATTTGTTTTTCTAAACTCTCTTCTTTTCCCTCCTTTGCTTCTCTTTCCCTCTCCTTTCTCCTCTCTTCTGCTTTAGATAGGGTATTCATGACTGCAAGTTTAGAATATACTGTGGACAATGTAATAAGGAAACACACACTTTCAGACATGGCATGTGAGAGATGATGTGCATATAAAGCAAAACATAAAAGAGGTCACTTCCTCTTACAGTGTCCTGTATAACAACAGTGTGCTGCAAAACAGGAGATCAGAATTCCCAAAAGAAGAAGTGAGAATAAGGAAAGGTGAACTGCAAGGGAACCATGGAAAGGCCATTGTTGGAGCACCTGTAATCTCTCCAGGCTGTGCTCACTACTCTGAGTTTTAGCACCTCCTATGTAAAATATGGACAATCACTGATCCTATCTCAGGGGTTTTGAGAGGATAAATGAGATAGCACGCAAAAGCTCTTAGAATGAAGTCTGGGAAATAAGCCTTCAAAATAAATATTAGATATTGCGATTATTTTGAATATCATTCGAGGATTAACAAGATCACATATACAAATCCTTCCCGTAGATGAATAACACACTCAATAAGGTGCACTGCTATTGTGATTATTACCACCACCATTACTGTTTTTCATATTTTTATCTCTGATTGATAGGTGGTTTCTGCCTCTTCGCTTGGCCTCTCTGGTCTGATGCTTTAGTGGACACTCTGTTTAGTGCTTGGTTCAGATTTTGCCCCATTATACTAGCTCGTAGATTTCCTAAGATTTCACTCTCTGGAAGCCATGAGTCAATCATGCCTTACCCATGTGTTCGAGGAAACTATGTATGTAGAACTGCCCAAAGTGGAACTCCAAATGCAGCTTGATCGGTTGATGGTGTGCAGTCAACTAACTAGATAAAGGCCAACAATGCTCATGACTCCTATGAAAAACCATCTTGGACTATTATGAAGGGTGGGTTGTTTGTTTGTTTTTTTAATGCTAAAAAGAGTAACCAACTCTTCCCTACAACATCATAACTTTTGGGCAAAGATGACTAATAAACAGCAACAGAGAATACTTTGAGCCGAATACTGAGAAAAGCATTCCCAGACTGACATAGATGTTCACATTGCACACTAAGTCCACAAAAACCTGTTGATGGACAGCTTCATGGACAATGCATCCGACACAAAGACTTGTTTTACTGGATCATTAGCCTTGTTTTTTTTTTTTTAAAGCCTCCAGGTTGTATCACCTATGAGTTCTGGGTCTGAGTCTGCTAAGGGTGCTTACACCATGATGCAGGATTGAAAAGGGCCATATTTCAGCAATAGGTTTTCAATGTGTCACAGAAACAGAATGGATGTTTAAATTGAAAGTTGTATAAATACATGGTACTACTTTAAATAGGAAAATATAAAGCCCCAGTTTCAATGTGGCTTAGGTATACAGTGATATCTTGCTTCCTGATATTCCTAGCACTGGTTATTAAGACCAATCAGATGTTATTTATTTTATACTCACAGAGTTTCCTTACCAGACAAGAGCTCCTGAAAACTAGGGACTAATGGGGGGGGGGGGGGAGAACTCATTTAATTCATCTCTGTAGCCTGTCACAAGAGCAAGGACAGAGAACATGCTCTTTGAAGCCAGCCATCCACCTATGCTTCCACTGGCTTTGAAAGAGAATTTGATGCAACTAAATATAAAATAGCAATACACTAAAAAATGGAAACTAAAGGTTATTTGCATCCCCATCCAGCTTTGAATCAGATCATTTTTAATTTGACTGAACATTTAAAAGAGCTGGTGGGAAAATCAGACCATAAACAGATGATTTCAACATAACATAGCAAAAGTGAGGTTGGGTGATTGAGTCTAAGACTCATTTTCTCTTGCCTTCCACGTGTAATCCCTCTGGGGTCAGCTGATCTCCTGACCTGAATTCTCAGTCATCATTGCCACTGTCCCCATCCAAGCCCTCATGGCTTTCTATCTGTGGACTAACCTATTAACTCTGGTCTCTCTGGCTCCAGCCATACACGCTAAGGCCTTCTTCCTCAGTGCTGCTAGCCAGAGTTCTAAAGACTGAGATCTGAACATCCCCGTACATTTTCCAAACCTTTCACTGCTTCCCCATGGTTTAGGTCTGCTAGACAAGTTCAATTCCTTAGCATGCTTCACAGGGGATTCTTCTAATGTGGTCCCTGCCCAACTCGCTTTAATTGTAAGTCATTCATTCTAAGACAAGTTGATGCCACTACTGAGATTCTGGACTGTTTGCAATTACCTTCAGATATGCCTTGTCATTTTCACTCCCATGTCCTTGTTCCTGTGCCAGTTCTCTTGCCTAGAAGAATATTCCTACCCTTCTTTGCCTCTTTTGTTCTTATTTATCTTATAAGGCTCAGCACAAATGCCCGCTTCCCTACAAAGAGTTTCTTAACCCTGCTTTGCGCCAGCTCTGTGCCTTGTATCTCTGGGTCAGTGCTCAGCTCACTTCTATGGACCTTCTGTCTTCCCTGTTAGATAACTGCAGGAATTTGGCAAATTTTTAGCAAGCAACTTCTAAGAACTGAGCTGGATACAAAGAAAGGCATCCCTCCCTTTAAGGAGCTCACACATTTCTGGAAAAGACAGAATAGTAAACCAATAAGAATAACAGAATACGATAAGAAGTAGGGGTGTGTCTTAAAAGACAAGTAAAATTACTGAGGTGGCAAAGAACTCTCTGAGCAGGGAGACCAGCCCACACAAAGGCACAAAGGGGTGGAATAATCGAAGTCCTGGGGAAGCTCTGAGGAAGGTGATCTAGCCTTGGTGACAAGTGCATGTGTGGACCTGGAGGGGATACACAGCAAAGAAAATGATGCATACAGGAAACTACTTGAACTATGCCCCAAGGGCTACGGGGAACCGTGAAGGATTTGGGCTGGAGAGTCCTTTTTACAAAGGACAGTATCACTCACGCTGCCATGAGAAAATGGACTGCTGCGTGAAAGAGGTGGGAAACCGGGTTAGTGGTCATCGCCTAGACCAGCAGCGATTCCTTCAGCAAGCATGCGCTGTGTACACTCTGTACGTCAGACTGCACACTAAGAGAAAGTTGATTCTTCTCATTTAGGGTTCGGCAAAACTTCCGATACTTGGTATATGGGTAGTGTGACAAGATGAGCTAGTCACGGGTATAAAAACATTAAAGACCATAATGAAAAAGTGTCAACTTACCAATTTCCCAGTAACACTCTGTCCACCTTCATTTAGCCAGAACCCAGGAACCATGGCTGAGAAATAAGGGCCCCAGACGCCTGGTACAAAAATTGGGTCTTTACTAATCTGGAAAGAAAGGGACAAAATATGTGAAAATATTGACCTTCAGGACTAGAAGGAGCCTTCTCCTTCTCCCATCTGGAGTTTCTATGACTGTGGAATTCAGCTTCTTATTGAATACCTCTCATAGTGGGGAAGTCACTACCTCCAAAGGAAGGGCATGACTTTATCTCTGCAAATCTTTCTGATAAGTTCATTTAGATGCCAGGATAGCAAAAGAGATCATTTTGGAAAGAAACTAATGAGACATTTCCTCACTGGCTCCCTCTGCACGGCAGACGGATTGCAAAAATGGTCCCCATTTTCTACCCATCCATGAATCCACCCCCTTTGCAATGTGACCTTGCAGCTCCTCTCATGGATCTTGAATCTGAGCCAGCCTGGTAATTTATTTTGGCCAACAGAGTGAGATAGAGGGGACATTGTGCCAGTTTTCCAGGCCTAATCCTCGAGGCCTGTGTGCTTCTCTACTCCTTCACTTGCTCCTCTTCCTTTGTCATGAGAGCATGTGCAGGCGAGCCTGCTGGGTGGAAATCATGCAACACAGCTGAGTCAGCCCAGCTGTTGCAGGTGATGTTCACATACATGATGAGAGAGCAAAAACAAGATTGGCAAATCCTCCTAGTAGATCAGCGGCTAACAAGACCAGATCACCAGAATGGCCCAACCATCTGGTAGGTTTGTGAACAAAACCACATCTTATTGTATGTCACTAAGATGTTGTGTTTGTTACTTAGCATTTTTGGGGGTAATAGATAACTGATACACTCCCTTCCTTCTATCTACATTTATTAGTCACCCTACAGGGTTCCATCTCCCTCTTCTGGGTGCTGGCGACACAGAAATGAATCAGAGTTCTTTCTTGTCTACAAGAAGCTGCCCATCTTGAGGGAGTTCCACAAGTAAACAGACAAAGAGAATACAGTGTGGTCCATGGGATGGTAGAGACAAACATATATCGTGGGGGCACACGGGGAGTGAGGAGGGAAATGATCCAGAGCTGGCTTCTTAGAGAATGGGACATAAGCTTAGACTTATAGGATTTCACCATATAAATAGAACAGACATTTCAGATCAAGAAAAGAGTTGGAGCCCTGGTTGGTGAAGCTCAGTGGATTGAGTGACAGCCTTCAAACCTTTAGTTCGCAGGTTTGATTCCCAGTCAGGGCACATGCCTGGGTTGCAAGCCAGGTCCCCAGTAGGGAGTGCACGAGAGGCAACCACACATTGATGTTTCTCTCCCCCTCTTTCTCCCTCCCTTCCCCTCTCTCTAAAAATAAATAAGTAAAATCTCTTTTAAAAAAGGAAAGAAAGAAAGAAAAGAGCTGGAACAACACAATGCAGGTGAGGTGCACTGAATAGTCAAGGCGCTGCCACTTTTTGTAGCTGCCCACGGAACCTTCCAGGTGTTAGGAAAATATATGAAGAGAAAAGCCAGGACAGACAAGGACGGACCATGTGTTTGCTCCTTTGGATCGACACATGCTTCTCATCCATCCAGCAGGGATGGACGCTGGAGTCGTATTTATGTTTGTGGAAAGGTGTAGTTTGAGGGTGGGGGATCAAAGGAATTAGGCACACTAGGCCCACTCCTGCATGTCTTGAGGCTGGGCAGAGAGAATCAGCCACTCATTTATTCTACAAATATTTATTCAGCCCTTCTTATATGTTTGGTCCCATGCCAGGTCCTGGGAATACAGAAATGAACTAAATATGCATAATTTCTGCCCTCCTAAAATTTATAGTCCAGCATTTTAGCACAGGGACAAACCTTCTTTAAATGTCTTGACCCCAATTATTCCAGTTCCCTTTTCGCTAAACTATGAGCCCTTGAATAAGAAGGATTTCCAACTCCCCAAACATTAAGGATATAAGGGAAGACAAGGAAACTCACAATACTGTCAACCTTAAATGCTGTCAAATAAAAAGAATTTATGAAAAAGAGACATCTTACACCTCAAACAGAAAAAATAATCTCAGGGGAAAAAAGACCAGCTTGTACAAGAAAAGACAGTTGAGGTTATATTGACATAGTCACTCCTTTTCTTACTGGTTCAGAGGACGTTTCCTGAACTCCTATAGTGTAGTGACCCGCACCTATGCCAGGCGCTGGGAACGAACAGTAAACAAAAGAGCAAGTCCCAGGCCCTCCTGGAGCCTGCATGCCTGACAGAGGCAGACAAGGTGGGCAACCATTCAGGTTTGGCCAGGCTTCCCTGAGGCTTAGCAGTGAAAGTGCTGTGCCCTGGAAAACCCTTCAGTCCCAGGCAAACTGGGACACTGATTGGTCACCCTGAGACAGATATCAGTAAAACCATAGCACAAACGTGGGATTACAAACAGCAATAAGGAAATGAAGGAAAATCAAAGGCTACTACAGGAGCATGTAAGTGAGGTACATAATCTAGGGGTCAGGGAAGGCTTTTATAAGAAGATGATGCAAAACATATATAGAAATTATTCAGATAGGTGTGAGGGTGTGTGTGTGCATTTTTCGACGAGTGTGTGTGATATGAAGTGTTCCAGCCAGAAGGAACACTTAATGGGCTTCAGTTTTATCACTTTATCTTCGCCAGTGAAAAACTGTACCATCTGCCAACACTAAAAACTACTCCCTAAGCTGCTTTGGGATGAATAAGACAGTCCATATTCACAGCCACTTAGGACCCAAGGTTGGAAAGGACAGGTAGATGGACACTCACCAAATAAATTTGTCTCTTTTTATGCCCTGCGCCCCTTCCCTTCCAGAACACGTAGCCCCGTTTGATAGAGCAGTCTCAGAGAGGCTGAAAAAGTTGTCCACAGTCACACAATCAGTAACTGGCTGAGGTGGGATTTGAACCCAGACAGATGTTGGCCTTGAGCTATATATGTTTTTTAAATTGTATAAATAAATTGCTCAGAAAGGTCATGCATTGCTCCCCCACCAAATCTCACAGTTTTAGCATGTTCCTGGGTCAGCTGCAGCAGAACTTCGTTAGACACTGTGGTTCGGCTTCTCAGAAACATCAGGTGGAGGCTCTGCCTGGCTCTGTCCGGGGAGAAGGTTTTGAGTTGACTCCTGTCTGTGCTCAGACATTTGGAATGGCACATGCTTCTCATCAGACATGCTGGGTAAAGCAAGGAGACGAAGACACAGGAGTGTTTCCCAGAGCACTTCCAAACACTTCTAAACTCTGTGCTCTTGGAGAAACCGAGTAATTGTTTTGAGGGAGAGAGAAAGAGAAAGCACATTTGTATATTTATGTGGGCTTTAATCCTTTGCAGTAAACCTAAATATTTAAAAATATTTTGGTGAAAGCCATTGCCATGCTGATGGCTAACTTGGCCTGGAGGCTGCTCTCTTAGCCAAAGGGACAGAGTTCATTTTCCTCTGCTGATGACAGGTGTCCTTATAGGGTGCTGACTTCCCAGTAATAATGGTGCTGTTGGCAACGACAGCAGCTAAGATTGACTGGGTACTTACTAAAGGCCTTATTATAAGCACATTACAGGAATTAAATCACTTACTCGTCATAAAAATCCTAAGGAAAGATTCCATCATTATTCCTATTGTACAGAAGTCTGTACTGAAGCAGAGTGTCAAATAACATGCCCAAGGTTATGACAACACAAAGCAGAGAGGCATCACACTCTTCGGGTTCCATCTGTGGCTCTGCCAAAATATGGCCGTGTTTTCAGGCTACCATTTGAACCCTTCATTTGCCTTTCAAGGGCAGAAAGCAAGAGCCATTAGAAACACAGACTCACTCAAAATGAACACACCTGGCCTTGAACACCAGTAGGTTAGGGAAACTTCATTTCCAAAGGGCTTTGATAAGTTTTCCTGACACAGTTGTGAAGAACAAAGAAGACAGCATGAATGAGTCAGAGTCCTATCTTGATTCCATTCACAATTGCCATTCTTGCCAGGGGACCTTACACGAGGCAATCGTCTGGGCCTCAGTTTCCTCAGTTCCAACATGGGAGGAATTATATGAATGTTGGAAAGATTAAATAATTTGTCACACATAAATAGCATATCATTTGTGTTAAATACCAAATAAACCTTATTTCTCCTTGAAAGGAGGCTTGTGTGACAGCATAGTCAGGTGACAGGGTTGAATGACCACATCCCACATAACTGAAACCATGTCAGAAGGTCTCCTGATTAATCCTTGGTCTACTGAGTCAACATTCTTAATAACGAAGTAGAAGAGGATATGGAAGCAAAGCTCATCATATTTTCAGTTGATATAAACTTGGAGGATTATTTATTTTGGACATGATCAAATCAAGATTCAAAACTGCTTGAAAGAGTTAGACCATTAAGCAAAATACAACAAAAAGACAGTTAACATTTACAGTTAAAATTTGCACTTAAAAGGTAGTGGTGATGTTTTCTTTCACAATATTCTTTTTTCACGGGTATTGGTACACAGGTGTTCAATTTAGTATTGTTTAAACTGTATGCAGACATTTGATATATTCTCTCCTTACGTGTAATATAAAGAAAGCTAATGAAAGCCACAATGAAACAAAATATTTGGCTGCACACTATGTGCCAGGCACTGAGATCAGCAACAACGCTGTAAAAATAATAAGGCAAAATACTGCTACTACTAATAATAGTAAGAGCAGTAGTAGTAGCAATAGTAATAGTGCGACATGGCCCCTTTCCTCAAGGAACACCTAGTCTGACCAGGCAGACATGGAAATTATGACGAAACATGCCAAGTGTTAGGTAAGGTAGGGGCTCAAGCCGCCTGGGAGGAGGAGTACATTACGGGAGCAGCCAACACTGGAGCTGGGCTCGAAGGAGGGCAAATGTTTCCTGAGGCAGAGAGGGAGGGGCGTCCCAGGCAGGAAGGGCCATGTGGGCGCGGCTCCATCATGAGGCTGAAGAAGCATTTTGATTTTTTTTCCTTTTTCTAAATATATTTTATTGATTATGCTATTACAGTTGTCCCATTTCTCCCCCATCATTCCCCTCCACCCTACCCACCCTCTCCCACCCACATTCCCCCCTTTAGTTCATGTCCATGGGTCATAAGTTTTCTAGCTTCTACATTTCCCATACTATTCTTGCCCTCCCCCTGTCTATTTTTTTCCCATTATCTATGCTACTCATTCTCTGTACCTTTTCCCCCTCTCTCCTCCTCCCACGCCCCTGTTGCTAACCCTCCATATGATCTCCATTTCTGTGGTTCTGTTCCTGTTCTAGTGTTTGCTTAGTTTGCTTTTGTTTTAGGTGTGGTTCTTGATAGCTATGAGTTTGTTGTATTTTCACTGTCATAGTTTTATCTTCTTTTTCTTAGATAAGTCCCTTTAACATTTCATATAATAAGGGCTTGGTGATGATGAACTCCTTGAACTTGACCTTATCTGAGAAGCACTTTATCTTCCCTTCCATTCTAAATGACAGCTTTGCTGGATAGAGCAATTTTGGATGTAGGTCCCTGCTTTTCAAGATTTCAAATATTTCTTTCCAGCCCCTTCTTGCCTGGAAGGTCTCTTTTGAGAAATCAGCTGACAGTCTGATGGGAACTCCTTTGTAGGTGACTGTCCCCTTCTCCCTTGCTGCTTCTAGAATTCTCTCCTTCATTTGAATCTTGGCTAATGTAATTACAATGTGCCTTGGTGTGTTCCTCCTTGGGTCCAACTTCTTTGGGACTCTCTGAGCTTCCTGGACGCCCTGGTAGTCTATTTCCTTTGCCAGATTGGGGAAGTTCTCCTTGATTATTTGTTCAAATAAGTTTTCCACTCGTTGCTGTTCTTCTTCCCCTTCTGGGACCCCTATAATTCGGATGTTGGGACGTTTAAAGATGTCCCGGAGGTTCCTAAGCCTCTCCTCATTGTTTTGAATTCTTGTTTCTTCCTCGTCTTCTGTTTGGTTGTTAGTTTCTTCCTTCTGGTCCACTCCATTGATTTGAGTCCCAGTTTTCCTTCCATCTCTATCAGTTCCCCATGCATCTTCCTTCATTTCACGGATTGTAGCCTGCATTTTTTCATCTAGTTTGTGAGCAAAATCAACCAATTCTGTGAGCATTTTGATGACCAGTGCTTTGAACTGTGCATCTGACAGGTTGGCTATCTCTTCACTGCTTAGAGGAATTGGCTCTGGGGCTTTTATTTGTTTTCCGGTTGGAGCCATTTTTGGTGGGTTCTTTTTGTTGTTGTTGTTTTGATTTTAGTCTGGTCGAGGCTATTACGTAGTGAGGGGGTGGAGCCTTAGGTGTTCCTCAGGGCAGGGCAGCCCAGTCGCTGGGTTGTGACGCTGTATGTGGGGGCGGGGTCTGAGAAGGAGCAATGGCACCTGCTCCGCTCTCTCCTGGATTCAGTCCCCTCCGCCACTTCCCCTCCACCTGGACCGTCTGCGCGCTCGAATGTGAGACCACCTGGTTAGTCAGCCAGCCGCCTTGTGCGGCCTCACTGGGTCTGCACAGTTGCCCCCCTGTGCCCGGGGACCGCCAGCCGCCGCCTGTGCACCTGGGAACTGCCAGCTGCTGCTGCTTGCGCTCCTGGGCCCGCACCTCCACTTTCTCCTGCCTCGACTCCGCCCCTCTTACCGGTCTGGATGAATGGTTGTTGGACTTCCGTACAGTTCAGTTTTCTATAAGTTCTGGTTGTTTTCTTGTTTCTAAATATTTGTTGTCCTTAATTTTGGTTGTGAGAGGAGGCACAGTGTGTCCGCCTACGCCTCCATCTTGGCCGGAAGACCGCATTTTGATTTTTATGAGGGCTTAGCTTAAAGTTCTGCAATTTACTCTAAATAAAAAAAATAATATGGTTTGAAGGGTGGATATATTTTTGCATCAACATACCCTACTACTTGTCAAAAAATCAATTTTTGAAAAGCTGTAGCTGAAAAAAGCCTCAGTGAAACCACTCTCTACGTCAGTCAATAATAACATAGAAACGAGGATAATAATGAGAAATAATAAAATAGTAATTGCTAATGTTACTGCAGGCTTCTTATTGTGCCAAAGAAGCTCCTAGGCTCTTTAGAGACACTGTCACATTTACTATTCACGACAACCCAGTGAGATAGGTCCTATTATTATACTGATTCCACAAATGAGGAAATCTAAGCTGAAGGAGATCAAATAACTAGTAAATAGTAGAGAGGAATTTCAGGATACAAGCTCTGAACTACCAACATATTTCCCTCTTTAGACCTTCTCCTCCTCATTTATAAAAACAAATAAAATTGGACTAGAGTTGTTTCATATCTCTTTTGTCTTTGAAATCCTCTAAGATTCCATGACGTTGAGTCATTCTACCCCAGCTGGTCAACCAGAACTCTCCAGCAAGCCATTTCCACACAGACTCTGCCCTCACATGGCCTGGGGCTCATGGGGTTGCACTGGGTCGTCTCCTGGAGCTTGAGTACTCACTTTGCTCTATTACCCTCCTGACCTGTGGCCAACATTACTGCAGGGTTACTTGACTATGACCTTCATTGGATGTATTTAGTGGCAACTGTCTATAATATCTCACATTAGTTGAGTAAATACTGGGTTGGCCAAAAAGACTGTTTAGTTTTTTCCATAAAAGATACATTTTTCATTTTCACCAATAATTTTATTGATTTGGATATTTTGAGTATGTTGGCTGTCTCCTGCGTGGTAGAATGTTGATTGTTCTCAATGAATGTCTTGATCTGATCACTATCAACCTCAACTGGTCTACCTAACTGTGTGTAGAGCATTCTCTCTGTCCAGAGAGAAATCTCCAGCACAAAACTTCACAAACCATTCGATCAGTCACAGCACCTTCTCCATACACTGCACAAATCATTTTTTGTTTTTGTGTTTCAGTTGTGTTTTTACCTTTCTTGAAATAATAAAACATAATATGCAGAAAATGTGTATTTTCTTCCATCTTTAATATAAAAATGGCTACATGAAAATTCACCAATTTTGATAAGTTTTTTTTAAGTGCACACTGATATGACAGCTAACACAATACAATCTAACAAAATTATTTTGAATGACGTAAAAAGACAACTAAGAACTACGAGAGCTAGCTTCCAGGAAAATGGAATAAACTTTTTGGCCAATCCAATATTTATTGAATTCAAACTACTGTTTTAAACATGAAAAGATATAGAAAGATGGGCTTCTGAGCCATGTCAGAGACTTAATCCCTGCCCTCCTGAAGTTTACACTTAGAAGGAGCTGGGATACAGGATTGGGCTGGGGAGTAAATCAGGCATGGAGTGACTTGAGAGTGTACATTTGCTTTCAGGCTTCCAATTACCCTGACAGTGTGGGCGTCAAACCTCTGCAGGGTTGCATTTCCAGCTGAAGAGACAGGCACAGGCGTGAGGAGGGTCAGCAAACTGCCCAGGATCACCGGGATCAGAAGTGGTGGAGCAGGGATTAGAAGCCTTTCTCCATGTGCTCCTGCCTCTCTTCAAGTCTGTGTCCACGCTGGCTCCATTGTGGGATACCACTGGCTGTGTTTCACCTAAGGCTCTGTTACTGTCAGCCGGCTTTCCCAGCAGTGATAAAGCCCAGGCGCCTGCTCACACCACTTTGGGAGAGATGACTGGGCTCAGAGCAGAGCAACTCCAGCCCCATCAACTTCTGCCCTCCCCCTCCCCATCATCCGGAGGGTGGCCTAAGCCTCTGGCTGGGGTAGGAGGCAGGCGCCAGTGGTCCTGGGAGGGAACAGGAGGTTTTGTTTTGAGCGCCTCCAGCCAGGTTGGGAATTTTAGAGGCTAGCCGCAAGCATGTGTGGGACCTAGTATTTCCGTGGTGGCTCATCTCTCCTTCCAAATGGACTGTGCTATCATCTTACTAGAAAAAAACCATTTATACACATTCCAGCCAACTCCCAACTCACTACACAATACCAAAAAGAGCATAGAGAATTCCGTTTATGAATGGGGACTTGAAGCATTCACCTCTGTTTGCACTTCTCAGATTCAACTATAACGAGTTATTTGCCCCTGCAAAACAGGGGCAAATGTCTTCTTATCTTGAAAGTATAAATTTAGTAATATGAGGATAGACCTTGGAGTCGAGACAAATCTGGGTTTCAGTTCTAATTAGGTCACTTATTAGCCTTGATTCTCTCTGAGACTCAGTTTCCTCATCGATAAATGGGGATCATCTCATCTATCAGAGTTTTTCTGAGTCCTAAGTGGTATAATGTATATAAATGTCCTGGGACATAAATGTCCTCAAAAAATATGAAGCAACAGATGGTTTAATTCTACCCTTTTTTTGGGGACAATGGAAAGATCTGGAGACCAAAGTCTTAGGTTCAGGTCCAGCCCTTATTAGGTCTGTATCTTTGACAGGTTCTTCTTCCCCTTCCCCCTGGATGCGCTCCTCTGCGTTCCCCTCACTCACCACATCTCCTGAGGGCAGCCCGTCCATGTCCCTGTGCGTGATAATAGTGTTTATGTGGTTGAGTCCCAAATTTTTATCCCAAACTTGGGTCTTGCTCTTGAGTTCTGTGTTGGACATTTGACCTGAATGTCTAATCAGCCTGTCTAAAATAGGACTTGCCATCCTTCCTCCCAAAGCTACTCTTGTTTGAGGGTACCTGTCTCAATGAATGGGAGCCTATTTACCCATCCCCCAGGATACCATTCTTGACATTTTCATCTCTCTCCTCCCCCACCACAGGCTGCACGTCGTACTGTCACCTCTATTTTTCAAGTATTTTTCAAATACGAGCTGTTCTGTGCCTACCCATTGCCACTGTATCAGTCCAGTCCTTTATCACCTCTTGCTTGGATTATTGCAACAGTGATTAAGCTGGTGCCCCTGCCTCAGATATTGTCCTCCACCCTCCACCCCCACAGGTCTGGCTCAGAGACTCCATATCTCCAGCACAATGGTCTTTCTAAAACACAAACCCAATTGTGTCATTTCCCCGTTTAAATCCTTTAGACATTCCCTGTGACATATGAGACTGTTCTGATCTGACTTTTATCTATTTGTCTGTCCTAATCACACATGTTATCATTTCTCCATCCATTGCCCCATCATTTTTCACTGCAACAAGCCCACGACAGCCTAGAAATTCCCCAAGTGTGCCATTTTCTTTCTCATCTCTTCTCCTTCATACATTCTCTTCTCGCCATCTAAAAGGCATTCCCTCTCACCTTCCCCTGACTAATCCTCACATGTCAGCTCAAAATTACCTGCTCTGGGGCACTTTCTCTAAACCCTGACTCCTTCCCCAGTGCCAGCTTAGGGCTCCTCCCAGCATCACCCCTTAACTCGCTGGACTTCCAGACTGTGGGCTGTCATAACACACGTTATGTAAGTGTGCATGCCTATATCTATAAGTATATATGTAATGTGTACTTAACATGTAATATGTATGTAATATCCTTTATGAACTGGATCACCACACAAATGCAGGACATTGCTAAGCTTATCATTAACATAACAATGTCCCTAACATTAAGAGCAATACTAGATTATAACACATGTCTGATCACCTGTATAGTGGCAAGTGGTTAATAAAGGTCCAGCCTGCTCATTAGTGCTCTCCTCTACGTGGAGGTTTCTGAAAGGTTAAGGGTCCTCTGGTAAAGAGTGTGCCCTTCCTAGAAACCTGATCCCTTTATTTCAGTTTGAGCAAAATAAGAACATATAACTTGTTCGCAGAGAACTCCTGGGGCTTTGCAGTTTGAGCAGGCAGGGATGGTAGTGAGCCGGTTTGTGACCCAGCCAAATTCAGTCACACCTCGGTAGTCGTCAGCTTCAGAACTCGTCAAACCCTGTACTCGTCATGTTTTGATGAGTAAAAAATGTTTCTGCACTCGAGTTTGCTAGGGACTGGTCTCACTTGTTAGAATTCGCATGAGTTGGTTTCAGTACTCGTCAGTTTTGGCACTTGTCACAAATTCCCTAATTAAGTAACGATGAGTATGGAGGTACCACTTTGGTCTCCAAATCTAGGATAGAGGAAAGCAGCCAAATATTGCCTACGATGTTCTGAATTATTTTCAAAGTATTTTGGATTCCTTAAACCTTTAATTCCTCATTCTTCAGCATTCTGAAACCCTTGTTTGATCGCAGTAGAAATATAATTTGTGTCTCTCGTTCGCTTATACTTAATGCACCCAAAGTTGCTTTGCAAAAGACTAAACAGCCAAGAAAACTTTGAAGCCTTTCTAAAGTTCTTCCAAATTTTCTTTCCCCTGCGGACAAGAAGCTGCACTTGGCCTTCTCCATGCACATCATTGACTGGTTCCAGGGGGCTCGGGCTGCTTTTCAGCTTTGAAAGCTCCAAGAGCTCTATGACTCCAAAGATACAAAACTGTGTCTTGCATATTTTTTTACAGCCCAAGCAATCTGTGGTAGATAAGTAATTATTGGTCCCCTCTGTGGATTCTGTAAGGGAGGAGGGGGGGCGGGGGGGTGCGAGAGGGAGATAATGAGGAGGAAGGAAGAGTGCTCTGGGACGAATCTGTCAGAAGAGATTCTTAGCTCTGCTGCTCTGATGTCACATTGTGAGTTAGTCAGAATCAGAAGCATACCTTCTCTTTCCGTTACATCCCCCAGGAGTGAGCAGAGGACCAATTATGAAGCAGTTCTCAAACATGGCCCAGCCAATGCTCTGATTTGATTCTACACTAGCTAGCAGGAAAAGCAGCTCCTTCTTACAGATTTTAGGGCTCAGTTAAACAGACACCTGCGGGTGGTCTCACAGGCGAGGCTGAGGAGCAGGTACAGACAAGGACCATACAACTATTTCTCTGGCAACAGACACATGGCACCCTGCCGCACAGTGCCTCCATCAGACATCTGATTTTCGCCTGCTACCTCACAGACGCTTCTCTTCCTGCCCGGCTCCTGACCAGTTTCTACACTTCCCTTACGACCTTCGGCTTTGATTCCAGTCTGGCCTCAGGTATCATCTCACAAATCTGACCATGGATGTAGCATTTCTGGTTTGACTCTCAACTGTCTGTCTTAACTTGATCTGGGACTTGTTCCTTGTGGGTTCATCTGAAAAATAAGGCAAATAGGGCCTCTTTTACAGACCTGTAATGATTAAATGTGGCGCAGTCTATTATAGGCCTTGGTACAGCACCTGGTACATTCAGTGACCCAGAGATACACAACCCGTGTTAACGTCATCACCTCCACACTGGCCGAGGCACACTTTTTCTTTATGGACTGGAATATGTGTATCGTTTAATTTTAAAAAGTCAAATCTGACACCATCTTGACTAGAATTCTAATGTGGGGTACAGAGGTGGCACTGGCTCTGGAAAAGACAGCAAGATAAGAATCAACACTCACTTAGATGGGCTAATTTCTCACTGCAAGATCTCTGACTGGGAATAGGGACAATTGAGGGTTTACCCTGTTAAAAGCATATTAAGGTCAAAGAGAGCCTTGGGTGATGTGCGTCAGGGCATCTTTTCATGAAAGTCAGAATGTCTGTGTGTATGAATCAATCATTGCCTTTAGGAAGTGCTCCCCAAACAGAACCTGCTCCTGCTTCCCAGGTGTCGTACAGAGAATCTGGGACACGTCGCTGCAAGTCTAGACCTGCTGACTCTTCACATGCAGAACTCTCTGTCCATCTCTAGTCTGATCAAAGATGACAAGGCTAAACTGACTGGACAAAGTGAATTAAAAACTACCCACAAACTCCTGGGTAGCTCCCCTACTAAGTGACGGAAAAGTGTTATATACTTAGATGTGTTTATTAAATGTCAGCTTAGGGGCTTGGGGTGAAGGAGGTGACCCCTTACATCTGACAAGGCTGACAAGAAAATTAAAGTACAGTGATGGTTGGACGGGAAGAGGTCCGGAGAAGAGACACGAGAAAGAGGATGTGAAATCCAACATTCTTTGGCTACCTCATGTGTGACCAGGGACAGCACATAAATGGCACGTGCACCAGCATCCCAGCAGACAACCTATCATGGCCCTCCTTCCTTCCTGCCATTTCTGGACTACACGTCCAGTGTGCCAGGGAGCCACTGTAACCAGCTGAAGTGACACATGTGATGAAGCCTTCTGTCATCCCCACACTGGACACTTTCACATACAGTCCTTTTCCTAGATGCTGGGCCAGCCTGCGTTACAACCAGTTTTCATGGAGAAAGGAACCAAGGTTTCGAGGTATTAACGTAAGTTCCCAGGCTTACAAACAGGACAAAACCAGGATTTAGACTCAAATCTGACTCAAGAGTCCATACCCTTCCCAAGACACTTTTTTTGAGGGGAGGAGAGAGAAGGTTGTAAAAAGGAGAGACAAAGACATAGGAAGCAGACAGCTGCTTCTTTAAGATTGGCCTGGAGCCGGCCCAGCTCGTCCTGCGCCCTGAATGGAATATGGCCCTTGCAAACGAAACAGATAGCATGGGATTTTCTAATATGAGTGGCAGGGGGTGGCGGGGGCAGGGAAGAGAAGAGGAGAGGCGGAAGGAGTGGGAGAGTGATTCCAGTGGTATCTTTTCCCTCTTCTCCACATTAAATAGCAGTTCTTTGAGAATGTCGTGCCTCATGTTAAAGAAAAAAGGGAACTACTTCAAATGTGTTTTCCTGTTTAAATGAGTTCTTATAAAAGAGAAATGGCTTGTAACACCGAGGCAAAGGGACTAAGAGAATACAGGGCACTCAGAAAGAAAGCTGATCTAGGAGGGTCTGCCCTCTGCCTGTACTCTTACAAAAGACCACACTAATACTCAAGATATGTAAACACAGCAGAACAATCAGAAACAAATGAAATGATCTCCTCAGACTAACAGTGTTCAGCTGTGGGCAATGGTTAGGAGGCAATTTTTGTTATGAATAGATCATCTGCCTGTGAAGCAGGCCTGATTGTTAACCCTTGGCTTAGGCTACCTAGTTTACGAGAATATATCTGGGCCCATCCGGACTTCCTTAGAAAAAAAGAACAGGGGGTTAGGGAGAAAAAAGCAGCGATCTGTAAAATATACAACATGATGTAGGACAAGGTTACCATTTTGTAAGAGTGGTTTAAATAGAGTTTCTATGTTACTAATCAGTAATGCATTGAGCTCACAATGTAACAAATGACAATTGTAATGACTTTTATTATATTTTCTAAAGGAATTACAAATGAATGCAGGGGGAAAAAAACAAGGGAAGGCAGCTAACATTCGCCGAGAACCTACTACATGCTGATTGGTTTATACACATTCTTATGGTTTAGTCTTCACAATACTCCTGCTGTTTCCTTCAGTTTACAGATAAAGAAATTAAGGCTCAGAAAGTTCAAAGTTATGTTTATAGTCATACAGATGCCAACTGGTACACTGGGGATTTGACTTGGGTCTGTCGAACTCCAAGTGCCATGCTCACTCTACTGTACCTGGCTGCCTCTTGGCTACTTGGGAACCATGAAAGCCAAATGAACGCAAGGAGGTCAGGGGAACCAGCCCTTCCCAGATGTTTACCTTCTGCTGTGGGTTTATAGTGGGGGCCCATGGGTGCCTCCAAGGGTAAGGAGCACTGCCTAAGGCTGCTTTTAATGAGCCAACCAAACCTGGCTTCTGGGGGTCAAGTGCGCTTCTCTGTGGTCCTGCCACCCATCCTCCCTCCACTCATCATGTAGCAATCAGAGACAAGATCAAATGACACTGGTCACCAGGGCCAGCCAGCCTGGCTTCCAGGACGTGTGAATTCCGACAGGACTCTCTGTGAGTTGATACCCTCTGTGTGTGGTTTGGGCTCATTCGCCATTGGCCCAGCAATTTGAGAATTTGGCTCTCACCTGAGGGGCAGATGTCCGAGTTAGGACTAAGAGCTATTTTTCCACTTCACTGGCCTGCTCTCGTAGGGTGGTAACTGAACACTCAGTCACAGGGGAGGAAATACCCTACCATACCTGCCTCTGGGGGACACAGGGGTGCACTGGTTGGTGAGGCTGGGGGCTGGTGAGACTGCTTCCTAGAAGCGGACAGGTATCATGAAGAAAGGTGTCTGGGTTCAGCTAAGTCAGAACTATGACTTCACGCAGCAAGATGCGACCCCAGAGAATCTCAGTTTCCTCCCACGTGAAAGACAGACAGATTCACCTTCCACGATGTTTGGGAAGACAAGAAACCATATAGAGAAAGTCCCAACATATTGCCTGCAAACAGTAATCAACAAGAGAGAGATGATTACTTAACATTCTGGACCCTTGTTTTTTTAAAGCCAAGCAATGTTTAATCTATACTTTTCTGAGTTCTGAGTACAGACAGATATGGTTAATCCTGGTAAGATGCAAATAACATAGATATGAGTACAGGGTGGGGATGGCTGGAGATATGGCAAGTTTTAGGTGGAAAAAATCTGGATCTCATTTTTCATGCTAGACCAAGAGGATTGCTTGGATCTCAGATTGTGTTCCTAGTGGGTTGATGGTTAAAAAAAGAAAAAAGATACATTTATACTTGAGGCATTTCAGTTCACTGAGGTTCTACACTCCTTTTTAATAAGATTTTACAACCTTTTGTCATCTCTGGGCCACACTGGAAGAAGAGTTGTCTTGGACCACACATTAAATACACAGACATTAATGAAAACTGACAAGCAAAAAAAAAAAGGTTTTCAGTAAATTTACGATTTTGTGTTGGGCCATATTCACAGACATCCTGGGCCACACTCGGGCCCTGGGCCACAGGCTGGACACCCCTGCTTTCCATAATAGCTGCCTTCTAGGGTTGCGGGGCTCTTCCTGAGATCATGGATGCAAGCACCTGGTGTGGTTCCTGACAGAGTGGGTACTTAACATGGGGAGTGGGAGGAGGCCTCAGGAAGCATTTGGGCCTAGTGAGAAGAGAGCTTCTCCAGAACAGACAAACTTCAGACATTCCCTCAGTAAACATTTAATTGAGCATCTGCTATGTGTCAGGCCCTGGGGAAACAGAGCTGAAAAAGTACTGTCTTTGTCCTAGTTTTCAATGTAGCTGGAATGTTTGACAGTTAATCCAAGAATGGCAAGATACTCGGATAAGCACCTCAATAAAAGAATACATTCTTAGTACAAAATGGCTTAAAGAAGGTGGTATGGTCTGGCTGGGATGCAGAATATACAGCAATAATAACAAAAAAAAATCACATAAATGTTGAGTTGGCATATGCTGTGAGCAAAAGACTGTTAGTGGCTTCACTTGCACTATTTTACATAATAATTATGATAGGTCTGTAAGATAGGTAGCTTTATCCCCATTTTACAGATGAGAGAACTAAGGTTTAGAGGGGTTATAAAACTTGCTCAAGGACAGGCAGCTACGAAGCAGGAAATACAAAAATAAAACATCAAACCTGTGAGCGGAGGAGCAGGCAGTGGTCAATCATAAAGGTCCTTTCATGACATGCCAAGGACTAGGAATGGGAGAAAGAATCCCAATTTATGTTTTTCTTGCTTTGTAGCTACAAAGTAAGTCCACAAAGCCACTGCTGCCCCCTCTCAAACACATTCAGGACGACTGGAGGCTACGCTTGCACAGTGGTTCGTTCGTTTTGTTTTGATTCACAACCAAGTGCATAATGAATGATAATCATCTGTTATGTTGCCTGGAAGTCCTTGCGGTCACGAGCTACGTAAGCGTTCCACACAGAGCCGGGCCTTCCCTGGCCGTTGGAGGCCCTAAGCTCCAGATCAGCCTCGTGGCATATAAGTACATGTGGTTTCTTCTATTTTGCTAAGTCAACAGTTCCAGGCAGGAGAAAAGAAGCTATGCCTCATATACGATTCTCCAGAAAGTCCTTCACTGCCTCACCTCATTCAATTCATTTATTCTTCCCCAAGTTGCTCTTTCTACCACCTTTTGCCCTACTATGATTCAAATGTTCCAGACCTACTACTTTGACCTTGGACTTTTAAACCAGCTGACAGCCCAGGCAGAAAAGGCAATACTTAAACAGTGATCGTAGGGCATTTCAAAGAGGCACAGGACAACTGCCAGCTTCCCAGACCTGCTTCTGCCCTGATTCAATTAACATCTGGCCCAAGACCCTTGGCTCCACCTCTCACTCACAACATGCCTAATCTTGAGGGTCTTGTGTTCAAATTTAGTTTTTTATTTCCTCACTCTTCTTGACAGCTTGGCATAGCTGCACTCCACTAGCTCCCCTTGCTCTGAAAGTCTTGGTGAGGATAACCACTGAGAGTTGAATTCAAATAAAGGTACCAGCCTGGCACCCAACACCCTGCAGAGGGGTGCTGGCACATGGCCAAAAGCCAAGGTGCTCCTCAGTTGAGGCAATGCCCCACATCACACATGTCCCCCATTACACTTGCCTCCTCCTACCCCCTTTAACGTACCAAAGATGTCCCCGTGCTACAGAGGGTTTCCAGACATCTGCCACGATCACTAACTCAACCAATCCTTGAGATGCTTCCAAAAAGTAAAAAAGACCATCACTTTTTTTAGAAAAAGAGATGCAATCTGAGAAGTCAAATGAATCACTCAAGGTCATCTAGATATTAAGTGTCAATGTCAAAATTAAGACCCTTCTATTCATTTCTAACTCCTGTGAGTTTTCTGTGGCATAACACTGAGAAAAAAAGTATATGATTCAGAGAAGCCAGAAATGCTTTTATACTTCCCCAAAGCCCTCGTCCTACTGGCCTCCTATAGGCTGATAAATCATGGAGAACCTTATTCGCTTCATTTAAAGATGTGATTCTGGGAAGAAGAGAGAGGCTGCAGAGGGACACATCTTCTGGTCAGCTCCAGCATGGCGTGAAAGGACCTGGAAACCACTTTTGCCTTCGCGGCAGCGGAGAGCAGACACTGCAGATGGTCAGTACTGAGAGAGAGACACTCCCACATGTCATGCCAGACTTCCCACGGAAGTCCTTAGTGCAGCTCCGCGACAGCACCCAAGCACGAGAGACATCCGTAAATAGCTGTGGCGTTGCGGAATGGTAGGCTCTTTTGGATCTCAAGACTCGGAGATCCTCCAGGAACACTTTTAAGATACCAAAAAAAGGTGAGCATTCAACTCCACCACATCTCCCATGCTTGTCCCACTTCTCACCAGGCTCTCTTAGTGACTGACTGTCTCACTCAAAATTCACTGAAAGCCAGGTCTGTGCCAGGGGCTATACCAGGCACTAGTGATATAGAAATGAACAGGCCAAGATACCTGCCCTGCAGGAGTTCACAGCCAAGCGAGCAAGGAAGATTCCAACCCGGGGAACTAACAACCACCGTGGAGGATGCGCACCGTGAGAGAAGCGGGTGCCACGGGAGCGCACAGACACTCCACCTAACGTACTGTGAACGCGTCCAGGAAGAGATGCCGCCTCAGCGAAGATCTGCAGTCTACGGAGGAGACAGACAGGAGACTCGGAGGGGAAGGCAGTGCAGGCTGAGGGGAAGGAAGCCACAACGGGTCCTCCTGCCAGGTGGGAAAAGAATAGTGCCACCTGGGTTCAAAAGGTCAACGCAGGACCTGCCCTGCGGAGGAGGAGCAGACTTGCTAAGGGCTTAAAAATGGTCACTGTAGGAGCAATGGCAAAGAAAGGAGTAACGGGATTCAAACTGGTAGGAGACGTACTGGCCAAGACCTTTTCCCTCTCTAGGACTAAATTTTGCCATCTGTAAATGAGCGTACTGAACTAGATTATTACTAAAATTCCTTCTGGGATGATCACAGTTATAGAATTATTTTTATGTTGATGTACAGATTGGTAGCTGAATATTATAAATGGGTACCTGAAAGAGTTTTAAGCTCTAATAAAGGATAAGGAACACAGAATTTGATTTCAAGTGACCTAATCAAAGCTATTGGGTTGGCCAAAAAGTGTGTTTGTTTTTCCATAAGATGGCTCTAGTAGCTCTCAGTTGCCTTTAACTTTGTTTGAGACAATTTTGTTAGATCGTATTGTGACAGCTGTCATATCAGTGTACATTTTAAAAAGGCTTATCAAAATTGATTAATTTTTGTGTAGCCATTTTAATATTGAAGATGGAAGAAAATAGGCAACATTTTCAGCATATTATGCTTCATTACTTCAAGAAAGGTAAAAATGCAACTGAAACACAAAAGATTTGTGCAGTGTATGGTGAAGGTGCTGTAACCAATGGAATGTGTCAAAAGTGCTTTGTGAAGCTTTGTGCTGGAGATTTCTCACTAGATAATGTTCCACGCACAGTCGGTAGACCAGTTGAAATTGAGAGCAATAAAACTGAGACGGTAATTTAAAACAATCAACTTTATACTATGGGAGAGAGCTAAAATATTCAAAATACCCTAATCAATAAAGTTATTGGTGAAAATTAAAAATATGTCTTTTATTTTATGGAGAAAACCATACAGACTTTTTTGGCCAACCCAATAGGTCTGCTACTTACTATGTGACTATGTAAATCATTTACACTTTCATCTATAATACAGGAGTAACAATGTCTTTTAGGGTTGCTATAAGGAATAAAGAACACTAAATATTTCAAATTACCTGGCACACAGGCAGTTAGTCAACAAATGTCCATTGACTCTATTAATTTGACTGGGTAGACTGTAGCTTAATATATTCTTTCTACTTCTATTTTATGTGTTACATGCCAGGCCTTGGGTGTGTAGCGATAAACGAGCCAACCTCACAGCTCTTGGGAGCTCAAAGTGCACTGGCAGAGACAGACATTTAATATATTTTTTTCAAATAGAGTGTTTGCAACAACAGACATGAATGCAATGCTACAGTTACACAAAGGAGGGTGAGATTATTTTTGCTTGGAGTCATGGATGGAGTCTCAGGCCAAGCTTTAGAGAAGAGGACTATTTAAGCTGGTGAACACAGCTTATAAACAAGCTGTTGAAGATACTCTTAAGTATATTTCAATCAATAGAAGCTTAAGACAATTTGATCTCCAGATCCTATTTTGCCTAATGAAGAGTTTTTCACCTAGAGAATCTAGTGAAATCCTCCCTCATGCAAATGGTCTCAGGAAATAAAACTAGGGAGAAAGTAAAAAAAATAAAATAAAATAATAAGAAAACACATTTACTCTTCATCTGTAAATTTTTAACTTTTCCAAGTCTTGTCCTGAAATATTAGCATCTTCTCTGCCCCAAACCTAATGGGACCTTACTAGGGAGGCACAAAACTAAGGTGCCTCATCTCCCAAACCATTTCAGGGACAACATAAAACCACTTCGTGTGCTGAAGAGCCCAGCGCCACTTCGCCCAAATATAAATTAGATGAAAAGTCTACTCAAGTCATTATTGCCACCACCACTGAGCATTACCATATAAATGGTCAGGGGCATTCAACAGCTAAACAGGTCTCACAAGAGAAAGGACCCTCTTTTCCATGGTCACAGGCAGGCCACTCACTGGCGGACAGGGCTTTCACTTCTTTCACCAGTAAGTGAAAGAAGCTCAAGGAAAACGACTGACACATAACGTAGGCTTGGCACTTTTCAGGATGAAGAAGAAAGAGAAGGAACCAAGAAAAAGAGAAGGGAAAG
Organism: Glossophaga mutica; assembly: GCA_039655065.1. Taxonomy (NCBI): domain Eukaryota; kingdom Metazoa; phylum Chordata; class Mammalia; order Chiroptera; family Phyllostomidae; genus Glossophaga; species Glossophaga mutica. The sequence continues at coordinate 42,126,033 of CM077307.1, read as the reverse complement.
TACATGTGGTGGGACCGAGGGAATGAAAATTCTAGATTTAGGATTTACACCATTATATGGAGTTCAGAGACAACTACTGTGCCATTCTACAACATGAGAAGGACCCGAGGCTGCTGAGTTAGTCATCTCTCAAACCTAGAAATCCAGAAAGAACATGAGTCTGAGAGGCAGTACAATGTAGGTGGTTAAGAGCATGCAGCTGATTAAAGTGAAATATCACCAAGGGTTCTAGGGACAACAGTTCAATCTGTGTGGGGCAGCAGCACAGAGAAGGCAGTATGGAAATGGAATCCTGAAGGATGCACAGGACTTCAACAGGCTCAGCTGGGGCTGGGAAAGGAGGTAAAGGGCATCTGTTTTGCCTGAAGAAACAGCAGCTAGAAAGGCTAAAGCTACTTAGGAGACATTCCTTCATTCAAGAAGTATTTGTGAGTGGCTACTATATTCAGGGTACTTTTCCAAGGGACTAGGGATACAGTCATGAAAAGACTAAGCTCCTCCTTCACAGAACTTATAGGCTGGTGGAGAGTGGGGTGATAAAAATACATGAATATTCAAATACGCAGTATGTGGGCTGCGGTAATGTTATTCAGAGATTAAAGCAGAATATAGAAGTCGTATAGGGAGGGCAAGAGTTGTTATTTTAACATTGGGTGGTCTGGGTGGACCCAAATGATGAGGTTACATGAAGTAGAGACTGCAAGAGAGTGTGGGAGTAAAGCATGCAGTTAGGAATGATACAGGCAGAGAACTGCCAGCAAGTGCAAAGGTCCTGTGGCAGGAGGTGACTCCCATCCTACAGAAACAGCAAATAATTACTGCAGTTGGAGTGCTATGAACAAGGAGAAAAGTGACAGACGAGGGCAGGTAAATAGGGAACAGGAGTGGAAAATGGAGTCGAGAGTTTTTTCTCCCTCCATCCTTCCAGTTCTTTAGAAGAGATTTATTAGAGCATGTTGTAGTCTTACATTAAGTAAGTAGATAAAGAGATTTCTCCATGCAGAGAGGGAGGGGACATTGGCCAGAGCCTTGTGTCCTAGTTTATTGAAGGACCTATACAATTAATGGGTGTACAGGGAGAAAACAGCTTTATCCGCTTCTCTACTCCCTGTTATATTTGTTCCTGAACTGTTGTTTTGGGATGAAATTTCAGGTGGGTCCATAGCATGCCTACATATACTCTGAAATAATAAAAAGGCCTTGGTCTACTTTCAAGCGTTACATGTGTGTATGCTTTTGTAATATTCAAACCTCCCATCTCATCGAATGAAAATTCTCTCCTTCCTACAGCTACAGGTTATTTCAGGCTTACAAGCATACCCAGAGAAAGGAGGTGCACTGTGTTGCTTCTCTCTTTCTTTGGTCCACCTTCTCCTCCACTGCTGAGCTGGCTGCTGTTCCATGCAGGGTCGGGTAAGGTCCCGCTGAAGGCCTTTCTTGACTGACAGGGTTGTGATCTGTCTCTGACATATCCAGGGTTAGGACAGTGCGGGTGGTGGGAAGGAGCAGGTCCAAATGGACTCTCATAATGTGATAATTCATTACCACAACCTCACTTTCACTGGGCCTTCCCCATCACCCTCCAAGCAGTATGCTTAAATCTCTCCCCTAACCCCATCTTCCCTTCTCCCCCTCTCTCCACTGCTCTGTTCAGGACTCCTTTTCATTCGTGGTCCTCAGACATAAACCCAATTGCTCCTCCCATCAATCCTTTTGAATGGGCTCTCATTTAAGATGCACCCAGCTGGGCCCACACACACCTTTGCCTTTTCCTTAGTGGACACACAGCCTGTTCCCAAAGCAGCACTCACTTTTTGCTTTACTGTGTCAGGTACAATAGTCAACCTCAGCCTCTTTCCTTAGTCCTTTTCTTCAACCTTTTCCACTTCTGTTTCATATCCTTAGGTGGCTTTTAACACTAGTTTTATAATCATTTAGCAAGCCTTCCAAGAGACTTCTGGTCTCTTCCAAAAGTTCCAGGACAGCAAGACTCCCTGTTGTGAGATGGTGTTACACGTACCCAGAGCAGAGAGTGTATAGGGTGGGAGAGAAGGTGGACAGAGCTGGCCAGGGCTACAAAAATGAACCTGTACTTTCTAGGCAATAGGGAGTCATCAAAGGCTTTTGGGCAAAGTCCCAAGTCAGGAAAAAGTAGTCAATTTCTGGACCCTGGATGTTCTAATATTGAGTATTTTTTAAACTAGTATTAAATGAAATCTCTTTTCAAATAGGAAATACATATAGGATTACAACTACCATAAGCTATTTAAAACTACATTCTTACCACACTGCCCATTTTATTATAACCAAGTTCCCTCAGTTACCCACCGATACATCTGCATATGTCCTCACTCAGGCTTTCGACTGTCTGTTTTGATGTAGACTTTCAAGCCTGCCACTAAGCCCAACGCCTCCCCAGTACAATATTGGAATTTTGACCCTCTAGTCACACACTGAGACAATTCTTTTTTAAAAAAATATTTTTATTTATTTTTAGAGAGAGGGTAAAGTGGGGAGAAAGAGAGGGAGAGAAACATCACTGTGTGGTTGCCTCACACATGTCCCCTGCTGGGGACCTGACCCACAACCCAGGCATGTGTTCTAACTGGGATTTGAACCAGCAACCCTTTGGTTTGCAGGCTGGCACTCAATCCTTTGAGCCACACCAGCCAGAGCTGAGACAATTCTTTATGATTACTTTTGTCTAACTTCAGAATAATCACTTTCAATACTTCATGGACAACATACATAAACTGAAAGATGGTGGCATGAGATGAATGGCCAACTTTAAGGAGAAAATGAAATAAGCAATTATTCCATTAAGGAGAGTATTTTTTTTATTGGTCCTGATTAAATCATCCTTAACCACCTGGCTTCAGTTCAAATAAATGTGAATCTTTAGGAGCAAAGTCTAATAGCCAGTGGCAGAATGTTCCATGACTGACTCATTTATTTACTCCTTCATATGTCAAGTGACTAGCTGACTGCACAAGGTGCTCAGGGGATGTAAGAATAACAATGCCACGAACTCAGTTCATTTTATTAGGGGTATGAAAAGTAGCTAGATTTTTGGTTCAACTTGAACAATCATTTGCTAATTTTCATTCATTCAATAAATACTTATTAGTTATCATTCATTCATTCATTCATTTAAAATATTGAATGTCTAAGTCCCTAGCGCTGTCCCAGACACCAGGGGTATAATGGTCACTGCCCTCAGAAAGGTTGAGAGGCAGAGCTCCGTGGTTAGAGAATGGGACTGTCCAATAAAATAATTCTTAATGGTTATTCAAACACAGCCTACTGATCGTCTGTTCCATATGCTACGAAGATCATTTCCTCAGTTTTATAATATATATATGGTCTATCCAGAAGGTATCCAGCCCCATAATATGAAAAACAGAGATATTTATGGAAGAAGATAGAAGATACAAGAAACACACTGTACATAGGACATTGATGCCTCAGTACCCTTCAAAGTAGGCACCTTGGGACCTCACACAGTTCTCCCAATCACCATCAGCTAACCCATTGTATTTTCCTGAATCTCATCAATGGCCTAAAATCTCTTCTCTTTCAAAGGTGATTTGGGAAAAGCCAGGAGTTGCAGGGCACCAAATCTGCGCTGTAGTGGGGCTGGGTCACCTGGGTGATTTGATGTTTTGCCAAAAAACTCTGTATAAGACATGATGCATGAGCAGGCATGTTGTCATGATGAAGCTGCCAATCATCAGTTGCCCATAGCTGCAGCCTCTGAATCATCCAAATAGTTTCCACAGAGGAATGTTCAAGCTCAATGCAAAATCTGATGCAGATCCATTGCTCTACTCGCTCAATCATTTTGAATGTGATGGCCACACAGTACACATGCTCACTCAGTGGCATCTACCACTCCCACTGACTAGTACAGTGAAGTCCTCATTGTTCACACATGCACATTCCAGTCCACTCTCCTTTGTTGCCAGGTTACATTGATGTTGTGCAAACTGTTCTTGTTATATTAACAATGGCTGGACTTTTTATGGACAGACCTCATATATTGAAATTCTCCAGCAAGTAACATGCCCAGAAACAAAGTTTAGACACACTCCCTCTAATATCAGGAACCACATGAGATTGATTTTTATTATCCTAACTGTTCAACATAATACTGAAGGTCCTGACAAACAGAACCAGAAAAAAATTACCACCAATAACAAAGGTATAAAGAAGGGAGAAAGACAAAATTTTGCAGGTGATATAGTTGTATAGATATTGCTCATACTGTCCCCTCTGCTTGGACCACTCTCTTTTCTAACCAGAATATCACAGTTCAACCTCACTGCCTAACAGAAACCTTCCCTGACCATCCAAACCACATTAGGTCAGGGGTCCCCAACCCCCAGGCCAGGGACCAGTACCCGTCTGTAGCCTGTTAGGAATCAGGCTACACAGCCGGAGGCGAGCGACGTGGGAGAGCAAAGCTTCAGTAGTATTACTGCTTGAGCTTTGCCTCCTGTCCTACCTCCCCACTGCCCTCCAAAATGGGTCCCTGGTGTCAAGAAGGTTGGAGACCACTGCATTAGATCACCTAGCTCTACAGCTTAAAAATTACTGTAAAAGACTCATGCATGTGGAGAGTATGCAACATGTGTACGTTTTAAAACTTAATAAGACCATTTACCAAGCTTAGTGAATATAAAATCATTTTTCAAAAAAAATATATTTCTCTACTCTAGAAATAACTAAATAGGAAATATAATAGAAAACTAGATGCAATTCATAAAAACAATAAAAAGTCATTGTACAGGAATTTGATTCCTTTGCTTTAATCTGTGCTCCACTGCTAGACATGAATTATAGAAATAAACTAATAAATTTTATTTTTATTTACTTTCCAAGAGGTATTTACATGTCACTTTTTTTCACAAAGGGTTTGGTAGGCTGAGTACTGGCCCCTGAAAACATACCCATTTCCAAATCCCTGGATGTTACCTTGTATGGCAAGAAAAAAAAAGTTTAGCCGATGTGATTAAATTAGGGATCCTGAGATGGGGAGATAATCCTGGATTATCCAGGTGGGCTCTACATGCAACCATGTGTCCTTACAAGAAAGATGCAGAAGGAAATTGGCTACAGATGAAGACAAGGCAACGTGACTGTGGAGGCCAAGATTAAAGTGATGTGGCCACAAGCCAAGGCAGGCTGGCAGCCCTCAGAAGTTGAAAGAGGCAAGAACAAATTCTCCTCTGGACCCTCTAGGGGGAAGTAAGGCCTTGCTGACATTTGATCTCGGCTTAGTGAAACTGATTCTGGACTTACAGTCTCAGAACTTTGACAAAATAAATGTGCACTATTTTAAGCCATCAAGTTTGTAGTAATATGTTACAGTAGCCATAGGGAACTAATACAAAGGGTTTAAAATATTTTATACACCCCCTCCCAACACACACACACACAGATATTATGGTAACACAAGAGTAGAATCTGTTATGTGAGACTAATGAAAAGAAGAATAAGAATATGACACACAGGCTCAATATTCAACTTGAGTGTTAAATTTCCACTCTGAGCTTCCTGGCTTCCAGGGTCAGAAAAAATGTACGATTATATAGCTTTTACCCCTGGAAAGATTATACCAGGTTCCAATGAAACTTCACTTTTCCAACTATACGAATTCTAAAACAAGTTCTCCCGTAGGACTTTATATGGTATACAATGAGTTATACATTAATTCATCACCATGATTATAGCAGATAAAGATACTGTCTTCACATGGCTCTTACTCTTTTGTATTTTAAGATTTTTTATTAAAAAATAACTTTAGACTTACAGAGAAGTTGCAAAAATAGTACACAAAAGCTTCTAAACGCCTGTCACCTAGATTCTCCCAATGTTTTGCATAAGCATTCTATTCACATATACCTATGTGTATACCCTCAGACACACACACACACGTATGTAAAACACATGTAAATTTTTCTCTGAACCATGTGCGAGTAAATTGCAGATATATTGCCCATTTACTCCTAAATACTTCAGTAGGTATTATAAAAAAATGATATTCTCTTCTAACCATATGACAATTCCATCAGGAAATAAAGATTGACACAGTTTTACTATTTAATCTAGAGAACTTATTCAAATGTCCTCAGTTGCCCACAAAGTGTCCTTTGTATTAGAAGAAAAAAAAGATGCTTCTCCAGCTGAGGGCCCAGTGCAGATCGCACAGGCCTTGTGTGGCACGTCTGCTTCGTCTCCCTTAACCTGGAGCCCGTCTTCGCTCTTCCTTCATCTTTTATGACCTTGATATTTTTGAAAAGTAGAGACAAGTTGCTTTGAAAAACATTTCCTGATTTGGGTTTCTGATATTTCCTTATGATTAGACTCAGACTGGGCATTTTCAGAAGGGCTACGACAAAAGTAATGTTGTGTTCACATGGCTACTTCTTGGAGAGATCTCTGATAAGATCCAGAAGCAAAGCATTTAATTTTTGTATATAAACATCGTTGATGGTGTCAACCAAAAACTTTCTCTCCTGTAAGTCCAGTCTGTCCAAGGAATGCCTGAGACCTGCTGCTCTCTCTCCAGACTTCTCTGCTTGCTGGGCAGCAGCTGATCAGGGAAGATGAGGTAAGACATTTAGGAAGCCCTCATTGCGCCTATTCTGCAACCTTGGCCTTTTCACTGCCAAAAGTGCCATTGATGTTACCTTCCTAACATCTCCCAGATACGTCCACTTCTCTGGATCTTGCCCACCAAAATGCAAGACAAGCATCCATGATTTTGTCTCTCACCCAGACCCTCTATCTCCTTCTCCCAGGTCTCCTACCATCCACTCCGTCTCTCTCCAAAATGTTCTCCAAACCACATTTATGTTGATCCTTGTAAACCCAGTTGCTACCCACTGTGCTTAAAACTATTCGATTTAAGATAAGAGACCAAATCCTTTATAAGGCTTACAAACTCATCATGTTCTGCTCATTTTTTGCCTCTCTAGTCTTAACCTGTATCACTCCTCCCTCCTGCAGCATTCTGAATCTGCCAAGTTCCCTCCCATTGTCCTGCTTTCCTCTCTTCCCAGACCACTTTCTTCTAAACCACCACCTTGCAGACCCTCGCTCCTCTCTGTCAAACAAAGTATCTCCCCTCGAACATTGCTTCTTACAGAAGCCAACCGTCCAAACTCTTAGTTTCACGTGGCTTTATGCTCATATTGTTCCTCTGTTTCACATTGCCTGTACATCATACCTACAGAAGAGTGTCTAAAACGAACCTGTACATTTTAAAGATAGATAATAAGTATGCATGCATCCTTCACCAGTCAATACCAGCTCCCCAAAGCGTCTCTGGAAGGCACCTTTTTTCCTCAGCAACCAGCACCCCCAGCCATGTAATTAACTAGTGTCTTGATATTTGCGGCAATTATTTCTTTGCTTGTCTTTCTAAGTTTAGTGCCTATTTATGCATTTCTAAAATGTATTGTCTCTTCAAAATAGAATCAGAGGCACAGAAACATGGAACAGACCAAGAGCTGTATGGGGAAGGGGAGGTTGAAGACTGGCTGAAAGAGGTGAAGGGATCAGCTAAAGTACACACATGCATGACCCATGGACATGGACAACAGTGTGGGGACTGCCTGAGGGGGTGGGGCAAAGAGGGAAAAATTGGGACAACTGTAATAGCATCAACAATGACAAATTTTAAATAAATAAATAACATATTTTGCCTCTTTTTGCATTTTATATGAATAAAATAATTTTATTTCTTTTATATCCTGTTTCTTTCACTTAAAATTGTTTGCTTCATCTATGTTGTTCTAGGTTGCTGTACTTCCTTCACTTGAAGTATGCATGCCACTGTACAAATGTAATACAGTTTAGTTATTCATTCTGTTACTGATTGAAATTTGGGTTGATTAAAATTTGGGGTGACCATGGAAAATAATGCAATGAAAACTGTTGCACTGTCTCTGGGTACACATAAGTACACAAGTACCATAGTTTCTCCCAGTTTTTACCTGGGAATGGAACTGATGTAGTGTAGGGTACATGCATTTGAATTTGTGTATTCAAACTTATCAGAGAATGCTTGGCTGTTTCCCAAAGTGACTGCACCAATTTATTCTCTCACCAGCAGGGTATAAACATAAAGCACTAACTAAGGTCTGTAATGACCTGTACTTTGTGATTGTTTGCTTAATATCCACCTCCTCCACTAGACACTAAATAAGGTGTGTGTCTATTTTGACTCGCCATTTTCTCTCTAGTTCCTGGCACATAGTAGTTGCTCAAAACAATTGGCTGAATAAAAGAAAGGATTCTGGATAAGAAAGGTTAAGTATTTTAGATGTGAACACAGGTCTATCTGACTTCAAAATTGATGTCTTTTCTACCACACTATATCATCCTTATCTCAAAATGGTGATGAGCATCTGTGTCCTATTTATTAGTTTCGAATGTAATGGCAGTAGCTGGTTGAGATATCAATCCAACAAACAGAGTACATATTAAGTGTCCACCAATGTTCCACTACTATGCACCTGGACCCGAAGGTCCACAGATGGGGCACATGAAAGATGACTGTCAATGACAAATACTCTGCGAAATGTCTGTGGATTAAGATTACTTTGTAGAGGAAGACGGAGGTTTCAGATATCACCGCAAGGAAAAGCCAGGGAGACCAACTAATGCTTTCAAGTGCAATCTGCACCTGTGTCCCAAATTATTCACAAACAAAAGAAGCTTGCTCCAAGCCCTGACCAGAACACTTTAAAATGCTTTTACCCAGGTGGCATCATCTTTCATCTGTGCCCAGGCTCAAGGAAGGGCTGGGAGGAGAGCTGGATTAAACAGTGCACTTGGGCTCCACAGGGTACCGCAGGTTCAAAAGTAAACTCTGACTTCCTATTTACACTGAAAGATCTGAGGCCTTTGTGGTTTCCTGTTGCATCCTGGTGTGTCTGTACTTTGGTTTCTGGGTTTGTCTGCACAGAGCTGCAAATAGCGTCTCTCACTGTGTCCCTTCATCTTGCTTTTCATGAGAATATAAGCATTCTACAATCTCTAATTGTTGGCAAAGTCTACCAGGCACTCTACCCAAGTCCCGACTTCTCAGTGTGTCTGTACACGAACCTGCAAGACAGGCTTCCTTTAAAAAGGATGGAGATTCAAGGGACCTCCTAGTATGCCCCAGAATGGCATGGCATGACTAACTTTCCAACTTGATTTACTTCATTTTACACTAATTTTGCATTCACTTATTTTACTCTTACATTCATCAAGTATAAATTTAGAGTTCCTTGTCTGTACAAGGCACTCTGCTAGGCACTGAGGAAACAGTGATGGAAAGATATATAATTGCTACTCTGAAGGAGCTTAAAGCCATTTCTCTGAAAGTCCCTGATTAGAAGCACTTGGGCCCATGATAAAATTACAGGTTCATTTATACTCCTCCCTGGCAAGACTTACTGAATCAGATCCTGTGGGAGTGAGACCTGAGGAATTACAATTTTAAGGAGCTCCCCAGGTACATTTTATGCATGTTAACTGAGAACCACTGCGCTGCATCTCAGTAGGGACTTTGCAGCAGCAGTGGGGACTAGTGGCAGGCTCAGGAGCCCTTCCTGCGATAAGCCAGACTTTCCCTAGCTGCAGGATCCTTTGATTTGAGTAAATGAAGAGGAACCGACTAAGGATGCAGCTGAAATGGCTCCGGGGTTTGCTCACACATGTGTCTGAGTCTTGGTCCTACCGCTTACTAGCTGCGGGACTTTGGACAGATCACTCAGTTTCTTTGAGCCTCATTTTGAAAAAGAAAACAACACCTGCTCTGGCTGCCTCACTGGGTTATTCTGAGTATCAAATTCCACAAGGCATTCTACAAACTCGAAAGCACCAAGGAAGAGTTACTCATGTTATGGTCATGAAAACTTTCATAAACAAGAAAATAAAGCCCACCCCTGAGGTTTCTCTTAAGCAGTCAGAGCTGCCCCATCTCTCTTCACCATCCTAAGCTTTGCTCGTGGGGCCTACTTTCTCTTAATCATAACTGTGTGTTTCGTGGTTCCTTCCAGGTTCTAGAAGTCTCTTCCAAAAGCAGAGCTCAAAGCTGACCCCAGGACTGGGTAGGATAACAAGATATTCTTCAGGTACCATATTAACATTTTCAAGGAAAGGCTACACAAGACAGAAGCCCGGCCAGACCTGGCTTCCCCGCCACGGTCATCTCTCCGACCTCAGCCCCACTGTCCCGTGGGTGAGAAATGTACTCTCTCCGGATGTTTTAGGCTGCTACCCTCTAATGATATTTAACTTTAGTTTAATCCTAATTTATTAGTATTACCCTTTATTCTCCTTTAAAACATGGCTACCACATTTTTCTCTATCTTACTCTTTCATATTTGTTGTGAGACTTGGAAATATACACAGATTGCCTGGCACAGAAACTGGCACATGGTAGGTATTAATACACCCTAGCTACCATCATTATTAAGTATAACATCTCTCTTGCTTATATCTGAAATGTTGTCCCCAACAAATCCCTCTTCTTTACACACCATGCAGAAACCTAAGCAGTTTTTTCCTTTTTGAATATACATTTTTTGATCCAAATTTTATGTCCTTGAACTTGTGATTTGGCATTTACTATCTACCTCACTGGCAATACAAATTATTTGCTCTCTGTTAGCATATCTCTTTGGGTGAACTTGATTATAAACTATGTGTTGAGCACCTACTATTTGCCCTAGAGACAGAGTATGAAGGAGACATGGCTCAGTGAGCTCAGGCTCGTGGGGAAGACAGAGAAGTGTCAGAGCTGCCCTGGAGCTGCCCATAAACAGCTACAAGGTTCACAGATAAGTGAACGTGCTGGGGGAAGGGCAGAGGAAGGCACCACAAAGCTGACATCTGAACTCAAACTTCAAGGAAGACTATATGCACCCCTATGTTCACTGCGGTGTTATTGACAATCACCAAGATTTGGAAGCAGCTGAAGTGCCCATCAGTAGATGAGTGGATAAAAAAGTTGTAGTACACATACACAATGGAATACTACTCAGCTGTGAAAAAGATAAAAATATTACCTTTTACAACAGCGTGGATAGACCCAGAGAGCACTATGCTAAGTGAAGTAAGCCAGTCAGAGAAAGGTTAAGTACCATATGATTTTGCTCATATGTGGAATCTAATAAACATAATAAACTAACAAACAAAATAGAAGCAGATTCATAGGTAATGAACAGACTGACAGCTGTTAGGGGTGGAGGAGGGTTGTAAGGCTGGGTGAAAAGGGGGAGGGGATTAAGCAAAAATTAATAAAATTTTAAAAATACTATTTTATATTAAAAACACATCACAGCATTACAGTTACTTTCATCTCCTCAAGACTTAAGATTTTTATTCTTTTTAAATTAAATATAATCCCAAATCTACAAAACCATGGCCGAAATATCCATTCATTTTCCCCATTTCAACTTGTTTTTTTTCTATTGGCAGTAGGGAGCCACTGAATGTTCATTAGGAAAATCCAATCTCAATCCTCTCTGAGCACTGATAGCGAAGAAAAACATCTTATAGATTCTCCTGAGATCTTTGGTCTTTTACATGTTATGTCTCCTGGTTCTTTAACACTGGTTAAGTAGAAGAACACAAACTACCCTAAACTTCTCTGATGATTCTGAGGGACAAAAGATATGAAAATTTAATTCACATGAACAGAGGCCCTTGGAGTACATAAGGAGAGTGGAAGAAGGGAATGAAAAAATAAGGGAAAACAAAGAAAGCAAGAATTCTGAAACCTCTGAACTAAATGTATGTAGAACAGATAAGCTGATGCGTGTTGAGGCCCTTGGCACGGTACCTGATCGTTAGTGAGGGTCCACAACGGCTGTCTTCAGCATCTTTTTCATCCACACTGAACCACTGGAAAAGCACAAACACTTTCATAACTGCTAGGTTGCCCTTGGCAGCCACAGTATCAGGGTCACCCACACAGCAGATGAGTGGCAAATAGGAAAAGAAAAAAAAAATCAATGTGGTTTTCATTTCATGCTCTTCCAAAAGAATACAAAAACATCATGAGTTGGGAAGTCAGCCGCATATCTTCAAATTGCCTAATTCAGTACTTGACCACAGAGCAGCAGGGAAACAGAGAAGATTAAATAAGGAGTCTCATAAATACTCTTTTCCCAGGGGACAATGGTGACAAGTGATGTTGTTTATTTTTATTGTTATCGTTAGACTGGTGGCCTCTTGAAAGGCAGTGATTTGAAAGGCTGGGAAGAGGGAAAACAAGAGCATTGTGGTCTGCTTGCAATCCAGCCCTAACTTCACAGTTCTCAGCAGGCTGTAGGAAAGACCTGCCTTATAATCACTTCACCCCCATTCCCGCAAAACTGGGCACACGTGGCCAGCCCATCCCCCAGCCTCAGTCTCCTAGTTGAGCCAAGAGCTGAGAGGATAAGCTCTGAAATCCAACAGCCTGAGTTGGAAATCTACCTCTAGGACTTACTAGCTAGACAACCTTGGATCAGCACTCAAGGTTTAGTCCCTGTAAAATGGGAGGATAATTCTGATAACTGCTTAAGGTTATTATGAGTGTTAATTAAAATAATATATTCAAATTTCTTAGCCCACAATAAGCCTGCAGTAAATATTAGTCATCATTGTTACTGCTGCTAATTTTATTTTTCCGCTCTGCTTTTTTTACCACTCTCCCAGGCAAGCTGCCGTTTCTTTGTGGAAAGCTGGGCTCAGGCCAGTTGACATATGCTCTCCAGAGACTTTTGTTTCTGACCTTCTGAGAGGCCTTGTTTCACCTGACTTTGCTGTGTTCCTGGTGGGATTCCAGAAACATGGGACTACACAGTACTGCCCAGCTTTAAGAAGAATGGAATGGCTGGATCACACAGTAGGTATGACTTTGTAAGAAATTGCTTAACTATTTTCCAAAGTGGCTAAGGCATGGCACATCCCCATCGGCAGTATGGGGGAGTTCCAGTTTCCCACAGCCTCCTGCAATGCCAGCCATTCTAATAAGTGTACAGTAGATCTTACTGTGGTTTGCATTTGCATTTCCCTTTTAAGTTATGGTGGGGAGCATCCTTTGTTCCTCCAACATGGGCCTGGGTGAAATACAGCACACTAGGCCCAGGGCACACCCTTTGCTTTGGGGAACTTGCTTCTCTGACAGTGTGAAAAAGCTGGAGTCATCACCCAGAAAACGCACCTCCAAAAGTGTGCCAGGGTGCTTTTCTGTGGTTATGGCCCACAGACTCTAGTGCTCCTGAGCTCTTTTTTCCCCCCAAAGAAAAGAGATCACTAAGCCAAGGAGCATGCTGAGAAGCTGCTGGGGTGAGGGATCATGTTCTTCTCCCAGGGCCCAGGGCGGTGGGATGGGGGTGGTGGGAGGGAATGGGAAGCTTTGGAGAGGTCTGGCGTGGTGGAGGAAAGAAGGGAGAGCAGATGTGTCAGGTCCCTGTCTCCCAGGACCCATTCAAGTTAAACTGTTCAGTGAAAATATTACTTCTCAGAGGGCCCAAATGGACCCCCACAGACATCCTGGTAAGCTGGGAGTGGGGAACAGCGTGACAGCACCTCAGACGCAGGGGTTCCACCTCAGTCAGGCCCCGCTCAGCACAGACAGATGATGGAAGACAACCCCAGTGGATGGGGGAGCAGTGAGAAGAGACTCAGGTAAATCCAAGCACACTTGCACATTTCTCTGACGGATGGGGTGGGGGGAGGGGAGAAGTGGTACAACCTGAAGTCACTAAACATGTGCGCTGCGCACCTAGCTCTAAAACGGACAGGCCGGCCGAGAGGAGGCACAGGAGACAGGGAAGCACCAGGCAACTCAGCTTCTTCAGAAATGCAAGTCAGTACCATTAAAACAAAAATAACAGCTAGGGGCCAGAGAGTAGAACGATGAAATATGTCACAGTAGCTACACAACTAATTTGGGTTAAAAGGATAAGAGTGAAAGCCAGTACTTCATGAGCACCTACTATATACCATTTTTTAAATGAGGACTAAATAATTTTTATGGATATATTTAGAATAGTGCCAGGAATATAGTGAGCACTATGTAAGTGATGACAGATTCTATTATTATTGTTATTTTTTCTAGTATCCTTTTCTATTTTTAAAAAAGCTTTATATATCCAGAATCAGCATTAAGTAAGCTGCACATATTTAAATCAGAGTTGATAAGTTTTGACACAGTACACACCAGTGAAAACATTACCACAATCAAGAGAACATGCCACCACCTCCAAAAGTTCCCCTGTGCCCCTTTGTAATCACTCCTCTGGCCCCCACTGTGCCCGCACCCCCACTGCAGGCAACCGCTGATCAGCTTTCTCTCATTGTATATTAATTTGCATTTCCTAGAATTTTAAATAAATAGAATTACATAGGTTATTTTTTCCTTTTGGGTTGGCTTCTACTACTTGGCATAACGATTCTGCAATTAATCTGTGTTGCATCTTGTATTAATAGTTTGTTTTCTTTTATTGCTTAGTAATATTCCATTATAATGTTACACCTACAGTTTGTTCCTCCTTTCACTGTTTATAGACATCTGGGTTGTCTCCTGTTTGCCTAGTCCAAATAAAGCTTGAACATTCCTGTACAAGTCTTCATGAGTACATGTGTTTTTATGAGTGGAAGGGCTGGATCACACAGTATGGGTACCTGCACTTTGTAAGAAATTGCTTAACTATTTTCCAGAGTGGTTGCGCCACTTCACAGTCCAGCAGGTGAGAGTTCCAGTTCCCCATGTCCTTGCCTCAGCTGCAGTCATTCTAGTAAGAGTATAATGGATCTCATGACGGTTTTCATTTGCATTTCCCCAATGATTACGATGTTGAGCATATTCTCAGGAGCTTATTGGCCACTCAATATCTTTTCTTTGGTGAGATGTCTATGTCAACATTTGCTCATATTTTAACTGAGTCTGCTGTCCTGCTCTGAGCCTTTGAGATAAGCTATTTAACTGGAAGGGAAAAGCAAGGATTTGGGGGTCAGTCCTCTAGAGAGCTCAAATAAGCATCCTTGTCCTGCACATGGGGTGAGACAAATAATTACTCTCTGCCTCCGTTTCCTCACTTGTGAAATGGGGACAGTAGTGATGTCCCACCTCACAGGCTTGCTGAGCTGATACAAAGGACTTAGCACAGTGCCAGCATGGTAGCAACTATCACTCTCCCCGTCTCCTCATATTGACTGAGGCTGGGCCAGGGATGATGAACATCCTCCATCCAGCACAGTGTAGAACCGTCCTGACTCAAATGCCTGGGCAAACATTACCCTGAGTTTCTTTAATGCACGAACCGTCTCCTATTGCATACTGAACAGCATCAACCCTGTCCTCACCAAATCAATGCCTAAGATACAATCTCTTTTCAATTTATGTGGTGCAGGCCCAGAACCAGCCTCAGTATGGCGAGTCTCCTGAAGATACTGGCTCCTAGAAGAGTGACATTAGCAGGTCCTGGTGAATGAAGAAGAAGCAAGGTGCTCCATGCACTGTACCCCAGTTCTTTCATTGGTCAGTGTAGTGGTGGTCCTACTGTACAGTGGACTGCCTTCCCTCCCCTCCTCTCCCAATGACCTCTACCAAGGCCAACTAAAGAGACCAAGGCAGAGCAACTAGTTCCACTTGCCCACTTTCTTCTCAGCTGTGGTATCCTGCTAACAGAAATTCATCATAGTTCAAGGCACACGGCCGTTCTCCCTTCCTGTGCTACTCTCCCAATGGGCCTGCACGTGCCTACATCCCAGCCAGGCCGCGGAGGAAGTCAGCTGCCTGGTGGTGTGGACGCAGAAGAGAAAAACCAAGTGGAGACATAAGGACAGGGCCTAGTGCCTGAAACTGAGCTGGCAGGAACTGCACCCTGGTGGGAGTGAAGAAACCATGATCCTGCTGATAGACCCTCTAGGAAAACTTCCTTGTCTACGGAAGACCTGAGCGTGCCCTTCTTCATCCAGATTCCTGCCACACTCCAGGCATGTACTCACTTTAGTCATTACCACCCTGTATTGCTGTTGTCTCCTTCTCATCTGTCTTTCTTAGGCAAGATCCTTTATTTACCTTAATACCCTTAACACTTAGCCAGGGAAATACAAGAAAATATTTCTTAATGAGACATTGAGTTACTGAATGATTTAAAAAAACACACACACACTAATTTTAGAATAGTTTTGGATTATAGAATTGTAAAGATAGTATAGAGTTTCCATATACCCCACATCCAGTTTCTCCTATCATAAATATCTTATATTATGGGCACATGTCATAGTTAAAGAAAGATGCTGATATATTATCACTAACTAAAGGCCTTATTTTATTCGGATTTCTTTCATTTTTACCTAATGTGCTTTTTCTGTTTCAGGATCCCATCTAGAATACTACATTCCACCTAGTTGTCAGATCTTTTTAGGCTCCTCTGGGTTGTGATTAATTCCTCAGACTTTCTTTGTGTTTTGATGACCTTGACAGTATGGAGGAGTGCTGGTCAGGTATTTAGTAGAATGTCACTCTGATGGGATTTGTCTGATGCTTTTCTTATGAATAGACTGTGGTTATAGGTTTGGGGGAAGATACAAACAAAAAGTACTATTCTCATCACATCATATCAACAGTACTTATGATCAACACGACCTGCCACTGTTGACATTGGCCTTGATCACCTGGCAACGGTCATGTTTATCAGATTTCTCCACTGTAAAATTACTACCCTTTCCGCAATGTCCTCGTGGAAAGAAGTCACTGTGTGCAGCTCACACTGCAGGAGTGGGAAGCTATGCTCCACCTCCTTCAGGGGGAATAGCCACATAAATTACTTGGAATTCTTTTGCATAGAGATTTGTCTCTTCTCTTCATTTATTTATTTATTCAATCATTTGTTTATGACTTACTTTGGGTTATGATCCAATACTACTTTATTTTACTGCCCAAACGGTTCCAGTTCTGGCCTCTGGGAGCTCCCTCAGTGCGCTCCTAATAACTCTGTTACTATTTTCTTTTTTAAGCACTTCCTTATTTTCTGGGCTGTAAGATGCTCTGGGTTCATCTTGTCTATTTTCTGCTCCAGTTCTTGAATCAACCGTTTCTCCAAGGAGTTCCAGTTCTTTTTATTAGGGAATAGTATTAGAAACCAAGATGTGGGCCCCAAGTGTGCTTGTAACAACTAGCTGCTGGGGTGTCCTTATTTCTAGGCCCCCTCAGTTGTCAGGGCCAGGAATATGTTTACTAACCTGTATAGCTACACATGTCTATAAGTGTTTCCATATGTATCCATCTTTATCTAAATAAAGCTAAACATGAGTTCATCCTGATGTGCCTAATTCCTATCCATTACCACATGGAACATGCTGGCCTTAATGAATCGTTTTTAGTAATAACACCATATTAGATCTATTTTGCTAGGTACAGTGCCAAGCTGTTTACAAAGATTATTTCATTTAATCCCCGACTTTTCAGGTAAATGCTATTGCCCACAATAGGAAGAAACTGAGGCACAAAACAAATTACGTATCTTACCTAAACTCACACAGTAAGTGGTGGGGCCCAGCAGTGAGCTCTATCCTTGAGATTCCATGCCCACCAAGTGACAGAACATGCTCCCTACATTCATCTAAGACTTTGGGGAAATTTCAGTTCTGAGCGATTCAGATGCAGATGTAATTCCTGGCTCTCACCAGCTATTGTTCCCTTCAAACTTTACCTCTACAATACTTCCCCACCCGCTTCCCCGGGGTTGCTCCCCATTGAGATGCTAACAGAAAGACATGTTGCCAAGTTACAGCCTGACTTGACAGCTCAAGAAAGGGGTGCTGGTGCAATGGCAAGGATCAGCTCTACCTGACCCCGTGACTTTTCAACCCCTGGCTAACCCCGGCTGTGTATTATCTTGGGTTTTGGTAACTTGGTAGTAATTAAGTTTGAACAAGCTGCTCTGCTTTCAGGAGTTAAAAACAAAAGAGTATTTTTTTCTGTTGTTAATTAAATCATCTACAAGAAAGATAAATGTGCAGCCCACACTTACATCTTCTAAAATATCAAAGGCCTGATTAGTAAGTGTTATGTTCAACCTCAGGCTTATTATGCAGATTCCTAGAAATAACAGGGACCTGGAGGTAGGGAGCTTCGAAATATTTACCAATATTCGCTTACTTGAACACTCATTCATTCATTCATTCATTCATTCTGGATGATCTGGAAAGAGGCGACCTGTATAGCACAAAGTGTTCCTGTGGGTTTTGTTTCAATCAACCTACTGAGTTAGAAACCTCAGCAGTGAGCAGAAAGGAAGAAAGAATTCTTCAGACCGGGTTGAAAACCACTTTTTTCAAAAGCCCACAGTCCTCTCAGTTCCCTGTGTTCTGTTTGGTGAATTTTTCCTGACAGTTGGTGGTTTTATTTGCCAGAACCACAACAAAGGGGGTCCTTGAGTTTCCCTGGGAGTGTTTCCTCAGACCCGCACCTCTCCTAGACCTCACAAAGGTGTCATTGTTGCTGGCTCGCTGGGCGCCCAGCACCTGAGAGAGATCAAAGGCGCTTTCTGATGCCAGCATGACCACAGTCTCGCCCTCACCACATAACATTAAAGCTGATGATTAATCCCCTTGGCCCAGAAGGTCCCTTCCCACTCCTAAGTACAAAGCAGGGGAGGGGGTAGGGACTTTATTTCCAGGATAACACGACCATAATAAGCTGGCATTTTATGGCCCTCATTCATTGCAACCAACTGCAGCTGCCCATCAAACTCAGCAAAGCCCAAACAGTTGCTTGGTGTGAGCCTTTTATATCACCCATAAAGTGCAATAAGAATCCCATCATTTCTGAGTGTCTATGATGTACTAGGTATGTATATATATAATTCATGTCATCCAGCAACCCTGTGAGACTAGCACTATCACCCCCAACACAGTGGATGAAAAATCTGAGGCTCAGAGAAGTTAAGTAACTCATTGCAGCTCACAGGGCTCAAAAAGTGCATGAGCAGATATTCAGACCCACATCAGGGTGACTCCGAAGCCCATACTGTCTCCATTCATCTATGGCGCATTAGCATCTTGCACAGCACAGTCAGGCTTCGAGGAGGACGCACTTGGGGATCAGCTGGAGCTAGATCTGAGTTCTCACCTCCAGCCTATAGCTTTGTGACCCTGGGAAAATTACTGGACATTTTTTTAATTTTTAAAAAAGATTTTATTTATTTACTCAGAGGTAGAGGGAGGGAAGGAGAAAGAGAGAGAAAGAAATATCAATCAGTTGCCTCCTGCATGTGCCCCAACTGGGGACTAGGCCCACAACCCAGGCATGTGCCCTGACGGGGAATTGAACTCGTGACATTTCGCTTTGCAGTATGATGCCCAACCAACTGAGCCACACCAACCAGCAAAATTACTTGGCTTTTCTATGCTTGAATTACCTAATTTATAAAATGAATAATTTAGAAAAAGTATTATACCAACTAAGAGACAAGAAGACTGAGAAATGGGTATGTCACAGAGTCACTCATAATCATTTAGATTGGATTCTGCTCAGTAATCTAAATTGAGTAGGGTAAAATGCCTGAAATTCAGACTTCACAAGAGAAACCAGATTAGATTTGTCCCGCTGAAAGTGGTGGGTGATTTAAATAGGTTCAAGTCTGTGTTCAGTGAAGGCAAGCTAGCAAGTATAGACTCACTTCAAGGAAAAGAAGGCTGGCTGTCCCTGGTAGGCACCCCTGCTTGAGGCACCCTCAGGCCTCTGTAGATCTCTCCCTGAAAATGACAGCCAGGCTTTATTTACAATAGGGCAGCTGAGGGGAAAGAGATGCTGGGATTTTTAAACTCAGTTAAAGAAGATCCATTTACAACTTTGCCCAGAGAAATGAATAAAAGGAAAACTTTTTTGTGTGTGTGGCGATCGGAGGTCAAGGAAACCTATGTCCTTAAAGTCCAGCACAACACAAATGTCCCCTCAAGAAGATGTCCCTAACCCTGGACCCTGCCCAGGCAGAACAGTCACTGTCTCCTTTCTGCCCAACACGAGTGCTAGTGATCATAAGCTAACCCTTGTGTCAATTACACATAACCCCATTTCACCTTCCCAGTACTGTGAGACGTGTCCTGCAGCTCTCCACATTTTACAGGGAAAGAATTGGAGGCCCACAGGGGTTAAGTGCCTTGCCCAAGGGCCCATACTCAGGAAGAGGAAGAACTGGGATTGGAAGCCAATCAGGTTGGCTCCACCACCTCTGTGAAATGGGAAGCCTCGTGTGAGGGCACCTCGCACAATGCCTGGCACATAACAGATGCTCAGTGTCACGAGTTCATCTGAATCTATATATATTGGGGTCTTGCCTTGTAACAGCTGGTATAATTCTCTATCTCATCAATGAGAGACCCTGTGTCATCCTTTTATCCCCAAGGTTTAGCCAAGTCCCAAACACAAGAGTAGGGGATCAGTAAATAAGTAAATATATCAATATGTACTCGACAAAAATATTTCACAAAGAGAAAGGTCTCCCTGAGTCTCTGTTATTACACAGGCTCTCATCGCCCACGATTCCCTTCACAGCTTAGAGCTCCTGCCCGGGCTGCATCCCGCCGCGCCCCGTGCTCTTCTCCCTGCTCCTCCCCCACTCGCCTTCCTCTTCCTCCCCTACTCTCCCCGCTCTTTTGCCCATCTGGGAAAAATCCAAGAAGTCGTCCATCTAAGTTTAACAGAGTAATGACTTTTAAATAAAAATATGGTAGAAATGGGTACTTATCGAAATGGAATGCTTTCAGACTCATGCATTTAAAAAAGATATAAATTTTAGTGCAGGCACTAAATTTTAACTGCAATCTTGGAGAAAGCCTTTCCACTAATTCATGGAGAAAAATTAACAAAGTGAAAATTGCTTATCAGTGTTCTTTTGAAGTCATGATATGCAGCCTGATTCTATAGATCATCAGGCTGCTCCCAGGGAGATAGATTTATATTGATTGAGAGGGAGCTCAGCGGCCAAGGAAAACAGACACCCCGTGCGGAGAAGACTCAGCTACCCATTAGGGAAAGATCAGTCTGGGAGGGAGGTGCTGCCATCATTGGATCCAATTTCACCCCTCAGTCCTCCTCGGCTCTCTGGCCAGAGTGGTGTTAAAGGCAGACTCAACCTTTTTCACACTTTTAAGAATTTGGCCCCCAGAAAAAAAGATCTGGCAAATCTACTCGAGGCTGTTGGAGAGAGAGCTGGACTTCCAGCTAGACAAAACACGGGTGGCAGGAACGGAAGGCGTAAGGGAGCAAGAGCACCAGCAGCCCCGATGGCCTCTGGGCTGCCCTCCCCAAGTGCAGCGGCCCCCCCACCCCACCGGCCTGGCAGACTCACCCCCATGTGACAAGAAGATGTTCCACAGATGACAGCCAACCGTGACGTCACTGGCTGTCCCTCACAGGCGAGGCCGTGCCCCCTCACATCTGTTCCAATCACTCCTGTGAGAGAGCAAAAACAAAATCCTCTTTAAAAAAAAAATAAAAAAGGATAGCTAAAAACAAGCATAAAACACTCTTTTTTAGAGCCAAACAACGTTGAGAAAGCAAGTGTTCCACATGTACTCCTGTCTCAAGCAGAATCAAAGGGGAATACTTGCCGGCCTTGGGAAAACTGGGAAACCTGTTTTAATAATAGTAGTAATAATATTAAACAAAATTAAAATAATAAAGGCAGCAGCAATCAGTGATGTTGTGCTCCATCAATGCCAGGCTGTACTGCATATTTACATGGACAGTCTCATCTTATATTAATCTTGTCAGGTTGATATTATAAATGCCACACACGTCGGTAGAGAAATGAAGGCATGCGCAAAGGTTGAATGACCTGTCCAAGGTCACACTGCTAGTAAGCAGCAGAGCCAAATGGAATCCGGTTTAATACATCACATTTCCATCTCAAAGTCAGTGATGGTGTGGTTTGATGACTGAAAATTTTTGACATCTCTAAGTCACCATTCTCACTACTGCTTACTGCAGAATGGTAATGGCAGGGGGGTGGACAGTGAGCTTCTGTTAACACAGTGCCAGAGAACAGAGAGTTTCCCATAGACGGTATAAGCTCAGGCCGCTTCTCCATATAAACTGTATTTCTTGATCCTTGATTGGCAAGCAAAGTTACCAATGTGATAAGAAATCTAAAGAGAGCCCTGGCTGGTGTAGCTCAGTGGACTGAGTGCGGGCCTGTGAACCAAAGGATCGCGGTTTGATTCCCAGTCAGGGCGCATGCCTGGGTTGCAGGCCAGTTCTCAGTAGAGAATGCTTGAGAGGCAACCATATACTGATATTTCTCTCCCTTTCTCCTTCCCTTCCCTTCTAAAGATAAATAAAATCTTAAAAAAAAAAACCTAAAGAGACTGTTAGAGCCCAGAACTGTCCGTCATCTACTCAAATAGCCAACAGAGAGCTTCCACACAGAAAAATATAAGTAGGTGTGAAGTGGGAGCCAGAATCACGCAAACATCCCTACCTATGGCAAAGGCAAGAGGTAAAAAGTACTCAGGAAGGACACAGGCTGGAACACAGGGGAGAACAGCTCCCACCGACCTCCTCAGCTCCAGGCAATGTCACCCGTGCTCTCCATCTCCAGCACTCAATGCTCTTTCCCACTTCGAGACCTTTGCCTTTGCTCTGCTCTTTGCCTGAAGTGCCATTCCCCAACCTCTCTGCCCCGCTAAACCGCCATTTATTCCTAACTCTACTATTACTTCCTGGGAAGCCTCCCTCTCTCCTCTAGGGAAGATGGAGTCTCCCTGTTCAAGGTTCTCATGCACCCTTCAACATCCCTAGCACACAAGATGCCAGTAATTTTAAAAAGTCATACATCCTCTGCCTCTCCTTTTATTATAAAAGGTGCTGGAAGCTGGCACTGCCATACACACGTGCCTAGTGGCCTAGATGCCCCCACAGTTGCTAGCACAGAGCAGAAAGTGAAATTAAGAATGCTTGGGCATGCACAGATAAAGAAGATAGGTCCCTGTCCTGGATGCTCACTGTCCGGAGGGATGGAGAGAGCAATACCCGGAGCATTTCAATGAAGAGATTGGAATGTGATAGGAAGAGACACAGGGACAGCTGAGCTCACCTGGTAGGGGTTTGAGGTGGTTTCCTATGGAGATGGGTCTATGCTGAGTTCTGTGGGCGAAAGGTGGGCTGGGGGTATCTTTTCCAGTCACAGATCCCCAGATACTGAAGGCACTGGCTGCTCAGCAAGCAGACCTTTCCAGAAAAGAGGATCTAGGAGCCACGGAAAGGCTTCTTTCATTCTGACAACTTTCTAGGTTTTTCCAGTGTTTTTTCCAAATTCTGCCTTCCCAAGCACAGTGATCTGTGAGCCTCTGCTATTGTTCAGAGGCCCAGCAGCAGGGGGAAGTAGGACTCTTTCAAACTTTCTCTGTTGGTTATCATAGTAGTCAGGTCTGGGACTGAGCCTGTAAGAGCCCTCGGCCTTCTGGCTTTCACCAAACCCCAGCTCCGCTCAGCATTGTGGGGCTGCCCCTGCAGACTGCTGCTCTTAGATGCCAAGCCAGCCAAGGTCGGCCCAGAGACCTGAGAGGTGAAGGAAGCACAAAACCAGAGTATGTCTCCCTGACCCCTTTCCCTGTGCCTGGTGGCTGTTTCTCCTCCATGTCTTCAGCTCTGCTGACAGGGCCGCTGTGACTCCCACACCTGCCGGTGTCTCCTACCCTTGGACTCAGGTAGCACCACCTCCTTCCTTTCTGCCTCCCACCAGGAGTAGCAGCAGCTTCCACTCTGCTGTGCTCTGGCTTCTGTGCAGGGAATGTAGCACTTCTTAGCTCCTCCATCATCTGGGCCAGTGTTTCAATGTTAAATTCCCTCTTTTTTATATACTTAGAGCATTTACATTGTTCTGGGTGGACTCTAAATATGTCGGTCCCAATGGAGGGCACAAAGGCTTTGGATGGGAAGAAACTCTAGATATGAGCTCATTTTAACTGAGCTCTTTTCGAATGTTCACTTTCTGTGCATCTCATTTTATTCTTACAGCCACTGAGTGTGACTGATACTCTTATCATCCTCATTTTACAGATGAGGAAACTGAAGCTTAGAAATTAACTTAACCAGGGTCACATAGCTCAGGAAGCAGGGCTGGGAGTCACATCCAGGCTGTCTGACTCCAAACTGCTAGGTTTTGGGTTTTTCTCAAAAATAAAAACAAAATGGCCAGGTCTTGATGTTTACTTATCTGTGTATCTCAAAATATTTGTCCTGAAATCCTCAACAGAAAAGAGGTTGGCCATTGCTGGTCCACAGTGTTATATATAAGTTCGAGAAATTTCTGACGCTGACCCACATTTATTGGTTCCATGTATATCAACACAGCAACGTGTATCTTACAGGGTTATTTAGTCATGAAGGGAGTTAAAAATAGGAAAAAACAAATGAGTGGGAAACATTTTTCTGTTTCTTCTCCAGTTAGTAAATTCACTGTTGATATATCAAGGCTTACAATCTTAGATCCAGAGTGTTGTAATGAGATAAAAAAAAAAAAAAAGAAATGGAAACAGAAAGATCTTGAATAAAATGAAGAAACTAGACAATATCATACAGTTGTTCTGATATTGAGGAAATGTTTAAAAATGAAAGTGACTAATGGTAGCTAGGCCATCACCACCACTGCCACGATGACCCTGAGCACCCTCATCACCATTACATTAACATCATCATCACCCACATCATCTTAACTCTCCTATAAGAGACAGCATATCATTTCTTCCTTTCTAGCACACATATCAGATACCTAAGATAGGCTGGGTACCATGCTAAATACTTTAAATCTTACCTCTTTTAATCTTAACAACATCCATAAAACATAAATATTCTCTCTCCCCTTCAACAGATGCAGAAGCAAAGAATCAGAGTAACTTGTCCAAGGCCACACAGATGCAAGAAGCAGGATTTGACCGGGATTTGACCTCGTCCTGTCTGATTCCAAAGCCCATGTTCTTTCTGTACTCCCTCACTTTAAGATGTTAGAATTGTCTTATATAAAGGAAACATATTTGGAAGTATCAATTACCATGGAACATTAATAGGCACCATAGGTTTTGAGTTACAAAATCTGAGTTTTGGCCCCAATTCTGCCACAAACTACCTGAAAGTTTGAACTGTTCCCTCACATTCACAATGAGAGAAATGGGTTGCAAATGTAGGTCCTTTCTCAGCCATTCTAAGTACACAATACACCCAGTACTTCTTCTAAAATACCAGGTAAAACGTCTCCTTACTAGAAACAGGAGGGTAGAAAAAAACACCTCCCGAGACCCTCCATTCTCATTGCTCTGTGGAGACTTAGATAATAACCTCGGGCCAGACTCCTGTGGCACTGGCCAGAGGCAGGCTGTGTCCAATTTCCCCTCGAGAGAGGGTCTCTCCACCCTGCCGAAGGTCCACTCCATCCCACAGCAGCGCAGAGCTGGCGTCCGCTGTGAGACCACTCGAACCTGAGAACTGACATACCACATTGCCCTTCGACCACACAGGGCTTGGAGGGGCCATCCCAAGAAACAAGGCCCAACACAGGGAAAGCCACGAAGGGCAGGAGGGACCTTCCCCTCCCTGAATAGACACATTTCACAATCCAGAGAGGAATCATGGGCTGCACATGTAACATCAGGAAACAATTCGCAGGATGAGATTTTGACAAGCGCAGCCCTCAGCACGGCTGGGCCCCTTCATGTGACTGTACAAGCGTCCGTTTATCCAGCATTCTGCAGAACGTTTAAAGGGAAAAGTGAGCAGCTAAAGAAATAGGCGCGCGCACACACAAACAGTGACATCTCAAATGTGCTTTCCCTGAGACTTGCACAATGCTCAGCTGATGCTAGTTGCTCAACTAATTTTCATACAATGAAAAAATAAATAGAGAAGAGCCAAGCTTACTAGGTCAATGCATCAATTCAGGCTTCTTATTTAAGGACTCCTGCTCCTCAACATTCATGAGAACATAGTTCATATCCAGGAGTATGTTTTAAAACAAACTTAAAAAAAGAAAAATTAAAACTTCATGAATGTTCCTATTTACCTTATATAATATCTCCCTCTCCTCAACCCACTAACCATGTATCTTTCCATCCAAACATTTATTGAATATCTACTATATTTATGTAAAAGAAAAAAGACTTTGTAAATGTTATGATTAGGAGTAGGTTATCCTATAATTTATAAAGCCACAACTGCTTTGAAAACTTTAAAGGGTTATATAGAAGAAAAACAGCCCCAAGTTCTAGCATTTGTGTTATAATTATCTCATACTTTATAGCTATAAAAAGTATTTTATAGCTTACAAAGCATCCTCAAATACTGCACCCTTCATTTAGCTTTAGAAAATCCTGTGATATGTGTTATTTTATTTCCAGATCACAGTTGAAGAAACTGAATTTCACAGAGGTGAAGTAACTTAGTCAAGTTTATTTAGCTACCTAGAGGCAGAAGCAAGGATCACTAGGATTTTCAGCCTCCTAGTCTGAAATTTTTCTGCTGTTTGAAAAATAAAAGTCTGCTACAAATACACGGCATCTTTAAAAATAACAACCTCAGACATCTCTGAAGAAGAAAAAGGATGAGAAGGGTTTTGAACATCACCTAAGGTTATATCAACTTGAGACTCTTGATCGGGCCATTTGGATGAATGAAGAACTGAAAAATTCCACTGCATGAGTTGCTCGACTAAGCTGGCTAAGAAGTGTATAGGGTCCCTGGGGAGGAGGCTCTCTGAAGATACCAGCTTCTTGTATGCAAAGCCTGCACCAGTGACTGTAGGCTCCCGAAAGGGTAAGGACTACATTGAAAACAGTGTCTCTGTAGAGGACCAAAGACCAGTCTATATACACGATGACAATGAATGCTATCTTTTGACTAATATGTATTTATTTTACATGAAATATAATGTATGAGATGGCATTATAATGTACTTAAAAATATGGACTCATTCATCATGTGACTTTGGTTAAGTTTCTTATTTATGCCTTAGTTTCCACATCTGTATAGTTTGAATAACAGTGTCCACCTCTTAGGATTGTTATAAGGACCAGATGTGTTGATACACGCCAAGTGTTTCCGGGGTATCCAAACTGTGGCCCACAGGCCACATGCAGCCAAGAATGGCTATGAATGCGGCCCAACACAAAATTGTAAGTTTACTTAAAACCTTATGAGATTTTGTGAGTGTGTGTGTGTGTGTGTGTGTGCGCGCGATCACATGTCTCAATGTATTTAATGTGTGGCCCAAGACAACTCTTCTTCTTCCTGGGTGGCCCAGACATACCAGAAGGTTGGACACCCCTGGCTTAGACCAATGCTGCTCAACAGAACTGCAATAATGGAAATGTCCGTATCTGCACTGTCCACAACAGCAGTCACCGGGCATACATGGCAACTGAGCACCTGAAGTATGGCCAGCGCAACGGAAGGACTGAATGCTCTATTTGATTCCATTTTCATTAATTTAATAGTCACAAGTGGCTAGTGGATACTGTATGACACACTGCAGGTTAGAACAGGACTAGAACTATGTGAAGCCTTGCTGTTTTTATTATTTTTGTCCTTATTTTTGTCCTCAGATTTAGGATGGAATCTCATTTACATGCTCTTCAGTAAATGCCTTGATCTCTAGAACCAATTTGTAGAACAGTCTAAAAACGTAGAACAATTTCTACATCTGAAGATTCCGGGTAACAACCCTTACCTTACAAAATTGCCGTGGGGACATTAACGTATGCAGAACGTACTAGTGCTCAACAAGCAGAACATCTTAAATCCAAGGATCTACAGAAGTGTCTGGCACAAATATAAAGCTTTCTGCTTAATTCTGAACGTGCGTACCCTATCCATGCCGCCGAGCTTTTCCTCGTGCTATTCCCTCTGCTGAGAAGAGTCTTTCCCCATACACTCCATCCCCCGATGACTGACCTGGGGAACATGGCTTGCATTTTGCAGATGCAGCCTTTCCATCAGAAGCCTTTCATGACCACTTCCTCCCCAAGTCCCCCAGGCACCCAGCTAGGGAAAATCTCCAGAGCTTCTTTCCTTTGCACTTCACGGCCTGACACTGTACAGATTCTGTCGCTGTACCTGTGATTTCTTTGCTTACATAGCTGTCTCCTTCTACTAGACTATGAGCAAACTGAGGCCTGGGCAGGTTGGACACTGTTCACTAATTTTTGCTGTTTAATAAATGAATGAACGTGTTCAGCATCGGACACATACTCGTGAACACATGACATTTTCTACATACAGGCAGCAGGTTAAATCATGGACAAATGCTCTGCATCTTAAAGATGATTAATGGTGATAGATACTGGGGAGTTTTGACTGAAAGCTTATGGGTAATAGTAAAATTACTGGAGCCTCATGGCACAACTTGTGTGGAATTGTCAAAATCACTGGTAAAGAGTAAAGGTCCTAAGATCCTTGAGATTATTGAAAGATTGTCTTGTGCCTGACATTTTGCAAATACTATTGTATTAAATTCTTATAACAACTTTGAGAGGTAGTTATTACCACATTGTTTTACTAATGGGGAAAATAAGACTGAAGTTTTTCAAGTACCTTTGTCCCAGTTCCCTCAGATCTAGGCTGGTGAAAAAAGGTGTCACGTGCAAGCCTACCTAACTCAGAGTTTCATGGAGCCTACTGCACCAAATTCCTTTCTTTTCAACTACTTGCAAGAATTCGAAGCATTCAGAGACAGCATAGTTGAACTGAGATCGCTGTCAGGGTTTATTGTTATAATGCCACTAACACAAGCCCAAAAAGTTCATCTCAAGCCCAACACATGAAGGGGAGTGAAACAGCTGAAAAGATTTCTGTGATCCTGGTGTTTGACAACGCATCAACTTGGCTTTGAAAAAAAAAGTGGTTTAGAATTCATCCAATTTAAATCCTAAAATAGGTATGCCTTTAAAAAAAATCCTATGTGATAAGTCTACAAAATAATTTTCTACACCTTGACACAGTCACCATTTCCCCTCCCCAACACCCCACCCTCCCAGAGCCAGAAATACAATAGGGAAGGTCTTTGTCTGAGTGAACTGTGGGAGACTTTTACTAGGTATTTGAACTACTTAGGGCATAACGGTTAGGAACCAGGGCTCTAGAAGTGGACTGCCTGATTTTAAGTTTGGCAGACTGGGCAAATCACTCACCCCTCCTATGCCTCAGTTCCCTGGTCCAACAGGAACGATGACAGCATATGGCTCGTAGGACTGCTGTGAAGATTAAGTGAGTAGAAAGTGCCTAGATCATAGTTTACTCCATATATTTTTGCCATTGTTGTTACTACTGACAACTCTCAGTCTTGGTGTTAATAGCAGGGCTTGGCATGATGGTTCAGGCACTCCCTTTCAGCATGGTGTCTGCTATGCCAGAGTCATTTGGGTTTATTTAGACTGATCGGAACACATTGGTTTTCTGTCCTGGAGTATACACTGCTGACAGAATAATGGGGGGCCCAGGGGAATGAGAAAGATGATGTACAAGGCAGTAACAACAATCCAGGCTAACATTTTCAACATTACTGGGAAAAAACCACGAGCTGTATACATCTCTAAAAGCCACGATAACGTATAGCACCACTCATGCTGCAACCCAACTTGGTGATGGCATTTCTCATTTCTGTCTAAAGGCCACACTCTTCCACAACTTGCACCTTTCAGAAGCCAACACAAGAGAGAGAACAAAGAACAGACCCTCAGATCACTGGGTCTTACTTCTCTGTTCCTCCCTTCTAACCCAAAAGATCAACTCTCAGAGGGAGGCTAATATGCAATAGCTGGGAAATTTGAGAGTTGGGAGCAAAATCCACAGTAAAGACAAAGCAAAAACTTGATTTCAGAAATTCCTTTCTTCCTAACCTCAACACAGCTTTCATATTACTTGGACAATATCATCTGTGACCTCATAAAAGACAATTTGTTCACTCATAAGCATTAGACATATAAAGGGTCAAGTTGAAATCCAATCCAAACAACTAAGCTAACTCACACAAATTACTTACTTTCTAAAATAAAGAAACCAAAACTAAGAGAACTGGCCCAAGTATATATACATATATCTGATGAAATTAATCCTTAAACAGATCTAAAACTTTGAGTCTAAATCACACAATGGCCTTCCGATATTTTATTAATTAATTCAACAGCTACGTATCAATCCCGTTATAACCAAGCACTGTGCTTGTTAGGTGCTAGAAGACTAAAGATGAAAGTTGCTTCCTTTCCTTCTACACGATCCCAGTCTAGTCAGGGTGGAGAGGTGTGCGGGCAGACACTGTTAAGACAGTATGGAACAGTCATGGACTCAGATCTGAGTAAGTCTAATGGAAGTATGGAGCCCTGACCCCTGATCTAACTTGGATGGTTAAGGAGGGCCTCCTGAAGGAGGTATGGCAGGAGTTATGTCAGTCCGCTGGGGGGAGGGGGGAGGGAGGGAAAGGCCTTTCAGTAAAACAAAGACACAGGAGAGAGGGATAATCACATGATGCAAGGGTGCTGGGCCTTGTCTTCTGTGGAATTTGCTCAGTGGCAAGCTGTAGGTCTGGGGTTGGGTGGACTTCTATTTGATTCCCAGCAACACCACAAGCTGACTACGCCAGCTTCCGTAAGCTAACTCACCTCCTTGTACTTCAGTCTACTCAGGTGTAAGGTGGAATAATGGCATCTACTCTACAGGGGCATCATTCCTGGTTAGCACTGTACATCCAGTGACCCACAAGCCACCCCCCAGTCCCAAGCAAAAGGGAACAGATGGTCACCCTACATGTAAGGCAGGTAGCCTTGCACCTGAGATATAGGAACTGCTAAATGAATGTCCGTATCCAGTTCCTCCCAGGAGATAACAGGACTAGGTTACCATCAGCGACCTTTTCCTGCTCCTAGACAAACGGTCTCATTTATAAAATTATCTGAAGGTGCCTTGAGTCGTGGAGATAGGAACTAGCAGCCCCCACAAGCCCCTCGGTGACACAGAGCAGACCCGTGAGATGCTTCAGGAATATGCCAGGAGGAGACGGTACTTGATCAGACTCTTCAGGACACTTAAACTAAGGGGTAAGGCCTGAAATTTCAGACAAAAAGACCCTAGTCAGCAGGCACTCTCTCCTCTCTCCCCAACCTCTGATGCCAAGCTCAGCACCTCCTCCCTTGGTATGAGTTTCAGTTCCATCAAAAACTTCCAGAGGTTTTGCTGAGGTTAGTTGAACATTGACAGATTCTTCAAAGCCTGGAATTCACTCTGAGAGCCAAAACCAGACCAAGTTTCTATGGAATGGGGATGTCCCCGGGGGAGGGTCATAGGCCTCCACCACACCTAGACTGATTAATTTAACCTTGCCCCAAGCCTCAGACAAGGAGACAGAAAAGAAAAATAGATCCTGAAGCTGGATCCTGATTTTACTCCCCCACCCCATTCCTGGGAAAGTGAGGGTAGGAGTGTAAACTGACCCCCACCACCGGGTAAGAGTCAGGCCAGAGAGTCAGAACCAAGTGATATGTAGAGCAGCTGGAGAGAGGAACAAAAACAAAAACCTGAGCGGCATAAAAAGCCCAGGGTTTTACCCCAATGAATGACATGTGGCTGAAATAGTTTCAAGGAGAACAAAGGCTTAGGTAAATAAATAGAGTGCAAGATGAGAGCAAAAATGAATTACAGAAAATCCCAGGAGGAATACGCTGGCATTTTTCAAAAACTGTAGTTGAAACGACATCTCTGCTTCAGCAGAGATCAAGACGGAGCCCTCCCCTTCCTCCTCTGCACCTGCTCTCCCTGCTCGTGCCTGTCCCAGGCCCTACCGGGAAACGGGTGGTGGCTAGAAAGTGCTTTCAGGGAGGTACTTCCAGACACCACCATCTAACTCCCCGCACGACCTCAGGCAAGTGAGCTGAGTTCCTCGAGCCACTGACATCACATCTGTAAAAGGAAGTGAAGATTTCAAAGGGAAAGGGTAAAAATACAATCTTGTTTTGAAATAAGAGTTGGCACATGTTAGGCCCCGAACAGTATTCTCTCCCTCCTCCATTCAGTAGGATTACTTTTGAGAAACATTTACTGACATTTCCAGCTCTGCATCAGGAACTGCACTGAGTACTGTGGGGGCGGGGGGGATAAAACTTGAAAAAAAAATATAATCACTGTCCTCAAAACACTTACAATCTCCTGGGAGCCAAGGACGCCGGTACACAGCAGACCGAGGGTGGCTGCCACAGAAGCACAGATGCGCCTCAAGCTGGAGGAAGTGGCTCCTCCCTCCCATGTGGCTCCAGGTGGGTAGGCTTCCTCACTGAGGCCCTTTCCTCCTTGGCCTGATGATCAGACCTCCCCTCCACCCTGGCCCTTCTTGAAAGGCTTAAGTCTTCTTTCCATCATCACCATCATAACAGCTAACACTTCTGTAGTAATTACATGTGCCAGACACTGTTCTAAGTACTTCATGTAAACTAACTTACTTAATCATAACAAGTACTATTATAACGCCCATCTTGGAGAAGAAAAACTGAGACCCAGGAACCAGTTCATGATCACACAGAGTAGGTAATGACGTGGAAGAGGAACCCAGGTAGTCGGGCTCTGGAAATCATGCTTTTTCCCAACCATAATGTTGTGGGAAGGGTGTTATGGGTATTCTCTTACATGTTTGGGGGGTATATGTAGATACACATTTTTGTTGGATATATGCTGTATATTCACATAATTTTTCTTCCTCTGCTCTTTCTCCTTCAAAATTCTGTGTTTCAAAGGGAATACCATCTCAAAGCACCTCTAAGCAAACCCAGAATGTGTCCAAGTCAGTGCAGGTTCCTTATGAGCTTTTTGGGGCGATGACTCTCCAGGCCTCCTCCATTATCAGCCAAGACAGCAAATGGATAAATACAAAGCAGCTACCCCCTGCCAGGCCCTTCCAGCTTCCATTCCAACCTGTTGCGCTGCCACTGGCCATGGTCCCCCAACGGTGACCAGTCATCCTCAACATTCCATCCTTCCCACATACTGCCATTCGCTTGTCAACCTTCAGCCTACATTCTGGCAGGCCCGCAGTAATCTTTCCTTCTTCATTCTGCCTTCTTTCAATGTCACTGCGTGGCCTTGGTCAGTTTGGGCTGTTACAACAGAATACCGTGAACTGGGTGGCCTAAACCACAGACACTTACTTCTCACAATTCTGGAGAATGGAAGTGTAAGACTGGGGTGCCCCCACAGCTTTCACCAGGGATCCGGTGAGAGCCCTCTTCTTGGTTTACAGAGGACTGCCTCCTTGCTATGCCTCACCACAGAGGGAGACAGAGCAAGCTCTCCTGTTTCTCTTTTAAGTAAATGAGTCCCATCCATGAGGGCCCCACCCTCAGGACTGAATTATCTCCCAAAGGTACCACCTCCTAATACCGTTGCCACACTGGTTACAATTGCAACATAGGAATGAGAGTTGAGGGGGCACAAACTCAGTCCATAACATGGTCCCAGGAAGAGGTGAGAGGATCTCAGAGTCCCTAGTTATATTAGAAGAGAAACTCCCTGAATTAACACTGTGGAGACAGCAATAACTGATTATCAAATTTCGGAACAGTTTGGAATTCTGCCTATCATGTTAATGGAAGCTTATTGTTAAAACATACACACACACAGAAAAATAGGTTGCCACCTGTATCAGTATCATGTACTCTGTTCTAAAAAATAGGATTTTGAACACAATCTCTCCCTTTCTTGATGACCTATGGTTGTTAGTATAACAAGGTGGAAGTAGGAACTAACTTTATTGAGCAAGAAATACGAGGCAGCAGGAGTATTTGCTTCCTTTTTGTGCTGATGTATTCTGAGCTCACTCCTAAAAAATCACCTTCTCTGATGCCTGTTAAACCACCGATGTCTCCCACTCCACTCCCGATGGCCAGACTGTGTCATTCTCCTGTCCACAATGCCCAGCGCCTCATGCAGAGCTGTTTGGTGCTGGTGCTCAACAACTTTTATTTCCCTTGACATTTTTAATAAACACTATCAATGAAATGTAATGTGCAGGAAAGGGCCACACATTTTATATACGCACTTTAGTGAAGTCTCATGAAGCGAACACAGCGATCCAGTTCCACAAAGAAATCCCCCAGCCCCTTTCCAGACACCGTGCTCACCAAAGATCACCACCATTTGGACATTCAGGTCACAGAGCTTGCCTGATTTTGAATTTTCAAACCATTCAGTATGTTCTCTCTTGTACTAGCTTCTGTAATGCATGTTTATGAGATTCAATGTATCATTTCTGTATGAGATTCTACTTTGCGAATATACCAACCATATATTTATTCATTCTATTTCCTGATAGCATTTGGAGGTTTGTTCCCAGTTTTTGGCTATTAACAATTAATGGTATTCTGTGTATTCTTGTACATATTATATTTTTGGTACACATTTGTGTTGGATATATATGCCTTAGAGTAAGACTGCTCAATCATAAAGTATGGAGATAATACCAAACATTTTTCCAATGTGTTGCACTAATTCATACTTCCATTGCAATGCCTGAGCACTTCAAGTGTTTCATATCCCCATCAACACTTGGTATTATCAATCTTTTTAATTTCAGTCAACCTGGTGGGCACATAGAGGCATTATACCATGGTTTTAAATGGGAATTTTCTAATGACTAGTGGGGTTGAGAAAATTTTCATATTTCATTATCCGCTTGGATATCATCTTTCCTGCAAAGCAATCCAAGTAACTGTCACCATTTTTCCATGAGCATGGCCAGTGTTTTTCCCATCAGATTGTTAAAAGTCTTCATATACTCTGAATACAAGTCCTTTGTTATATGTATTACAAATAGCTTCTCCCACTTGGTGGCTTGCACTTTCATTTTTTTAATGGCATCTTTTGATGAAAAAATGTTTCTAACTTTAATGTAATACAATTTATCAACCTTTATGTTTGCACTTATATTTGATGTCCTATTTGAGAAATATCTGTGTAACCAAAAGTCATAAAGATCTTCTATGTTGTCTGTAGGAATTTTATTTTTGACATTCATATTAGACCTATAATCTATTTTGAATTTATTTACTTATGCTCCATTGCAGGGAGGGGTGTGAGGGTACTTTGATTTTAATCCAAAAGGTATGCTACTTTTCTTTTCCTATTTCCAAATAACACAACAGCAAAAGCTCTGCACAGCAAAATGCTCATCACCCTAACTTCAGCAGTGACCAACAGTGACCAACTACATCATGTAATGCAACAAAATTTCATAAAAAGGAAAAAAACGTCTAGTGTCTTGTATTTTGTTAGGATAAAATTTAAACTACAATAAGTGCAAAGAAAAAAAAAGACAACCTTTAGGGAAAGAACCAATAGAAAACTGGTAAATTTGCTTTGACTTTTATCCTGGTAGAGGGAAGGACATGCAAAAACACAAACTATTAAAGTGTTTGAAATCATGTTCACAATTCATTAAAGCACTGATTCAAAGTCAATTATCAGAAGTTACATGGGAAGGCTTGGTACCCATCCCTCATTATTTTTAATTTTTTTATTAATATTCGAATACAGTTGTCTCCATTTTCCCACCACCACTTCCCCCCACCCACCCACCCCCACCTCCCGCCCTCAATCCTACTCCCCTTTGGCTTTGTCCATGGGTCATTTATACATGTTCCTTGATGACCCTTCCCCTTCTTTGCCTCATTATCCCCCTCCCCCCTCCCTTCTGGTTACTGTCAGTTTGTTCTTAATTTCAATGTCTCTGATTATATTTTGCTTGCTCATTTATTTTGTTGATTAGGTTCCACTTATAGGTGAGCTCATATGGTATTTGTGTTTCACCGCCTGGATTATTTCACTTAGCATAATGCTCTCCAGCTCCATTCATGCTGTCATGAAGGGTAGGAGCTCCTTCCTTCTTTCTGCTGCATAGAATTCCATTGTGTAAATGTACCACAGTTTTTTGATCCACTCATTTACTGATGGGCACCTAGGCTGCTTCCAGCACTTGGCTATTGTAAATTGTGCTGCTATGAACATTGGGGTGCACAGGTTCTTTAGAATTAGTGTTTCAGGGTTCCTAGGATATAATCTCAACAGTGAACTGGTGGGTCAAAAGGCAGTTCCATTTTCAGTTTTTTTTAGGAAATTCCATACTGTTCTCCACAGTGGCTGCACCAGTCTGCATTCCCACCAACAGTATATTAATTAGGGTTCCCTTTTCTCCACATCCTCCCTAACACTTGTTTTTGTTGTTGTTGTTTTTTTAACCTTTTAACTCCCTTTGCCCATTTCTACCACCCTCCTACCCCTCACTCTGGCAATCCCCAATCTGTTCTCTTGTTGTTGTTTTTATATTTCACATATAAGAAACTTTTTTTTTTTTTTTTTTTTTTTGAGAAAGAGAGAGAGAGAGAGGGGAATGGAGGGTGAAAGAGAGAGAGAGAAACATCAATGTGCCTCTCCTACGCCTGCAACCGGGGACCTGGCCTTCAACCCAGGCATGTGCCCTGACTGGGTATTGAACAGGCGACCCTTTGGTTCACAGGCCAGCACTCAATCCACTGAGCCACACCAGCCAGGGCAAGTGATATCTTACATAATTTGTCTTTCACTGTCTGACTCACTTCATTTAGCATAATTCCTTCAAGGTCTATGGAAGTTGTTGCAAATGGCAAGATTTATTTTTTTGTGGCTCAATAATATACTATTGTATATAAATTTCATTTGAATTTATTTTTATGTATGGTATAAGGCAAGTACCAAAATTTTATTTTTTCTCATATCGATACCCAATTGATGCAGGACTATTTCTTGAAAAGATCATCCTTTTCTCACAATTTTGCTTGCAAGTGTCCACATAGGTATGAATATGCTTCTAAACTCTTTAATCTGTTTTCCTCTGCTTTATCTGTCTACCCTTGCCCCCATACAAGTTTTAATTATTTTATAACAAGTTTTGTTATCTGGTAGTAGTAAGTCCTCCCATTTTGTTCTTCTTCAAGGTTTTCTTGTGTATTATTGGCCTCTTCCATTAAGTTAAAGATTTTCAATCTGATACAATTCCTATCTCTCTCTCCTAATCATAGCTCAAGTGTGAAATCGATACCACTTTTTTGGGCAAACTCTTCCTGATCCACTCAAGCAAAATGAGTTTAGACCCCTGCAATCCCCCACGCCTGCTTTCATCAGACATTTCCCACCCAGTGTTACGATGACTTCTGTGCCTGTTTCTACAACTTGGAGGTGAGCTCCTTGAAGGCAGGGACTTTGATTGGTTTATATTTATATTTCTTGTACCTAGCACAGTGCCTGGCGCTTAGTGAGGATATGTGAACCTGTTGGTTAAAGGCAGGAGAAAAAATATTTTTCACAGTCGGCTATTATTTCTTATTATAAAAATCTTCCATTTTACCTATAATTCTAAGTCAATAATGCTGGCTGACAGTCTGAGAATGGTCCTTGGCCTTTCCTATAGTGTGGACTCTGTGACAAGTGTCACCTCAGCTTTTAAAGGTCTTTTGTTCTGATTATTTAACTTCAGGATTCATTTAAATGAATGAGCTCACTACACATCTCCACTAAAAAAGTGTACTGAATGCCCAGATTAGAAACTGAACGAATTACTACCATGAAGTTAACAGTTATTTAGCATCTTCTGCCCAACATAAGAGAAATTTCAAATTTAAAAAGATATCTTCACACACTTAATTTAGTAATAGTTGGAAGAAACATAAAGACCATCCAAAATCTTAAGCAACTCTTGCCTAACCAAATAAAAACAAAAACAAACCCCCCTTGACAAGTTTTCTGTCTTCTTTTCAAATTCCCTGTCTTCATTTCAAGGCCCACTGCCACAATCTATGTCAGGCTACCCCTTCTCCTTCACTCTTTCCTCCCCCGGACTACTGTGTATGAAATTACATAAAGCCCTGCTTGGAATGAGTCTCCTGCTTAAAACCACCTTCAGTGGCTGGCTGGTGCCTGGGGGAAGAGAAGGAAGCATGAGCTTTTCAACAGGGTGTTCAAGTACTCCTAACCTGTTCCCACTGCTTAATCTTTATGACCCCATCTTTCAGGAACGCCTTGTAGGTAACACAAGTTTTGGTCAAGTTCAAATGATTACCATTTCCCAACCTCATTTTAGTGCCTTCGTTTATGTTACTCCTTCCATCCAGAATACTCTCTATTTCATTGCTTCCAGTGGAGAACATACCTATTATGCAGAGTTCAGTTCAAAGGCTACCCCTCTACTTCCCTGATGTTCTGGGGTATCACTAGTTGTGTAACCTTAAGCAAGCTGCTGAGCTGACGAGATTATACATGTAGGCTATCCAGCACATTACTGACATGCCAAAGTCCCACAATGAATATTAATATCTTTGTCCATCCCTTGCCTCACAGTTTCAATTGGAACTTCTCCCTTTTTTCAAATGCCTATAGAACTTAGTCCCCAAGTTTTGTCTCTGTTTCTTTATATTATTGTCTTCACCACAGTTACTAGTACAGTGCTTAGCATATTGCTTATAAACAAAACCATTAACTAATGCACATATTTTCTGGTTTAAGTGCTGGGGTCTGAAGTTACACAGATAAATATGACCAGATTCCATTGTCCACAGAGAGCTCCCAGTCTCTGTGGAGAAGACAATAATGTAATCATAGTTTTAAATGTTTAAATGTTATTGTCTATGTGCTACATTAAGTGATAGAGATGTGCACATGGGAAAGAATTCTTAGGCCACATGCACTGGGCTGGGCAATAGTGCTACGCTGCTGGAAAGACAGCGGCGTGTGCACAAGAGCCACATTATTCAGGCACGTTTAATGTATTTCACAAAACTGACCTCTGTGAAATTTTCTTTACAACTTTCAGCTGCGAGAGAACTGAATCTAGAGTATTGATACTGATGGGAGAGGTCCCGTCAGGTTTTCCCAGTGGTGAGTCACAAGGCTGGTACACTTGAACTCTCTAGGCTACGTTCAGCTGAGGAACCTATAGCAATACAGATCAAGAGACTAACACATTCTCTGTAAACAAAAAGTAAGTGTCTCAGCTTTTTCTAGCCCTGAACTTTTGATTAGAAGATTCTCCTTGTTTTATTTTTTTAATCTTTTTTTTAAATTTATTTTATTGTTGTTCAATTACAGTTGTCCGTATTTTCTCCCCACCTCCTCCAGACCCACCTCTCTCCCTCCCTTGCTTCCACCTTCCTTGGTTTTGTCCATGTGTCCTTTATGGTAGTTCCTAAAAATCCTTCTCTCCACTGTCCCCTTCTCCCTCCCCTCTGGCTATTGTTAGATTGTTCTTAACTTCAATGACTCTGGTTATATTTTGTTTGCTTTTTTCTTTTGTTGATTATGTTCCACTTAAAGGTGAGATCATATGGTATTTGTCCCTCACCACCTGGCTTGTTTCACTTAGCATAATCACCTATGGCTAACTCAGTTAACACAGGCTTGGGTGAGGCTTTATAATTGTAAGAGGGAGAGACCTGGAGTCAGACAGAACAAGGTCTCCTCTCCATTCCACCCCAATAGCGGCCTGAGGCTAGATCTCATTCTTGTCTTTCAAT
Source organism: Glossophaga mutica (assembly GCA_039655065.1). Lineage (NCBI taxonomy): Eukaryota > Metazoa > Chordata > Mammalia > Chiroptera > Phyllostomidae > Glossophaga > Glossophaga mutica. The sequence continues at coordinate 42,086,463 of CM077307.1, read as the reverse complement.
GGCATTGGTAAGACTGTACATGCATAAGCTTGTTGTCCACATTGGTATTTCCTAATAAACATTTAGGCAATGCCTAGCTCATGATAAGAGTGCCAGATCAGTACACTTAGGGCTTCTTTTATGGAGTCAATCCATCTCACATTTTTGTCTTCTTCTTTTCCTGTTACCTTCTGTTTTCCCTAGCATTATTGTCTTTTTCCAAAGAACCCTACCTTCTCATGACGTGCCCAAAGTAGGACAGCTTTCAGTGATGCTTTAGACTTAATTAGCTCTAGGACCCACTTTTTCATCTTTCCAGCAGCCCAAGGTGTCTGTAGACTCTCCAACACCAGATTTCAAAGGAATCGTGTTTTTCCTATCTGCCTTCTTCACTGTCCAACTTTCACATCTTTACACAGTAACTAGGAACACAAGGGTGTGAATGATCTTAGCCTTGGTCTATAATGACACATCTGTGCTCTTAGTGATCTTCCCTAATTTGTCCATTGCTGACCTTCCAAGTCTCAGCTTCTCTCTATTTCTTGGCCGCAGTCTCCATTTGAATTGATGACTGAACCAAGGTAAGCAAAATCTTTAACAATTTCAACAGCTTCATTGTCTACGTTCAAGTTGTGTATTTTCTGTAGTCATGATTTTGTCTTCTTGATGTTCGCATGTTTACAGGAGAGTTTATGAACTCCTGCAGCAGGACAGAAGTTCCCTGAGAATAGGAATTTGTCTTTGTTCACCAGGATACCCAACACATCTACAACAATGCCTGGCACATTTTTAAAAGGGAGACGTAATGCAGTTGTAAAATAATGGAATACATCTTTGAATTTCTCTTGCCTACTGCTATCATTCATAATGTAAATCTGTTGAGATCACATTAATCATAACTAAACATGCACAGCACTGTCAGATACTGTTCTAAATACTTTACAGATATCAGCTTGTTTATTCTTCAAAGAACCCTGTGGGGGCAGGTACTATTATTTTTCTCATTTCATCAATGGGGGAACTGAGGCATAGAGTATCAGGTAACTTCCTAATTGGAACCAGGATTTGAATCAGTTATGTGTTATAAACTACTGTGTTACGTGTCCCTAAGATTGCTCATTTTCATTGTCTTCAGAAGTCAAATTCTTGCATCAAAGTCACAGTACAGAGTATGATGAAGATTAGAATTAGAGAACGTTGGGATGAGGGTGATGCTGCTCAATGATACAACTGAAGACTAGTTCAACTCTTCTGTACTCCAAGAATTTTTTCTTCTTAGTTATTCCAGACATCTACACTTGGCTGCAGGGTGCCGTGGGGAAATCCCTAGACCCCAGTATGGTGAAATCAAAAAAGTATTTCTCTTTGCTCTTTAAAATAACTTACATCAATGCACAGTAAGAGAAAAGTGGAGAACAAGGCAACTAGCCAGGCCTATGGAGAGATGATAAGGAAGCGGCCAGCAGTGCAGACGAGAGGCTGCGTCGAGGGGTGATAACTGGAGATGTGCACTTTCCCACCAGCAGCTGCTGACGTGCGAGTCCCAAAGTAAACATTAGTGCTTGGGGATATTAAATGGATGTGAAGCACCATGTGCTGAGTTTCTGTGCCATGAAAAACAGTGGACCTTTGGGGTAAGCCTACTCTTGTAAGCAGTGACGTAAGTGCAATACTAGACTCTGGGCCCCCAAACAAACATTTTCCCAGCAGTCTTCTACCTTTTGAACTTGGAGTGGGAAGTCTTCCTAACAGGTGGTTGGCAGTATGGGAACCTGGGGTTGGGTCATTCTGTGTTTTTCTTCCCATTCCCAAGCTCAGTGAAGGAAAACAGCAGCTCATCTTTTAAGTCATATGTGATTACATGAGAGAATAAGTAGAACCTTCTGATTAAAAATTCCCTCTGAATATTAGGTAAGTTTTTGAAGCTGATGAGTTGGTCAGAGATCTACTTGAAATCAGGAGCTCGGCAGGGCACTAAACTCCCATAGATGGGGTCGGGCCATTCTGCTCCATTTTCTCGGTGGTACTTATTTCACGGTTGACACAAAAGCTGCACCAAAGCACACGTGAAGTCATGGGGAGAGACCCACAGATTGGGGTTTGAGTCTTGATCCAACCCTTCCTGATCCTGTAACTTTAGGTAAGTCACTTTACTGAACCATTACAGGGACAAAAATACCTGCTTGACAGTTTGAAATGGCAAGTCACCACACAGATGAGATTAACATCAACGTTAACCAACAAAATTAACTTCAACTTTAATATTACTGCTCTCCCTACTACACAGTCAAAAAATAGCTAGCCTGGTTTAATGAGCCTGGTTTTATTTCACACGACTGCTAAAGCCTCAGACACCCAGAATCATTTCTTTTTCCTAATTTGTAGATGGTGCAGCGTAATGGGGGCGGCGGCCCTGGCTGGTGAATTAGGGCACCCAGTGTCTACAATTCTGACTGTGATGCGCTGGGGAAATGTGGATGACTCACTGCTTTTCTGGGCCTCAGTTTTCCCATCTGCAAGCTGAAGACTCTGGTACAGAAAATCTTGGAGCAATATTTTAGTTCTAAAGTCTATGGTCACTCATTATCCAAACAGAAGCAAGAGTTATCAAACTGCAGATGTTACCGTTTCAGGGCAGATGACAACTGTATCTTCTGAGTTATGTGGCACAAAATTTAGAGATAGGCAGGATAGGGTAGGACAGGGGGAGCTGCCTGTATCCCCAAGGGTCCAGACTCTTCCTGACTTTCTGACCATAGAGTAAAAACTGGCCTCCTGGCTAAGGCCAATCGTCTGTAGTCCAGAGAAGCCCAGATCTGCAGGGAGACCTAGGGGCCTGGGAACAGGAAACCCAAAGCTCTCCCTCCCACCTGTGTCCTCTCTGCCCCTTGCCACAGCTCCTGCAGCTGCTCAGGTCTCAGGCAGTGATGGTTCTCATTAAACTAAACCTCAACTGAAAACGATAAACTCAAAACCATGCTAACAAAGTCCTCCCCTAAGCTGACCCGCATCCAGGCACTCCTGGAATTGTCCTTGCTCTATCTGCTTAAGTACTGACACTGCTTTTCTCCTTCCAAATTCCCTGGCGTGACTTTATCTGCTTTTCTAATCCCCTCCGTTCCTTACAGACTGTCTGCCTCTTTGGATCCACCTTCTCTTTCTTGCTGGATACGCTCCCTCCTGCCCGCAGCTGCGGGCCTGAGCCTGGGCCTGGCTCCTACTCAGCACAGTTCAGGTTCAGTCTGATTTGTCTACTTGGCAGCTGCACATCATTTCAGCTTCTGACCCGTGTGCCCAGTGCCACCTGTCCCACAGGCTGTCTCCTCTGGGCACCAGGTGACATCTTCCACCTTGTAACTAGACTCCTCGGTAGGGCAGGTGCCAAGGTATCTGTATTTTTTTAAAGGCTCCCTCAACCAAATTTGGCAATCCTTGTTTCCGAGCTTTTGAAAGCCTCTCACATTTATTATCTTAATGAATTCTTTGACCCTGGGTTCCATGCTGAATGAGGCGCACACAAAGGTGAACACAATTTGGTGGGAAAACTGAAATAAGTGCAAAGTGATGCAGAAACACAGAGTAGGGAGTGATTTTTTTTCTAAGAGTGAGGCTGAGTTTGGAGAAGTTTCCACAGCGGAAGTGACACAGCGAGTGCTGACTCAGGAGTGGGACGGACTGCCTAGATGGGGGCTGGCGGGGAGGCAGCCCCGAACAGAGTGACGTGCACGAGCAGTGGTGAACAGAGGCGAGGGAGCTGTGTGCTGTGCCGAAAGGAGGAGTGGTCCAGTGCAGCTCGACTCTTGGGAAGTCAGACGGGGTGGGAATCACCCTGGACTCCCTGTTCCACAGTCTTCACTTCTACTTTATCTTTTCATGGAGGACTTGTTTCACAAAATATAGGTTGACAAAGAGCTAATGTATTAGCAGAACCCTTACTTGGGGCTGCTTTTTGTTTTCTACAAATATCAACTGAATTGAGGAAGAGAAATAATATCAACGGAGATGGTTTGCTTTAGCGTAGGGTGGAGCAGCATCCCTGGCCTCTACCCACCACATTCAGTACCATTCCGCCTTTCCCCAGCCATTGCCAATTTCCCTGAGGGTGGGGAGTAAAATCACCCCTGGTTGAGAATCACAGTACAGAGGCAAAAAATATAAATTTTGGAGTCAGACTCAAGTTCAAATCTTGCCATAACACTAATTACGCAATTAGGGGAAATATTATGTTTTCTGCCTTTAAGTTCCTCATGTACAGAAGGCGAGATAACTTATGCTTTGAAGGAATGTTATGAGAAGCAAGAGGCAAAGTATTTCAAGTGTCAGGCGGGATACTTGGCACACAGAAGGCAGGTGAGAAGGTCATGATAGTAATAATACCAATAAGAGTAATGGTTCTGATACTCGTTTTTATTAATGATGATATCATAGGTTGTATTAGGAAAAAGCCTAATTGGAGTTATAATAAGTAAATAAATCTCAGTTTCCCAAGAAGTAATAACAGGGCAAGAAGTGTAATTATAGCACCAGATATCACTTTCTCTAGAAATCCTTTTATAATTCTTCACGTCTCAATTTTGGGCACATTCTATGCACTTTTCCAAAGCTCTCCATACTTGGCACACATAACTGCAAATGTTTATTTAATGTTTATTTTCTCTACGAGACTGCAAACTCCCAGAAATCCAGCTCTCTTTCATACCTACCTTACACCCCCGTCAACTAGAAAAATGGGCCATCAATTAATGTTTATTGAAAGACTTTCCTTTTTAAATATTTGTTACTTGTGCAAAAGACAGTTTAAGGGTCAAATCCAAGAATGCAATGGGTCACATTTTCATAAAATAAAAAAGCCATTCCACAGAGCAGAGCGATTAGAAGTGTGGGCTCTGGAATCAGATGGCATGGGCTGAAATCAAGCATCTGCCCCTACTGTGCGGATCTGGGCAAGGCAGGTTGTCTCTGTGAGCTTCACGGTCTCATTTCACAAAGGGAATAAAATAATAGTATATATAACATGGCCTCGAGAATCAGTGTTGCTTCTGGAGCACTGATAACAAGAGACAGTAAGTTGGAACATTTTATTGTTCACGGGAACCAATTATGTTTTGTTGTAGGAGAGGATGGACCTGTAGCTCCTTTCACAAGACTGGCTAAACCAATTCTTCTGCAATTAAGAAAAGGAAGAAGAAACAAAGAAAGAAATTCAAAATCTCCATTTTGATTTGATGCTGCAACACAGATGAGCAATTTAAGCCAATTCAACATCTGGCCCAGATGAGCAGTTTAAGCCAATTCAACATCTGGCAAAGAATCCAGTGTCTAGAATCAAAGAATGATGCTAAACCTAGGCACGAAGTTTGCTCTTGACCAGCACTTGCTGATGTGATAGGAGTACAAAGGACACCGATTTCTACACATCTAGGAGTGGACCACGGAGTGCTCCAAGCACACTGTTTTGCTGCATGAATGGAGCCAGGTACACCTTATATAGGAATACCTGCTCTGTAATGAGAAGTTACTACAATACTCATTTGTAATATCATTCCCTCCTGTAAGGAACATCAGTCATTCACTGGTTCACTGAATATGGATGAGTTAAAGGTCCTCCATGTGCAAAGCACTGGGCAGGTTTGCTGGGATATAAGGATGAAATGGCAGTGCTTTCTCTCAAAGAGTTTACATGCTGGTAAATGAGACAATGCTGCACACACAGAACTGGGTAATATGCACAATAATGGAGGCGAGTCCAAGACACGGAGCAAACAGGAAGGAGCTTGGGGGAGCCAGCGAAGGGTCCCACGGGAGACAGTACCCAGTTCAAGATTTGATAAGATAGTCAGGAGTCTGTCTGATAGATAAAAACAACTGAGAGGAGAGGGGCCTGAGACAGGAACCAGGTTGTTATTGACTTTCAGGACAGCTGGGGTGCTGGAGCCAAGAACAGACCTGGAACAAAGTTAACACTATTTTTATAAGCTAGAAAAATATCAGCAGCAGGAGCCCTGGCCAGAACCACCCCCACAAAGAGCAAACAAAGCTCCTCCTATCTCCTGGCTGTCTGCTGGGGAAGTTACTAACCAGCACCTTAAGAACAAAATGTTCTTTTATCTTTGGTTTTCATTCCCACAAAGTCCTTCCTCTTCTGTTTCCAGCACTGGATAAAGCCCGAGTTGAGTTTTACTTGCTCCTTTGATCTTGATTCTCTAGTCCCAGGCTTCTCTTGAGAATGAGAGTCTAGGAGGATTTCTCCAAAGCAGAGTGCTGGCCCCTCCGACCAGTCAGATTGCGGGGGCCGGGCCAGGTCAGCACTGGAAGGGACCGTAACTGTCGGGGCCTGTTTTTGCAAGGTCTGGACAGCATCCGATTCTGACCTCCAAAGCTGGATTCTCACACCCTGACATTCAATGATCTTCTAGCACGGAGTTCATCTAACCATTTCTTGAGGTTGTTTCTGATCTCCAAATACACAGCATCTTAAAGTAGTGAACACTGCGTTCTGTTACAGAGAGCCAGGAATGGACAACTAGGGCTGATTCAGGGAAGTCAGATGGAATCCGGAAGCCTGAGGTTCTTTTCCAAATGCCTCTCCAAAGGGAAGATAGTTCTCCTGGTACCCTTCTTCCCAGGGCAGTAACTCAGAGAACTTCCATTTATAAAGCCCCTACTTTGTGCCAGGCATTGTGGTTCCGGAGTAAAAAAGCTGAAGATACCTCAGTATTACATGCCAACTACACACCAGATGCAATGCCAGCTGCTTTATCTACTTATCCCATTAGTTTTCACAACAACCCTGTGAGGGGGGCCCTTCTCTCTCTTATTGCAGAAGAGGAAACGGAAGTGTGAAGAGGTATGACATCTGGCCCAAGGTACACAGGTAGGGAGAACAGGGATTTACATGCAAATATTCAGATGCCGTGTTCAGAGCCCTTATCACAGCATCTGAAACTTATTGTTGAGCTACAAACTGTAGGCCAGGAGAAAACAACCAGAATTTTCTCTCCAAAAAGAGCAGGGCTTTGTCTGCTGCATTCACTGCTGATAATCCCCAGTGCCCAGACCAGTCACGGCCAGGTTCGCAGGCGCTCAATACATATTTTTAGTGACCACATGGTTGGATAAGTGGAAAGACTTTTTAAGACTTGTAGGCCTCTGTTCTTCTGCATATCTTGGTGGGGGCACAGACAGAGTGGGAAACGAGAGTGGATGTTTACTCCCAGGCCTCCTCTCTTACCCAGCCGTGTAATCCTGAAGTGGCTGTTAGGTGAAGAGGAGAGGTGGGGGTCGAAGGGAGGATAAGAAAGGTAAAACTTGGTCGTAACGGTTAAGTAGGTCTTTAATGTCCCACACTCATGGGAATCCCTTCCCTGTGCCCATCCCAGCCACTGCTGGCCCTTAGGCTCAACCATTCAAGAATCCAAAATCCTTCTTTTATCTTTCCACTTAAATAACTAACTTTTGGAAAATATAAGGGAAACCCACTAACTTAAGAGCATTTGTATTTTGAAAGGAATGAAGGCCTCAGCAAAGCTTCTAAGGATAAAATTTCTTTTGGTGATTAGGAAAAGAGTGGGTCATGTAATGGCCTGAGCTCCTCCCAGGCCAATTCCCCCAACACGCTCTTGAGTGTCTACAGTTCCAGGTAACAGAGAGCAAGCAGCTGCCCTCCTAGAGGGCATAGTGAGTCCTGGGGAGAAGGGAGGTCTGGGAAACGGGCAAGGAAATGAACCGTGTAGCTCCCCAAGGTGCAGCCCACTGACTTTGAGCCTAAGGCGGCCCAAGCCCAGTGCTTGCCCCCTGGAGGGGGTGGGTGACTGAGACTGCCGCCCCAGGGATAAGTGGGAACGCATGAAAGAGAAAGCTTCCCTGGCCTCGAACATGATGGAATGTCAGGAGGACTAGGGGGCAGAAACCTGTCTCGATCACAAGTTCTCTCTGCGTCTGTCCTTAAAAACCAACACCACGACATTCCAATCAAAAGCACATACTGCTCATACTGAAAAGGGTGAGAAACACCCTGGCTTGTGACCCCTATTATCTACCATTTGACCCACTCACATACATCATTGGCTGTTCACTACTTCTCAGACACAACATTAAACCCCAAACACACAGAGATGAATAAGACAGACACGTTCACAGATCACTGAGAGCTATCCTACTCCACACATCCATGGACCATGTAGAAAAGCAAGATATGGCTTAATAATCTGCCACATAAGGAAACAGAATAAACTTCCACTCTACAGGTAGGGCCACTTCACCTTACCATTGCCTTCATGTGACTTTATTCATTTAACAAATTGATCAAGCACCTATAGGAATCAAGACACAGGGCTCCACACAGGTGATACAAGTCCTTGAGGAGCTCCAAGTTCAGTGGAAAAAACGAGCAGATAAAATAGTAATCACAACAACGATGTGATCATTTCTTTGGCAGGGGTAGGTAAAAGTGCTAAAAGAAGTACAACCCAGGCAATGTCTAAATAAATCTGAGTGTTCCTTGGAAGGCTACCCAGAGGAGAAAGCACCCAGTTTGAGTCTTCAAGTTAGGGCCGGAGTGGAGGACCAGTCATGCTGGGAGCAGAATACACGTGCAAAGACACAGAGGTATAGTGCTCAGACAGACTTTTGGGAACACTATTCCACGTAGGTATTTAAAAGATAACTCTTGGCTGTAATATGAAGTATAGACTAGAATAGCTTTCAAAGTTCGTCTTCCTCGGACCCGCGGTAGAAGTTCATTCTCATCATGGCCCACAGTACACCTGCACATGAGTCCACAGAACAGGACTTGCTGGATGAGATGTGCTCTGTTTTACACTCTGGCCCATTCCACTCTGAAAATTCAGTGGTCGTGACCCACTAAATTGATCTCATGAGGTCTGAACCATAATTTAAAAAAAAAAACCAAAACACTGTTAGGAAGAGGAACTAAAAAAAAATAAGACTATATGGCCGCAGTTGCAGTGAGAGATGTTGAGAATCTGAACAACCCCCATCACCGCCCGATTCCAAAATGCAATGAGGATAAAGGAGAGGATAGAGTTATCACACTTTACTGTAATCTGTACCTCATTTTCTGCCTTCCCATTAAATTCTGGGGAAGAGACCTTGATTTCAGCTTCAATTCACTGTCCCCTAGCACCACGATTGCCACACGGTAAGTTTTCAATGGGTCTTTGATATAATGAATACATAATACATGAATGCTAGGTTTAAGAGTTATTTAGGAGATGAAATCAAGACTACACTCAAGTAAGTGGACATAGGATATAAGCCAAATATACTCTGAAGATAAATCCATATGACTCGTGAGAGTTTTGGAACACCATTAGAAAAAGCAGTACAGTAAGTATACTGTCATCATACATGCTAGGTGGAAGTTAAAACATCTTTCCCAAATATTCAGTAAAACAAAGAGCCATCAACATATTAATTCCGATCATTTTATTCTACTTTACGTGAAAAAATTAATAAAATTATAAATAAATTCTATATTTGATAAAAAGCTCTATAATTCTAGCCAAATGCCTAACTGTGAAGGGGCTTTTTATTATTATTATATCTTGAATCACCAGCCCTTGATCTTGTCTTTAAAACCAAAAGTGTCTTCCGTCCTGGGGAACAATCCACGCGAAAACAGCATGGGCAGTAAACATGCGGTAGAAGATTATTACCTAGTCCTCCTGCATGGGCATCGATAAGCGAGGCTGCCACAGCAACTCCCACAGGAAGGCCAAGGTCTCTCGCTGCCTCTGGTGTAAGCCCGTTTCCAAGAGAAGCTCCCGGAGGCAGCACTTGGTTTCCTGGGTAGACAGGAGAAAAAACAAATACCTGTCAGTTGGAAAAACACAAAAGCAGACATAGTTTTCTTAAGAGGACCCCTCTGCTCCCTCCCTTTCCTCTGCGTTTCCTCAACTTCACACAGAGAGATACCATGCAGCCACAAACAGCCTCTCTGCTCTTTTGATGGCAGGTACATGTTCTTGGTTCTTATGGATCATGCTCTGGGGTGCTTCACAAAGTAAGAAGCTCTAAGACATCTTTCAACCCGGGAAACATTCCATTAATAGAAAATTCTAAAAGATACAAAAGGGGGCTCAAAAACCCAAAATTGTTTGCTATTGGGCAGGTCCCTTGTAGTACAGGCTTCACCCCTTAGGTGAGTGTTGTAGGAACCCATCTGTATCACTGTACCGGCTGGCATTGTTGTGAGAAGCTGCATTCAGCTTCAGTGAACCTTTCCTGAAGACTCTTTCAATGCATTGACCCCTTTCACGATGGGTGATTTGCAAGCGCACCTGCCACCCGGTGCAGAGTATTCAGCAGTTTTTGACCCAAAATGGCATGACCCCTGCATCCCACCTTCCCTATTTATCCCATCCGGCCCCAAGTGACATTTGTGTCTGTTTGTTCATTTTCACAGATGAAAAAAGCCCTCAAAGGGAAAGGTTTTGCTGGTGTAGAAGAGGTGAAACAAAAAACGGCACAAACACTAAAAGGAATCAAAATCAGCGAGTTCAAAAACTGTTTGGAGCAGTGGAAAAACCGTCTTGATAGGTGTATTGCATCAGATGGAGAGTGCTTTGAAGGTGACTGAAGTTCAAACATGGAAGAATAAATACACTATTTCTATAAATAAATTCTGGGTTTCTTGGGTCCTCTCTTGTATGTACTCAGTGGCCTCTTGAAGGCCAGACTGAAATGGACAAACTATTTCCTCCTAACAGAGCAGCTCTCCCAGCACACCTCACACACACACAGGCCATGCATCCACTCACAGTTTCTGATGACATTAATTCCTAAGAAAGCTGAGAAAATTTGTTCATGTAGTTGCTTTCCATCAGAGAATAAGGAAGAAAATAACTTTGCTCCAATAAAAAATGTCTTAAGACTTTCTCAGTTGGAAAATAAAGTCCAGTCTAATTTTACAAGGCTGCTACTTGCACAACCTTATAATCCAATGTGAATGGTGTGCTTTGGAGGTGTGCAGTGCAATGACCCTGGTATTTCAGGCGACCTTGAATTCCTGCAGTCAGTCAGGCCTTCAGTTAAGAATTTACTGATTGTCTTGCTTTGTGTGGGTGCTGCGGTGCTGTAAAAGGCAGTCTTGGCCGCTCCCCTCCGTCCCCCACTCCGTCTAGTTAGGGAGATGAGAGCAGGACACAGAGAACCATGTCATTCAGAACAGAATGAAGAGATCCATCTGTTCCCAGGTGTTTAGCAGGGGGTAAGTACCCCCAGCCACTGCCACCACCAAGGAATTTATCACAAGTATTTCTGCAGTATAAGGAGAGATGAGGGTGTATGGAGATATACGCTAAGATTCCTCTGAGCTCCAAGATTCTATGATCCTGAATGTGTGGTCAGCAACTTGCTCGGTGCTAAGTTACCTACCACTTGATGAATGTTCCCTGGAGCTCCAGGGATGGGCAAAGGTGCTTCAGGACTTCTGAGGGTGAAGTTGAAGGTAGGGGTTAGAGGGAGGCAGAGGGTCAAGGGCTCACCAACGTCCTCTAGCACCTCCATGACACTTTTATCCAATTTAGGTAATAGGTTTCTTTCCATAATTGAATTTGAAAAAAGTTAAGCTAAGAAAAGGAAGAAGACTGAAACCACCACAATGACTTCTAAATGTTCACTATCCAATAATGGTGGCCACGAGGCACATGAAGGCTGAGCACTGAAAATGCAGCTGGAGCCCTGGCTGCATGGTTCAGTTGGCTGGAGCATCACTGCATCAACTGAAAGGCTGCTGGTTCAGTTCCTGGTCAGGGCACAAGCCTAGGATGTGGAGTCCATTCATGGTTGGGATGCATACGAGAGGCAACCAGTTGATGTTTCTCTCTCACATAGACATTTCTCTTTCTTTCACCTCCTCTCTATAATCAATAAATTTAAAAAATAATTTTAATGTGGCTGCAGTAACTATGAAGCCAATTTATTTCACTTTAAATTTAAAAACTGATACACAATTCAGTTACTAAAAAGTTTCAAGCCCATTAGTAACACTTTGGGTGTGCAAATCTACTTTTCAATGTTAATTTAAGAAATCTAAATCAAGAATTTATAATAGAAATTCAGTATCTGAACTGAGATGTAATAGGTGGAAAATTTACACCAGATGTCAAAGGTAATACAGAAAAGTAAATAATAGCTAAGCGGGGGAGGCTGGCGGGGGGGACAGGATTGAAGAAAAAGGACTCACGGACGTGCACAACAGTGCAGGGATGGGGGATATAAGCGGACTAAATAGTGATGAAAAATACAGTAAAATTATTGAATAATAATAATTTTGTATCAATTACATCAGGGGTGTCAAACTCATTTTCACCGGAGGCCACATCAGCCTCACACTTGCCTTCAAAGGGCCGAATGTAATTTTAGGACTGTATACATGTAACTGCTCCTTAACTAGGGGCAGGGAGCTCGGCGCTGCCACCGGATAGAAACCAGGTGCCGGGTCGGATAAAACAAGGTGGAGGGCCAGATTCGGCCTACAGGCCTTGTGTTTGCCACCATGAATTACATGTTAAAGTATTTTCAATTTATTACATTATAAATTTTAAAATTAATTTCACCTATTTGTTTTCACCTTACTGCATCTACTAGAAAGTTTTAGGTTATGTATGTCACTCTTACTGCACTTGTGTTGGATTTCTAAGGTCGAGATGCTGAAACGCTGGGTTGGGGCACAAGGAGACCCTCCAGTCTGCTCTGAATGCCCAGGCCAGCAAAAACCTGGAAGACAGCAGTGCCCTGAACTGGGACAGTTCGGCTCTGGACACCGTCTCGATGGTGTCCCCACATCTTGCACATACCTAACGGGCAGCATTCCCCTTCACTGAGCACTTGGGTGCCAGGGCTGTGCTGAGGACATATCATGCATTTTCTCACTTCACTGTCACAGTAACCCTACGTGAAGGGTACTGTCACTGTCCCCGCTGCACAGATGGATGGGCAGAGTCACCTTCAACAAGGGGAAGTGGATTCCCCACAGTCACACAGACCACAGATTCCACTCCAATGCCACACCTAGGTACTTTCTCATTCATTACACTACATTTTGGTGCAGCTGTTTTAAAAAAAATTTTTTTTAAGTGAATTAAGGTACCAAGAGAAGTATTTTTGCGACAAATATTATGTGTGTTTAAAAAGTAGCACCATTTGGAAATCATTCCCACTACAGGCATTCTTCACCTAATTGTGCTTCACTTGACTGCGCTTCACAGATGTTCTGTTTTTTTGTTTTTTTTTTTTTTTTACAAACTGGAGGCAAGACCCACCGCCAGCTAAAAAAAATGACTTGTTTTATTATGCTACTTGACTTGCCTTATTATGATACTTGATTTATTGCAGTGGTCTGGAACCAAACCCTCAATATCTCTGAGGTGTGTCGGTACATTCAGAATTTTTTTAAAGGATTAATTTTTATAGGAAGGTCTAAGTGGGAACTCGGTTTCACTTTCATCCCCAACTTCACAAACATAAAAGGTGTAATTTTCATTTTAAAAAAAGAGAAAAGGTTCCAGACAGGAGGAGGATGAGCAGGGTGGGTCTTCTGGACTATAATTCAGAAAGAAGCCTAGTGACGCGCAGAGGGAGCCCTGGGCTTGCAGTCGGGAGTTGTGGGTTCGAATCCTACGCTGGAGGACCCCAGGCAGATTTCTCAACAGAGGCAGCATCTTAAGCAAAAGCCAAGACAGACGGGAGACTGCCAGAAGGGCCCAGTCAACTGAAACATAAGCTGGGGTGGGAACCAGCAGCGGGTGGCCGAGACTAATGGGGCTGGAGAGGGAAGTGAGGACAGTGCCTGCATTGTCATCCAGACCAAGGTGCTGAACTTCACCAGGAAGACCACTGGGAGCCTCTGAAGGAGCCTTAAGCCAGGGAGTGCGGTCACTGGATTTGTGTATTTTTAAAGCTTTCTCTGGCAGCATGGCAGCAGAGGACAGAATAGGGTAAGAGGGAACAACTGTGAAGCTCTTTCAGTAACCAGAGAGAAAAGATAAGGGCCTTCATTAAGGTATTAGCAGATGAGATGCAGACATAGAGGCAGATGGGAAGGTTTTGTGGAGCAAGAAATTACAGCTCATGGTAGCTGCTTGGATATGCAGAGTGTAGTGGACAGGAAGATGTCATTACCTGGACCCCCAATAAGGATGGACTTGAGCCCATGGTGGGAGTGAAGCAAGCAGACAGCCTCCTGCTGCCAGCTCCTCAGGCTACCTTTGACAAGGCGATGTGTTTCCCAGGACAGCCATACCTGCTGACTTAGCACAGTCGGGGCAGAAGGGCTCTGAGGGGCACCACTCACTCCTGAGCACTCTGCTGGGTTGGCAGAGGTGCTGTGGGACTGCACCATGGCCCCACTTCTTGCTCTGCCCAATCCTACCCACTCCCCCTTCCTCTCACAGGTGGTACCCCCTGACAAACATCTTATAACCCCAAAGCTGGCACGGCTTCTGCCTCCAGAGATCCCAGCCTAGGGCAGTGAGCCAGGCCTTGTCCTCAGTCCAGTGGTCCAGGAATGAAAATAAATACGCACAAGGATTAACATCACTCCTTTGAATTGGAACCACAGCCTTCAGGAATAGTGTATCTGGACCCCAAGCAGGAAGAAGCTTTGTGTGTCTAGAAACCAAAAGGCAACAGCTTGGCAAAACACAGGGTGATACCAATAGGTGGGCCTCTGGGAGAAATCACCCATCAGATGACACTTCAAAGTCATCTGCCAGAGATGCACTGCGGGGACTGGAGGAGCTGTCAGAGGCAAGCTTCAGTGCGTCTTGACAACGTTTCCAGAAATAATCCTCCTTCCACCATAAAATTAAATTATTCACAGCATCGGTTTTCCCAGAGTTAATCAGGGCTTCACAGTCTCTGCATTTGCAGTCACTTCTAGTCTTCATTCGACCATTCATACATGCATTTTAACAAACATTTCAATAACAATGATAATAATGGTCCCTGTATATTTTCACCTACCCTGTGCCAGGATTTAGGTGTGGGGTATAAATGCACAAGTGGCTCTGACCTCAAAAGACTCCCACCGTGTTCTGTGCAAACCGAGGCTCTGGGGCCCATGTCTATAAAATGCTTTAAAGGTGGATGTGGTGTTCCGGAGCATTGAGAGGGAACAGTGAGGCTGGCCCCAGGAGTACAGGAAATCAAGATGAAGGTGACATTTGAGCCTGGTCTGGAAAGACAGGTGGCAGATTGCTGGTTTCAGAGCTATAATGCTCAGGGGAAATGAATGCCATTAGAGCAAAAATCGGGTTCACTGTAGAGAGCCCCGAGGGACACTGAGTGTTTGAGGCATGCGGTATGTTGGCACAAAGGCCAGCAGGGAGGAGTGGGGCAGTTTGGCCAACGAACAAGAGAGGCAGCGGGGGACCTCGGGCAGGGCGAGGAGCTCCCACGAAGGCAATGAGGCCCTGCCAGCTGATGGTTTTGAGGACTTGGTTTGGTTTTTAAGAAGATAAACCTGCAGTGTGGAGAAAAGCTAGAACTGGAAATAGCTTTTATCTTTAAAAATAATCAAGCCAACTGAAAAATGCAGGCTGCAAAACATTGTGTAGAGTATGACTCCATTTGAGGAAGAACAAAGAAGGTGCATGGACTGTGTGTACAAATACGTTCCTATGGGGAAAAATTATAGAGAAAGGCTTTCTCTGGATGGGGATATTATGCATGATCTTTTTTCTCTTTGCTCTTAACTAATCCATAAATTCTAATTGCTCTACCTTGAACATACGTTTCTTGTGTAATTTTTTAAAAAGGTGTTTCCCTCCTTAAATATGGTCAGGGGAAATAAATTAGGTACATATATGCAGAATACTACATAAACATTAAAATGAATGAGGAAGAATTAAGGTATGGTTTGGGAAGGAAGTCCAAGATAAATTAAGTGAAAATGGAAAGATGCAGAATAGCATTCAGGGTATGAAGTCCTACTTGTGAATTTTGTTAAAGGATAAAAAAATGTAAGCAAATACACTTCCAGAAAAAAATATGCAGAATATTGCTACTTAGTGCAATCTTCTCTACTATTTGTGCTCCTTCTATACCATGAACTTGTATTTCTTTTGTGACGGAAACAAAGTTGAAGTGGAAGCAAAATTAAATTCAGAAGAATACTATGCACCTTTTCTAAGTCCAGCTCCCCAGCCTGAACTCAGGCAGGAGAGAGGCCCAGGATGCTTCACTACTTGCTTGATCTGGCTGGCTTCTGTCCCTATGAACACACTCTCACCTTAGGGCACAAAACAGCAATTGCTCTGAGGGCTCTTGGGCCCATGTCCCCTGAATTCCCATTCAGATGGGCAGACTCAGTGTGAGCGGTCCAAAGCTGGGGCCTACAATTATCTGGTGGTTACAGTCCCTCTTCGCCGGCGGGGGCTACTATTACACCAAATCTTCCCCTACCAGTTTTTCAATTATCTATGACTAATGAGCACTTTGGGAACAGTTTCAGACACACACATAATCCTCTTTCCTGATGTCAGCAGCAGAAATTAATGACTGTGTGGATTGCTGGGAGACAGAAAATGCATTATAATGGTCAACAGAACTGTTATCCTCTCCAGGAAGGGGGAGGTGGGGGCAGGGTGTTGTGTTAACTGGAAGGTTCAGTGTTCCTTTGTATTCCTACAGACAAATGAGATGAAACCCGGGGGGAGAGGGCTGGCTCAGAGCCTGTGGAAATGACAGAGAGGGGTTTGGGCGTGGGTGGCATGTGACCCTGGTTCCTCCCTGCTTAGCACTGGAGCACCAGTCCCTGCTTATATTTGCCAAGGTCAACAGGCCAATCAGATTGTCCGGGACAGTGCTAAGTGACGCCCTGCCCTGCAGCAGAGAGGGTCTCTGAGTCCTGTCAGACTGACTCCACTTTCAATTGGGTTTAGAGGTAAAAGGACAAGCATTGGCTGAAGGTCTTTTAAAAGCATGCTGTGGTTTCCATGCTTGTTCTTTCACATGGGTACACTCTGAGGTGGTGTCAAAGACAGTTAAGAACTGTTCCAAACATGGTGGAGCTTCAAAGTTACATGAAGCATGAACCCTCAGTAAGTAAAACATAATACCATCATGCGCCTATGGCTGCCAGCAGATTGGCTATGGCTACTTAGTTCTAAAAGAAAGGACAGAATTAGGGGCTCAACCCACACCCAGCACCTGAATTCCTCTATAGAGGTTTCAGTCCACTTGGCCAGGCTATCTCAGAGAGGTTTTTAGCCCCTGACTCACAACTGATACAAGACGGACTGAAAAACATTCCAGTAATTCTTGCTCTTGAACGGAGTTACACATGTCCAGAGCTCATCACTCAATCAGAGGAATTAACAAAAAACTCACACCTGACAGGTTCTGCCACCTGTTGAAAGGCATGTTCTGAAACTAAGTTGTTCATTTGCCTTCACTTGCCTCCTAAAAATAATCTCACTTTAACTAGGAATTAAATTCCATTTTGAATTATTGATTGAACATAAAACTTGCTGATGATATCTTCATCATTCATTTAAAAAATGTTTACTGAGTACCTGCTATGTGCCAGGTACTGTCGTACTGCTGAAAATGCATTAAGGAACAAGATAGACAAGGTCCCTGCCCCCACACGGCTCACTTCCAGTAGACACCATTCCCACCCAATGCCTGGCATTGAATTATATCTTGTAACTATTACATATTTGTAAGCTCTTTTGTGATTTGGGTTGTCTTTTATATGTTTTTATACCCCTGCTCTTGTATTCTGACCTATAGCAGGCATTTAATCAAATGCTACATATATTGGAAGTCAAATTCCGAATGACCCTCATGCTGTGTTTCCCTCACTGTGTTTGCCTCTTTCCCTCTCTCCTACTCATCGAGACCAGCTCAAAGACAATTTTATTTACCTCTGTATTTATCACCCTCCCCCACAACACCTGGCCGTGTCTAGAACAGAAATTCTCAGTAATGTTCATGCAACTGAGTTTATATTTTTTTAAAAAGAGAAGACCCTAACACAGGGGTCTCCAACCCACAGGCCACTGACCAGTGCTTGTCTGTGACCTGTTAGGGACCAGGCCACCCAGCAGGAGGTGAGAGGCAGGGCAAGCAAGCGAAGCTTCAGCTTGCATTACCACCTGCCTCCTGCCCCACCCCTCACCCCGGTTCATGGAAAAATTGTCTTCCCTGGTGCCAAGAACGTTGGGGACCATTGCCATAATGCCATAAGTCACCGATCAATTGACTTAGACAAAGAAATTACACGTACACATGATGCTGAATATCAGCTCTGACAGTAAAGAGACTGGATTAAGTGTAACTCTTGAGTGCTACCCAGACAAGGAACATGCTTTGCTAACACAGTCCCACCAGTAACGCACTCTCATCTCTCTAACTCAGGGACAATGCAGTGTATTAAGGCCTGGGCATGTGCACGTTCCTAGAAAATGGTTGACCGGTGGGCCCAAGCCTCTCACTAGTATGACACTGAGTCTTTATGGATACCATAATCTAGTGAAGTAAAGGCTCTTGAATTCTCCTTACCTGGTCAAGTCTGGTTCAAGAAGTGGACAGTGGTTAACTTCTAAGTGAAAAGTCCCCGGGTCTTACAGCTAAGTGGGTCTGAGGAAGGCAGGATGGAAACCAGACCAAGGGGTCTGCACTTGCTCTAATCAACAACCAGTAACTGCTGTAGGTCAGTGAGTGGCATACACAACTTGTAGTTTAGGAACGTTAAGTACCATAAAGTAACAGTGCCCATTTATTAAAACCTACAAGTGTTCAGTTACCGTTTGTGCATTTTTCAGCTTCTACCACCTTCAACACTGGAAACAAACCTATGAGGCTACTGTTAGGAGCACTATTTACAATTGTAGGAATAAAAGCACTGAAGGTTATATAATTTGTTCAGAGGCACCTATCTGATAAGGCACAGTCAGATTTTCAATCCAGAATGGGATCTTCCTACTTTGCCATGTAGATCAGAAACAGTAAACATTAGAGCCAGGGAGAATGATCTCAAGTGTATGCAGACTGCCATGGGTAGAGAAGGCAGCTGCATTTGTGGAAGGCTCCCAAGGAGGGCCACATTTTGTAACATAAAATCCCATCCTGCTGAATTTTCTAGCTCCTTCCTTTCCCCTCTGAGGCAGGTTCCAAAAATAGAGATCCTGGACTTCAAAAGGCCCTTTGGGACCATCAACTTCAGTGTATTCCTTCCTCAGTGCAGAAAACTGAACTCAGAGAGGGAGGGGGCTTCCCTGGGGTCATCAGCTGCAGCAGCAGAACCGGGGATTGAACCCCAGGACTCCTGACTGGAGCCAGATGTCCTCCACTTTCCCACACCCCCTGCTGTGGCGCTGCCCTCCTCTATCCACCCCAACTAAAGCAGGAACTCACCTAAGCCAGGGCTCTACGTCACAGGGAGAACAGGAGAGGTGGCAAAAATCCAGTAGATTCCAGCAGTGCAGGTGGCTGATTCTGCACTAGTCAGAGCATAAACTGCAAACTGTTCAGCTTGAAGTCATCCATGTCGGCACCCAGAGTGACCTAATTCTCTTGATAATTGTCGATGCCCTATTTTGTTCTCACTTAGCCTAAGGCCACCTCCACAGAACCTTTCCTGGGTAGATCATAATTAATCACTCTTTTCCTTACAATCATAAAGCATGCTTCTTGAAATTTCATCATTCTGTTCTACATAATGGCTTTCTCCTTTGAGCATCTTCTTCTATTTTAGATGATAACCACCTCGAGGGCAGAGCTCTTTGGTAGATATATATATTTTACATATTTTATTTATTTATTTTTAGAGAGAGGAAGGGAGGGAGAAAAAGAGGGAGAGAAACATCAATGTGTGGTTGCCTCTCATGTACCCGCTGCTGAGGACCCGGTCTGCAACCCAGGCAGGTGCCCTGACTGGGAATCGAACCAGCAACTCGGTTCGCAAGCCAAGTCACTGGTAGCTACACCTACCAGGTTGGTTAGTAGCTCGAGTCACTGAGCTACACCAGCCAGGGCTTTTAGTAGATGTATTTGTAGGAGGCAGAAGTTTAGCAGAGCACACAGGAGTTCAGGTTAGGAGGTAGGCAGGCCTGGATGGAGATCCTGGCTTTACCAATCACAGAGTCTGTTTCCTTGTGCAAGTGATTTAATTTCCCTGCTACAGTTTCCTTACCTTTTAAAAGGTAATAATAATGCTATTTTTCTCCCTAAGTGGTATGAGAATCAAACAAGATAATATCTATAAATCACTTTAGAGTGGTGTCTGTCACATGGCAAATGCATGATAAGTATATTATTATCATTATTATGATTCTGTATTCCTGATGCATTGGATGTTACCCGCCATATAGTGGTTACTCAGTTTATTCTGGCTGAGTTTTTTTTTTTTATTTTTATTTATTTTTTTTTTATTTTAGAGAGAGAGAGGAAGTGGGGAGATAGAGAAAGAGAGAGAAAATTAATTTGTTGTTCCACTTATTTATGAATTCATTGGTTGATTCTTCTGTGTACCCTGACCCCGGATTGAACTGGCAACCTTGGCACATTGGAAGACGCTCTAACCAACTGCGCAACCCGGCCAGGGCCTGACTGAGTTTATAAAGCTTGAGGAGTGATCCTTAACGTTACAGTACGTGGACATATGTGCTTTTGGGGTCATGACAGCAAAGCGGAACTATGAAAGCCGTTAAAATACCCACAGCGGCGGAATTCGGTTTTTCAGCACATGGTGATGTCTCCATGGCACACCTGGGGACTGAAATGTTTTAAAGTACAGGAGATGTCCTCGTTGGAGTTATTTTAAGGACCAAATGCTTGTTTCTAAAGGAAAAGTTATTATTTTGAAAGCAACACCCTTGACTGTTACGATGACCGATGCTTTTAAGACCCAGACAAAGAGTTCTGCCACGGAGACGGCTCCTGCTCCCAGGGGAGGCAAGTTCAGGAAATCTGTGCAAACATCTTGGCCGTCCCTGTGCTGAAGGTACTACCAGGTTTGAGTCAGCGATCTTCACAGTTTTTTTGTTGTTGTTGTTGCTGTTTGTTTTCTTCACAATCCAGTTTAAAAAATCACATTAAAGAGAAAAAAAATTGGAGACTGACGGGCTTCTCAATGTTGCATTTAGTTCCACAGATTCATTAAAAACAAATCCTAGAATCAAGATCGTTTGGCAGAATGCTTATGATCACCAAAAAGTAGGAAGGAGATAATCTCAAAATAAAGGACATTGCTTTAAATTAAATGCATTTCCTTTTATGACTTTATTTTCTCATTTTATCACACACCAGTGAGCGCTTTGTCAGGAGCCAGTGTCAGTCTCTGGTCTAGGCTACCCTTTGCAAACTGCTGGTTCACAAAATGATCACAGCCTCCTCACGATGGGCGAATCGAAAAGCAAGCTCTCACACAAAAGTCAGTGGGTCTGGTGTTAACCACACAGTGCCAAACATCTGGTGATCCAAAGACATCTGGGGCTTTTCTACCATGTAGACCAAACATGACTTAGGTAATTGACCAAATTTTTCACTTCCCAACCAGATGTCTTACTTTCATATAAATGAAGCCAACCTTGTACTTTCATGTGCAAATAAACTAGACATAAATTCACCTCTGGAGGGCAGAATTAATTGCTCATTCTCGATGAATATGAAATGACATATTATTTCTTTTTCCCCACAACTGTTTTACCTTTGGAAAAGGTCTTCCACTCTTGTTTGAAAGGCATACACTTTATCTTAGAAATGTTTTCTCTTTAAAAATGTTTATTCCTCCTTCCGTTTGTTGTTGTTGTTGTTGTTCAGTGAGGCCTGTGCTATATAAACAAGGGGTATGGTCTTAGGCATTGGGATGAATAGGGTTCTAATTCTGGGCACACTCCCACCCCCAAGCTTCTAAGGGCCTTGGTAAAAGTTACCAGAAGTCTCTGAATTCAGCTTCTTTGCAGATGTAAATCATAAACTCTTCCATAAGGGACACTGTGAAGACTCGAGGTCATTCTTTTCTGCAACATGTGGTGGGCGATTATTCCGTGCGCCTGTTACTGAGAGACGACGGGGAACCACAGCGTTCTCCTCCCCTGGGGCTCAGGTGCTGCCGGGAACCCAGGCAGGTGCGATAACAGGAGGGCGCCAAAGAAATCAGGCTTACGCTGGGATGACGGCCACACTACCCAACCAAGGCAGTGTCTTCTTCAAGAGGGTTTTTAATAAAAGTATGAGAAACTCAAACTGTCGCTAATTTTTAAAGGAAGTATCAAGTTTGTAAAAGGAAGGACCTGCCTGAAACCTTGCCTCTTCTTTTACAGATTTTGAGCACACGCTGGAATTCGCTCTGATCATGTTTGCTTAAGAATTCATGTGGTTATCAATGACTCTTCACTTTCTAGGCTGTTGACCTGACAACCATTTATCAGACAGAATATGGAAAGCAGACAACAATGTGTCCCTTCAGTCAGGTTTAGTAGGCAAAACTCAACAGCACAGAGACAATGTTCAAAAGGTCAGGGTGTTCGTGTTTGAGAGGCTTTTAAGGGAAATAGTTCGTAGACAGCAACATACATACGCACATACCAAGGGGGAGGGGCTGCACTGAGAACTCAGATGGGCAAGGAGAGGCCGCTTTGAAGCACTCACTTGCAGTTTAATAGCTGTGGTGTTTCAACAGCTGGCTACAAATAAATACAGAGCACAAAGGCAAAAGGGCTGAGTTTGCTGCTGCTGTTGTTTATCCTAAGATGTTAAAGTCTTTTCTCACTAAAGCCCAGACACATCTCAAATATATGTAGAAATGGAATGTGGCTCTGTTTTTTTAAACTTATTCCTAAAAACCAGAACTTTTGTTCCCAAATGATACCATCTGCTTCAACTAGAGAAAGAAATGCCCACAGTTATCGGTGGCCTACTCCAGACACCTGAGGAGGCCACGCAGATCGGGGGGTTGGGGGCGCTGAGAAACAGAGGTTCAAATCTAGAACTTAATCCATAATGAGAGGCGGTCAGCTGGAGATTAAAGTGGGGAGAGCTATAAAACTGTAAGCCCCTTTCTTAAGCTCTACCATAGCACACAAGCTGAGGAAGCAGAAAGTATCCACTATCTGACCACAGAGACAACGACCTCATCCTGGGTGAAGAAGGACGCTGGCACTGCAGTGCCCAACGGGGAGTGGAACCTGCCAGCTTGGCATTTAGCCAAGAGGTTGGAGTAAGATCCCTGAAGCCCCTGGCCACGTCGCCTTGGGAATTTAGTGGGGGAAGATTCCAAACATGATGCTCTAGCTTAATGTCATTTAAGTCTCCACCTAAGTCATCCAGTGGATGGAGGGTGGGAGGCTCATGTAGATTTAAGGGAAAGTGATCCAGTGATAAGAAGATGGAAACTTCAAGCTTCCTAAATGAAACAAAATCTAATTTCTCCATCTTTGGACACAGGACCTAGGAACCCGAGCAGACCTGAGACGAACAAAAAAGGAAGGCTGGCCCGAAGCCCAGAGTGTCACCAGCCATCTCATCCCTTCACAATGGCCACAGGGATGGTTCCCAGGCAGAGAGTGAAGGGCAGAGGGAGGCAGCTGACATCCCACAGGCATCGGTGCCTTTAGCTGGGAGGAGAAAGGGATAAATTGTGTGGGATTCCTTCAGGAGCATCTTCTAGGCCAGATATTCGGGATTGTACTGCCTCTGGAAGGTGACCAAGGGTAGATCTCCGTAAGGCCAGTCCACCAGGCCCTAGCTTCTATGATTAGAACTGACTTCTGAAACTGTGGTACATTTATACAATGGAATACTATGCAGCAGAAAGAAAGGAGGAGGAATTCTTACCCTTTGTGACAGCACAGATGCACTGGAGAGCATTATGCTAAGTGAAATAAGCCAATTGGTGAAAGAAAAATACCATATGATCTCACTTATGAGAGGAATCTAATGAACAAAATAAACTAATGAGCAAAACAAAACCGGAGAGAAGGAAACAGGGAACAGATGGACAGCGGCCAGAGGAAAGGGGGTGGGGGGATGGTGGAGAGACGAGGAAGGGAGTATCAAAGAACATGTATGAACTATCCATGGACATGGACGACAACGTGGGGATTGACTGTGGGAGGAGGGGATGGGACAAGCTCAGGAGGGCAAAGGGGGAAAAACTGGGACAACTGTAATAGAATAAACAACAACAAAAAATCGAAACCATGAAGCTAATTATGCACTGTGGTTTTTCTTCAGTTGACAGAGTAATAGAATTTCATTATAGGTAATTCAAACAATATAGAAAGATAGGAGAAAATAACCTTTCCCTTTTCTCCTCCCAGAAATAACTACCACTGAAATACAGAGGTCAGCAAAAGTAGGTTTACAGTTGTAATACAAATAAATAATGCAGTAACAAATAAATAGTAATACAGGAATAAGCTCAGTGTTTTACGTACTTACAGCTTTAAACCTACTTTTGCCCACCCTTATATCAGAAACTATTAGAGTATATCCTTCCAAAATATCAGGATACAGATGTATTTAATTTTATGTAAAAGGGTTAACCTAAGCATGCAATTTTAGAGTCTGTCTTTCTAATTTAACAGTGTGTCACAGACATCTTCATTCATCAATGAGTACAGTACATGTGCACGTGCCATTCTATTTAACCAACTCCTCAGTACTGAGCAGTTCATTTCTCCCAAATTGTGAACAAGCCCAAACCCAGCAAGGAGAAGTGCAGAGAGCATTAGTGTAGGGGGTGAAGGGGCTGCATAGTAGGGGAAGGAGATTACTGCAAGGAGGACAATACTGCAACCATATGATCTGCAAGTGTCTCAAGAATTAGACAAAAAGGGCCTTTTTTTTTAGACAGAGAAGAATAAACAAGACTATGAAGAACAGAGCGTGGGGAAATGGAATGAAAGAGTGTGACTAGATAGTAGATAAAAGAATATTTTAACCTGAGGCCAGTCTGTTTTGAGGGAGGAACATATAATTGTTAATTTTATGTGTCCCTTTGACTGGGCCACAGGGCGCCCAGATACTTGGTCAAACAATATCCTGGGCATCTCTGCAAGGGTGTTTTGGGATGAGATGAACACTTTAATCAACAGACTGAGTAAAGCCAATTGCTCTCCTTCCTGTAGGAAGGCCTCATCCAATCAGCTGAAGGCCTGACTAGAACAGAAAAGCTGGTGCCTCCTCCAGTCCTCCATCCCCATGAGAGAGAATCCTTCCCGACAACCTCTGAACTGGCACTGGACTTTTTCCTGCCTTTGAACCTGAAGTAAAACATCAGCTCTTCCTGGTTCCCAAGCCTGCCAGCCTGCAGACTGGAACTATACGATCAGGTCTCCTGCGTCTCCAGCGTGCAGATTCACCCCGCAGATCTCAGAACTCACCAGCCTTCGTAATCACATGAGCCAATTCATCATAATGTATACACATACCCTACTGGTCTCTTTCTCTGGAGAACCCTGACTAATAATACAGGATTCTTAAGGAGGGCTGTAAGCTGCTCAGGCTGAGGGTGGGCCAAAGTTCAGAGACTTGGAGGAAGAACAGAATCTTAACCAAACTTTGGTTAAAAGCCTTTTGTTCTAATTGGCCAGTGGGGACAAGCAGTTCAGCTAATCATTCATAAGGCAAAGAATGGGAATTTGGAGGGTCTGCATCTGGCCTTGTTCTAAGTAAACAAGAAAGGCATCCCTGAGTCGTATCAAAGTCGTATGGAGAAGGATAACTCTGTGCAATAAGCCGTTTCCTAGCTGTCCAGAGCGTAGGGGCGTTTACTGATCTTCACTGTTCCTGGAGCTCAGGAAGAACTCAACATTATCATTTCTAATGATTCTCATTACAAATAATGCCACAGAGACCGTCTTGGATCGCATCCTTGCCCCCACGGCACCATGGCTCATTAGAGGGGTTTAGCAGTGGCACCTCTGCTATCCCTCACTTTGACTGTGGAAGCCATAGTAGGTGTCTAATACCCTCCGGACCAGTAGCCCACATCCTCAAGGAACTAGAAAAACAAGGTGAAAGTATGAACACTGTTTTTAGTCAGCAAAATCAAACCTGAAACCATCTGAATCTCCTTCCTTAGATAAATGCTCTCTCGGCCTCCTTGGAGATAGGGTGGAAGGAGCAAAATTGTTGAATTCAAGCACATGAGTTCAGATCCAGTCCAACATTTACCAGCTGTGAGAATCTGGGTTAAGTAACCGCTCTATTTTTCCTTGTATAAGCTGGGAAGAACGGACACACGAGGAATGCTGTGAAGAATGAATGACATGCACTTGCCAGGTGGCTCAGTTGGTTGGAGTATTGTCCGTTACAACAAAAGGTTGTGAGTTCAATCCCCAGTCAGGGCACATACCTAGGTTGCAGGTCTGATCCCCGGTTGGGGTGCGTACAGGAAGCAACCAATTGATGTTTTTCTTTCACATCAGTGTTCCTCTCTTTCTTCCTCTCTCTCTTTCCTCCCCACCCCTCACTCTCTCTAAAATCAATAAGCATATCCTAGGGTGAGGTTTAAAAAAAAAAAAAAGAATGAATGAGATGGTGAATATAAAAGGGCCAAGCACACTCCATGGCACTTAATTGGTTTTCCATACATATTTTATTATTGTTCTTGTTTTCTCTCCCATATATAGGAAGTTATATGGAAGCAAATGATGGTACAAGGGAGGAAATCATGTTGTACCGAATACCAGCTGTGATCCAAGACTGTGCAACACACTGTACTTTACAGCTCTTATCTCACTGACACTCTTACTAATCCCGTGAAGGAGGGGAGGTCAACCCCATAATATAGATAAAAAAACCAAAACACAGGACGGACTTGCAACTTGTCTGAGTCCCACTTCAAAGAAAGAACAGGACTGGAGTTGGGGTCTAGTTGCTTTAGTTGCAAAGACCATTTCCATTCTCTCTGCATGGGATGGAAACACTGATCTCCCAAAGCCTAGGTGTAGCTATTAGTTCTACCCTCTCTTTCTGGGAAAAGGACCACCATCCAAATGTTGGGTTAGTAAATTCCCTCAATAAGGAACCTCATTCTCCAACAGAAGGTTGGTATCACTTTCCCCTGGACCAGAAGCTAGCAGAGGATCCAGCGGATGCTCCAGGATTCCACTGCTTTTCCACTCATATATCCTCCAGGGATCAAGGAAGGAGCAAAAAAGAGAAACCAGCTACCCCAGGCCCAAACAATTCACAAAATTCATTCACACAATAGCTAGCTAGATTCTACAGCCTGTTCTATAGCTTGAATAACCTCCTCAGCTAAAGCCTAAGAGAAGAGCTTCTGGATTGTCACAATTCTTTCCCTGAGGGAAGTGGACAGGGAAGAGAGGAAGAGGGAAACTCTCTATTAAATCCCTGGGAGGCAGCTATTAGCACCTCTGTTGTTCAGCCAAAGAGGCGGAGGCTCAGAGCCTTCCTAAGGGGGGAGATTGGGAATGATACCAGCAGTCGAACTCCAAATCCCACACCAACATCTCTCCCCTCCTGTTTCTCCAGCAAAATGTTTGGTCAGAACCAAATGAAACCTCAAGGGCTTAAAAAAGAAATGAAAAGGAAAAAGTAGTAGCATTCAGTTTCCTACGGCTAACTCTCCTGTCCTTATCACTTGGCTGTTCCTTCATTTCTCACCCCAATGTATTACCAGTGTTATCAAAATAGATATCCCAAGGAGCAGCATGAACAACCCCTTGGAACTTACTAGAAACACACGGTCTCAGGCCCCCTCTAGGCCTACTGAGGCAGAAACTCTGGGGCAGGCCCAGCAATGGCCTCCAGGTGATTTTGATAAGAAGATACCAATTCCTGGCCCCCATCCCTGACTTCTGGCCAATGGTTATGGAGTGGGGTCCTAGAATTTTTATTTTTAAAGCACCCTGGTGATCCTGAGGCACAAGCAGATGTCGTCAGCATAGAATCCCCAGAGAAGAAATGTTTACAGTTAGAGCATTTAACAGCCTTATGGATGTGTGAAGTTGACAACTGCACCCTAGTTAAATGATGACCTCTTCTCTGATTAGCTAAATGACCTTGGGCAAGTTCCTTTCAGCCTCCTCCTCCTCATTTGTAGAGTTAATAACATACTTTCGGGTTGTGAAAATTAGACAATAACATATAGTGCCTGGTACATAGTAAGCACTAAATAAGGAGGAGCTATTTTTATTAATCACTGAATAACAACAAAGAAAAACAATCCATGTAAAGAACCTCTGTTCTATGAAATGGAAGGGTCTGAGTACACAGGAGGGAGACCCCTGACATCCGAGAATCTTTCCAATCAATCCCCAGTGGCCCCAGCTGTGCAGAAGACTGTCTCTTGCAGGGAAACGTGGCATCCTCTAATTACGCTCCCTTGCCCAAAGTAGATGCAAAAGTGAACCTGGAAGAATGTGGAAGGGGCACAGTGTGAGAGTATTTGGAAACAATGTGAAGACAGAAATAGAGGTGCCAACAGAACTGTAGGCACTAACAGGAAATCCACACTTCCAGGAAGGCAGAGCCATCTGACATCTGACACTGGGGAGAATGGTGCACAGCGAGGGGCTTCTCTCTGACCTGGGGCTTCTGTCTGGCCTCCTTCCCACCACAGGGCAGCACAGAAAGTGCAGGGAGGTGAAGAGAAAGATGCAGAAAGAAAAGTGGTGAGGGCTGGACAGGCAGACTGTGGCAACAGAGAACTGGGGCCCATTGGACAACAGAAATCGGCAGCTCCTGTTAAAATCTGGACTAGAAAAACTGCATTCTATTCCGTCTCCATTGAAAACAACTATTTACACTACGGTGCAAAATAAGCAAACTCCTCCTATTTTCCTAGGATGATGATGTGGCTGTTTGGGATTCTGCATCCATGCTCAGGCTGTTATTTCTCTGTGGAATATCCTTCCCCAATTCTTCACATGCACTAACATCCACTCACCCTGCAGGAAGGAACTCAGGGGTCACCTTCTTCAGGAAGGCCAGGCTTGCCCCCTCTGCACCCTGAATTGTGCTAGATCCCCTCTCAGTCCAGTCTTCACATCTGCTGTATAACTTAATTGTCAAATTTCCTTAATTCAGTGCTTCTCAGACTGTGTTTCACACTCGGTAAGTTAAAAAAGCTATTAAAAGGTGTTATTTAAAAGAAGCTCTTGGTGCAAATAAGTTTGGGGAATGCCAAGCTGAGCTCAGTTACATAGGTTTCTAAGCTGCAATAATTCTCCAACTTTAATATGCTGGTGTGCAATGAGAATCTCTAAGGAATATAAAATATGAATCCCCAATTAAATTTGATCATGGGAATTTCTATTTCCTAGAAATCCTCTAGAGTTCCAGAGTGCACACCGTGAGCTATATATTTTACACGTGCTATTCTTTCTTCCTCACCAGACAGTAATTTCCTTGTGGGCAACAGTGTCTGCTCAATATTGCATTTCTCGTATCTATCTACCCAGCACCTGCTATATGCTAAATACTTAGTAAAAACCAACTGCATGTTAAACAGCTAAATCACCAGCACATCATTTCCATTCCGAAAGTCATCCATTCGCTATTATTACCTGTAGGAAAACTTAAAGTCTTACCCCCTGGCTCTGAGGCTCCCCATTAAAAAAATCTCTTACCCCATCTCTAGCCATTCTATTTTCTGACTACACTCTGCCAAACTGATCTTTTTATTTCCTCAGACTTGCCAAGCCTATTCCCCTTGCTGGGCCTTTGCATATTCTGTTTCTTCTGCCTATATGTTCATATTGCTGAAACCATCTCCATGATGAGATCTTAAGTCAAAAGTCTCGGGGAGGAGGAAGATGGTGGCGTGATAGGAGGGAGCAGATTCCACTTCCCTCTACACATGGGAGAAAAACCTGGCTGATCTACGGAAGAACAGAGAAGACAAGGAACAGTAACACTGCATATTTGAGAATAGGAGATCGAAAATTGTAGCAGACATTGAAAAACGAGTCAGT
The DNA here is from genome assembly GCA_039655065.1 of Glossophaga mutica. Classification (NCBI taxonomy): domain Eukaryota; kingdom Metazoa; phylum Chordata; class Mammalia; order Chiroptera; family Phyllostomidae; genus Glossophaga; species Glossophaga mutica. The sequence goes on along the minus strand of CM077307.1, from coordinate 42,056,563 downwards.
AAGGAGAGTACTTCAGAACAATAGGAACCCAGGGATCAGCGTGGAAACCAGGGCAGCTAAGGCTCCTGGCTCGGCACTTGCCAGGCCTGCCCCAGGGCTCTAGGGAGGGAGCTGGGTCAACCGCTAAAATGGGCTGAGCGATCCTGATCCCCGCAACTGAGGGCTGAGCAATCCTGGTCGCCGAGCGCGAATGCAGACGACTGTGCGTGGAACTGAGACAGCTGCATGAAAATAAGCACCCACGCGTGACCACGGATGGTCTTGGGATCGTAGGCATGAGCGAGATCATAGGTGCTTACCATTGGAGACAGCTGTGGGACCATAGTTGTACTCGGGAACGCAGACAGCTCGGGGCCATATGTGCACAGACTCGAGATGGCTTCGGGATCGTAGGCCCCACGACACCACAGAAATCTGCGCTGGGGCCAAAAGAGACGGCTACGTGGGACCAGAGTCCCGAGCTCACACCCATAAACTCAGGAAAGTGTGCGCACTCCAGGAGGCTCAGAAAACATGCCTGAAGCCCTGTGCGAAAGGCGCCAGACTAACTCTGGGGACAGTAGCACAATGATGACTGAGTGCTAAGCATGGAGAAAAGCAATACCGTCACCCCTCATCCATTGCACCCAGCAAGACCAGAAAAGCCGGCTCGGCAAGTTTGAAACAGCAAGAGTTTTTTGTTTGGTGTTTTGGGGTTTTATTGTTGTTGTTGTTGTTTGCTTTTTGTTTTGTTTTTTTGTTTTTGTTGTTTGTATGTCTGTTTATATAATTGTTCTTAATTATTATTTCTTTACTATTTTTATCTTCTTTTTTACTCAACTTCTTTTGTCTCTCCTTACTTCTTTCTTGTTTTATTCCTTCTTCCTTTCTTTCCAATTTTACCTCTTCTACCCACCTCTTTTTTCTCTTTCTTCTTTTTTCATTTTTTCCCATCTTTTCTCTTTTTAAACACCCATAAATGAGACAAAAAACCAAACAAACAAACAAACCTGGAACTGTGGGGGGGGGGGGGGGGAAACAGAGTTGGTTCCAAACAGAGGGTATCCCAGTAGCTGAGACAGTGGAAGCTGTGAACAACAGGATATCCAAAGGAAACTCCACCACTGAATCTCACAGCTATTCTACCATAGAAGGTCACACCATAAACCCAAGGAGCCAGAACAGATCAATTTAAGAAGTTGAGGCTAATAAGAAGAGTCTTACAAACATGGGAAGAAAAAGAAACAATCCCCAAATGAAAGGAAAGGTGGAAGCCCCAGAAAGAATGCTAAATGAAACAGAGGCATCTCAACTATCAGATATTGAGTTCAAAGCAATGGTTGTCAGGAAGCTCCATGAGCTCTCAATGAGCTACCAGAAACTACAGGGAAGCTATGATGAACTCACTGCAAACTATATCAACATGAAAAAGGAAATAGAAACTATCAACAAGGGCCAAGAGGAAATAAAGAATACAATTTCTAAACTGAAGAACACAGCAGAAGGAATGAAAAGCAGAATCGATGAAGTACAAGATCGGATCAGCAAGTTGGAGGACAAAATAGAAAAAAACACCCAGAAAGAGCAAGAAAATGAAAAGAGGCTCAGAAAGAATGAAGAGGGATTAAGAGAAATGCAACACAACATGAAACGTAATAATATCCGTATAATAGGAAAACCAGGAGAAGAAGAAGAGCAAGGGATAGAAAACCTATTTGAAAAAGTAATGATGGAAAACTTCCCTAATTTGATGAGAGAAAAAGTCACACACATCCATGAAACACAGAGTCCCAATCAAGAGGAACCCAAACAGTCCCACTACAAGACACATCATAATTAAAATGGCAAAATTCCAAGACAAAGAGAGAATCTTAAAGGCATCAAGGGAGAAAAAGGAAGTAACATACAAGGGAGTCCCGATAAGGTTAGCAGCTGACTTCTCAATGGAAACACTCCAAGCCAGAAGAGAATGACAAGAAATATTCCAAGCAATGAGAACCAAAGGCCTGCAACCAAGACTACTCTATCCAGCAAGGCTTTCAATCAAGATAGAAGGCCAAATAAGGAATTTTCCAGACAAAAGAAATCTAAAAGAATACACCTCTACCAAACAAATTCCACAAGAGATACTAAAGGGACTGCTTTAAGGCAAGGAAGGAAAAGACAGAGAGAGGGAGAGGAACACAGGTAAGAAAATGGCAATGAAAAAAATACCTATCAATAATAACCTTAAATGTAAATGGATTAAATGCTCCAATGAAAAGACATAGACTAGCTGAATGGATAAGAAAGCATGACCCACACATATGCTGCCTACAAGAGACCCACCTCAGGACAAAAGACCTACACAGACTCAAAGTGAAGGGCTGGAAACAAATTTTCAAAGCAAATGGACAGGAAAAAAAAGCTCGGGTAGCAATACTCATATCAGACAAAATAGACTTCAAAAGAAGAGCCATAAAGAGAGACCCAGAAGGTCACTTCATAATATTCAAGGGAAGAATCCACCAAGAAGACATAAACATTGTAAATATATATGCACCCAACGTAGGAGCACCTAAATACATCAAGAAAATTTTAGAGGACTTCAAGAAAGATATTGACAGCAACACAATTATAGTAGGCAATTTTAACACCCTACTGTCAAAAATGGACAGATCTTCCAAACAAAATATCAACAAAGATATTGTGGCACTGAACAACATGCTAGATGAAATGGACTTAACAGATATATAGAGAGCCCTTCATCCCAAAGAAACTAAACACACATTCTTTTCAAATGCACATGGAACATTTTCAAAGATAGACCACATGATAGGACACAAAACAAGCCTCAACAAATTCAAGAAAACTGAAATCATACCAAGCATTTTCTCCGACCACAAGGGACTGAAACTAGAAACCAACCCCAAGGGGAAAAACCCAAAACACTCAAAATCATGGAGATTGAATAGCATGCTATTAAACAGTGAATGGGTCAAGAATGAAATTAGGGAGGAAATCAAAAAGTTTCTGGAAACAAATGATAACGAACTCACATCAACCCAAAACTTATGGGACACAGCGAAGGCAATCGTCAGAGAGAACTTTATAGTGATACAGGCCTACCTAAAAAAGACAGAAACATCTTATACAAACAACTTAATCCCACGCCTACAAGAACTCGAGGATCAACAAAAAAGACAGCCCAGAGCAAGCAGAAGGAAAGAAATAACCAAGATCAGAGCACAACCAAATGACATAAAGACTAAAAGCACAATTATAAGATCAATGAGTCCAGGAGCTGGTTCTTTGAAAAGATAAACAAAATTGACAAGCCTTTAAGCAGCCTCATCAGAAAAAAAGGAGAGAGGACTCAAATAAACACAATCAGAAATGAAAGAAAGATGACAACTGACACCACAGAAATACAAAGGATTGTAAGAAATTACTATGAAGAACTGTATGCCAAAGAAATTTGAAAACCTAAATGAAATGGGCAAGTTTCTAGAAAAATATAATCTTCAAAAACTCAACAAAGAAGCAGAAAGCCTGTACAGACCAATAACAGCTGATGAAATTGAAGCAGTAATCAAAAAACTCCCAACATACAAAAGCCCTGGACCAGGTGGTTTCACAGGAGAATTCTACAAAGGAAGAGATAACCCCTATCCTTCACAGACTATTCCAAAAAATCCAAAATGATGGAAGATTTCCAAACTCTTTTTATGAAGCCAGCATCATCCTAATCTCAAAACCAGATAAAGACACAACAAAGAAGGAGAACTTCAGGCCAATATCACTGATGAACATAGATGCTAAAATCCTCAACAAAATATTGGCAAACCGCATCCAACAATACATTAAAAAGATCATACATCATGACCAAGTGGGATTCATCCCAGGGATGCAAGGATGGTTCAACATTCACAAATCAGTAAATGTAATTCATCACATAAACAAAAGCAAAGATAGAAATCACATGATCATATCAATAGATGTGGAAAAAGCATTTGATAAGGTACAACACCCATTTATGATAAAAATGCTCAGCAAAGTGAGAATAGAGGGAGCATTCCTCAGGATAATAAAGGCCATATATGAGAGACCTACAGCCAACATCACACTCAACGGGCAAAAACCAAAATCTTTTCCACTAAGATCAGGAACGAGACAAGGTTGTCCACTTTTACCACTTCTATTCAATATAGTATTGGAAGTCTTAGCCACAGCAATTAAACAAGAAAAGGAAATAAAAGGCATCCAACTCGGAAAGGAGGAAACAAAACTATTATTGTTTGCAGATGACATGATAGAGCGCATAGAAAATCCTATAGACTCAGGCAAAAAACTGCTCGACCTAATAAATGAATTTGGCCAAACAGCCGGATACAAAGTCAATATCCAGAAATCAAACGCATTTTTGTATACCAATAGTGAAACAGCAGAAGCAGAAATCAAGAAAAAAAATCCCATTTGATATAGCAAAAAAATAAATAAAATACCTAGGAATAAACCTAACCAAGGAGGTAAAAGACCTGTATGCAGAGAACTACACAACACTGAAGAAAGAAATCAAGGAAGACACAAACAAATGAAAACATATACCATGTTCATGGATCAGAAGAATCAATATCCTCAAAATGTCCATACTACCCAAAGCAATTTACAAATTCAATGCAATACCTATTAAAGTACCAACGGCATATTTCACAGACATAGAACAAACACTTCAAAAATTTATATGGAACCATAAACGACCCCGAATAGCTGCAGCAATTTTGAGAAAGAAGAGCAAAGTAGGAGGGATCACAATACCAGATACCAAACTGTATTACAAGGCCGCTGTAATCAAAACAGCCTGGTACTGGCATAAAAACAGGCACATGGACCAGTGGAACAGAACAGAGAGCCCAGAAATAAACCCAAGTCTCTATGGTCAATTAATATTGGACAAAGGGGGCAGCAACATCAAATGGAGTAAAAATAGCCTCTTCAACAAGTGGTGTTGGGAGAACTGGACAGCTATGTGCAAAAAAATGAAACGCGGGCACCAACTTACACCATACACAAAAATAAATTCAAGGTGGATAAAAGATTTAAATATAAGCCATGACACCATTAAAGTCCTAGAGGAGAACATAGGCAGGAAAATCTCAGGTATTTCATGCAGCAACATTTTCACTGTTATGTCCTCTAAAGCAAGGGATATAAAGGAAAGAATAAACAAATGGGATCTCATCAAAATAAAAAGCTTCTGCACAGCCAAAGAAAAGAGTATTAAAATAAAAAGAGAACTGACTGTATAGGAAAACATATTTACCAATGATACCTCAGACAAGGGTTTAATCTCCAAAGTATATAAAGAACTTACACGACTCCACTCTAAGAAAACAAGCAACCCAATTAAAAAATGGGCAAAGGACTTGGGCAGACACTTTTCCAAGGAGGACATACAGAGGATCCAGAGACACATGAAAAGATGCTTGATATCGCTAGCTATCAGAGAGATGCAAATTAAAACCACAATGAGATACCACTTGACACCAGTCAGAATGGCCATCATAAACAAAGCAACAAACAAGTGTTGGAGAGGTTGTGGAGAAAAGGGGACACTACTGCACTGCTGGTGGGAGTGCAGACTGGTACAACCACTGTGGAAAGCAGTATGGAATTTTCTAAAAAAACTAAAAATGGATCTACCTTTTGACCCTGCAATTCCAGTGCTAGGACTATATCCTAAGAACCCTGAAACACCAATCCAAAAGAACCTATGTACCCCGATGTTCATAGCAGCACAATTTACAATAACCAAGTGTTGGAAGCAACCCAGGTGCCCATCAGTAAATGAACGGATCAAAAAACTATGGTACATTTACACAATGGAATTCTATGCAGCAGAAAGAAAGGAGCTCCTACCCTTCGCAACAGCATGGATGGAACTGGAGAGCGTTATGCTAAGCGAAATAAGCCAGGCAATGAAGGACAAATACCATATGATCTCACCTTTAACAGGAACCTAATCAACAAAACAAACAAACAAGCCAAATATAACCAAAGACATTGAAATTGAAAACAGCCTGACAGACACCAGAGGGGAGAGGAGTGGGAACTTCAGGGGAAAAGGGGAAGGGTTTAGAGCAAGTATAAAAGACACAAGGACAAGAACTAGGGAGGTTGGAAATGGGAGGGAGGTGGGGAGGGCTGGGGCGGTGGGCCAGGATGGGAGTAAAAGACAGAAAACTGTACAAGAACAACAATTAAAATAAAGAAAAAAAAGTCTCCCCCACCACTTTTCAGCCAGAATTTTATTTCCGCCATAATACATATCAATAGTTGCCATTGTCTTGTTTATGTATGAACTGCGTATTACATGGAATCCTCTCCTCATGCTGTCATGTGATAAGTGTAATACATACAGGCTTAACACTTTTACTGCTACGTTCAAAGTGCTGAAACAAAGGAGATGCTTAATTAATATTTGTTGGTATTGGAAGAATGAATTGATCTATGTATCTCAGCAGGGAAGAGCCCAAGCCTTCCTCCCAGAAAAGGATTAAACCCTCACCTGCCAGTGACTAGCTCTGTGACCAGGGCAAAGTCTTTCAACTGCAAAAAGCCTTCCTGTAAAACAAAATAGTAGACTTCTATTTTCAGTAATAGACTGAACATACTAGTTGGTTCTTTCTTTCTCTTTCAAGATGGTAGTAAAATAAAAACAAAGGGGTATTTCTTGCATATTTAAAAATTGTGATAAAATAAGCATAACATAAAATTTACCACCTTTACCAGTTTAGTTCAGTGTGCATTAAGTTGTGCAAACATCACCACCATTCATCTTCAGTGCCCTTTTCACCATGAGGACCGAAACTCTGTACCCGTTAAACAACTCCCCATTCTCCCCTCCCTCCGGCCCCTGGCAACCTTCTGACTCTCTGAACTTGACTACTCTGGGTACTTTCTATAAGTGGAATCGTACGGCGTTTGTCTTTTGTGATTGGTTTACTTCACTTAACATAGTATCTTCAAGGTTCATCGCATTGTAGCTTGTGTCCAAATTTCCTTTTTAAGGCTGAACGGTGCTGCCTTGTATGCAATGTGGCACACTGTGTTCACCCATCATCTGCCCCCGGACACTTGACTACTGTGAGCAGCGCTGCTACGAACAGGAGCACACACATCTCTTCCAGTCCCTGCCTTTGGTTCTTCCGGGCATACACACCCAGAAATGCAATCGTCTGATGACACTATTTTTAATGTTTTGAGGAACTGCCATATTGTTTCCCACGGTGGGCGCACCATTTTATACTCTTACCACAGTGCACCATTTCTCTAAATCCTCACCAACACTTGCTATTTGTTTTTGTTTTTGTTTTTGTTTTTATAGTAATCATCTAATGGTATAAAGTAGAAGAGGTGTTTCTTTTAAAAGATGCAAACTCATTAATACCAAAAATATGAGAAAAGGTCATAGCAACAAAAAAACTTTGCAAGTTAGGAAGCAGAATGAGTGCTAATCAATCTAACAATCCTAAGCAACCTTAATCCTAAATTAGCTGTGAAGAAGCAATATAATTTGCCCCACAGAACCCCAAAATAAAATAAAAAATATAATAATACAGAAAATAAATAAACAATGGGGTTCCTTGCAGTATTTTTATATGGTTTTATATCATAATATTTATATTCTAAAGGAATAAAGCAAAAAGATGTGTCCAATCTTGATAGAAGACTTCAAAATATAATAAAATCGGTTAAAAAATATTATACTGTTATTAAAATTATGCTGATAAAGGGAATAATGAGAAAAATGGAAATGTGAATATGTAATAATGTTACTTTAAAACTGCAAATAACAAACTAGCATATGAAGTAAGGTTTCAATTGTGTTAAATCTGCCAGAAAAAGGCAAAGTTAACAAAATGCATTACAGTATTAGAGTGGGAGACTGTTTCCTGCTTTCCTTTGTTTTTTTTAGTTGCTTTTACTTTTAGACTCTTTTCAAAAATAGAGGACAGAATTAAAAAGGAAAAGACGATGCTGCTGTTACCAGACAGGCTTCTCAGAAACCAAAATTGACATATGTTCAAGATCATGTTTCAGTGAAGTTCACTTATGAAAGGGCCTCAGTCAAAGTCAGGCTGGGGAAGAGCCTTGGGGCCTGGGGCTGGCAGTGAGAACTGAGCGGAGCATTTAAAGGTGGGGGAAGGGTGCTTAATGAGGTGATAATGAGCCAAGGTGGTCCAAAGCTCCGTAGGCCCTTAGATATATCAAGTGTCTCTGGATAATTATCAGTTTCAGGGGTTTCTGTAGCATTTTGTGTGGTACCAGCCCAGGCAGGTTTTATCTCCACCCGAGACTTGATTAACTGAGTGCCTTGGCAGCTACAGATCTCAGCGATGAGAAAGAAAGTTTAGTGGATCTTCTTGAAGGCTGCAGAGTGGAAAGCCACATCAATGTTTGTAATGGAATTGCTCAGAAAATCTGTGTCAGCTACTGTGGCAGTGCTGGGGTGACCATAGGTAACGAGATGGACATGGCCCCTGTCCTCACAGAATGTATAATCTGGCAGGAACATTCAAGCTATGATTGTAAGCAATCCATGAGAGATGCACAGGTAATGAGTGTTATAAAAGGAAGTGCAGTAGATTTGTGGTTTGCATAGATAAGACATGCAAACTCAACTGTACACAGGATTCAGGAAGCAAATGAAAGAGATGCAGAGAGAGATTAAACAATATAAATAATTCAAGTAATTTATTTCACCATCCCACTCAGGGAACTCAGCCCTGGAGTAGAATGTAAATCAGCTCTTCCCTGGGTTGGCTTCGGTTCCTATTTTCTCACCATGTGAGTCTCTCATTTTGCTATATAGGGCTCTAGTGTCACTCATAACATGGCCTACCTACCTAACAGGCCTTGGGGTGCTCAGCTTGCTTGGCTCTATGTAATCTGCATTTTCTTTTTCATACAACCTAGACCCTAAAATAGGCCAGTATCTCAAAGAAAGAAAAAGGAAATAATGGAATGATTGTCCATGCTGGTTTGTCAGTTTCCACTATGGAGCCAGCTTCCTAAAGGATTTTCAAGGATAATTCTGGCTGACAAAATTTTCACAGTACGCATTAACTTTCGAAAAAAGTCATTCACTTTGACTGGTTCTACCATACCCAGAAGGTATATAATTGAGATCCAATCTACTCAGGAGAGCCTCCCTGCAGGTCACTGAGAGCAGAGGGATAAGCAGGACTTATCCAGGAAGAGAGGCTAGGAAAGGGTAGCCTGCAGAGAAAAGAGAATTCGTTTTGGTACTAAAGCAGGCGAGCATGGAGTGGGTTCAAGACACTAAGCCTGGGACACAGAAAGAACAGGAGGGAGAAAGCAGCCTAACTTACGTACTACAGACCCAAATCCAACCAAATCTGCGAGACTCCTTCACGGACTCCAACATTAACCCAGCACTTCCTAAGTCTCCCTGAGCCTGCTGGACCCCAAAGTTGCCCTTCCTTTATTTCTTCCCACTCACAGGGCACTTCAAGCATTGGCAGGTCAGTTCAGAAATAACTGTGGGCTGCCTACTATATACCAAGCACTAAAACCTCTCCCAGACATGGCATCTCCCTTGTTCCTCAGCTTCACTCAGCTGTTCAGAGCACGTGGAGCCTTCTAGGCAGGGCTGTCACTAACGTGCGGTGTACCTGGCACACTGTCAGGTTCCAGTGAATGCCCGGTGGGCATGTGAGCTATTGCCAGATGCTTCTTATTGGTGAATAGTCCAAGGCACAGGGGAGTAAAGCCATATGCCAGAGGACAGTCATATTATTGGTGACAAAATTGGGTATATGGGATAAGTCTCCAATATGGTTTTCCCCAAAAGCTGGGGTCTAAGTCCAGCTTTTGCTCAATTTTTAAATGTTGTCAAGTCACTTTCCCACAGTGACTCAGAGAAAGTTCTAAAGCCAGACTGACTGGTTTCAACTCCTGTGTGACCGTCAGCAAATTATTTAACCTCTCTTTGCATCTGTTTCATGATCTGTAAAATGGGAATAATAGTCTCTTAGGAGACTGTTGAGTGAGTTATATGAGCTATTACAAATAAGTTCTTAGAACAGTTCCCGGCACATAGAGGGTACTCAGGAATGACAGCTAAACTTATTATGTTAATGCACTTGCTATTTCCCCAAACTTGATGACTCACCATTTTTATTAGCTATGATTAAATGCAGCTACAAATCCACAAAATAGTGACATTAAAAAGACGAAAAGAAAAATTTCTCTCCCATGTAAAAGATAGAAAGTCCACAGCTGGCACAGCAGGACCACAAAAGCTCCCTGTGCTGCCATCCCTGGGGAATGGCCCTTGTCTTCCTTCTCCAAAGCAGCTGCAAGAACTCCAGCCAAACCACCTGATGGGGGCAGGCAGGAGGGGAGAACATAACCGCCACCACCCCTGCACTCTCATCCCTTTTAAAGCAGGCTTCTCAGGAATCCCACAGGACACCTCTGCTTATATCTCATTGGCCAAAACTCAGGTAAACATACAAAGCTAAAAAGAAGGCTAGGAAATGTAGTCTTTAAGGAGTTATGTTAGTAAAAAGTCTGAGTTGTGTTAATAAAAGGGACATGATTATGCAGATCAGGTGTGCATTCAGCATTCTCCATACTGCCGGTAATGCACGCGAGCTAGGTTGATCCCAGTGCTGCCCCGCTTTATCGAAGCTCTGGGGTTTATAACAAATCAAAGGGCATTTCCAAGCACATTTTCTCAGGACCTATAAAGCTGCCTCTACTGTAATTATTTTGAAAGCATATCCCCCTTAAGGAAAATGTAACTGTACGGGTCTGATTCACTTTAAATTATTGAAACATTGATTTTTTAAAAAGGTGTTTGCTAGCCAAGACATTTTGAACCATCTTAGTGAGCTTAAAAAATAAAACCACTCTTTCTTTTGAAAAATAGAATCATGTCTTTGTCAATTAAAAGAAAAACTGAACCCCCAGATTAATGTGTTTACCTATCCCTTAGTGATGGATAACCTATCTTTTCTAAGTTTGAGTTACAAAAAACCAAATAAATAAAAGCCCATATTCTCATCACTACCAAGGAGAATTTCATTTTAAACATATTGTTTACTTCGTATTAATTATGGATTATCAATAATTTGACTGGTCTTTACTGCCAAATATTTTAAAATAATGCATGTGATAGTAACTCTTCATGGAGGCATTACTTACTGAAGCATTTTCTCCAATCGCAGGTATATATAATGAGGCTCATAAAAAAGTCACATTTGTGATTGAACATCCTTTTCAAATAAACATTATAGTCCTGAACAAATGCACTTTTACTCCCTGGCAAGCTTACCAGACTTCTGCTGTATTACAGAGATGAGCCATAAAAAGTTATTCTGTTAAGCCCAATGGAAAGAAAAATTATGATGGACTAGGTAGACTGTGTTTGAAAAAAGGGCAGGAAGAAAGAGAATACAAGGGAAAATGCAGAAGATACACTGAATCTGGTCCTTCTCTGTGAGATGAGTCAGAAAACCAATAAGCCAAATGATTCAGCACCAACCCCATGAAAAATGCATGAACTAAAATGACTGGGGGTGTAATTTACTGACAAAAAACATGAGCTTTTGGAGTGAGACAAGCCTAGTTTTGAATCCCTGTTCCTCCACTAAGTAACTGTGAGACTCTGGGGCAGTTATCCAACCCCTATGATCCATGACTGCTGCATACATAAAAGGGCAATAATAACCGTACCTGTACATCACTGGTTGAAAAGTTCACCTGACAGTTCATGTAAAATGCTTGGCAACAGTCCCTGGCACATAATACACACTCAACAAATGATAACCTTTATCAGTACACTCTTTACTTTCCCTCTCTTCTTATAATAGACATCCTTCCTCCAAAACCCCACATCCTTCATCTTTTCTTTAAAAAGTCAAACTGCGAGAGGTGCAGGTGGGGGTGGAGATGACAATTTCAATTCATCTCCCTAGGACTTCTAATTCCATTGAAGTTTGAATAAGAGCGGGGAAACTGCTTTGGACAAGGATTTCTGCTCTTGTGTTGATTTCAACTGTCACTAGCTGCTAAAAATGAAAATGCAAATTTTGAACAAAGCCAAGGTTTCATCTAGAACAGGAAGCCATCATTTAGGTTGGCAACAGTTAAATGAAAATGCCACTTACTGAGCTGACACAATAAAAATACCTCAAAAAGCAAAGAACAAAAATCAAACTAGATACAGGAAAATAGACAATTTATTAAGACCATGGTAGAAAATAAGCGTGGTTAGGTAAAGTTTGAAGTTATAATCCCAAATTCCACAGAAGAATATTTTATTCTCATAGGTCCTTACACTTACTTTTCAGTAACAACAGGAAATTAATGTTTTCTCCGGGGTCTACATGCATCTCACAGGCAGGGTCTGGCTGCACCTCAATCATGCTGTATCTCCAGGATCCAGCACCATGCCTGGCACAGGGGATGCTCCATAAATATTTGTTGAGCAACTGAGTAAATGAATACATGAAAGAGTGATTTCCATCAGTTTTCCTCCATTCATGTTGAGAATTTTCCTGGGTAACCATCAAACTTGGTCAAAGCTGTTGAGAAGTCACTACATAAAGCAGTGGTATTTTTGGCCACCCACCCACAAATACAGACCAATGAAGATAGCCATGTCACTGACCCTGCGGAGGAAACCTGAGGGACTGTTTACTTCAGTGTGGCTGGGACCATTGCCTGGGAGCTTGCTGGAACTGCCAGTGCTCGAGCCCAACTCCACACCTTCTGAACCAGAAACTCCCATGGGGCTCGGCAATCAGTGTTTCCAGAAGGGTTTGGGCGGTTTTATACATGCTCCAGTTTGACATCTGATAGAGTGCAATCCCCTCCATTTACAGAGGAAAAAACGGGGGCCCAGAAATGGAATATTGGTTATTTTTCTAGAATCAACTTTTGTAATAATTAGATAATTAAAAGGTCTCCAATTAGAGAATTAAAAGATTCAGATTCAGGTCCATAGAATGGGAGTAAGAATAATGTGTATAATTACTTGTTCATGACCTTAAAGGAAAGGAACACGTGTTCACCTTCCTTTTCTTTTCTTCCTGAAGGATGAAATGGATTTTCCCTCAGTCATGTGGACAAAACCCTATAAATGGCAGAAAACCAGCTGAAAAGCCTGCATCTTTGAGTCCATTCAGGTGTAGTACCAGCCCTGGACCAAGAAAAATAAATTCTTCTCTTATTTGAACCACTGCTGTTGGAGATTACAGCAACGGCTTGTATTCAAAGTAATAAAAATCAGGAACTCTAGTCATATGTATGTTTATTCAGAAATGCCCATAAAATTATATGGTATATACTGTATTCTTTCTTGTGCCAATAAGCTATTAGAATGCTCCAGAAATGGCAATATTTCAATATCCAAACTAAATCTCACAGACTAAGCAGGACTGTTAAATGAATTAGAACTCTCTTATCAGGTCCTATAGTTATATCTGTGTGTACGTACATACTTCATATACACATATATAAACAATTTCTCCTTTATCTATATATAAAAAATTTCTCCTTCATTTATATATATATATATATAATTTCCCTTTGGGGAAATGTAATCAAGATTCCTAGATCCAAAAAACTGTGTGTGTGTGTGTGTGTGTGTGTGTGTGTGTACGCAATGCTCTCTTTTAAGTAAATGGCCATTTTTGTAGGGATAAGACCTTGCTCAAATATGAAAACATTTGTCCATGATTCATATAATTGAGGTTGAAGTTTCCTACCATGAAGACTACAAACTTCACTTTAGATTTGTGTCTGGCAAGCCCACAGGAGGTTATAACATCAGGCTGGTTTTTGAAATAATTCCAGGGTGACCTAAGCCATTAAAAGAAGACTCAGCTGGTGATAAAAGGATCTTGGTAAACATGATCATCAACTTGACAAACACATTCATCTGGAGACATCTGACCCTTGGTCTGTACCCCTATAAACGGGATTTTCTGAATAGCCGAGTATACCCGGGAGAGTACAGAGCTTTTTCACCATCTGTTATTAGAGATTCCCTTTTTCTTCCCATTCTTGCATAGCTGGGCTAATGAAGTATGAGGAAATGAATCATTTACCTTGTCCAAGTAGTTAACAGAGACCTGAACTAGTATTTGCAGCATCAGGGAATAGTATTCTATAAATTAGATGTTTTCCCCTATCAAGTTTTACAACATGCTCTTTGTGAAATATATCCAAACCCAAACACATTCCCACAGGAACACGTGTTTCTCCAAATGCTCAGGGCTGAGATGGAGTGAAGCAGTGCACCCTTTGGGGAGTCTCTATCTTCCCAAATCAGAAATCAGTTCAGTTCAGTCTCTTAGCCTGCAGGCTTTGCAAACACAATGTCAAACAACAACAACAACAACAAACATCTTTCTAATGAATGGAACCATCAATGGTTTTTGCATCATGCAAACAGAACCTGGGGGAGTCTGTGCCTCCAGACTTCCAGGCTGACAGCTAAATGGTCAAGAGAATCCTAAAGCTGCACTGGTAATTCACTCTCACCAGACTCTGTATTGTTGGGGCGCATGCTCATTAGACACCTTCATTCCCACCTTGGCTCCCCTATGTCCATGGTTCTGATGAGGAGAGTAATTGCTGAAAAAACAGGATGGGCGTTCAGAAAGAGAACAACTGGGTAGGGAAATCACATAGAAGACCATTCAGAGACAGAATCTGGTTTAGAGCTCCAGCTCTGCCTCGAATCAATTCAGAGACTGTCCCCAATTATTTAACTTTCCTGTACTTCCCTTGTCTTCCTTATAAAATGAAGTAGATGTTCTCTATGTTCCTTCCCAAGTAATAACATTCCAAAATTATCAGAAAATTTTGAAGAACTTCATATTCTAAAGGAAAATAATGGTCAGAGTAGACCTTGTCATTTCCTGGTTTAAAATATTTCAACAGTTCCTTGATGCCTAATATAATGCTCTCTAAACTTTTTCATGGTGCATGCCACCAAAAATGTCTTCAGCATGGATTTCCATATAAATATTTATTACTTATAAATTACATGTGAATTTATAAGTGTTATGTGATTATGTGTGTATAATACATACATAAATAGAATTGTTAAAAGAATAAACAGAAATGATAAATTTTTCCCGTATGCAACAGACCATCTTGCTTGGCATCACTCGGGACAGAAAATCCCATTTAGAAAACATGAACACAGATGAGCAAGTTTAAGAAACTCATCATCGCATAGAAAGGCCATTATAATTTGGCCCCTGCCTATTTCTCCAACTTCTCCCTTCCTTTGTTCTACCTTAAACTCAATGTTCTGGCAACTTTTTCCCTGCAAACACCACATTACTCAGCTCTGAACCTTTACTTACGCTGTTACCCGATCAGCAATATCCTTCATTCAATTCTTCACCTGAAAAACAGCTTCTCATCTATGATAGAGACTCTGAGTTGTGTACTTAGTACAAACCCCCTCCTTCTTTCTTAATAAGCAACTCTGATTTATTGAAGACTGCAACGTGACCAGTGAAAACCTCATCTTTTCCAACTTCCCTTAGAGATAGTGGTATTCATGCGATACAATTCTGACCAAAGAGATGTAGACAGAAGTGATAGGGTGAGGTGTCAGAGATGACATCCTGAAGTGAAAGTAGACTCAGTTAACATGCACACGTTGCCCTTTGTCCTTCTTCTGCCATTATGACAGGGACTGGTCACTAAAGGCTAGACAACGAGACCACAGGAGCAGGCCCTGTGGTAAGGACAAGGGTGTTATAGGCAGAGAACTGAAAAATGGGCTACAGACTAAAGGACAGAGGTTAAGGGGGAAAATGGTACCAGAAGGGGAGGGTATAGTGGGCTTCTGTTTTGTGCCCCAAGAGTAATGGGAAGACTTGGAAAGGTTTATGCTGGAAAGTGACGGTATCAGATTTTCATTATAAAAAGCTCATGCTGGCTGCATGGTGTGCAGAATAAATTGAAGAAAGCAAATTTTCATTCAGAGAGATGTGTGAGCAGACCGCTGAATAATAGTCCAGGTGGAAGATTATAGCAACAGAGACTCGGTAGCATTTAAGGTAGAGAGAGGACATGGACTACAGAGATATGTGGAGCATAAAACCTGGTAACTGAATAGAGATGGGGGATCAAAGAACAGGGTGTGTCAAGGGCTTGCACAACTGGTGGTGCTACTATTCACCACCATTACCAAAACAACGAATGAGCACCCCCTTCCTCTGTGCTTGCAACCAGAATGCTGAGCGCAGTGGAGAAAAACACACAAAAGGGCACACTCATAATTTCATGATAGCCCCTCAACAAGGCTCTCAGCATCATTCAACAACCCTCCAAGTTTTCTCTATTTCAGTCTTTCCCACTCTTCTCAAACTTCTGACTCCCCCACACTCTCAAACGGTCATCTCATCTACTTCACACAGAAAACAGAAGAGCTCCCTCAACTTCCCATTTCTGAGCATGCATCCATTCCTCCCAGGCCTGCATCCGTCTTCTTCCTATTACAATAGAGGCCATATGTTCACTCCTTTCTCTCTCTCGTGTCACCAGCCTGTCACTCACTACTGGAACCTTCTCACTGGCGATTAGACCTCCTCAAACGCATCTCTTCCGTCTTCAGGCAACCAACAAAGCAACAAAAATCCCCATCCACTTTCAACTGTTCTTCCGCCTCTAGCCACTGCCCCCAGTTTTCTTTCTCTCCCTTCCAACCAAATTTCTCAAGAGCTGTCTAAACAGGCTGGCTCTGTATTCTCAGTCTGGCATCTGACTGCCTTGCTTTGAGTCCTGACTACACATCTGACCTGTAGCCTGAATCCACACTAACCAGCTGTGTGACTTAGGGTGACTAAGTTCTTTGTGCCTCAATGTCCCCCTTCTGTAAAAGGGGGTCAAGGGATGAGATGCCACCAATCCATAAGGTTACTGTAATATGATAATCCACATTAAGCCCATGGCACAGTGTCTGGCATCAGTGAATGCTTGGTAAATAAACGTTAGTTGTACTAATTATTTACTCCTCAACCCTTATCTTCTGCCCTACTTTTATAATTAAGTGGCTTTCATTAAAGTCTCCATCACTTTGTTGAATGGACAGTTTTCAGATCTCATCTCGATTTCTCTCTCAGCATCCCTGGGAATTGTTCCCTCCCATTCCCAACTCTCCCAGTCTTATTATCTCCCTGACCCTTACTCCTTAGCCTCCTTTGCAGGCACATCCCCCTCTACCTGGCCTTTAGGTACTGAAACTCCTTCCCCCCAGATCCATTTGTTTTCTTCCTCTAGAGTCTTGCACACATATCTACAGCCTCAAATATTATCTATACTGTTAACTTCCAAATCTCTGTTCCTAGCCTCACCCCTCTTCTCAGCATAGACCCCCTGGCTCACTCCATGTCTTCATCTGGAAATCTCAAGGGCACAAAATCCTGATCTCAACTCGCTTTTATTTGTTTTAACTCTCCTCTGAAGCATTTGTCTGTGTGTATTTTCTAACACTACTTAGTCGTTCATTTACCTAACATCCTCTATTGAGTACCAGCTATGTCCCACACTTTTTTCCATGTGCTATCTTGTCTCAGAAAATATTGGAGGGAGCTTATAACTAGTAGGCAAAGATAACATAAGGTAAGTGGGATTAAAGATTAAATAAAACCAAAGATGGGAACAAAATGAATTCAAATGGAGCTAAACACATATACTGTTGGCTTAAAAATCCACTGTAGATGAGTCTCAAATTTGCTTTAAATCCTCAAGCAGCCAAAAGAATGAGGAATATCTTGTCAGTAACTCAATATAATGCCCATAAGAGAGAAAATAAAAGCAATTCCTCAGGGGGAAAAAAAAAACAGGAGAAACTAAAAATAATTTGAGTAGTTGGATCGGATTTGATTTTTCCTGGGGGGCCCGCATGATGAGGTCTCAGAGTGAGGTCATCCTAACTACCAGGCATTACTCAGTGTGGCAAGCAGGAGAACCTGGGTCCTCACAGGATAAGGAACTCGCTTTACACTAGTCACACAGCTAGTCAACGGCAGAGCCAGGATGCCAACTCATGTCCACCTGGCTCCAAAATCCATGTTCTTTGCATTACCCCAAAGCATATTTTGAAAATACATAATCCGCACCCAGTAGCTCTGAAACAACAGATCTCTACATTAATGTCCATAACAGGACAACATGACATCACAAAAACTTGGTCTCTTAACGATCCCTGGGCAGCTTCTGTAATTTGAATTTGAAGATGAATGCACAGTCCTTGGTAGAAGAGAATGGGGGGAGGGAAGCAGAACATGAAGTATTAATAAACATCGTAAAATCATTACCTGGTCCCTTAAGTAGCCTCTGAAGTAAAAGCAGTGGGGAAAAAAAATTGCAGGAGGCTTTTTCCCCACTCCTAATAGATTGTACATTTCAACAGCTAAAAGGGTATAAAAATTTAACGGAATTTTTAATGTCTTTCTAGGTTTTACAATACCACAAAGAGATCATCTTCATTCCCTCTGTGACGAGAACAGATGGGTGGCAGGGGTGGTGGGGCCGTGACTCACTGCCTCCTCCTGCCCGCAGAGGCTGTCTGGGAAGCAGGCAAACTTCTGGGATCAATAGGGTTCACAGCAATGCAGGATCTGCCAACAAACCTTGGAGAGGCCATTAGTCAACCAGTGACCTGCCAACCTGACCACAGCAGTCTTCTGATGTGGATTCTCAGAAAGGTTAGCCCGTGATGGGAAACTGAAAAGGTCATGGTATCTCACCATCAAAACTCCACACAACTGGGGTGAAGGGCACTGCGGAGTTGCTAGGAATGCAGAGGTAAGGGCAACCTCGGAGGCCAAGGTCACCACCCACCAGCTGCATGACCAAGAGAAGCTAAGCAGAAGAGGCAGCAGCTATGGTGACACACACAGAAGGACAACCAACAGAAATGGCTGCCTTCCAGGAACATCGACTTAAATGACCTCTAAATAGATGGCAATAATGGCATGAGGTCAGATGTCCAACCAGATCTAGAAGCAAGTCCCAAGTTACACATTTTGAGAAAAAGGAAAAAAAATCCAAAACTGAATTTTGAATTGCAATATAACTAAAACACATGCAGCGTTGCAAGATGTCACATTATTCATTCATTCTTCTCCCAGAATTTCAGAAGAACTCCATGTTAGGCAAAGGAAAAAAGTTTTAAAATCTGGACAGTCTAGTTGAAGATACAAGTAGACAGACAAGATAGAAGGACCAAAGTGCTACTGGAGCTTGTACTGTGCTCCAGCATTGCAGACAGGGAGAGCGTTCCTGAGAAAACAATTCCAAGAGAGGGTAACACAGAAGGTTAGGTTAGCATGACTTCTTCATAGTGAACTTGGGCTAATTCTTAACGACTTACTCTTCACAATTATGTGCTAAATAACCAAACCAAGATCTCTTGTATCATTAACATGAAGTACAGGACAACAGTTTTTATAAACCAAACTTTTGGAAACTGGGATAAAAGATAACCATTTTCCTATCTCTGAGCAGCAATTCAATTATATCCTCAGTGCCCCCAAGACCACATCTGAAACTGATTTTCCAAGTTGTGGATGTCTAGCTGGGCATAAATATATAAAAGTGATTTAGATTACCAAAATACTCTCTTAGATTTTTCATTTTCTCTCAACCGCATTTGGTCTGATTAAACCTAGTTTTCTGGAATGATTTCAGCATCATTTCACATCCTGTTCCTTTCAACTTTCTCAACTCTACCCACACTGGCCTTCTTTCACCATGCTCCTTCCTGCCACGGAGTCCTTACAAATGCTGTCCCCTCTGCCTGAAATACTGTTTTCCCCCATCTTCACAGAGTTAATGCCTATCAGCCTAGTTTAATCATCACTTCCTCAAACATCTCCCAGTTTCCCTGACAAGGTTGTATCCCCTTATTATACAGTCTTGAAGCCTGCTTTACCCATTCTTTGTAGCATTTACCTCAGTGGCAATCTTGTGATTGATTGATTGATTGATTGATGCTCTCTGCATTAGACTGAAAACTCTAGGAAGGCAGAAACCCTGCTAGCTTTGGTTCACCATTGGTCTCCAATAAGCAGCACAATGCCTCATGTTGTCAAGTTAATGAATGAGAGCAAAGAAGGGAAATGAGAGCTGAGGGTTTCCTCTCTCTTTTTATTCAGTTATTACTATAATTACGTCTCTGCACATAATTAGCCCTACCTTCTCAGTTTTCCTTCCTTTGAATATAATTATCAAAAGTCCTTTTTGGTTGTTCAAAGGAGTTGGCATTAGGGAAGTCCAATGATAGCTCCATTTATCACTGATATTTTACACAGCATTGAACCTTCTTGTGCTGGGTAATTTAGCTACTTTTACTTGAGTCTTACCAGAAGCTAGCTACTTTATATACATCATCACTCCATCACAAGGACCACGCAAGGTAGGTATTCCTACTTGTCTAATAGATGAAGAAATCAAGGCTCAGAGAGGTTTAGTGACTTGCCCAAAGTTATACAGCCCATCAGTGGTCAATTTTGGATTTGATCCCAGGTCTTGCTGATTCTAAAGCTCATGACTTCTGGTTTCCCCAAATGCTATTAAAACCTATCTTTCAAATTTGGCGGGAAAAATAAATGTGATGGTGCATGAAAAGAAAGAGTCTTCTAAAGTCACGAAGCATTATGGGAACATTAGTCACTAAGTTAATTATTACCTATGCATCCTATACTTTTTATTTGTCTATGGATATGTGTTCTTTTGTGCATGGAGAAAAAGCTAAACTTTGTGTTGTGGGACCGAAGAATT
Source organism: Glossophaga mutica (assembly GCA_039655065.1). Taxonomy (NCBI): domain Eukaryota; kingdom Metazoa; phylum Chordata; class Mammalia; order Chiroptera; family Phyllostomidae; genus Glossophaga; species Glossophaga mutica. The sequence goes on along the minus strand of CM077307.1, from coordinate 42,035,758 downwards.
TAGCAAAACCTATAATTCTGATCAAGGTAACCTCTCAAGGAGGTAAGCCTAGAATGTGATTATAATGTAGAAGCAGAAATATGATTACTTTGATTACATCCTGCTTGCAAAAAAGTTATGTGAACCCAAGGGTGGAGCTCAGAAAAAGCCACTCCCCCAAATCAGAAGTTGGTAATAATTACATGGAATTTTTCAAGGGATATTGGCTTTGGCAGACATGACCTATTACCTAGAGAGGAACTGGAGTTCAGGAGAATAGCCAGTTATTAAAATAGTAAGAAATAACATTTTCTGAAGACTCAGTATATGCTGGAGCTTCACCTGCTTTATTTCTGTGATCCTCCTAATATGTCCACTCATCCTCATAACATACCAATTAAGGCTCAAAAAATAAATAAATAAATGCAGTACCATGCCCAAGAAAACATATGACAGGGCTTGCGTGCCTTACAGATGACAGAGCCAGAACTGAACTCATGCCTGTCTGACTCTGCTGACCAAATTCTTTTTTTTTTTTCTTTTTAAAATATATTTTATTGATTATGCTATTACAGTTGTCCCATTTTTTCCCCATCATTCCCCTCCACCCTACCCACCCTCTCCCACCCACATTCCCCCCTTTAGTTCATGTCCATGGGTCATAAGTTTTCTAGCTTCTACATTTCCCATACTATTCTTGCCCTCCCCCTGTCTATTTTTTTCCCATTATCTATGCTACTCATTCTCTGTACCTTTTCCTCCTCTCTCCTCCTCCCACGCCCCTGTTGCTAACCCTCCATATGATCTCCATTTCTGTGGTTCTGTTCCTGTTCTAGCTGTTTGCTTAGTTTGCTTTTGTTTTAGGTGTGGTTCTTGATAGCTGTGAGTTTGTTGTCTTTTCACTGTCATAGTTTTATCTTCTTTTTCTTAGATAAGTCCCTTTAACATTTCATATAATAACGGCTTGGTGATGATGAACTCCTTGAACTTGACCTTATCTGAGAAGCACTTTATCTTCCCTTCCATTCTAAATGACAGCTTTGCTGGATAGAGCAATTTTGGATGTAGGTCTCTGCTTTTCAAGATTTCAAATATTTCTTTCCAGCCCCTTCTTGCCTGGAAGGTCTCTTTTGAGAAATCAGCTGACAGTCTGATGGGAACTCCCTTGTAGGTGACTGTCCCCTTATCCCTTGCTGCTTCTAGAATTCTCTCCTTCATTGTAATCTTGGCTAATGTAATTACAATGTGCCTTGGTGTGTTCCTCCTTGGGTCCAACTTCTTTGGGACTCTCTGAGCTTCCTGGACGTCCTGGTAGTCTATTTCCTTTGCCAGATTGGGGAAGTTCTCCTTTATTATTTGTTGAAATAAGTTTTCCACTCGTTGCTGTTCTTCTTCCCCTTCTGGGACCCCTATAATTCGGATGTTGGGACGTTTAAAGATGTCCTGGAGGTTCCTAAGCCTCTCCTCATTTTTTTGAATTCTTGTTTCTTCCTCGTCTTCTGTTTGGTTGTTAGTTTCTTCCTTCTGATCCACTCCATTGATTTCAGTCCCAGTTTTCCTTCCATCTCTATCAGTTCCCCATGCATCTTCCTTCATTTCACGGATTGTAGCCTGCATTTTTTCATCTAGTTTGTGAGCAAAATCAACCAATTCTGTGAGCATTTTGATGACCAGTGCTTTGAACTGTGCATCTGACAGGTTGGCTATCTCTTCACTGCTTAGAGGAATTGGCTCTGGGGCTTTTATTTGTTTTCCGGTTTGAGCCATTTTTGGTGGGTTTTCTTTGTTGTTGTTGTTTTGGTTTTAGTCTGATCGCGGCTATTACGTAGTGAGGGGGTGGAGCCTTAGGTGTTCCTCAGGGCGGGGCAGCCCAGTCGCTGGGTTGTGACGCTATAGGTGGGGGTGGGGTCTGAGAAGGAGCAATGGCGCCTGCTCCGCTCTCTCCTGGATTCAGTCCCCTCCGCCACTTCCCCTCCGCCTGGACCGTCTGCGCGCTCGAATGTGAGACCACCTGGTCAGCCAGCCGCCTTGTGCAGCCTCACTGGGTCTGCACAGTTGCCCCCCAGTGCCCGGGGACCGCCAGCCGCCGCCTGTAGGCCCGGGGACCGCCAGCCGCTGCCTGTGCACCTGGGAACTGCCAGCCGCTGCTGCTTGCGTTCCTGGGTCCGCACCTCCACTTTCTCCTGCCGCGACTCCGCCCCTCTTACCGGTCTGGATGAATGGTTGTTGGACTTCCGTACAGTTCAGTTTTCTATAAGTTCTGGTTGTTTTCTTGTTTCTAAATATTTGTTGTCCTTAATTTTGGTTGTGAGAGGAGGCACAGTGTGTCCGCCTACGCCTCCATCTTGGCCGGAAGTCCAAATTCTTAACCATTAGAATAGGCAACAGCTAACATATTACTTAAGTATTTTAGTTTATCTAAGTCAGTTGCTTAAGAGCTTGATTGATGTGTTCCTAGATCCAACTATCCCTGGATGCTTGGGCAAAGTCCTACTCCTGCATTTGAAAGGTTGAATGCAAGGACAATGGGTTGGATGAATTTACCTGCGTAAGTCTTTCCCCTGGTGACATTGTTCTGCTACTCCTAGTCCCTTTCGAACAACCATTTCCAAATTGGCTAAATGACCACAGTTTGTTTAAAAATGTCAAACAGGAAAGGTGGCATAGAGTAGTGGAACAGCCATCGGACTGGGAGCCAGAAGGCCTGGTTTCTGGTCTCAGCTGTGTCACTCAAGTGTTGTAAGACCAAGCAAATCCACCCTACCCCCTCGGAGCTTGGCTCTTCATATATAAAATGAGGGCATTAGAGCAAAATCTTCACAGTCCTTTTCAGCTCTGGTGACTGTTTGTAGTAGGAAGAGACTGACTGTCCAGCAGTAGGAAGAGACTGACCTCACCCTTTGGGGGCTTCCAGGTATCTTCCAGAGGCCATGCTGAAAGTTACATGAAACCTTATATCCAACAACACCTCTGAAAGCCACTGTCTCACATGATGTGGTCATCACTGCTCCCTTGCCCTTCTGGCTCTGCAGGGCTATTCCTGGAAGGGCCAGCAGCTGAAACAGTACTTCTGGGAATCTAAGGATGATGAGAAGGAGGGAGCACCATTACTTCCTTCAGGCCCAAAAGGCAAGGCACAGAGTATAGCAGGAGTGAAGACCGTTGTCCTCCAGGCACCAAAGTACACTTAAAAATGGTAACAGCTAAAATGTCTACAGGCTTCATAAACCACACTGTCCTATGATATCTGATACTTCATTTCAGTTTCACAAGAAACCTTATGGAAGGAATGATAAGAAATGGATACTGTATGTGATTAAAGGGAAGAAATGGGCTTGGGACACAGACACACACACACACAGACACACAGACACACACACACACACACACACTCATCTTCACGAGAGCTACAAAATCCCTAAAACTGCCCTCAATTTTATTTATAGCATTGGCAGAAGTAGTCACTGGAACTATCAATTGAGAGCAATGGAGCCAATCTTGTTAGGCTGAGTCTCTTACCAGTGGCCCCATTTTCAAGGTAGATGAAGTCCCATTAGAAATTAAACCCAGACCCCTTCCTATCCCACCCCAGGGCCACTGTGTTCCAGCCACACCCAGCAATTCAGATACCTTACATTCTTCCATACCTCCATGCCTTTGGCTGTGCTGTTTCTTCTGCCTCAGAGGTCACCTCCCCTATTTGGTAAGCTACCACTCATGAATTTCTGGCACATCTCAACCACCATCTCATGAGAAGACTTCCTTGATATCACCTCTGGTTGTTAGTGACTTCCTGCTCTGCTTCCCCACAGTATTTTGGACATCTCTAGACTTATTGAAAAACAGTGAGATTATTGACTTCTTCATTTATCCCCACCCTCTACTGCACAGACATGAGATTCCCAAGGGGACTGATCGTGGTGAGTTCATTTATGTATGTATCTCTAGTACTTCACTCAGCACTTGGCACATAGGAGACACTCAGTAGTGTGCTTGGATGGATGAATACATGATTGGATGGACCACTAACTGACATGAAGACCTCTATCTAGGACATTCTCCATCAGGCAAAGTTTTATTTTAAAAGGTAAAATAAGACAGTACAGTACTCAGAGGACATGTACTTGCCTGAAGTACAGGAAAAACCTTGTTCTATCTTTTGGGCAGGAATGACAAGGGTGATAAGAGAAGATGGGATAAGATGGAAGACTCAGGGTAAAGGACAAAGGTGAAGCCTAGTCCAGAGCACCTGCAGGGACGACCTCCCTCAAAACATGGAAAAGAGTATTGTCACAGCCCCACAGAGCCTGGAAAATGTAGACTGCCTGCGGCCAAAGACCTCCCACTATGAATTACTAAAAAGTTAGACTGTGATACCAACGTGCAGCAGCAGTTCAAAAAGCTCTAAATGGAAAGCAAGTTTTGCATTCTAAGAAATAAAGGCATGAATCTTTGTAAACATGCCCAGTCCTACTGGGCAAGTTCAGAACATTGGGTATTAATAGCCTAAAAGGAATTTTACAGTACCTACAACTATCAATGACATCACTGGATTCTGGGTCCCAACACCGGTCATGATGAATATTGCTGGTGAAAACCCTTTAGATGTGTTTCAATATGGGGATTTCTTCTTCTCTCTTCCAGGATGAAGCAACACTAATGTGAACAGGGCCATCTCCTGCTTCTATCTTACTTGTTCCATCTATCAGGAGAGGAATCGCTTCGCTGATCTATGAGACTTGAAAAAGAAAGCCAACATCCACGGGACCATGTTAACCAGAAAGTAAAGCCACAGCCTCGACACAGGGTCAGCACAGGTTTGGCCGTGTCTCTCTTCTTAAACTACCCATACTCTGGCCAGCAGGCTTTCTGAGTTCCTGAAGTAAGCAGATCAAGTGCTGAAGTAGGCCCAGCCATGGCTCTTGTCTCTTTGTCCCAGCCCCTTGGCATGCCAAGGAGTGTATTAAGTTAGTGCCATGCAGATCCCAAGGTCCAGTCAGGCCCCTCCCTCCCTTTAATTCCGTGTAACCAAAGCCAATAGTCAGTGTGCTTCAGGTCGTTCTGTGAAGTGTTCTCAACTGGCTGGACTTCAGAGTGGAAGAGGAGTGAGTAGTGGCGCATCTATATCCTCAACACACACTCTGCCTGCAATTTTAAGTCTACAGAACGAAAATATTTAAAACGCAGCTTTAGTTAACTACAGGATTTATTTTACTCCATAGAAAAGCAATATTCCCAATCTTCCTAAATTAAGTTTTGTTCTTGGTTTTGTTTGTTTGTTTGTTTTAATTTCCTGTGAAAGGAGTCTGTAATATTTCCTGTCACAAAAAAAAGTCTCCAAGATCTGCTATAGGAATAAGGTTGGACTGCAGCTATCATTTAGGTTAGAGTATGTCTTCCACAAAAGTTCTTTTTTAAGTGCCAAATATGTTACTGAAAAAAGGACTGCAAACATTGAATTTACAAAATGAAATTGTCGTCTGTAACCTAGTAGTATTATTTAATTCAAAACAGTTTACAGAGAGTCTATTATATATTACGGAAAATTAAAGCCATAAAGGAGCTTACCAAATCCTTCATCCAAACCTATATTCACTCATTGAACACATATTTCTTCAGCATCTACTGTGTGCCAGATGACAGTACCCACAGTGTCTGATGCCGAAAATGTAGTCTCATAGAGGGAGGGAGAGAAAACCTATTAAAAAAATGTAGCCTCCCTCCTCTTAAGGAACTGTCTTCCTTCACAAATACTTTATCTTCATTTCTGCCTCTCACTTAACAGTTACTAACTCCTTCTACTTGGGCTTTAAGTTTCTTCTTTGCCTGGCTTCCCTGACCCCAAGTAATGAATGAGCTATAAGCTAACACACTGAACCTTTTACATAACAAAGCTCTTCCTGTACTGCCAATAATCACTCTATAATTCAACCATGTTGTACACATGAGTTTTCACGAAGAGGTCTATCCCAATAAAACACTGAAGTGCTTTTCCCAGGAAGTAAAAAGCCAACCATGGCATGCTGAAAGTGAGCCTGGATAATCGATTAGAACAGGTGGGATGTTGCTTGTCTTCTTAAGGGTCCTTTCTCCCTGCTGATCTCTTCCTTCCTGTTTGCTTTTGATAGATGTTTAGGATTAGATAGGTAACCTGGGAATTAGTCACATGGAACTGAAGGTCAAAATTTATTGATACAGACCATTTTATTGGACTATGGATATATAATTCCCTACAAAACACTGGGTTTATGTTTTCTTCATTAATCCTGAACATTAAATCAACTTGGATAGTTTCAACTATATTACTTTGATTCAAAATGTTTTTTCCTTATTTTTATAATGTTCCCAAACCACATCATCCAAATACCTCCTTAAAGGAAGGCATTAGGTAGTAACAGTTTAGTTTTGAAAACTTGCATGTAGTTACTTAAAATAATGAAAAATTCTTCCACTGTCCTTGAACTGCACCATATAAATATTGCATTTGATCCTTAACTTACACTGTATAAATAATTTATTTCAAAAACATCCCTCCATAAGGCCATCAGTTGCTGAGGTGTTCGGTTTTCGGGGAAAGCATTTATTTACTGCATGAGTCCAGGAAGGCTGGTAAAGACTTGGCTAAAAGCTCCACATGGAGCGAATTATGGTAATTGTATTAATGCTCCAATCCACGACGCTCTGCTCAAATCTGCTAAAAGGTTTTGCACTATATTGCCCACATCTTGATGGGCAATGAGTCCACTGGAAATGTTTAACACTTCATAGAGAGGCTTCCGAGATTCATTTTTCATAGCTCTAAGAACTGCTAAAGAATATCTGAAGGTAGCTTTCAGAGGAGTCTCTGAAAGTCACAACTTAGAGTTAACATCCTCCTTAGCATCTTCCACTTTTGGTTCAGACTGAAACTCCAACTTCAAGTCACCAGAAATGAAAATCAACGGAAACATCACATAATTAATTTTGACAAATGGGTAAGTTTTAATTCATGTATGGCAATATGCTGGTTAATGATATCTCTCCTTAGGACATCCATTAAAAATCCATTAACTTAACAGACAAAATCTAATAAAGTTACTCTGGAAATTTTCTGCTAAATTAACATTATGGACTTTTAATGAATATTTCCTATAGATATTGCTCTATTAGCAGAGCTAATATACTAATCAAACTAAAAAGCTTCTGCAAAGCAAAGGAAACCATCACCAAAATTAAAAGGCACCCAGTGGATAGAAGAAAACATCTGCACAGCATATCCAATAAGGAGTTAGTATCTAAAATATATAAAGAACTCACAGCTCAGTAGCAAAAAAAAAAAAAAAAAAAAAAAAGGCAAAGGATCCAAATAGACATTTTGCCAAAGAAAACATACAGATGGCTAACAGGCACATGAAAAGATGTTGAACATCACTAATTATCATGGAAATGCAAATCAAAACCACAACGAGATATCACCTCATATCTGTTAGAAAAGCAATTATTAAAAAGACAAGGGATAACAAGTCTTGGAGAGGACTTGGAGAAAAGAGAACCCTCCTGCACTGGTTGTGGTAATGTAAACTGGCTCAGTCACTATGGAAAAGAGTATGGAGGTTCCTCAAAAAATTAAACATAGAACTACCATAAGATCCAGCAATTCCATTTCTGGGTATTTATCCAGAGAAAACTAAAACACTAATTCAAAAAGGTATTGACCCCTATATTTACTGCAGCATCATTTACAACAGCCAAGATATGGAAACAACTTAGGCATCCAACAGTGAATGAATGAATGGATAGAGATGAAGCATATTGATATATGAAATACTACTCAACCTTAAAAAAGAATAAAATCATGCCATTTGTGACAGCATTAATGAAGCTGGAGGGTATTATGCTAAATGAAATGAAGTGATACAGAGGTAGATAAATATCATATGATCTCACTTACATGTGGAATCTGAAAGTCAAAGCAAACCAAAAATACCCAAAATGAAACTCACAGATAGCGAGAGCAGAGTGGTGGTTGTCAGGGGAAGCTGTCCGGGGGACTGGGGAGGTACAGACCTCCGGTGTGAAATGAGTAGGTCATGGGGATGCTGTGTGCAATGTGACTAATTAATGGCATTGTGGTGCACATTTGAAAGTTGTCATGTTAGTGATCAAAATTCTTATCATAAGAAAAAAAACATTAATTTGTAACTTTAAACAATTTTTATTTATTTATTGACGAGAGAGAGAGAGAAACATCAATTTCTTGTTCCACTTATTTATACATCCATTTGGTTGATTCTGGCATGTGCCTTGCCCGGGGACCAAACCCACAATCTTGGCGCATCAGGTCAATGCTCCAACCAACTGAATGCTCCAGCCCCTGGCCAGGGCTAATTTATACCTTTTTATAGTGACTGATGATGTAGTGATCATTTCACAATGTATACAAATGTCATCTGAAACTAAAAGAATGTTGTATATCAATTACACCTCAATAAACAATTTTAATAATACAAAAACTAAAATAACATTAATCTTGTGTGAAGGGAGGGAAAGCATCAAAAAGTTAAAATATACTTAAAAACACATAGTGCTAGAACCACAACTACCCTAGCTCCTAGTCCAGTGTTTTAGATCTAATTTGTCTGCACCCCTTAATTACAGGACAAGATCTTCTCCCTTGACACTTAGTCCCGATCATTCTTCACTAAGGCAGGGAACTCATGGGTAGCCTCCAAAAAACACCAGACCAGGGACTGAGGACTTAGTGACCATGCCTTAGCTCTAATAACCCATGAATTGTGCTCCCTGAAATTCGTATGTTCCAGTCTTAATACGCAATGTAACTGTATTTGCACTTATTCCAATGTAGCTGAGGTTGGCTTTGGGTGTTAAATATTGAACTGCTGCCTAATCCTGCTGGAGGCCAACCAAATAGCTGCATCAGTTCCCGCAATCTCACATATCCCAAGGAGACAGTGTGCTTTGGCAGAAAAGTGTGGAGTCAGAGACCCAGTTTCTAACACTGAGTCTACAACTTAATACTAGACACAGAACTAAATCTCAGTTTTCCCATCTGGGAAATGGAAATAACTGCACAAATAGGGTTCGTGAGGGCCAAACAAGATAAAAATATGTATAAAATAAATCATCTGCTAAAGGACTTGAAAAGTAGCGATGACTAATGACGGCTGCTTTGCCTCCTCCCCTCACCCCCCTGGCCCTGAGCTCCTGCCGCTTCTCTACCAGCTCAGATCCTGAGATGGTTTCAACTGAGCCACGAAAGTTCAAAAGGGGCTCTTTCTGCAGATACCCTGGCTTCGTTCTCTTCCCAGACTTATCTGTTAGTAGTTGAACAGACCACAGAAACCAAGTTACGTTGTCTAAAACACAGCAGTACAGGTGCTACTTGGATCCTTCATGTCTCTATCTTTATATTCTTGAACTTCAACAGAGATGTCATGAGGACTCCACCGCAGAAACGTTGAACTCAAATAACCTACTGTGTGATTCAGTAATCAAGGGTGGCCCGAACTTGTAGCAGATACTACTAGCTGACAACTAATACATAAAGCTAAACTCTCAAGTCTTAGTTGGTCACATGAATGGAGGCATGGCCCAGCCAATGACTACCTTTCCCAGCCACCCTTGCAGCCTAGCGGAGGCTTATATGATCAGAAATGGCATGGCCCATTTCCACATCATGCTCCCTCCAAGAGAACGTGAATGGATTTCTCTGGTTCCTTTTATTCTTCCACCTCACAGGCTGGGAACGGATGAGAACCAGAGCAGCAGCTATCTTGGACCCAAAGTTGGAGGCTGCACTGTGAGAACAGCGGAGCTGCCCTAAGAGTCACTTATCTCTATTCTATCACATAAAAAGGAAATAACCTTCTATCTTGTTGAATCCACTGCATTTTTAAGTTTTATTTTTACAACATCCTGGCCAAAATACTAAACAATACAGAAATATTTCTATTGAATCAGGTGTAATTGCTTACCTGATGACAGCTTACTGGAACTGTAAACAGTAACTACAGGAAATAAACATCTTTCTGTGAAATGAGCATGCAAGCCTTAAACTTTAGAATGTCAGCTATTGTTACATGGACCTTATATCCGAATTCTTTTCACCAGGTAACCCCCACTAGTCACCCGCACCTTTACTATCCAGTCAGTGCCAGAAAAACGCTGGAAGTCTGAAACCCAAGAGCCTTAGTCGGCAACCACTGGCTCATGTTCCAGTTCCTGTCTTGTTCCTGATGTTTCTCACTTTGACCTCTTCAGTTATTTTTTTTCTGTTCATGACCTTGCCTGATTCCTTGAACCTAACTCACAAAACATTTTACTTGTAATGACTGGAAACAATCCATACACCTCCCCGCTCCCCCTTGTTTATACTATTCCCGCCTGCTCTATGCAAATATCCTCATCAGTCTAGCCCAATGTCTGAGATTCAATATTTCAATGCAGAGTTTCATAGCTGATACCTCCACTCAGATCCTATAAGCCCCACTGTAAGGGCCTGCTAATCATGGCCTACCCATCTGAACTCATTTCTCTTGTTAAAACAGGGTTATGCTCCTATATTTTTAATTCACACTAAAAAACAAACAAACAAACAAAAAAAACAAGAACAACATCAAGATCCTCATGCACACATAGACATAATCACTCTCCAGATTTTTTTTTTTTTTACCTATTTTGCTGTAATTATCTGCAACCAAGTCTTCCAAACCAATCATCTTCCAGAAACTGTCGTCCCAGCCTTTCTCTGCTGAGTATGTCCATTTGCACACCAGGGAGCAGAGAGACCTAAGAAAATGGGAAAGAGGTAGAACCAATAAAATGAGTGAGCAAGGCTTCCTTTACGTTTTACCAAATACCTGCCCTGATAGCTTCAGTAGTATTAAAGAAGTAGAATAAACCAAACTAGGTAATTACACATCCCTGTTTAGATCAAAAAGTCCATTGACACCTGTTAATGAGTACTTTCTTTCACTTTCAAAAAAAATCGCAGCTCTTTATTGATATCTTGATTGAACAGTGTATATAAATATGTGTATATTTATTTATATGTATACATACACAACATTTGTGAGATAATTAGAAATTACAACAGATTAGCTATTTGATGATATTGAGCATTATTAAAGTTTAGCTATGATATTGGTAATTGCCATTATATTTCAAAACAGGCTTCTTAGAGATACAGGCTGGACTACTAATGCATAAAATGATATAATATCTGGGATTTGCTTCAAAATCATAAGAGAAGGGGAAGTGAATGGAACAGAATTAGCCATGAGGTGGTGACTGTGGGGCTGAGTGACAAGCAAATGGTGTTTGTCAGGCTACTTTGCTTGGCTCGTGTTCAATATTCTCTATAATAAAAAAGTTTTAAAAAGTACCTAGTGTGTGAGTGTGTGTGTGTGTGTGTGTGTGTGTGTGTGTGTTTATATACGTACTTATATTCATCATTCTAGTCTAAAGTGATAATAGAGAGGAAGAAGACTTGACTGCTAGAAGGCGTTTTCCTCTCCAGCTTCCCTTCCATTCACCTTTAATTTTCTACATGCCAGCAATGAAGTATCATTTGCAGTTCTCTGAAAAAAATCACATTCTCGCACAATTTTATGCCTCCACCATACTCCTATTTGCAGCAGCTTCTTCACCCTGGTAACTCAAACACCTCCTTTAGCCTGGGCTGAGTCCCCAGTTCTGGGTGGGTCTCCTTCTCTGAACTCCCAGAGCAAGCAGCTACCCTCTCTCATAGCTCTTATCACATTGTTAAATTAACTGCTTCTTTATTTATCTTCCATATAGTCCCACTGACTTCCAATCTGTTCTCCATGTTGTGCTCAAACTTCATAAAATAAAACCTGATGCTATCAACCCCTGGTTAAAACCCTTTGGCCGTTCCTTACTACCTTCAGGAAAAAGTCCAACTCTTCATAGGGCTTAAGAGGCCCTTTGTGATGTGACCATGATGGCTTCCAGTTTCCTCTGGCCATTCCCACCCTTGCCCGCTCCCTTCTGCACTACCGAATTAATTAAAGCTTCCCACAGCGGGCCTTGATTCCATACTTCCCTGTGCATTGAGTTCTTTGCTCCATTCTTTCCATAATGTTCTTCTCTGTTATGCATCTAACTCCTAGTTGGAATTAATGACTCTGCTCACATTCCCTTTGCCTGAAGCCTCAGTGGAAGGCCAGCTGAGTACAAAGCATCTTCTTCAAGTTCCAAGATATCCTTATCTACCATATTTTTTGGACTATAAGACACACTTTCCCCCCAAATTTGGGAGGAAAATGGGGGTGTGTCTTATAGCCCGAATGTAGCTTACCTGGCTTGCTGTGGGGTATGGGGGGGAGCAGTGGTGGTGGAGGAGGGTCACAGGTTATTAAATATTTTACCACACTTTTTGCACAAAAAATTTTTTTCCTACGTTCCTCCTCTAAAACCTAGGTGCATCTTATGCTCCAGTACATCTTACAGTCCAAAAAATACAGTAATCATTTACCATTGGAACTACCTTTGCCCATTCAATTCTCCATCTCTCCCACTCAACTAGCAACTCCTTCATAGCAAAATCAGCCCTAATCTCTGTATCACCAGCCCCTAGTCCACATTCAGCCATATGTCAAGCCACAAGGCATACTGATTGAATGGAAGCACTACAAAACGCTTTGTCCACCCTGCCACAGGTAAATGGTAAACCTCAGTTGCTCATGTGGTTTTAAAGAGAAACCTACCTCATACAACCAGGTAGGTGCATTTCATTCAGCCATTCACATGGGTTCACACACTTACTCATTAAACATTTAGTATTCACTTACTATGACCCTGGCACTATGCTGGACCCTGGGAAAACAGTGGTATGTAAAAGACCTGATCCTCTGCTCTTGTATAAGCTGACAGTTTAATTAAGGAGACAGAAACTGATCAAACAATCATACCTAAAATAGCCAAAAAGATCTCAAGGAGAGAGAGAAAAATGAGAACCTTTAGCAGGAATGCCTGATTGGACCCAGTAAAAGGAAAAGGGGAAAGAAGTTTCAAGAAGGGCTCTACAGAGGAGATGACGTGTTGTGAGGTCTAAATTTTGAAAGCAAATACATTTATGACTTATCACTAGTGAATTATTTTTCAGATGTCACATGGGGGCAGAACACGATGAGCTAAGCTAAACGTCATGGGTGTACTGAGGGAGTGACCGTGCCAGTGGAAACTTAACACACACCGGTGTGTGCTAAATCCTTCACCTGCTTTAAGCAAGGTAAGTTTTTTAGGGGGTATAGAGAAGGCAGCCATCTGAGTAGCATGTTCTGAAGAGTACACAGCAGGCTAACTCCTCCAGGCCCAATGTCTGAAATTCCAGCTCCTTGGAAGTTCTGAGAGCTCAGTGGAGAGAACAAGGCTAAGGGGGAAAAGGTGATGTGGAGGAAACTTCCTAATGATCAAACCACGGAGGGCAACTCTTTACTCCCGAAATGCCCCTTCACGTACAGATTTCTGTGCCTCTCCTTTGACTGCTCCTTAAGTCTTGATTATAGCTCCTTTCACGCATCCTTGTCTACTTGACAAACTCCAAATCACTCTTATGATCCAGCTGCAAAAGTTTCCTTGCTACCTCCAAGCTAAATGCATGGCTCTCTCCTCGGAGGTGATATTAGAGCTTGGAAATACTGCACTGTCATTCTTAACAGCTGAGGGAGGTTGACTTTATGGCCCCCAGTCTATGGCTCTCCACATATGCACACCCTTTGCCATGTAATCTGTAGTGCTTTGCCGCCTTCTCCTCCTCTCGCCTCCCCACCACTGTGGGCGGGACCTCCTTTCCTACTTCAAGACTCTACACTCTGTCATGTGACTGGATTAGGCAAAAAAAAAAAAAAAAAAAAAAAAATGAGGCCAAGGAACTGCATGCCTGTTTCCAGTCTCGGCCTCCAGAGGCATTTTGTGTTTCTTTGCTCATGGCATCAACATGAGGAGATCCTGCCTGGGATGGCCCTTTGGTCCCAGGAGGAGGAGAAGAGATCAGTGGAAAAGAGCGACAACTGCCAAGAGCAGCCTAAATCAGACAAAGCAGCCAAAACCCAAGTGAGTAAGTCCACCTGAGACCAGAAGAACTGCCCAGCAGTGCACAGCCTAAGTAAGCTAGCCGTGATTATTGTCTTAAACTACTGAGCATTAGTTATGGTTTGTAACAGAGCAAGAGTGAAACGACTCAACACTTTAAGGCATAACTAAGTTACTCCAAGTAGATTTTTTCCCCAGTAAGGGCCAGTCCTCACAGAAAGTCAGATGTTTGGAGTGGAAGATGACTGAGCCCAGGAGGTAGGAAATTTTACAGTCGCAGATGCCTCTGGCAACTCCATTCTCCATCAGGACTAATGAGATACTACAAGGTTCCTTTTTATTTGGGTTTCTTTAAATCAACTCCTAGGTAATGTGGATGTGTAAAAGCAACAGAATTAGCAAAATTGGGAAAGTGCATCTGAAGCCACAGGTTCTCCAGAAATCTCTATGAGAGAGCAAGTATAAAACATTAGGCTGTCAGTGAGTAAAGACAAGGTACCTGTAGCGGAACAAAGGGTTTGCTTGCCCCACCTCCCACCCCAGCTGGATAGGAGTGCTGCTTCCACCCAGGGAAGGGGCCACTTATGGTTTGTTCGCTGCCATCCAGAATGCCTGGCAAGCATCTGCTGTACTGCTTTCAGATTTACCAATGCCAAGGAGACTGTAAGAACCTACATGAGCATCAAGAGAACATAAATCAATGAATAGGCAAAACAAAAGCAGTACCTAACTTAGGGGGACTAGCTCACCAGGGAGAAGATCACTAGAGCATCTGTAAGAGGCAGGCCTCACGGATGCAGAAGTAACCAAAAAATTGAAAGAGAACATCAATAATGAAAGCAATGAGAAATCAGAAGAAGAATGCAAATTTTTTCTTAACTAGCAACAGTGATTTTAAATTTTAAACCTTAAATTTCTACATAAGAAATAAAAATATCACTCACACTCTTGAAAATCAAATTAATGATCTGGAAGACTGAGTGAATGAAGTATGTTACTACTCACAGCAAAGACACAGAGAGAAATAGTGAGGGAAGAAATAAGAGCCTTGGAGGGCAGATCCAGAAGCCTACCATGAGAATAACAGGAATTCCAGAAGGGATTTTTATTTAAAAAAAGAAGAAGAAAAACCAGATGAAGGAGTTGTTATAATTAAAGGAATACAGTACAAGATTTTTTTTTTAAAATACTGAGCTGAAGCAAGATTTAAGCCTGCAGATTAAAAGACTCATTAAATCCAGGAAGTGAATCCAGGAAGTACTTGAATTTCAAGAATAAACAAAAAATTAAATTATACAAGTTTTCAGACAGAAAGAATAAGTTATTCAGAAAGGCAAGAGATTTAGATTAGCTAAGGAATTCTCATCTACAACTCTGGAATGTAGAAAACAGTGGAACAATGTATAGACTATTAAGAAAAATGATCCAAGAATGCTATACCCAGACAAAATATTATTCAGATGTCAGGGGAAAAGGAAAATATTTTCAACATGCAAGGACTCAAAAAGTAGACTTCCCATAAATGTTCTTTGAGGATAGTACTTATTGATTCAGAGCAACTATCTCAACACAGGCAAAATCGAGACCAGAGGGACCAATGGTATGAATATACACATACAGACACATATACACACATATTTAAATCTTTTTTTATGTTTCTCTGTATCTAATACTGTCTTCTTTTTTATTGTTAATAGATGATGATAGTGTGAACAGGAATTTCTAATATCAAGTTTTCTTGAAACACAACAGGCATGCTATATTAGAAGAAAAAATCTAATAATAGCCTGGAACTGAAAATATTAAGTTAAAAAAGCAGAACCTCAAAGTCAGAGATTGAAAAAAGAGGTACACAGGAAACATATTTGGGGATGTATATGTATGTTTGGGCAGAATGTAAGTTTAAGGTTGGTTGTAAGGACAGAGAAGGTAGTCACTAACAGATACAAAAAGCTTACAGAATTCCCAAAATAACAAGGAACAAAAAGAGAATAAAGAAAAATTAACAACTCAGCGCTAGCTGGTGAGGCTCAGGGGACCGAATGCTGGCCTGGGAAGCCAAGGGTTGCCGGTTCTATTCCCAGTCAGGGACCATGCCAGGGTTGTGGGCCTGGTCCCCAGTTGGGGGTGTGTGAAAGGCAACCACACATCAGTGTTTCTCTCCCTCTTTATCTCTCTCCCTTCTTCTCTCTAAAAATAAATAAATAAAATGCCCTCCCCGAAAAACAGGCACTTAAATAAAATTAACAAGTCAGAGAGATGAAACTAAAGTAACTAAGATAAAAAGGGGCAATGTGTAATGTAATATAATCAGAAAACAAAAACAGCATAGAAGAAACAAAGTCGATTATTTCAGTTATCATACCAAATGTGAATGAACTTATTTCCACAGCTGGTAAAAAGATACTGGTAATTACACTGGGGTTAAAATTAAGCTGTGTCTTGTTTACAATACAATTTTTTAAAAAATGTGATAAAGAGGTTTTTATTTGAAAAGATTAAAAAAGAAGTAACAAATACAATCAAGAATTTAAAGGACCATATAAATATCAAAGTAGAATACTAAAGCAAAAATATTAGCAAATCAAAAGGAACATTTTATAATGGTAAAATGCTCAAATCCAAGAAGAATACCATCGCTTAATAGATTTTATGAAGCAAACAACATAGGATGAAATATTTACATATTAAAAAAGAGCTTAAAAAACAGCATTTAAAAGGAGACACATATTTAAAGATTTTATTGTACATTCAAAATTTTAACAGATAAACCAAAAATATAATAATTAACATCACTGCTGAGGTATTAAAGGATGCAAATATAATCAACGAACTCAATTCTATATACTCATATAAGGGGAGAGAGCAGGGGAATGTTTTACAACACAAGCAGAGATTAAATTGGTAAAATGGTGTTTTACAGAGAAATTTAAAGTTTTAAAAACTTTTATTGGAAAAGAAAAATATCTGAACGGAAATACCCTAAGCAACTAATTTAGGAAATTATGAAAAACATTATAAATTAAACTAAAAGAGATCTATATGTGGTAAAGATAAAATCAGATAAAGACACAAAATAACAAGATAAAATTTAGAAAATCAACAAAGCCAAAACATGGTTCTGTGAAAATGTGTTCTATGAAACAGAAAAACTTCTGGCATAATTGAGGGGGGAAAAAAGAGTGAAGACCAAAATAAAAAACATCTTGAATGAAAATGGCAGACACAACCACAGATAAAGTAGACATTAACAGAAAAAAATAAAGATAACATGAACAACATTATGCTAGTGAATCTTAAAATTTACATGCAATAAACAATTTACTAGAAAAACAGATCAAAACTGATTCAAGAAAACATAGGAAACCTTAATAGAATTATAATCATTAAGAAAGAAGGTCAGTAGTAAAATTCATCCCTCATATAAAACTTCAAGCCCCGAGGGCTGTACTAGAAATTTCTAACAAATGTGCACGGCACAGAGAACTCCAAAATACTTCAGAGTCTGAAAGAAGAACGGATGCCTTTCAAGTTAGTTACAAAGCTAGTATAACTATGTTACAAAAAACAAGAGAAGACAGTATATGAAACAAACATGAAGCTACTCTCGCATTATGAATGAGGGCACAAAAATTCTAAACAAGACATGACCAAATTTAATATTAAAATGTGGGGAAAAAATACATCATGAACAACATTCAAGACGGTTTTAATAATAGAAGATTTATGAATGTATTTTACCACAGCATTTTAATAAAGGAGAGAAAAATGATCAATTCACATTGAAGAATAAAAAGTATCTGATGAAGTTTAAATGCTACATCAAAATAGAAACTCTTGTTGAAGTAGAAATAATAGAAGCTCCTGCTTCTAACCATGACGGAGTAATAGATCATGGATTTTACACTCCTGCCTTAAAGTAGAAAAGTAGCAAGAAAAAACCCAGGAAACAACTGTTTTCAGACCTTGAACAAAAGGCGGTGCAGGGCAGTGGGACCCGAGAGAAGGAAACAAATGAGGTGAGCCTCAGCATCACTCTGGCTTTCTGCCCAGAAGCACATGCCAGACCACAAGGCAGAAAGAGGGATGCCAAGGAAAACACGGCAGCTTCTCAAAGTTGCAGAGACCGAGATTAGAATCTAGAGAATTTGAGGTGATGAGAAGCTGTGGTGGCACAAGCTTCCAAAGAGGGGGTCACTATGCAGAAAGAGAGCCCTGAAAATCTGCCCAAGAGTCCCACTCCACCGCTGTTGACCACTGAGATGCAGGTGTGGACACTGACATTCCATGTCCGGTGAAGAGCGACTGGAAAGCTGTGAGATGAACAGTTCTCAGAATTCGCATACAGCGAGGAGCAATGGAGTTACTAAAATTAGAGTGGAATGTCCTCGTCCATCACTCCCGACATTCAGTAGAAACCCTAAAAGATATATACCCTGCAAGCGGGACTGAAATTTCCTTGTGCAAAGGCTATTCTAATCCTGCTCTAACAAAGTTTAAAAAAATACAGGATAAAACTAAGACAAAAGTACATTAACACCTACCAGAAAAAGTAGCTCCTTAAAGAAAGATAACAAAATCCAGACACCCAACAACATAAAACGGACAAAGTCAACATTCCATCATAACTATTGGAAAAAAACAATAGCCATTTTTTCTCAATTTCATAAAATATATCAACCCGCAAAGCCAAATTCAATGACACCAAAGCAGGATAAACACAGACAAAGGGGCAGGTGGGGGGCGGGGGGCGGGGAGGAAACGGTGAAAAAGAAATATTTAAAGCAGAGGAAAATTACAGAAGAATAAAGGCAAAAAGTCTACAGACTTCTCATCAAAAACAGTGCAACCTAGAACAAAAGGGAATGACATACTTAAAATGTTGAAAATACCTGAAAGGAAAAAATCAATCTAGAAGTCTATACTCAGCAAAAAGATCTTTAAACAATTAATGCAAAATACAAACTTTTTCAAACAAACAAACAAACAAACAAACACAGAGAAGTCATTTCCAAGAAAACTGCATTGCAAGAAATGTTAAAGAAAATTCTTCAAAAAGAATTCCTTTTTGAAGAAATTCTACTTTTTTTCTTTGCTACTTCTTTCCTATGATTACTTCTTGCTACTTTGCCTGATATTTCTATTTCTCCTACTTCAAAAAGTAGGAGAAAACTAATATAAATGAAAATGGAAATCTATACAAAGGAATGAAGAGTACCAGAATCAGTAAATAGATGAATATTTACATTAAAAATTTATTTTTCATTTGTAATTATTTTTTAATTATCACTGGAAGGCTGAAAGGAAGTCCAAACCTAGGGATTATTTCTTTGAGTTGAAGTTTTGCTACCTCAGGTGGCTTCCCAGGTCTAGTGGGGTGTGCTTCTACCCATCCAGACATGTCTACAAAAACTAATAAAAATGTAGTTTCCTATGCATGTAGGTGCCTGTAAAGTCCTTTCATTGTAAAATTTCTTTAAAATTTAAAAACATTTTAAAAGTGTAGTAGACGACTTTAGGAAAAAAGTCAATGCATTGTGGGCTTTATTAACATGTACAAGTAAAACAGATGACAATCACAGCACAAATTATAAAGAGATATGAAAGTATATTACATGTTATGGGATATAAATCTTTTTAAGGTAACCTGTGGTAAGTTACAGATGTATATTATAAATCCTAGAGAAACCAGTACCAAAAAGATAAAATAAAAAATCAATTTTGGAGATAAAATGGAAAAGTAAAAATTACTTCAGTAGTCTGGAAGAAGGCTAAAAAGGGGAAAAATTATATAAAACACATGGAGCCCAAAAAAAATAGCAAAATGATCGAATAAAACCCAACTATTAAATATAATTGGCCTAAAAACCTCAAAGTAAGGGCAGAAATCATGAGGCTGGATAAAAATAAAATCCAACTATATGCTTGCAGTCTGGATGAAACATATTCCAAATATACAGGCACAAGTAAGGTTAAATAATAAAAGGATGGAAAAAGATATGGCATGCAAATGTGAGTAATGAAAATGTAGAAGTGTGGCTATATGAATATCAGGCAAAGTAGACTTCAGAAAGAAATATTATCAGATATAAGTAGGTGCATTACATAATGATAAAAGTGTCAATTTACCAAGAAGACTTGTCAGTTGAAGAAGAAATCATAACTTGTTAGAATGGCAACTTGAACTCAACTAAAGCTACATTTCTTTTTTGTTATTGTTTTAGCAGAGAATGAATAAACAAGCAATGCAAAAACTGTCGCAGGGATGGCCAACCTTTGGCATCTCTGGGCCACACTGGAAGAAGAAGCATTGCCTTGGCCCACACATTAAATACATTGTGAAACATAATTACAAAAAAGTCACATAATGTTTTAAGTAAATTTACGATTTTGTGTTGGGCCACATTCATAGCCATGCTGGGCTGCACACGGCCTGCGGGCCTAGGTTGGACACCATTGCACAGGAAGTCAAGGATTCACGATGGTATAATTGGATGTGGTCATGTAAGATCGCCCTTGTCATTTACATAGGTTTGCCTATATCAATTCTGTGGCCTCAGTGGCCCATGTTGACTAAAGAACTGTAGACCTGCTCCATTTTATACTATTTTAGGAAAAAAATGTGTATTAGTGGGAAAGCTAGAAGGTATTAAAGGATCTATCACCTCATCATAAGAGAATGTTATTACATTTTGTCTCATTCCCTGATTATCCACCTGGCCTTCCGGGAATGTCAGTTTATCGGGGCCAGCCATGGCCTTCCACAGCAGGGACCAAATCTGCCTTATTCATTATGTCACTCCTTAGCATCAAGCAGAATACCTGTCTGGCAAATTTTTTTAAAAGATGTTATTTATTTGTTTATTTTTCAGAGAGTGGAAGGGAGGGAGAAAGAAGGAGAGAAACATCAGTGTGTGATGGCCTCTCCAGTGCCTCCTACTAGGGACCTGGCCCACAACCCAGGCATGTACCAGTGACCCTTTGGTTCACAGGCTGGCACTCAATCCACTGAGCCACACCAGCCAGGGCCCTATCTGGCAAATTTTGAGAGCTCAGTACATGCTTACTGAGTAAATGAATGAGAACCCCATATGCCAGTCATGGAAGAAAGCTTTTAGGTTCCTATTCACTTTTTATTGTATTATGAGGCCCATGTTCTCTGCAGGCCCTAGAGGAGACAAAACTTAGATTCCCGGAGAGTCCAAGGGCGCAGAACACTGAGTTCTTTGTAGAGACGACCTACCTCAACCGAACAAAGACGACTTTTCAAAAATGTCTTTTGCCTACATCACATACCTCCCATCACCTACTTCCCCAGACACGAAAACGTGCCAAATCTGTAACATACCTTCTTTCTTTTTTGAAAAATGCAAAACAAAGGGAGGCTTCCAGTTAAAGATGCCAGATTGACTACACATGTTGAATTCTGCTCCCTTTACTAATTTCCCAAAAATGGCAGTGTAAGAATATTTCAAAAAGGCAAGAACCCACAATGACAAAGGAGAGAAACAGGAGAGAAAATGACGACCACCAAAATTTGATGGGCAGAAGGCACAGACGGATGAGTAGTAACTCTCCTGGTAGACTTGGAAAGATAACACCTGAGTAGCCATGGGGAAAATTCAGAAACACAACAATTACCCTGCAGAGACCCAGTAAAGTTCAGCAAGTGGCAGCACCGGGTATTTCTAAAAGTTGGACTAGAAAGTAAGGCTACAAACAGCAGGATGGTTGAAAGCCAGGTGGGAAGTAGATAAACCTTCATGGATCCTCATCATGAGCAATCAGGGTACTACTGCTCCCACCCCCTGGAAGCAGGCTACAGCTCACCCTCAGACAGAGTGGGGGACCAGGCCCACCTAAGGGCAGGGGCATGTTGAGAAGAACAGAGAGACAGTAAGGACCTGCCTTTCTTGCAAGTCAGCGCTAACGATCTTTTCCCCAGTTTAACTCCCAGTGCTCTTGGCTGCCAGGTTTATACCCTGAATATTCGTTCTAGGGGAATCTGAGCAGAACAACAACAAAAAAGACTTAAGGCTAGTTGGGAGGGCAGAAGGTACAGAAAGGACAGGACAGCCAGGTCATTTGGGTCTTAAGAGGATTAAAATTACAGAATAGAAGTAAAGCTCATTTTTTATCATCAACAGTGGCAACTGCTATAATTATCATCATTATCATTATCTTAGAAAACATAGTAACTTAGAAAATATTTACTGTAAGCCCCCTATCTTAGAGTTTTTCTAGGCAGGTAGGAGCCTCCAAATTCTGGGAGAAATACAGGGAAAGTGTCACCAAGATTCCAGTCACACTGCTTAGACCATGAAGGAGCCTTAGGAAGAACAAGAACTTTTGACTTCCCTGCTTCTATCCAGAGCAAGACACACATCAAAAGCATATGTCTGCTGAGTTCCAGAGGCCTGATCATTATCACGTACTTCTCCAGCAAGATTTCATACAAAACACAGTCAGCACCATTGCATTCTTTATATGCACTGATATTGTGAGACTCCCACTTTCAAGAGAAACCTTTTGTTCTCTGCTTGGAGAAGGCAGAACCTGGAGCATCTCAACTGAACGAACAAACGAGCTAGTGAATAACAGAATAATTAGAGCTGAGTGCGGGGATAAATTACAAAATATTCCTGGCTGCAGCCTTCAGTGCATCCAGACCTATGATGCCTCTGTTTTTCCAAGCCATAAAACAGACTGAAGGTACTGCTCCTGGGGAGACAGGACTTGGAATGGATGGCTAACTGTATCAACAAAGAGACCAAGAAGGTCAGTCTTATTTCTGAAGCAATACCACGGCACCAATCAGAGCTGCTTCTGTGAAAGAGCTGTCAGATTTCAGGCTTGTTACTATTGACTCTGTACTTCATCAAGACTTGCTGACAGGTCCATGACAGACTGAAATAATGTATGCAATGATGCAACGCAGGGCAATATTAAGTTGCCCTTTCAGTTAGACTTGCCAATAACATGGTTCGAATGCGGCCATGACAATGTGGGGAGCATGAAAGAACTGAATAAATAATCAAGTTCACAAGGTTTTCCCAGGCCCCCAAGAGAAAGAGATCTGAGAGTCAGAACACAAAAGATCCTGAAATTGCTGCCAATGCATTCCAAGATGTTGGTCAAGTCCTTCTACTTGTGGATTAGGATTTATGTCCTGAGAAATAAGGATGATAATTTCAGGCCATCGGAGACAAGTGGGGAAAACAAAGGAAAAGCGAGGGTAACTAGGGACAGCTTACTGAGCCCCTGTAACACACCAGACACTATGCCTAGTACTCTTATGTAGGTTATTGCAACTGCTCCCACGACTGGTAAGGACACTATCAGTAACCCCACTTGCTAGAGAAAACACTGAGGCTCAGAAAGCGTGGTTAACTCACTTGAGGCCATGGCACTAGGAAGGAGCAAAGCAGAGGTTCTAACCTCAGTCTGATCAATTAAAAGCCTACACTTGTTAACTTGCTTATTCAAACCCATTCATAAAAAAGATTTTCACAAACCACTGCAAAGGCCAATTAGTACATGCGACAGAGTGTAATGAATTTCAGATATCTGTTCTCTGTGCTTATCTTGTCTGTTATCTTCTTTTTTTAATAAAGAAAAACTGAGAAATTTTTTAAAAATAAGAAACAGATGCGGAGCTCAAAAAAGCAGAGCCCTAGGGAACCAATAAGTAGCTGCAGGAGGTTTCCTATGAGGATGTTCAGGAGACACAGACCACAGGCCAGAACATAGGGACAGCAATGAGATGCTCCCTTCAGGTGGGAAGATTAAGACTGCTTCTGAGAGTTCAGCTGTAAAGTCAACCCATAATGAACAAGAGTAGAAATGTGCAAAATTATCATAAAAATACAAAATGAGGTCCTGGGCATTTAGAGTTCCCAGTAACCAGACTGAAGGCATTAAGATGTCTAAAGAAAGAATCTGTCAGGTAGATGGGTGGTTAGTCTGCAAGGGAGCAGAGGCAAGTGTCAGTGGGGAGAGGGAAGAATTTTCCAGGTGGGAAGGAACACATGTGCGAAGAGCTGGAAGTGGGAGACAGCGTGGTTCAAGCACATCTCAGTGAGAGCCTCTCCATGCAAACTTCAACAGCTAAGTGGGGTCCCTAAGTGAGGAAAAGAAACAGAACCATTCGCTCCCTCCCTCCATCACTCAGTCACTCAACAAAGATTTAGTAAGCTCTTATCTTGTACGAAGTACAGATATTGTCTCTCCCTTTGTGGAGTTTAGAATTACTGGAAGAGTGAAATTCATGGAGCTTGCTTAAATTTCTAATAAATACTGGAAGCGTTAAGTATAATACAGAAGTATTACAGGTGTCCTAGTGCTTTTGGGACCAAAAGGCATGAAGAAAGACAACAAGGTATACCTTGCCTTAGAGTCTTTCGCTAAGGGGCCAAGTGTCCCCACTGAGCATCAGTCCACTCCCTCGGTTTTCAACAGCAGACTGTAAGGCTAACGGCCATTAAAATGGGGTGGCCTTTTGACAGGTACATCCTCAGACCTTGCCCACGCAGAACCCTGCCTCGTTGGCCTCTGCCTTCGCTCCTGCTCCTGCTCCATCCTAGTGATGTGGGATTTCTGACTCAATGATGTTACGCTTATCCTGACTTCTTGGGCAGGAGGTTTAATCTCAGCCTTTTGGCTCTAGCCATGTAAAAACTCACCAGTGGCGTACCTTCTAGTTCTTCTAAACCCCCTGGCTTCAGGGTCTCATACCCTGTTGCTGGCTTCCTTGGCAAGGTCTAACCCCTCCTCGTACATGAGGTTACTGAAACCAAGACCTAGTCACAGCCACATAGCTGTGTCCCAGTGCAACGCAGAAGAGACCGAAGACATCTGCATCTCCCCCAGCGTAACTCAGAAAGGGGAATATTCCCAAACATTTTGTAAACTCCAGCATTCAAACATCTCTTCCAGGGTCAAATCATTTTGGCCTAACCTATTAGAAAATGACATTATATATGAACAAGGACGGACAAGTGGTGTCTACACAGTTCTTTCCTCCCAACATTCTTCAGGCCTAATAGCACCCAGAACTTAGCCATCTGTTAAACTGAGCACTGGCCTGATCCAAAGTTATTTAAAGTGTACATATCAGTAAGCCTAGGATCTAATGCTACAGACAAGAAATACATGAAAAGAGCAAAGCTATTCTAAAGCACCTAGCTAGGGGTGGGAAAGCAAGGAAAATAGAATTATATTAATACATGGCCATTCGTGGCTGCTGTGCCTTAGATAATGTAAGATTCCTGGCAGAGGATGAGAAAGGGGCAGATTGAAACAGATCCTCCCAGCTGGCCCAGAGAGTTCCCATTCTGCTTGGCTATTGGGCTATTTTATGATTAGCATCTGGCCTCTGGTACATCCAACAAACAGCAACTTAACTTGAAAATACTCTTCAATATAAATAAACTTTTTAAAAACTAATCTTTTCTTGATAAGCTAGGACTAGCTTTACAAATTGTGCTAATAATAACAATGATACGCTACAGTTTAGCACAGCACCGAGCATGCTACAGGCACTCAACAAATATTCTTTACCTTTATCTTTTATGAGATATTGACACCAGCAAGAGGTATTGAAAGGAACAGTGATTTCCCTCACACTACACATGCCAAACTGCTACGTTTGAACTTGCCCAGGGATACCACCTGCAGGCACTGGATTCTTGTAACCCCTGAGAATATTTAGCAGACCTTATGGCTCTAGTTCTCTTGCTCTACCAATCTTGGCTGCGTCTCTAAACACAGTGCCACTGCTCTCCTCTAGTGCAAAATGCACAAGCACTGGCAGGATCCTTTCCCTCACCCTGTTCTCCCTCCTGCAGGACTCACGGCGCTCCAGGCGGCCAAGGGCAACATTATGATGGTGGCCACAATGATGCGTGGCAGTCACCATGATGGTATTAGTGGCCTTCTCAGTTATGACATCAGCTATTCCAGCACCCAAAGAGCTTACTTATCTCTCAGAGCTGAGAGCTTTAACATATCTCTCTAGCACAAAGGGAAGGAAGCCAGATTAAGACTTTTCAAACAAGGCAAAGAGGAGAAAACGTCAAAAGAAAGAGCTGGTGAACCACAAGTATAGACCTGAAGTCTTCAAAACTTACAAGATATCTTGTCTCTAAAAAAAGGAAGGAAAGAAAAAGAAGAAATGGAAATAGAAAAGAAAAAGGGACAAAAATGGTCTAAAAACTAGGTTGTCAAGGGGTGAATAGGCAGAGTACAGAGGAGTTTTAGGGAAGAGGAACTACCCCTCATGACACTGTCATGGTGGGTACATGTCATACGTTTGCCCAAACCCACAGAGTTCACAACATCGAGAGTAAACCACAGTTTACATTAAGGACTTCGGGTGACACTGACGTGTCAGTGCAGACTCATCGATTTCAGCAAAGGCACCACTCTGGTGGGGGGTGTTGATCAGAGGGAAGGCTACGCACGCATGAGGGAAGGGGGTACATGGGAAAGCCCTGCACCTTGCCCTTGCTTTTGTTGTGAAGCTAAAACTGCTCTAAAAAAATCATTTATTGAAAACAACAACAAAAGACTTGGTTCTCAATGTCCTACAGAAATTAAAATCCAGAAACTAACTGGCAGAAATACTACATCAGCTCTTCTGAAGGAAGATACAGTCAGAATTGCTATTAATGTCAAGAGCACAGCAATACTATGTTCTGTTGATGGTAGCAATGTAGATGTTCTGGTTTTGTTACTGCATTATAAGTTATGCAATATGTACCTCTCTGTCATTTCTTTGGAACTTCCTGTGAATATACAATTATTTCAAAATTAAAAGTTTTTTTTAAAGTAAAAAAAAAAAAAGAATACAGCAATTTTATAACTTAGCCATTTAAGCCATTCTTAGTAAGTATCATCTCTCTCACCTCAAAAAATTCTTAGCCTCTCAGGGGAATGGGGTACCCTAAGATCACCTAGCAAATATGGGGAGAGCCAGTGTTTGACCCTAAATGGCTTCAGAGCCCATGTCCTTAACTACTATAAACACTGCCTCCAGGAGCACACCCTCTGCACAACATAGGGATTTCACCAGTCACATTTAAGGTATTTAAGAGGAACAACAGAGGAAGAGGTGAATTCTACCTGGGAATATTAAGGAAGTCTCTTTGTGAGGAGTAGTTTGAGCTGTGAGTGCTGAACTAGGAGTTAGAGTCCACCAGGTGGCCAGAGGTTGTATAGGAGTTATTTCAGGCAGAGTGCCTGCACCAAGGCACTCAGTTCAAGTCCAACCCCACCTCCAGGCGTAAGATGGAACAGCTCACCACGTAGGACTTGTCCAGACTTTTGACTTCACTGTTGCCTTGAGGAAGGCACTGCTGAACGTTTGCAGTGAAGGTTTTAGATCAGACAGTGATGCCATCATTCACTAGCGAGTGAGAGAACCCCCCTGCACTTCATTTTCTTCATCTGTTACGGAGTGTAACAGCAGTACTTACCTCATAAATTCAGTGAATTAACTCATATAAAACATGTAGCACACTGCCTGTTATACAGCACATGCTTGATAAAAGATGACTATTTTTGTTCTCGTTTCCACCAGCAACATCGACACCACCATCACGACGCCATCATCATCCTCCCATACTTACCTCTGATAAAGAAAATACTGGTGAAAGAGAATTACCCAAATGAAAACTTGCTTTCAGACAGCGCTAAAAACACTCCAGAAAAATCAGGTGGGCTTTCAGCTCTAACGGGATGGCCATTATCTGAACTAAATGAAATAATGGCAGAAGTAACCCAGCTCAGCCTTGCTCAACTCAACATAAAATTAAGTTCAAAGACAAATTTCAGGTTCATATCTGGAACTTGCACACCAATCCTGGGCCCAAACTGCACCCCCTCTGCAATCCTGGGGCAAAACCACTCAGAACACTCTATCCATCCACGGAGTGACTCATTATTGCCCAAACTTATTTTTGCCAGCTCTCAGCGTGGCACCACAGAGACACTGAGGTGAGTGCTCCGTCCCCTCCCCTGAATGAAGCCAACCTCTTCAATCTCAACAAAAGAACAACACTGGAGAATAATGTTTCTGAGAATTTCAAATTCATGAAGGCAGTTGTGCCTAATTTATGGTCTTATTTAAATAAAAGCACACAAGTTTCCTTTTTAAATTTCAATTTAATAAAATATATTGAGTGGCTATGAAGTGTAAATTCAGTACGAGGTGTCAGGAGCATAGAAATAAAACATGAGCTCCGGCCCTCTCAGTGCACTGGAGGAGAGAAAACAACTCCATCGGTCACTGCAGTGTGAGACCTAGTAAGTGGCCTTGACGAAATACAAACTATGGAGCAACGAGTCATAGAAAGACAGCATGTACCTGGACCATCAAGTATTAGGAGAAGATTTAAGGAAAAAGTAGATTGTAAGATAGGCATTAAAAATTCGTAAGTGTGACAAACATTAGAAACAAAGACACAGAATAGGAATATTTGCATCATGCCTGGGAACAGCGAATGGCCTCGTTTAACCTGAGCAAAGGCAGGTGTTAGGAGGTAATGAGAACGAACACTTGAAAGTTGGCTGGGATCATGTAAGTAACCCAGTATGTAAATCACTCAGTGTGAATCAAAAGATATTTATTCTCCTTGAGTCAAAATAAATTCATTTCCTAATTATTTCCCCCCTCTACTGGAATAAATAAAACCAAATTCATTATGGTATTATTTTCTAACAGAATTCCTAATATTGAAAAGTTGCAATTTAGCCAATTATCTGATAGCTGCCACCCACATGCAAAACCCTTGGCTTCCTATTCATACAAATGCATCCAGAGAGGACAGTATGCATTTGATTGCCTGCTGGAAGAACAGCTAATGGGATGGACTTGGCACTTTCAGAAAGGGTTTAAAAAAGTTGTCACAATAGATATCTGACTCTGAAAGATCTTTCCAAACCAGAGAAGGAGAAAACACCAATGTCAGCCATTAAAAAAAAAAAAAACCACAACAAACTATGATATGCCTCAACCTTAGAGATAGCCACTTCTGCAGAATTTGCAGAATCTGGATCATAAATAAAATGAAGGAGGAAGTGAATAAGTTTCAAACTGGTAGCTCTCTCTCAAGCAAACAAAAAGTATGTTTTAGGATGCTATGTGGTATTGAAGGGGCAATGGCTTTGGACATAGGCAGGCCTAGATTTCAATCCCAGCTTTGCCACCTGCTATGTGATCAGGCTTGGGCAACTCTCTAGTCCGTTCCATTTTCTCACATCTAAGGCACCAGCAATGACATTGAACTTAAAAACCCCGTTGTAAGAACACATATACTGTAAAGCACCCCCAGCACAGCAACAGACCCAAACAGAACCTCAATAAATACTACCTATTATTAGCAGCCCTCACGCCTTCTTCAGCTTAACTCACCACGTTTAAACATTCACACACACAGGTACTTCAACCTTCTCCTGAAATCTGCCCATCACACTGTGTAGAAAATCTCCATGTTAAACAGTCTATTCTGAAACCCCAAGATGTCTCCCCGACTGGTGTGGAGAACATGTGGGAAGGGTCGATTTTGTATCATTGCACAATTCTCTTGTCAGCCTATAAACTGGCTCAGATTCCCTGCAAACAGAGTTAGTTCCCTCAAGCATTATACCACTCTAGATTGAGAATGGGTCTGATATATCCATGTTTTCTGTGACATTTACACAGAAACTCTAAACCAGAACACTTTAAATTAAGTGTCTACCTTCATAGTGGTCCATTCATGTAATCACTGCAGAGCCATATATGTACACAGACATCATCTCCAGAGCAAGCCACACTTGATGCATGTATCACATCAGTGTTAACGTACTCATATACCAAGTATCTCTCTAACATCTCCCCCAAAACAGTCACTAGATCGATCGATCACCTAGGAACATGGGGCAAATATGTCCTCAGGCACCACATGACATGGGTACATGAAATGTCATTACACCCTTCTCTTTACTGTTGTGTGACCTTTGAAATTTTCCAAAATAAAAAGTAAAAACAAATAAAAGAGGATTTAATGGCACGGAGGTCACTAACATGTTGACTTCAGTGACGGTCTATTGGAATGCCCATTTTATGCCAGTCACAGAAGGAAATACAGGCATGCTATCCTCACTTCTGAACTCAGGAGGGAGGGAGGGAGAGAGGCCAGTATTTAACCTGTAATTATGTAAATACAATTGTCTTAAGTGGGAAAAGTACAGAGTATCATGAAATGATATGATAAGAGGGGCTGAATTTACTCTGAAGGGGTCTGGGACCGACTGCTTGGGAAAGTGACATTTAAGTGGAAACCTACAGAATAGACAAGGATTGCCCAGGGACGAGGGAGGAAGAGAGAGGACAGTGCTCCAACCCGGAGGACACCACAGTGATCCAAGGGAGAAATGGAGTCAGCTCTCAGCCCAGCATCCTGTTACGCATTTTTGACATAGCCGATTTTTGCCTCCAATAGACCTGGTAAGAAGAAATGGAATTAAACTGAGTAATTAAGTCCAAGTTGCACAGCCAGAATTATTCCCTAATACTAGCAACTACAATTTTTCTTCCAGATCCTCTTCAACAAATATCAGTTGCATAGCTTTTTGTAACTCCCTATAAATGTGTATAAAGCAAGAGGTGTACACAGGAGGTAGTTGTGTTGGTGAGATTAGGAACCAAGTTATCAAACACTTGTATTTGCTAAAAAAGCGAGGTTTTTTGTGCCTTCCTTAGGTTTTAATAAGGTACAGAAGACCTGAGGATGAGTTTAGTAAGCTATCTCTGGACCTTACCATGACTGAGAACGGGCCAGCTGAGAGGGCGCAGACTGTGCCCTGAGCTAGTGGCCAGCCTGTAGAGAGAGCTCCAGGATGGGGTGGGCATGGTTATCATTATTAGGACAATAGTAGGTTCACCTCCGCCCCCACACTTAACCCTCCTTGGTTGAATCTCTGTATGGAGCTGGCTCCCAAACACTGGTGGTCATCACAGGTATCTTCGCACATAAAAGAAATTAAAACACAGGGCTCCTTTTCAAACAACAGAACTCTGCTCCCCAGACCCCCTGCCACACCTCCGAGAGCCGTGAAGAAGAGGAGAAGCTACCAAGGAGGGGGAATCACAAGGACTTGGGGAGAGACTGGGCGTGGAAGGTGAGGGAGAGCAAAGCCTCCAGGATGACATCCTGGGTTCTGGATCCCACTTCAAAGACAGAAACCAATGTCCAAAGCTCCTCATGTGGCCTCCTCGGCTCTAATTAGCAAGGGGTCAGGGAAATGAGAGCCTGTGGTGTGGCATCATGGATAGTTTGGACAGAGCTTGTAAACACCCACCTCCCGTCCAGTTTCTCCTAACCTTTCTCCAAGGACAGTGGCCTTAGGCAGCAGTAAACAGAGATCACCCCCAGAGTGCTAATTTTAGTCCCAGTTACAACAGTAACAGCCAAAGTTCTTCCCTTGCCTGGGTTGTGACGAGACAACCTCAGGGCTCCTCACCCCTGTCCTTCAACTTCTCTCAGTCACCAGATAAAGGCAGGCATCTATGAAGAGCCAGTGCCTGCCTGTACAGGGAAAGCTTATCCTGGTGAGACTCCCCAGACAAGGGAGGTGGGATAACAGCAGATTCAGGAGTGCTGCATTCAGCCAGTAACTTATTTTCTTGACACACATTTTTTTAGCACTTACCACCTAACAGGCCCAGCAGCAGATCCCAGGCTCATGGAGATGAGTAACATGGACAGGATGCCATTCTTGGGGGCAGGGACATAAGAGCCAGAAATCAGATGGTAAATCCCAAAAACAACTATATAATGACAATTGCGCAATGCAATGAAGGGCACTTGAGGGGGACTTAGGCTAGTCCAGAGGCTTGGGGAAAGATTCCTGGGGAGGGAGTGTTTAAGTTAAAACTTGAAGGAAAATGAGGGCTGTGGGAAGAGAACATGAAAAAGGGCTGGGATGGGGCAGAGCGCAGCTTGACCGAGGGGCAGTCAAGTCAGTGTGGCTCAGGCTGCAGGGGAGGGTGCGCAGAGGACTGTGGGAGATGAGGCCAGAGGAGCCACAGGGGCCAGACGTCAAGTTCTGTAGCCTAGTCAAGCGCTGGGGTTTCTGACGGCAGCAGGGAAGCAATGACGGGGTTTCCAGCAAGATCTGTCACAGTCAGTTCGAATCCCAACTGTGCCCCTTGTTACCTCTGTGGCCTGAGGTGAGCCATCTTCACTCTGACTCTGAACCTACCCGGTAACGTGCTCTCCTCCCCTGGGGCGCCTCGCGGACTGTGTGTTGTCGTGTATAATGCACTCCTGTGTGTAACACGCACCCACATTTTTGGCTCAGAATTTCAGGGAAAAAAATCTTTTGTTTTAATTTTTTAATTCTATTTATTTATTTATTTACTTACTTACTTATATTTAGAAACAAAGCCGATTATCATATTCCAAGGTAGAATTTTGCGTATGGATATTGTTTTTGCTTTCTGGAGTTAAACTTTTAATGCATAAACAGAAATAAAAGAATAAAAAACATTTATATAGATATAGAATTAGTACTACCCATGTAAAATGCACATCCTTATTTTCCCCTCAAAAATTTGAGTAAAAAAGTGTGCATTATACATGGCACAATACGGTGATTAACAAATATCTCTTTACCGTGAGTCTACTTTGTTGTGGCCACTGTATCAGACAATAGGATACAGCAGTGAACAAGACAAGTCCTTGTACTACAGGAGCTTACATTCTAGCAAGGGTGGCAGACAGATGTGCTACGGAGCAAACAGTGTCCAGGAACTAAATAAGCTAGGAGGCTACCTTTGGGCAGGGTAGGCAGAGAGACCTCCAAGGAGATGACATTGGAACTGAGGCCTGAGGAACTAGAAAGGTCCTTCATAATATGGAGGGACATGGGCAAAGGAAAGAGTGGCCATAAGGCCTGGGGGTGGCAAGGGGCTTGCCACCTGAGCAAGACCTGGGCAGACAGCATAAGGAGGAGGGCTCAGCTGGCAAGGGAGGTGGAACCCAGATGGCACAGGGCCCCGTGGAGCAGGACATTACTACACAAACAACTGGCGGTGCTCTGGTGAGTGACATGATCTCTGCTACACTGCAGGATCACTCGGGCTGCCATGTGGTGGAGGGACAGGACGGGGGCAGAGTGGAAGGAGTGAGATCTACAGCACCATTACATTTTATTGTTTGCCTTGGGTAAGTTACACTTCCTCTTTGTTAACTTTCCCCATCCATAATACAGGGGCAAAAATATCCCCTCTCATCCTGGGCTGTTGTGAGGACTGAACACAGCTGTCATAGGACATACAACAGTGCTCGGCTGAGCTCTCAATGCATCTTAGCTATTCTCATGGTCTCACGATGCAGTTCCCGTGCATCTCGGCTACTGGACTCCGAGCTCCCTGTTTTTACCTGCCCGGCACCCTTCCCAGTGCTTATCCCAGGTACCCTTTTAAATGAGGACTTGCAATTTGTTGCCTAAAGACCTACTGGCTGAAAGGCATACTTTGTTTGCCTGATGTGGAGACTTTGAAATATACGACTGTGGTATTTTAGGCAGAACATGCCCTCCTCAGTTCCCTGGGTTGCTCCCCACCCCTGTCTTGGCTCCTACCCGCACGAGTCCTACAGGTACACTACCCTACAGGCACTCAAATCTGTAAGTCCTAATAAACACTGGGTGAACTGTTAAAAATGTGATTGCTTGGAATGCCTGTCACAAATATAAGGGACACGAAAACCCATAATATCCCTCCACTCTCTTCTCCAGCACCCACTGGAGCAATGGTCTGATTTTCCAACTTTGGTCATGCACCACATATTTACTGAATACCTTTTCAGTAACTGGAAAAAGGGAACTGGGGGAAAAAGACACAGATTCTGCCCTAACTGAACTTATAACCCCAATGCCCAGGAACAAGATGCTATAGTCTTTTCAGGTGCAAAGGTGAACCAATAGGAGAGCAAGCTCAGGAGTCTAGAGCCTTTTGTACAGATTACCTTATTCTGCTCTTACAATAGCTCTGTGGGGGTAGTTTAGACAAGTAGTCACTCTGTTTTGCAGATAAACAAATGAAGGGCTAAAGAAGCTAAGTATATCCCCCAAAGTGACATAAGTAAAATAAATAGTGGATCTTGAATTCCTGTCTCTTTTCATCAATGATGGCAATGCAAGCAAAATAAGGTTTAACCCCATTTTTGGAATAACCTATAAAGTTTTCTTGCAACATGCTATAGGCCTGAGGATAATAAAGGCGAAAATGATATCCAGGGCTGACCACCATGTGGGCAACATCATTTAGAAAGGCCTAAACGGCAGAAAAACAATGATAAAGGGGTCTGGCAAAAAATGAGAGACTTGGGTTGCCAACAGACTTCTCGGGTTCCATGTGTCACCAGTGACAGCTGGAAAAAGAAAAGAGAAATTAGGGAACAGAACATGGCCCCTGTTTGCTAGGAGATTTACAAAAGCGTATTTTTGGTTACGGCAATAAGATTTTGCCAGACAGTGCCATGCCACACAGCAGGTCTGTGCCTCCAGAGAGACCCTCCCCGGTACCCCCCAGGAAGGCCTGGCCATCTCGGAAAGATGACCACAGCCACCTGCTCAGGCAGCCTGCATGCAGAGCAAACCCCCTCTCTGTGCTCGACACACTCAGAGGCCTGGAAAATGCACCATCACCCTTGAGAAATCCAGCGCCTGACCAGTCCTGAGGATGTCCTTTCTCAATGTAAGCACTACTTACGGCTCCTTGGCCATCATTTAATCAAAATCAGTGGTTCTTTCTTTTGTATTTTATTTAATCTTTACTGCATTTTCCCCTTATCTTTTAGTCCTCTTACACCCCTCTCATCACACTGTTGTCCCCCACAGTGTTGTCCCCAACTGTTCACCAGCCCCCTTTATCATTATTTTCCAGCAATCACCACATTGTTACACTGTTGTCTGTGTCCATGAGTCCTTTTGCCTTTTTGCTCAATCCCTCCATCTCCTCACCTTCTACCACCGCTGCTAGCTGTCATCTGCTCTCCACCTATGAATCTGTCCCCACTTTCCTTGTTAGTTCAGTTTGTTCATTAGATTCCACATGTGAGTGAGATTATATGGTATTTGTCTTTCTCTGACTGACTCATTTCACTTAGCATAATGCTCTTCAGGTCCATCCATACTACCATAAAAGGTAAAATTTTCTTCTTTTTTATGGCTGAACAGTATTCTATTGTGTAAATGTCCCACAATTGCTTTATCCACTCCTCTACTGATGGACATTCGGGCTGCTTCAATATCTTGGTGATTGTAAATAACGCTGCAATGAACATAGGGGTGCTTCTGTTCTTTCCAATTAGTGTTTCAGGTTCTTTCGGATATATTACCAGATGTGAGATTGCTGGGTCAAAAGGCAGATCTATTTTTAATTTTTTTCAGCTATCTCCATACTGCTTTCCACAGTGGCTGCACCAGTCTGCATTTCCACCAACAGTGCAAAAGGGTTCCCCTTTCTCCACATCCTCACCAGCACTTGTTGTTTGTTGATTTACTGATGATAGACAGCCATTCTGACAGGTGTGAGATGATATTTCGTTGTGGTTTTAATTTGCATTTCTCTGATGGTTAGTGACATCGATCATCTTTTCATATGTCTATTGGCCATCTGGATATCCTCTTAGGAGAAGTGTCTGTTCAGGTCCTCTGCCCATTTTTTAATTGGGTTGTTGGTTTTTTTGGTGTTGAGTTTTGTAAGTACTTTGTAAATCTTGGATATTAACCCCTTATTGTTC
This sequence comes from Glossophaga mutica, assembly GCA_039655065.1. Lineage (NCBI taxonomy): Eukaryota > Metazoa > Chordata > Mammalia > Chiroptera > Phyllostomidae > Glossophaga > Glossophaga mutica. Next base: position 41,999,930 of record CM077307.1, on the reverse strand, counting down.
TCCGATTCTGTGGGTTGTCTTTTTATTTTGTTGATCATTTCCTTTGCTGTGAAAAAGCTTTTTAGTTTGATGCAGTCCCATTTGTTTGTGCTTCCTTTTATTTCCCTTCCCTGAGGAGATATATCCAATAAAAAATTGCTACAAGCAATATCTGAGATTTTGCTGCCTATGTTTTCTTCTAAGATTTTTATGGTTTCCAGTCTAACATTTAAGTCTTTGATCCATTTTGAATTCATTCTTGTGTGTGGCGGACAGACACATGCAGAAAAATGAAACCAGACCACCTTCTTACACCATACGCAAGTGGTTCTTAACCAGGGGGATTCTGCTCCCAGGGGAAAGCTGGCCATGACTAGAGACAGTTGTGGTCACCCTGATTGGCAGGGGGATGGGTATGCTACTGGCATCCAGGGTCGAGGTGCCAAAGATGGTGTTAATCAGTCCACAATGCACAACAGGACAGCCCCACAACAAAGAATTATCTGACACAAAATGTCAAGCATGCCAAGGTTTACAAACCCAACTTAGATGTCTAAAATACATACTGGTTACTTACCACATGTCTGACCTACGAACACCAAGGTGAACTAGGTAAACCCTTTTTCTCGAGGAGTTCCGAATCTAGTGGGAAGATGATCATGTGTAAAGAAACGGCTGTCGGTCAGTGTGACTGGAGTGGAAACCTCCCGCTGCCTTGTGCTGGGCTCTGGCGTAAGAGGGCTCTGGGTTCAGTTGCTACCTTTGTCATCTACTTATTACCTGCGTGACGTTGATCAGGTCACTCAACCTTTCAGTCTCTTCTGAAACTGTGAATGAAACTATGATGCCACTTCCACTCCTACTGCAGTTTCCACTTTTCCTACCACTATTACAACTTTCCTAGAGACCTACCACCACCACCACCGCCACCACCGCCACTGCTGCTGCAACTAGAGTACTAGACAGCCAGCAGGCACAAGGACTGGCAAGCAGAGACATGCACGGCTCCTAGAATGTGCCCCCAAAGAGAGAAGGTATGTCTCTCCTTCATCCATGCCCCACCCTGCTGCCAGGAAGAAGACCATGGCTGAAAGCCAGCTTGGCCCATGGAGACAAGGGCATCCCATCAAGGTTGGCTCAACACAGAAGCCACCTGGGCTCCTGGGGATCTTAAGAAAAGCATCAATCTCTAGACTATCATTTGAAAAAGACAGAAGCCATCTTATTTAAGCCAAACATCATACTATAACCTAATAACACATAAGTATAGCAGTTGATTGGGTATGCCAGTTCAGGCTTTACTAGCAGAAAGAATAGCATATGCAAAAATACAAAGAGTTGAGAAGGAATAAAATTGAAAGAAAACACAGGGATCCATACCTTCTAGCAGGAGGGTGGCGGAGGGGGAGTTGGGAGCATCAGGGAGTAGCTGGGTCACAGTGGGCCTTACATGCCACACTGGCGAGTTAATACTTGAATCCTGTAGGCATGAGATGCTACTGAAGGGTTTCAAATAGACAAGTAACAAAAGATCTACACTTAAAGATATGACTAGATGGAGTATTGGCTTAGTGGAGTTGGGGCATAGAAGAAAAGCAAATTAATTTCAGGGAAAATGAGGTAAGGCTGAGGTGCCTATGAACCAGCAAGCACAGATATCTAATGATGCACTTGCTCTTCAGGCGGGAGCTCAGGACAGACGTGCAGGACAGATATTCAGACCGTGAAGGCATCAGTGACGAGCAGGTGTTTAAATCGTGGGAAGGCATGGCACTGTGTGAGATTCTGATGGCACTGAGGTGTCTGACCAACTGTATTCAGGTCACTCCAATAACAAACGGACAAGCCCATCATCTCCTTTCCACGTGTACTGTGGGCCAGGACACGCACACAGGCCCAAAGTCCCCACACTGGAGAACAGGGGCAGTTGGGCAAGTCAAAAAAGAAAAAGGTTTAAAAGACACAGGACCTTATCCGAAACAATTCTCTTCTCAGACCACAGCCTGTTCCTGAAGGAACCTTGATCTGATCCAATTCCATGTTTGCAGGCAGGGCCCGAGAATAGGTCTGACACTTGCAAAAGCCATCCCTTCTTCAAATGCGAAATATGAGTAAAATGGCTTACTGTCCTGGGTCTTTGCACCACAAAGACAGGAAGCAAATCCCCTCCACAAAGACATGAAACAAATCTCCTTCTAACACCAACCTCCCTGGTGGTTCACACAAAAATGTGCCACAGAAAGCCTTCAGCTAGGGCTTTCAAGGCCCCTGGAGCAACACTTTGTTTTAAATAGAAGTGGGCGTGGACAGTGCTAGGAAAGATCTGCCTGTGGCTACAGTTATCACAGGACAGAAAACGCCAAGTAATTATTTTCTCCCCAATTATGGTTAATTCTCTGCGAGATAATTCTTGGATTTTCTAAAACGGGACCAGAAAATTAGTTATTCACATGAGTGCAAGACTGAAGATCCTAGACCCAGCAGCTCCAGGCCTGGGGTTATTTATGACTTATTACTTCTTAAGGAGAGGAGGGGGCAGGAAGTGAGGTTTTAACTTAGGCACCATTTAGCTAAGTGGAGAGAAAAATCTCCCTTCAGCTCTGAAACAAGATCACGCAGCTATAAAATTTATTGGACACAACGCAGGAAAGGGTGTCGGGTGAAAAGAATCAAAGAACGAACCATGGGCTGAGTTCAGGAGGGTGTAATGAAGCCCGCACCTGTTGTCACTCACTTACTGCCCCAGATCGCCCAGGCAGCTTAGATTTAAACCAGACCAACCTGCGGCTCAGCCCCTTTTACCTATAAACATGGAGTCAAAACCGTGTGTGAGTGTGTGGATGCACGCGTGTGCCCAGGCGTGTGTGCACGGGTGTCTGTGCACATCTGCTGGAGATGAACTGGGAGGGGAGACGAGAGGAGAACGAGACACCGTCGTTGTGAGGCAGAGGCAAGTCAGTGAACCCTAGCAGTCCAGGAGAGGCACACCCCGGGTTCCCTCATGTTGGCAACTTGGGGGTTAGAGTTTCAAATCTGTTTTAAGCAAACCCCTAGAATGAATAGTTTTCATAAAAAGGAAAGCTATAACATCAAGTGAATTGAGATGACTGAAAAGACAGAAACTCACCCAAGGAAAACATTAAGAGGAGAAACTGTTGAACTGCAAAGTAATACTCTACTTATCTTCTGAAGCTCTCTATTTTCACATGGATTTTAAATCTTACGTTTCTAAGGTAGTAAAACAATAAGTAATGTAAATTATTTTTTAAAAAAAACAGAATTACTTAAATTAACTATCAGGGCCACCAGCAAATTTACCTTCCTAAAAGTCTCCTCCTGCCCACCTGTTCAGCAGATCACGCCTCTTTAATCTCCAGCGTTCGGTGCAGCCATGCATTTGCTGGTGGAGCATGTTCCATTTTCATGACAGGAAAGAGCTGTCACACGCTGGCCTGCCCCCAGCACACTTCCCGAGCACTGCTGGACCAGAGGCGCACTCAGCCGCAGGCACAGAAAGGTGCACAGGAGCAGAGGCGGGAGTTCTTCCTTTCTTGCACGGTAAGTAAGGGCCAAGATGTTCACCAAGTGTTGGAGAACAGGCTAGACACAAGTGTAGGGAGCCCTCACCCCACCTTCCATATTCAAAAATGCCGTTAACGCTGCCAAGCTGTCCAGTCAGGACTCACCAGTAACAAAAGGCACCATCACAGAGTCCAGAGTTGCATGGGCCTCAGCACCAATCCTAGCCACGTGACCCTGGAGCAAGTTGCTATACTCTCTGAGCCTCAGTTATCTCATCTGAAAAATGGACTAACAGCTTTTAAAGTTTATACGAGATGCTCCTGGTAGAGCATTCTGTGTCTCACGTCTCTAGAACTCAGTATACGTTCGTAGTTTTTTGAGATTACTTTGTAAATTCAAACGAGCTGGACAAAAGGCAGCTAATGACTCTCTCTAGCACCTTTCTGATCTCTGTATACTAACAGACAATGCTATACACACTACCATCTAACCATGACCCATATTGTGGTGTTTCTCAGCTGGGAAGTGGTACAGGGTGGTTGGTGGTAGAGCATGTGGGTTCTGGAGGCAGACGCATCTGGATTTGAATTCTAGCACTGTCACTTATTAGTTAAGTGACTTTGGGCAAATCATTGAATCATTATGAGCCTTAGTTTCCCTATCCATAAGGTTGGGGGTTAAATGCTAGAATCTCAAACACTCACTAAAAGTCAGGGTGTGTTAATATTCCTCACTATCATTAACAAAGCCCTGAACAATTACTAAGACTGAAAAAGGTGATAGGATCCCAGCAGAATCACCTGTGGGGTACGTGAAATCATAAAACAACAGAGGTAGAAACTGGCATCAAGTCAGGTAACACCTGGCACGGGAGCCACTACCCCTGTCCACACACTTGGCAGACGTCGGTGGTTAGTTGCACTTCCCCCCTTGGCTGAGACTGGTTTCCCAGTCAGCCCCAGCTGACACTGCACTCCAGACTGCAAATTCTAATCGATAACTGCCACGAGAGCTAATCTGCTCTCCCTGGTTTGGCACCACCATCTCAAGTGAGATATGGAAAAGCAGAAGGCCATCAAGTTGAAGTGATTTGCCAAGGGTCCCACATCTTGTAAGTGATACCCTGACTCCAAAACGTGGACAAGCTGACTCTTCAAGCAGTGTGGCTTCCACTTCCTACTCTGCCTCTCAAAGTTGCCAAAATACCCTCAAGGGGACGGTGAAGGCACATCCTTCTCACCTTCCTCCTCAGGGCTGCACTTAGCAAATGACTTGTAACCTAATCCACACAAGCCCCCTTCTGTGTCAGGTGAAGAAGGGAGGAAAAATAAAGTATCTCTTTCAAAGGCTCTGAGGGCAGATGTGGCGATTTGCAAATATTCCTGGCCAGGTCTGGTCCTCGGGAGCATGAGCAATCCTCCCAGCCTGGAGAACTGAACTGAAACTTAAGCTAGGGCAACGTAAGTCACTTCAGCTGAGGAGGGGAATGCGAAGTGACTGACCCTCACCTCAGCCATCTCCCGTCCCACCCGCCCATGAGTAAAGCAGTAGCTATGCAGTCCATGCCACCAACGGATCAGCAGTGGAGGGAGGCCATCTGCTTCTGTCGAGCAGGCAGGATCCTAGCATTCACTGGTTCCAACTGGATTTTTGTGGGGAGGGAGGCAGAGAGGGCCCCCAGCTGCTGTCACCAGACAAGGAGGCGCCTTCGCCTTACCTCTGTCCTGGGTGTCCTCCATGGACCCGAGCTCCCAGCTGTCTTGTGGCTGGAGACTTTCCTTGCCTGACTCAGAATACTAAATGTGCCCTCTCTCCAAGGGAAGAATTAATTTTTTTTTTTAAAATTCATATCTGTGATAGGGAGAGGAGGGTGGGGTCAAAAATCAGTTTTATTCTTTTTTGCAGGTGGTACCATCTGTTGAAAGACTTTTACTTGCCTCAGTTCCACAACATTCCTGGCATCCTAAAAAAGTTTTGCGACTGTTGGTATAATACTAATATCTGCAACAAAATAATAATTATGGTAATAATAACCAACCCTGAATAAGCTTGGTTTATTGCCTGACCTGGCTTATTGAACTACAGGCAACTGCACCCCATTTTTCAATGTTAATCTCATCCAAAGCAACTTGATTTGCCATTATCATCCCCATCCATCCAACTAACAAATATTTACTGGAACAAATTGTGTTCTAGATGCAGCTCTAGGCACTGGGGAGTAAGTAAGCAGTTTATGGAGCGTAAATTACATCTGGGGAAGGCAGACAAAAAGTGTACAATACACTTCCGGAGAGCAGGAAGTGCTATAGGGACGTAAGCCTGGACTGTAGGGGAGCTCACTTGAGACAGCAGTTACGGAAAGTATCTCTGAGGAGGTAACCTCCGAGGTGAGGCTGGCTAGATGAGAATTATGAACATCCTACCACTTTTTTGGTATTAAAGCATATTGTGCTTTTTTGCTGATGTGATACTATTATTTCAACATCAGTCAGCAACTTTATCCATCCTTCTTGACTCTTCCCAGTCTAATTCCGCCCCCTTTACCCTCCTCTGCCTCCTTGTCCATCCTGGGTACCCTAGTGACAAGCCCTCCAGGCCCCTCTAAGGCCACTCAGCTCTGCCAACTCCTCTGCCCTGCCCATCTCCCCCTGGGTAAGGGGAGCAATTAGGTCCCCATCAGGATGAGAAGGGAGAGGAACTGGGAGCTGCTGACTAAAGCAGAGGAAATGCCCAGAGCCAGTGGTTCTAAAAGGACAAGTAGGGTGGGGGTGAGGGGTCAACGCCCTCCATGGAAGAGACAGCAGCTCTGCAGGCAGCCAGACAGCAGTGACTGACACCAGGAAAAGTACTGCCACTAGCATCCAGAGGACAGCTTCCTAACATGCACCATCATTTTTTTGTATTTGAAAAGAATTAAATTTCACTGGTTAAAAATGAAGAATTGCAAACACTCTTTAAAAAGTACTCCTTGGCCCTGGCTGGCGTAGCTCAGTGGATTGAGCACAGGCTGTGAACCAAAGTGTCGCAGGTTCGATTCCCAGTCAGGGCACATGCCTGGGTTGTGGGCCAGGTCCCCAGTGGGGGCCATGCAAGAGGCAACCATACATTGATGTTTCTCTCTCTCTCTCCCTCCCTTCCCCTCTCTAAAAATAAATAAATAAAATCTTTAAAAAAATAAAAATAAAAAAAATAAAAAGTACTCCTTGGTATTATATAAAATAAACACTTTAAAACCAATCCCGTGAATTTGCTCAGTAGCACTACAGGAGAAGGAACCTGATGATTGTCTAAAAAATGAAAAGAGGCAGAGGAGAAGAACATCACTCAAAGGGACAGGAAATTCAAAGGGGCTGAGGCGGCACAGAACTAGGCATGCTCAAGAACCCTGAACCCAGCAGATGTGGCTGGAGGACAGCGCACTAGGGAGGGCCGACAGGAGGGGAGGTGGAAGAATTCGGTAGAGGCCAGAATCGTGACTGTGGGCAAAACTCTAGGGCCTGCAGTGAAATGCACGGGAGGAAAGTCAGGTTTATATGGTTTGCCACTGAAAAGTGGCTCATTTCTACCTAAACACAAGGCTCATTCCCACCCCTCCTCTACTCATGACGTCCCTCCTGCCTTCGAACAGGCCCCTGGGGTTAGGGAAGAGGAGCCACAGGCCAGGTGAACAGGCTGGAACACATACCCACACAAAATTTTCCAAGGTTAAAAAAAAAAAGTACAGAAATGTGAGCAAAATCGCCAAAAGCACATGAAAACAACCACACACACGCGCGCGCACACGCACACACACACACACACAACACCTGTGAGATCTATTAAAAATTGTTTTCTGCCAGCATAATAATCACAGCGTTTTCATCAGATTTAACTATCTCATCTAAATAATCCATTTCCCAGGCATGTTAGTCACATTACATCCACAAAAGCTTTTACTTACCAGTGACTGAGAGCCTAATATATGCTACACATTATGCCACATGCTTTAATATGGCACTGCTTTTATTCCTCGCAAGGATACTCTCCAGAAAGCAATATCAATCTCATTTTCTGGGTGAAGAAACTAAAACTTAGAGATTTTTACTTCATATAGCTGGTAAGTCAAAGGGTCCAAATTTGGACTGGATCTTATTGGTTCTAAAATCCATATTTTTCCTATTACAGAAGGATCTTTTGAAATCTCTGACCCTTTTAAGACTGAAGTTCACAACCAATTCTTCTGCTGATTCTTCAAAGCCTGTAAATCCTTCACCACTGGCCTACTGTGAAGCCCTCCTGGACCCCTCCAGCCGGCACTGCTCTTGTCTTCCTTTGACCGTTAGTATCACCAAACAGTATCTACCGCTCGTTTAGTCACTGACCCAGCCTGTAAATGAATACTTGTTGTGCACTGGATATTGCTCTATGTGTGGCAATACAACAGGAGAGAAGACAGAGCCCTTGCCCTCAGGGAGCTTAGAGGATAGCAGAGATGGGTGACGGCCTCAAGTGCAAGCCCTCTGAGTGCTCCTTAGCAGGGAGGGTAGGAAGTGCAGCGGGGGAGATGGGCCCAGACCAGGAAGGGTCTTAGATGTTATGTGGAGGGACTCAGACGTTTTCCTCAAGGAACTGGGAGTCACCACAGGGATTTCTCAAGGCAGGAACATAATGAGACCTGCCTTTTTAAGAATATCCTCTCTGAGAAAAGTGAGCTGAAAGCAGATAGGCTGCAGGAAGGAAGACCAGTGCTAGGCTGTTGCCATATGTCAGGTGAGTGACCGTGCGTGCCTGTAATCTGCAGGGGAATTCTTTCTTTCCAACTGCCATTTTGATCTCAATACTGTCCAAGAAAGCCAGCGTGCTGGATGGTGTCCCCATCAGCACACAACTCCCACATTATCAAGCCTGTGTATAAGGAACCAAAAAAAAAATTTAGACATGTTCGAACTACCAAGGAGAGGCTTCTGTCCCTCAGCTGACACATCCCTTTGCCAAACGGCTCCCAGTGATGACACCCTGGTGTTCCGAGCAAGAATAAAGGCTTCCCTGGGACCTTCACTCAGTGTTGGACTGAGGAAAAACCATGCTCATAGCACCCCGTAAAGGAAGCTCTGGCGGCACGCCCCATCAGTCGGGCTTTCTGACCTCTAACCAGAGTTCCCTCCTGTCACACAATCCTGCTGGGACAAAAATGACAGAGAAACAGGCCTCTGTGTTCGCAAAGGCTGCACAGCACAACAAAAAGACAAATCTGGGTTCAAGCACTCCTTCTGCCATGGGTTTACTATGTGCCTTTGGGTAAAATACTGAACTTCTCTGAGCTCTAATTTCATCAAATGTAAAACTGGGTAATAATAATTGTTTTCCAGGGGCAGAGCAAAAGGTAAAGGAGAAAATATTAATTGCAAGTCAAGGCTACTATAATGATAGGCACTCAAATATGCCTATGTCTTTTCCCTTCTTGATTTTCCTTTTTGCAGTTGCCATTTTTTTTTTACCTCGTGCTTAACTACCAGAAAAAAGTTATCTTAAATGAAAACAAATATAGTAACACCAGTGAAAAAACTTGCCACACCCATTGTAACAAGGCGAAACTACACAGAAATACAACTGCAATCTGCTTTTTGAGCAAGGAGAACCCTCCAACCTAGTAGAAATTATTGAATCTAGGAGATCGCCATCCTAATGATCATGAGAAGCATATGAAATGCTGATGAAATTATAGCTTTTTATATTCTGTTTCAACCCAGACACACTAAATGAGAATTCCTAGGGGCTTACCCAAAGATTTTACTTAAAGTGGTTTTTTTCTTTTTTAATTAAGTCTCTTCAGAAAATTCTGACAATCGAGGCCACCTTTCTGAGGCTAGTTTGGGATCCCCTGATCTAATCTCTTTGTCTGCTCAGGCAGTGATTAAGTCAGACCAATGTCACAGCAAAATTTACAAGCCAGGACCTCATTCCATATCACAGCACCAAAGTCACAGTGGGATCCCAACGTCTCCTTTGCAAATCCAGACTAATTATAAGAATTAACTTCAACCCAAATCCTCCATATTCCAATTGTGACAAAGTTTTCTGCAAAAAAAAAAAAACATGTTGTAGTGACCGACTGTGGGGTGAGAGACACAGCCAAGTTTTGACCTTGGCCAGTAAGACTCCTCAGAGGTCCCGGCAGGCCTGGGCGGTCCGCAGCACTCATCTGCACCTCCACACAGCGCCTGGCCCACAGGCCGCCATGACCATATATCCCAAATACATCTGCAAGTTGATATAAAGCACGTGTCTTCTTTTCTTGTCAGCCCAAATAACAGTTAAGAAAGAAAAGCGATGGATGAAAAGAAGGTAGAAAGAAAAAACAGACAGAAAGGCAGGGAGGGAGGAGAGAAAAAGACAGAAGACAGAAAATGGGGAGGGAGGGAGGGACGGAGGGTGGAAACCGGGGGGAGGAAAGGAGGGAGCCAGGAGTGGGGGGAGAAACATCCCTGTACTGGGGAAAGAAGGTGTGAAATAAAAGCTAAGGCACAAAAAGAAGCACCTTTCGGAACCCAAAACTTTCAGATTCCAAACTGTTAATTTTTAAAAAACTTTAATATGTTATATTTCAAATGTATTCAAAATGAGAAAGAATCATTTAATGAACCCTCATGTACCAATTACCCAGCTTCAGATAATTTCAACCCAGGGCCATCTTTTCTTCTATCCCCACCCCAATTCTTTCTAAACAAACTTTTCTATTATTTTTTATATTATTTTTCTGCAAAGATTTCAGCATGCAACTATAAAATGTGATATAGCTTTTAAAAATTAGTTGCCATATAATTATCATGATTACAAATAATCCCTTCATATCACCAACTGTCCATTCTGTGTTCCTAGTTCCCCTAATTTTTTTTTTTTACTTTTCTCCATTTAACAGTTGTTGACTGAAAGAAGGTTCAAATAAGGGCCATCATGACAAGTGGTCCCTAGGTCTCTTTTGCTACAGTTCCCCTCCATCTCCCTCTTATCCTCCTCACAATTTTGTTGTGCTTGTTGAAGAAACTAGGTCGCCTAACTAGATTTTTTATGCTAGAGTTTATTTATTTTTTTGTCACAAAAAGACGTCCCTATTCTAAGAAAAGACTTCAGAAGCTTAATTTTAAAAAAAGTTAATGATCATTGGACAACAGTTTTCAACAACGGATTTCCTGATCAGGTAGGTACAGGTAAAGCAAATCACAAATGTGCTGTACAACAGCGGTCCCCAACCTTTTTGGCACTAGGGACCAGTTTTGTGGAATACAATTTTTCCAATGGGGGCAGGGGGAGATAGACAGGAAGTGGAGCTCAGGTGATAACTTCTAGCAAAGCTTCACTCACTGGCCCATTGCTCACCTGCTGTGCAGCTGGGTACTACCAGGCCAGGGACCATACCAGCAGCCCAGGATTTGAGAACCCCTGCTCTAGAATAGCCATTAACACAAACATCCCAGAAAAATATGTATTCCCATAGTTTCTTGGTGGCCAGAAACAGGGTGGGGGTGAATTTGGGCCTCTGTAATTTACTGGGATCACCCACTTCTTTTAGTTTTGTTAAAGAGCAAAAAAAGAAATTTTAAAAAATCCAAAGACCTTCCTGGACTTCAAAGAGCTCAGCAATACAATACCCTGAGCTTTTCAGGGTGGACGAATCAGAAACACACAGAGTGCAGTGCCCTTAACAGACCCCAGTGCACGGGCCCTCGCCAAGCCACACTTCGGGAAGTCCTGAACCCATCAAGCCTGAAAAATAATTTGACAACTTAAGTGAACTCCAAATGCCCTGTACTCAGGCAGTCCGTGCTGTTCAAGGGTGTCAGATTCGGCAATGAACACGGCTGCCTCACTCCTCTCACACACCTCCACAAAACAATGCCGAAGACTGACACCGGGGACAAGCTTCAGCCTCTGCCCCGGAGCGCTCCTGGGGACGAAGGGGAGCCTCTCCACACAGCGGCCCACTCAGGTACCTACCCGCCATGAGAACAATGACTTCGAGAAGCAGGCCTTGTCCAAAGGTCAGTCTCTTCTGATGTTCTCACCTCTGTCTGGCCCACCCTCAAAAATACTCATTATCCCCACTGGACATAGTCTGGCCACTCAAAATCAGAATCAGGAGGTATTTTCTGGTGTTCCCATCATTTGGAGTCAAGACGTGTCGAAGCGGGGAAAGCTCTGCATGTAAGACAGTTGCTCGTTTTCATTCCTGAGGTGAGGTCCAATTCCGCCTCGTGAAAGGCCCAAAGCTGTTTCTTACAATATTATTATATTTCATAATCCGGGAATCAGTGAGAGTTTAACTCGTGAACAAGCCAAGCTGCTTTCTTGTAGAGGATGGTCACGGAATGAAGACTGTCAGATATCACTATGGATTATTCCCCTTCAAATTAAACTTCAGAAGATTCTGTACTAATATCCTCACAAATAGAAAAACCAACTTATCAATAGCTTAGCAAGTTTATTGTGGAGTTCTTATTACTCAGTCTGCACAACTGGCTTTGAAAAATAGGTACTCACAGGCTGGGACTGCCATGTTGAAAAAAGATCTAGTAACACATAATTTGCATCTCTGATTTCCTAAGCCCACGTGAATAATTTATCTTTACTAACGGCAGACACTCCTGGGCAAACCTCCACATTGTGCTTAACTCGGGACCTAACTTTGTAACTTAGAAGTTCATCAAGGTTTCCTTTTCCCCTCCAAGGGCCTTTCAGGACCAAATCCTGGAGGTTGAGTTCCCTTCTCCATTTAGAAGTCAACTCCTTCCAGGCCACAGAGCCTCCCCCTCAACAGCTTTCCAAGGGGCACCAATGTTCTCAGGGTAACACTCAGCGCTGGTTCTCTGGGCTCCAGGTGACTCGCCTAGGACATGGAAAGAGCATGTTCATGCTCCACTCTCTGCACGTCTTTGAAGTCAATATTGCTTCTTGCCCAGCCCTCAGTCCGGACAAGAGCTGCCAGCTTGATTGTTGACATCTATAATGATACAATTAGTATGATAATTACCAGATCTTTAAGTGTATCCAAGACACATAGACTTAAGTTAGTCACAGTCAGCAGTACACTGTAAACAGCCCATTATCTGGACATGATTAGAAGACATGAATACTTATTAACAGAATTGCTCAGTTTATAATATTATCGCTGTTGCCTAAACTCTTCGTCAGTTTCTTAACTGGTCATCTTTACCTCTCGCTTCCCTTTCTCCAATCCAGTTTTCAGTGTTGCCACAGTGTTGTCTAAAAGGTCCACGTAATTGTATAACTTAAAACTTGCAGACCTTCGATGGCTTCTTGTCACTTAACGATATTTTTAAAAAACAAACAAAAATACCAGAACAAAAGAACCTTGATGTGTACTGAGGACCTTTATAATCTCATTGTCTCTCTTCCCAGCCGTCTCTACAACATTAACCCTAAAGCCTATTTTCCAGCCACACCTAACATCATACCATTCCCTTTACTGCAGCAGGTTAGGCCCTTGTAAGGTTCCACACTTTTCTACATAATGTTACTTGCAAAATACAGCCTATGGGCTGAATCCAGCCCACTGCCTGTTTTTGTAAATCAAGTACGATTAGGGTACTGTTGTGCCCATCCATTTACATATTGTGTCTGACTGCTTTTTCACTGCAACGATTACATTCAATAGTTGTTGACAGATACTGCAGAGGCAAAGCTGAGAATATTTACTACCTGGCCCTTTACAGGAAAAGTATGCCAATCCCTGGTCTAGAACTTTGGCTCCTCACTCACGCTCTGCCCCTATTCCCTTGGGAAACTTCTACGCATCTTCAGGAGATTCATGCTAACTACACACAGCCATCTCTTTGGAAATTAGGACATCTTACTAGTTTTGAAGAATGCTCTATAATTATATTCCATCTCCCCATCCTTCCTTAGCTTAACAAAACCTTGCTTTTGTTCAGAGCTCCACGTGCCCAGCTCCAAGTGACAGCGGTGATGCTCCGAGCCAGCGCTGTCCAACAGGACTCTCCGTGACAGTAGAGATTCTCTACACATGCAAATGCCCAATAAGGGAGCTGCTTGCCACACAACTGAGGACTAAAAACGTGGTTATTACACCTGAGGAATTTAATTACTTTTATTTAATTTTAATTGATCTGAATTCAAGTAGCCATTAAAACTCAACAATAAAATAACACATAACCCAATTTAAAAAATTAGCAAAAGATCTTAATAGACATTACTCTGAAGAAAATATATAAATACCTAGTAAGCACATGAAAAGATGCTCAACATCAGTAGTGATTACATAAATGCAAACTAAAACCACAATGAGATAATACTTCACATCTATGAGGATGGCTAAATGAACAAAAGGAAAATACAAGTATTGGCAAGAATGTGGAGAAATCGGAACCCTTACGCATTCCCAGCAGGATGTACAAAATGCTACAGCTGCTTTGGAAATAATGTGGCATTTCCTCAAAAGGTTAAACAGAGTTACTGTAGAATCCAATACTTCTACTCCTAGGAATATGCCCAAAGAAATTGAAAGAGAAATGAAAATATGGTCGCCCAAAACCCTATAAATGTTCATAGCAGCATTAAAAAGTGGAAACAACCTAAAGGTCCATCAACAAATAAGTGAACAAACAACATGTGGTACATCCATGTGGTGAGCTATTATTAAGTCAGAAAAAGACACAGATTTTTAAAAAGTACTGATACATGCTACAACATAGGTGAACCTTGAAACAACTATGCTAACTGAAAGAAACCAGATACAAAGTACCACATCCTGTATGATTCCACCCGTGTGAAAAGTCCAGGAGAGACACATCCACAGAGAGAGTGGGTGGGTGTCACCAGGGGCTGGGTAGGAAGGGGATGGAAAGTGATAACTGCGCTTCTTTTGGGAGTGAGGAAAACATGCAGGAATTAGAGAGTTGTGATGGTTGCATAATTCAGTTAATACTTTACTAACCACTAAAATGTATAGTTAAAATGGTCAACATTATGATACATGAATACATATATATGTATTCATACAGATAAATTCATATATATAATATATATAAATTACACATTTTTAGGTAGTCATATGTGGCTATCATATGAAATTATGCACATCTAAGCCAACCATGAAAATCTGTTCTCCACTTTCCCTGACTCCTTGTGGGCCATGCAACTTAATTCCAGCCAATGAGACCAAACCTGAGTCCAGAAGAACAGATTCTAGGAGAGCTTTTCACTGTTTGCATTAAAGAGAGAGAGAGAGAGAGAGAGGTTCTACTTATTCTAGTTCTTTCCCATTCTTCCCATATTAAAAAATGGATATAATGTCTAGAGCCACAGCAGACATCTTGCAATCATCAAGTAATTAACACGAAGGAAAAATCTACAAAATTAAAGATACGGTAACTTTGACATGGTCGAACCACTTTTGTATTTTTATTTTCAAGTAAAAGTAGGAAATTGGGCCTACTTGTTGAAGCCACTGTAAAGGGGGTATATTGTGAGATGAGTTAACAGTTTATATTAAACAGTCAAAACAGTTCCTGGTAAGTACCATGTGGTAGGTGTTATTGTCATTATAACACTATTTCTCAACCTTTTTCTACCATCAACCCCACTAAAGATGCTGTCTAGACACTCTTTTCCTTATCCCCACACCTATGAAATCTTAACACCTGCATACCTGTTAATACTGTTAGGCAAGGATGAGCCTTAGAAGGCCACAAACCACTGGAATAGCTAAGATCCTTTCATCTTCCAAGGACTAATTTTTTTCCCTCTCATAAATATATTAGTGACACATGCTTCTTCCTCACTGCAACCAATGGATTTAAATAAGAGCTTCTTAGGATTGTCACTGTGACTAAATTCTCCTTCTTTCACTGCAACCAATTGATTTAAATAAGAGATGTCAAGACTGTATAGACCCAACCCTATTGGCCACAACAGATTGTCCTGGGAATAGACACTTGCCTAAAGCTAAGACCATTGTACCATTCCCATGGGTATAGTTGATTCAATACAGAATGTGGACCTAACTCATATTAAAGTTACCCAACTTCTTCCCTAGAATTTGAAGCTTGAGAAAAGAGAAAACACAGGTCAGTTGCTCCCTGTTGTGGAAGCTATGGTATGCAAGCCTGAGAACTACCGTAGCCATGTAGGGGAACCTGGGCAATGAGAATAATGGCAGTATTTATGAACAAGACACACGACAACACTGGTGACACGATGAATAAAACCTAGTCCTGGACCTAAAGGAGTCACAATCTAGTAGAGGAAGTAGTTGTAGGACAGTGTGAGAAGTGCTGGGAATGGCCCCGGGCTACAGGAAAGGATGCTCAGAGCAGAGGGAGCTCAGAGGGGAAGCACCTCATGGGCCAGCAGCAGATTCCTGGGCACTAAAACTGAACCTATGCTCAATCACAGGAAATGACATACATGTAACTGCAGTCTGCCCACAGTCAAGCCAGCTCTGCTGTGGCTACTAATTCACACACCTTGGTAACCCAGAGAGCACAGTATTAGCCGAGAATAATCATCTGAAGAGCAGTACTAACATACTTATTAATAATACTAATGGTTGTCTTTATTTTCCTGATGATAGGAAATCTGTAACACAGAAAAATGTAATGAAGGGGGAAAAATCAACCAGTATCTCACAACGCAGTTACATCTGTTTCATACAAAAAAACAACTGTACTGACGTACACTGCTCACATTTTACTACAGTTTCAGGCAGGCCTTTCCAAGTCTGTCAGTAGCACCAGAATAGTTTCTGTTCTGAGCCTCCCCTGAGCATCCTGATGTAGGCATCACCCTTGCTCCCATGATAGGATGAGTAAATAAGGGCTTGGTGAATTTAAAAGAGCTGAGAATCACTCCCTTAGCAAGTGCAGCAGATGTGATTCTGTCCTAGACTCTCTGACTCCAGAGCCAGGCCCCACCACCACCTGACCCTCCACAAATATCTGACCACAAAACCAATCAGAAAGAATGCCCAAATGTCCCAGCCGTCTTCCATCTGCCTCTCCAGAGTCACCCTTCTCCACCCTGCTTTCCAATCCAGGATGCTGACTGGTGTGGAGTGCACCAAAAGGCTCTCCCCTCTCTGGCCTTGGTCTGGGTATGGCCACTGGTGGGGTGGGGGGGGGAGAAGAACATGAGCAGGCAAGAGGAAAGCATGGCCTGGCTGTGACTCTACCAACAGTTACACAGGAGAGCTTCTCCATACAACAGTCTCTCCAAGACCTGCTAACACACACCCAGCCTTGTCCTTACAGCCCAGAGATGGTACCAGCTCCACTTTGGGTAGCCCAGGGGTCTTGCACTATCCTGGTGGGTTTCCCTACCCTTGCCCACTCTTCTCAAATTACCCTATTTGAGTTTGCCACCTGTTTCTTGCAGGAACCTCACTGATAACACTGACAAGAGAGTGGACGCAGGCATTGCAATGGGTACTGGACAAATGCTAAGGGGCCCTCTCCACCTTCTCATTCTTCACATAAGGGCAGTTTCCAGAGCAGAAGACAAAGAGCAGCTATCATTAGGTGGAAGTGGAAGTTCAAAGTCCTTGCCGTCTCATTGTTCAGTGCCCTGCCTAATCTACATACCCTGAATAGACACAAGATGTTTTCAGGTAACAAGAATTTGGATAAATCGGTCTTTGTGGTGAAGATCTGAGACATTAAAAAGCCTTTTTTCTAGATTGAGTAGTTATGCCAGGTCAGTATTAATCAATCTTTCCTTTCCACAACCCACCCTCAGTCCTCTTCCTGGGCGTTCAAAATCTGAATTTCCTGCCCCAACAGAATAGATCCAATTAATTTTAGTACAAGGAAGGTAAGCACTGTCAAGCCTAAGTTCCATTTTCCCTTAACTATGGAGCACAAGTGTCAAAACAGCCACGTTAGAAGAAAAAAATCAAACATGTTTTGATAGAGTTAATGTCTCACAACTTCCCATTTTCCAATGGGCTTTTATAAAGGATCAGGGAACTTCTGGAGAGAAAAACACATCAGGAAAGTGACCTGGGAAAGCACTTACAGTGACCTTGGCCCCATGCCTTTATCTCGAGACCTAAAGATTTGTAAAAATCTTTACAAATTAAAGCACCAAAGTATAAAGGAAAGCTTTCCTATATTTTTCCCATAGAGGCTAAGTTTGCTAGATACCAATAAAATTACAAAGCCCAGTTTGTTTGTTTTTTTTAAAAAAAAAGGATGAGGAAGTGCTTGTTTGTGCTGGGTAGTCAATAGAAATTACTTAGGAGTTGATAACTTAGAGATTTACATTACCTTTAAAGGTTGGTTTCTTCTTGATTTGCTAAATATTGCTCTGCTTTGTCTCCCTGTTTTGCTCATCCTCCTCCTCTTCTCTCCTCTAACACATGTAATCCATGGCTTAGGCCTGCTGATCCTCCCTCCTAAAGCCACTCTGACTCCATTCCTGTCAAAGAACACCCATTGCCATGGTCCGGTTCATGTCTCAATTAGATCAGAGCAGAGTTTCTCAATCTCATCACTACTGATATTGTGGGCTGGATAATCTTTGTTGTGGGATCTGTCCTGTGTATTTCACGATGTTTGGCAGCATCTCTATACTACCCACAGGATGCCAATAGCCTGCTCCCTCCTCACAATCAAAAACGTCATCATACTTGACAAGTATCCCATGAAAAAGCAAAGTTGCCCCAGGCTGAAAACCACTGACATGGAACATAGCCTCCTACCAGATACACCTTCATTGACTGCTGTGCTCTTTGGAATTCATCCTCCTTACCACGGACAGAGTGGTCCAACCATGCATTGCTCACTTAAACCATCACCCAACTCCCATTTAAAACTCACAAAGATCCAAAATTAGCAAAAAAATGCAAAAAGGCCGATGACTGGGCCCTGCAGGCTTCTCTGACCTTAGCCAACTCCTTCTAGTCCCCTTCCAGCTGTGTGCTTCAGGTGGATAGGGATTATGCCAGTTCTCCAATATTCCAGCTAGTTAGTTCCACATCTCTAGGCCTTTCACTGAGTCTCCCTTCCACAAGTGAACCATCCCTACCTCATTCCCCCACTTGGAGAAATTCCAAATCACCCTCTACAGCTGGGGTTACAAACTCAAGGGCCGGGATGGGAATGCAGATGAGTGAAGCTGGACAAAGAACTGCAGAGCACATGCCCGCAGGAAAAGCAGCCCCCAGCCCTCGGTACATGGTTCTGCGCAGGAAAACGAGCCCGGTCTTGCCAAATCTAGAAAGCTAGAGGTCTGGGTTTTTATATTTGTTATCTGAATGATTTTTTTAAAGTAAATAAACATGGAATAGCTGAAACAAGCATGTCTACTGGCAAAACCTGCAAGTTGCCACTTGCTATTTATACTCAAAGATCTCTAAGCATTTATCACAATGTCCTGAGAGTGTTTACATTCCTGTCTTCCCTGCAAGTGAGATAGCATCTCAAGGTCAGGTTCCTATGTGATTCATTGGTCCTTTCACTTATTTATTTTAATCCACATATTATTTTTTCTTCTTTCTCTCATGTACCCAGCCATTCATCTATCCAATATACCCATAAATAGAATCAAATCCCTACAAGCACTGTGTTAAGGATGCAAAAGGAAACAGACAGAGTCCCTGCCCTCAAAGTGCCCCTATTCCAGTGAAGAGAGACACAGGCAAACAGTTTTAATACACACACTCATGAGACTATGATAAATGAGTAATGTGCTTTGAGTAAAGCACAGCACACAGGACAAGAAAGCACAGAAAAAGCACTTAAATCTCCCTGGGGGGTATGAGCTGGCTTCAGCTGAGATTTGAGCTAAGGGTAGAAATCTGCCAACCTGATAAGTGAGAGAGAGTATTCCAGGTCACAGGAACAACAGTCTGTGCAAAAGCAGGGAGGTGGGAAAAAAGACAGCATATTTGAGAAACCACAATAATGCATTTTATCAGACATGGAGAATGGAAAGGGGTGAAATTTCACAATATACCTTTCTCAAACGTGCAGTGTTTAGTACAGTTACAGGCATATAGAAGATACCTAAAAAGAGCTTGTTTAATTAATTGATTCAAAATTGGGCAGGAAGGAATGCTGACCAATCATGGCTAAACAATAGTTAAATAGCTCCTTCAACATGAGAGCTATGCTGGGAGAATACATAATAGGAGCTGACTGAAGAACTGTTACATGAGCTAATATAATAATTAAACAGTTATTTTAATAACAACAGTAATAGCTAACATTTACTGAGTACTTATTAAGTGCCAAGTACTCAGCGAAGGGTTTCACAGGCATTATTTCATTAAATCCACTAATAATCCTATACAATAAGTATCATTATTCTTATTTCACAGATTAAAAATAGGCTCAAAGAAATGAGCTAGAGCTGGAACCCAGCAACATTTAAATCCGAAGTTCAATCTTTTAACCACAATAATAGGTACATTTTTTGGAGGAAAAATCTCCGAAGACTTCTTGCAAAGCTGGTTGATGGTGTGTGAGCCCAGAGCATCAGCGTACTAAGAAATAAGCTTGCACTCTTGGGGGTAACTAAAGTTTGTCTTTCCAAAATAAAAGCTATCCCTCCACAGTAAGCAGAAAGCCAACCATGAAGCCAGGACTCCCACACAGTCAAAGACCAGCTGCCAGTGGCTCTCCACTGAAATGACACCACACCCTCTGGAGTACACCACGGAGAGGGGAAGCAGGCAGAGCCTCCTTTCCCCAGGGAGCTGAGGCCAAGGCCTGTCTGCTGGGGACAGCTGGGCAAAGGTTCCCGGTAGGCGCAGCTGAACCTGCAGCAAACCCATCCAAAAACGGGACCCAGAGACACCAGGCAACAGAGGCTCCCTGTCAGGAAGGGTCAATTTTGCTTACTTTCAGGCACATCGACACCTTTACATGGCCATATTTGTAAATGATATTACAATGTCTTCAACGTAAACACAAAACATTCACAATTTGTACTGTGTTTCTCTGTGATTCAGAGGATGGCATGGATGAAGCAAATGTATCCAATACAAAGAAGAGTTAAAAATTTGTATGGGAAAGATGTGTTTTCAATACCCTTGAGTACTTAGCAAGCATCATTTTATATCTAGATGACACTATAATTGAAAATATATAATATTATCAGTTTACTAGAAGAGGTTAGCTATAAGCAATTCTAGGTAATTCTAGTTTATTACTTCTTCCATTTCTTATGGGTTTATTTATGCCACAGAACTGTTAATTTTAATTTTTTCTAACTATTGAGAAATAGTTGACAATATAATTGTATATACTTAAAGTGTACAACATTAGAACTTGTTATACATATACATTGTGGAATAATTACTGAGATCATACGCATGTCACATGATCTCCTATAATACAGATGAGCAATTTATTATTTGGCACCGATGAGAAGTGCATGTTTTGCAACATTGCCTGCTTCAAACTGCCACTCTGCCACCTGCTTAGGAATGATGTGGACACATTATAAGCTTTCTTCAAGTCTCAGTTTCATCATCTATAAAAATGGGTGTGATATTGGAGACTTGGCTGTACTGTTTCCAAAGCTAGTTGAAAAACTGTATTAAGATTGCAATAAAAAAAGGAAAAGAAGGAGGTTCATTGGAAAATGTTTAGAAAGTAACAAACAAGACGGAGTTGGACTTCTGAATATGCAGTTTTGTGAGCAAGGCAGTCGTCAAGAATGAAGCCATGCTTCCTTCCGCCTGGCTCTCTGGGTAGAGGACAGTCAGTCACTAAGGCGGGCCAGGCAGAACAGGGGCGAGTTGTTCGGGAATCTGAATCTAGGACATGCTGGTAGGAGACAGCTGTGAAAAACTATGTAACAATATCCAGTGGCTAGTTATATTTAGAAGAAAACTGCTGGAAATACAGATTTGGAAGTCACGGGCCCATAAATTAAATCAATAAAACTAAGCTATGTATACTGAGTTATCCCAGAAAGAATATTTCAGCAGAAGTTTCAAACCAGTGCCCCAAGGACCACATCTGGAACACAGACTTGTTTTGTTTGCCCCCTACCCCCGGAGTTTTGAAAAAGTTTCAACCAACATATAAAAATCTTAAGATTGTGAATATTTTTAAAGGCTGGATTTCTAACTTGTCTTGAGAAATCAGAAGCCTTTGTAATACGAGGCCAGCGCTTGGTGACACACTCAGCTGGAGCTCATTTCAGGAGGCCCTCTTGATACCAGGTTCACGGTCACAGCTTGCCATGGCTGCCCTGTGCCTGCGTGTGCAGAGCCTGTGCCTCCCATTTGCCACCTTCTGGGGTCCTTTAGGAAAATGAGTTTGTGGCTCCTGTTGTACAATCCTGGCAGAATGAGAGGAGCAGAGAACGAATTTTCAAAGCCTCTGAAAACTCATATACAGAGCCTCTACAAGAGGAATCTATGAATAAAAGCCAGCAAGAAGTGTCAGAAAGGTGCAAGCATCTGTAGTACACCAAAATCAAGAGAATTTATTCCAAGAGACCCAGGAGATCATGGACTCCACCTTAATTACTCTATGTCTGGCTCAGCAAGTCTTTTCAGCGTCAACTTCAAAATATATCCCAAATCTAAACACTTCTCGTCATCTTTAAGACTGTGGTTCAAACCAACATCATTTCTTACCTGGATTGTTGCAATGGCCTCTTATCTGTTCCTACTCTTATCTCCCCATAACCCATTCTCGACACTACAGCAAGAAATTGCTCATTAAAACATGAATCATATTATGTCGCTCTTCTGCCAAAACTATCCAGTGTCCTCCCTTTACGTTTAGAAAAATATCCAAACTCTGAAACACACCCTATCAGGTCTTACAAAGAATATCCCTTTTCTACCTCTCCTGGCCACATCAACAACTAGCTCCTTCCTCACCATGTCTGATCACACTGGCCTCCTTGCTGTTCTTCAAACAGGTTAAGCGTACACACTTGCTCTGGGCCCTTGTACCACTTCCTCCCCTGAACAGATCACTCTGCCCTCAGTTCATTTCTTCTCATTGGTCCTTCCTCAGTTCACATGTCACCTTCTCAGAGAGTATGTACTGATCATCTCAACACCATTCCTCATTTGACCCACTTTCTACCCTTCTCCCTGTAGTATTTTCTTCAGAGCCCTTCACTCAACTGGATTATTTTGTTTTATTTGGTTATTTCTGCCTCCCCCGCTATAGTAAGTTCTATGCAATCAAGGCTTTTGTCTTCCTATATACAATGCCTCACACATATAAACCCTCAATAAATAATATTTAAATGAAGGAATGAACTGACATAAATGGACGAATTAACATGAAATTATAGAAGTTAAGGGATTATAGGGAATAAATATTAAACACAGCATGTCTTCACCTGGATTCCTAAAAAAGCAGATCCTGAGCAAGAGGGTTTATGTGTCAGGACTCCGTTAGGCTGTGCAACCTCAGAGGTCAGGAGAGGAATGATGAAAGGCGGTAGAACAACAAGAAGGAGACAAGATGAAGCTGCATTATCAAGCTGGCCCCACTAAGTGTAATTAGTTCTCCATCTCATAGGACCATCCACGACCTCCCCTCTCCAATCCCCTGAGCTATATAAACTATTTGAGAACCATCCATATGGCAAGGGAAGGAGGATTAATTTCCCCCACACGTCCAAGTTGTGCACATGTGGGCAGACAGTGAGACCCAGAGGTGGCACTCACAAGGAAACCTCATGGAACCCATGGCCAGCATGCAGTGCGAGGTGAGGCACTAGCAGTTTACTCCTGCAGGATGCCTTTCAGAGCCCATGCCAGCCTGGTTGCCTCAAGGGTAGCTGGAGCAACAAATGATGCAACTGTTGTTTACCATCCTCCCAAGAGAATTGGATATGAGGCATAAAAGGTGCCTAATACACAGCACTATAAGACTCCAAAACACCCACTGCTTTAGCAATGACCTTGACAACAGCAGTGTCAGTGCACTGGGAAGAGCGGAAATCATATCCCAGTGGATGACTGAGTGACTAGGAGGAAAGGAAGCAGAACAGCAGGAGCAGGCTTCTCTCAGGGATCCCTGCAGAGTCAGCTAATTCCTGGGCTGAAGCAGGAAAGGACTAAGTGACATACTACGGTGCCAGATGTCAAAAGGACACAGAAACCAACTTGAAGGGCCTCCTACTGGTTAAATCTGTGACTATTTGATCAACAAAATAGTGATCATAATGATTATAACCAATAGAATAAAATAAAATAAAATGTAAGAATAAAATAAGAATTCATATGTACCCTAGTGATATCAATAAATAATTGAATAAATAAATAAATGGGAGACAAAAAGAAAACCACTATAGTAGAGTTCCAATTAATAAATATAGAAGGAATTAGAAACAAAGAGAAATACCATCTGGAAAAACTACAGGAATAATTATTTCAGGCAAGAATTAATAACAGACGCCAACCTTAGTGAGCAAAGTCTTGACAGGAAGCACGATATCTGTATGGTCTCGAAGTATCTCCCCAGAAAGTCGTGAGTAATTACAAAAGGGAAAACAGTCACTTTACATGGGAGAAGATGCAAGACACTGCCTTAACCAAGTGACATCACCATTAACCAGTGACGGGACAAACCAGCATCCCGTGCCTCCTGCTATGATGCCCTGTGAAGAGCACATCATTACTGTGGTTTCCCTGCCAAAAATGTGTAATCTGAATTTAATCCTGAGGAAACATCAATCAAATTGAGGGATGTGATACAAAATAACCATCCGGACATTTCAAAACGTCACCATCATAAACGAAAAAATTTTGTCTCTTTATAAGAGACAAAGTAGATATGATAACTACATGCATTGTGTGATCCTAGATTAGATTCCGGTCCACAAAAAGAGACATTACTGAGATAACTGGCAAAACTAAAATAAGATCTTTAGATTAGGCAATAGCATTGTTTGGATGGTAACTGTCTGACTTTTGGCAATTGTACAGTGATCACATGAAGTACTGGTGCGAGGGAGAAGAACAGGACATGATGGGAGGAGATGCACAGAAGGTCCTAACAGCACCTGAAATTAGCCTAACATTTCAGTAGGTGATAGGTGGAGAGACAACTCTGTACATATGAACGTGGCATACTATCTTTTTAATTAGAGAAAACTTAAAAGTCCAATGTAAGTACAATGAATGTCATTATGTTCTTCTAGATTCTGCTGCCTAAGCCTCAAAGCCCTGTTCTGTCTTGGAAAAAAAAAAAAAGAATTAGAAAATTGTAAAAGACATACTAGTACCTAAGACTCTCCTTGATGTAAACGGATGGCTTGTAAGACAACTGAAACAGGAAGAATGACTTCTAAGCTACATGAATCAGTGTTCTTTAAGTCCCTGCCTCCACAGCACCACTATAAATCATCTCATGCACCACTTGAGGTCCCCACAGCTCCCACAGATATATGTCCCATTTGCTGAGTGAATGTAGCATAGTTTTGCTACAAGAAATCTTATTCAAATCTGTACTCCTCCACTTACTAGTAGTATGAGGTTGAGAAAGCAACTGACTCCATCTCCCTGAGTGTTTCCACATCTGTAAATTAAAGAAAACTTTGGAGCAGTTATGAGATTGACCAGAAAAAATGCGCATAATGATCAGGAAACTGTGCCTGGTACACACATATACTTGCATGCGGAAGCAACATCCCTCATCGCTGTTGGTGCTATCTTTGCTCCTGAGAACATGCGGACTAAGAAAGTAATCCTACTGCTGCTTTAAGTCCCTGTAATAATAAAAATGAAATGAGACTGCAATAGCACATGAAACACAACACCTCTGCACTGATGGCCACCTATCTACCACTTCTGTTCTGAGTGGCACCCTGCCAATGCGCCTTCCCCTGAGGTGGAAAGCTGGTATGCTGGGGTTGGCAAAGTTCTGGAATCGCACTGGCCACATAAATCAAGAAGGAAAGAAGCACTTGGTGAAAGAGAAAGACAATCTACAAACTGGTTAATCCACACTCATTGTCATCCTGGTTATACCTTAAATTTCCTTCACCTCCCAGAGCTTTGATTTCCTCTCTTGTAAAATGAAAACAGTACCCTGTCTTTCAGCATCATTGGGAGGGTTGACTGAGGTATGAAATTATTTTCCACAGTACCGGGTCCACATGTGAAGATCAACACACAAGCTGGAGCTAAGGGAAGTTGCGTGGAAACCCCCTAAGCCTCCTCACGCCTCCTGCTCCTTTTCTCAAGAGCCTAAATGATGGCTGAGTGTTCAAGGCTCAGGGTCTGGAAGCATTTATCCCTTCAATCCTTTCCTGTCTAAACCATCCATGGCCATGGCTCCTGGGCCCCTCACAGAGGAAATAAAAGTCCACACTGTTCTTTCCACATGAAGGCCAAGTGACAGTGCCCCGATGCTTTCTAAAACCCACACCTCTCCAGAGCTGCACCACAACGTCTGCCAATGTTTTCTGAAGCCCACATCCTAAAACCTCTGTTTCATCTTCCAAAACAATCTAAAAAAATAATAATTCCATGTGTACATTAGACTTTCGACACTTCGAAAGGATGGATTTCAATGTCATAGTCTTGCCTTTGGAGGAAAATCTGAGGACAAAAGAGGGATTAGAATTGTGGGATGGGGAGAATGGAGATTTGGAAAAGAAATTAGGTTAAGGTTACAAGGATAAAAGTTAAATAAGGAAACAAAAGCCCAGTTAAAGCTGCCGTGCTTGAAGTCACAAATAAAATCCAACACTTCATAGATCTCTAGAGCCCGTGAGACCAAGAAAGCTCTGAGGGGGCTCTCATGCGCTTGAACAACAGGCTAATTTTCAAGCAGGAATCAAAGTGGCGGGGCCCCCGGACAAACAGGTTAAAAGCTCAAGCATGCGCCTGGTCTCGGAGAGGTAAAAGGAATGCAGACTGCCTCCAAACACACCAGTCGTTTGTTTTTTCTGCCACCTTTCCAACGGTCATGTCTGGAGTGAGGATAAACAGTTCTGGGGGAAAAAAATGATGTGAAGTACAGACTTTAAGAAAATAAAGCATTAAAAGAACATTTCTTAAAGAGTTATATGTGTGCCGGCATACACAAACATACACACACACACACACACACACACACAGGTATGCATGTGTGTAAGTCAAAGTTATCTAAACTTCTGTATGTTTTTAGGTATAAATCACAAGGGCTAAAACAAGCTTTTGAGATGCTATAGTTTTTTAACAAGATCAAAAATTGCTAAAAAGCCATTCCAAGAACAGGGAAGGGTGCCTGAGCAACATTATAGTTTTATTTAATAAGATTAAGCTGAGTGCTTTTGGTTTTTATTAACAGCATACTTTATTCCAGGTTGCTTAAAAGTGTACTTGGAAAGCCCCAGATAGAGACCTAAGAACACCACGAGGAGAGTGCAGGGAGAAACTTCTTTCACAGCAGCACCCCCCGCCCACTGCCAGTCCACATGTTGTCCCACTTTACATGCACAACAAACCTAAGAGGTAAACAAACATCAGATTCCCAGCCCACACGGCCTGCAAGTGGCAGAGCCCATTCTGCTTGCCCCAGAATCTGAGCGGTTTTTCCCATCACAAATACACTGCCTCCCACTGAAATGCCGTAGCTCAGAAGCGATCATTCCAGTATTGCTATGAGGACAGAGAAGTGTCCAAGGTCTCAGGACAAGAAAATACCATAGCAAGGGAAAAAGCAGCTTTCCTATGATCTCCACTTTAGCATAAACACAAACAATAAACATTTTGGTCCAAGAGTTAAAGCAAGAAGATGAATAATTTGCATGTGGCAGGTGATAAATATTTCATGCCTCTTGGTACAGAAGTTTTTCAGAAACGTCTTTCAGCTCTAAAGGCCTTTCTGTTAATCCACACTTCAGGGGGTGCAGCCAAGGCTGGGAGAAGATACATTTTTAATAAGGACTGTGTCAAAACAAGAGGATCAGAATGGCATATAGGACCCACAGGGGATCTCATGCTCTTGGGAGAAAGGGTCCTAATGTGAAGAAGGGAATAAAAAGTATATAATCTCTGAAATGAGGCCCTGTAAGAGCCCTGTCAGAAAAAAATTATCAGAATAAATATTTTTCTCCCTCAGTGGCTGAGCTAGTCAGGTTTAAGGAATCATATTCCAGACAAAGAAGCTCAGAATGAGAGGCATGGCCTGCTTTCCCACCGTCTGTCTATGGCATCTTGGCTGCTTCACTGGTACAGGCAGAGCTCAGCATCACACCGTCAACACCTATGGCCCTGGTGCCACCCCATTTTCCATTTAGCTCATACAGCATTGATCCCTTGCTACCATTCTCTCATTTTGTTTTTTGTCTTGCCTTGGCTTTTGAACATGATGCTTTACCCAGGGGCCAGGGAAAAAACTCAGAGATTATCAACATCAAGAAGTTGCTCCCACTGGCCAGCTGAAAGGACAGTGGGAGAAGGCACAGGCGCTAGAATCCAAGAGCCAGAGTTACCCAACAGAAGCCATAGGAGCCTGCCTGGCCACAGGGTGAGTCCCAGAGTGAATGTAGCCACTGTCGGTGATGTCGCCCAAGGTAGAAGAAACAAGAAAGAAAAACTCTGGCTTCCGTCTGCCTCCTCCTGTCCTACTTCCCACTTGTGTCAAAATGTCAGAAGGCAGGGGTCCACCCCCTGGAACGCAGCACAGAGAAGGGCAAGGGCAACAGACAGATCTGCGTGCAAATGGGCTAAAGGCCAACACAATTGCTAAGTTAAGAGATGTGCCCCAGCAAAGTATGTCGTGTGACACCATAATTGCTAAACATAGGCAAATGCAATTGAAGCAAAGAGTATATATGTACAACGCACAATACAGAGATTGAGCTATTGAGGTAGAAAGATCAAGAAGAGCAAGAAGAGTAGAAAAATATGCAATGCATTCTCATTATTCTGGATATTTATGTTTAATAAAGTCGCAGCAAATGCTGAACTCCCAAATGCTGAAACACTGTTCCTAAGGGACACACAGGGTGAGGTTCCTGAGAGCCTCCAGTTACAACTTCAGCACCTGATCAATATGCAGCCTTGTTTCACATGTGCTGATTCATTAACATTGAACTCGGGGCCAACAGCCTTTAACTCATACCTGAATGAAGCTTACCTAACAAGTGTTATTTTCTCCATAAGGCACACTGCAGCTTTCTCACACTTAAGAAACACAGACAGCACTTTGCTTGGGGGCCATTTTAAACAGTAAAATCACCAACAAAAAGCACCAAAAAAATGAGAAAAAAATGTGACATCAATAGACCACAAAAAAGAGGCCCTTGTTTACAGTATAAGACTGGAAAGAAGAATGCAAAGGGTCGTCTTGCTTGACCTCAACTGGGTATGTGCACCCTGAACAACTCAGAAAGTTTCCATCACTCTGCTCATGCCTGAGACTGTCCATGAAAGTATTGATTTGGGGTCACTAATAAATTTTAACAAGTAAGTAAGTTTGCAAATACAGAATCTGCAGATAATTAGAATCAACTGTGCATCAGCATGCTCAAAGAAAATAAAGTTGCCCCTGGATGGTAGGAGATGAAATTCTTTTTGTTTCATTATATATTTTCCTTCTTTTATATTTTCAACTGTTGCCTGCCTACTCTACATTAAAATTCTAATTAAATGGTGATAGGATTACAAATTTAAGATTCCCCCCTCACAAAAAAAGAAAAAAAGGAAAAAGAAGAGAAAAGGAAAGAAAAACTAGGAGCAAAAGCACTAAGTAAAATCATTAGCCTAACAGAACATCCAAAGTAAAACCCCAGGAGCACAGCAGGTCATCCTCACTGTGTGCTGTGAGCAGCAGTCCTCGGGTGTCCCCCCTCCAAAACCTCCTCACTCCTCCAGCCAAGGACCCAAGGTGGGCAAAATGGTAAAGCAGACCATGGAGCAGGCGAACGGCAGGAGAGGCCTCAGAGCTAACTTTCTGCACGGATACCAAACGCTCCCAGGGAACAACTGAGCCTGGACTCACGGACACACTCCTTCCCCATCCCTCTCTCTCTGATGCGCATTTGATGTTTACTCATGAGATGATGCGAGTCTCTCTCAGCCCAATTCAGAAAATATGGCTTGAACCTCTATTATGTATAAACTGCTGTACAAGGTGCCAGAAGGAATAAAACATGATTGGTCATATATCATGTTTTACCTGTTCTATGACTAATCGGTATGTCTGGATCCCTAATTATACCAACTTATATTCATAAATGGCTTATATTTATAAGATGCTTTATAAAATTCTTAGACACACATTATCTCCTGGCTAATTGTCTGTGTAAATAATTAGTATCCCTCTGGCACTTATGCATACCTCTGCTGCAGCATATTACATTACTGGATTGATTTATTGGTCTACTTTCCCTCTGCTCTTTGAGCTAGCTTTTTGAGGACAGGCACTATCCCAGAAGGCCCTTCATCATCTTTGTGGAATTACTAAATTCAGACTAAATCCTTACAACAACACTGAAGTAGGAATTCTTTAATAATTTTTACAGATAAGAAAAGAGGATCAGAGAGGTGATTTGTCTTAGATCCCAGTTACGAAGGAGCCCTGGCTGCAGGCACGGTGGTCCTTCTGCCCTCCCAGAGCTGCCGACGCTGAAGCGTCTCCAGGCTGCATGCTACAGAAAATGACACGAGTCCAGCCATGTTTGGAAGCACAACTCTGTTTAAATATATATATACACATCTTTTTTTTACCCAAACATTGAGGAAAGTAGGGGAGAAAAGACTGCACCCTGACTCTGCTTTCTATGTTTGTGTTCCAAATAGTAACAGCAAAGGACCCTTCTGGGTTTAGCATGAAGATTCAAATAAAATATGTCCACTGAGTTTATTTCAGATGTATAAACCTCTGGAGACTGGGGAAAAAAAAAAAAAAAAACACAAAACCTAATTTATGAGATTCTTCAGCTTCAAACCAGGAATAACTAACTAAGCTTCAAATTTGAAAGGCATCAGAATAGCACAAAAGCATAGTAATTTAGCTCTCTGTTCTTTCCTTTTGCCATTAACGAGCAACTTTTAATCTTTAATCCTTGTTCACTAAGCTGCTTTTACTGTCCCATCTGCTCCTCTTACTCCTCATGCCTTCAGGTTCTTATAATTAAATTCTAATTAAAGTTTAAGGCATGTAATAAAGAAAACACTTGCGGAATGCCTTTGATTCAAAAGGCCAAAATAACATTTCAGCACTCTAAAAAAAAAGAATTATATTCTTTTGCTTAACAAGCATCTTTAAAATGGAATTAAAATAGGTGAGTCTAATCTTCCGTGATTTCACCAGCCACACATTTTGTAAATATGTTCATCGCCGTGCATTACAGTGAAGTCAGCTGAAAACATCACGGTGCGCGAACCTTGCCCAGCATGCACGGTGTGGAGGTGAGCTCAGCGGCTGTGCACAAAGCAGAACTGTCACAAGCATCTCCGTGGTACCTTGATGCACGGATGTCAGCGTGTATCTAGTATGAGCCCTGAATACTAAGAGAAGAGCGTTCTCACTCATCTAAGCTCTCACCAAACTCGATCAAGCCTACCTTTCCAGCATCTCCCAGATCTCTCTCCACTTCAACTATGCGTTAGTTCAGCCTTCCAACATCCCTGGGAATACTGCGATGCTTCCCCTTCGCCTACCTCAGTCCTCTGCTCCAATCCACGCACCAATCCCCCTGCCTGACAGCTACCTTTCTTAAGCATTATTCTCAACAGGTTGCCCCACTCTGACTACTCGTTAACATCTGAATAATAACAATTATTGTTAATTAGCTAATTATACGTATTACAGAATTAATAATAATAGCTGACGTGCCAGATATTGTTCTAAGTGTTTTATGCTATTATTCTATTATTCGAATGCTCAGAATCACCCTATGAGGCATGTTCTATTATTATTTCCGATCAGGAAACTGAGGGGCAGGGAAGTTCAGGTGCTTGCCCAACACTTCAGAGGCACGTGGCAGAGGGGCCAGTAGCCCTGACATAAGCACTCAAAACCCTGAAGGCTGAGTACAGCACCTGAGGACATCTCGATCTTCTCTCCAAATGTTCTGACACGTGACCTATGTTCTGGTTTGGCCACCATGCTCACAACACACCACAGCCCAGCATGCTTACACCTTTGCACACGTTGCCTTTTTTGCCTGCCTGGTGACGTCCCTCCTCCTCTGGCAGATTCTTGCTCATCCCTCATTTCCTGTCTTGTGAGGCCTTTTCAGATTCCCTGGGCAGAGCGCCTCACTCCTCCCCCTTCTGTTAATGCAGCATCTACAAACTACTAGACTTCAGTCATGGTGTCAACTGCACTGCAACTGTGACTGTCCTGGGGGAGCCTGGCTTTCATCTCAGAGGCCCCGAAAGGCAAGGGTCATCGCCGTGTTTTGACAACTGTGTGAGAAATAAAGAAATGGATGGTTCTCTAAATTTCTGCATTGAACATACACAAGAGCATGGTCTAGTCTTACCAAAGTCAATACTAGAAAAATGTTACCCCCGGTAAGATTTATAGAGAGAAAGAAAAGAAAGAAAAAAGTAACTTACTTTATAATCCCAAAGAACATTTATAAAATTCTTTCAGAAGCATTCAGCTAACTGGTAACTCATTCCTTGACCTACTTTCTGACTGTCAAAATGCATTAGTTCCTTTCTTCCATGACCCTATGACTTTATGAGGAGCCCTACCCAAACCACAGCAAGGAAGCAAAACACTAGACTTGGACTCAGCCAGACAAGGCAGCCTGGACTTCATTGTGCTGCCTGTATCCTAGCTTTGAATCTAGGGCCCCGAAGAGTCCAGGGCCACCATACCCTAGCTGCCCTGACCCCTGCCCTCTCTGTCAGGTGAGGTCTAAACAACTGAGCATCTTACCTGTTACAAGGTGGGGTCCACTGAGACTGCAGCCTTTCTCTTGACACTGTGAGCCCCGGTAAGCCTCTTCCAGGGGAGCCGACCCCTCCTATCCCCAATGTGCCACTATCTTGGTTCAGTTCCAAGTGGACCAGCCATTCTGAACCACAGAACTGCTACCCTCTCTAAATGTTCAGTGCCCCTCTTGCCTGCAGGTCCCTAAGCCTTGTCTCCCACTCAATGAATAAACACCAGGCACAATACTAGGTCTTTCATGTAGCTGTATCTCAAATACTTCAAGAGCTTCTTGCAAAAAGATATAATTATATTAATTAATCCAATTAACAAATCTTTATCAATGCCCATTATGTGAGAAGCAGTACAATGAAGCTAGGTGGCATGCCCACTGTCACGCAGCTGATGAGTAGCAGAAGTAGGATATGAAAACAGTTATTTTTATCCCCATGATATACCCTAGCTCTTCGTCCTTTGTCTCAGTCCTTTAAGAACCTAACCAACAAAACAAGCAAGCAAACAAAGTATTACCAGAAACATTGAAATAACGAACAAACTGACATCAGAGGGGAGAGGGGAGATGGATAATGGGGGAAAACAGGGGAAGGGCCATCAAGGAACATGTATGAAGAACATATGGACAAAGCCAAAGGGGAGTAGGACTGAGGGTGGGAGGTGGGAGAAAATGGTGGTAGGAAAATGGAAACAATTGTACTTGAACAGCAATAAAAAAATTATAATTCAAAAAAAGCCCCAAAAGACAAAAAAGCAAAATGTCAACATTACGATCTCATATTTCACAAGAAAAACTCAAAAGCTGTGTATGTGAACATTGATAAATGTTGATAAATCATCTCTGATACAAGTTTTTAAAAGTATATAGAATCCATAAAATGAAAGTGTTAGAGAAAAATCAGGTTCCCAAAACATGTTCCTGCTGCCTTTATATTATAAAAGGACAATTCCTTAAATATAACTGTGTGTCTCTGGAGGATGTGGCACTGATATTCAGGGGACCAGACACACCGGGGGTGCATATTTATGACATAAAGTACAGTAAGGAAATTACTGGTGAGTGGTAATCCATCTCAGGTAGATGGTAGCAGTGAAGTTACATGGTAGGGGTTTCAGGAGTGAATGGGCAATTGAATAAATGAAAGAAGTGGGTGCTGATCCTTCATATGGAAGATCTGACTACAGAGGGAGAAAAATAAAGCAGAGGCCCACAGTCCAACTTGTCAGTGTTTTCACTAAGGCAGGAAATATAGGTTAAAACATAATGGAATATATGACATCTGTACGTACTAGTCTAAAGGATTATTGTTGCTTCTGGGTGCCAAAACTGTATGCAGAATACTAGCTCCACCCTACCCACCCAAATGTATTTGATTCTCAAATGGTTGGCTTTAGCTCAGCCAGTTTCCTTAACAACTTTCAGGGTAAACAGAAAAGCAAAACATGGGGGCTGAGACACTTCCAGGTCTGAGTCCATGATTTTAAAGACTTCGATTTTCCTTACATGGCACCCAGATATAGTATCCGTCCACTCCTGCACTGGATGAAAAGTACACATATACACAGATTCTGAAGTTCTCAGAAGTGCAAGAACCCATTACACTTTCTTTCATTCCCTACAGATATATACATGGCATGGGGAACAGAAAATGGAAAATTCTATTGCATAGAAAGTTCTAATTGAAGGTAATAACATCCCAGTGCATCACGTCAAGAGTGCCCAATAAATGCCAAGTACTCTACGTACAATATCAAGTACTTACAAAGAGCTATTGTTATTCCTATTACAAATGTTAAAATTATGTCATAGGAACCTAAGCAGGTAACCAACCAAGAACAAGAACTTGAGAGAGTCAGCTTTGCCACTAATTCAGCTCTTTTACTTTGGGCAAGTTTCACAACTTCTCTAAACCTTACGTTACTCATCTATAAAATGGGTATAATTATACCTACCTCAGAAAGTTAAAATAAGAATTAGGAGAAAAATAAAATAGCTGTATAATGTACCCAATAATAATGTCTGGCATTATAAATTAATATTCAATACATGGCAGCCACGTTGAATGATGCTGTTATTGCCCAAGACTACACAACTAGTAAGTGACAGAGGGGCATTTAAAAGCACATCTGACTGATTCTAAAACCAACAGAAACAATACCATGTATTGAGAACGTACTACATGCCAGCATTACTATGTAAATGTTTTACATGTATTAATACGATCCATAGTCACAATAACCCTATGAAATAGGTACTATTATTATTCCCACTACATAGATGAAGAAATTAAAATACAAAAATGTCTCATAGATAATAGCTTTGAAAGCTTACGGGCTTCCTCACCCCCAGCTTTAGGTACCTTCAGTACGACAAGACTCTCACACCATGACCACCTTCATTTATCCTTCCTGGGAATTCACCTGCATTTTGAAACCACAGACAGCATCTCAGCTGTATTTTGGGAACAGAGGGCATACAGAAAGGAACTCTGCTTTGAGTTCTTTAAGATGGGAACTATATAAACCTATACAATAAAATAAAAGTAATACTATTTTTACTATTTTGCAAAGACACGAAGAAGTTGCAACGGGAAATTTATTGTTCTAATTAACCAATCCTGTTTCGGTTGAATCAAATTAGATTTCTCTCTAGACCTTCTCTTTCATTCTACAAAATTTCTAGTCATCTGGGCTGCTTGAAATACACCAAGGAGTGATCCCAGAGCCCCGTGTAAATGACCCTCTTGGCTGAATGCCCCCAGATGGACATAAGTGGAAAGGTCAACATGTCCTATTTTCCCATGGCAAGTGGACTTTGGAAATACTTCTTTTTTTCTTTTTATACTTTTATAGTCAAATGATCACGATCAACAAGAATTAGATAAAATTGACTGCAGCTGGAGAAAAATGCTGACGTGAGTGGCTAAAAACATCATGTGCAGCTTGTAATAAAAGGGTACAGGACCATCGTGTAAGTCGAGGTCCCACTGTCTCAACCCTTCTGTAGTCACATCTCATTAAGACCAGAAGCAGCAGCTGGTTTCCCCCTAAAACAAGTCCTAGAGGAATAAAATTAGCAGGATCGCCCCCCCTCCTTTCACTGTGCTCTTGAAAATACGGAGTCCTTGATCTGGATGGACTTTTACAGAGAGCTGACAGGGCAGACCCGAGTGCAGGTTATGCAAAAGGTCAAAGAGCTGGCAAAAACGGATGTGACTGCTGTCAAGCAGAAGGAGCTCCTTTTGAAGTCTGAGCCTTAGATGAGCTGATCCCAGAGTGCTCTCCCTGAAGGCAGCAAAGGCAAGGGTTAAAAACAAAAATGCTGCCCTGTGCCCTGAGATTTCGTTAAGTAATGCTGGGTATACTGCGCTGCCCTTGCAGGCTGGCATGTCCCACCACTGAAATCTGGGTGAAAAGGAACAATCCCTAAAGTAGGGCGGTGTGAGCACTCCACTGCCTCCATCCTTCTGCCCCTCCGCTCCACAAAAAGCGTCCCTCAGAGTCCTTCTGCTCCCCGCGCAATCTGCGCAGTGCCTGCCTCGCCCTCTCTTTGCACTTACCTATTTTCCCCCATGGCTTCTGTTTTATTCTGTGGATAACCTCTGGCCAAACATGTTGCTATGCCACCAAATACTTGAGTTGTTTCTGTGCCTGTTATCATTCAGGCAGTTTCACTGTGTTGGTACCTGAACCTTCTCTGACTTTCAGTTTAGTAAATCAGACTAATATTCCACCTCATAAATCAGAAACACAACCCTATGTCCCCCGTCCCCACAGCCCTGGTAGCTGTGGAATGGAATACCAGTGGAATTAAGGGAAGGTCTCGCAGACTCAAATATCACAGAAATGCAATAATTTGTCTTTATTAATAGAAGGTCAAATACCATGTACCTCTGACAGTTGCATCAATATTGTTACAGTCCTTAGGTCTTGACTTGCAGCAATGGCCTCTTTAACACACACACACACACACACACACACACACACACACACAACTTCAGTCTCAATCCTGACACTGTTAAATCACTTTTAGATGCCTTTTTGAAACCAGGGAGATTTAAGACATAAGGCGTTCAACCTGGTGCCTGGTTTTCTCTGGAATTGGACCTCCCAGAAATCTGGTCCTTGGAATAGCACCTACTTTGGAGGACTCTGGAGTCCCTGTTGCTCTGCAAAACCTGCAATCCATTTCTTAGAACACTCTCTGGTAAAGATGCAAGTGACTAAATGGAGCTCTTACAGCTTCCCTCAACATAGATACAACCTGCATGACTTAAATGCTCATCTTGCACCTCAATAAATCTCACATCATCATCAAGACACAGGTAATATTACCCCCATTTTACAGATGAAGGAGTTGGCTTCCAGCAAGCTTACTTTCCAAAAATCACATCTGTAAAGAGGCTGAACCAGGATTCCACATTCAATTCAAAGTCCAGTGCCGTTTTTCTTCTACCGTGTGTAACCTAAGGGTCTTATGGGGGCAAGGATATTTCTCAGAAGTACGAAGACATGAAACTTGGGCTCCCCATTCACTGCTTCTCCTACTTCCCCTTTCTCTGTTATCCCTGAATCTCTGGGTTCTTTCTTTACCCTCCAGTTAGAGGAAACCAAGAGAGCAGAGCTGGATGGATAGGGTATCGTATTCTTTACATTCCTAGATCCTAAAATTCATCAGCACCGAAAAAAATTACCAAGCTAGAGACCCACACAAAACCTTGAAATCTCTCAGGAAGCTTACCAAAACATTCACTGAGGCTAAAGCTTAGTCCCCCACATAACACAAAAATCAGGAATAGAGAAGTGAAATATCTAAAATATATGACTCATTTTAAGAAAAGCCAAAAAATGTCACTGAAAAGACAAGACATAGAAAAAGGCTAGTAAGAATGTGAAGAAAAGGGAACACTTGTACATTGTTGGTGGGAATGGAAATTTGGTGTAGCCACTATGAAAAACCGTATGAAGGTTCCTTCAAAAATCAAAAGTAGAACCACCGTATGACCCAGCAATTCCACTTCTGGGCATAGATTCAAAGAAAATGAAAACAGGATCTCAAGGAGATGCCTGCACTCCCATGTTCACTGCAGCACAAATCACAACAGCCAAGATATGGAAACTATCTAAATGTCCATCTGTGGATGATTGTATACAGAAGATGTGGTGTACACAATGACACAGTATTTAGCCACAAGAAAGAAGGAAATCTTGCCATTTGTGACAACATGGATGGACCCCAAGGGCACTGTGTTAAGTGAGATAAGTCAGAGAAAGACAAATACTATATGATCTCACTTCTATGTGGAATTTAAAAGAACTGAACTTATATAAAGAGTGGAATGGTGATTACCAAGGGCTGGGGGTGGGGTAAATGGGGAGACCATCGTCCAGTTAAATGGCACAAACTTCCAGGCATAAGATGAATATGTTTTGGAGATCCAACGTATAACACACTGATTATCGTTAATAATTCTGTATTATATACTTGAAAACTGCTAAAAGAATAAATCTTGAATGGTCTCAACAGGGGAAAAACGGTAACTACGTGACATGATGGAGGTGCTAGCTTACAATGGTAGTAATCATTCTGTAATATACAAGGTCTGTCCAGTAAAAGCCCAGCCACTGTTAATATAACAAGAATGATTTGCTCTATGTCAATGTAACCTGGTAGCTAAGGTGAGTGGACTGAAATGTGCATGTACAAACATTAACGATCTCACTGCACTAGTCAGTGGGGGTGGTAGATGCCGTTGAATGAGCATGTGTATTGTGTGGCTGTCACATTCAAAATGACTGGGGAGAACAACAAAGTAGCATCAAATTTTGCATTAATCTTGAAGATTCCTCTGCAGAAATTATTCAGATGATTCAGAAGGCCGCAGCAATGGGCAACCGGTGATTGGCAGCTTCATCACAACAATGCACCCGCTCATGCATCACATCTCATGCAGTTTTTTTTAGCAAAACATCAAATCACCCAGGTGACTCAGCTCCCCCACAGCCCAGACTTGGCACCCTGAGACTTCTGCCTTTTCCCAAAACTAAAATCACCTTTGAAAGAGAAGAGATTTCAGACCATTGACGAGATTCAGGAAAATACAATGGGGCAGCTGATGGCAATTGGGAAAACTGTGTGAGGTCCCAAGGTGCCTACTTTGAAGGGGACTGAGGCATCATTGTCCTATGTACAATGTTCCTTATATCCTGTATCTTCTTCGACAAACGTCTCTGTTTTTCATATTGCATGGCTGGATACTACCTGGACAGTCCTTGTATTCACATATCAAATCAACACAACTTGCATCTTAAACACACAATGTTACATATCAATTATATCTCAATAAACCCGGGAAAAATTAAAAATGTATTTATTTTCTACTCTAAACAAAGAAAAAAGCCAAAAGAAGAGGTAAAATTCCAGGGAAAATAGATTAGTCTTGGGGAGCAGTTCTCAAACATTAGCATATATGGGAAACTCATAAAGGATTTGTTAAGACAGGTTATTGAGTCCCACTCCCTGAATTTTTAATTCAGGAGGTGGGGAAGAGACTAGAAAATCTGCATTTGTAATACATTTCCAGGTGATGTTTGTGCTTCTGGTCTGGGGACCACACTCAGAACCACTGGTGTAGGGTGAATAATCACTTAACAAATGAACTCTCTATTTTACAAAAATAGGTTCCTGTTGGATCCCCTTAACAATTAGTTAACCAACAAATGTTGATCAAATCAGTACTCATCAGAGTCAATACACCATTGTAGTAAAAAGCCTGGATTCTACAGTCAACTGCCTGGGTGCAAATCCCAATTCTGTAACTATACTGCGTGATCTTAGATAAGTTCCTTGGCTTCTTTGAACCTCAATTTTTCTTATCTGTAAACTTTGCATGACAATTATAGAACATACAACAGGGATACTGGCAGAATGGAAGGGGCCAGTATATCTCAAGTGCTCACAATGGAGCCAGCATATGTTAAGTGCCCCGTTATTAGTATAAACTATTAATGCTATTATTATAATACATTCTTCTACCTCTAGAACTGTTACTCTGGGCAAATCCCTGTGCCTGGAATTTGGGATAGAGCTGTGGATGACAATACAAGGTCCTGAACTCGTGAAGTTAGAGTCTAGCAAGGAAGACACAACTTACATAGTTGTTTACAAAGCATTCTATGCCTAAATCAGAGGGTTAAACACAGGGAAACAAAGAGAAGAGGCTACAAAGTCATTTCGAATTAGAGATCAATCAGGCATTAAAAAACATTTCTTAAATTGGAGTATAAGCCAATGGAAAAACATGATTCTGGAACAAACTATAATGGCTTTTTAAATGCAATGGTATGAAAAGAAAAACTCTTTCCAATCAACCCCCTACATTTCTCAGAACTTAATATATGCCATGAACCCTGCACCTAGGGACTGCAAAGGTGAATAAATGGTGATTTCTTCATCCAAAGGGTTTCTAAAAAAAAAAAAAAACCCCACATGCTGAGCAATAATTACAGTACAAGGAGAGAAGTGCTAGAAGAATCACAGGAACTATGAAAAGGAAGTATCTAACTGCCCTGAGGGGTCCGAAGGGCTTCACAAATTACCGACGTTTAAGATGGTTCCTGAAGGATGAGCAACAGTGCAGCAGGCAGAAAAGAGACCATGCAGGATATGCTAGAGAGAGGGAACGGTATGTGCAAAGGCAAGAAGACACAAGAAGGCCCAGGGATTGAGATGTCAGATAGCTGAAATGGTGGTGTGTGATGAAGAATGACTGATGAAGACAGCTCTTGTTTCAGTTCTTTAAAAATATCACCAGTTTACCATATAATAAAATTTATCTGAAGCCACTCAGATGATGGTCCAAGATGGTAAGGAAATAAATGAATAAAGTGAGAGTCTGGGTTTTTTAATATAAGTCTAAAGCTGTCCTTGCATTATATTTTCCAGAAGGTCAATGTTTCAATGCAGACACTGGTATTAAGCTCCACCTACTTGGGTCTCATATTAGTAACAACCAATAACCAAATTTATTGAATCCTCAGGATACTGTACTACAAGTTTTATACACATGAACTCTTTCAACCCCCATAACAAGCCCATGAGGTACCGATGAGGAAAATGAAGTGCAGAAAAGGAAGTTACTCGTTCAAGGTCACACAGTAAATCCCAGGGCTAGCATGTTACCCTAAAGGATGATCTCACACCACTCTCCAGGGAATATCCAGGATTTGAAGCTTTTCAACGGAGGACTCTTTAAGAAAAGGAATACAAAATTATGAATGCAAAATCAGGTGTGATAGAGAATATTTAAATAAGAAAAAAGTGAAAACAAACCACCAGAGCTTTGGAGATTTAGGTCCCTTTTTCCCTGCGATCAGAAATGCCTCCATGGAAATGCTCCCTGAGCGCAGCCCCTCCCCACCTGGAACATTCTACAGCTCCCAACGACTGCCAGCACGCACAGGGCTCATGCACGCGAGGGGCCCTGAAGCTGCAAGCTTCACTGTGTTTGCTTCCTGGGAAGCCCCCCTCCACTGCTGCCTGGAAGTCTCTTAAACTTTTCCAAACTATTTAAAAAATGCCAGAACTTAAGGCCAGAGGGAGATGGTCAATTCACCTACAGGACAAAAAAAGGAGGTGGAGATGAGGGCAGTGTGAAAGAAATTAGGGTTTTCATCCATTCTTCCCTGTTAGACAGATGGGCCACATCAAACCCAGGTTTCGATCCAATCTCTGCTCCTAAGTAGCCATGTGATCTTGAACATGTTCCTTGACCCCTCTGAGTCTCAGTTTCCTCATCTGTAAAAAAGACACACTGTAAGGATCGAATAGGAAAACACGCATTCTGCCCAGGCACGTCAGCTCCCTTCCCTCTGGATGTGTCTCTCCTGTGCACTCTCCTTTCTCTTTCCCTTTACTTCACCTCAACTCTGACAACAGGTAGGTAGGTCCCCTCCCTGTATCCCCAGCATATTAGTGCACACCATTCTCCTAAGAATTCACAAAGCACTCCCTAGATATAAAGGTGAAAGCAGACATGCTACTTGCTTCAAGACGCTCATGTCCAGTGGATAACCACGCGTCAGGGAGCCTTTCTCTACCACATGAGTGAGATGCTCCCCAGGGCTGGAGCCATGCCTCATTCCAACACAGACCCTCAGACATGGGGCGGGTCAGACCCAAATGAAAATACTGAGTTCACCTCCTGCCTACCCAACTCTCAGCCAGTCTCACCCTGGCCCATGCCGAACCACGCTTCGCCCTTCTCTCAACGGGCCTCAGTAATGCTGGCCCACAAGTCTTCTGCATGGCTGACCAATGAAGTCTGATTTACAGGGCACCGGGCCCACTGTTGGCACTCACCTGTAGAACAAAAGACAATACTGGCCTTTCCAAGACAAAATAAAGGCGGATTTCTCCCCAGGGATGGCTTTTCTATAAAGGAAAACAGTACGCGGACCCCTGGTCCTCCACTGAACTACATTTAAAATAGCTCTTGTGAAGAATGAACACAGTGGCCATTTTTGTGTGTATGTGTGCCAGCAGCAATGAACTGATTGTAATAGGAACAATGTGCGCTTCTTCCCACTTCTGACAGAATAGATGACATTGTGTCGTGGGCTGGGGAGGGGGTAAGGGACCCAACTAAAGAAACCAAGCCTTAAGGTTTATTACATGAAATTTTGATAAAAAGCACTTCGAAGCCTCTTTCCCATCATCAAAAAACCACACTGGGCAAGATCAGAGCTTAACAGCCAACAAGAACAAAAAAAAAAAAAAAATTCAATTCCTGAGATCATTTTCCTGAAATAGAAAACTACATATGTTTCTCAAATTTCACATCAAGCCACTGCAGAGGCCAGACTGCAGGGCTGAATTGGGCCAAAGTAAGTAAGAGAGGGGGGGGGGAGAGGGGGATGGGCTGGGAAAGGGAGTAAACAGAAGAAAATGAGCCCATTCCCACATCACCACATTTCTCTAGCACAATCTAAACTTACAAACACCCCCAGTTTCACAGAACTTGTAGTTAGGGTTGCTTATCGGGCAGCCTTTACTTTGTCAAATTAAGACACATTGCCTTGGATTAGCAAGACTCCTTAAATTCAAAATGACTTCATGTTTGGCGCGGAGTTCGGTGTCTCTAGGGCCAGCCGCCAGGAACGTATCCACTGCACAGCCTCCCTCCCCTCTCCATACTGACCTGCCTGACTTTTCCATAGAGACGGCAGAGCAGAATCCCAAGCAGACAGGCTGTCAGTGTTAATTAAAAGTCCAAACACTTCTTTAGAAACTATCTCCAGCTCAATATTGATACAGAACATAAGACTCTAACAGGCAGGACTGGAGAGGGGAGCGGAGGTTGAGGGCGGAAATAAGTTTGAATGGCATTTGGAACCCATTAATTTTTAAAAGACAGGCTGCCACCCTATATAGACCCAGAGAGGTTCAAAATATAACGAAACCAGGAAGATGAATGAGCTGAAGACTGTTTGGAAAGGCTGGGGAGAGTACTCAGCTTTTGAAAAGAACAATATCTAGACAATAATGAGGGCTGACATTTTTTATTGGTGAATGCGGTTTTGGGCACACTTAATGACACAGGTTGACAATTTTTTGTATTTAACAAAAGGAAAAGCAATCTTCTAAATGACTTGGGAACAAAGGGCTCCCTGACTGCAATTTCTTAACAACATTTAAGAATTCTCTTCAAAGGCCCTTGATGCTAGTTTAGAAAGAGGAAGAAAGAAAAATGAAGAAAACAAGGGGGGGAAGGTATGTTTTTTTAAAAAGTAAATAGAAGTAAAGAAAAGCAGAATAAAAGAAGAAAAAGGGTATGGCATTTCAACACTAAATTATACACTGGAGGGTGGAATTGTGATGTTAGACTTTAGCAATACTTTTTCAAAGGAATGAGTTTTAAGAAAGAATCCAAAAGGGGACTTTGGTCAACCCAACTATATCTGACAGACTCAAAACTTGAGTCCAGGGAGGAGCTAACGGATCACCTCGTCCAACCACCAAATTCTACAGATGAGGAAACTGAGAGCCCAGCGCCAAGGGTTACCTGGTCGGACCAAGACACATCTTCCAAGTTTCAAAGCACACCACCTCGCACATCTGAACTCCACCCTCTCTTAGCCCTTACAGTATCAGGGTCTCTTTTAAGCAGACTAGCTGAAACTTGGAAGCTACCCATAATCATGAAGGTACAACATATTCAGAAACCCCACCAAGTTCACCACAGCTTTACCAACAGAGTCAGCCAACCTGGATAGGAAACCAATTAGAGACTCCACAAAGGCTCAGGTCAGAGAAAGAACCTCTAAACAATGTAGAGATGTCCTCCTTAAAATCTAACTCCTACTCTACCCACTCCTACTCGACCCATTAGTTCCACCCTCAGTGAACCCTGTCTGGGATTCGGTTATCGTGCCCAGAAGATGAGATCTCCCTATCTTTCTTTTAGCACTTTTACAGTTTCAAAATATATTCAGCACACAACATACCATCATACTGTCTGTAAATAAGGAATCATATGTAGAGATCATTCTACTCTGCCATACTGAAAGAGCAAGTGGGACTGAATTCTAGAAGTGATTCAAGGTCTCAGAGAAAATTAAGTAAAGGAAAAGCTATATTGCTATTCCGTTGGAAACTTGCAGTCATACTATCATCTTTCAGGCATACACAATTCATGTCTAGATGTACACAGCAGAGACCAAAAAAAGATCTCTG
This sequence comes from Glossophaga mutica, assembly GCA_039655065.1. NCBI lineage: Eukaryota > Metazoa > Chordata > Mammalia > Chiroptera > Phyllostomidae > Glossophaga > Glossophaga mutica. The sequence goes on along the minus strand of CM077307.1, from coordinate 41,955,860 downwards.
CTGTGTACAGAGATCACCTTAAAATTCCAGAAAGCGAGCAAATTCAGACCAGTGATTCTTAATGAAGGGTATACATCATAACCACTCAAGGACATACATTTTTACACCCCCCCTTTGTCCTGAAGGACAGAGATGGGGGTTCTTCTTAACCTCTTCTATCCAGATTTGCTTTACTGTTGAAAAGTGAAAGAAGAAACCTCAACCTTCCCCAGAGTGTGCCTCAATGCAGCAGATAAAGAGGGAGTGTCCATGATCTGACAGCTAAGCGTTAATGCAGGGCAGCAGGAGGACTCCCAGTCATGGAGAATCTGTGCCTTGATTCTGATGCTTCTCATGGGCATGGATGAGAAGCCAGGACCTTAATGCCTCATTCCCCGCCTGCCCCCTGACTGGCCCAGCGTATTCCATTTTCTCCTGCCCCCCAGACTTTTAATCTCTGAGTGCTGACAGGTCTGTGCTCTCCTGCTCATGGCACCTGCTCATTTCTTCACACCCACAATAGCTCTAAGGCCCTTGGTGAAACTCTCACTCCATGATTCTCTGAACCCTGATGACATCCCCAGGAAGCCAAGACAAAACCCCAAACAAGGGAGAATGGTTCTCAATCAGGTTATTTGGTTTCTAAATGGTCTGTCCTTCACAGCCCACTCACAAGCTGTTTCACAAAATGTAGGTTCACCTTAAAATTTAAAAATTACACACACGAAAAAAAATACTAAAGGGAAAGATCAATGGAAGTAGAGCTTCCTGTGCACTACTACGTAGCAAAAGCCAGTTAGAGGTTTCAGCCATGGTGCTTCATTTTCTCCATAGTGCAAACACACATAGTTTTTGCCCTCCTTCAACCACAACAGGAAATTGGGATAAAGAGGAACAGAATGACTTATTGGTCCAATAAGTGGACCAACAACACTTTGAGCTAAAAACTAGCAACAGCCCTCGTATGGATTTGAATAGTTAAATAAATGTGTAGGTAATTACTGCTAGATTAGATGGAGGATACCTTCTAGGTGCTCTATCAACACATGTATACATGCAAGGAATAAGTGAATGACTGAGTGAATGAATGATGGAAATTGTGAGCTACAGTTGCTTCAAACTATATACCACCTCCCCCACAACTTGCCCCTCCTCCTTGTCACTATCAGGGAAGGATAATAAATTAGTTTCTGGGATATGAGTGAATGTAATTTACTGAATTTTTTTTACCTGCCCAACATTAATTCTTCCTTTGGTCTTCAGTAGTAAGGGCAAATTCCATTTGTATTCAGATGGAAACATATCCAGCTTAAAAGCATATCTTACCCAGTTTCCATTCCAGTGAGGTAGGACCGTAAAATAAGTGCTGGCCAATGATATACAAGCAGAAGTATTATGCGGGTGCTCTAAGAAGGCTGTTTAAAGAAGGCTGACTCAGGTGCATGGTACATCCTCCCCCCACCCCTCCCCCCCACTTCCCACCTTCCTGCTCCCTGCACCATGAAATGTGGACTTGATAACAGACTCCCGCAACCATCCTGGACCATGAAGTAAACTTGAGAACGGAATTCAGGGCTATAGATAGTGAAATAAAAATGTCAAAAGAACTAGTGTCCTTGATGAGTTCGTGGGACCATCAGGGTAGCCTTAGACTCCATATATCTAGTATGTGCAGAGAGAGTGAACCCTTACAAGATTAAGTTTCTGTTATTCTGCATTTTCTATTATTTCAATTATTCATCAGTGAAGACACAAGGACCATATTTCTTCTATAGAGCGTGAAAGCACTCTTTTTCCCCAAAAATAAGGGTAAAGCCTATCTAATATTTATAAGCTTCTTCTCAGCCCTATTAAATATACTAAAAAAAGAAGCAGATGTGAGAAGATAACGGTATCATTCTTCCTAGAACCTAGAACTATTTTGTATCATTGTTCTGAGAAATCATCCCTCAGTATAACCATAAAACAATGCAAATCAAATAACTCTAACATAAAGTACATTAGGAATAGCTGACTTTTCCCTCAGAACTCTCTGACTCCCACTTTGGTCCCCACAACTGACCTCCACTATATTCTAAGGTTCCTCAGAATGCCTTATCAAGTTTCAACCAAGGTCTGGCAAAAAAGTGTTACCATTGTGATGATCTAAAGTTCATCAATTTTAGTTTCATTCACTAGATTTCTAACACCAAAATATCAAGTCTTAAACAACACTGACAGTCTACTTTACAACTACAAGGATGGCTACATTTTTTTTTTTAAGAAAGAGAAAATAAGTGCTGGGGAGGATGTGGGGGAAATGGAACCTTCATACGTTGCTGGTGGGGATATAAAATTGCGCAGCCACCGTGGGAAAGTTTGGTGGTTCCCCAGAACGCCAAACGCAGATCTGCCAAATGGCTGGGCAATTCTCCTCCTAGACAGAGATCTAAGAGAACTGGCAGCAGAGATGATTCAAACAAATACTTATAAATCAATGTTCATTGCAGCATCATTCACAATAGCCAAAAGGAAAAAACAACCCAAGTATCCATCATGAGCCCAACAACAGAAAAATGGAAAAGCAAAATGCAGCATGTGAATCCAGTGACATATTACTCGGCCACAAAAAGGAAGGCAACACTGACAGATGCAACAACACCGATGAATCTTGAAAATACTATGCTAAGTCAAATAAACCAGACATCAAAGAACAAATACTATATGACTCTATGTATGTGAAGTGCCTAAAATAGGCAAATTCATAGAGTAAGCTATATAATTAATGGTAATAAATATTTTAGATTAGATGTTCAGAGGGGCTGGGGGAAGGGAGGAATGAGGAAGCATTACTTAACGGTTATAGAGTTTCTGTATGGGGTTAAGAATAAGTTTTGGAGATAGTGGTAATGGCTGTTCAACACCATGAATGTATTGGGTTGACCAAAAAGTCTGTAAAATAAGACACGTTTTTCATTTTCACCAATACCTTTATTGATTTGGATATTTTTGAGTATGTCGGCTATCTCCCATGTGGTATAATGTTGCTCTCAACTAATGTCTCGATTTGATCGCTATCAACTTAAACTGGTCTACCTGACTGTGGAGCATCGTCTACCAAGAAATCTCCAACACGAAACTTCACGAACCACTTCTGACACATTTAATCAGTCACAGAACCTTCTCCATACACTGCACAAATCTTTTTTTGCATTTCACTTGTTTTTACCTTTCTTGAAATAATAAAGCATAATATGCCAAAAATGTCACTTATTTTCTTCCATCTTCAATATTAAAATGGCTACACAAAAAAATTCACCCATTCTGATAAGTTTTTTTAAATGCACACTGCTATGACAGCTGTCACAATACACTCTAACAAAACTGTTTCAAATGAAGTTAAAGACAACTACGTGCTACCAGAGCCACTGCATGGAAAAAAAACAAATGAACTTTTTAACCAACCCAATAATTAATGTCACTGAATTGTATATTTAACAATGGTCAAAATGGAAAATTTTATGCTACATACTTAGATTACAATTTGTAAAAATTAATAATGCAATATATCAAGACCATTAAACTGTATACTTTAAATGGGTAAATTGTATAATATGTGAATTATATCTCAATAAAGCTGCTTTTTAAAAAAAAATGAAGTCTTATCTCAGAGATGCACCTGAGAAAGGCAATCGGGAGGGCCAAGCACTGAGGAAGGGTGTGGACTGCAGACATGTCAGCAGAGGCAAGTATTAGGGGGGAGGCATCTAGTACCTTAGCCCACAGAGGGTCAGACTGCCACCCACTTGCTCTCTCCACTCAGAGGAAGTGTAGCTGACTTTGCACCCCTTCCCCTTGCTTGAGTTTCTCCAAGGAGGTACGGGAAATTCATGTGATCGGTGAGCAACTGGAATATATTAAGCCACATTTTAAGGATCACTGTGTAAAAGACAACAATACCAGTAACAACATCAAGCCCACTCCTTCACTTTCTGTGTTCATGGCTTCAGATAGGCACACCTATCTGAGCAGGGTCTGCATTCCTGTGGCGGACTCAGCTACTGGACTTGAGATCTGGTTGACACATCTGGACTTCCTTCCCCTGTACATGTACACACATACCTAAACACGCTGGTTTTGCCTCACTTCTGAGCTATATTATCCATCCAGTATTTTTCTAAAATAATGAGGTAATTTTTCGTTTTTCATTTAGCTAATATGCTTTGTATGTAGTCTCCATCAGTCAAGACCCCAAGGGCTAGGAAAAGTGAGTGGTACTTTAAGCCCTTAACAATAGCAGTATCTGTTGAGAGTTTAAATAAGGAGGATTAATATTAATTGCTCTAAGTGTGATAATGGCACTCTAGCTGTATAGGAGAATGCCATATACTAGGGTGATCGATCATATTGCAAAATTTAAGAAGGAAGTATGCGATGCCTACAATTCATTTACAAATAGGTCAGCAAATAAACACATATGCATGTCGGGGATAGACAGACCACTTGAGAGCACAAATATAATGTCAATAATTAATAAACGTAGGTGAAAGATATGGTGTTCAATATACCATTCTCTCAACTTTTCTGTATATTTAAATTTTTTTCAAAACACCTGGGGAAAATACTAAAACAACAACAAAAAAATGAGATCTCACCAATATTTAAGCAAACCAATAAAAATATTAGTAATTAACATAACTAAGTAGTTGACATATGTAATACTAATTGACATAATTAGTAATTGATATAGACAAAATAGGTGGTTGATGAATAAAATAAAAATTGCATTCAATAATCAAAAAAAGGAAATTAAAATAAGATGCCATTTTAAGACTAAAAACTTGGCAAAATTGATACATATACTTACATAGGATAGAACATTATACAGGTATCAAAAATATATTTTCAGAAAATATGTATTGAGATGGAAAAAACAATCATACATTAAGTAAAAAATAAGTTGTACAAATTTACAACTAAAAATGGGAAACAGTAGAATAAGAGTCTAAATCATGATACTTATTTTTGAAATCCTGGAGATTCTATTTGGAAAATGGCTACAGACCTGGATTAATAATCCGATCATAATCTTCTCCTGACATGTCAGCAAATAACCATTAGAAAAATAATAATAAAATAATATCCCTTAGAAACCCAAAACATAGAGAGCCATGCAAATAAGGAAAACAATTGCTATTTTAAAAGGGAGTACAGTTTCTAGAACCAATAAATTCATCTCTTTAACACGGAAGACAGAATTCTGACAAGTTACACACAATTGTACACTACAGTGGAGAAAAGAAGAAAGGGAAAATAAATATATCATACAAAGAAATATGAGGAAAAATAAAACTGAGATTGTAGAAATTCAGCCCTGTTTTCCCACATGCCATAAAAACGTCTCAGAAATTCTAACATGTAACTTGTAAAGAAAACTTACCAAAGTGTCCTTGTACATAAGGAACTTGGTCATCAATTTCTTTTAGTCCAAAGCAATAAAGATAAATGATTTGAAAACAGAAAAATCTCTCATACAGAATAATTCAAAATAATGTACATAGTTATTCTGCCCCCAAGTAGGGGAAGCATAACTCCCCACCCACTCCTTAAGTGTGGGCTGTGCAGAATTAACTCCCTTCCAAAAAGTAGTATGCAGATGGGGGAGAAGAGTAATTTTACAGAGGAGACGCCTGACCAAGTACCTCAGCCAAGTGATCAAGGTCAACATCAATAAGTCATAAGAATAGCACAGAGCCTTGATGTGATATAATGAGAATGATTCTCATCAGAGAATGGTCTTCCTCCCAAAAAACATGCTACATAAGTCTTATCATGACAAAAACATCAAATTCCCAGAGGCACATGCTACAACATTCATGACCAGTACTCCTCAAAACCGTCAAGGACACCAAAAAACAAAGAAAGCTGAGAAATTTCTTTCCACAGCTAAGCAGACATGACTAAATGGATATGGTATCCTGGATAGACTCCTGAAACAGAAAAAGGCATTAAGAGAAAACTAAAGAAATGTGAATAAAATATGGAATTTAGTTAATGATAACATATCAATATTTGTTCATCAATTGTGACAAATGTACCATGCTAAATAAAGATGTTAATAATAGGGGAAATTGGGTAGCGGGTATATAGAAACTCTTGTACTGCCTTCATACTTTTTCTGTAAATCTAAAACTGTTTTAAAACAAAAAGACTGCTTGAAGTTATATTTGAATTTAATAGGACACACTTTTAAATAATTTATAGAATGTCATCAACCCCTGGTAATCTACATGAAATTTCTCTCAGGCCTCAGTGTTAGAAAAAAATCTCTTTCTCCTGCACAGCCAGCAGGTGCTTATCCGTTCACTCGGTTCATCCTAATTATGTTCTAATCCTTGCTTTGGCCACTAGGAAGCCTGGAGACAAACCTATTAGGAATTATGAATAACACAATAGTTTCTCTGAAGCTCTAGGCATCATCTTAGTTATTCTTTTAGTATTTTCACTCCACTGTGATTTTTTTAAAAATTTTATCACTGTTTTTATCTTATTACTATGCACTTCAAATTTCCTTAGAGCCCGGACTTATGTTTCTGTCTGATTATACAAAATTTTATTATTCAAATTTCTGGCTTCCCATTTCTCATGTTACCAAAATTCTGGACAGTTTCCCACTCAACAGCTAGAAGATGGATAATTACTAAAACATTCAACTTCGGTTCTTGAACTGCAAAATGGTAACACTACCACCTGCTTTAACTGATGGTTTCCAGGGCAAATGTGTTCACATTTCATAATATGCCTATTACAGATAAAGTCAATGCACACAATAAATTATAATTACCATTATTAACAAAAATAACAATAATTATTTTTAATATAAAAAGAATGGAGCTAAATTAAAAATTAATCATAAGCCAGGTGGTGATTTTCTCAGTGATTCAGATAAACAAGAGTGGCTGCCATATTTTGAAGGATGAGAATAATAACTAAAGGGAGGTGAGGGGAGAAAAACAGATAAGAAGAGGAGGGGGACTTCTTACCTACTGTCACTGCCAAAAACAAGTCTGAAAGCTTTAAGACAAGGTGAAATCCAATTACTTTTCAGCCTTAACTCCACTAGAATAATAAAAAACACCCTCTTCTAGCCTTTTTGGCACTCATTTCCTCAAAGCCTCCCAAAACAATCATAATAAGAGCCAAATAAACACCAAACCTAAAGCTCTCCTTGGCCTAGAGGATGCCAAATTCATGTTCTACTGCTCAGAGTTTTCTTGTTTTTGTTTTTTTTTATTTTTTACATTGGCACATTTAATTTCAGACCCTTTTCATCTTCCTTATTCTTAAAGAAAGGACCATGGAGATTTTCACTAAAAGAACCATGCATGCATTCTTTAAATATTATGTGCTACACCTTCTTTTCACAGTATCGCTAAAACCCTCAATAACCCCAAACAAATGTCCAGAAGACCTGAGGCTCAGGGAAGGGTCAGCGACTGGGGGAGCGAGTAATCTGCTCCAGATTCCTGCCCACGAGACACAGCAAAGACACTAAACCTAGGTCAGTCTGACTACAAGGGTTTCCCTCTTTCCACTATGCCAGAACCTTAATGCAAAGAATCCTGCCAAAATTGAAAGAAAAAGGGAACAAAATAAAATAGCTAATTCCTTCCAAAAATTTCTCAGCACTGCATTGGAAGTTTTCTTGCTACCTCACTCAGTCTGTACACTAAACCCATGGAGTGGGTGCTGCCATTATCCAATTACACAACCGAGAAAGTTCAGAGGGTTACTGGTTTCAACCTCATCATGCAGGTTGAAACTGAGAAGGGAGAAAGAATTGGAGGCTAAGAAAACAACAAGGGAGAGAGACAGATATAAGAGATAGGTGTGCCAGGGAGAGGGCAACCACCTTTGCAAGAAGAACTCGGTGCCTGGCATCCAAGGTCTCTAGAAGACATGGAATTAGGAGGGGAGGCTTTTGAAGGTACTCGCAAGTATGCAAGTACAGGGCAAAGGGTGCAAAGAGGAAGATTGCAAATTTGTACTAATAAAAATAGAATGAGTCATGAGTGTCAAAGCCAATCTTAAAAAATGGCAGGGATGACTGGACAGCCAATAAATCACTTCTGCACATTAAACTTTACGCTTCCTTGGGGTTTGAGATTGTCGTGAGCAGCGCTGGAAGCTCCCCAGCATGCTCTGATAGGTCAACAGAAGCTCTCCATTTTTAAATTCACCAAATTCATTAAACCTAAAATCCTTCCAATCGCTGAAAGGCACTGGAAGTCCCATGTTACTTTCATGTATATTCTGTTAGGCAACATTGTCCAAAACTACCATCACCTGGAACACTTGTTAAACATAAAATTCCCAGGTACCCCGTGGAGATTCTGATTTCATAGTCTCAAAATTGGAAGTCCTGGGTAGCTGTGCTTTGAATAAATGATTCAACTAATTCCTATAATCAGGATAGTTTAGAAAAATTGGTTTAATAGGACTCTCCGAACAAGCTTACAAAATAGACATCATGATCCCCATTTTACAGATAAAGAGAGACTCCCAAAATCACACAACTCTTGTGAGTCAGAACCGAGGACAAGAAGTCACATTGTGACTGCAGAGTGGGTCTGTATACCACCGAATTTAAATCTATCTGACTTCACATGGCATGAGATAGCAGGAAATGGAGGCGTAGACTATCCAGTACCATCAGAAAGAAACGGGGAGCCCTGAGAATGCTGGGTTCAATAATACCCCCCGCAAAAAAGAAAACAGAAGGAAAGCAAGGTCTTCCTCCATCTGTAGTAAATGGAGTCCTCAAGGTTTGCAGGCCAAGGAGGTATTGCCGATACTCACACTATCACAGCTGCTTTGACTAAATAGGTCCATTTGGCTAAAATAATTAAAACATTTCTTTCACTACTGCACAAAGTTTAAAAAAAAAAAAACCTACAGAAAGGTCCTTCCAGAAATAACTTCAGACAATTAATTTCATGCCAGAAAAGGAATGCCCCAGATGAGATTTTCAACCACACCCTGCCTCCCCATTGGTGATAACAGTGTAACGGTGACTAATTGTACCTTCTGGGGTCAGGTTCGGATCACTCCTCCAGAACTTTCTCCCCCAGAGAGGGGTGAGTACCTGAAGTTTACTGAAGCCATTTGTATATGTATGTGGCTCCCCACTACCTTGAAGCCCCAGACTAATAATCATTTCATTGGTAGGAGGGGAGGCTAATCCACATGAAAAATGATGTGATTGTGAAACACGTCTTCTTCTATCTCCTTTCCGAAAGCCCCTGCTGCTGAACTACCACATTCTTATCAACTCTGTATAAGACAAAGTCCAAACCAAACAAAATGAGATAGATAGAGCACAGGGAGAACGGGTGCTCCTATCTGCAGCTTCCCTTGAGTTTAAGTAAAAAGGAAAATGGGCAAGATGTAGTCCTTTCTGAATGAGCTGACTTTAAGATATAACACCTCCCTCAGCACATATACATACTGATACAGGTTTATCTGTCCTCTGGGAACTGATCCTCTTCCTCACAGATTTGTTCAATACAGATTCTAACTCACTTTCAAGATGAGAAGACCCCACCCCACCCTGTTGCTACCCCCTCGTGCATCCTCTGAAATCTGAGATCAGAATGACAACTGATGTCCATAGTTTGAGACTTCATGCCAAGCCTACCCATTTATATATATCTCCACATACACACCACTCTTAATTACGGCAGCCACAATTTCACACTCAATGAGTATTTTTTAAATTGTCTCAGCCATGTAGCACATAATTATGTATAACATTCATAATTTATTTAAAAATATTGTTGACTTCGAACATATATATCTCTACATTCTGCAATGATTCAAGTACATTAATATACAAAGCAAAATAGGTTCATAACACACCCATCCAGCTCTTTAAAAAACATGCATATCTCTTATGGGTGAAGAAGGTGAAGGGATTAAGAAGTACAAATTGGCAGTTACAAAAATAGACACAGGGATGTAAAGTACAGCAGAGGAAATATAGTCAGTAATATTAGAATAACTATGCATGGCCACAGATGGGTATTAGACTTATTGGGATGATCACTTCATAGGTTATATAAATGTCTAACTACTGCACTATACACATAAAACTAATTTAATATTGTATGTCAACTGTAATTGAAAAATAAAATTCTTTTTAAAAAACCATATTTCTTGCCTTTATTTGAGGGGCCAAAAAATATATTTTCCTTTTATTCATTATGTAAAAAGTGCCTTTGGAAAAACAGTCACATTTCATGATGGACTGTCCATGTCTCTTTCAAATGTGTCCAATTTCAATGAATGGTCTTCACCTTGGATACCACATTCTGGGCCTCACAGAAACAATGGCGCTTGGGCATGTGCAATGAAGGTGGAAGATGGATTCAAGATGTTTCAAGTATGCAAAATCACATGCAGATGTACAAACAGAGTGTCCAGTCAAAGCGAGTTAAGAAAGTAATATATATACAGATACCCGAGAATGGATGAGCGCAAATAAAATCGAACTTGTAATTAACATACCGTGCTGTGACACCTGTTGCCTTCCACGATAAGAAGTCTGGGAGATCAAAGAAATGCCCCGCCTTATCCCAGCAAGTCTCTCTCAAGTTCTGCCAAATTAAATATATATTAGAATCAATTATAGTCTGTTTTCTCTGCCCCTCTCCTCTTTAAATAATGTCTCAAAATTTTCAAAACAAAAGTATAGCCAACAATGCCCCAGAAAACATCTGTTCAGGGGTTGAGAGAGGGGATGATGTAAAAGTGGTACCTATATAGGAAAGAAATATTGGCAATTCTCAATCCTTGCAAAAATGACCATAATTTCCCTTTGTTCTCCCTTTGCCAACCTGGGTGGGTAGGAAGCACACTCTGGGAAGGTATGCAATCCATCTTCCCAGCAAAGGGTCAGAGAATAAGCTTCAAGACATATAAGACTTCAAAGCTGAACAGCTGTAAGCTGGGGGGGCGGGGGGAAACACACTAAGAAATTAATGCATGAAATAGAACGTGACCTGCCTGTGTAAAATTTTCCCCACACCAAATGGTTCCAAAGGCAATAGGAAATATGATTCCTGCCCTCAAAGAACTTCCAATCTAAGCCAAGGAGAATGACATGCAATCAAGTTATTACTGTAAGTTTTTAAAACATTTGTTTCTTCCACACTGCCAAAGTTGTCAGAGCTTTTCCTGCCACTGGGCTTTTTCTTTCCTCCACCGACCCTACCTGGAACATTCATTCCTCACCCTCCACCCTGTTCCCTCCCAGGGTCCATGTCGCCCTGCCCTCTTTGGTTAACCCTATCCATCCTCCCCTGGGCTGGCCTTCCAGGATACGCTACTCAGGTTAGATCTGGCTGTCACACATGTGGTGAATGTCTTTCTTTCCTGCTGGATAGTAACTCTATGAGGTCAAGGACCTTGTCGGTTCATACACCACGATACCCCACGGCTGACCCTCTCCTCCCCCTACACGGGGCGGGACCCTTAGTTGTAAGGTAGAAACTACATGACTCCACTCCTTTCACTGGACCAGAATGGACATGAGACCTGAGCCAATCAGATCTCTTCTCTTAGGAATTTAGAATCCGGATCCAAATGGAGTTATTTCACTTCTATCTATGAATGAAATTGGAGGTGAGATAAACTTGGAAACTGTGAAGTGGCCATTTTCTATACTTGGAGAAGCAGAACTTCGTAAAGGGAAGGAAAAGTAAAGCAGACTAGAAGAGATAATAAAAAAGGTTTCCTACTACCCAGGCAGCTCGCTGTCCGTGTCTTGGTTTCAATTATCCCCTCCCCAGAAGGCTACAATAACAAGGAATGTGTCGTAAGCAAGAGGGTATCTTTGGGACTCCACGGGTAACAATTCAGAAGTTCATAAGAGACATATTCTAGTGTCTGCCTGAGCGTAACACAGAGTAGGCACTCAATAAATGTTGCTGAACAACCAAACTGCTCAGTTTCACCTTACAATCTCTCCTGTGAGGAGGGCTTTGGAGTTTATGAAGGGCTTCCACATGCGCTCTGTCCTCAGAGCGATACAAAAGTCCTGAGTGTTACTACTTCTAATTTACAGACATACAACTGGACTTATCTACGTTTGCCCTCAAATTCTACGAGTTCTTCCTATTTCCTCCTTCCCTATCACAACTATATGAACACAGACATCTACGCATAGCAGAGAAACTAAGTATTACATCAAGAGGGTTCTGATGTAAACAGTTCATTTTCTGTTCTTGTTGTTTGTTTAAATTCCTAAGCATTTGGATGTGAACTTATATCTAGAAAGGGCTTAACTTCTCTTTGAACACCCACACGTGTTAATGCTAAACAAAGCAAAACTTTAAGTTGACTAAATATGCTCAACACAGCTATGAACCAGTACCATCTTTACACAGTAATGGGCCACAATAAAAAAAAATGACAGCCTTTGAAACTAGTATGTGAGTCAAACTAGTGACACTAATGGTATGCCTTAATGGTATGCCTTCTGGGTAATCCAAAAAAATCTCTTTCCACGTGCCTTGTGATTTCAGTGATTGGTTCTCAGGGAGAAGAAGAAAGTGGTGCCTCCTCCTAAGGGCTCCAGAAACCCAAGGTCAGTCACCAGAAATGACCCACTAAAACCAGTGCAGCAACAACCAGTGCTTCAAGCCACAGCTGAACAAGCTTCCTAAACTCAGAAAACAACTGCTTCCATTAGACCTTGCAGAGGGTCAATAAAGACCTTGCAGAATGAGAGCTTTCAGCATGTGGCCATGCAGACAGCCACTGTGGACCATGGCACCCAAGCAGAATGTCTCAAAGAGAACTTAAGACCTCTTGCCAAAAAGACACACACTGAGGTAGGAGGCACAAGGCAGCCAGGAGCATCGTTTCTCCTTGAGATCACACCAGCTTCCTTGATCAAAGCCAGGGACCCCAGTTCAATCTCTTCACAAGCTGAGAAACCAGAAACAACATCACGTGAGAAGGATGAGGTATGCTCCAGAATGCATGTTGTCTAGGTGAAGAAGACAGCAATAGTCTCTGCTTTCTCTACAAAAGCAGGCTAGAGGTGAGCCAGCAAAGGGAAGGGAGAAAGGATGAGAAGGAATGTTTCCAGAAGCTTGATCCCCTTGCTTCAAGATACTGACAGACTACCTGTGAGGATCCCATGACATTCTCATGTTGTGCTACCTCATTCACAAGTGCTTTGTCATCAAATGACAGACTGGTCAAGGACACAGGAGCCCCATGGACAAATTTTTAATCTAGTTCTGTGGGGGAAATCTCTCCATCTCTCCCCTTCCTCAGACAGTTCAGTCCCGGCCAATGGCCTCAATCTTACTGAATTAATTCTATCCTTGTGACCACTGGGCCTACATCAAGACACAGGGGCAGCCCTCTTACACCCCTCCACAGCTTATAATAGTGCTCCCACGTGCCTCCTCTCATCCAATTCTCAGAGCAGTTCAGAGGTATGTAGGCGATATACAATAGTCAAATATGGAGGATGTAGAAACTGTGGTTTGGATGACAAGAACTTAGCCCAATGTCACATGGGATTGCCAGCTCCAAAATGAGTGTTCCTTCCTCCCCCTACACCACAGACACCACCACCCTGAATCTGTCAGAGTGGAGGGTTCTGGCCGTTGGAAGGGTCATGAAGGAAGCTGTTCCCATTCTTTACAGAAGAAAAACAAAACAAAGAAGAAAAACTTTTTGTAAAAAAGAAAAAAAGAATAAGAAAAACCCTTCCCAAACACATTTTTTACATATATATATTTTTTAATTTCAGAAATTTCATTTTCAATCCTGGGAAATTCACTCAGCTTCTCTGAACCTAACAACGGAATCCCTGCACAAATGGTGGACGGGCTGGAGAGAGCACAGAGCAAGTCCGCACATGTGCCACTTCAGTTGTACCTCATTACACATAGCTAAATCCAGTTTAAACCAGGAGATCTCGGTGCCGAGTGGGTTAAGTCTATACCCAGTTACCAAGCAACTAACAAAAATGAGTCTTTTAAAGAAAAAAAGACATCGGCCATGATTTGGGGTGTGTGACTTGGCAATAAGACTTCTGCATTCCAATAAAAATCCTTTGAGCAAGCAATCCCCCAGGCTTGAAAGCAACCAAAGGAACTCTTTACTTTTTTTAAAAAATCATGTATTACTTCATAAAACTACAGCATTTCTTGGGAGGAGGCACTACTCAAAGCGCACACAGCTGCGGGTCTCAGCAGAGGGTGGAGGCAGAACAGTGGATCCAGGACTCAAGGCCAGGCAGCAGCCACCCCAGCCTCAGGGCAGGGAGATATGGCTTTCTCCCCTCCCCTCTCACTGTGGTGTCCAAGGAGGCAGCAAGGTCTCCTTTGGCTTCTAGACTCTGAGACAACTTGTGTGAAAAATGAAGCAGATACTGCGATGCATGTCGGGAGACACCAGGGTCAAAGAGCAGTAAAAGAGAAAGCAGGGGTGACCAGTTCCAAAAGGGCCATCCATGTAGTTGGTTATTAATTGTAAAGAGATTCTATCTGGAGTATCTGCTGTGGGCAGTGAAGAAAGGGGAGGAAACAGAGCTCTCTAATGCCCCACCCAGTAAATGATCCTGCTTGAACATTCCAAACACTCACGATGTTGTTTTCTAGCACAACGACCCACGAAAAAGCCAAACCTTATCCTCACTCTGCATTCAAGACTCCAAATCAGGGCACAGGCTGATGGTCCAGAGAGGAAAGATGTGTTAGGAAGAAACTTAATCCTCAAATGTCACTCTTAAAAGAAAAATGACGCTGAAAAGACTAAGTGGGTCATATTCCCCAACCAGAACTTGCCCAGAATGAATGAAACAATTGTGTGTTTCAAACTCCCGTCCACAGAGAAAAAGATCTAACGCTGGACATACTGCAAGTCAGACAGACATCTAGAGACATGCCCCGAGAGGTTTGTACTACTAGAGGCATCTTTCTAAAAACTTAAAATTGATCATTATGCTTCTTTGTAGAAAATGGTTCACCAGTTCCCCATGGCCTAAAATCATATTTTATCTCCTTGGCATGGTTCTCAGGACACTTAACAACCTGGCTCCAACCTGGCCATTATTTTTACGAATTCTTCTGGACTCATCGCCCGTCACCCTTCCTAGATCCCCCCGTCCTGCTCTCACCTCATTTCTCTCACTTCCCCGAATGCATTATGCATTTTTATGTTCCCATGCCTGTACTAAGGCTAATGCATCTACTTGGATTGATTTTCCCATCTTCTCCCATGATCAAACTTCTCTACCATTGATTCAAATCCAGCTCAAATATCACCTTTTCGGTGAATCCCTCCATCCTTTGCTACACCCTAATTACATATTCATGTGCCTAAATCCACCTCAGAATGACAAACTCCTGGAGGATAAAAGGCAGCTGACTCATGGGGGGGAAAAACACAAAAAGTTTCAAGAAGTATAAATAAATTTGAAGTCAAACTCTTTAAAGCTCAAACGGAGCTGGAAAAAGATGTGTGCAAGAGAAAAGGCAATTAATTTAAGATGATGTATGACAATAATGTAATGAGCCCAATACCAAGGTTTGGTGAGTCAGCCTCCTAACTTTGTCACAATATTTTGAGTGTGGTCATATAGCTGCCTCTAATGACTAATCTCAGACAGGGTTCAGAGGAGAGAGAAAAGGGCTTTGGGGTCGGGTAGCTAGTAAAGGCTTCATAGGAAAGAGATTTGAGCTGAAGCCAAAAGGTCAAGTAAAAGAAATATCTATGTTACTGTGGAAAACAGCACCCAAGGAACAAAAACCTGAAATAAGATAAGATTACCCCCATTAGGGGAGGATTTAACTATAACGTCGTGGAATTTATTTGTAAAATAAAATGGTTCCATCGTATAATTTAAATTCTTTAATTTTCAAGAAAAGCATTTGTATGTGCGTGCTCCCGCCCAGCACCACCTCCCCTACAGCACTACTGTTGTACAGAAACAAATTTATAATCCACGCTGGAGCTGACTTCCCAACCATAAAAATGTTATCATCTCCACAAAAGCTGATCATATTCAGCATAGCTGACTTTGCCCAGGAATGTGATACCACCACATGCGTTAGGAAAACAAGGCTTTGGTATGCAGGCTCTAAGAACTCTGGAGTCAGGCAGACCTGAGTTTGATTACTGTCCTCACCACTTCGCAGCTGTGTAGCTTTAAGTAAATTAATTTCTTAAGCTCCAGTTTCCTCAAATGCCATTATTACTGGCCTCTACCTCAAAGAGATATTGTGAGAATTAAATGAAATAATGTAGAGGGCCCGATAAGTCAACGAGTTTCACTCTAATTACTGCTACAGAGCTTCATATTTTCAAAGCACTCTAACATGCATGATCTCATCTGATCTGTGTAATTCTTTAAGGCAGGGAGGGCAAGGAATTATAAACCTCCTCTTACATGGTAAGAAACTAAAATCCAGGAAGGAACCCTACCATGACTGCCCCAAGGTTACACACATATAAGTGGAAAGACAGACTGAAATGCAGAGCTTTGTGGATCAGCCCAGTGCTAGTCCAGGTGCCCACCTCCCTAAAGCATAATAAAATTTAGAAGTGCCAGGAGAAAAGGAGGATATCATGGTGACCTAGGTAACACAATTTCTTGTGGGCAGTACTGTCTATGGAAGGGAAGGAAAGAAGGAAAGAGAGAGGAAGGGAAGGGATTATAATATGAAGAGGAGGCTTTGGGATGTAAGGTCTTGGAACAAACATGAAAAATGCAGAAGAGTTGGAAAGTGAAAAGCTGAGGACATCTTAATACCTCATTCTCCTGGATCCCTTCATACTCTTCTCATTGTTTGTCTGTCTCCTTTTTGAGCTCCTTTCCTTAGTCACCCTTTAAATGTGGACATTACCAGAGTTCTTCCCTCATCCACTCTTCTCACTGTTCACATGCTGGGCAATCTCAAATAATCCCATGATTCCAACCAGCAATGGGTTGAATAACATGTCCAATCTCAAACTCCTATTCACACCCTACTCTGATACATGCCTCCTGGATGTCTCACTGCACCTCCAACTGAACATACCCAAGATGAAATATGTTATCTTCCCCAAATGTTTTCTACCTCCTTGATCTTCTGTGTCAGTTGACCCAGTTATCTAAGGAGTCATCTATACTTCTCTCTCATTCCTTACATCCAATCACCCTAATTTAAACTCCCAATTAATTCACGAAGTGGCTCCCATCTTCTCACCCCCATGCATCCTATACACAGCCAATCACAATACAATGGCTGTGCATAATGTAAACTTGACTACATAAATAACTCATTAGTTAATTCGCTAAGTATTGATTCCATATCCTCTACATATCAGGCACTATGCTCAATGCTAAGAAAATGAGCAAACAGCCCTGGCTGGTGTAGCTCAGTGGATTGAGCGCGGGCCTGCGAACCGAAAGATCGTGGTTCGATTCCCAGTCAGGGCACATGCCTGGGTTGCCAGGCCAGTTCCCGTCAGGGGACATACAGGAGGCAACCGCACATTGATGTTTCTCTCCCTCTCTCCTTCCCTTCCCCTCTAAAGATAAATAAATAGAATCTAAAAGGGGGGGGAAAAAGTTAAAAAAAAAAAAAAAAGAAAAAGAAAATGAGCAAACAACAGACACAGTCCCCACTTACAGGGAGCTTTCAATCCCGTATACCTTGTACCCTTCAGTTTTCTACTACCTTTGGAGTGAAAGATCAAATTCATTAACATGACATGTACAATCCATGCCAGCTTCATCTCTGATCACTATGAGATACTACACTTTATCACCTACACCCACTGTGCTTTTTCTCACCATTGTATTTTTATTCATAGTGCACTCTATCTGAGACACCCTCCCTGGCCAACATGTACTCATCATTTAGGACACAACTCAAGTGCTACCCACATCATAAAATCTTCCTGGATTCCCCTGAGTTGGGTGCCTCTATGCAATGCCCGCAAGATACTCTGCAAATATCCCAATCATGGCACTTCCCCACACCTGTTCATATGCCTATCTCCCTCACTAGACCGAAAGCTCCTAAGAGGCAGGGACTGTATCACTTGTTTTTCTATATATTTATTCATAGGGCCTAGCATTGTATCTGATATACAGATGATGAATAACATTAGCTGAATGAGTAAGTAAATGAATGGGCAGAGATGTACAAGTTAAAATGAAGTTTGTGAAAATGGAAATAAGAAATGAATGGATAAATAAATGAGGTTCTGAATAAGAGCTGTCCCAGTTTCTCTTTTCTCATTCAAGTAATGGCTTTTCACAGTCTATCTTAGGAGCACAGACATATTCTAGCCAAGCCAGACTGCCAGGAAGATAAATTTCGCTTCTCAGGGTGAGCAGGTCCTTTGGAGAAGCTTCATTTTAATTGGGAAATGGATTCATTCACTTCCTGGCTTGGACTCCTGGGTCAGTGCAGCACCATGCTGAATGGCTGCCAAGTGGCACTGGAGAGGGGGCTGCAGCAGGCAAGGCGCTCCATCAAATGCTGAACGCTCTGGGATATCTGAGGACAGCCTGGTGTCACATTTAGGCTGGCTCACAACGATGCCCTCTCCTCTCTCTTTCCCAAACGTCCTTCGACCCAAACTTTTCTTATCCCCAGCCTGTAAAGAATGGGTGCACTTTACAGTTCCACTACAGCATCTCTTTAGGGCTTATTTGGGGGATATATATATATATATCCTTCCTTGTTCATTTATACCACTGTTCAATTCCTACAGTGCAGAAACAAGGGCCACCACTGAGAAATCTCTTCCCTACTCAAACTGTGGAAGATCAAAATTCATACACTCTTCCTAATGGCGGACTAACAATCCAACCTCACAGAAAATGCCCCTTCTAGGTACTTGCATAATCTGTGAAGGGTCCTTGTGTAGGACACTGAACACTATACGATTACTGTGACCTGGCTGCGGGCTTCCTCTTTATCCTCACATGTCAATGCCCTCACCCATTAGCACCCCCACAGTCCCTGACTGTCCAAACAGACCCCTGCAATGGCAGTTTTAGCAATGCAAGATGTTACTCCACACCCAGGTGACGTTGCACATCCTGCTGCCTCTTCTCCAGAGCCAAGCTCCAAGGGTAAATATCCTGGCTCTACTACCGCATAGGTGCATGGCCTTGGGAAAGCTAGTTGACTACTTTTTACTTCTATTTCCTTGTCCCATAATAATTAGAGAGCAATACCACTACCTACACCATAGAGTTGTTGAGGGAACAAATGAGCAAACACATATGAAGTGTTTAGAACAACATCTGGCACACGGTAAGCACTACTTAAACAACCGTTCTAGTTAGTAGGTAGAATGTCAGTTCCACCTCCTGTTTCTGTCTTCAGGAAGGAGCAGGGGCTTTGGAGACTGAAACACCTTAGTTCAAACCTCAGTTCTCCTACTTGTTAGTTGTGCTGGCCAGTAGTCATCTAATACCTATGGGTCTCACGTTGCTCATTTACAGCACTATTTAACTGTTCATATTGTTAGTAGGGCTCCACTGAATGAGGTGGTACATGTTAATGTGCCCATCTTGGCACATCTGCAGTAAACATCAGTTTCCTCCACATCTTCCTCTTCTCAAATTGTATGGGGGCCTACCCATCTCCTCTACTAGACTCTTAGCTCTTTTTAGGGAAGGACTATAACTTATTCATCTGTATCCCTAGATTTAACATGAAATAACTATGTCTTAAACGAAATATTTATTGACCATGCAAGAATCTGTCCATCAGTCCTGGCTCTCAGCCAGATGTGTGGTAGGTATGAAGGTGGGCCATGAAAGGCAGGAATGTATTGGTCCCAATTCGCAGGTTGCATACTGGATAGGTAAAGCAAAGAGTCTGTGCATATGAAGCACTCAGCAGGAATGTATAAATAGTACAGAATAATTCAAATTCTAAACTATTTGATTTCCAAACTAAGAATTCTGCCCAGTTATGAGAGAAAGACACTGCCATGGCCAGGAGGTAGAGGACAGGCGCTACTGAGGAGATAGCGTCTGACCTTGGTGTGGAGGGAAAGCACAGACTAAGAAAGATGGAATGGAGAACAGTCCAAGCCAGGGCAACCACCTGAGCAAAAGTGTAGGAAGAAGCATCAGCTGTATCCCTGGCCATGGAAAAGGGCAGCCTGAGAAATGTGTGCTGAACTGCAAGAAGAGGTCATTCTGGATTTGGATTAGACGCTCAAGTCAGAAGAGAAGGCAGCCACCATCAGTCCTGGGCAGGGGGTGATCTGTGAATCCGATTTTAGGAAGGTTGGGACAGCAACATGGTGAGGCATCTGGAAGGGAGAAAGGTAGAGGGCAGGAGAACCAGCATAAGGAAAGAAAGGAAGAAAACAATGGAGGCAAAAGGGAAGACAGCAAGAATGAAAATGTAACAAGAAAGATTGAGAAGAAGAAGAGGAAGGAGATGACAGCAAAAGATGAATAAGAGAAAGGGAATAGGATGAAAAGAAGAATAGCTTTAACATGAGAAATAAACAAAATGAGAAAGAAAAAGACAGAAACTACTTAGAATAAAAACCATGTATGGAAAACAACAGCAAGACCATGACAATGTCCCCGTTGAGACAAAACATGGAGAAGGAAGGGCAGGAGCCAGAGCCCAGCCCGGTCAGCGCACTGTCTCTCCTCTGGGTGAATGAAGTCATGGCTGATGTCATCGCCTCTGAGTCACACGCCCACCAAAGCAGAGGTGGAAAGAGCCCTGCCTGGTGTTCAGTCCCACCCTCCTGGGCAATAGGGGTTAATTCACTGCTGTACTCTCTGGGGCACTGTCTAGCCTAGCCCTGAGACGACTGAAATGAGGAGAGCTTCTCCTTCTGCCCAGGAAAGACACTGCAGCTCCAGGAGCACTGGGAGCTCAACAACAGCAAGTTTGCAGGTCCAGGTCCTTGAGATGGGCGAGTCAGGAAAGGTGTGGCGGATGGCTTCTGTCTTTGCTCTGACTGTGGCTAACGTGAACCGGCTCCATCCCATGATGTCCAGAAGGGAAATTCCGGGTATGAGTAGTATTGAATATACAACAGGGACACAAAAGGTGGTTTTCGACTGATGCATTGAACTGCTCTTTCCCAGTCTAAGCTCTCACTATACTGTATTTGCAGCACTTACACATACTATATAACTCCCACTGAGTTCTTGTTTCCTCTGATAGCCTGACCTCTCCCCGGGCTCTTCCATACTCCCAGCCTGCCTTTTGCAAGCAGCCACCTCACCAGAGCACTTAGCTAACTTGATTCCATCCTTCATCCCCCAGCCCACATAGCACCTCCTCCAGACTCCTCTCCTGAGAGTGACCTAAATTTCCATTCTGGTAACATTACACTGTGACTTTGTTTCTGTCTCTCTTCTAGAATATAAGCAGCTCGAGGACAGGGACTCTGTTTTATTTACTGCTCTATTCCCAGCAGTAAACAAAGTACCTAGAATAAAATAAATTTCCAACAAATGCTTGTTGAATGAATGAATGAATGTCTCTGATCAACTCTGGTAGGAACTCATTAGCGCCACACTGTTTTTAGACCACTTCTAAAACATACATCCACTCTTAAAGCCATTCTGAGAATGTTTGTTGCTAAAGACCACACCCTATAACTTAGTAATAACAGTGTAAGTGAAAACTCTCTGGCAACATTTGCTTGGAAACTCTGCAGATGGATTTACTCTCTCCTTGATTCCTCTACTCCCCTCAACCCCTGGCCTATGAACTGTTGTGGAAAGAGTTCAGGTTCTAGTAATGTTCGAGTTATATGCCCTGCTCTCCCACTCACAGGCTGCATGAAGTGAGCCTCCCCCAGCCTGTTCCCGCCTGCTCCAACAGAAATAATACCTGCTCCCCAAGTTGTTCGTAAAGAACAATGCAAATTTTATTTCCTTCACTCTTGGCTTTCTTAACTGCATCTAGGGAGAAGTATGAAAATAGGCCTCACTAATTTTCTTTCCAAAAGCCATCTTCTGCCATCATCATCATCTGAATATGTATCACTCCCACCAGCACTCTTTAATTTACCAAATATCTTCTGATACAAAATGCTCATCAGTACCATTTTATAGACAAGAAACTAAAGGCCCAGGAGTGAAGTGAATTGCCCAACATCATGCAGATAGTAAGTGAAAAGCCTGGGGTACAACCCTGGCCACTGGAACTCCAAACCTAATCAATACTCCTTCACCACTGTCCAGTTGCTCCTTCCCAGGACATGGGAGGTGCTCGATAAATGCCTGCACAGTGATTCATTCTCTTTCTCAGGTCCACGGGCTTGTCTCTGACCCCCAGCCAAAGCCAGACCACAAGGCCTCGGGCCAAGCCAACTGCAGTAGGCTCCACTCGGGTCTGGCTGTCTTCTCATCCATCTTAGGTTCACAGAATGCCAGCACTGAAGGAAAACTTCAGGGTCATGCAGACCACTTGCTCCCAACTGCCAGACCATGGCCTGGTGCTAGTCCGTGAACAATAATTTTCGCTAATCAGTGATGAAGTCCTAATAATAAAAATAATACTAGGGAGAATGAAATTCTTACTATTAATAAAATGAAGCATAATTAATTGGAAAAACAATTTTATTTCCTAATTGCTTGTTTTGCTTTACTTAGGCAAGCTCCAAAATGCTACCCATGGACCATTCCTGGGAGAAAATGTCTATCTGTGCCACAGTTCAGATCTGTTAGCAAAGCCCTCGTAAAAGACGGGGGCCAGGGAGAGCAGAGCCACTCCCTCAGGCAGCTCTCCAATTCCCTCCGAACACCCCAGGTCTTCCCTTTCTGAGCCAGAAGGCACTGACGACTGGGGTTCCAAAGCCTGAAAGTCAGACAAAAGCGACTTTTGGGGAGGGTCTGTAGGTATAAGTATTGATAGGGTAGCAGAGTTAAGATCATACTTTTTTTTTTACTACTGAGGTTGCTCACAACTTTTACCTAACCCATAGTTTCTCCACACAGGAAGGATTCAGAGAGACGTGGGCTTTTACAGGGATCCCTGAATCATTTTTATCATTCAAACAGCAGGCTGGCCACAGCTTGATGCGCAGAGACAAGTCTTGAGTGAGGTCTTGGCTACAGGAGAACTTCCAGGACCCCTGGGTTCAAAAGAGGTAAGGAACTAGTTGAATAATTTATTTATTTTTCAAACTGTAAACATTTAAGGTGAATGCAAAGGAGAGGAAGAGGCCAGCTCTTTACAAGATAACTCTGAAGTGCTGGATCACAGCCCTGGCCGGGTAGCCCAGTTGGTCAGAGTGTTTGTCCCGATAGGCTACAGTTGCAGGTTCTCTCCCCAGTCAGGCTTGTGCAAGAATCAGCCAATGAATGCATACATCAGTGGAACAACAAATCGATGCCTCTCTTTCTCTCCCACACAGACTCTCTCTCTCTTTCTCTCTTTAAAATCAATAAAAAAATAAAATAAAATACAGAAAAAGTGCTGGATCACAGACCAAACAGGAATGGGCTGGAATTTGTGCATCTCAGGCACAAAAATCTTACATCTCACACAGTCTCAAGCATGAGTCTTTAATAGTGAATCTAACTTAAGATAACTTTGACAACTTTTTATTCTAGCATTCATATTTATCTTTAAAAGTTACAGCAGACAAATGTTGTTCCCTGGGGTTTGACACTTAAACTGTGAGCACTAGCTCTCTCTGCCCAGGTGTCTCATCTTGTAGAGTAGACAGGGGGACCTTGCCTGAGAAAGGCTGAAGTTTGCCCAGCTAACCTTTACATGTCCTTTTCAAATCCATTTCCGAGAATTAGAAAACCTGAGCTTCTGTTCCAGCATCACCAGAAGTAACAGAGTAGGGAAGCGGTAATCTATTGAGTTGGCCAAAAAGTTTTAGTTTGTTCTGTACAATGGCTCTAATAGTGCCTTGCTGCCTTTAACTTCATTTGAAACAATTTTGCTAGACTGTACTGTGATAACTGTCATATCAGCGTGCATGTTTTAAAAAAACCATCAAAATTGGTGAATGATTTTTAAAGATTTTATTTTATTTTTAGACAGGGGGGAAGTGATTCAGAGAGAGAGAGAGAAACATCAATTTGTGGTTGCTTCTCTTATGTCCCTAACTAGGGACCTGGCCCACAACCCAGGCATGTACCCTGACTGGGAATTGAACTGGTGACCTTTCCATTCACAGTCCAGCATTCAACCCGCTGAGCCATACCAGCCAGGGCAAAATTGGTGAATTTTTGTGTAGCCATTTTATACTGAAGATGAAAGAATATACACATTCTCAGCATGCTTTATTATTTCAAGAGAGGTAAAAACGCAACTGAAACACACAAAAAAAGATTTGTGCAGTATATGGAGAAGGTGCTGTGACTGATCAAAAGTGTGTCAAAAGTGGTTTGTGAAGTTTCTTGATGCTATTGACATTTTTGCCAAATAATTTTTTGCTGTGGGGCTGTGTTGTGCATTGGAAGATGTTTAGCAATACCCCTGGTGCCTACCCACTAGAAGCAAAATAGTGGGAAATAGCCGACATAGTCAAGCTATCTAAATCAATAATTATTGGCAAAAATGAAAAATGGGTCTTTTATGTTATGGAAAAAACTAAATGGATTTTTTGGCCAACCCAATACTTAACTCCTGCCACCCTCAGCTTCTTTATCTGCAAAATAGGTGATAACATCTATTTCACAGGATTTTCGGAAGAATTAAATGAGACGGCAGACTTAAAAGCACACATTAGATATTTAATAAATTGTAGTGCAGGTGTTGATGATGTTTATGGACAGCAATCAAGCAGGATCAATATTTTAAATATTGATTGAATTTATGAAGTATCTCAGAATCGTGAAGGGTCTTTAATATCTCAAACCGCATTCACAAGTGTAATGATGGCTCAACTTACTCCAAAAACGTAAGGTAGGCTGAGAGATGGGAAGCAAGTACAATAAAATGTTAATGGCAGAATCCAGATGATAGTTCCGAGTGATCCCTATAAAAGCCTTCCAGGTTTTCTGTATTCTTGAAAATTTTCAATAGTGAAATGTGGGAAAACAGGGCTTTCACAGCCTCTTGCACCTGGTCCTAGACTTGGAAGCTCCCTGACGTAAAGGACACTCCTGCCCTCTGCCTTGTCTCCCCACCACCAGGCACTAGGCCTCCTGTGGAGTAGGTACTAGACAGGTTTACGTCACTGATTAAATGAATACATGTATATCCCTGCAGCAGCAGAACAGTTATTCCTATTTTGAAGATAACTGTACAACAACAACAAAAGACTTAAAACCAACACACGTGTCCAGAGAAATGAGATTTACCTACCATTCCAGAAGAATGCCCTGTCTTGCAACTTTTGGGATTTATGGTCTGCCTCCTCCTTTGCCTCAACCAGTGTCTACCTACCCCAAGCTTCCAGATGCCCAAAGTGACAGTCCACCTCAACAAGGAGGGCTGTGCTAATGAGTTCCGGTATCACAGCGCACATTAAATGCACTGCCTTTTTTAGTGTCTTTTCTAAAAACAGTATTTTCCTCTAGTAGGTGTGACCTTTATTTTAGCCACCATGAGAGAAGAATTTTATTCAATTTTCATTTTAACATCATCAAATCGTCTCACGTAGGCATAAAGCCAGCTGAACTTAGCAATCTTTCTCTCACCTCTCTGGTTACACTAGAAACGCCTCGATGTAGTTGAGCGCCTGCACAGAGGTCACAGAGGCTGGCAGCAGGAGGCCGGGCACGAGGGCCTTACCATGAGAGCCATTAAGTCTGGCTCTGACCAGGAAACATGAATTCATTTAGCAAATACTTACTGAATGTGTTTTCAATGCCAAGCACCATCTTTGGCTCTGGAGGCACAATGGCCAAGTATGAATAAATACGTGGATAAATAAATAAATGGATTTGGTCCCTGCTCATATGGAGCTGAGTAACAAACCACCAACCCAAACGAGGAAGGAACATGGATGGTGTAGCAGAAACAAAACAAGAAGACAGGATTTAGAGGCAAAAGACCTTCACGAAGACCAATCCTGTCGCTGAGTCATTTCATCTCTTTGAGGCTTGCTGTATTCATCTCTAAAATGTGGCAAATAGTAATATTTACCTCACGAGGTTACATCATAGATCAAATCAAGAAAACAGATGTCAAAGTCTGCCATAAGCCATCAGGTTAACACAAAATACAGTATTGTAGTAATAGCTGACATTTATTAAACATTGCTAGGTGTCAAGACAAATCCTTCTTTTCTTTCGTCTGCTTTTTAAAATTACTTTGTTGGACTATAAAACTGAAAGAACGCACACCTATTTGGCGTGCATCAAATATGTAAATGCAAGGATGATAAGGAAAGAATTCGCTGTCCGGGTCAGCGAAGGCAGGCCCCCAGCCTCAACACCCCATATACTCAGTTACAAGGCCGGTTTATGGGCAGACCACCCCGGAGAGAAAATGCACAGCAGATGCTCTGACAACAGCTGACAACACTGTCCTCGCTGCTCAAAGGCTGGGCGGAATCTGGTCCGAACGTAACAGGAACCAGGTATAAACATTCTAAAGAGAGCCTGTTTGATTCAGTATTTAAGTCTTAGATTCTGTTCTCTTGAAGGATGTAGGGAGCAACATGAAGGGGTTATCCACCCCGAGGAGAGGCGTTGAGGAGTTACTGCTTCAATCTGGAGGGCTCACTTCACATACAAAAAAAGCCGTGACTCATGGTTAACAGGAGTGCAGCCAAGGGGCGGCTCTGGGGTGGAAAGGAATGGTGCCGCTCCACGCTTCCTTTTCCACAATGGGGAAGAGAAAAGTAACTGACGCTCAGTGTACTGCGGATCTTTACTGTGGACCGGAGCTACTGCACAGACATACCCAACAATCAAAAATGTCATGATAAATGACTGAGTACATTCATCCACTCATCCATTCAAATGCTTACTGAATTATCAATGCTAATGCTAAGCAGTGCCCTACACACAACACAGTGTAATAAGCTCAAGGATAGAGGTAAGGGGAGGATGCCACTGGGAACAGAGGGCAGAACTCTAACCAACACTCAAGGGAGAAAGTCAAGGAAAGCTCTCTGGAGCCTTGAAGAATTAGCATAAGTCTTCCCAAGTGAAAGAAGAAAGTATTATAACTTTTCCAGGCACAAGGAAAAACCTGAGCAAAGACCCAGACATGTTATGGGTATGGTTTTCTTTGAGCCACTGACCAAGAAATTCACCATCTGGAAAGTCTTTCCATTTTGCTAAGCATTTTGCTATAGGAAAAGTAATGATAGATTCTTTTTTTAAAAAGTTCCCACAGCCTGGGTCTCAAATCCAAACGCCTGGAGGGGCAGTGCTGGAAAGGAAATGAGTGAAGCAGGCTAGGTGGGGACTGCTGCAAGACGAAGGACACGTGCCTCTTCTGACAGGGGCAGGCCCTGCTCTGCTCAGGGCCAGTCCTTCAGCACGGGAATGTGGGCCCCGGCTCGGAAAGTGCTTCTGTTATCTTTTCTAGAGCAGCAGAAAATCTGGATTTTTATGTGAAATGTCTTAGTTTTCAAATGTTGGAAACTAATGTTTTTTTTAAATGTTTTCAAGCACAGGGTAGGGCAGACAAAATCCATCTGGGGACCAGATTAGGCTTATGGTCTGCCAGCCTGCAACCATGGCACATGGGAGGAAACGAGCGCCCTTTGAGAACAGGCACTGAGAGCCAGAGGGCATAGCCCAGGAGCTGGAGGCGGGCTGGCCCTGGTGAGAATCTTTGATCGCCACTTACTTGTTGTGTAGCTTTGAGGAAGCTGCGTAAACCCTCTGGGCCTTAGTTTCTTCATCTGTATAATGGGGTAACACTACATTACTGAAGGGTTTAGAGGAAATACTGCATATGAAGCCCCCCACCACCCTGCCCCATATAGTGCTTTTTAGGGAAACAAGACCAAGAAAAAAAATCCATATTAAATAATAAAGAATTGTCAACCAGAAAAATGAGCTATGATTTCAAGATTATTTTTATTTTTTTTTTTTTTAATATTTATTTATTTTTTTTTTTTTAGATTTTTTTTTTTCCTTTTAGATTTTATTTATTTATCTTTAGAGGGGAAGGGAAGGAGAGAGGGAGAGAAACATCAATGTGTGGTTGCCTCTTGTATGTCCCCTGCCGGGAACTGGCCTGGCAACCCAGGCATGTGCCCTGACTGGGAATCGAACCGCGATCCTTCGGTTCGCAGGCCCGCGCTCAATCCACTGAGCTACACCAGCCAGGGCTCAAGATTATTTTTAACAAAAAAATTACTAAGGAGCAATAAAGCTTGAGCACTGTGCTATAACAGTAGCAAACTATTCCAACCATACTGTCCCATAGATAGTGTCTTTTATTCTATACTGAAAATTTATTAAACAAATGTATTTATAAGATGGTACATTCATCCTGTAATTTTTTTCTTTAGCATTATAGTGTAAATTTTGTTGTTGCTATACAGATATTTACTATCTACTTGAGTGCATAGCCAGAGTGACTTTTTTTAAGTCATAAAACAGATCTTGTCACAACCATGCTTAAAATCCATCAACCATATCCCTCTGCTCTTAGAATAGAATCCAAATTCTTGCCCATGGCCTCAAGACTGTGTAGGACTGGCATCCGCCCAGTTCTCTCAGCCACCCCACCACTCTCTGCCTTGCTCATACCCTCGCAGCCCTGCTGACCTCCTGTGCTGACCTCAGAGGTGCTTTCCTCCCCTCAGTGAATCTGCTGCTCCCTCTTCCTGAAAATCTCATCATTCAGGTCAAACAAAAGCTCCCAAGAGAGAACACACTAGTCATGCCAACTCTGCTCATCTGTATTTTTCCTTCATAGCAATTTTCCAGAAAATAAATTCTGTGTCTCTCTACCCCAGAATCTAAGTTCCCAAAATCCTACCCAGCGCTCTCATCTGTCCTACACACCTTGGCATCCCCAACGCCCAGCACATTGCATATCACATAGGAGACACTCAACATTTGTTTAGTGAAGAAAATGAACCCGGCATCCATTGCTCCTGGCCTCAGATACTCCTGAAGTCATCACTTGAAAAGTTTCTTTCCTGAACTAGTTTACTCAAACCCTGCAAGGCAAACACTCAAAGAAGCAGTGAGTGAAAACAGTGATGACCATACTCTGGATCTGAAATGCCAAGGTTCAAATCCCAGCCTTGCCACATATTAGCTAAGTGACCTCGGGCAAGTTGCTTAACATCTCTGAGCCAATTTTATCATCTGTAAAAGATGTCACTTAATTCACAGGGTGGTTGTGAGGATTCAATGAGTTAACATGAATAAAATACTTAGAAAAGTGCTAAATATATAATAAGCATTATATATACTTTAGCTACTGTTATCATCTATTTCCTTCTTGTGTTCTTACTGCTTAGCTGACCTATATCTTAGTAGATCCAATCAGACTGTAATTTCTTGGATGCAGAGACCAATACTGGATTTCCGAAGTGAACGGCACAGGCGTCCAAGTGAGGGGGGTGGGGCAGGGCTAGGGTGTGGCTCATGATGTTGGTCTGCTTACAGGGTATGAGACCATGAGTAAGTCATGTAACTTTTTTGAGTTTCAGTTTCCTCATCCGTAAAAAAGATAACCTCTACCCAACAAGCTGAGTGTAAAGATTAAATAAATTAATCCTTGTGAATAAAATAATTCTGTGGCTGGAAGCAATGAATGATGACTGTTAGGGGAAACAAGTAGAAAGTATTCAGTAAATCAATCTGCTCTGCAGTTCAGTGCCGGATGACTTCTGGTGCTGGTATTACACATAGGATGTACATGATTCAAATAAATGAATGACTCTGAAAATATGTTCTGTACTCTTCTCCTATTTTCTATGATTGCCTCTGACAACTCTGTGGTGGTTTTAGATGCTTTCCTTAGCTATTAGTCAAACAGGAAAAACATACCACTCATTACAACCAGCTCCAAGAAATAAGATATTCTGCTGTTTAAAATTCTCTCACTTGGTGACAGGATGTTACTGACATGCCCGTCAGCAGAGAATAAAACACTTTTAAACACCATGAAAATAAAGATTTAGCTACTATATGAATATCTACTGTATAAGGCACTAAGTAACATCTCACTAATTAAAATAATTCTGCAATGCTCAGAGTATCTTCATTTTATAACTAAGTGCTCTGAGACTCAAAGAAGTTGATTTGGCTTGTCTAAGGTCCCAAAACTGCAAATGGTGGAGGAAGATTTAAATGCAAGTCTGTTTGGCTTCAAACTCTCCATTTGTTTTTGTGACAGAACCATCTTGCATCTCCCTAAGTTCCTCAACATCTTGTATTAGCTCTGTTGCTACAATCAGATGAATGTAGGTGAACCACAGATCTATGTATGAAATTTGAAGCCAGAGTAACAGAGAAAGACTATAGTTTCTACCATATTGCCATTTTGAAAACTCGATGTATTTCACAGAAAGGAAATTATATTGTTTATCTTTCATAAAGCTTCAGATTGGAAGAAACCTAAGGATAAGAGAATAGATGTTACTGCAGCATCAAGAAGGATGAAAAATTAAGGCAATACAAGCCTCTAGAAATGAGCTGAGGCAAGCCTCTAATTTTACAGAAGAGATTCGAACCAGGCTTTCCTGACCTACTATTTTCATCTCTTGTGGTTTTCTTTTCAATAGGTCTTACTGCAAAGCACTCACTCAGCTGACACCTTCCACATCTAGAAGTTATCAAATCACCTCTCTAGGCATCCAAGCTCCCAGGTCCCTCCAAAGAATCTACATATATAGGAAATGCACATTAGAACCATTCAGAGAATCATTTACTCATTTTTCCAACATGTTATAGGGAACAGAAGCAGAGAGGCATGGACTGGGGATATGGGGGGGGCAGATATACAGTACTTCTAAACCCAGCAACAAAACCTTCCGACGTTCCAGCCAGTTGGTTCCAGACCTTTGGAGTAAAAAATTAAAATCTCAAACTATAAAATGCTTAGCTTTCTGCTCTGCTGACAATGGCAAAAATAGAAAATGAGTCAAAAGACCATTGGAATATCTCCATGCAGCCTCTACAAGCCAGTTAATTATCTTCCATTAACACTGAGCTGTCAGGACTGGCATCAGCCCGTTAACTTCCCTGACCTTCCTCAGTCTGTACCTTGTTACCCCACCATGTTTCATGTTTATAAAGATAGGAGACTCCAGCTGCTCCAGCCTGACGGATCTTAATTTACATTTGGCCTTCATTAAGAGGAGAGTCAGAATCATTGAGACCAAATGGAAAAGCCAGACTGCTGGGGGTTATGAGAAATTCAAATGGCATTTTTCCTTTTATCTGACAATTCTTATTAAGGAGACATACGTCAACCTGAAGCACATAAACCTTAAATATAAAGGGCATGATTAAAATGCCATATTGCAGAACTAGGACCCGAGTGACTTTGCCCAAGAGCTATGGTGGTCCTAGTGCGTCACTTCTGTCTTCTGGGAAGTCTGAACTCTTCACTCTGCCCGGCTCCCTCTGACACCTGATTGCCAGCTAAGGACAAGGAGCACCCAGATGGCAACACTACTGAAGCGAGTGTCCAGCTCTGGCTCCTCCATCTAGCTCACCCCTCACTGCCAATCAGTCTCAATGTCCTGCTGACATTATCCCCTAAGGCAGGGGTGTCAAACTCATTTTCACCGGGGGCCACATCAGCCTTGTAGTTACCTTCAAAGGGCCGAAAGTGTTAAGGGAGAGCTCAGCACTGCCGCTGGGTAGGAACGAGGTGCCAGGCTAGATAAAACAAGGTGGAGGGCCCAATGTGGCCCATGGGCCTGTGTTTGCCACCTGTGCCCTAACCATTTCTGGAACCCATCTCCTCTCCATCCCCCAGTGCCTAATTCACATGTCATTACTTATCATCTGGAGTACTGCCAACAGCCCCTTATTGGGCCACTCCATTCAAAAAAATAGGTATTGAGTACCTCTAAGTGCCAGGTATTTGATTAGGAGTAGGAACACAGCAAAGAACAAAGTGGACATGATCTCCATCCTGCTGTGGATTACAATGGTTGGAGAGGGCAAGCATCATGCAAATCGTGATCTGTAATCATTTGACATACGATTACAATTTATGAAAGATACGATGAAATAAAATTAAGAGTGCAAAGACGGACTTCTTATTTATTTGAGGGTCGGGAAAGGCTTTTTTAAGGAAGTGACTATAAAGCTAAGACCTAAATGATGAGTCAGAATCAGTGGTGAGTAGAGGGAGTAACGTTCTGGGGCAGAAGGCACAACATCACATCGTCAAGACCAGGGGTCAGCAAATGTTTTCTCTAATGGTCCAGAGAGTAAATATTCTCAGCTTTGCAGGCCACACAGTCTCTGTCTCCAGGTCTTACTGCAAAGCACTCAGCTGACACCTTCTACAGCTGGCAGAAGTGATTAAATCACCTCTCCAGGCATCCAAGCTCCCAGGTCCCTCCAAAGAATCTACATATACAGGAAACGCACATTAGAACCATTCAGAGAATCATTCACTCATTTTTCCAACATGTTATAGGGAACAGAAGCAGAGGGGCATGGACTGGGGAGATGGGGGGGGGCAGATATATAGTACTTCTAAACCCAGCAACAAAACCTGTTTGACTTAGCTCTGCCACCATAATGCCAAAGATGATACATAAATGAATGAGGATGGCTGTGTTCCAACGAAACTTTACTTATGGCCACTAAAATTTTAATTTCATATAACTTTCACAAGTCACAAAATGTTATTCTTCTTTTGATTCTTGTTCAACCATTTGATAATGTAAAAGCCATTCTTAGCACCCAGGACATCCAAAAACAGGCAGTAAGCCAGACTGGGCCCCTGGCCCAAGGCCTAGTCAAGATTCTGGAGTACTAAGAACTGGGTGTGTTTGAGACACCTGAGGGGATCCCTGCGGATGGACTAGGGTGAGCACAGTGAGGAACACACAGTAAGAAACACAAAGAAGGAAGCAAAAATGACACAAGATACCATCTTCCAGGCAATGTCACAAATTTCGGAACTCATTCTAAGAGCAAAGGCAACAAAGTGCTATGATGAGGGAAGAAAAGAAGTTCCTCCCCCAACACACACATTTGCCCACCCCTTGGCTAAAAACCATCAACCAATCTCTATCACCAAATAAGTCCTTAACCAACTGAGCCCTACCCTCATTTCCTGCTATACTCAGGGAAGCATCCTAGGCTCTTATCCTGGAACCCACAACATTACCATAAATGAACTATAGTCAGTCAGTTTCTCTCTCTCTCTCTCTCTCTCTCTCTCTCATCCTTCCTGTCTTCTCTATTAGGCAAAATCTCCACTCATATCTTGAGGCTCATCTCAACTCCTCCAGGAAGTGAATTATTTTCTCAGAAAGCACTTTGCATATTCCTGTATCACAGTGCTTAGCACACCTCCCCATGGCTCCTTTCATGTCTCCTCCATCCCCCCACTCCCTCCTTATGCACCCCCACCGTTATCCCAAGTGGCCTCTCTGCCACTGGAGGGAAAGACAGAGTCCTCTTTGTGCCCATGTCCCCGATGCCTACCACCTTACTGGTTCAGAGCAGGACCTCGGTTAACATTTGGCAAATTAAGGAATGAGTAAAGAGCAAACAAGCGACAGCCCAATGGACCCGGCACACAGAGTCTCATGGTCGGAAACTGAATGTGCAGTTGGATAGTTGTACAGAAGCTATCTAACTTCCCTGTGCCTCAGTCTCCCATGACCCCACTAAAAACAAGCTACTGTTTAGACTCTCCAGGGCCTTTAGCACCAGAAGTGGTCTTATAAGTCTGCAGGAGAGCAACATCAGCAGCACCTGGGAGCTCGTTAGAAATGCAAATTTTCACTCCCTACCCCAGGGCTACTAAATCAGAATCTGCAGTTTAACAAGATCTCCACGTGAATTATTTACACATTAAAGTTTGAGAAGCACTATAAGCCAGCGTGGCCAGGCCTTTAAGGAGATGCTAAAACTGATTTGAGAAATAGCTTTGATTTTCAATTTGCAATCATAGCTAAACCAAAGGGAATCTCAGCAAGGATTCCTGTGCATGCTTACCAAAGAAATAAAAATAAATTTAAATTTTTCTCATACAGATTTAAGGCTCGACCTTCAGGTAGTTAAATATGGAATGAAGCAGTACTTAGCGCCTTACCCAGAAAATTCTGAAATGGCATTGGTTAGACAGATGGATGAATGGATGGATCGATAGTCTTTGAAAGTCACAATCAGGGCCATGCAATCTAAAACTTTATCTTCTATGGGCTTTATTTAGTGCATTTTGAGCTCAAGTGCACTATGGTAAGTATCCTGAGAGGTTCATGTTGAACGTATATTTAGATGCAGATACACAGCCCAGAGCTGGCCATGAAGTAGGTGTTCCATAAGGCCCTTATGGTGCACCAATGCCCACCTGCCTGGTTCTCCTCACTTAATACAACTCTTCCTTACCTGTGGCCAAGAAGGGTGATAAACCCAACCTATTTGTTCTCTTGCACCACGTTTAGGCAGGCCTGAAGAAACCACTGCCCTCCTTCCTGGCCCTACCCTGAGTAGTACCCATACAGAGGGATTTTAGTGCTATGTGATCTGATTGGGTGTGTTGGGTTTGGAGCCCCGTAGACACAGGTTTAAATGCTGGCTCTACCATCTATTTGGGAAAGGCATTTAACCCTCCCTCTCAGCCCCAGTCTCTCATGTTCTCCACCAGGCACAGCTTGTTAGGAGATTAAATCAAGCGATGCCCACAGAACACACAGCAGAGTGTAGGGGCAGAGAAGGGCAGCTCTATACCCGATTTGTATTCCAGCATATGTTTGGATCAGGTTTTCAAATGTTATAGATGGAAAAAATGATGTCTGGGATGAGAACTGCTCTGCCCACAGTCACACAATGTGCTGTTAGCAGAGACAAATCAGGATCCTGAAAACCCCAATTCCTAAGATGCCCTATGTTTTTGAATTGTAGTAACTATAAAAGTCTTTCTAAAAATTAAAACTCACAGAACGGCTATATATACAAATCATAACAAGCCAAGCCTCCTCAGATTATTGACACCCTTTTTGCTTAGCTCCCTTCTTCCCCATGGGAAGAAAGGCAATCCAGGGACCCCTTCTCAGCACCCTTAAACTCCCCCCATCCCCATATACATTTTCCATAGAGCCACCAAATAAATCATGCCAGGTCACACTTATTAGATGGAGTCTCTCCTCATCAGACCACCTACGGGTTTTCTAGTCCAAGGTTCCCAGAGGACTTGAACCTTCTCACACATCCAGCTCTAATGGGAACCATTAAGCTGACATCACCACTCTCCACACTTCATAAAGGATCCTAACATCTGGAAGTGGGAACCACCTGCAAGTGCTTTGACCAGAGATCACCATATCAGTCAAGGAGGTGGAAACTCAAGTTCAGGGGAGATAAGAAAGGAATACCCTAGGGGCTGACCCAGGGGAGAGGGGAGAGAATTTCAGGGGAAAGGGGGAAGGGTTTACAGGAACAAGTATAAAGGACACAAGGACAAAAACTAGGGGCGGGGGGGGGGGGGGGGGGGGGTGTGGACATGGGAGGGAGGCGGGGAGGGCTGCAGGGGTTGGCTGGGATGGGAGTAAAAGACAGAAAACTGTACTTGAACAATTATATTAAAAAAATATATAAAAAGGAAGGAAGGAAGGAAGGAAGGACCTAAAATGCCACCAAAGCCAGAGATTAAACACCTGGGACTATAAGTGTGTAGAGAAAGAAGGTTCTGGTCAGGAGATCTGGATTATAATCCCACCTCTTCCACTTCCTAACTGGAATGGTAATGAACCTCTCTGAACTTCAGCAGAGTACTGGATATTAAGAGAACCAATTTCGGAATGAGCCATGCTTGGGTTCAAATCCCGGCTCTGTCACATACTTACTGCGCCACTTTGGGTGAGTTGGTTAACCTCTATTAGCTTTAGTTTTCTTCTCTATAAACCACACACCAAAAAAGTAAAAGAAGCCCTTCTCCATTGGATTGCTATTAAGACTCTAAGTGATCATCTGGGTTAAACACTTATTACACTGCCTTGCATGAGTTAAATGTATGAAAACAGGAGTGATTTAACTGCAACCTAATCAATAAAATGGGATCAACCTTCCTCAGAGAGCGGCTGGGAAAAATAAAACATAATGGATTTTAGCAGGGTGCCCGGTACAGACAGATCCACAACCAATGGAATCCTCCGCTATTACAGCTGACCCTCGAACAACACAGGTTTGAATTGCACAGGTCCACTTACATGCGGAATTTTTCAGTAAATGCGTACAGTACTGTAAATGTTTTTTCTCTTCTTTATAATTTTCTTAATAACATTTCCTTTTATCTAGCTTACTTGATCATAAGAATACAGAATATAATACATACAACATATACTATATGCACTAACCAATTGTTTATGTTATTAGCAAGGCTTCCAGTCAACAGTAGGCTATTAGTATTTACATTTTGGGAGACTTGAAAGTTATACACCTATATGGGGTGTTGACACCATTGTTCAAGGGTCAACTGTATTAATATCCTCTCCCCAACTCTATGCACTCACCTCCTTTAGCCACAGAAGCTTTGGGGCCTGCATTTCCACAGACATCACACCCCCGACGTACTGCAGGACGCTGTGCTGGGTTTCGTTGATCCTGTGCACCTGACTGACTGCTCGGTGGTCCAGCCACATGATGATGTTTTGGTGGGAATCCCCTAGCAGAAACAAGGTGATGAAGACACGGGTGCATGGCGCTCTCCCTCCTGGGGGCTTTCTAGCACCTCTGCCCTCCCCTCCTCCTTCCCTGCAGGAGAGTTACCAGTACCCTTTTCTCCCCCAAGCTCCAAGGCCCTTCTTTTGCCTCAGTGACTTGTTTCCTGAGCCCATTTCTTCTACCACTCACTTCTTTTACCTCCGTGACTTTCTAAAGGAATTTTCTCTTATAGTTTAAGAAAATAAAAAGAAACGTGTACATTATTATTCTTCCAATTCAAGGGAAATTGTGGATTCCCAAGGGCTAAGAGCTACTTGACTTCTGTAATTTCACCCATCAGCAAAGGAGCAAGTGAACACTCTACCAAAACTGTGGATTTCCCTCCAAGAGATGCGTTCTTTGACTATAGACCCCAAGGTTAAACCTCTACACTAAAACCAGTCAAGACCTCCCAACAAATTATATTATCATTCATTCTCTCTCGACTTCTTCCCTTCTTTTCCTATCCCTTCTGTTCCAGAAAAACTTTTCTGGGTATATATCCAGGAAAACAGCCTGTGAAATAAGCCTAAAACAATACTCAGGTTGCTTATGATCTGTCTCCTTTAAATATGGACAAATATTTCAACAGTATTAATATATCTATACAATGGCTTTGCTCAGTTTATATTCAACCTTCTTCTAGTCATTTTAATTAAAATCAGTTCATTTAAATTTTTTCCCCTCTCGCAGATGCTTTTTTGGTGGAGTGAGAAGTACACAAGTTTGGGAATCAAGCAGATCTAACAGGGAATGCTTACTCAGTTATAAGCAGAGATGTACTGAGAAACTTTTTAAACTTTTCTTAGCTTCAGTATCCTCATCTATAAAATGGGGATAACAACACCTAATGGCATATAAGGATTAATAATTTGCATAAAGAATATGGCAAGTACCTATCACACAGTAGACCCTCAGGAGAAGTGAATCACAAGGAACAGAATTTAAAACCAGCTGGAAAAGGAGCAGAGGCACTGCCCCTCACATCCTACATGGACCATATAGTAGTGACCATCCCCTTCTCCCGTCCCCAGCCTCTGTTAATTCATCATTACTGATTGGCAAGCCAGTCAGTACTCTTGACAGACATCTATTTCTTCAAATGGCAAAAAGCCAAGAACAGCAATAAATATGACTGGGAAATAAGACAGATAAAAGGGAACCCAAGAGTAACTGAGCCAGGCACTTTCACACATGATTTTAGTTAATGACAGAATAATTGCAGCAGCTACATCTGCAACTTTGCTAATAGCAAATATTCATAAAGCTCTGTGTGTGTGTGTGTGTGTGTGTGTGTGTGTGTGCGCGCGCGCCAAGCCCTGCTAAACATTTCACACATACGATCTCATTTAATTCCCAAAACAATCCTCTGATTTAGGTCGCTTTCACTGGCAAGCTGACTCTGAAGTTGAACACACGCCTACTATCTCCCAGCTGAGAAAAGCATGAAGTGTGCTTTGAAAACAGATCTGTACAGAGAAACGATAAATAAATTGGTAAAAACAAATAAACTAGAGTTACACATATTGACATGAGTAATGACACCAGCTGGGACATTTTTAAACATGATATACACACACTGTTTGTTGTTGCAGGTACAGACGTATGTGGCTAAAGCACAGAAACAACATGTCTGTGAACACCAACCACATCAGAATGGTCACCTGCCGGGCAGAGCGGTGCAGGAGGGAGAAGGCATGGGCTGAAGTTTCAAGTGGCTCTTTCGTTTTAAAAAAAGCGGGGGGACTTAAGGCAAATATGGCAAAATTTCAGCTGCCTATCCTTAGTAGTGGATACATAGGACGCTGTTATTTTTTTTTTTTTTGTACATTTGGAAAAAGAATTTTTAAAACTTAAATAAAAAGTCAATCTAACAAAATGTGTAAACTAGGTCATCATCACCATAAGAAGACCAGGATTCGGTCACTGGGTTGCCTGCCTGGAAAGATTTCAGGTCCCACAAAAGTTCTTCCAGAAACAGTAACACTTTGAAAATAAGAGAAAGTATATAAGACCTTCCACAGATTTGGCTTTAACAGCTGAGTTATTCTACCACATAACAGAATTGCTTAAAGGTCTGGTTCCCAGTCCTAGTTGCACACAGAACCCCTAAACAGCTTTAGAAATACTGCTCTCCACATCCCTTCCCAGATCTGTCAGCGAATCAGAATGCAGGAGTGTGGGCACACATATGTGTGCACACGTACACACAGACATGCATGTGTGTGTAGGTGTGCAGATTTTCAGGAGAACAATTTCAGCATTGCTTGTTAAATATTATATAGGATGTATCTGCAGCTGCTTGAAGACAAAAACGCTTGTGGCTAAACTGGCAACCATAAAGAACCAATCAGCTAGCACTGCCTCTACATGAAAGGCTCTCAACATGCAGTCAGAAGGACACAATGAGAACTGTGCAGACTCGAGTACTTTATTGTACTTATGATTATTAATTTTTAAGTTTAGACAAAACAGGAAAGTTCACCTTTTTTCGATTCTTGTAGAACACCACAAATAAATGACTCCGCTGAAAATTCATTTAGTCTTTAATTGAGCATCTATTACACGCCAGGCACAGTGCTGGGATACCAAGAAGAATGTGCCACATTCCCTGCCCTTATAAAGTATGTGGCTGAACGAACAAAAAGGCTCTACATGGTATGCCATCTGCCAGAATTACCAGACATGAGAACACAGAGGCGGAGGAGCACAGGGAAGGCGCTAGTTAGCTGGGTCTGAGTATGCACAGAGAGCTTCCAAGAGGCAGAAAAGTTTTAATTGCATTCTAAAAATAGTCCTTGGTCAGCCAGGCACACAAGCGAGGAAGGAGGCTCTATACTAACTGAGCACAGACCCAAGAAGATGTCGTATTTTAAGAGGACTGGAGGTAACTTGGTAGAGTAGTCTTTGCGTTACACATCAGGCATACCTCGTTTTATTGCACTTTGCCTTACTGCACCTTGCATATATTGCCTCTTTCACACATAAAAGATAAGACTTTCCGCCAGCAAAGAGATTATAATTCACTGAAGGCTCAGATAATGGTTAGCATTTTTTAGTAATAAAGTATTTTTAATTAAGGTACATACATTGGGGTTTTGTTTTGACATTTATGCTAGTGCACACTTAATAGACTACAGTATGTAGTAACTGTAACTTTAGCATGCAGCAGAAAATTCACATGACTTGCTTTATTGTGATATTCGCTTTACTGCAATAATGGTCTAGAACCAAACCTGCAGCAGTTCCAAGGTATGCCTGTAGTCAGTTTACCTATGGACAGTTTATTTATCCACGTATTCATTGAATTAATATTTTGAACACCTCATAGGAAGTGTTCCAGGCATACCTGAGAAGGAAAAAATCACTACTATGAATCAGCAAAAACATCTCAGTATTAGGTGTCTGTTGCAGAGCAGTCTAGGTAGTCACCTCCTTCCCTGGCCCCTTGGTTGCCCTCCCTCCTTAGAGCTCCGGTAGCTGGGCTGGCCCTCCCACAGCTCTGCTTTCAGCTGGATGCTGCCGAGAGAGGAAGCAGGCAGCGTGGCGCCGCTGTCCAACCCACGGGCTGCTCTGGTCTTCAAAGGAGGAAAGATCAAACAAAAAAGGCCTCACAATGAGACTACTTCATCATATAGCAATGATTAGTGTTCTTAAACTACTGTACTTAAAACGTATTTGGGCCTGGGGTTTTTGGTGTTTTTGTTGTTATTTGGTGGGGGGGGGGTGGTTAATATCTAAAGATGGTAACAGTTTTTCTCATTTGGTAGGTTTGGTTTCAACAGCGATGGTTACTTTCCTGACTCCACTCCCTGCTCCTCATGATTACTCCAGTTAACCAATCAAGTGTTGGTCACTGCCATGTGGGTAGCAGCAGTCTTTAAAGAACCTTTAAACCACCTTTAAAATTCTAATTTT
Source organism: Glossophaga mutica (assembly GCA_039655065.1). Lineage (NCBI taxonomy): Eukaryota > Metazoa > Chordata > Mammalia > Chiroptera > Phyllostomidae > Glossophaga > Glossophaga mutica. The sequence goes on along the minus strand of CM077307.1, from coordinate 41,915,185 downwards.
ATTTTCTAACACAGGATAATCTATTTCAGATAAAATCTAACCTTAATAGAAGCTGTTGAAAGGCAACAAACGGGTGAGGGGCAGCTGAATGCATTTGATGAATGGGTACATCTTAACCTTTTAGGGGAAATAAAATTATTTCAACACTTATAATTAGGGTTGCAACCTAGCTACCCTTTTAATAGAAGGCCTGTTAACAGGAGGCAATTCTACCTACGAGAAAAAAGATGGCATCTAGAGAGGACACATGATCTAAGCAGTTATAACAAGGAATTCTCATCTGCTACTTCAGCGTTCTTGTTCCTGATAGTTTAACTGTCCATTCATCTGTGCCCAGTGATTCTCCAATATTAGAATTACTGAGGGAAGTTCAAAAGTGCTGATGCCCTACCCTTACCCTAAGCCAACTGAATACGAATTTGGGAAGTTAGGCTCATGAATTGATTCTAATTAGCCAGAGTTTAAAAACAAACAAACAAACATATACAAACATGTACTTTTAGCAGATCAGAAGGTATAGAGTCCTTGAAATTTAGGGCTTTTAACATCCAAAATCCCACCCCAAATGAGAATTCCTTCCTCAGCATCCCTAACAGACTACCACCTGAACTCTACTTAAAGAAAGCTAGCCCTGACTGGTGTGACTCAGTGGGTTAAGAGTCACACCACAACCCAAAAAGTCATGGGTTTGATTCCCAGTCAGGGCACATGCCCAGCTGTGGCCCAGGTCCCCAGTGAGGGGTGTGTGAGAGGCAACTAATCAGTGTCTCTCTGGCACACTGAAATTTCTCTCCCTTTCTTTCTCCCTCCCTTCCCCTCTCTCTAAAAATAAATAAAGTCTTTTTTTGTTGTTTAAACTTTTAAAAAATATTTTATGTATTTTTAGACAGAGGGAAAGGGAGGGAGGAAGAGAGGGAGAGAAACATCAATGTATGGTTGCCTTTTGCGTGCCCCGTGCCGAGGAACCTGGCCCGCAGCACAGGCATGTGCTCTGACTGGGAATTGAACTCGCAACCCCTTGGTTTGCAGGCTGGCACTCGGTCCACTGAGCCACACCTATCAGTGCTAAATAAATAAAATCTTTTTTAAAAAGCCAGTAAGAGAAGTGCTGACAGCCTCCTAACACGGCCAGCTCCCTGTCTGGACACATCTCATAACTGGAAAGTGCCTGCTGCTGCGGAAATGAGGTCTGCTGGTTCAGCTTCATCCTGTGGTGTCTGCTTCAGAATAATGCCAACTGAACTAGTAAAAGTCAGCGAGAACAAGGACCATTCATAATCATCTTTGACGCCCGAGCACTCAATAACAGGGCTTGGCGCAAAGTAGGCGCTAATAAATATAGCAAAAAGGAGAAAATGTGTGTGTGTAAAAAGGTTATCACTACTCCTGTGCTCCAGCCATGCATCCATTTGCATCCTTTTTTCAGTAGATGTAATTTATAAAAATCATTGTTCTACACATTAGGTCCATAGAAGTGAATAGGACACAGTCTCTTAACTTGAGGAATTCATAATTAGATAGAACAAACTTTCCTGAGCATTCAGGTGTCAGGCCTGCAATTCCTACAGCAAAGCTACCATTTCATTGTTCCAACTCTTTCAGAGGTAAAAACTGAGCCAGGCAGAGGTTCAGTGTTACTGCTCAGCAGCAGCAGAGCTGTAGGATCTGCCTGACGCCAACTCCCGGGTGTCCTGGTGTGCCCCAGGATCCACAGCCACCACTTAAGATGCTACTACAGGAGTGGCCGCTACTTAGGGTTCATAAACATGATCTAGTCCAAAATATGTTTGTAACGGCTGTCTTGGCAGCAACTGACTGACAACACCTAGAGCCTCATTCCTTTGGATTCAATTTCCAATACACAGTAATCTCCGCCATTCCCACATGTTTCTGGTCGTTAAAAAGTGAAGTATCAGTTGAAATTTATCATCTTGTATTCCCTACTTGACCAGTGTAGACTTGTAGGTTTCAACCTCAGGACTAGCACTACTGACTGAAATTCCCCAAAAGGGATACATCCTCAACCCACTATGAAAAATTTCTGATGGTGAACCCAAGTGGCATTTTACATTTGTGCAGCCACAAGAACTGTAGTCACAAGTGTCTATTAGCACGACATCACTAAATGAGAATGTCCTTTGGTCTGGCTATTGAAAATAGAGAAGCCATCTGTTCCACTTTCTATGTGATACCTGGTCCCATCTGCCTTGTTCTATTTTCCAATGGACTTGTCTCACCCACTCAAATGAATGTGGTATAGGAGCTTCACAGGCAAAGCAACTGCAGACACTGATACTCCTTCCTAAAAAAACCCAGACCACTTGTCTGTTTCAAGGCTACCCACTCTGAGCTAAGGATTCCCTGTCCTTCCTTCATCAAGCTCTCTACTGTGGCTCTTGTTCTTTATGGAGCCATGTCTCTCCCTAATCCTGCCCCTGAGGCCACCCCACTCCTACCAGCTGCTCTCCAAGCTTTTAACCTCTGGGACATGATTTCTGGCCTCTGTGCTCCACTTCTAAATCTCACTTTCAGTGGTAAGAGACCGGTGACCTCATATCCCACTTGGCCCTTTGGCTTGATCAGCAAAGTCTGCCCCAGCCAGTCCCCCACCACCAAAATATAAGGAATGGTCCTACCTTCATGGTTTACTGGTAAAGGACGAAATTGCTTATCCAAAACAACCAGAGAACATGTGGCATCGAACCCAAGCCCTCGAATTCGGTTTGAATCGATCCCTTGCACAACTTTCTGTTCCAAAAACAAGCAAAAACATAAATTAGAATGCAAGGCTTTTAAAAGAATGAAAACAAGTTATGACTACAAGGAAATGAATGACAGAATAGAAAAGGCATTTACAACGTAAAACAGATAAAAGTTCAATATCAGAAGATCCTGTAAATTAAGAAGGAAAAAACAATGAATGTAACTGAAAATTAAGCAAAGGACATAACACATCACTTCATAAAATAAAAATAGTCAAAGAACATATGGAAAGATTTCTAACTCTACTATACAATTCAATAAAATATAAACTATACCAAATAAAAATATACCAGTTTTTGCTTTTCATGTCAACAAAAATGTAAAAGATTAATAGCATATCATAGTGGCAAGATATGGAAAAGTAGCCCTCCCAATTTAGTACAAATTTTGAAGAATAATTTTATGGTATTTGTTAAAATGTAAGACATGCATTACTTTTGGTCAGCAATTCCACTTCTAGGAATCTATCTTAGCAAATTATTAGCATAAGCAAAGCAAGTTATCTGTAGACAAAGGTTAACTGCAGCACTGCTTAAGAATATACTTAAATTTAGAAAAACTATTTTCTATTAAATAGATTAGGGCACATCTGTAAAATGAAATGCAACTATTAAAAAGAAAGAATTAGAGAAGCAATTTCTGGGTGTGGTGGTATGAATAGATCAGCAAATCCACTTCACAAAATATAAGTAGAAAACTGGGGAAAATCATCAAAAACAACCATTTGGAGGGCTATAGAAATTGACCAAAACCACAGAACAAATTGAGAAGCATTCATTCTTGAAAAATCAAAATCATACTTAAAGCATTCCCACTAAAATTTTTTTTAAAAACTCTGGGACCAGATGGCTTCATGGAGAAATTAAACCAAAAAAAGAAATATATATATATGAAAAAACTTGTTCAAGACTCAGTTAAAGAGGAACCATTTTCCAACACATTTTACACAGCCAGTATTATCCTGATATCCAAGCCAAAAAAAGAAAAAAGACATAAAAAAAGGACACTCTAGACCAATAACTGTCATGAACATAGCTATAAAAATACTTAACAAAATATTAAGAAAGCAATCTTGCAACATATTAGACAGCATTATACACCATGACCATATGATACCCCAGGAATACAAGGGTAGTTTAATAACCATAAATTAATTAATGTATTAAGGAGAATAAAGCACAAGTAAATACCAGATGATCATCTTAACAGATGCAGAAGAAGAAAAAGAAAATCAAAAACCCACAACACTCAATAAAACAGGAAAGAAGGAAACTTCCAAAATCTGATAAAGAGCATCCACAGGAACCTGCAGCTAATATCATACTTCATAGCATAGTGAAATGATTTCCCCCTAATATAAACAAAGCAACAATATACTCTCTTTCATCACTTCTATCAGTCTTGCAGTAGAGGTTCTAACCAATGCAGTGAGTCAAGAAAAGGAAATTTAAAGCAAAAAAAAAAAAGTGAAAAGTTTTTCAGATGACATGATCTCATGTGCAGAAAATCCTAAGGAATCTACAAAAAAAAATTAAAAAGCTACTAGAACTAACAAGCAACCTTAGTAAGATCACAAGACACAAGACTAACATAAAAATCAATGGTATTTCTACATAATAGCAACTAAGTTATCAAAATTAAAATGAAGAAAACAATTCCATTCACAATAGCATCAGAAAAATAAACAGGAATAAATTTATTAAGAGAAGTTCAAGACCTATACCTACAAACTATAGAACACTGCTACAAAAAACCCTAAAAATTGGAGAAATGGGGGGATATTCATGAAATGGAAAATTCTACATTGTTAACACAGTATTCTCAAATTAGTCTACGGATTCTACACAACTGCCTACCTATTAAAATCACAGCGATTATTTTTTTAATTTCATTATATTTTTTCCACTACCATTTATCCCCCTTATCTCCCTCCCCCAACCCATTGCCATACTGTTGTCTGTGTCCATGAGTCTTTTCTTTTTGATTGATCCCCGAACCCCATAATTGTCTTCCTGTTATCTAGGAGTCTGTCTCTATTTTACTTGTTAGTTCAGTTTGTTTATTAGATTCCACATAAGAGTGAAATCATATGGTATTTGTCTTTCTCTGACTGGCTTTTTTCACTTAGCATAATGTTCTCCAGGTCCATCCATGCTGCCACAAAGGGTAACTATGGGACATTTACGTAATGGACTACTACTCAGTTGTAAAAAACCAACAGATTAAGCCCTGGCTGGTGTAGCTCAGTGGATTGAGCGCGGGCCTGCGAACCAGAGGATCGCGGTTCGATTCCCAGTCAGGGCACATGCCTGGGTTGCAGGCCAGTTCCCAGCAGGGGACACACAAGAGGCAACCGTACATTGATATTTCTCTCCCTCTCCCTCTCCCCTACCCCTCTAAAGACAAATAAAAAAAATCCTTATTAAAAAAAAAAAAAAAACCAACAGATTGTTTTAGAAATTGACAAACTACTCCTAACATTTACATAAAAATGTAAAGGACATAAATGAGTCTAAACATTTCTGAAAAGAAAAAATAAAATTGTAGAACTTATGCTACCTGATTTCAAAACTTACTAGAAAACTATCATTTCTAAGTCAGTATGGTATTGGCATAAGGATAAATTTGTAGATCATATATAGCAATATAAGAAATAAACCCCAAACTTTATGATCAATTGTTACCAGATAAAAGAGTCAAGATAATTCAATGGGGGAAAAGATAGTCTGTTTGACAATGGTGGTGGAACAACTAAATACCCATATACGAAAAAAAATAAAGAAGACTTATCTCATCCCATATACATAAGTTAATTCAAAATGTACCATATCCCTAAGTGTAAGAATTGAAACTATAAAATGTAGAAGAAAACATAGTAGAAAATCTTTTTTGACCATAGGTTTGGCAAAAGATTTCTTAAAATGTAAAACTCATTTAAAAAATTGATAAATTTGGCTTCATTAAAACTTCAAAACTTTAGCCCTGGCTGGTGTAGCTCAGTGGATTGAGCGCGGGCCTGCGAACCGAAGGATCGCGGTTCGATTCCCAGTCAGGGCACATGCCTGGGTTGCCAGGCCAGTTCCCGGCAGGGGACATACAGGAGGCAACCACACATTGATGTTTCTCTCCCTCTCTCCTTCCCTTCCCCTCTAAAGATAAATAAATAAAATCTAAAAGAAAAAAAAGTACTTAAAAAAAAAATCTTTTAAAAATAAATAAATAAATAAAATAAAACTTCAAAATTTTGCTCTTCAAAAGACCTTAAGAAAATGAGAAGATAAGCTGCAGACTGAGAGAATACAAGGGGGGACTCCCCCAAAAAATCAGAATTACCTTCTGGAGGGCAGGCCCCTTATAGTAGAGGCTTCCCCCATTAGGTGAGTGTTCTAGGAACCCATCTGTATCAGCGTACCAACTGGTGTTGTTGTGAGAGGCTGCATTCAGCTTCAGTGAATTTTTTTGGAAAACTCAATGCGTTTGCCCATTTCATGATGAGTGACCTATGAGCACACCTGTCCACACCACGCTGAGTGTTCAACAGTTTTTGAAAAAAACAGCATGACCCCTGTACCCCACCCTCCCTATTTACCTGATCTCCCCCCAGGTGACTTTTTTTCATTTCCCTGATGAAAAAAGTCCACAAAGGGAAACATTTTGCAGATGTGGAAGAGGTGAAACAAAAAAACAGCTGAAGCACTAAAAGGAATCAAAATTGACGTGTTCAAAAGCTGTTTCAAGCAGTGGAAAAACATCTCAATAGGTGTATTGCATCAAATGGAGAGTACTTTGAAGGTGACTGAAGTTTAAATATGTAAGAATACACAATTTTTATAAATAAATTCATTTCGGGGGGCTTCCCCTCATATACTTGTGAATCATACATCTGATGGTGGACTTGTATATAGAACTCTTATAACCCAATAATAAGAGGACAAACAATTCAGTTATGAAATGGGTAGAAGATCTGAATACAAACTTCACCAAATGGCAAATAAGCACAAGAAAATATGCTAACATCACTTGTGATTAAAGAAATACAACTTAAAATTACGGTGAGATACTGTTACATACCTACTAGACTGGCTATAATAAACAAAATTGACAGTATCAAGTGTTAGAAAATTGTGGAGAAAATGGGACACTTATATACTGCTGGCAGAAATGTAGAATCCAGCCACTTTAAATAAAAAGTTTGGCAGTGTTTTTTCAAACAAAACTGACCACACAAGCCAACAATTTGACACCTAGATATTTACCTGAGAAAAATTTAAAAAATATGCCAAAGACTTGTATGTGAACATTCATAGCAGTATTACTCATAATACCCCAAAAATGTTATAAATCAAATATCCATCATGATTTAACCAAATGGTTAGACAAGGTATGGTATATCCATACAATGGAATAGTACTCAGCAAGAAAAAAAGCACAAACTACTCATATGCACAACAGCATAAAATAAACCTTGGAAACATTATGCGAAGTGACAGAAGTCAGACACAAAAGAATGCACTTTGTATGAATCCATTTATATACAATTTCTGAAAAAGAGTAACTATTCATATAGACGGCAGATAAAGAGTCATCTACGGGCTAAGGACTGACCGGCACAAGGAACCTTCTGGGATAACAGAAGTGCTCTAAAACTGGATTACGGTGATGATTTCACAGCTGTGTAAATTTAATTAAAATCACTGAATTATACATTCAAAATGGATAGATTTTATGGCATGTAAACTATGCCTCAAGCTCTTAAATAATTTTTTAAAAGTTGAGCTATAAAAAATGAAATGGAAAGAGGTCACGAGATATTAATAAGGTAAAAAATAAAAATGAAAAAGAATATACAACACATTGTTAATAGTAGTTGCCTCTCAGAGCAGCAATGCCAGTTGGAGGAGATAGAAAATTTTTTACTTCATTATATAATTTTTAAAGTTGTAGAATAATATAGGTTTATTGGTTAATGTTAGTTTTTACTTTTATTTGTATGGTCTTCTTTTTTGAAAAAAGCATGATTAACCATAATCATTAATGTTTCCCGTTTTCCCATCAACTTCAAACATGACAATAAGCTTTTAAATCCCACAAAAGAGTGCAACCAACACAAAGAGTCCATCCCCGTATAAAATACATAATTCTCCTCTCTTCCTGCTTTGGAATGTCAGACTTATAACCTAAGATTCTAGTTTTCACTATGTCACATGTTCCTCACATAAGACATCTACACAAGTATAGATTTTCAACAAAGAAGAGCAGTTTTTCAAATAGTACAGTAAATAATAAAATGCTACCATATGAAAACATCTATTATGTACCAAGCATTAATTTACATACATTATCTTATTTAATCCTTACAAAGCCCTCTGAAGATACATTTAACATTTCCATTTCATAAAGAATAGTGGAGGGTTGAGGAGGGGCGCTGGGAGCAAGTAAGCTCCAGAGATGAAGCCACTTGAACTTGCTCCCATCACGGAGCCTAGAGGTGGCAGAGCCCGAGTTCAAACTCTGAGTCTATGCTCCTTCGATTCCACCACACTGCTGCCTCTGCCACCAGAGATTTCCTTGCTGCCCAAGATATCCCCTGTGGGGAGGGCACATGCTCCAGGGGAGAAGATTTGCTAGTGACCCACCTGTGACTGCTGGCAGTACCTTTGCCCCTCAGCACCAGGTGAACGCCCTGTATGCCTTTACTGCACCGATCGATCTTGACTTACAAGAGCAGGAGGACCAAACCCAGTTCCCTGTCAGGCAGCATGGCCTCATGACAACAAGTCACAAACACCTGGTTTCAAAACCGAGCTCTGCCACTTTGGCTACGTGTGACTGGGGGCAGGTCACACAGTTCCAGCCATTCTAATCACACTCTTGCTTTGCTGGATCACATCGCTACAGCGTTATAGGCGCGGCTGCCTCTGTCTGGAATGTCCTTTCATCTTGGCTTGGAAATCTCTGGATCAGTGGTGTTGGGTGCAGTCTGAGTGTGAAACCTGGCTCTGCCGTTTACCAGACCTATGACTTTGGGAAGCCAAGAAAACAGTTTCCTTGGTTGCACAAAGCTATTACTTACACCTATGTCTCCTAATGATGTTATGAGAATGCAGCAAAATAAGGTGTGCTTAGCCCAACATCTGGCATTCGGAACATAATAAGTAGCAGCCACTATTAGAATAAATTAGCTGCCTCACATCTTCTTTGAATTTGTGGGACAGAAATTGATGAATTAGCAAACCAGCCTTAACTTTTACCTGCCACGTGGCCCTACTGGCCTCTGTGCCCAAAGAGTGCAGGCCTGACCTGGGCAAGCCCATCTCTCTCAGGCCTGCAGTTAGTCAGAGGAGGAACTGGGTGACAAAACGTGGAAGACTCAGTCAACTCGATACTGCAAGGCAGCTTCAGAATAGAAATGAACGTGGAATATGGTGTCAAAAGAACCACCCTCTCGTTCCAAGTCCACCATGTGTGAGTCAGTTTAATCCTACACTAATCTTACTACATTTCTGAGCCTCAGTTCCCTGAGAGCAAGAAATAATCTCCCAGGTGAGGCTCAAAGGAGCCAATTGGTTTGAAAGTGTTTTAGAACCAGTAAACCTTTACAGGAAATAAATGTAAAGGATGGAAAACCTACTCAATGCCTTATTAACTGACTGGTCAATAAAATCTTTTTTATGTATAAAGCATAGCATGCTCTGTATCATGTAAGCACATATACAAATGACAGGCAAAGGGATAGTAATCAAAAAGATTGGACATACTCAAATCTTCCTAAGAATTTTGGTAGGAGTAACACCTTATGGTAGAAGCAAAGAAAATACTCTCTTCAATCTATTTTATGAATCCCCTCTGACAAGTTCCATATTCTAATCATGGTCTCTCAGTTGCAAAGGTTCAGTGTCCCCATCTCTAAAACAGAAACCTATCACAAGGAACTGGAAGAATAATCGTGACATGCATTGAAAGCTTACTTGTTTGAAAGCCACTATTATTTCCCCGGTCTTATACGGAAATGCTTCATGATCGTGCTTATCCATGAATGGGACCACCCTGCTCCACAGTCCCCTCCTCCATCGACAGCGTCCCAGAACCAGGGCCGTCAGAGTCATACTGCCCAGAGGGCTCCTGGGACTTGACCTACTGACCTGAGATTCTTTTTTATACTCTTATTAATGGGAGAAGAAAGCAGTCTAGTAAACTCACCCCAACGACTTGGCATTGAGGGAATTTCTCTGGCTTGAGAGAAAGTACAGTGCTCTTCTAAAGAATTTCCAGAGAAGGAGATCTCTGAAACTTCATTTGGTAACCTGGTCCATGTCTAGCAACTGTCAACTCGTAGCTATGGGGCAGCAAACAAATATTTGGGGAAGAGGCTGTACATTGCTTTGTTCTGACTGTGGGAATCAGTTCAGTCCTGCGTATGTTTTAAATCAGCAGGCTCTACCATATTGGGTGGGGATACAGGGGTTTCAGAACTAAGAACTGGAAGGTCAGAGGCATACCTGGTTTTATCTTTAGCTCTATTTGGAGATAGGGTCAAGGCCTGGGGCCTCACAGACAGAATCCAGCTTGCAACAGAGTTCTGTGCAACTGGTCCTGTGTTCTTTTAAATCTTGATATGAATGCCTTTGTCAGCTCTGGGGGCATGTGGGGGGTTATGCAATCCCTGGATCCCTCAGGCCTGTCCCTCCCTGTTGCCTACACAATTCAATTACTCACTCATTCAATCAGTCAGCAAATATAATCAAGCCCCCTTCTAAGGTCAGGCTGTGAACTCTTCTGGGTATTTGGGAAACAATGGAAAGCAAAAAACTTTTTATAATTCCTTGCTCTTTTGGAGATATTTTAGTAGGGATAGATAACAGCTAATAAACCAAATGAATGCTATAGTGTATGCATAGTAAACAAGAAAGTGACAAGTCAGGGAATCAGGAACACTGGAGAAGGAAGAGGCACTTGCTGAAAAGGTGAGATTGGAGGAAACACTTGAAGGACCTGAGGGGCTGACCTTATGAAAAAGTGCTCCAGGAAGGAAAGTAGACAGTGCAAAGACCCAGGGGCTTCATTGCTTGGGATCGGCAAGGAAGCTAATATGGCCTGTGTGGGGTGTCTGCTACCTGCAAGGCCCCTTGGAGGCGCTCAATTTTACAAAATCTCCTCTAGTGACTGGTAAAATGAATAAAGCCAATCCTGGACCATTACCTGCATAGCATCCCTGCTTAGGTGTGGTGCTGTCCCTTAAAACCAGGTGGGGAAACGCAGGCCAAATACTTCCTTTTATGTCAGTGCCACCAACATTCTTCCAAGAAGAGAAACTCCGAAACTGCCTCTACCTTGTTCCTCTCCACTGTCACCAAATCTCAGTCTTGTCCCTCCTATGTATTCCTCTGCCAACGTGCTGATCCAGCCGTTCCTCAATGAACAGATATTACTAAGTACCTGTCTATGCCAGCACAGAGGACACAGGCTGAATGAGACATAGTCCCAAGCCTTCCAAAGCTACAGTTCAAAGGAACCTCAGCCCCCAGAACTTCATCAGAAGAATCATGCTGCCTCTAAATGGCATCCTGGAATTTAGCTTCTGTTCCCTGCAAGCCATCTTGAATCAGTTGCTGGTCACTCTGAAACCTAGGACGACTCTAGAAAAGCTCCCCATTGGCCTCAGAACCAGCTACCCAGGTGTGCCCCTACCATCAGTTCTAGTCTCCCTTCTTCCTCCTATTGGGAACCACCAGCTCTAGTCAGGGCTGGCCCTTTAACATTACCATCTCGCCACTTCTGTCCATGGAGACCTCCTAAGAGTTCTCCAGAGTCACCTGTAGCCCAACATCCTTCCTCAAACCTTCTCCACTGACTGGGAGTAAGGAGGTCCCAATTTCTTCAATCATTCATTCTTTTTACACTTCCGAGTCCACTGCAGATATTTGACCTTCTGATTTCAGGCTTATCACCTGTTTTCTGGGTAACTTAGGGAAAATCGCTTACGTCTCTGGGTATCAGTTTTTCTTTTGAAAGGTAAAATGGTAATAACAACCCCTTCCATACCCACCTTGCATGACAATCAAATGGACATGGATGCGGGTCAGGGGGATGGGTGAAAAAGGTGAAAGGGATTAAGAAGTACAAATTGCCAGTTATGAAACAGTCACAGGGATATAAGTACAGCAGAGGTAATATTACCAATAACAGTGTAATAACTACGGATAGTTGGAGGGGTACTAGACTTACTGGGGGGAGCACTTTGTAAGGTATATGAATGTCTAATAACTGTTGTACACCTGAAACTAATAAAATACTGTATGTCAACGGTTAATTGAAAAATACATTTTAAATAAATGGCTTAACATTTTTTAAAAATGGACACATACTGTGCACACCACACAGTTTTGGTGAACGTAAGAGGTTAACATTACTGCTCAATCCCACACGAGCCACTCCCCGGACTGCTCTCTCTCCCTCCCACCACTGCTCATGTAGCCAGTGCAACTCAAAACAAAACCGCATTTCATTAGCTTCATAGGTGTCGGCTTTTCCGTGGAACTGAACTATTTCATCCTTAGGGGTAGAAAACTTACACAGGTTCTCCTATAAACACTCGTTGCTCAGCAAAAAACACAGCATGTATGATACCTCCAGCTTATATTCTTCCTCCTAATGCAAGTTGGTGCTAATCATACACAGACTTGCAATGTTCTCACCCTGTCGGTGATTAAGATTTGTGGCTCCAGAAAACGTTATAAACCCTTAAAATCAAGAACGTCATATACATTTATGACTTACATGTTGCCATAGAACTTTTTAGATGTGTGGGTACTGACCCAATATAAACCTGTCAATTTTAGGGGTGTGGAGAAGAGAACAGAGAAGAGGATTGGGAGCCATCTCACTCTGGGTCTAGTCCTGTCTCTAATACCAGTTAGTTTCAGAGCCTCAGGATCGTCATGTGTCAAATGAGAAGAATGGCAGTCTGTCCCACAGAGTTACTGTTACAAATAAGATGAGGAATGCCAGAACACGTTTTAATTGTCTGTCATTAATTTAACCACCATGTATCGGGCACTGACTCCATGCCAGGTAATGTGTTTGATGCTAGGGATACAAGGACAATTCTCTCTGAGAGCTCAGCTCATGGTTTGAAAAGAACCCACAAGTCACCAATTTAAATGCACTCTGATAAGGGCCAGGTAATGATCCACGTGAAGATGGTGGGCTCTCGGGCCACAGAGAGGGGCTTATCACCCTCTCTTTCCTCTGAGGTTGGCTAGGGAGGGCAGAGGCTCTCAGGAGTCACCAAAGAAGGCTCCCAGCAGGACCCAATATATCAGCTTACAGGGACATCCAACCTTTTGTCATCTCTGGGCCACACTGGAAGAAGAGTCATCTTGGGCCACACATTAAATATACAAACACTCACAAAAATTAATGAGCAAAAAAGAAGGTTTTAGGTAAATTTACGATTTTGTGTTGGGCCACATTCATGGCCATCCTGGGCCTCACGCAGCCTGCAGGCTGCGGGCTGGACACCCCTGCCAAGATACCAAGGAGGTGTGCAGGTCCAGAGAGCATGAGAAGAACGCTGCACATAATGAAAACAGCAGAGACACTTCATTCATTCATAAACTGAACAAATATGAACTGAGTATATTACAAGCAAGGAATTCTGGGGAAATACAGGTAAACAAGATAAGACCCCCTGCTCAGGGGACACACACTTTCCACATGAGCAGACAGCCAGGTAAAGGCACTTGTGATTCAATCTCGTTAACAACATTCACAGTAAGCTCCATGCTCTCCACAGAGCGAGTGGCAGATTCAAAAACTTCAGGTAGTTCAAAATGATTTTTCCAAGCAAGGTGAGAGGAGACTGAAAAGAAGGGCAAAAGCAGAGCAAGGGGGTGGAAAGGGGTGGGGGCATATTAGTCATGTGACCTTGGGCTAGTTACTTAACCTCATCAAAGCTCATCTCTTCTAGCTCCAAAGAGAGAATAATAAAAACTACACCAAGAACTTGTCATTCAGATAAAACGAAGTGATGGCTATGAAGTGCTCAGCATAATTCCTGGAACATAATTAGTGCCCAAGCAACACTAGCTGCCATTATCATCAGCAGCAGCCGCATCTTTCTGTTTTTATTGTTCTTGCTTTTGTTAACCTGACTACAGGGAAAACCAAGGGAATGACTTCAGGAAAATGACGTAGTACAACTACTCTCAAGCTCTTGACTTTCCCATGTCCTTGAGGAAGAAGAGACAGATCAAAATGTATTTTGTTGCCTTTGTCCTAGCCCAGTACTTCTCAAAATCTTACGCAGAAAGAACTCTAACCAGAAAGGGAGTGAGAATATTCCTGCAAGGTGCCTCCCTAATTGACTTTGACTTTTAAATATACTCTATCTTAGAAATCCATTCCCTTCATTTCTGTTATCATCATCTTCATCATCATCATCGTCATCATCATCACCACATCATCATCACCATGGGAAACAAAGGACTTACTCATTTCCAGGCACTGTTACGACATTTTAAATGCATTAACTCATTACCATGCTCAAAACAACCCTATGGAGAGAGGTACAATTATCATTCTCATTTGGCAGATCAGGAAACTCAGGCAAGAAACCTTAAGTAACTTGTCCAAGATGACAAGCTAATAAATGTTGGAACTGGGACGACAATACAGGCAGTCTGGCTCCAGAACCTGTGCTCTGTGGTACGCTACCTCTCTAACATAAAAATGTCTCCCTCCTGAAGAAGGGGAGTGGTCCAGCTGTGTTCGGGTTTGCTGCAGTGACAGAGCCTCGCTATGGACAAATGCCCATGGCACTCAAGTGGCTGAGGAGCTCAAGCAGATGACAAGTTGGCCACCACTGGGAGATGATTAAAAATCTACCATTAAACCAAGCTGTTCTTAGAGCAGACCTTTTTTAAAGTAGCTTTTCATCAGGGAATTATATTTTCTTCTTCACAATTTCCTTAATGGCAAGAAAGGCTATATGTTAGAAGAACAAAGGAGACCCAAGGGCAATGAGCAGAAGATTCTCACCAAGGCGGGGCTGAGAGGAGGGAGGGAGGAGGGAAATTAAACAAGCAGCAGAAAAGATGCACCCCTTCTTTTATTCCTATATAATGCTTCAGTACTGCCCACCCCCACCTCCTCGCTCTGCCTTCTTCTCTGGGGGGCACTAACAGTAGCTCAGAGCTCATTAAACTTTAAACAGAAGGATCAATATGGACAGAATGGTGAATTGTCCATCTGTAAATTACCAAGCCCTTCATGAATATTTAAGGAACTAAACTAGGAGGAGAAGAGAGAACCCAGGACTTCATTTTTCTCTGTTAAAAAAAAAAGAGAGAGAGAAAAGAATCTCCATCGTTTCTGATCACCAGGATATAAACTGAATAGTCAAGTGAAACTAAAAATGAACAAGTCTTGGCTAGCATCACTTCCTTCCCCAAACCAGCAAGCTGACTCCAATTCAAGGCCACTCAAGATAAACATCTGCCTGGCACAATTCAGAGATGGTCTAAGCTTGCCCAACTTCCTTGCTTTCTCAAAACACACCATGTTCTCATGTCACAGTGCCTTTGCACATGCTGCTCCCTTTGAACAAAAGAAGGCTCCCTTCACTTGTCCAGAAGGCAGGGCAGCCCAAGGACTACGAGTGCAACACTGCAATCAGACTGTTAGGTTTCAGTCCTGCCTCTGCTCTTACTGGGTGGGCCAAAAAGCCCATTACGTTTTTTCCATAAAATGAAAGACACATTTTTCATTTTCACCAATAACTATTGATTTGGACAGTTTGAGTATATCAGCTATCTCTCACTACTGGCTTCTAGTAGATAGAGACCAGGGGTGCTGCTAAACATCTTCCAATGCATAAGGCAGCCCCAAAGCAAAGAATTATTTGGCCAAAATGTCAATAGTATCAAGAAACTTCACAAACCACTTTTCACATGTTCAATCAGTCACAGCACCTTCTCCATATACTGCATAAGTCTTCATGTGCATTTCAGTTGTTTTTACCTTTCCTGAAATAATAAAGCATAACACACTGAAAATGTGTATATTCTATCTTCATCATTAAAATGGCTGCACAAAAATTCACCAGTTTTGACATTTTTTTTAAATGTGCACTAACATGACAGCTGTCACAATACAATCTAACAAAATTGTTTCAAAAGAAGTTAAAAACAACTAAACTCTAGTAGAGCCATCGGAAAAAAAAAACATAACGGACTTTTTGGCCATTCTAATACTGACTACATGAACTTGATAAGCTACCTAAATTTTCTGTGCCTCCATTTCTTCTTCAACAAAATGGTAATGGTGCTACTCGTATGGGGCTACTGTGAAGATTCAACTACATGACATGTTAACACGTTTTATTCCACATCGGGCACACACGAAGGTAGATGTTAGTTATAACTATCAGTGACTTCTTCCACAGTGGGTCACACCTGACCATCCTCTGACCTGTGTCTACCCTGAGCCCCTCAGGGTTAACCCTTTCCTCAGCTCCAGACACAGTCACTTTGCTCCCACCACCTACCGTGTCACAGTTCAGATGTCTACTGGTCTCTGTCACTATCAGACTGTCAGCTCCTGAAGGCCAGCCAACACGGTCCCTGGCACCAGGTGGACACATGACACACACTCAGCAGGCAGGGGCAAGGAAGCACGTACAAGGACGGAGCGCCACAGTTGTGGCCTTACCTTTGTGACAACGCAGCATGCAGCCCAGATGTCCTCAGAGGACTGCTCATGATGGTTGAACTGAGGCTCCCACTTATTAATTGGCTGGTCTGCAAAGGCCAACAGGATGCCCCTCTGGTCCACCAGAGCCGCACGGACGCTGCCTGTCCCAACATCCACACCCACGTAGTAGCACCCTGGTTCCTGATCTCCACCAGGCATGGCGTTCCCTTCACCTGCAGTGGTCAAAGGCAAAAACCACATGGAGAACAAGCAGGTCTGCAAAGCCAGGCACAAGACCTCTTGAAAGTGGAAATATAAGGGGTGCAGCTAACTGGTGACCTTCTATTATTTATTCATCCAACAAAAACATTGAGTGCTAACAGGATGCTAACTGGCATGAACTCGGTGGTGGCTGAGCAGGATAGGCATGACCTCAGACATGAAATTTCCATTCCTGGAATGGAGTCAGACATTAAGCATTTATGAACTGTGTAATTATTTAAACAAAGTTGTAATATCAGGCGAAAAGTGCTATAAAGGTAAACAAAGGATTATAGGAGAATTGAGAAGGTGGAGGTTATAGATATGCACCTATTTTTATTGATTTGTCAAAACAAGGACAGTGCCCATTATACTGAAAAGGAACTTCATCTACTCAGTCAATCATTCATTCAAATAATTATTTACTGAGCTCCTATTATGTGCCAAGCACTGTGAGAAGCACAAACCTCCCTTCTGCTCCTCACTAGGACTCTCCAAGATGAATATATTTAAATCTCTGTGTTACAAGTGATCAAGGTGAGACTCTAAGAGGTACATAACTTTTCTCTTAATGTTAGGTTCATACGCTTAAGAACAGCAAATGCACATTATTATGACAATGCACATTATACTGGGGGTGGGGGAGGCGTCTCTGAGAAGTTCTGGGATTCAGCCAGCACCCGTGAGGGGCAGCCAGACCCACCGTCCCATCTGTGGGCTCCCTGTCAGTACAGGTTTGGAGGAGAGGCAAATATGCTGCAGCCTGATAATGAAGAGACTGGGAATTGGGAAGGGGCATCGAGGGAGGCAGGATCAGGAATTTGTTAGAGGATCTGTTTTCCTTACAGACCCCTTGTGAGTTACAAGGAAATCTGACCAGAGGACACTCAGGAATTCCTTGGCCTTCACTGCCATTTGAAGTCCCTTTGGTCAGATCAGCCCACAGGACACGGAAATCTCACCGAGGCTTTCACCTTCCAGATCAGGCTTTCAAAGAATAAAAAGAAGCTCCCAAGACAACCCTGCTGGTAAACATGCTACAACTCCCCAGGTGAGCTCGGGGTGGTCTTAGTGCCGAAGGACAAGTTTCAACAAAGCAGCAGTATTCTGCGCCCTTCCACGTCAGAAAAGGTAACGTTTCCTACGCAAAGTCACACTGGGGGACGCTAAACCGAAGTCAGCCAGCAGATGTTCAACCCAGCTTCCTGGATGTGTATTCCAGACAAAAACAGCTTCATTAAAAGTCACTGCTTCTGACTTCATCACAATGACTTCCCAGCGGTGCCTGCCCGCCCCCTCTGGCTCGCTGGCTCACTGGCAGGTGGGGAGGAAAACGGGGACGCCAGAGTAAGAACATTGGCTATCTTCCTCTGAGCCTCAGAGAACAACGCTCAGGCTCCAGCCTACTGCTCTCTCCTCCTCTCTCCCTCGCTGACAACCCAGGGCAGCTCCACAGGACCAGCAGCACCAGTTCTCACCCCAGCATTCCTTCCTTCATTCAACAGGGATCACTTTTCTTCAAGTCATTACTCAGGAAATTTAAATGAACAGATGGAAGCAGAGCTGCTCCCTTGGAAGCAAGGACCAGCTGGCCCCACCCTCCATCCTTCCCCCCAGCCTTCCCTCTGCTGGGCCCTTCCCTCAGGACTCAGGAAAACTGAAAACCTTTGGCTTAGGGCTGATACGCAGCCTGAGGCCCACGGCATGCCGCCTCAGGCCTCCAGCAGCTTCTCTCTGCCTGCTGTCCCGCCACATCCAACCCTGTCCTGGCCATTCTCATACCCAGTCCAGCCATCCCCATGCTCCTCATAGGTTCCCAAGTGCATCCCGCCGCTGCCCGACTGCCCCATCACTCGGGACTTGCTCTCTCCCTTTCTAATTCCTTCCTCTCTTCTCAGTCTGGTGACCACACACTCACACTTTAAGATCCAGGTCAACCATAACCTCTTTAGGGAAGACGTCCTTGCCTTTCTCTATCCCTTGGTGCCCCCACAAGGGTACTGTGTCCCTACTTTCTGTGAAAACTTGCCATTCAAAATTGCAATTTTTTGTTTGTTTCTGTGTCTCTCTCCCTTATTTGCTTGAATCTGAAAAAAAAGGCACTATTAATTTCTGCATCTCCAGCTCCTAGCGGAGTTTCTGGTACATAATCAGTTTCAAAAAAAATGTCTTCTGAATGAATATCTAAATCAGTGAATCAACAGAAAACAAGGATTAACAGGTTCATGTTTTAATATAGTTTGCATTCCTAAATTGTATTTAAATGCACTGGCGTTTTGTCTTGATTCTGATCTCTGTATGCTTCATTCATCCAATTAAAAATATTTATTGGAGGCTTATAAACACGTTTTATTAATTCTATAACACTCATTTTTTTCCTGTTTAGCTTCTCCAAAATCAGAGTACATTTGATTATCCATGGCACCATACAATTAATTGGTGGCCTTTTCTTTCTTTCTTAGTGGTATAAGAAATGATAATGCATGCATCTTGCAATGAATGACATCTGAGATTTGAAGAAATACAGACTGTGCCAAGCATCCTGCTCAGAGCTCAGCATACAAGGATGGACAAGACAGAACAGTGCCTTGGTTCAGAGCTTCCTCAGTTTGTCTTCAAACAGGAGGAAGTTCTGACCAAGCTAGTTGTTCCACCTCCCTACTGATCAGGCACACACACCTTGCTTTTCCTTGGGCTTCCTTCTCTTAGTTTCCCACTGCCTCCATTGTGAAGGGCCCCAGGGATGCTGCTCCTTAACATCAATCTTAGCATATCAACAACTCTCTACCCTTACCTAGAACATTCCAAGACTACTCTAAGCACTCAGGGAGAAACAAGGAAATAAATAGAAAACAAAGAATCAATATACACATTCTGGCTTACACAGCCCTGGTCAGCCAGCATCCAGACTTCTTGCCACTCTTGCTAGCCCCAATGACAAGAGAAACCCTACCCCCTCGCCCCCACCCTGGGGATGGCCCACTTCCTCCTGCCTGGGTTCCTCCCTTTTGACTCTCTTCCTCTGCAGGCAGCACATCGTCTTACCGCCCACCATCCAGACAGCCTGACTGATTTCCAGTAAAATCCAAACAGGCAGATTTCCACTCTGCAGCTGGTCCAAGGCTTACCCAGGTTCCGGGGTTTGGAGCTATCTCTTTGCTAAACAGGAAAGAGCCCACCCTTCGGAAGAGCCCCTGTCTCGCATGGAGAGTGGAGCTTCACTATTAAACACTTAACTTCACTGCTGCGGGGATCACCACTGTATCCCTAGCACCAGCCCAGCGCCTGGTACAAAGCAGGAAATGGACAAGTCAGACTCAGTGGCACCTTTAACGCCTATTCTTAGGGGAAAAAAAATCAAAGGTACCATGTTTGCTGTGGATCTGATGCACCACTAGGCAGCTTGCTTGGATTACAACTTTAAATTCTGACATTAACCCTTGACGATAACTTGATGAGGAAAATGAGTCCTAGACAGGGAAGGTAAATTACTCCAGTATGTCATGTAACTAATAAGTAATAAGAGCTGAGAGAGACCCAGTTCCCTCTGGCTCCACAGTCCCTAACAATTTTCTCAGGAGGCTACCCTGCCTGATACCCTTCCATGTATTAAATGTCTATTGGCCAAGGACTCTCATGGGTGACCCTGCCTACTTTGTCTGAGACAGGCCAACTCAGAGCGCGGGTGTCCACCTTCAGAGATGGACCCTTCCCCAACACCACGCTGCCTCTCTCTGGCAAACCACCCATTTCCAGACCCTATTACCAAGGCATTGGTCAGGAAAAGGCAAACCCAGAGGAACAAGGGCGTCATACCTTCCCAGCATGCCTCGCACACTCCTCCCAGTTCATGTTTTTCTAAGAAATAGATCCTAATTAAATATTTCAGGTTCACCACGTTTTCCATTATTACAGTTTTAAGTGATCTCTTTTGATTGTTTCCAGACCCTGACCCTGAAAGCAGGGAAGCAGAAAAGTTCAAGCCCTTGGGCAGGTTCCCTGAAATTCAACCCCTTGAGTCACAAAAACTCCGCCACAGGGTTTCCTTGCCTTCCCCCTCTGTGCCCTTTGTTCCTGGGTCATAAGTACTATCTGCTGCACCCTGGGCTCCAAACGATACTGCAGTGCCTCTTAGGCTCGAAAAATAAAATCACTGCAGGATGGAGAACATTCTCTTTTCTAATTTGTTTTTTGGGTTTTTTTTTAAGGATTAGGATCCTGCTGTGTGTCTGGCACTTTCAATGTGTTAACCTGTTCTGATTAAAACTCAATGAAGTTGGTAAATCTATCCCCACTTTACACCTCAGTGGAATGGGGACATTTGCCACAAGCCACACAAACAATAAACAGCAGCAGCCATAGTTGAACCCTAGCCACGATTTACAGCAAGTCTTAGGGCTCTTCCCACGATGCCAACCTAAAACCGAAAGCTGAATCCTTTGGTCACTTCTTCAGTAACAGTATCAACAACAAATGCAGCAACAACTGGTGTTTATTAAGCTCTGTTGTACAAACCACCCACATGATTTCATTTAATTCTTCTAACAACCATATCAGGTAAGCAGCATGAGCCCATTTCCCAGTAAAGGAGACTGAGGTTCTCAGCGATAGCACTGTTGAAGGTCATAGAGCACAAAAGCAAGGAGGCTGAGATTCGCAGCTAAGTTGGTGAGGCTTTCCAAAGCATGACTTAGGAGTGGTTCCATCTCATCAGGCAAAGATGAATACTCTAAAAAAAAAAAAAAAAACTGATAGGGACCTGGGGAGGGTGGTCAGGCAGAGAGAAAACAGGACATGGACAGGGGGTGCTGGGAGAAAGAAAAATACTGCAGAGAAACTCAAGCTGCGCCTCACCCAAGTCCTGAGCCATCCCTAACTTCTCAGCCCACAAGATGCTCAAAGGGCAGAAAAGCCTCTTGTTCAAGTCTCCGGCATGGACGGCACTGATGTTTTGCCCTTATGCATCATCAAAAGATGGCTCTTATGATAAATATTTATACGGGTCACTAAATAAGAACCTGTATAAATATTATTAGAAATGTGCCACAGGAAACCACAGACTTCACGGCTGATTCTTCCACAAATGTGCAAGCTGCTTGACTGCAGTATGAAAGAAGGAAAGAGGGAGCTGCACGTGGGAGTCTGTTCTCTACGAAAGCGTGGCAGCAATTCTAAGGAGGGGGCCAATGCTACAAATGCTGTGTTGAAAAGCAATCACTGAGCGGTTGTTCTCTTATTTTCTCCTCCTTCTTTCCCCCTAAATAACTAAATAGTAATAATATTGTTTCCTAAGACTACAAACCTCCGGAGATGGTGAGCTTACCTTTGGTCCTGTTCCTTAAACAGCTACTCCTCCACGATAAACCTGGTGGCTGTGTCCACAGACACAGCGTCCTAGGGATCTGGGAGGGAGCTCAATATCCTCTTTCAACTTTGATCTTTGGACTCTTCTGGGAGCTCATGTACATGAGTCCTTCACAACTTAATTTAGTTATATTAAAATCAGGGTTGGTAAGTTAGCGAAGAAAAAGATAAGCAACATGTACGTTTGTCCATTTCAGTCTTCTTAACACAGGAATTAAATACCACTCACATGCTCTGAGATGGTGAAAAAGCTTACAATGGAAAGAAAGAGGTCATTTGGCTCTCCTATTGGCTTTATCAACAATGCACATGGAAGAAAAAGTACAGCTTGCTGACAGGTGCTTTTCCTGTTAAAGTGAAAGGCTATCTTGTCATTGTATTACCTAAAAGGTTAACTGAGATTACATAACTGAAATTCCTAGCACAGTGCCTGATGTATGTATGGTGCATGCTCAGGAAATGGTAGCAATTATTAGGACTAGAATTATGTGCCAACCTTCCCTCCCAACACCAAATCACTTCCAGACACCTGAAATCTCTTAACATGCGTTCTCCATACATAAGTGTCCTCACCATATCTAACAGCTCAAATTCCAGCAAATGAAACAAATATTAAGTGCTTTCTCTGTGCCAGAACACTAGGAAGAAGAAGTTAAAAAATATATACTTTCTGATTTTAAAGAACTGATGATCATTTAGGGTAAGAATTTGATTTTTGAAAATCAAACAGTGATGCTGTGAGTTATTCTTAGTTTATGTACTACAAGCGAAACCTAGTGCACCTAGAAAACCTGCAGTGGTGGCTTCAGGTTACTGCCAGGACCCTAGCCCTACTCCTGGGGCCAAGCATCCTTTTCCAAGTCTACCTTTCTCCACAGATGCAGACATGATAGTTGGTAAAGGATGCACTGATGTACTGTCTCCATCACGTTCCAAACCACGGTATTTTTCAGGATGTTGAAATCTTCATACTTTCACTGAGCCCATATTTAAAGATAAACACAAGACAACTGAAGGAGGCGTATGGTGTGAAATCAGACAATAGAAAGGTTGGCTCTCCTTTTGAATTCAAAGTTGGATTCCAAAAGGCAAAAAAGTTAGCACTCACCAAATCCCCACAGCTGCCTCACAATGTGACAGACACAAGGATCAAAACAGAGCCAGTCCTGGATGGTGGCCAAACACCATCACCCTCTAAGAGCCACAAGGCGACACCACAGCAGGCGATATACCACAGCAGCCAACACCAAGAAAATACAAAATCCCACCATGCTAAGGCCAAATGCACAGTACAGGTCCTAAAGAAATCACGGGTAGAAAATCTAACTTCTCAAGTAACAACCCCAAAGCCCAACAGCAAACACCACCTGAAAGCAAAGCAAACTCTAAATCTCCCTTGTCCTCTTCTAGAAAATCCTGCATACTGTGTTCCAAGCCCTTTATAACATCATACCTACGTATCCTCCTTGCAGAGAAAGGAAGAAAGAAAGTCACACTTACAAAGTATGTGCTATGGGCTATTTCTCCCATGGACAGGTTAGGACACTGAAATTCCAAGAGGACTGAGACCCAATTGACGGTCACAAAGCCCAAAGAGGAAGGAGGCCATATTCAAATTCAGGTCTGTTGGAGCCAGAGCAGGATTCTTGCTACCAACCCTCAAATGACTTGGATTCTCACACTAACCGAGCTGCCTTCCTCCTGGACACACTCAGGATACCCTTCCCAGTGTGTTTATCCTGTAAAAACTTCACAGTCACTCAATCACTGCGAATGCCCTCTCTGTGCTCCGATTAATAAAGACTACCTCATGTCACTACAAATGCTGCCGGGAGAAACACTGGTATTAACTGAGAATATTCTGCCCCCTGCTTCACTGTCCCTACAGAGAAGCACAGTGTACTATAATGTAGTAACAGGGGAATTTCTGGGTTGTGAGGGAGGGGAAGATTGTTAATGTATAAAATAGTCAAATACATTTCAAAATAAAAGGCCTCTAAGGCCCCTCTGTCCATGGAGAGTTCGAGAAGCAGTACCAGCAAACCTCTCATCTATGTGAAGCACCGGCTCCTCCCCTAAGACAACCACCCTCCTAGGCTGAGGGCTCCCCTCCCGTGGGCACATGCCTGAAGGCCAGAGGGAAGACGGAGAGTGAGCCCCTTGTCTGCGTCAGTCTATCTCTCACAAACCCTGAGCTCACTGAAAGCCGAGGTTGGAACGTGATGGTTGCACTCTCGTGCCAGGACCCTGGGAGCAGAAAAATGGCCAAACAGGCACAAAGACAGCGAGGGCTGCTGGCCTGATTCTAAACGCCCAGTTATTATATTTCAACCCCAATATGCCAATTACAAACCTAAGCCCCTAACAGGGAAAATTATAAGCAAACGGTGATTTAGTATTACACGGACTCTTCTTTTAGAAACATGAGTCCCTGACCTCTCTTTGAATTCTGAATAATGTAAACAGACAGCGTGGGACAGTTGTGAGTACATGAAAGTTTATTCTTGTATTATTATTATTTATTAATTATTGTATTATTTTCCATATGAACAACTGTAAACCTACTTTTGCCCCACCCTGTATATGTCTTTTCTTTCCCTCTTGTCATTTTCTTCTCCAAGGCACTGCTGTTGATTTGCTGACAGAGT
The DNA here is from genome assembly GCA_039655065.1 of Glossophaga mutica. Taxonomy (NCBI): domain Eukaryota; kingdom Metazoa; phylum Chordata; class Mammalia; order Chiroptera; family Phyllostomidae; genus Glossophaga; species Glossophaga mutica. The sequence goes on along the minus strand of CM077307.1, from coordinate 41,890,457 downwards.
TAACTATGAAATGTTTTTCTACAGAACTAACCAGACCTTCAAAGCAATGCCGTTAACATTAGCACACTGGCCGAAATCCACAGCTCTTCCCAGAAAGCCACTCAAATTAGAAGAACAGAAAAAGCCACCGACCTTAATGACTGCTGTCAGGAAGGGCTCTGGGCAGTATTAGGAAGAGCAACAAAATCCATTCCCCGCACAATCCTGTGAAACTCCTTTCTCAAAGGCAAGGCCCACTAGAGGCTGGCTGAGGTTTTGGCCTATCTTGTGTTTACCTGTTTATGAAGCATGGCCAAACGCCATTAAGGCCCAAGGTGAAAGGCCTAAAGAATGACTTATTTGAAGGTTAAACATTAGACTTGGAGAACTGGACAGTCCACCACGCCACAAACATTCTCTGTCAAAATTACCAAGTGCTACAGTTTAAGCTTAACCACCACCAATGCTGTGTCTGCCCAAAATGAAGCCCACACTCCTCATTTGGCCCATAAGGAACTCAAAGCTCTGGCCCTGACTGCATCTCTAACCCTCTCTCCCTCCTTCCCTCCCTGATCAAAACCCTCTGATACTTTAACTCTATAAAACTACTAGGAACCCCTTGAATAAAGGTTTGGCACCTTTATTCATACTGCTCCCTATGATGCAAAGAATAAAAAAACCTGCTGTTCACAGAAAAAGAAATGTGATAAATACAAATGAACCTTTCCCCTCACAAACAATGTAGGAAACACAAATCAGAACAATATTGAGGCACAATTTTACAATAAACTGGCAAAAATTAAAATTGTTGGTAGTACTTCTGGCAAGAGTATGGGGAAACAGACAGTTTCATAGACGTTTAGTGGACAGTAATTGGCTGAATCTTCTTTAGAATAAATTTATCAATATTTATCCACTTAACCGCTTAACTTCTAAGAATGTATAGACTGTCTCACCTAAGAAATATATACAAAGAAAGACCATTACAACATTTTTTGTAAAGGCAAGAGCACACTCATAAAACCCTGGAAATAATTTAAATGTTTATTAATAGGGGACATACGCAGCTGTTAGAAACAATGAGAAGGAGCTAAAGAAAAATGCTAATTATACTAGGTAAAAGCAAGTTCCTAGACCCCACATATATTATTTCTTAAAAGAGGACAGAGTATCAGTGGTTCTCAAAGTGTGGTCTCAGGAAGAACAGCATCAGGACCACAAGGGAACTAACTGTCAGAAACGCAAATTCTCAGGCTCCTGCTCAGATTTGTTGATTCAGAAACTCTGGGAGTGCAGCTCAGGGTCCTGTAAGAAGCCCTCCAGCTGGTCCTGAAAATGTGAAAGTTTGAGAACCACTGCACTGTCTAAAGACACAACGTACCAGATTTCAGGAAGAATACGCAAACACCTGTCCAGAAAAGTGATGGAGTGGGAGCAGGGAGGGCAACTTTTAACTTTCGCGTGCTGTTTGAATGTTCGCAATGAGCAGCTATTACTGTAATCACAAAGCTCTTCCTTGTAATGAGTTAGACTCTGCTTTGTATGGCTCCCACCCTCTAGTCCTCGTTTTTGTACCATGGGATCATCCGAACCATCTAATCCCTTTTAGGTGAGCTACCCATTTAAATGTTGGGAGATGACTCTCACAACCTCCTACTGAGTCTTCTCTATGCTGCATGTTTTCAGTTCCTAAAACTGTTGTTCCTCCATGCCATTGCTTTTTTTGGAGTAACAAGATAGGAAGGGGGGTAAGGGGCACTTGACATATTTAACAAGAAGGATCTTGAGACAGCCATGTTTTCACATGCTACTGTGTGGAGAGGCAGCGAGTTTGGGCTAACAGCACAGGTAAGCACACAGAAGGGCCTCTCTACCTTCCTGAAGGCCCTCCAGATACCAACAGGTGGTGGGGCAAACACTAACATCAGAATAATCAGAAGAAAAGGTAAAGGGAGCTAGGGTGTCTTCACAAACTGTCTTTGATGGGGGACTCTGTGGTAGGTCCCCTCCAATACCCTACTCTTCCCTTAATAGATCATTAGAAATTTAGTATTACCTGTATTTCCTCAGTAGGTATTTTCACATGAATCCAAATGTTTCCTAAATGTACTTCTATTTTGAACCACTCCTCATCTTGGATCGATAAATTTCTCATGAGCATTTACTCTGTGCCAGGAGGCATGGCACTCATGACTTGGTAGATAGCCTCGCTAATCCCCCCAACAACCACAGAGGGGTCCACCACTTACAGCTGTGGTGACTGAGGTCTGTGCAGGCAGGTCACCTGCCCAACCTCCCAGAGCCAATGAAAAGCAGAGTGGGACTGCAATCCTCTGCTCCTTCCACTACGTCACCTGATGACCAAACAAAAAATCTGGTAAATTACACTGGACTTACTCTGCCTAAATCATTCTTGACTTTACAGACTTTGTTTTCTTCTCAACTTTCATTCCCCATATCCAATCAGTCACTGAGTCCTTTCTTAACCTCTCCACCCCATGGCCAGTTTAGCAGAATTCCAGCTACTCTGCTCTCAGCCCTGTCTGCAACAGATTTCATTGCTGCTCAGCCCCAAATCCGGATGGCCAAGGGACTGGTAATACATTTAGGCTGAATGATTTCTACCTGATTTCCCCACTCTCCCTAAACGCCCCCCACACGTAAATCATCAGATATGTACCTCCCACATGAACTCTGCTACATTTGTCATCCTGGATGATACAGATGTTCTAAACAATTTAAGATGATAAAGAGGGGGTTATGGGAGCCTCCAGGGGGAAACATGCCTAGTCTGAGAAGGAAATCTCATCATGTCTCCCTCGCATGTCAAATCTACTTTTCACGAAACGTATTATTATTCCTTCTCTTCTAGCTCAGTGACTGGCACCCCCAGCCACACTGATACGATAGCCAGAAAATCAGAGGTTATCAGTGACTCCTTGTGCAGGTTAGTCTCCGTTTGCCCCCCTCTACCACATATCCATTCTCAATCCTTCTCTGATGCTCTGTGTCCTGTGAACAATAGTCTGGATCTCCAAGGCTCTCTAAGCCTGTCTTCTAGTTGACTTTGGCCAATGGCAAGCATTAGCAGAAGCCTCAAAGGAGGAAAGAGAGTAAGGTTGGGACTTGCTTCCTGTGGACTGGCCTTGAATTTGTTGTACCTCTTGAACTAAGGTTAACGGATCCTCTCAAGGCGGCCTTCTTCACATGATTTCTCCTTTTCGGTCAGTAACCATTCCTCCCCCTGCCCCATTAAGTACAGGAATATCACAAACCTGCTGTTACTAGCCACGGTGATTCAGGCTGTCCCCATGTTTCAAAATAGTTTCTTTACTGAAAACTATCCTAATATGTAGGTGTCATGTTTCCTTCTGATAAACTTCCTTCACTGTGTCTTTTCTAGGCTTCAAGTGGCAAAAAAAAATCCCATTGTTACTAGTGCCCAGTTACCTCAAAATCCCTTCCTCACATCCTCTAATAGTCCTTTCTTTACACCGTCTTTAAAAACTCCAGTTGAAGACTTCCACTTTAAGCCAAGATGTAGTAACAGGAACCATATTTACTCCCAACCTCCCCCCACCACCTAAAACAACTTTAAAAACAAACCCAAAATAGCAAACAAAGGTTCTCAGGACATTGGAAATCAGGCAACAAAGCACAGGGATCCCAGAGAGATTGGGCACGCGCGGGGTGGAGAGGCATTCTGAAACTGCTCTTCAAGCTTAATGCTTGGGACCCAAGCCAAGACCCGCAGTATCCCTGGGTTGAGGAGACACAGTTAGCAATCTGTGGAGAACAAGGAGGCTACATTACCTGAGGCAGAGTACAACGGAGGAGCAAGGTGTACAACAGGAGAATATGTGAGATCTGCAAAGGGTACTCCTCAAGTATTACAAAGAGTGCCGATCACTGTAGGCACCTGAGGAAACTCTCTGAGCCAGAAATACCCCAAAGTATATTTGAACAATCAGTGGACTTCACAAAGGACCATAAATAGTGCCTATTTACAAGAACCTCGTAATTCCTCATAATTTCCAAACCTCATAATTCCCAGGGCACTGGGTAAAGTATGCAAGGGTTTTTGCGGTTTTTGTACCTCAGTAGTGAAGAAGAATGAACTCCGGTCCCACCTAACAAAGCTTAAAACAAGAATCAAAAGGATCGAATTGTTTCCAAATAACTTACACTCAAGTATACTTACAGAAATACAAAATATCTAGTACCAAACAAGGTAAAATACACAATGTCTGGTCTTCAATCAAAACTCACCAGGCACGCAAAGGCAGAAAAGACTACCCGAAACGAGAAGAATCAATGGACACTGGCCTACAATTGACACATGTGTTAGAATTAGTAGGCATTGCTATTAAAAACAGCTATCACAACTGGATTTCATATGGTCAAAAAACTAGAGAAAAGACTGAACTAAGCTCAGGCAGAAAATATTTAAAAAGATTCAAATCAAAATTCTAGAAATGAAACCTAAATATCTGATATGAAAAACTGACTATGGGATCAGACAACAGAGAAGAAAAGATGAGGGACATTCAAGACATAGTAACTATCCAAAATACAAGGAAGAGAAAAAAAGATTAAAAAAAAAATGAACAGAGCATCCGTGAGCTATGGAAACACTTCAAGTGGCCTAATATACATGAAATGGGAATCTCTAATGGAAAGTAGGTGTCAGGAGAAATATTTGAAGATATAATGGGCACAAATTTCCCAGGTGGTGAAACTATAAACCCAGAGATTCACAAGTATCTAGGAATATAAAGCTAAACCAAGAAACATCATAATCAAATTGTTCAAAGCAACAATAAAGAGAAAATCTTAAAAGCACCTGGGGGATTTAGAAGGGGAGGGGCATTATTCACAAAAGAAAAAAATGAAAATAATGCAAGCTAGGAGACACAGGAAAAAGGTCTTTGAAGTACTGAAAGAAAAAACTTTATATCTAGAATTATTTACCACATGGAAAAAACAAATCTTTCCAAATTGAAGCTAAAATAAAGATTTTTTTTCCAGACAAAAGATTAAAAAGTTCGTCAGGAGCAGAACTGCACTACAAGAGGAAGAGAGGAAAATATCACATGGAAACGTGGGTCTATAAAATGTAATGAAGAGCCCTGGCTGGTGTAGCTCAGTGGATTGAGTGCGGGCCTGTGAACCAAGGGATCGCGGTTCGATTCCCAGTCAGGGCACATGCCTGGGTTGCAGGCCAGTTCCCAGCATGGGACACATAGGAGGCAACCATACATTGATATTTCTCTCCTTCTCCCTCTCTCCTACCCTTCCCCTCTAAAAATAAATAAATAAATAAATAAATATTTTAAAAAAAAAATGTAATGAAGAGCACAAGGGTATCATTGTGAGAGCATAAAAGAATTTTTTTAAATTCTCTGTCTTAAAAAGATAATTGACTGCTTAAAACTAAAATAAGCATGTATCACAGGGCTTAAACATAAGTAAAAAATAAAATGTATAACATACAGCAACAGAAGCACAAAGGCTAGGAGGTAAAAATTATAAATCTATTGTTGTATGGTTCTTAAACAAAACCTATGTGAAGTGGTGTAATTCCACTCAGGCATAGACTCTGATAAATTAAAAACGTATATACTATAAACCACAAAGCAACCACTAAAATGATACCAAAAATTAGTTATACCTAATTAACCAACATGAAAGAAAAAGTGAAATTATCAAAAAATTAACCCAAAAGAAGGCAGAAAAAAGGAAAGAGACCAAAGAACAGATGGAACAAAATGTGGGGGAGGGGGGAGCAAGATGGTATATTTAACCAAATCATATAAATAATCACATTAAATATCATCTAAACACCCAAAGAAAAGGCAGGAATTGTCAGGCCTTGCCTTGTTAACATCTAGCTATATGCTGCCTATAAGAAACCCACTCTAAATATAAGGACACAAATAGGTTCAAAAGTGAAAGGAGGAAAGCAATATAACATAAAACAGCAATCAAAAGAAAGCTGGAGCAACTGTATTATTATCATACTAAGTATATTTCAGAGCACAAATATTACCAGGAAAAATGACTAAGTAGATTTCAGAGCAAATAATATTATCAGAAATTATGAAATAATAAAGGGGATGACTCACCAAGAAAACCTAACCATCCTACATGTTAAAATGCACCTAATAACAGTATATCAGAATACATAAAACAAAATCTGACAGAACTTCAAGGAGAAATGCATATAGCCACAATTATGAAAGATTTCAATACCCCCTCTCAATTATTGATAGAATAAGTAGCAGTCAATAAAGTTGACCTTCTAGGCATGTATTTATAAAAAGCACTCTAACTAATAAGAGAAGAAAACACATTCTTTTCAAGTACACTTGGAACATTTATTGAGACAGACCACAGTCTGGGCCATAAAACAGTCTCAAAAAGTTAAAAGGATTCAAGTCATACAAAGTATGTTCTGTGACCACATGGAATTAAATTATAAATCAATAACAGAAAGATATGTGGAAAGTCCTCAACTATTTGGAAACTGAATAACAAACTTCTATATAACCCATTGATCAAAAATTTTTAAGAAACTAAAAAGATTTTTACTAAATAAAAAAACAGCAAAAGTGGTAGGATTAAGCTGAAGCAGTACTTAGAAATTTATTATATCAAATGCCTATATTAGGAGAGAAGTCTCAAACACATGGCATCACCACCCACCATAAGAAACTAGAAAGAGTAAAAGAAACCAAAGGAGGTGGGAGAAAGGATATAATGAATTTCAGAGCAGAAACCAATAAATTAAAAAACAAAAACAATAGAGAAAATAAATGAAACCAAAAGCTGGTTCTTTGAGAAGATCAACAAAATTGATACATACTGAGCCAGAAGTATCAGGAAAATAAAGAAAATAATCATAAATAATGAACATTAGAAATGAGGGAGATGAAATCACAACAGATTCTACAGACATTAGAATGATATTAGGGGAATATTTTGAGCAACTTAGATGATATGTACAAATACCTTAACATACACGAACTATCCAACCTCATTCAAGAAGAAACATAACTGAACGTTCCTATATCATCAAAACAACTGACTTTCCCCTCCCCAGAACAAAACTACTCCAGGCTCAGATGGCTTCACTAGTAAATTCTACAAAACATATAAAGAAGAAATAAATTAATTCTACACAAATGTTTCCAAAAAATTGAAGAGGAGGAAAGGCCTCCCAACTCCTTCTGTGAGACCAGAATTATCTCGATAATCAAAACTTAAGAATACATGGAAAACTATAAATCAATATCCATTATTAACAGAGAGGCAAAAATTCTTAAAATTTTACCAAATAGAATGCAACAAAATATAAAAAGGATAATAGATCCTGACCTAATGGGATTTATCTCAGGAATACACTGTCAGTTTCATATGCAAAAAAAAAAAAAAAAAATCAATGATGATATTGGGATGGCCAAAAAGTTCATTTAGTTTTTTAGTATGATGGCTCTACTAGTGCTTAGTTGTCTCTAATGTCATTCGAAATGATTTTGTTAGATTGTATTGTGACAGCTGTCATATCAGTGCAAATTTTTACAAAACCATAAAAATTGGTGAGTATTTGTACAGCTATTTTAATACTGAAGATGGAAGAAATTCACATTTTTGGCATATCAGGCTTTATTATTTCAAGAAAGGTAAAAACACAACTGCAATGCAAAAAAAAGAAAGACTTGTGCAGTGTATGGAGAAGGTACTGTGACTGATCAAACATGTCAAAAGTTATTTGCAGAGTTTCTTGGTACTACTGACATTTTGGCCAAATAATCCTTTGCTGGGGACTGTCTCATGCATTGGAAGATGTCTAGCAGCACCCCTGGCCTCTGCCCACTAGAAGCCAATAGCAGGAGATAGCTAACACACTCAAAATATCAAAATCAATAAAGTTATTGGTGAAAATAAAAAAAATGTGTCTTTTATTTTGCAGAAAAAACTAAATGGACTTTTTGGCAAGCCTAATAATTCATCATATTAAGAATTTAAAAAATAATTTCAATAGTTATGGAAAAAAAACGAAAAACTGATAAAATACAACATCCATTGTTCATTTAAAAACAAATACCCAAAAAACAATACCTCTTAAGAAAGCAGGAATAGAATGTAACTTCCTAAATCTGATAAAGGGTTTCTACAAAGAATAAACAACCTACATCAAACATCGTAGTTAATGATTTTTTAAAAATGCTTCTAACCAGTGCACCATAGCAAGACAAGGAAATACAAGGCATCCTCACTGCCAGCAAGAAGTAAAACTGTCCTTATTTACAGAGGACATGATTACCTGCACAGAAAATATGATACCATCTACGAAAAAGCTAAAAGAACTAATAAGTAGTTTGGCAAAATGTAGGATATGTGATCAACACACATCTAGCAACAAACAACTGAAAAGTGAAATTTTAAAAGACAATATCATTTACACAAAAAAATATATAAAATACCTACAGATAATCTGACAAAGACGTGCAAGACCTATCTACTGAAAGCTACCAAACATAGCTGATATTAAGGAAGACCTAAATAAATCAAGAGATACACTGTGTCCATGTCAGAAGAGCCAATATTTAACATGTCAATTTCCCCTCCAAATTAATGTGTAGATTTAATAAAAGTCCAATTAAAATCTAAGCAGACCTTTATTTTGAAATTGACAAAACGACTGCAAAAGTAGTGTGGAAATATAATAGACCTACCATAACCAAAACAACTTTAAAAATAAAACAAGGTTGAAGTATTTATATTACTTGACTTTAGTACTTATTATAAAACTATACTCATCAAGATTTTGTGGTTACTGGTATTAAAATAGACAAAAAGCTCCACAGAAGTGAATAAAACAATCAGAAATAGGCCCACATATATACATAGTAAATCTATTTTGATCAAAGGTGCAAAGGCAGTTTAATGGGGAAAGGATAGGCTTTTCAGCAAATGATGCTGAAACAACTGACACGCAAAATAAATAAATAAATAAGCAAGCTGTTCCACATCTGGCGCTACAGATTAACTTAACTTAAAATGAATCATGGATCTAATGTAAAACTGAAAAACAATAAAGCTTGAAAAAATAGGAGAAAATATTTGAGACTCAGGCTAGGCATGGTTTCTTAGATACAACACCAAAACCATCGTTCATAAAAGAATAAACTGATAAAATAGACAACATCAAAATTACAAATTGATAAACTAGACCTTATCAAAATTAACAACTCTGCTTTTCAAAAGACAGTTAAGAGCCCTGGCTGGTGTAGCTCAGTGGATTGAGCGCGGGCCTGCGAACCAGAGTATCGCGGTTCGATTCCCAGTCAGGGCACATACCTGGGTTGCAGGCCAGTTCCCGGCAGGGGACACATGAGAGGCAACCACACATGGATGTTTCTCTCCCTCTCTCTCTCCTACCCTTCCCCTCTAAAGATAAATAAAAATCTTAAAAAAAAAAAAAACTTCATTTAAAAAAAAAAAAACAAAAGACAGTTAAGAAAATGAAAAGACTCCAATGTGACAGAGGACTTATAATGAGAATATATAAAGAAGCTTGAATTTATTAGTCATTAGGGAAATACACAAAACCACGTGACAGGATTCCACATTAGAACAGCTAAAATTAAAAAGCGAGGACAGAGTGTTGGAGTGACTGGGAGTTTCACACATGGCTGAGGAGAAGGTAAAATGGTACAAACACTTTGAAATACAAGTGAGTGTTTCTTAAAAAGTTAAACATACACCTCACACATGAACTAGCTATTCCACTCCCAGGTATTTAACCAAAAGAAATGAAAGCATGTCTGTGAACACAGTCATAGCAGCTTTACTTGCAGAAGCCAAAAAAGCAACAAATAATCCCAATATCTACCAACAGGTAAATGGATAAACAAAGTATAATATAATAACACAATAAAACACTACTCAGTAAAAAAAGGAATGAACCATGTATGTACATATAAAATGGATGAATCTCAAGATAATTAAAAGCCACCACACAGCCCTGGCTGGTGTGGCTCAGTGGATTGAGCGCGGGCCTGAGAACCAGAGGATCGCGGTTCGATTCCCAGTGAGGGCACATGCCTGGGTTGCAGGCCGGTTCCCGGCAGGGGACACATGAGAGGCAACCATACATTGATGTTTCTCTCCCTCTCCCTCTCTCCTACCCTTCCCCTCTAAAAGATAAATAAATAAATAAATTTAAAAAAAAAAATAAACAACACCCTTTAAAAAAAAAAAAAAAGCCACCACACAAGATACACATTATATGACCCCACAGACAAAATCCTAAAAAATGATCATCTATGGTGAAGAAAGTAGATCACTGGTGCTTGGGGGAGGGGTGGTACTAGGGAGGGAGAGCTTACCAAGGGGCACAAGAAATCTTTGGGGGTATTAGAAATATTCTTCATCTTGACTATGACGATGGTTTCATGGGTATATACTTACATCAAAAGTTCTCAAGTTAGACACTTTAAATGTGTAGTCTATCGTATGTCAATAAAGCTGGTCAAAAATACCCCAGTTAAGAATGCCCTCTTCCCCCCACGGTATCGTGACTACCACGCTCTTTCTTCATCCCCTACAGTCCATCAGTGACTAATTCCTGACCATCCTACTCTCCCAATCTCCCTCCATTTCATAAGTATCATCCTAACCATTTTTCACCTGTATTATAATAGCCTCTCTCCAGCCTTCGCGCTGCAGCCAGAATCAACTTTCTGGAACAGGAGAGATACATTTCAAATTCTCTTAACGTGACTCTTCCACCCAGCCTCCTTTCTGCTGATTGCCACCTCACCCTTTCCCGAGGAGCCATTCTAATCAATGTGCAATATAGTTTTGCAGGCGCTCTTCCCAAATCAAATGAATGCAAATCCTTGCCCCTTTGTCTTTCTCCAGCCCACTCATACCCGGCTTCGTAATTCAATTTCATTATTATCTCCTCTAGGAAGTTTTTCCCAAAGTGCCACATTGGGCCATTTCTCCTTCCCTCACCCCCTGGGCATCTTCTGCATACCTTGCCAGAGCACCAATCTCACTAACATATAATCTCCCTCATCAGACTAGATAGAAACAGATTAGGTGAAAGCTTTCAAGCAAGGACTAAGTCTTGTTGTCTTTATTTTCCCAGAGCCTACCACAGTGTCAGGGCTCACACAGCCACAAGATCAGTGAACAAATGAATGAACTGATGCATTGGTTAGATGACCTCCCCTTACACCACCTGGGTTGATTCTATGTCTCACCTTATAAAAAGATGGGCAGGAGAGGAGTTAAATGATCTCTATAGTACATTCTGAAAAAATAATTTCATCAAATCCCATGGGAAGTGGGGTGGTTCCCCACTCTGGCTGGGAGTTTAAGGGCAAGATTCATGACCTCGAATTGTTTTCAAAACCAACTGGTAATTGACTGTGATTTGAACTAAGTGGAAGGTTAGGGAAAAGTAACCAGATTTTAGGAAAAGACAAGGCCCACAGCAAAGATTAACACTGCTTGAAAGAAGGCCCAGTCTCCTCCCAGTAAATTTCATTTAATCTAAAAAGACACAGATCACACTTTGGGTTATTCCTTCTCCCAATATAAAGGTTTTGACATCTAAATCCAGCCATGGAGGCTCCCAACCTTTCTACAGCTCAACTTAATCAGTTTCCAGCCCTTCTCACCCTCTCGGGTCTATTTCCTCCAGTCATCCTTAATAGCAGTCCGCTGACCTCCCACTAGGAGGAGGTTTTTCTCAGCCGGTCCCTGGGAGCCAGGCCGCGGCCCTCAGGCCAAGAGCCAAGCGGAGGATCTCATTAACAGGAGACTTCCAGAAGACTAGGAGGCAAGTGGTAAGGCTGGAAAAAAACAGGTGGCAACTTCAAAAGTAAAAAATCAGGATATACACATGGTGGCTTATAGGAATGTAAGGAAAACAAAGCAAAACTATCATCTAAATAACAGCCACATACTAAGAGAAGATTTGCAATTCAAATGCATAATCATGTCCTCCCTCCTGAAACCCCATTATAAAAATTAACCAGACGGTGATGGCTCTTCCGTTTCTTAGTTTATGACAGATCCTTTAATTTAGGGACAAAATTAGTTAAAGCAGAAGTGCTTTAGTGAGAAATAGCCAATGATTATGGAAATTCATCGTTCTTCATCGTGTTGATCCCTGAAAAGAAGGGAAATTAATAAAAATGGGAAGATTTGCCCCCTAGGGCTTTCCTACCCAGGATAACTGTAACCAAACAGCATTATACCATCTAAATTAAACTGCACCTCAAACTTCACAAGCTGCTGAAAGCGTTTTATAGTTACAAGCAGCACAGGCCTTAAAGTACCTAAGGTCGCCAGATTTGAACTCAAAGGCTCAAAAATGCCTGGGAAAATGTCCTAAAATGCGGGGAGGTGGAGGAGGGGTCAGTGAACAAAGTTAACTGGGCAGTGAAAGCAGAGGACCTCGGATTCCAGACATCTAATAAGCAGCCTTGGGGATGCAGTAAAGGCCGACCCTCCCGTAGGGTGGCCGGATGCCTCACCCAGGAGAGGACACTGAGGATTCAACGTCTCGGGAACCAAGGCCCGGCTGGAATGAGACTTAATCAGCCAGACCCAGAACAGGAAGAGGAGGCGGTGACCGCAGAAAAAGGGTGACAGGCTTCGGCCGGGTGTGCTCTCCGATTGGCTAACGTTCGCGCCGTGCGTCTGCAAAAGCCCCTGGTGCACACGTGGGAATGAGAGGGCGATCACTTACTTGTCCAATCTGAAATTACATGTCAGTTAGCGGGCTCTGCAGGTTGCCGAGCGAAGCCGCTCCGCAACTGGACTGGGCGGTCCCAGCCCGCAGCTGAGGCCCCGCCCCGCACCAGACCCCGCCCGCGGCCCTGGCCCCTGTAAAATACGCCGGGATTGGTCCTTCGAACCGGGCCGGGGATTGGCCCATGCCAGTTCGCCGTCGCCTTGGGCCGGATCCAGCTAGTAGGTGGTGCGCAGCACGACCTCGCTCGGGGAGCTCTGGAGCCACTGTACTTTAAAAGGCACGCATGGGGCTTTGTCTGCTCCAGCTGAGAATTTCCGGCTCTGGGGTCTCGTTTCACGGTACTCACCTACGCAAACACGTTTATAACCACTTCACCATTTACTGAACACCAGGACTGTGGTGGGCGGATGTGAAAAAAATGATAAAAATGTTGAATGCTTACTTTGTGCCAGGTCTTGTTCCTGATACTTTACATGAATTTACTCATCCTGCAGCCAACCCTCTGAAATTCTATCACTGTCTTTAAATCTCAAAGCAGCCCTGGTTGGTGTAGTTCAGTGGATTGAGCGTGGACTGAGAACCAAATGGTCTCCAGTTTGATTCCCAGTCAGGGCACAGGCCTGGGTTTCAGGCCAGGCCCCCACTGGGGGCCGTGAGAAGCAAGGACACACTGATGTTTCTCTCCCTCTTTTCCTCCCTCCCCCTCTCTCTAAAAATAAATAAATAAGATCTTTAAAAAAAATCTACAGAGCAGATGGGTCCCTGCCTTTGAAAAAGACAATCTGTGGGCCCTGGACACACCTACCTAATTTTATCCTGACAATCCTTGACTTTCCAATAATTTAGATACTATTTGTCACTGTTTTACAGATACAGAGAGAAACATGTTTGGCCTGTCCTGAGACACATAGGTAGCTTGTAACCAGAGGGAGAATTCCAACCTCACCTCCTATCTAAGCTGTTTCCTTTTAAAAGGCTGGTTCCCAGGTTGATGAAATTCCAGATAAGGAAGATAGTTTAGCAAATCCCTTAGTTGAAGCCCTTTGTTTTCTGAGAAAAGTTAGCAGGTGTGAGGTGCAGAGAAGTGTCTTTCCAAGGACACACCAGATATGAGAAGTAAGCCCAGTTAATGACAGTGATTTTAATAACCTGGCCTGTGTGCCATGTGCATTACAGTCACTGTCTGCTATTCTCACAACAAACCCAAAAGTCAACAGACACTCTTATCTTTGTCTTAGAGGTGAGGGTACTGGCTTAGTGAGGTGGAGCCAGATGATTAGCTGTTTTTGCCAGGGATCCTGGTTTGAGATAGTTTTCTTTGTTATACCCAATGATTGTTTGCCTTTCATTTCCAACGAATATCCAAAGATCTCACCGTCTTTGGGAAGATAAGAGGTACTGGAATCTGGTTACTTAGCACCTGTGTGAGTCACAGTGTACAGTAGAAATAAGAATATTAAGACCTCTTCATCTTACCTTTCCAGAGTATTTTGAAGAGCAAATGAAGTAATAAATATGGAAATGCTTTGTAAAGTGTTAAATTTTGAATATAGGTAAAGCATGGTTTCCCCATCTTCCTCAGTTTACCCCAGAAATGGAACAAATTAAATATGCTGTTTGCCTCATGAACTATGGCAGAAGGTCTCATCCTGGCTAGATTTGAATTAACGCCAATTTATCGACTGGTCTTTATGGATGTCTCTGTTTCCAGGCTTTTTGTATTTGATTTTGGTGTGTTTCCTCTAATTTCCATACTATCATTAGTAGTAATAGCAACAACCGCACAGTGGCCAGAATGTCAGCAGCCATACTGGACCAAGAGAGGACCTCAAAAATGAAAGGCACGCCCAGTAAAGCAATGAGGTGGAAGGGTTTGGGTTTCTCACACCTTACAACATCAGACCAGCACCCACAAGCATCTTCCACATGAAAGAAATGGTCTGCTGTCTGAAAGGCACTTTTATTTTGTGTTTTCTGTTACATGGGACCAAACCTTATCATAATACATATGCCTGACCTCATGGAACTTGTACAGCCACTCTATAAGGTGATAGGTGCAGAAACAGGACCAGAGAATGTACATAACTGCTTCAAGCCATCCAGCTAAGTGACGGAAGTGAGATTCTGAAGCCAATTCTCATTCCCTTCAGTTAAGACCCACTGTGTATTATGAAGGAACCATTCCATTTATTTATTCTTTTTTTATAAAGGACCAAATAGTAAATATGTAAGACTTTGTGAGTCATACAATTTCTGTTGCAGCTATTTAACTCTGCTTTTGTAATGCAAAAATACCTGTAGATAAGAGAAAATAAATGGGCCTGGCTACTTTTCAGTAAAAGTTTATTTACAAAAGTATGCAATGGGTCAATGTGGCCCATAGGTCTTAGCTTGCCTACCCTTGGATTATTCAGTTATGATATTCCATCACAAAACTGCATTGGAAAGGCATTATGGAAGGCAGAGGGATTGTGACAATGCAGACGTGGTCAGACTGTTGACCAATATAAAGGCCAGTGCGTGATAGTGTAGTCTAAGAGAAAGGTCCCTAAACTGACAGTCACGAGATCTGGGCGATCAGTTCGTATCTGCAGCTGAAACCAGCTCTATATCCCAGACTGTCCCCAGTTGCCTCACTTTCCTTATATATTAGAAACAAATAACAATGCAAATATTATCCATGCTTTCTCATTTTTTTATGCCTGCAGGGAGACTCATATAAAAGTATGCATATAATCGTATTTCTGAAAGCTGTAAATGTTATCTAACTGTATTTGCATTGCCTCACCCAAGGGCTGTATAGCCTCCACTGCACCCAGTTCTCTCTGCTGACCTCTGTCATGGAACTCATAGAAGGAATGCATCAAATGCCTAGTAACTATTAGTTTATCTGTTCTTCCCCTACCCGCCTCCCCACACTGCAAAAAGGGTTATTGTGTTGCACTGGATTAGACGACTTTATCGTTGGAGAGTCTAGACATTCACTCAGGGTTACTGCCAGGCAGCCTGGGGTCATGCAGAGTCATTTTCCACTTGGCACATCACAAGTCACACCAGTGAAGCAGCACATCAGATTTAAGCAAGGCAGAAAGAGCTGGGTTGTGAAACCCTGGAACCAGCTGAACTGCAAGTTTGTGTAATTTTCTTCCCACTCAGAGATAGTTACGTGCAACAACAGGAGGCAAACAGGAGACCTGATACTCTCTCCGATGACCTGTGGAGGCCCTGTGATTCTCTAACTACATTCTCAGAAGGCTTTCCCTGCTTTAGCAGCCTGCCCTCTCACCAGAGAAAAGACATAATTTCCCTGAGATTCTTGGAGTCAAGGCACAGATATGGATATGATTATTCATTTATTCATGAGTTCATGTATTCATTTGTACATTTATGTGTTCATTCATTTAACAAAGACTTATTGAGTGCCTATTGTTCTAGACACTAAAGAGATGGTGTTGAAAAGAGCAGAATTGTTCCTGTTCTCATGGAATTTACAGTCATGAAATAGACATTCAATAAATAAGCATACAGATATAAAATTGATTCGACTGCAAGCAGGAAGGAAAATAGGATACTATGAGAGGGGAAATAGGATACTACATGATTTAGATTGAGGTCTAACTGAGATTGGTGATTTTGTGGAAACAGTTGCTTTGAATCCACTGTCTCAGGTCTTCAACAGCCCTGTGAGGTGGCTATTATCACAATCATTGTACAGACAGGAAAACTGAGTCTTAGGGAGATGGGGAGACTGGCCTCCCGCTGCACTGTTAGGAAGTTTGGAGCAGGCTATGCTCTCTCCAGTACTCCACACTGCACAACACAAACCCAGAAGGTGAGAATTTTCCCACCTCTCACCTGTGCTCATAATTTGACTCTTCCCACCTGAAAGCCTCTCCCTCCATCTTTCTCCTATAGGATTCGTATACTGCCTTTAGTATCTATTAAGGACCTACTCCCTCCGCAAAGTCCCCCCTTCTATCTGAGGCTTCCATATATCTCTTTTCTTCTGGATTCCTGCAACAATCATTCTCCATTACTCACATGGCACCAAACCTAGGGACCCTTGTAGAGTTAATTTTCTTCAACATGCTTGCCCTGGTGCTCTTGCTCATAGACCTGAGAGCAGCACAAGGCCATGAGACCCAGATAAACCTGTCTTCCTCTCCCAGTTCTACATGTTTGCTGGGTGACCTAGAGAAAATTTCTTACCCTCTCTGCACATTAGTTTCCTTGGAGAATAATATTTCTTTCTTACATGTATCTTAAAATATTTGTGCCAGTGCTGAACAGATACTTAGTGTTCCATACTTCTTAGTCTTGTACCCAATTCCATTCCCTGTATTGGACATTTCTGGAGGGCAAGAAATGTGTCTTCTTCTTTACAATCTCAGCAACTAACATAGTGCCCTGTAGTAGCAGGTATATAATTGGTAGGTATGCAGTTATGGCAGTGACAGCCCTTACCTGCCTACTGGGTCCCTCTCTACTAATTGAACTTTTCTCCTGTCTCTGTCTCTTTCTTTCTCAACTCGGACTCCTTTAAGCCTCCCTAAACTTGATCCTCTGGCAGGAACAGGTGCCACTACATGTACACTCTAAGTGTTCCAAATCCATGCTGTCATCTCAAGAGGAAAGTAACAGAACTAGTTCACTGGACACCCAACAGATGGTCAGTAAGGGGAAAACAGTAGAAGGTCCTGCTGAACTCCCCCACCCTAACTGGCACCTAGAGCCATGTTCTATACACAAAATAATTGATTTGCTCAACTCTCATCCACAAAGGGTGTCAGTAGCTCATTCCCAAAGATGGGACAACGTTCCCACTTCATTACTTACCTGCTACTTCCTACTTGCCCTTTATCTATCTGCCTGCCTGCCTTCATCTCCATACTCAACTGAATACTGAGTTTGCTACGTGCTAAGTCAGAGCTAGATGCTCTACCAAAAGCACAGACGAGAGTGCTGTGGGCACCCCAAGGCTGGTGAGAGGAAGAGGGGGCATGGAGTGCAAAGGGAAAGAAAAAACTGTGTTGACACTTACTCGGCACTGCGCTCGGCACCTCGTGTGCAGTGTCTCCCAACCACCCACGTCAGGCAGGAGGGATTATTGCTGAGGAAACAGAAGCTCACAACGGTGGAGCAACATGCCCTAGGTCATCTATCACAAGACACCACATGTCAAACTGCCGAAGAGGGCATTTCTGCTGAGAAGCTAAAGTGGGCAGAGGTGCTCATGTTGGGTATAAAGATCTCAGATGATTGCAAATCCTAATAATGTTACTGGTTTCCACCTCTAGGACCAGTTTTCTCCTCCAGGTTTAAGCTGCTTACCCACTCCCTAGTTTCAAGACCTCACTCACCATCTAACCTGGTTTGGCACCGTCTGTATCTTTCTTCCCCAACACTACCCAATCACAACTCCACAGCCTCTTGGCCATGAGTCATTTTAATAAAAGTGCAAACTATGCAATGAGCCATGACAACAATGTGCAACCCTAAACCCCAACAAGCATTCTTCTGTAATGAGGCAACAGGTGGGAGAAGAGAGTCCAGGGCCATGAGATGACAAGGCCAAAGGAAGGGGGAGACAGATGGCCTGCTGGAAATGCTTGCTCAAACCCCTGGAGCCTATGCTGTGTCTAGCCTTCAGTTGGAGGAACTATGCCATGAACTTCTCTAGAAAAATGCCATTTGGAAACCACTAGAGAACATTGGTTTAGATGGTTTTCAGACTAGATCCTATGGGAAGGTGACTGCACAGCAAAGAAGAGGCCACATGGACTCCCAGGACTTCCAAGCTGCCCTCCACCCCTGCCAAGTCGTTCTTTTCTCCAAGGCACCAGGCGAGGGCGCTAACCAGGTCTAAACTCCAGTTCCTACTTGGCCGGCCAAACTGTACCTCTGAGACTGCTCCTGCCCCACCGTACAGGGCAACTTTTTCTAATTTGCACTAAGTAAGTATAGAGTACCATAGTGGTAGCTTTACCCTTTCTCTAAACATATACACACATAAAGTCATGTAAACACACCCACAGACTCATACACACTAGCCCAAGTACATACACACAATGATACAAATGCATATGTAGACACATATACACACTATACACAATACAGATATATACATACACACACAAATTCATATCATATACCACACATAAACAGACACAGAGACATATGAACTAAACCACAATATAGTTCACAGAAATACACATGCAGCACAAATATAGTCACAGAGATACAGACACACACTCAAGCTACACAAATACATGTGCACTCAAATACACTCATGCACACATATATGCATGCAGTCTCATACTTATACATCACGCATATAGAGAGACAAACACACACAGACACACAGCATACAGATCACAGAGAGACATACACACACCAACATACTTACACACAGACAAATAAACCCACACGTAGGCACATATAATACATCTTTTTTCAGTTAGAATCATTTTTAATACTTAAATACAAAAACGAGCATTGGCTTTTCTTCTTAGACACACACAGATCTTAACAGCCAAAATGCGCAGAGCAAGTAAGCCCTGCTGTGCCCTCCAGAGCCCACGCTGTGGCTTTAGCTGCTGCCAGCCTGCCCTCTTTTCCAGCACACCTAGAAGGTCACGATGGCTGCTTTTACACTACAACCGTAATGCACTTTGTATTTCATCTTGTGTGCATGTCAAAGCAAAGCAGTCGTTAATGGTCAGGGACACATTTTTCCCAGTGGCATCAGTTCCTGCCCCACAATGAGAGACTGAGATCTTCCGATCGGGGGTAGTTTAGGGAAAGATGCGGGATGGTCAGAGCTGGAGTAACCATTGCTGCACTCTGGTATCAGAGTGAGCACAGAAGTGGTAAGTCAGGACAGCTTGGAGGGCACAGCTGCAAGTAGGGAGTCTCTCCGTGAGACAACGTGGGGAAAACTCTCCCAACACGTTTAGACAAGTCAATGTGCCAAAGTTTTTTAAAAATTAGCAGTTCAAACACTATTGGTTTTCAAACTTTTCCACCAAGACAGGTCCAATGTAGCAGTAACAATCTAGATCTTCCCAGGAAGGGAAGGTAGAGCCCCTGGCATTCTTCCTGACAACCCTGTGTGAGGCCCTAGAAGTACTTGCCGCTGCTGCATGCGTGAGGTTGCTGCTGTTGCTCCATTTGCAACTTCTGAATCTCCCAGACAACAGGAAGAAGCAGGATCATGAAGGAAGCTGCCCCAATCCACAAGGCTGCCCAGGAAAACCTGTGCGTTTTTTCTGAGCCACAAAGAAGGAGAGATCAACAGTGGCTCCAGTTGCAGACCCGATCTTTCGGGAAACATCTCTCTCAGACCCTGGAGTCTCTCCAACAGGGTCTCGTCTAGCTCCTCACTGTCTTCATCTTCTGGCTCCTCCTCAGTCTCCTCAGCATCACCTTTCAGAAGTACTTTGTCTGGGGACAGGACCAGCAGCAGCAATGGTGGCGGCCATGGCTGTAGGGGGACCTATAGACACATCTTCAACCAGAACAGCTCTACCTTGTCAATTTTACATTACAAATTCTATTAAAACAGTTTTACTTAACAAATGGTCCACTACTGAAAGAAATTAAATTTTTTTGAAGGTTCATGTTTCATTTCTTAATTCCTGAACTGACTTCGTACTCAAGTAGGATCAATCCATTAGGTGCAAAGACAGCCAGCAGTTGCTCTAGCCTTATGACTTCGTGATGATATCCTGGTGAGAGGATGGTGAGGGTATCTCCATGCTCTTATTTCTTATAGAGATGCAAATTAAA
Organism: Glossophaga mutica; assembly: GCA_039655065.1. Classification (NCBI taxonomy): domain Eukaryota; kingdom Metazoa; phylum Chordata; class Mammalia; order Chiroptera; family Phyllostomidae; genus Glossophaga; species Glossophaga mutica. The sequence goes on along the minus strand of CM077307.1, from coordinate 41,869,912 downwards.
ACCACAGTGAGATACCACCTCACACTGGTCAGAATGGCCATCATAAACAAAGCAACAAACAACAAGTGTTGGAGAGGTTGTGGAGAAAGTGAACCCTACTGCACTGTTGGTGGGACTGTAGACTGGTGCAGCCACTGTGGAAAACAGTGTGGAGTTTCCTCAAATAACTAAAAATGGATCTGCCTTTTGACCCAGCAATTCCACTGCTGGGATTATATCCTAAGAATGCTGAAACACCAATCCAAAAGAACCTATGCACCCCTATGTTCATAGCAGCACAATTTACAATAGCCAAGTGTTGGAAGCAACCTAGGTGCCCATCACTAAATGAATGGATCAAAAAACTATGACATTTTTACACAATGGAATTCTATGCAGCAGAAAGAAAGAAGGAACTCCTACCCTTTGGAACAGCATGGATGGAACTGGAATACATTATGCTAAGTGAAATAAGCCAGGTGGTAAAAGACAAATACCACATGATCTCACCTTTAATAGGAACCTAATCAACAAAACAAACAAACAAGCAAAATATAACCAAAGACACTGAAACTGAGAACAGGCTGACAGTGACCAGAGGGGAGAGGAGAGGGAATTTTAGGGGAAATGGGGAAAGGTTTGCAGGAATAAGTATAAAGGACACATGGACAATAACATGGGGGGTGGAAATGGGAGGGAGGTGGGGAGGGCTGGGGGGTGGGCTGGGATGGGGGTGAAAGACAGAAAACTGTACTTGAACAATTAAAATAAAATAAAAATAAAAATAACTAAAAAAAAGGAAATGCTGAAAAAAGCTTTGATTGACTCAGTTTTGGTCAGGTGCCCATCCCTAGTATGAGTCAGAAAGAGGTGAACTCACCCGAATCAGAAGCATTGGATAGTGAGGGTCAGGGATGATTTCCCAAAGAGATAGTAGACAGGCAGGGAAATATATTCCTCCTGTCTTCTTCCAGAAAACTTAGTGCTAGACTCATAGGACAGGCTCTGTGCTGGAGGCTGGGGGCACAAGATTTGAAAAAAAAAAAAGCATTCTTTTCCTCTAGAAACCCACTAGGAGCTTAGTGATGAAAGTGGTATGTAAAATAAAAGTTTGATAAATATATGATGGCATTTATGTGAAGTTCTAAACTAACCCACTGTTAAATAATTCATGATGAAAAAATGGCCTGCATTTGCCTGGAGAGTGGAGGGGTAGAAGGTAAAAAGAAGCCTGACTCTGAAAGGCCATGAGAAAACTTTCTGGAATGATAGAAACATACAAAACCTTGATACATGTGTGGGTTACATGAGCATATTCATTTGTTATTGTGCATTGCATTAAATGTAAATTTTACATCAAATAGAACAGATTATTAAAATATAGACCTAGCCAGGTATCTCATTTGGTTGGAGCACTGTCCTCATACACCAAGGTTGTGGGTTTGAGCTCCAGTCAGGGCACATACAAGAAGCAAACAATAAATGCGTAAATAAGTGGAACAACACAATGGTTCTCCCTCTCTCTCTCTCTCTCTCTCTCTCTCTCTGTATGTGTGTCTCTCACTCACTCACTCTCTCTGTATGTGTGTCTCTCTCTCCTGTAAAATGAATTTAAAAAATGTTTTAAATAAAAAAGTATTGAGTTGTGGTTGAGAGTGATGGGAAGAATCAGGAATGACAGGATGTTAATAATTGTTGAAGTCAATGATGGATACATAGAGGTTCATTAAACTATTCTGTTCATTTTTTATCTGTTTGAAATTTCCCATGAAAAAAGTTTTTAAAAGCAAATAAATTAATATCTAACAATATGACAAGCTCCATGAGAGGAACAGGAACTAAGTGTTGTGATTCAACAAAACCTGGAGCACTTAGCTGCCCGAGGAGGCAGAGGTGGGAGCAGGGATGAGAGTGGCATTCAAAAAAGAGAGGATATTTGATTTGGGACTCAAAGGCCAAGAAAACGAAAGCAATTGGAAATATCCAGAATAGATAGCAGGCAATTAGAGAACACTATGGAGCTTTTAGTGACAGGACAGCAGAGAATCGCCAATGATATCTAGTCTTTTGAAATAATGGAGCAGGGTGCTTAGGGCAAAGGAACTCAAGTCAGGTTATTGCAGTCAGAGCATCCTTAGAAGCTCTAAGTCACAACTCTTCTCTGAACTTCAGTTTTCTGACCTGTTAAGTTAGAGAATTCAACGAGCATATACTAAGGTATCTTCAAATGCTTGGAAATTTTCTACAGTGACAATCTAGTTGTGACAAGGCAAGGAATTAAATAAAAGGTCAGAATATCTAATTTCCCGAACTTTCCTACTGCCTTAGTTTGTGTATTCTAAGAAGAATATTTTAATTTAACATTTAACATATAGAAAACAGGGCATGCCTCCCGATCGCCGGTGTCAGATGGCTGGACTCGAGTGATGCCGTAGTTGCACGGCCTGCCTGGAGATACTGAGTATTATTTCTGGGCAAATGACTAGACACCCTTGGTCACTGATGTTTTAGTCAACAAACCACCCACGTACCTTTGGAAGAGCAAATATGTGCTCTAGCTGTTGTCTGGAAAACTTCTACTTGTACCTTCTAATAGAATAAAAAACAAAAACAAAAACAAAAAACCAGCATCAGCATCAAAATTTGCAAATTGGTACCAGTGGCTTGACAGAAGCTTCCCCAGACAGCAGTGTAGTGCTCTTTTAAGAAACGCTGCATCCCCCAGCTCTCTGGATGGCTCAGTTGATAATATTATGTAGAAAAACATATTAACATTTGACTCAAAAATTGCTTCCAAAAGGATGAACCATCTTGAACGTGAAGTCTTAGTAATGCCTTAACCAATGCAGTGTATCCCAAGGAGACAGCATGCTTTGGCAGAAAAGTGTGTGGAGTCAGAGACCCAGTTTCTAACACTGAGTCTACAACTTAATACTAGACACAGAACTAAATCTCAGTTTTCCCATCTGGGAAATGGAAATAACTGCACAAATAGGGTTCGTGAGGGCCAAACAAGATAAAAATATGTATAAAATAAATCATCTGCTAAAGGACTTGAAAAGTAGCGATGACTAATGACGGCTGCTTTGCCTCCTCCCCTCACCCCCCTAGCCCTGAGCTCCTGCCGCTTCTCTACCAGCTCAGATCCTGAGATGGTTTCAACTGAGCCACGAAAGTTCAAAAGGGGATCTTTCTGCAGACTACCCTGGCTTCATTCTTTTCCCAGACTTATCTGTTGGTAGTTGAACAGACCACAGAAACCTGTATTTTGCTTGCATTTTCCTTTTTTATAGATACACAAGAGCAATTTGTGATAAAAAATATATATATTCATTTATCTATGGAAGTCTAAAAGAGACTTTGATTAAAATATAGCTAAATCAAGTCTAATTATGTCTACACATTTTTCTTAGTATTCATAAACTTTTTAAAAACTTGAAGTGATGAGGAAGCATTGTGTCTTAACTGGCAATGCTTTTTCTAAGAGGTATGCAAATGAGGAGTTCAGCTGGCGGAGTCCATACTTCCAGGAAATATGGTAGTGAAACCTGATGCCTCCCCCAGCACTTTCTTCTCGTTTTTTCTCTATCCTTTTTTGAAACGACAAATAAGGTGTCATTTCTGAGGGCTTTCTGTGTGTAAGAACAGTGCTGAAGCCTTCATAAACATCCTCTCAACTGATTGCACAACAACTCTATAGAAGATAACATTATCATACCTTTTTAGTGTTGAAGAGACTGAGAGACCTTACTTACCCAAGGTCACACAGTTCGCATGGATTCCTTTCTGAAACTAGAGGAGAATTACAAAACAAACTTCTCCAGGCCCCAGGGAACTTCCTAGAATCCATCAGTGAACAGCAATGTGTGAAGACCTGTGAGTTTGGAAGGCACTGCAACACTGTCTCACACAGGCTTCAAGGAAGGATGGCAGCTGGCCGCAGCACAGAAATGGGCTTCGGAATCAGAGAGAACCAAGTTTTAATCGCAACTCTACCACTTACTGGTTGTATGATTTTGAGCAAACTATTTAAGTTCTCAGATCCTTAGTTTCTTCCTCTGTAAAATGGAGCAAATATCGCCCACCTCCAAGGTTGTGTGAGGGTGAAATAAGTTTTCTCAATTATTCATTTATTCAGCAAATACCTACAGAGTGCTAAGCCTCCTATGTAATGTAAAATGAATGCTATACAAATGCCCCTAGAAGTGTGCCAGGTACCTAGCAGACACTCTGGAGAAATTTGTTGTTTTGCTTTTATTTTTCTGGACTTATTTCCCCTTTCTATTAGCACCTCAATTTCCTTTAGGGGAGTCCACTCCACCCCCAATCTATGGTTCTGCCATCAGATGCCCTGCCCTTCCCTGGTCTGGGGGTAAGCATGTGGACCAAGCTAGGTCGTGGACACACTTTCTTTGGGATGTTAATAGATAGCAGAGTGACAAAGAGACTGAAAATGGTCGGCGTTGCATTCCGCCTTTCCCAGAACTCTTCTGCCTGGGATCGAGTCTTGGTTCCTGTTCATTTCCAAGCTTTATTCTCCAGCCATACTATCATTTTTGTTTGTTTGGAGGTCACGTTATAATTCTAAATATTTCTTTTGGAATTCAAACCAAGTTATCCAGAAACAGTGTCACATACAACCAAAGAAATCAGATGCCTGGTAAAGAAAAAAATTAAAAAGTTAACTCCTCTTTTTCAAGTATGTATTATTGAGTTAGGAGAATAGAACAGGTACAGAAAAGCATGATTAATAGTACATGGAAGCACTCACATTGGCTGCAAGGGAGGTGCTTGCTCTGGGATAGCCACAATACATAGAGAGTCTGGCACCAATAATGCCCCTCTTTTATTGCAATCTTTTATCATAAAATCATAAGCATGTAATTCTATAACATAACAACATCACACTCAAGCATACCGTATTTTAAGTGAAATGTTCAAATTAAAACTATGAAGTATGACACCCAGACTATTACCTTACCAACTATACTCAAGCAGGCCTTACTTCGGCCGGACCCTGTACATTGTCTCATCTGAAGCTCACAGAAACCCGTGGAGTGGGTATCATCTTCAACCCTGTGTGTTAGATGATGACGTTAAAGCTCAGAGAAGTTAAATAACTTGCTTACGGGGCCAGCTACATGACTTGCAGGGCCTAGTACAAAGTAAAAACGCAGGGACCCATGTTGAGAAACTGTTAAGAATTTCCAGATGATGACAGCAGAATATTAAAGCACGTTCAGAGTCCTTCCGAGCACAGTTCCCCCTTCCCTGCCTCTGCTGTTCCCCAGCCCCTGCCACCACTGCAGAGGTCACAAGCTCATAAAGCTGGCCCAGCTTGCTTGCGTTGGTGAGACTTAAACCCAGATCTCTTTGATCCTGAAGTCCATGGTCTCAGTTCATGAGCAACCCTACCATGTGAGTGCTCCAGATCAGAATGAAACTGATACCCATTTCAGATCGTTCAGAGTGTCAAGGCATTGCCCTCATCCCCTACCCCATAGAGCAGCTGGGGGCTCACATGAATGGCCGATAATGTTGAAGACCTCAGAGATTCACAAGGAAAAGTAATCAATTTAGGACAGCAGAGACAACCTTGCTCTCCCCTTCTTTCATCCTGGTCTTCAGGTCAGGTCTCACCCTTTGAAAGGGTCCTAGACAATTGGAGCAAAATCAGAGGAGGCTGAGCAGGCTGGTGAAGGAACTGCACAGGTGTTTATGAAATCGTCAGTGGTTAGCCCGCAGACCAGAAGAATCACAGTTGTCGTCAAATCGCTCCCGTGTTGAGATATACGTTTCATGAGGATCTGGGATCTCCCCTGTTCACCACAGTACCCCAGTATATGGCACAGTGCCTAGGACATAGTTAATGCTCAAGAAATAGTAAATGAAGCAATCAATTAAACGGTTTGCTTAATGTCAAGTGGAAGAAGGATTAGACATGTTTTTTCCCCCAGGGACAAAAATTCATTCCAGTAGGGTAGACAGGTTTTGACTCTTGGATAGGTAACAGTTCTACAGCCCCAAGGTAGAACAAGTCCCCTTCATAAGAAGAACTCAAGTATGGAGACAGTGACAAAGATACTACTCAAATGCACTCCCCAGAATACCGAAAATAGCGAAGGTTTTTCTCTTCCACCATGGCTGGTGTGGCTCAGTGGACTGAGCACCAGCCTTCAGACTGAAAAGTCATGGGTTCAACTCCCTGTCAGGGCACATACTGGAATTGTGGACAGGTCCCGAGGTGGGTGTTCGAGAGGTAACCAATCAGCCTATCTCTCACTACCTGAACTTCTGTTGAGAAGCTGCTCACAAGGAAGCTCAATAAGAAATAGTGTTGTTCATTAGACACCCTTGTAAACCTTAATGTTTGTGATCCTGTGAATTTGCACATTTTATCCAACCCAGAAATATTGGGTGAGGCTATCTTCAATGCTCCATTCCTCTAATTTCAATGCCCCCAATTAAAGCAAATTAATTGAAGTAAGTCCACCAAAGCTCATCTCTATGTGTAGCCAGACCAATGCTCAGCAATCTTACTTGAGAAGAATTTTCTAACCTAGTGAGTGGGCCAGTTATTTGAAACACATTCTCTCATTCTACTCCAATTAAATCTAAAGTTGTCGATTGTTTCAGGGTGCTTTACTGTTCAGTTTTGGGCTTAAACACTCTAAATATGATATCCAACCCCACTGGGCAATCTTAGATGTCAGATTCACCATGCTTAAAGACATCTGTGGGAGAGAACTCTGAATAAATCTGTCTAAATAGTAATGATTAATTTACATTACTTCATAGCAATGTTAACCTTCAGAGGCAAAAGTCCAGACAGGTTGAGGAATGGAAAATGAGGACATAAAGGGGAAACAATTCCATTAGCTTCAATCAAAAGAAAAGGCCAAAAGGGGATTAGAGGCTACAGCTCGTTCAAAGAGGGCAGAGACTAAACCATTCCAACTTTGAAGAGGAAAGATGAAATAGTTGCCATTGTTTCCTGTTTCTTCCACCAAAAGAGTTGATTAATTCACACTTATTACTTCCTGCCTCATTTAACAAGAGTTTTTTAAATGAATAATAAATCCACTCATTTAAGAACAAGAAAAAAGTCTACCAGTAATTGTTATTTCCTCTAACCCATATATTATATTTTTATTTAGATCAGGGATTTTAAACCTGGGGATCCAAATATTACATTTTAATATATATAATTTTTATATATAACAGTGTAAAATATACATATAATGTATATTATAGAGGATCATCATTATAATTTTATTAGAATTTTAAAGTTTTTACATACATCACTTTTTTTTTTTGCCTGGTGAAGTGATTCATAACTGTTCAAGACTATTAAAGAGGATCTCTGACTATACTCTGGAAAACATATTAAGCAATTTTAGATCAACTTCCACATTTTTAAGGTCTCTTCTTTGCGAAACACTATTCTAAATATTTTAACTAAATGCTTCTTCATTTAACTCTCTTGGGAGATAGGTAACATTGCCCACTCCTTACCTTTTCCTTTCTTGCAGAAAATAGTTTAAATAATAGTAATTGCTATCATGTCGAATACTTCTGATGTGCTGAATGTTTTTACATCTCATTTAATCTTATAACAGTCCTATGAGCTAAATGTCATTTTCTGCCCATTTCATGAAAGATGAACTAAATGAATAAGAAAGTTGAGTAACTTGTCCAAGGATATTTGGTTAGGTATATGAACCATGGGTTTGAGCTCAGGTCTAACTCCCAATTCAGTTCTTTAGCCACTATACCATGCTGTTTTTTTTTTTTTTCTTGCCTGTCCATAGTACTGGCACGTGAATATGTTTAGCCCTGAGTAGTAGAACATATGACGTAATAGGCGCTCCGATAGTGTTCACTGCCTAACTGACTTCACTTTGATTATAATAATTTGAATCCAGTGATGCAGACTTCCCTTCCATCAACTTTCAGAAGACAGAATATAGTTCAGCAAATAGGAGTAACATAAAAATATCTTACTTTTCCCCACTGAACATTATTCCCGGGCCACCCAAAGTTGGGTCTACAGCTGTTTGTTTGTGTGTTTCCTGTGAGACTCTCTCATGAGAGAGCAATCTTCATCTTTCTTATTGGGAGTCATGGGAGCTCAGTTACCAGGATGGGGGTGGATCTTCTGGGTGCAGACCAAGGAAGATAACTAGGAATCAATGGAGTCAACAAAGAAGATACCCCCTTTAACACATTTCTGACCTATCAAGGTCCACAGAAAATCCCCTTTTCCAAGGAACCCCACTGACTGGACATTTAATTTCTACTATACCAGCCAGCACCCCATCAGAATCAAAGGACTAGCAGCAAGAAGAGGTATGAAGTAACAATCTCTCACTCAATCACTCATACAAGTTTTCATTTGCTTGTCTGTAGTGCTCCAGACACCACTGAGGTGAAGCAGGTCTAGTTGCTGCCCCTGAGTATCAGGGAAACCACGTGTGAAGAAGCCATTACAGTAACTGTCTGTTAAGGGCTGAAATAGTGGCATTTTTCAAATAACACATGAGGGTACAAGAGGTAGCAACAGCTCTGGTGGCTGTATTCAGGAAAACTTCACAGAGGACGTGACATTTAAGTGCGGTTCTGAAAGAAGAGCGGGAATTTTTTGAGAGAAAAAAAAATGGTTTAGTGGTAAAGGCATTCCAGAAGGTTACAGCGTAGAGGTGCATACAGTTATGCACCTCTGGGGGGGAAAGCAAGACTTTCGGTGTGAGTGGAATGAAGGTGCATTGAGGAACGAATTTGAGTTCGGTGCCAGACTATGAAAGGCCTATGTGTAGGCTCTGAGGTTTTGATTTTATTTTATCTGCAGTAGAGCATTTTTTCAATCAGTTGAATATTGTTATTACATTCCCCCCATTATATTACAAATGTGAGTGGGAAATAAAAGTTAGAAAGGACTGATTGCAGAGAAGAAAATTAAACTACTGTGTAAGTAATACAGTTCCCCAAGATGGAAACTATTAAGCATAGCTATACTAATAATTTTAGCTTTAATTAAAGATGTGTGGGACAAAGCACCATGTATAGTATGAAGAAAACATTTAAAAAAAAAAAAAAAACATTTCCAGAAGAACGCCAAGAAGGAGACAAGACACGAAGGTGTATATATTGTTCATGAAATACTTCATAATTTAATAATGAGTAAACTCTCATCATTATTGGCAGTAAAATAAAATCTTGTTGAACTTGCCACCAAACAGAACCAGAAGATTGGCACTTACCCACATGTTCCTCCTCTTTCCTCTTCCCTCTATCCCCATCTAAATTAACCACTTTCCCCAATCTCTTAACTCTTGGGATGTTTACTCCCTTCTTTTAATATACAGTCTGCACACATACACATATATATGTACACACACATTTGTATTTATTATATTGCAAAGATTCAGCTACTTGGTACATAAAGCTGTAGTTTATTCCCTTCACTGCTGAGCATATGCTATGATGTAAATATACCACCATGTAATATCCATTCCACTATCAATGGGGATTTGGCTTTTCCTAGATTACCTACTTATTCTACGAACAACTCCCTGATTTTTATTCCATCACCAGTTTCAAATCTCCCAGCTCTGAACTGAATATTACTGTCTTCACTTTATGGATGAGGACACTGAAAGTTGGAGAGAATAAGGACCTTTCCTGATGTCACATGGCCACACAGTGGCTGAGCCAGAAGTTAATTCAATTCTTCATGAATCCAAAGCTGCTGTAGACCTTCCTTTCTTCTTTGTAGGCCCAGTTTTTCTCTAGGTCCAGTATGTTAAAGGCGCAGGAGACTCCTCCAGATCACTTTTGGTTTCTCTGAGTCCCTTTTATGAGTCACCGCTGAAGTGAAGAGGGGATTTCCTGAGCTGCCTCTTCAGTAGATGTCAAAACAACCTGTTCAATCCAGCAATTCCATGGGTAGTAGTCAGCTGCACTAAAGACTTCTGGCCCAGCCAGCTGGGTGGGGCTGCATTGAACACAACTGTCAGCTGGAATAGATTTCCTCCTTTTCCACCATCTGTGCCCTCAAATAGGTAATAATAATAATGATAATAATAATAATATTTCACATGAACAGAGCTGTACCTTTCTAAAGCTGAGTTGGGAAAGTATGTATTATTAGCCTCATTTTGCAGATCAGGAAACCAAGTATCAGAGAGATTGTAATTCAGCTAGAAAGTAGTAGCTTGAGAAAAGTCCAAGGCATATCCTGTTTTTCCACACCAGTATCTGCCACTTAATTAAATGAAATATATCACTATGATAGAGGTTTTAACAGAGTCTGAAAACTGATATTCAGAACATTCCCCCAACATAATCTTCACTATTAAGAGTCCCATTATTTCCAAAGTAAAATTACCCAATGAACTCTTTAACCCATGCAATATCTGAAAACCACAAGTTTTGCTAAATGACAGCCACAAGAAGGTAGGTGATGATATGATGTGGTTTGAAGGTGCTAGAATAAAGCCCTCTCTTAACATCTCTTTCCTACTGTCTATCACAGAGACCAAAGCTCTGGTACTTCTCCATTGGTGCTTTGGTTTGCAACTGTAAAAACATCTTTATGAAAAAGCGAAATCTACTGTAAGTCCTCATAAGAAAAATTACCAACAACTTAGACAAAGCGTTGTCTGTGTCTTTTTCCATATCATGCTGGAATGTTGTCTAGTAGGCCTACCCTGGGATTATTTAATTCTCTATTGTTTGAAATGTTATTTACTATTGTTCAAGGCCCAGATTCTGTAAAGAATCATCATAATTGATAGATTTTTTTCAAGCACAGACACAAATGGTTTTTGTTTGGAGGAAAAATAATCCCAAAGATTATAGTTTCGTTGCCCTGTAGGACATTACCCAGTTTTTTAATTTAGCCTAGTTTTATTCCAACAATCTTTCTTCAGTGCATATAAGTATTTGATATCTCTCCTGGTTTTCTTAACTTTATTTTATTGTTTATGCTACTACAGATGTCCTCATTTCTACCCCTTTGCCTCCCTCCACCCTAGCCCCTCCCCACTTCCCTCTGGCTATCACCTCATTGTTGTCAGTGTCTGTGGGTTATACATATATGTTACTTGGCTAATCTCATGCTTTTTGAATCATATTTACTAACCTGCTTGTTCCTTCATCAATGAATTAGATTAATCTTGCATATATGCTCACTTTATAATTGTTTGTAATTTCTTAAAAATTATACTTTGATACTTCTAATTTTTTTAATGGTAAATGTAAGAGTTTTCCAGTTATTATTGCTGCATAACAAGTTACCCTAAATTAGTGGTATGAAACAGCAACTGTTTAATTTACTCACAATGTTGTGGGTTGGACTTTGGGAAGGGCTTCCTAGGAAGATTTTGCTAGGGGAGTTCTCTCATCTGACTACAGTCAGATGTCTGCTGAGGCCGTAGGTGTCTAAAGGCCGGATTGAGCTGGATGGCCAAGAGGGCTCATTCACATGGCTGCAATTGATGCTGGCTGGACACTCAGCTGTGGCTATCAACAGGAACCCCTGTATCTAGTCTCTAAAGCATTGTAGTCTCAGGGAGTCAGCCTTCTTACATGGTGGCTGGTTTCCCCAGGGCAAGCATCCCAGGCAAACCAGGTAGAACTGCATGGTCTTTACGAACTTAGTTTGGGAAGTGAGTAACATCACTTCTGTTGTACTTCATTAGTTAAAACAGAGTCAAGGGGAGGGGACATAGACCTCCACCTCTTTTGGGGAAGAGTGTCAAAGAACTTTTGGATTATGTTCCCCCCCCCCCCCCCCCGCCAAAGATTTAATTTATTTACCTTTGGAGAGAGGAGAAGGGAAGGGAAAGAGAAAGAGAAAGAGAAAGAGAGAAATATCAACGTGTGAGAGTCTAGCTTGTCCCCAACTAGGGACCTGGCCCGCAACCCAGGCATGTGCCCTGACTGGGAATAGAACCAGTGAACTCTCAGTTTGCAGACTGCCCTCAATCCACTGAGCCACACTAGCCAGGACTGGATTATGGTTTTAAGTCACATGAGGAACCATTTTGAACCTCACAATGGGAAGGAAAACTCACATTTGAGTTATTGCATTAGCAAAAAAGATGGCTGGGGACAGAGAGGGCAAGATGAGGTAGAAGGAATAGAGGTAGAGGAACCGAGAAAGAGGTTTTGTGTTACCTGAAGTTACAAAGTGATTGGCATCTTCATTTATTCAGCATCACGAGGAGAAGGAAGAAGGCACATATTAGAGAGAATTCAAATTCAACTGGAAAGAGCTGGTAGTTGATTGGCTAAGGTTTGCCCCATTAGCTCTGCAATAAAGAATCTGGCCCCCTTTTTTTTTTAAATGTTTGACAGCTGACAGCTTTTAAGCCTCACTCCTTCTGCATTCCTTCTTCCTGACATCTGGGTGAGCTGATAAGAAAACCCCATACTCATTTGGCACCAGTGGGAAGTTCAAACCATCCACAAGCACCTCACCCCAACCTCACCACCTCTCCTGAGCTCCATAAATACACCAAACAAGTTTCTTGTCCTTGTTGTCAGAAGACATTTTTGGATGCACTTGAAAGCCACCCTGATTTCTCCAGAAAGCCTCATTATGTACGTAATAGACCTTTTATCATAACCCTCTTCATGTGTGTGTAGTGTCATTATTTTTGACATGAGAACCATAATTTGGTTGGGGGTCTATCCTGCATCTTCAGAGTGAGTATCATAAGTTCCTAGTCACACCATGTGTGGTAATTTTTAGTTTCTGAATATAAAATCAATAATGGTTAGCATTTATTGTTACCTACATGCTAGGCATTCTTTTGGCACTTTTCGAATTTTAGCTCATTTAATCCTCACAAGAGTCCTATGAGGTAAGTACTATTATTACCCCCATTTTGCAGATGGGAAAACTGATCAGAGTAAGAGTAGAGCAACAGGTGGAGGGGAGGAACAGACCAAGATGACCCTCAGAACTGAAGTTTGTTTGAGAAGCTAGTAGCACCACTGACTAAGAGAAGGTGATTTGGAGAAGGTCAGTCTCTCTAAGGAGAAATGCTCAGTTTCAGACAAGTTTAGTTTCGAATGAAAGAGGGTATACAAATGAAGACATCTTTTGATGTTTAGAACTAAGAAATTTATTCAACAAAAGTATATTGGGCACCATTTCAGTGCCAAACTTTAGGTAGGTAGTAAACAGAGATCTGGTAATGAGACTCACAAAGCCACCAACCTAAGGAATATTGGAGCTATGATTTTTTTAAATTTATTTTTAATTATAGTTGACATACAATACTATGTTGCAGGTCTTCAACATAGTGATTTAACATTTATATACCTTGCAAAGTGATCACCATAATAAGTCTGATAACTATCTGTTATTATACACAGCTATTACAATATTATTGACACTGTTCCCTGTGCTGCACTTTACATTCTCAGGGCTTATTTTATAACCGGAAGTTTGTATTTCTTAATCACCTTCCCCCTTTACACCCTGCCTCTTGCCTCCTCCCCTCTGGCGACCATCAGTTTATTTCTGCTTTGTTTTCCTTGTATGTTTGTTTTATTTTTTAGAGTCCACATGTAAGTAAAATTATACAGTATTTCTCTTTCTCTGTCCAACTTCTTTCACTTAACACAATACTTGTTAGGTCCATTCATGTTGTTGCAAATGGCAATATTTCACTCTTTTTTAAGGCTGAGTGATATTCCATTATATGTATGCACCACATCTTCTTTACCCCATCACTTATCAATGGACACTCCGGTTGCTTTCATATCTTGGCTTTTGTAAATGATGTGGCAGTGAACATAGGGATGCATATATCTTTTTGAATCACTATTTTTGGGGTTTTTTTTTTTTCAGATAAATACCCAGAAGTGGAATTGCTGGGTCATACGTTAGTTATATTTTAACTTTTTGAGGAAACCCCATACTGTTTTCCATAGTAGCTGTACCAACTTACAATTCTACCAACAGTTCACAAGCATTTTCTTTTCTCAACATTCTTGCCAACACTTGTTATTTATTGTCTTTTTGATAACAGCCATTCTGACACGTGTAAAATAATACATCATTGTGATTTTGATTCACACTTTCCTGATGATTAATGATTTTACCATCTTTTCATGTGTTTTTTGGCCATCTGTATGTCCTCTTTGGAGAAATGACTACCAATATCCTCTGCCTGTTTTAAATTTGGATTTTTTTTTTTTTTTTACTTTGAGCTGTATGAGTTCTTTATACAGGTTGCATATCAACCCCTTATCAGATATATCATTTGCAAATGTCTTCTCCTTGGAGCTAGAATTTAGAAGCCAAAGAAAGAAAGAGAATGTGATTTCAAAGATTATGAAATCACATTGATAGCATAGGAGAGACAGGAACAACCATTAACTCAGAAGAGACAGGTCAGTGGTCTAACTGTAGTGAAGTACCTCAGTAGGTAGGTCCAAAAAATAATGTTTACTAAACTGACACCTAAAAATTGCTTTTCTGTCTAGAACAAAGCCTGGCAGGCAGCAGAATTATCCTTCTTTTATCAGGGCAGAGTTTCTTCACTTGATGGCTGTTTTCAGTGATGCCAGCAGAAGGCAAATGGACATCCATTGCCAGAGAGAATTCAATTCGGACACAAAGCAGTTTATCTTTGGCTCTGGGAGGGACGTTCTCCTTTGATATGCAAAGAGAATCACTTGAGCGGAAGTAGGAAAATTTGCAGAATCCCAGAAGGCATTGAAATTCGGGCTTTCCTTTAGATGTTCAACTTTATTACACTCTTTCCAATGACTGGAGATGACCAAAACTGAAGTCTACTGGCAAAAAAAAAAAAAAAAAAGACAAGAAGTGTTGCTCAAAAAAAAACTCCCCCTGAGGAAGTTTCTGGACTGATTATTCAAGTTCAGCATCAATGCTTAGGTGGTGCAGAGGAAGGTCATGTCAGTCAAATGCGTGGCTTGTACTCTGCTGGTGGGTTCATGCTTTGAGGATAATTGGGAGCACAGACATGGGACAACCTTGGCCAAGATTAACAATGGAAATGTGGTATTGTTTTTACTTTTTTAAAAAAGCAAACCAAAAAAAGCCTCTGTAACTTCGAAAGGGTCTAAAACAGCAAGCAGGTCACTCAGGCAGGAGATGAGGATGAAGGTAACTAGGCAGGGCCAGACTGTGATGATGACCCCATGCAGCAGCGTAAGAAGCTAGAGCTACTAAAGTGGTGTCACTCATACTCAGACCAGACACTCCTATTCTCCCTCTGAGAGGCGGTAGGCATACTGGGGCTTTGGATTAAGAAAGCAATTCAAAGGGAGGAAGCAAATAGGGAGAGAGGAGTCAGAGCCCTGCTAATCTTAATTTTGTTAAATAATGAAAATGAAACCTTAATTGTACTCTAAGTTAGTGAAGTAGGTCATGCAGTTATGAGGACAAAAAAAAGGCATACTACAGTAATCTTGCTAACACTCATTATGCACATTGTTTTACACTGTTCTTGATACATAAAAGATGCTTAGTATATAGGAACTATGATCAATAACATTATTATTAATATATTAATATCAGTTCATTGTTGGTTCTGGTGGTTAAATCACTAATTTTGAATTGGTGTCCAAAACAGTCCTGGTAGAATAATCAAGTAATGAGGACAACAGCCACCTGCCTTTTGCATTTCATTCCTTAAGTGAACTCTCAGAACAGTGCAGAAGAGCTATTGTTTGAGATAAGGAAGGAAAAGCTGCTGCAGAAGGCATCCTCACAGCCCAAAGGCAAGTGCAGACCAACAATCCCTTCTGTAGCTGGGACCTCCACAGGAAAGGAGAGGCACACTTCTCACACCCTAGGGACTGTTATTAACCAGGTCCCTGATTAACAGCAGGAGGTGGCTTTGTTTGCTTATTTTTACCTTCCACACACAGCCTAACTCCGGGGGGCTCAGCCAGGGGAGAAAAGTAGTTATTCATAGATAGGGACACTCTGACATCTCTCTGGATTTTGGAGGAAAGATTTCATTATTGTAGAGTGCTCTCCTCTTCCTCCCTTTCCTCCTCTGCCCTCTTTTCCCCCTCCCTCTCTTTCTTCACTACTTTTCTCCATCTCAAATTCCACATTTCCTCATATTCCCATCTATCTGACCTTGGGAACATTTTCTCTTCCCACAGTTGTACCACCACCAATGGCTATGTGTTTTAAGTAGTTTCAGGAAACCCAGGATACCAAATGCTTACCCTTCCTACAGATTCACAGTGCAGCTCACCACATCCAGAGCTCTGAGAAATCTTGTGGAGAAGACACCTTTTAATTCTGTTCATCCCGGGGCTTTCTAATCTCCTTTACTCACAAATGCAATCATATTTCATTATTTTTCCCACAATACTTACTAATATTCCTCCGCACCAGGGCTCCAAGGGATTTATATCAGGGCATTCTAGGAAGAGGGAAGAAGTACAAAGATACAGATATATAAAAGTTTTGTTTGATGGGGCATTGTGGGAGAAGTGCTGGAGGGAAAATATTAATTTATTATGGCCTGTGTGAGAAGAAGAAGAAGGAGGAGGAGGAGGGGGAGGAAGGAGGAGAAGGAGGAGGAGAAGAAGGTGTAGAGAAAGTTCTATAGCCTATGGACTCATCAAGGTACTAAAAATGCTACTCTGAAAGCCAATAGGGAGAAAAAGCAAATTACATTGTCCCAGCTCACCATTAAGCCTAGGAGTGAATTGGAAGATGGTGATGAATGTGACAGGCAGTGAAATTAGAGAGGATACTTGAATTGTAAACTAGGCATTTTAATTTTATTCTCTTCAGTGCCTCCCACCTTTTGTCTTATCATGGTACACATAGGAGATTAGTGTATTTTTGGTTTTGTATGGCACACTGTAGTAAATGGAGGAGGAGGCTTGGTCCAGAGGTTCAGGGATCAATATTTGAAGCACCCTGTAAGCCACTGTGACACAACAAGGCACCCTAACACCTTCAGGAGGTGATACTCTAGGTGACTTGATGAGGTGAACATAAAGGGCTCTTGTGGGCTCTCAGTGAGTTCCAGGAAAAGATCAGAAGCAGCTGGTCCTTCCAGTTTCACAAACTTGCCCTCGTTCTCCCACCACAGGATCCTTTGCCTCTGCCTAGCCTTGCTAGGCAAGGAAAGTAGCCTTTCCTCCAGCATCCCTTGTCTTCACTTTGTTACTGCCTATTCATCCTTCTGATCACAGCTCAGATATCACTTTTTCAAAGAAGCTGTCCCTCATCCCCCAAACTCAATTCTTCTTTCTCATCCATGCCACTAGTTTTATTTTACAGTTATGTATTTGTATTATTATATGGTTTTCTCCTAATTGGACTGTGTTATTTGTTATTTTGCTTCCCCTCCAGAAAGCCCTCTGTTCACCTGCACATGCTCAAATGATATCTCTCTTTCAAAGTCCATCTTGAATTCTATTTCCGCCAACCTCCCCACCTAGACATACTTTTTGCTCTTCTTCTCTGATCGTCTATAGATATGGTTTTTGCACATCTCTGGTAGCTTCCTAGGACATACAGTTACAGATTTTCTGCCTACTATTGCTGTATTCTAGGATAGCTTCCCGCCCCACCCCCCACAATTCCAATCACAAAGTTAGTTCAGTGTGACTACACCTGAGACCCCAGGTGCAGGAGGGAGAAGGGTAGATACTTGAACCAATGAGTCCATTCTTTGGAACTTTGAGGTTTGTGTTACGGATATTATTCTGTATTATATAGCTGAAGCTCTAAGAGGTAGTGCTCCAAGGCTGTCAAGGGCCATGGTTTTGCTTTGTGGAAAGTATGGGTCTCCTGTACTCGGAGGGAAGCAGAGACAGGAGACTGTCCTATGAGAATTGGAGTTCCTGGTTCTAGCAGTTCCCGAACCCCAATGTATCCAACTTTCACCTAGCCTTGGAGCTGCAAGATAGGCACGGATGCTGCCAATAAATTCCACATTGGCTTAATTTGGTTTGGGATGGATTTCTCTCACTCTGTCCACCAAGAATATGAACTAATTCGTATGTATTGACCACTTACGAGAATTCTTTTGGATGGCATCCGTTGTTTAAATTAAGGACAACTAGGGTAAGGAACGTTCAAACTGTAGCGAAGTATCCCAGAGTTTAACATAACATTTCTAAAATATGTTTAACTAAAGTCTCCACTGGGCAACAGCACAATACAATAGGCAGATTACAGGCTTTGGAATCAGACTAGGGTTTGAAGCCAACTCTGTTTTTCAAGCAGAAATTATGACTCTAGGCAATTGACTGCACTACTCTGTGCCTTATCTCTCAAAGAGAGGTAATAATACCTACCTTAAAAAGTTATTATCACATGGTATAATGAATCATGCATTAGAGGACTTGACAGTATCTGGCTTGCCATGGGCACCCAACAGACCACATTGCATAGATCTAAGCCACCATCAACTGTAATAGGCGTTATGATTCCATGTGCCACCGAGGAAGGAAAAACCAATTAATCTATGTGATGCCATTGATTATATAAGACATTCTGATTTCAGAGCTGTTAAACTACAAAAAGAAGGGTGTCTTAGAATCAACGAAATGCAGTATATTAAGCACAGATGATCTAGGCAATGATGTTGGGCATGGGTGACATAGGAGTGAACAGGACTGATACTGCCCCTCAAGGTGCTAGGAGCTACTAATTAATACAATTTTGATTTTCTAAAGGACATAGAATAATATGGTGAGTTCCTTACTTGCAAGTTCCCTAGGATTGAGAAGGAAAACAGCAGAGAAATACAAGACTTTAATCCTCTTATATGTTGTTAGATCCTATAGCAGTTTTATTTTCATGCTCTGCATACAATCCAAAACAAATTGTCTGCTTACAATTAAAATCCTGCTGAGCTTCCAAGAGTCTAGCCCCCAGGGAGCTATTTGAACACCATGTCTTATCCACAATGACGCAATTCTACTTTTAAGTGACAATTAAGGGGTTTCCTTATAAGTTAGGCCAAACTTTCTCCAAAATAAATGAAGGAAGTGCCTGAAAATGAAAATGTTTGAGGCTTGTTTTCATACTGTCACTTAAGAAGAACAATTTCCAAAGAGGGCTAAATTTTTTATTTTATCAAATTTGGAAGGCCTGTATTTTATGGCCCTTCGCAGTCTTTTAGGAGAACAGAACAAAGTCTCTTAGGAAACTTAATGTAACAGTAACCAAATGTCCTTGTTAAGCAGCCATTTACTGGTCTATTAAATCTGATCTGAACTGTGATATTTTGTGGTAAATCTTTTCTCCAACATAAATTGCTCAATATGGGCTTCTTAAGGGATCTCACCCACTGGAGACAGCTTTAAAAACCATCCCAGAAAAGGCAAATGTGTCTGCAGCTTCCGGGGCAACTCTTCCAAGAGGATCTAAAAATAACTTTTTTTTTTTTTTTTTTTTTGCCTCACTTGCTTAGGAAGACTTAAAAATGATTTAGAGATAGTTCAGTCCTATTGCTTCATTTTTACAGATGAGGTGGGGTCAAAAATTAGTTAGGAGGTTTAGTTAGGAGGTATCTAGCATATCTAGGCATTTTTTTCGATGTAGGGGATGTAGAAATAAAGAAGTTGTTCTGTCTGCCCTCAAGTTGTGCACCATCCAGTGGGGAAGAGAGATCAGTATGTAGAATGAATGGTAAGTGCTAGGCCACTGAGGGTACACCCTCCCCAAACTAGGGCTTGCAGCTGGGAGTGGAAAGGAAAATTATCTGCATTTGGCAAGTGCACTGTCAGGGTCACTGCCAGAACCAGGATTCATTCAGATAGTTTAAATGAAGAGACTGTAATAGAGGGACCACTTCCAGAGGTGGGGCAGAGCAAAGGAGTAAACAAGGGGTTTGGAGCACACTGAGAATGCTAACAGTGAGAAGCCATTATCTCCCCAATGCACAAAGAGAAGAAATAGTGTATTAGAGTCCAGTAAGAAGCCCTGGAGAAACAGTCTCTTGGTAGAAGCTGTGGTCATAGAGAGTTATAGGTGTTGCCCAAGTAAAGGGACCAAAGCAAGGAGGGAAGAGGGAGAAAATGCCACGGCCTTTCTCAGCTTGGCTTTCTAGTTTTCCGTTGGTGCTTCCCATTGGCTGAATCCAACTGGAAGTTAGATTGCAAATGTGATGTAGTCTGCGAGAGTCAGCCTTCCCAAGCATACAGCAGGGCAAAGAAGGGTAGAAAATGGGTCTGAGAGAGGGAAAATGAAGACTAAGCAGCTCTGACATTTATACTTTTTCAAGGTGCCTAATTGAGTGCACACACCCTCTCACCATTCATTCGTTTAGCAAATACTTATCAAGTACCTACCATATAAATAATGGAGATACAAGCTGCTGGAGACAGTGTACTTAGCTTTGGAGGTGGAAGGGTAAACAAAATGAATACAACTTTAACCCTTATGTGCCTTCTGATAGTGGGAAAAAGATGAATAAAGTAAGTAATCCATAAAGCATAATGAGTATTATGTTAAAGAGATGTTAGGAGGCTGTGGGAGGACCCTGGGCTGAGAAGCAGCTAATCAAACTTAGGACTCACAGAAAGTGAGGATTCCCCTGAGAAAGTGACATTTGAGTTGAAACAGAGTGACTAGAATTAAGCCACCTAGAGGAGCAAGTGGCAGGAGTGTTCCTGGTATAGAGAACACATGTGTAAAGGACCACAGGCAACAGTTG
Organism: Glossophaga mutica; assembly: GCA_039655065.1. Classification (NCBI taxonomy): domain Eukaryota; kingdom Metazoa; phylum Chordata; class Mammalia; order Chiroptera; family Phyllostomidae; genus Glossophaga; species Glossophaga mutica. Next base: position 41,849,249 of record CM077307.1, on the reverse strand, counting down.
GTGTCAAATTCAAGGGTCTGAAAGAAGTTCAGTGTTAGTTAGAACTTGGAGGATGGAGGAGAAGCGCTGAGAGCTGACACTGGAGTGGCAATCAGGGTCAGACAGTTTTGGGCCATGGTGTCTACAGATTTTTAATCTAAAGGCAATGTTGAATCATCTACGAGCTTTAATTAGGTTTTCCCCAGGTTTGAAAAGTCACTCAGGAGGTACTGTATTTTCCCGTGTATAATGCACACCCACGTTTCTGGCCCAAACTTTCAGGAAAAAAATCTTTCTTTTTAATTTTTAATTCAGTTTTATAGATGGATACTTGTTTTTTTGTATTATAAAGGAATTTTAGCATTTATTTTTTTAACACATTATGGTACAAGAAATTTTATGTAATAAGTAATTAAAAATGAAGAACATTTATATAGATATGGAATTAGTACTACCCACATATAATGCATATCCATATTTTTCCCTCAGAAATTTGGGCAAAAAAAGTGCATGTTATACTCAGCAAAATACAGTATTTGTCTCTCAATCATTCTGACTTAAGGGCATATAGGCTTGGTAATGCTCGAGATGAATTCTAAGGACAGGAGGAGCCATTCAACTGATAACACTTGAGAATGGTGTTCTGGGCAGAAGGAAGAGCATGCGCAAAGGTTCAGAGACAAAGGGAAGCAGAGAAGGACCCAGGAACTCTAAAGTAATTTATACTGGCTGGAAGGTGGAAAATGAGTGGGGGAAGTGATGAAGTATTGGGACAGGTGAGAGATGACTCTGAGGTATTACAATCTACCATCCTGTGCACCCTGAATTTCAGGGCCATCAACCCCTCTTATCATCACCAGAGCAAATGCTGTCATTTCTCCTAGGTAAAAATCTGGTATTGGAATTGCCAGGCCTAGGAGTAGGTCTATGTTCCATAGGAGTAAGTAATAAAAGTTCTCCTATGTGCCTTTGTGTTAATTTTCTGCCTGGAATTTCCTCTTCCACCATCTATTTAAGACAAATGCTTGATAGTAGCTGTGGAAACTCCGTGTGAAGAGTGCCAGGGCAAGATAAGAACATAGCCAGCAGGCAGGAGCCAAAGTTAAAAAGGGACGGGGGAGGCAAGTTAACAGAATCGGTGCTCAGAATGAAGAACAAGTACCAAAATAATGACAGTAATTTCAAGATGGAATCTGCTTCTACTTATTTGTGTCTTCTTCAGCTTCTTTTTTGAATGTCATAATTTCTCAAGTACCAATCTTTTACGTCCTTGGTTAAATTTATTCTTAGGTATTTTTGAAGCAATTGTGAATGTGATTGCTTTCTCAGTTTCTTTCTGATAGCCCTTTATTGGTATACAAAAATGCAACTAATTTTTGGATATTTTGTATCCTGCTACTTTATTGAATTCATTTATCGTTCTAGTAGTTTTTTGTTGGAGTCTCTATGTACAGTATCATGTCATGTGCAAATAATGACAGTTTTATTTCTTCCTTTCCAATCTGAATGCCTTTCATTTTTTCTTCTTGTCTGATTGCTGTGGCTAGGACTTCCAGTACTATGTTGAATAAGAATGGTGAAAGCGTACATCCATCTTGTTCTCAATCATAATGGAAATGCTTGTAGTTTCTGCCCATTGAGTATGATGTTGGCTGTGGGTTTGTCGTATATGACATTTATTACCCTGAAGTATGTTCCATCTGCTCCCACTTTGCTGAAAGTTTTTATCATAAATAAGTGCTGGATTTTATAAAATACTTTTTCTGTATCTAGTGACACCACCAAGCAGTTTTTATCCTTCATTTTATTTATGTGGTATATCACATCTATTGATTTACTAATTTGTGCCAACCTCACATCCTGGAGTAAATCCCACTTAATCATGGTGTATGATCTTTTCAATTTATTGCTGGGTCCAGTTTGCTAATATTTTCTTGAGGATTTTTGTAAGTATGTTCCTCAGAAATATTGACTTATTGTTTTAATTTTTTGTAGTGTCTTTATCTGGTTTTGGAATTAGGATAATGCTTGCCCCATAAAATGAGCTTAAGAGTCTTCCCTTCTCTTGAGTTTTTTAAAAATCACCATATCCTGCCTTCTTCAGGATTGTTTTGGGCTTGCAGTAAAGCTGCAAGCCTTGGTGCTTGTTGCCTAACCAAAACGATTTGCTCTTTGCCATTGACCTTCCACAACACCTGAACATAGTTTGCTTTATGAAATGGTGTGCCAGCTCCTCTCACAGGCTGATGACTGAAGTATAAACTGGTACAAACCATTTTAAAGAAATTTTGTGACATGTATGACGAATCTTCAAATTATCAAAATTCTTTAATTCAGAAATTGCACTAATAATAATAGTTTATACAATCATGGTAATTAATCGTATTTGTCAACTTGACTGGGCCACAGATGCTCAGATATTTTCTCAAACATTGCTCTGGCATTTCTATGATGGTGTTTTCAGATGAGATTAACACAAAAAGTAGATTTTCCTCCCTAATATGGTGAGCCTTGTCCAATCAGTTGAAGTCCCAACTAAGACAAAAAACTGATCCTCCACTGACTAACAGGGGGTTCCTTCTGCCTGACTGCCTTTAAACTGGGGTATCAGTCATTTTTTTTTTCTTTCTTTGGACTCCAATGGAAGCATCTGCTTTTCCTGGGTCTTGAGCCTATTGGCATTTGACCTGTAACTACACCACTGGCTCTCGTGGGCTCCAACTTGCTGACTGCAGATCTCAGGACTCGTCAGCAAGCATAATTACATGCATATCTTTTGTGATTGACTCTTTCATCATGCTTAACATTTGTGAAGTTCATCATTTAAAAAAAATCTATATCACCCTGGCTGGTGTGGCTCAGTGGATTCTGTGCTGGTCTGTGAACCAAAAGGTCACCGGTTCAATTCCCAATCAGGACACATGCCTGAGTTGTGGGCCAGGTCTCCATTTGGGGGCATGTGAGAGGCAACTTACTGATGTTTCTCTTGCACACTGATGTTTCTCTACCTCTCTTTAAAACGAAAAACTCTAAAAACTAAATAATTAAAAAAATAAAAATCTATATCAATAGCTTTTTCTCACTTACTACCATGATCTATTTCACTGAATAAATTTTTCACAATTTGCTAATTCATCCTTCTTTTGTTAGACATTTGCATTATTTCCACTTTGGTGCTATTAGGAATCATGTTGCTATAAATATCTTTATGCATGTTTTTAGTGGATACACATTTTCATTTCTCTTAAGTACATATCGGGATTAGGATTTCTGCATCAGTTTTAACTGACACCAAACACAGTCTTCTATAGTGCTGGAAATAGTTTAAGTGACATTACTAGTACACGAACGTTCCAGTTGCTTCACATTCTTGGTGACACCTGAGAGAAGCAGCGTTCTGGTGGGTCTCTAGCGGTATCTCGCTATCCTTTCATCATGGCTTTCTCCTACAGCTGATAGAGTCGGATGCGGCCTCTGTGCTCTCCTTGCTGTGCATTTTTGGAATCACCTCAGGACTCAGCTTCTTTCCTTCAAAAGCAGTTGCTCTCAGAGGTGGCATGGTGATGTCTTAAGAACTTGGAACTTGGATTTAGAATACCTGAATACCTTGTGGAGAAAATCCACATTCCTTGATATGACATGAAGTCTTTATCTCATGCCTTATGTTTCACTGTTTTTATACCACTATCCTCTGAGACTTCTGAGACTTATCCAAGGACTTGCATTAGTGGCTCCTTGGGGTCCTTTCACAGCCCCAATTCCTTTACACAAATAATTCTCTCCTCAAGCGAAGTCCCTTTCTCTGTGATCTGAACAGCAAACTTTTCTTACTGGAAAACTCAACTCCTTCTTCCATGGTGAAATCCTCCCTTTTTGCTAATCTATTTCATCTGAGTAAACCTCCAACATGGAAACTATAACTGTTTACATATCTATCTTCCCTCTAGGACTAAGAGTTCTGGTAGTATAAATCTTTCTGTTCTCAGTGAGGAAACCACAAATTGTCCCATAGCAAATGATAAGTAAATAAATATAATTTCAAGAGTTTGGAGGTAAAACATTTTTTATGAAGTGTCAGGGAGCAGCAGAAAAGCTGAAATTGAGGAGAGATTCTGACACAGGTCTCATCTCAACAAGTGACCCCATCTGTCTGGGCCTTGATTTTTTTCTTCTTAAGGCAGGAACCTAGAACCAGATGGTCCCTAAAATTCCCCTCAGCTCAAGTATCTTCTGATGGGGGCCTTCCTTTGTTAAACAGAGATTGTAGCTTTTTGGCTTAGGGATTCTGACATCTGAAGACACTTAACAATAAAGTAAAAAAGCAAGGCAGACAGACCTTGGTATAGTGGGAAGGGTATTTCGATTAGACGAGAACATCTTAGGTTTAAGTCTCGTTTCTACTGCTTCTTAACAACTCTGTGATTTTGTTCAGATAAGTCATCTCATTTTTTGGAATTTATTTTTCTCATTTGTAATTTGGGAGAGACTAAAGCCTGAGGAAAATCCATGTCAGGATTAAATTGGTGGTAATACATCTAAAAATTCCAACTCTACCAAAAACAGAGTGGAGTGTTGTTATTTGGATTATTCTCTTTCTCACGAATTTCAGACCTTAAGAGATCTACCTTGAAAACCAAAGGAGCTTCTTGAGACAACTTCTTAAAGGGGATCACTGATGTTAAATTGGTGGCCAGAAATTCGCATTCTACATTTCGTAGTCATGGGCTTTACAACGTTCGCTCTGCCAACTGCTCCACTGCTTCCCTGCCGCCCTCGGCCACTTCAGCTCTGAAGGTGGACATGAACTAAACTGTTTCCGGTGCCTACATTTACACAGAAATTTTTCATTGGTGAGTTGTCTCATAAACTGTGGTCAAATGTACCATCAAACAAACACAATGGAAAAAGTAAGCTCTATACAAATATTTCAATGACATTGGGATTAAACAGTGAGGGATCCCAAAATGCAGAGAAGTGGATACATATCTGCTCAAATAAAGCAGTATTTTCTTCTTGACTATTATGCTGAGATGTCAATTGTATATATCTACCAAAATATATTTGTATGTCTATATATGTTAGTTCGTGACCCATATGATTCAGGCACCAAAAATATAAAGTATTTCATAATGTTTTTATAATACACAGGGTTGACAAGTAGATGGTTTTCTTGCTTCTTGTTACCCAAAGTTTTTTTTTTCAGAATTCATTTATTGACCTACAGCTGAACTTTCTGCTGTTCTACGGCAGACAAGCTGTCCTTTTTCTCTAGTAGGTTGGATGTTTTTCTTGGTATTTATGATGTTCTGAACCTTTTATTTAAGTATAGTTGTATATTTATTTATCTTTTAGCCCTCTTGGGGCTTTTAATCTGAGTCTTGTGGTCGGTCTGTCTTCATGCTGAAAAATTCTCATTCTTTACCTTTTCAAATACGGTTTTTACATCCTTGTCTATAAAAGAGCAAATAGCAGATAGTTTGGCCCAAATCCTAGTTGCCCAGCTGTTCTGCTCCCTCTGGGAGCTTTATACAAAGCCCTAGGCAACAAGTAGTGTGACTTCGAGCCTCCCTTCGTGGACTGGAGAGTCCTGCCCCGGACTCTCAGTTTTAGTTTGCAGAAGTCCCACTGGTTCCCGGCCACATTTGGTTCTCCTTGCCCTGAAATTCAACCACCCACTGTCTTGGCCAGCTAGATGAAGAGCCTAATGGACCACACTTTTACTCCCTGATTATTGCTATGTTTTGGTTCTATTTCTAGATCACAGTGATGCTTATCTTTCTTTTTATTTCAACCCTGGCCATTTTTTTTAACTTACATTTTAACATAATTTTGGACTCAGAGAAGAGTTTCAGAGATAATACAGAAAGTTCCCATATACCTTCCACCCAGCTTCTTCCCCTAAGGTTAACATCTTATATAACACAGTTAGGCTTTTAATATTTTTCTTTTGGTAGTTTATCTCTTATTTCTGGGTATTTGGCACTTAAGGACAGTAGAAGGATGAACTCATCAAGGCACTCTGACCAAAAGTTCTGGGCCAGGAATCTTCCCATTGACTAACTGTTTAATCATCCATCCATTCATTTAACAAATATGTATTAAGCATTTATTATGTTCCAAGCACTGTCCTGGGCACAAAGAATAGAACAGTGATCAATATGGGTAGAAATTCCTCCCCTTGTGTTGTCAAAATTTAGTGTTGGAGATAGAAAATAAAGAAGATAAAAATGGTAAAATAGATAGTGTAGTCTACGCTGTTAAGTACTGAGGAGAAAAAGCAGGGGAAGAGGATGAGAAGTTGGCATATTAAATACTGAGGTTGGGGAAGGCTTACCTGAGAAGGACAATTGAGTAAAAGACCCAAAGAGATGTGGTTGTGAGTCATCCATATATTTGGGGGTAAAACAGCCCTCAAAATAACCTTGAGAACTAAGCATTACAGCTATAACAAAGGTGAGGTTCAGAGGAATTAAATCACTTGCCTCCGTACTCAGCTAGTAAATGGAAAAACTGTGATTTGTACCCAGGTCTTCCTGACCCCAGAGCCTGTGCACTTATCTGGGTAGTTAACCACAGATTTGCAAAGAAACACACACCCCTTCAAAGGGTGCATTCTGGTTCTTTTACTCACATAACTTAGTGCTAAGCCATGATGTTCTCATAAACCTTTCAAGAAAACCCTAGAAATCTATTTACAGAGTACTTGAGGTTTTTCAACAAGATGTTTTTGTTGAACTAGCTGAGCTTCATGAAATATAACTTTGACCTTTCTAGCCAGTGGTCTGGGAGATTGAGTGGTCAAGGCCAGCCTGAAAGGTGGCTTGGTGTTTCTGTGGAGGGTGGCTTGTTTGTCAGCTCCCGCACTAATAGGGAAGCTAATAATTCTTCCCAAGAGTGTTTGTTCTTTTTTGCTACCTTGGACACTGATATCATCCACTTCCATCAAACTATGTCACAGAAAATGAGCCCTTATGACCAAACTCTTCCAATTCTTACAATGCAGAAAGACAGCCAGTTTATGTTATAAAAGGTTTGGATTACAGGGGACCTTAAAGGACAGCATATATAATTCATTATTTTAAAAGAAATGTAAAAATAACAACCTGTGCCCAGATGGAGGTCTCGTGGAGTCATTTTAGTGTTTGGAAGACTCCAGGAGAGTTTAAATGCAGATTCTAGGCCTGACCTTTAGGAATTGGATTCAAGTCTTGGATAGTAAGGAATCTGCCTATTCAACACTTACTCCTCCCACAAATGACCACTCTTTGGTCCAAAAAGTCCAGTGAAGATTCCTCCTGAGGGAATGAATGTCCTCTCCAGGGTCAGTCACAACCTGTTACCTCGGCTGTCCTACTGCTCCTACCCTGGTTCCTCGCCCCTCGCTCCTCACCCTTACCATCTCATATCCACATGCTCTGACCATTCATACTATCTCTTATTTCCTTCAACTTCCCCACCAGTATAGTTGTGTGTCAGTGAGTCCCTTGCCTGAAAAGCTTTTCCTCTCATCCGTGCATATTAAAGTCGTGTCCCTTGCTTAAGACCCTGCTCTGGGCTCCACATAAGTCTTCCTCAATCTTGCAGTTAAAGTTAATTCCTCTTTTTTCATGTTTCCATAGTTTAAAAGAATAAGGAGGAAGACTTCTGGCCAAGATGGAGGTGTAGGTAGACATACTGTGCCTCCTCACACAACCAAATTAAGGACAACAAAAATTTAGAAATAAAATAACAATCAGAACTTACAGAAAATTGAACTGCACAGAAGTCTGACAACCAAGGAGTTAAAATAGACACATTCATCCAGACTGGTAGGAGAGGCAGAGTCAGGCAGCCAGGCAGAGAGGGGTTGCGGTGGTAAAAAGTGGTGGCTGGTGGACCCGGGTATGCAGGCAGTGGCTAGCAGACCCAGTGAGGCATACAAGGCGGCTGTCTGACCAGGCGGTCCCACATTCACATGCAGATAAACCAGGCAAATCTGGGGAGCAAGACAGATCAAGTAACCCAGGACCTCAGTGCCAGGAAAAAAGCCTCAAACAACGATTGAAAACACCTATGGGGGTTGATGCAATGGGAGAGACTCCCAGCCTCACAGGAGAGCTCATTGGAGAGACCCACAGGGTCCTAGAATGTACACAAGCCCATCCACCGGGGAATCAGCACCAGAAGGGCCCATTTGGCTTGTGGGAAGTGGTGGAAGGGACTGAAAACCGAGAGAGAGTGGAGCAAGTGCCATTGTTCCCTCTTGGACCCCACCCCCACATACAGCATCACAACCCACCAATGGGCTGCCCCCCGTGATGAACACCTAAGGCTCCACCCCTCATATGTAACAGGTGCAGCAAGACAAAAAAAAAAAAAAAAAAAAAAAAGGACCAAACTGAAGAACAGATCAAAGCCCCAGAGCAAATACATCTAAGTGATGAAGAGATAGCCAACCTATCAGATGCACAGTTCAAAGCACTGGTGATCAGGGTGCTCACAGAATTGGTTAATTTTGGTGGCAAATTAGATGAAAAAAATGAAGGCTACGCTAAGTGAAATGAAGGAAAATGTGCAGGGAACCAATAGTGATGGAAAGGAAGCTGGGACTCACACCAATGGAGTGGACCAGAAGGAAGAAAGAAACAACCAATCAGAAAAGAATGAAGAAACAAGACTTCAAAAAAATGAGGAGACACTTAGGAACCTCCAGGACATCTTTAAACATCCCAACATCTGAATTATAGGGGTACCAGAAGGGGAAGAAGAAGAGCGACAAGTGGAAAACTTATTTGAACAAATAATAAAGGAGAACTTTCCCAATCTGGCAAAGGAAATAGACTTCCAGGAAGTCCAGGAAGTCCAGGAAGCTCAGAGAGACTCAAAGAAGTTGGACCCAAGGAGGAACACACCAAGGCACATCAGAATTACATTAGCCAAGATTAAAATGAAGGAGAGAATTCTAGAAGCAGCAAGAGATAAGGGGACAGTCACCTACAAAGGAGTTCCCATCAGACTGTCAGCTGACTTCTCAAAAGAGACCTTCCAGGCAAAAAGGGCTGGAAAGAGGTATTCCAAGTCATGAAAGTTAAGGACCTACATCCAAGATTGCTGTATCCAGCAAAGCTTTCATTTAGAATGGAAGGGAAGATAAAGAGCTTCTCAGATAAGGTCAAGTTAAAGGAGTTCATCACCGCCAAGCCCCTATTATATGAAATGTTACATGGACTTATTTAAGAAAAAGAAGATAAAAATATGACAGTGAAAAGACAGCAAACTCACAGCTATTAAGAACCACACCTAAAACAAAAGCAAACTAAGCAAACAGCTAGAACAGGAACAGAACCACAGAAATGGAGATCACATGGAGGGTTAGCAACAGGGGAGTGGGAGGAGGAGAGAGGGGGAAAAGGTACAGAGAATAAGTAGCGTAGATGGTGGGTAGAAATAGACAGGGGGAAGGGAAGAATAGTATGGGAAATGTAGAAGCTAAAGAACTTATGACACATGGACATGAACTAAAGTGGGGGAATGTAGGTTGGAGAGGGTGTGCAGGGTGGAGAGGAATAAAGGGGGAAAATGGGACAACTGTAATAGCATAATCAATAAAATATATTAAAAAAGAATAAGGAGGAGAAGGCGATGAAAAATGAGGAGAGGAAATGAAGAGGGAGAAGGAGGAGGAGGAAGAGAAGGAAAAGGAGGCAAAGGAAGAAGGAGGGAAATGAGAAGAAGAAGAAAGAGGAAAATTGTTATGATGGATCTTAATAGAACTTGCAATAGGTCCAAATGGGTGACTTTTATCTTTCAGTTCCTCCAAGGCTTCACACTGTTTTTTCTTTGTTTGTTTTGCACATGGGGATGGTCATTAAACGCTTATGGACTCAAAAGAACAGATGAGTATTATTAGCAATTAGCCCGTTAATGATTAGTGTGAAGTAAGTGGAATTTTATCTGAGAAATCATTGGTCTTCTCAGAAGATTAAATGGCCCTACAACAATCTTCCCTATATGCTTGTATATTTGGCTAAGAAATCACTTGGGTTTTTTTCCCCTTTTCACATTTTAACTATGGATCAAATCTAGCTGGACTTGTTAAAAGTTACTGGTAGGTAAGCTCTGCCCTCTTGCTGAGTCCTTATAGTACACCATAGACTCTGGAGTTAGCACTCTCATCCATTGCCAAATTGCTAAATCTCTTTTAGCAAAACAAGTCCATTTTAGAAAACAAGCAGGTTTTCTCTCCATTTTTTAAAATGTGGACAGTATCTCTCTCACAAGCTTTTATGCATATTAAATAAGATAACATATTAAGGACTAACAACAAAGGCTAACTCAGTAAGTGCAAAATAAGTGGTATAATTATTGACAATGGTTCTCTTCACTAAGGCATTGTAAGGAAAGAGCTGTTCTCAGAGGACACATTTGCAGCCCTTGAACAAAGAGTCAGATACCCTCATAGGGGAGAGCAATTTAGTCAGAGCTGTTCTGTGGTTGCTCCTGCCTATGATAGTACTTGATCCTTTCTGATGAACTTGGTCAAAATGGTCACCTTTTTCTGCCCCTGGTTCCTTCCTTTCTCAATTGAGGAAGGACATACTGGCTTTGATGGTGGCTCTTCCCACCTCTGAGAAGAGCTTCTGGAAGCATGAAGCTAGATGTAGGTCTTCAGAGAAAGCACAATGATGACATTCTATATATTACATTTAATTTTTTTTAATTTTTCATTTTGGAATAATTTCAGACTTTAAAAAAGTTTCAAAAATAGAACAAAGAATCTCTGCTTTTTATCCCAATTCCCCAAATACTAACAATTTTTCCACAGAATCATTATAATATTATCAAATACATGAAAGAAACATTGATATACTATTAGTATCTAATCTACAACCCCAAAACAGAATTCTCCAGTTGTGGCCCAGCATGCAAACCAGCATAACAGGTGTGTTTCACTGCCATGTCTCCTCCATCTACCTGGAATTTTTCCTGAGTCATTCTTTCACTTGATACTTGATATACCACCTTGATACTTTTTAAGAGAAATGACTACTTATTTTGTGAAATGCTCTTCAGTTTGTCTGATATTTCCTCCTGATTAGATTCTGGTTATGCATTTTTATCAAGAGTGCCACAGAAGTACCATGTCCTTCTCAGTGCATTTTATCAGGAGGCACGTAATATCCATTTGTCCCATTGGTGTTCATGTTAACCAGGATTTTTCGGTCAATGTATCCTCAAAGAGAAGACACTGTGAAACATATAAAGATTCTATTTCTCATCTTTTTCTTCTCACTAAATTTAGTATCTATCAAAGAGTCTTGCCTGAAAAAATTATTACTTTGCTGTTTGCCTTATGATGATTTTTATTTTTCTCATTTGTTTCACACTTAGTTGAAATTCTATTATAGCAAAGAGATTTCATTCATTCATTCATTCGTTTATATATTCATTCATTTGTATAACTCATTGATTCTTATTTTAGTCTTTGGTTCTAAGGTATTACATTTACTATTTTGTAGCTAACATTATCCTAGACTTGACCATCAGGAGCTCTTTGAAGTTGACTCTTGAATTCTTACATATTCTTACTTCTTACCTTGTTTTTCCTTTTGAGGGTTATTTTGAGATTATATTGATGCAGATCAAGAATATGAAGCCTCTCGGATTCATTCAAGTGGATTTAAGTGACTCTGTTGGAACCCTTACCTTCCAGTGAATGTGATTTTGACCTGCTCCTCCAAATAACCTCTGTGTAGGTGTTACATACCTACAGAAAGGTTATTCCCCCAGATGGGGTTTGTATGTTTATTTGATTTTTCAATGACTCATATGTGGTCTGCCCTCACTACTTTTCCATTTGTAGTTTCCTTGAAACATTTTATAGGAAAAACAACAGCAAAATTCCCTATGGCCACTTGAGCTCTGAACCATGCTCTTCCCGAATTGTTCCTGCACTGGAATCTATTTAATTAACATTTGATTTTGCATTGCAAGACTCTGATATACATTAGGAGGTCACCACCTAGCCATTTATCTTTTAAAGTAACTGGGCTGGTTATTTTTTTTAAGTTCCATCAGGTTAAAAGAGTTAGCAATTTTTCTCCTTGCTGTGTCCCTTCAGCCTGGACCAGACGGATAATAGATCAGTGTAGGTTCAGATGCATTACAACATTAGTCATCAATTAGGTTTAAACCAGTACTGTAATATATCATTTATCTTGCCTGCCACGGCTCTTTTGAACATTTAATTTTTTAAGGCCTCTTAGGGTTTTTTTTTTCTTTCCAACTGGCCTCCTGCCTCCCTCCTTTGTCTCCGACACAGCCATCTCCTTAAAGAACAATAAAAATTAGATTTGTTTGACCTGCTCTCAGGGTTCATTTCAGCAAGATGGATTTTAATAGCTTTGACTGGTTAGGCAGACAGCTTTTATGTAATATTCCAGACATTTACGCACTGTCTTTGGCTGAGCACTGAGCAGGTGTGTATGGGAGAGAATGTGTCTGGGTGCCACTAAAGAGCTCCTTACTATTCCTTTCACATCGAATGAGCCTCTGGGAAATTGCTTACTCTTAGATACGGTAGGCACCTCATTAAGAGCACAAGTCATTGGCGTGTCTTTCTCTTCTTAATGACTTCTTTCTCATCTCCTGCATTCAGCATTTACTGCATTGTTAATGCTAAAAAGATGCTCTTTATTCAATGGAGTCTTTCTAAATTGACTTTAGGTGTGCAACAACACCTTCCCCATGGATATTCTGATCAGGTATGGGTCATTTTCCCATTGCAAGGTGGACAGAGGTCATGGGAAGAGCAAGAGTTTAGGGGCCACGTGACCTGAGGTTTGATCGTGGCCCAGTTCTTTATTAGATGAACTGCTCTCTGACTTGAGCTGGTGACCTCGTCTTCCTGAGTGTCAGTGTCACCTTGCTAGAATATGACAATACCTACCTCATAATAATAGTTACCACTTTTCAGTGAAAGCATGGAAATCTTGGAGTGTTGGATACAAGACCAGGGATTTCTTTTTTAGCATTTCTAAATTAAGCTTTTCCTTTGCAAGGTAGGCATAATAGTATTTAGTCAATATTTGTGCCACAAATACTTACCGAATTCTTCAAGGCAAGGGAAGCAGCAGTGAACAAACATAAAAATTTTGGCAGTCCTGGAGGTTGAATTCTTGTGGAGAAGACTGATAGTTGGTAAGGTAAATCTGTAAAAGATACGGTATGTTAGATAGTGCTAAGCACAAAGGAGAAGAACATAAAGCAGGGTTGTTGAAGGAATTAAGTAAAGCAACACTTAAAATGTTCTTAGTCAGTGCCTGGCACATAATTAATAGTCCACTAATAGTAGTTATTCACATCAATCACTCATTTATTATTTAACTCATTCATCATTTGTTGAAACCACACTTCAAGCTAAGCACAGAGCTGTAATTTTGGGACTTTGAAAGCTTCTGGCATAAAATAAAATAAGATAAAATAAAATTTTAAAAAATAATAAATAAATTCTTGCATCTGCTGTGCTCCCATTCTACACAAAACATTTGACTAAGTGTTGGGATCTAGAGATAAATAAAGTAGGTCCTGGTCCTCAAGTCACCCATAGTCTAATGGGATCTCAACTATGACAGAAGCCAAAGAGAGAAGAGGAGAGATTTGACTGGGGCCTAGAAGGAGATGAGAACTGGAAAGGCTGAGTGGAAGAGAAGACAAAAGCAGGTGAAGAGTTCTATCTTGCTTTGGTTAGACTTCAGGTCCGGTAAACTTGCACTTGCTGATGCTGAGAGGAATGCCTTCTGGTGACCCAGGCTGCTGGATGATCACTCCCAGCTTCTCAGGTCCTTTTCTGAAGCCGCCTCCAAAGCTCACCAATAGCAACTGGGTGAGAGCAGAGACCAGGTATATGATGAGACTCAAACCAAAAAGCTCTGCTGTTGGAAGACCTGTAAACTACAGGCTGAATTGAAGTTCCTCATACTAGGAAAAGAGTCACTGGAGAAAATGAGTAAAATTAGTTGAGATTTTTACCATTTTTAACATATTGAAATGACTCAGCTTTAACTTTGACCCTGCCAAGAATTTGTTGTTTGAATGTAGGCTCTGACAAACACAGAGGTTGAATTAAGTAAACTTCTAGCTCTAAGAAGAATCCTACGAAATCAGTTAACTTAATCACGTTACGCTCATTCACCTAGTTATTCATCTAACTATCCACTTACTCATTCTTTTACTCATCTGACCAGGATTTTGAGCATCTTCTTTCTGCCAGACCCTTTGCCGTGTGCTGCATTACAGTAAGCCGTGGCTCCAGTCTCAAGAAGCTGACACCTTGGATTGGATTGGATGTTTTTTTTTAGACATTATTTAAATTCTCTTTACTAGACATAATAAAAATAACAGTAATAATACTACCTCAGCATTACTATTATAAAATAATAGCCCTGTGAATGAGATAGGATACATATTAGCCCCCTTTGCTCCCTCCCATTCTACAGGGAAAGAAATCAAGGCACTGAGAGACCACATGAGAGTGGCAGAGGCTTATTACCTGCCAGGTATTGACCTGGGCGCTAACAATACAACGGTGAACAAATAGATGAGCAGCCATCCAGATTTGTCTGACACCATGTCTGATTTTAAAACTGAAAGAACAGTATCCTGGAAAACCCTTCAGTCCTGGAGAAAATGGGGCAGGTGGTGACCAAAGATGTCCTATAAAATTGCTCCGCTATCAGAGAACACTAAGTGTCACATCAGGCACATGAAATAAAGTTCAGTATGATTTTCTTTCTTTCTTTTTTTTTTTTAAGATTTTATCTATTTATTTTTAGAGAGCAGGGAAAGGAGAGAGAAAGAGAGGGAGAGAAATATCAATGTGCGAGAGAAATATCAATTGTCTGTCTCTTGCATGCTCCCAACCAGGGACCTGGGTCTGCAACCCAGGAATGTGCCCTGACTGAGAATTGAACTAGTGACCTTTCAGTTCACAGGCTGGCACTCAACACACTGAGCCACACCAGTCAGGGCTCAGCATGATTTTCTTGGTTTGGATATTGATAAATGCAAATCACGCTAGAAACATTTAATTTCTGTCCCCAGAGAACTGAAATCATGAACCCCCAATTTAGATAGCTATCGAATACGGGAGAGATCTGCTTCATGAAGAAACCAGTGATGAGACAAAACACTGATACTACGATGTTGCAAATGACCAACTTAGACCCCTTCCCTTCACTCTTGGAATGTTGACTAGCAAGCACCGGGGCCACAGGCTGATCTTTGGAGGATATATTACTTAGGATATCTTTGATGGATAATTTTACTTTGAAAGTGGGTGAAAGTGAGGAGACACAGTTTCCTGAATGCTATCAGCCATGAATAAATCAATCATTCGGCGATCTATACAACTCTATTCTTCTTGGAACAGAGAGCTCCCTACTCCTATTTACTTTTTTAAAAAAAATAGCATTACTTATAGGTAATTTCATTGGGGATCAGAAAAAGCCCAGCTCTCTCATACAATTTGAAATCTTAGGCTAGTTCATTTCTCTCCTGGGGTCCCAAGATTTTCACCCAGAAAGAGACACAGCCATGCCTGCCTTTCTGGAGAGGATAAGAAGGTAAACGGTGCCCTTGCAAAATGTCCTAAGCGCTAGGAAGGGAGGTCCAGGTGACCACCACCACTCCATGATGAGGCTATTTTGTTTTAATCAATAAATAACCTTGGCTCTGGTACTAAATCAAGTATTACAAATTGCTTCCTTTTTCTGAATTTCACTTTCCTCATTTAAAAATTGGGGGATTGCAATTCTATAACAAAGTGTTGTTGTAAGGTTTAATGTTAAGTAAAGTCCCCAACATTAAACTGTGCATGCAAAAGATATTTAAGCTGTGACTATATGAAACAACTATGTTACTCAAAATTATGCTCACATTGATGGGTCAAAAATATGCTTTCTGGAGCAAATTTTATTGAGCCAGTTTATATTTTTGCTTGAATGTTTATACAGCACAGTTCCCTCTTTCAGATTCTCCCATTTTAATTTTATTAGAATTAAATATTTATTTGTAACTCACAAAATGAATATTTTATTAATCATTGTTTGTTTCCCATGTCAAATTGAATTAATTATAGCTTCTACAACTTCCAGTTGCCTTTTGAGAACATTAATTCTACAAAATTATGTTGGAAAATCTATTTTTATTTAAGAAGCGTCCATCAATTTGTAGTCAGCAACATGTTATATTGCTGTGTGTGGTTTTATCCGTTACCAACTTTGTTTTTAGTCAAGTTTTTGGTCACCACTTTCTGTCCGGGACAAAGCTGTCCTCTAGCTCCCACCTTGATGCCAAACACTTCAGTTCCTCCCTGTATGCCACTGGTGCCTTGCAAGCTGCTACCTTGGATCTGGAGCTCAGAGAGAGTGAGTCTGAATAAGTCTGTGTGTGGGTTCTTTAAGAAGAACTTCTTGGGACTCCAGAATTATCTTTCTCTGATTCAATCCCCACTGGTTTTTGCAGCCAGAAGTATTGAAGTTTATCTTCCTGGCACTGGAACCCTAGGTTGGAGGGCCTGTTATGAGGCTAGAACTCCTCACTCCCGAGATATCCCTCCTGAATTTTATCCACCACATGTAGGTATGGGACTACCCCTCCTACCAGTCTGGATAAATGTAGTTTCTTTAATTCTGTAATTGTCAGACTTCTATTCAACTTGATTTCTGACAGTTCTGAGTGATAGTTGTTTTATATTGTAGTTGTAATTTTGATGTGGTTGTACAAGGAGGTGAGCCATGTTTACCTATACTGCCATCTTGATGGGATCTTCCAGTTCTCTCTTTGAATGTAAATGTGTGACCAGGAGTAAAAGAAATAGTGTGGACAAAGAAAGAATATCAGCATAATGCCTGACGTGGCAGCCCTTAATAAATATGTAAAAACTGGTTCCTCTCCCCTTGTCCTCTAGTATCCTCCCTTCTTAGAGAAAAAGTGTGGTCCAACAGAAGGGGCATAGGCTTCGGAATTAGACCAACCTATGTTAAAATCTTAGTTTACCCATTTTTAGCTATGTTTCTTTGGTGAGTTATTCTCTTTCTTTAAACTTCAGTTGCATTAGCAATAAAATGGGGGGAAAATATTACTTAGATCCTAGCACTGTTGTGATTAAATGACAATGCATGTGAAACATTCACCCAGGCACTGGGAATACATGATAAACACAGGATGCAGATAATAGCAAATAATAATCAAATAGGCAAATTATTACAATCATGATGACTGCAATGAAATGGAGTGCTGTAAGGTCAAATAACAAAGAAATCTAATCTCACTGAGGGTTGTTTGGGAACATCATTAAAATTGTGGTACACGTGCCCTGGCCAAATGGCTTGGTTGGTTGGAGCATCTTCTTGTACACCAGAGGGTTGTGGTTTTCATTTCTGGTCAGGGTGCATACTTGGTTTCCAGGATTGATCCCTGGTCGGGGCACGTATGAGAGGTGACAGATTGATTCTTTTCTCCCACATCAATGTCTCTCTCTCTCTCTCTTTCTCTCTCTCCTCCTCCTTTTCTCTCTAAAATCAATAACCGTATCCTCAGGTGAAGGTTAAAAAAGTGGTGGTACACGTGATGATTATACCACATTTTGATGTGTGTGTGTGTATGTGTGTTAGTGTGTGGGGGATGTGTATAAACAGTGATTACAACTATAGTCTTTGGTGTTACATAGACATAAGCTCAAATCCTGGCTTTTCCACTTATAAATAAATTTGAGCAAAGTGCTTAAGGATCTAAATCTCAAGTTTTTATCTGTAAAATGAGAATCATAACATATTACCACATGGAGCTGTCCTAACGATTTTCCTTCCCTTCTCCCTCATTTCTGACTTTTATTGAGCGCTTTCTATGTGCTGGGCACCATGTGCTCAGTAATCCCACGAAACTGGGACTATTAATATCCTGAGGAATCTGAGGCAACAAAAGGTTAGGTAACTTGTCTACAGTTAGACACTCATAAGTGATAAAATAAGACAGAATTTCAACCCAAAAATCTGGCTCAAGAGGCCATGTGCTTTACACATGCTAGTCACTCAATACTGAGGTATTCTCATTATATTTCTTATCACTGGGCTTCTTTTCTCCAATAAGCATGCAGAAATAAGCATTATTCCTATCCATCTCCCCAAGACCTATGGCACACAATAGGTCCTCTATAAATGTACTCTAAGTAGATGAATGTACCGGACCTGATGAAGGCAGTCATGTTTTAGAGTCCGTGGGTGGGATTAAGGATCCCACATCCCTCCCTAGTACCTTCAGAAAGGCTTTCAACACTCTTGATTGCTATGTGCTCTGACAAATGCATACAATACGGTCCCCTTCCAGCTGCTTGCTCGGTCCATTTCTGGAGAGGTGCCAGTCACTTATTTGATCAGCTTCAAGCAGCAATGAGGTAGTTAAGCCTGAATAAGGGTGCAGTCGGCTGAGAAATGGGTAAATATTTTATAGACTGTGTGGTAAATAATGTATATATTCAGAGAAACAAGGTGAATCTTTTATAGGCTTGAGCCCCTATTAAGTCTGCAATTAAATCCTGGTGCTGGAAGAAATTAAAAGCAATTCCTATTCTCCCTACCTTACCGAGAGTCAGAGGCCTGCCCTTAAGCTCTGGGTTACAAGTTCTGTCTGTTTCCTGCTGCTGAATTGCTCAAATTGCAGTATCTCTATGCAAAGTAAAAAGGAAATTTTCCTTATCCCTAGGCCACTTACAGACATATATTCACACACATACATATATATTTTATATTATTTAGTTGTTTTGTGTCTAGTGTGAGCTAAGTTTCTTTCCATAGATTTTAGTTCTCACAGCAATTCTATTGAGATGCACATTGTGAGTACATAAATACTTGATATTTCACTTATGTTTGCTAGGGACCTATCTTGTGCCAGTCCCTCTTCTGGGTGATGGAGTACCACAAGTCTGGAGCACACAAGTCTGATGGTAGGAGATAGATAGCAACAAGAGTTGCTAATGAGGATAAGTGCTGGGAAGTAAAATGAAGCGGAGTAAGGGGAGCAGAGAGTGCCGGGGAGAGGCCTTACTGGTAAAATGACATTTGAGCAGACACTTGCAGGGTAGATGGTGGACAAAAGAGTATTCCTTTCATTTCAAGGTACTACAGGGAATGTTGTTTTGTGTGCCCCATATCAAGACCACGGTATTCATTCTCCCAGCTTCTGGAAACTGCCAACTGCTCACACCTGCACCTCTGCCCTGGAGCTGACCTCAATGGCAGGAGCTACTTTGATCATGTCCCCCTCCACCCTACCCTGTTCAATAATTGGTTGAGGCAGAGGTACAAAGACCCCTTGTCGCAGTGGGACATGACTCTGAATGGGTATCCTGGTGGGCAATGGGAACC
The DNA here is from genome assembly GCA_039655065.1 of Glossophaga mutica. Taxonomy (NCBI): domain Eukaryota; kingdom Metazoa; phylum Chordata; class Mammalia; order Chiroptera; family Phyllostomidae; genus Glossophaga; species Glossophaga mutica. The sequence continues at coordinate 41,829,867 of CM077307.1, read as the reverse complement.
CTATCACTGGTGGTATGTGGAGCTCTGATAGCTACTGGTGTGCTCCAGCTGTACAACTGTTAACACTTCAGTTAGTGGTGAATGGATGAATGGAAGACAAGTGGAAAGGAATGCACTAGCTATTGCTACATCTCAGGCATTTAAGAGGTTTAGGGGGAAAGAGTGATTATAAGGACAATGGAATTGGCTGGTTGAGTACAATTAATGCACTGGAAAAAGATATGAAAGGCTGAGATGATTAATAGCCAATTTATGGAAAAATCTGAAAGTCAGAAGTCCTACTTGGCAGCATTTAGAGAGACTCTCATTTACTACAGCCAGAAGGCAGAAAAAAGCTGAGGCTCAGATCCAGAACTTAATTATAAAGGTACCAGAGTGCTAGACAAGCCTGAATTCTCAACCACAGCGATCCAGCTACACTACGGTCAAGACCCTGACTGGGAAGACAAAAAAATCCTGAGATTTGGAGTGGCAACATTTAGGTTGATTGCATACAAAAAACATTAAGACCCATATTTCTGAACCCTCTTGACCTGTGGAAATGACATACTCTTTGTTGGATAGTGCTCTGTCTGTGCTTGAAGATGATGCAGGAGCCTATGCCTTGAGAGACAAGATCTCCCTGCCAAGGGATCACCTCCAGCTCTCCTCATGGCCATGACCAGCAATTATGTCACACCCTAACAAAACTAAACTGAGGAAGTGCTGGTCTAATGGGGGAGGAGAAGAACCCTCAAGGAGTTGAGGAACCTACAGAACACAAACCATCAGGAGCCAGGAGGATACATTTGGATCCAAAGAGTGATGGATCAAGGAAAGCAGGACATAAAGTGGGAAATGGTAGTTTATTGGTATGAGAACACTATCCTGTCACATAGGATTTAACACCCTTGGAAGGACCTTAGGAGATGATACAATGGATCATAGAAACTTCCACAAAAAAAAGTGTTAGCCAACAGCGGGTAAAGTAGAATCGATAAAATGACCATGGCAGATGGTGAAAGATAGTTCAAAATGAAGTGAACATACAGATAAGTTTAGGAAATCCACCAGTGAATTATATTTTGTAGGAAGACACTCTATTTACTGACACAAGAGAGAACCATCTGAGAACAAGCATTGTTGAGAAGCTCAGTTGCCTGTCCTCTATGGGTCTGAGCTAAAGGTAAGAAAAGATAGTATCACAGAAGTGGGTTCCCCAATAGCAATGGGAACGTTAGAATTCCCACATGGGGTCATTCTGTTTGCCATTTCTTCTTGCAAGTCTTTGGCCAGAACCACCAACTAAAGACTTACAGAGTGTTTACCGCATCAATAAGAGATTCTGCATAATATCATATTATACCAAGGAACCCACTTTACAGCAAAGGAGGTAAAGCAGTGACAATGATACAATCCATTGGTCCTATCATATAGCGTATGACCCAGAGGATGCCACTTTCATAGGGTGATAGAATGGCCTTTTGAAAAATCGTTTAAAGAGCCAGAATTGAATGTTACCTTGCAAAGATGGGTGCCATCTTCCAGGAAGCAGTAAACATGCCATATCAATTACCATTATGTGATGCTGTGTCCCAAACCGGGGTCCAGCAACACATTCAGGGGTCCAGGAACCAAAGAGTGGAAGTATGAGTGTCTCTCACCATTGCTTTTGATAACCCACTTGGAGAGTTTGTGCTTTTAAGTCCCACTATCCCGAACTCTCTAGATTTAGAGGTCCTGGCTCCCAAAAGAAGGAAACTTCTACCAGGGTACAATTTAAGAATCCTATTAAATTTTAAGCTATAACTACCTCCTGGTAACCTTGGGCTCCTTACGCCAAAAGACCAGCAGACAAGGAAAGGAATCACCATCTTATTTGGGGTTTATTCATTCTGATAGTCAGCAGGAGGTGGGGCTATTTCTGTACAATGCGGGGATGGAGGGGTAGGGTTGACACCCAGGAAATTCACTGGGGAATCTTTTGGTACTCCCAACTGAGACTTGCCTAATTTTGATAGTAAACAGAAAAGAAAAACATAAAAACCAGGGGCTCAGGCTCTCCATGGATGAGCATCTGGATTACCTTTGTCCCTTCACGTGAACCACCCAGGTCAGCAGAGATGCTAGAAGGTGAGGGGAATATAAAATAGGTAAGGGTAGTGAAATGATGCCCATCCATTGCCCCCAGGAAACCAAGGCAGGGACTAGTGGCAGGGCTTAGTTCATCCCACTATATTTCCTTGTTAAGTTTCCCCAGGAAAAGAAAACAACCTGAATCCACGAGGCACTGGTCCCAGATGAACTGAAGCTGTTACATAAAGCAGGTGGATCTGAGTAGTAACACAATAGTGCTGTATCCTCAGATTTTCTTTTAGGACTCAGACTCTTATTCTCCCAGCTCCCAGATACTTAATAAGCTTCTAAGCTGGGGAATTTAGGGAGTGGGAGGGAGCAATGGGCTGGATGAAGAAGATCACCTAATTGATTTTCAGTCCCTGTCCCAGGGCTTCAAGGATGTGGGAGAGGAAACAGCCACATTGGAGAGACTTGTTCATTGTTGGATAAATCAGTTCTTTCTGTTTAACAAAGCAACCCAAAACACGGGAGAGGTGAGAGTAGGAGGTTGAAACACCAAAAGTCACAGAGTAGATTTGCAGTAAAGGTGGGATTTGAGCTCAACTTTTTAATTCAAGGCCCCAGGTCACTCGGTGATCTCAAAAGTGTCTTTGCAGCTTCTAGACCTAAATTCTGGCTTTGCAATGGAGGACACCAAGGCTCTGGCAGGCTAAATGACTTTTATGAGACCCGCAGCCAGATCTTCTGACTCAGAGACCCAGATCTGCTCTGCAGTACTATATTTAGTGCAATTCAATGCACTAAACGTGTTAGCTAGGTGCCCTTTGAGGTAGGTTTTGAGGAATTGGGCTGTCAAAAACTACCTGTTGTCACCTTATTCACCACCCACATCTGTCTGACTCCCCAAGGCAAAACTCCTTTAATTGTGCCATTGTCCTCTCTATAGTAGTAAGTGTGACTGAGGACTCCAGCACAGGTCAACCCATGGCAAACAGCTGCCACAGGTGGATGTTTAATAGGTGTTTGTCACTTGAATGAAAGTAAAGGGTTTGGTTCAGAGGTCGACTTCCAATGTGTAGAAATTCCTGGATATCAGCAGGATGTCTGAGGATTCAACTCAATTCTGACATATCTCCCAGGAGGTAGAGTCAGATTTCACAGATTAAAGGTTCAGTCCTACAAGGCTGCCCCCACCCTCCAAACTTCAGACACCAGTAGTTAAGCCTAGGTTGTTGCCAGTCCTTCTGACCTTCTTGCTATAGATTGGAAGTTGCCAGGACTCCATCCCTGGGTTTGATTAATTTGTTAGAGGAGCTCACAGAACCTAGAGAAACATTTTATTTGCTAGATTACTGGTTTAATATAAAAGAGTATACTTCAGAAACAGCCAGGTGGAAGAGATGCACAGGGCAAGGTGTGGGGAAAGGGTGCAGAGATTCTATGTTCTCTCAGTATGCCCCTCTCCCAGAACTTCTGTGTGTTCACCAACTTGGAAGCTCTCTAAACCCTGTCCTTTGGGTTTTTATGGAGGCTTTGTTACATGGGCATGATTGGTTAACTCATTGGCTACTGGTGATCAATTCATCTTCTAGTCTTTCTCCCCTTCCAGGAAATCAGGGGTTGGGATTGTAAGTTACATCACTCTGTTCATGGTTGGTTCCCCTGGCAACCAGCCCCATCTTTAGGTGCTTTCCAGGAGTCACCTCATTAACATACATCTAGTTGTGGTGGAAAGGGTCTTGTCTTAAAAAAAAGACACCCAGGTTACCTTTATGTCACTGAAGGATTTCAAGTACTGAGGCCAAGGGACCAAATATTATATCACAAAAGATGCTCCCATTGTTGTAATCACTCAGGAACTTCTAACGTTTTTGGGAGCTGTGAACTAGGAACCCTGGACAAAGATCAAATAGATGAGAAATACATTTTGGTTACCCAAGGGATCAAATACATATTTCTTGTAAATCACACATCACAGATTACCAACTTGATGAAAGGAGGCCAAGTAGGAATGAGGAAGAACAGAATCACCTATGGCAGAGAAACTGGGCTTTGCCATTAGAAATATCTAGGGCACTTCTGGCCGAGATGGAGGCATAAGTAGACACACTGTGCCCCCTCACATAACCAAAACAAGGACAAAAATAAATTTAAAAACAAAAAACAACCGGAACTGACAGAAAATAGAACTGTATGGAAGTCTGACAACTAAGGAGTTAAGGAAGAAACAATCATCCAGACCTGTAGGAAGGGTGGAGACAGGCAGCCCAGTTGGAGAGGATTTGATGAAAGGCGGTGGCTGGTGGACTGGGCAGCCCCACATTCACATGCAGATAAACCAGGAGGAACAATTGGGGAACGAGACAGACCACACAACCCAGGGCCCCAGTGCAGGGAAAAAAAGCCTTAAAACCTCTGATTGAAAACCCCTGTGAGGATTGAGGTGGCAGCGGGAGAAACTCCCAGTCTCACAGGAGAGTTCATTGGAGAGACCCACAGGGTCCTAGAATGTACACAAACCCACCTATCTGGGAATTAGCACCAGAAGGGCCCACTTTGCTTGTGGGTAATGGGGGAAGTAACTGAAAACTGGCAAAAAGTGGAGCAAGCAGCACTGTTCCCTCTTGGACCCCTCTCCCACATATAGCGTCACAACACAGCAATGGGTTGCCCTGCCCTGGTGAATACCTAAGGCTCCGCCCCTTACTACATAACAGGTGCACTGAGGGAAAAAAAAATGGCCCAAATGAAAGAACAGTTCAAGGTCCAGAAAAAATACAACTAAGTGACAAAGAGATAGCCTACTTATCAGATACACAGTTCAAAACACTGCTTATCAGGATGCTCCAGGAACTCACTGGGTACCTCAACAGCCTAAAGAAGACCCAGGCAGCAATGAAGTTCAAATTATGTGAAATAAAGAAAAATCTACAGGGAATCAACAGTGACAGGAAGGAAACCAGGACTCAAATCAATGGCTTGGAGCAGAAAAAAGAAAGAAACACTGAACCAGAACAGAATGAAGAAATAAGAATTCAAAAAATGAGGAGAGGCTTAGGAACGTGAAGAACATCTTTAAATGTCCCAACATCCGAATCATAGGGGTGCCAGAAGAAGAGGAAGACCAAGAAATTGAAAACTTATTTGAACAAATAATGAAGGAGAACTTCCCCAATCTGGCAAAGGAAATAGACTTCCAGGAAGTCCAGGAAGCTTAGAGAGGCCCAAAGAAGTTGGACCCAAGGAGGAACACACCAAGGCACATCAGAATTACATTAGCCAAGATTAAAGATAAGGAAGGAATCTTAAAAGCAGCAAGAGAAAAAGAGACAGTTACCTACAAAGGAGTTCCCATCAGACTGTCAGCTTATTTCTCAAAAGAGACCTTCCAGGCAAGAAGGGCTGGAAAGAGGTTTTCCAAGTCATGAAAGTTAAGGACCTACATCCAAGATTACTCTATCCAGCAAAGCTATCATTTAGAATGAAAGGGCAGATAAAGTGCTTTCCAGATAAGGTCAAGTTAAAGGAGTTCATCATCACCCAACCCTTATAAGAAATGTTAAAGGGCCTTATCTAAGAACAAGAAGATCAAAACTATGAACAGTAAAATGACAAGAAACTCACAACTATGAACAACTGAATCTAAAACAAACAAACAAAAAAAACAAACCCAAACCAAAAAAACCCAAAGCTAATAAGTAGAACAGGAACAGAATCACAGAAATGGAGATCACATGGAGGGTTATCAGTGGGAAAGGGGAGGGAGGAGAATGGGGGAAAAGGTACAGGGAATAAGAAGCATAAGTGGTAGGTTCAAAACAGACAGGGGGAGGTTAAGAATAGTATGGGAAATATAGACACCAAAGAACTTTCATGTACGATCCATGGACATGAACTAAAGGCGGGGAATGCAGGTGGGAGTGGGTGTGCAGGGCAGAGGGGAAAAAGGAGGTGGGGAATGGGACAACTGTAATAGTATAATCAATAAAATTTATTTGAAAAAATGAAAAAAGAAATATCTAGGTTCAAATCCAGGTTTAAAACCATTTGCTGGCTCATTGACGTGAGGTAAATAATTTCTTTGAGTCTTAGTTTCCTCATTTGTAAAACAAAGAGTAATACTGTTCACAACAAAGAACTGCTATATTATTCAGTGGCATCATGCCTGTCAAACCTTTATACAAAGCTTTATACACAGAAGTGTTCAGGCAAGATAAGCTATTACTAGTGTCAGGGAGAAAGAACTTTCCTTTATTCCTCAAGGCTCTTCCTGCTGCTCTAGGCATTAAATCAGCATGAAGAAGGTGAACAAGAGTAAATAACTAAATTAAATTACATAGGTATGTAAAGGAGCCCCATATAATGAGAGTCAGAGACCCCCACATACGTGAGATAATTAGAAACCCCCACATATATGAGAGTTTCAGCAACAGAAGGGAAAATGAGGTACATACGACGTTCTGAGTTGAGGATGAGAAAAAGTACCGTGGGGCCTCAGTGTGGAGGGAGGAAAGTCATCCATAGGACGGTAAGGAGAGATGTTCAGTAATTAGAAATTTACCCTGCCCTTCAGATAGGTGGTAAAAAGTCATTTCTGGCGATAACTCTTACTATGAGCCAAGACCACAAATTTACATTCTTTCAATTCTTTAAAGTAAAAGTTTCTGATGAGACTGCAGGGTATCAATTGCCTTCAGCTAAAAATAATTCACATGCCCTAGTGGCACATCTTGGGTGGGATGGGCAGGGAGCCTGTTCCCAATGCTATATTCTCTTTGGTTTGAATCTTCACTGTCTGTTTGTACCCGAGGTTGTTGCCATAAGTGCCCAGGTTCACTACCTGGTATTGCCCACTGGAATTCTGTTTCTCTTCCTTCTTCACAACCGCTCCAAGTGCCCTCTGGCCTCTGCCCCACCAACTCATCTCTGTATCTGGGACCGGGCTCCTGCCCCAATCATGGAATCCTCATCATGCATGCAGTCATCCTTTTTCTTGGGACCCCAGTCCCAACAAACTTGCACATTCTGGCCATGCTTATTAATAGAATAATCATATAATGAATGGTTAACTTTTACTGAGTATTTGTTCTGAGCTTGGGGCTTTGCCAAGAGCTTGTATTTATCATCTCATTTAACCATCACAGCAACCCCAGAGGTAAATTGTGTTTTAATCTCTTTGCAGAGCAGGAGACTAAATCTCTAAAAGGTTAAGTGAGGTGCCCAGGGCCCCTAGTTCATAACTGGTGGAGTGAGGTTTCATCCTTGGGCTGCATGGCTTCGGGAGCTGTGTTTCCAACCACAGTGGCTCCTGCTGCCAGCGCCGCCGCCCACCCAGGGACAGAGGCTGCTGCCTACCTGTGGCCCCCTGCCAGGCCTCTGCCTCCCTTCAAAAACCTGATGGTGACTTGTGTGAGTTGTGAAAATATGTGTTACCTGAAATATATTAGTTATTGATTTTTGTTTAATTGTTGTTCCTCCACTTGAAGGTCAGTTCCAAGAAGGCAAGGATAATGAAGTGTCATTTACTGTATCCTTAGTTTCCAAAACTAGTGGCTGACGCGTAGTAGGTGCCCAGGAGAGAGTTGTTGAATGATACTAAATGAATCCCTCAGAGCTCACCACACCCCTCAGACCCCACCCTCCCGGGCTGGCCCAGCTGCAGGTCAACATTCAGGCTCAGTAGCCAGGCCTCCACCCCTGGCCACTTGCCCCTTGGAAGCCCTTTCTCCCTTTCTGTTTCTGGAAAAAGTCTCTATTCCGCCTCCCACACCCCTGCAGGGTAGAGACCTCTAGATCTGTGATTAGAAACCAAAGCTGGCCTCATAATTTGTGTGTATCCACTGAGACCCAGGATGGCTGAGGAAGGGCCTGAGCCATGCGTGCAGCGCAAGGCCACTCCCTCCAGTTGCCCCCTCCCAAAATACTAGCTGCCATTGATAGGGCCCTTCCTGACAAAATCTTAAGAAATAGATGTTTGTGTTCCTGTTTTGTCAATGAAGAGATTGAAGCTCAGGGAGATGAATTCACTTTCCTGAATCATATAGTAAGTGGCAGAATTGGGTTTTGAATCCAGATGTTTGATTCCAAAGGTGGTTGTCTTATCTGTTAAGCAGGAGACGGTGGCAGTGTCAATGAGTTTGTTCTGGAAAAGGCCTCTTGTATCCAGAAGGTAGGGAGAGAAGTCCCACCTTGGCATTGTGCCATCTTAATCTCTTTGGAATCTGGACTGGGGATAGCACTGGACTCAGCCTGCGGCAACTCAGCTGCCCCGCCTGTCGCTCCCCCTGAGGGTGCCCTGGGGCGGGTCCTATTTCTCTCTGACATTTTTTGAATATTTTATGATTTGTCCTTGGAGTGTCAACTTTTTAACTCTTTTCCCATGGAAGAATTTCTTCTTCCTTAGCTGCAGGCCTGTGTGGAAACTCCCGCATAAGTGTGACCTATGGGAATCTAACTGTTCATTAGCTTGTTCTGGAGATCATCGAGACTGGAAGGACCTTATTCTTCAGAGGCAGGACTTGGCCAAGGACATAGCCCAGGTCTTGATACTTTAAGTTCCGTATTCTTTGCATTCCACCTTCATAAACCCATGGAGCCTGACTTAGTGTGGTTTATTAACATAAACTTAAGATAAGCCAAATTTTTTAGTTTGGTCAATAGTACTCGTGTTTTCAAATAATACTTTCCTAATTCTCTCATTAGGGCAGAAAAGTTGAACTGAGTGGGCCCTGGACGCCAAATACAAGAGTAAAGCCTCACAAGAAGAAAACTGTCTGGGGGCAGAACCAGTATACTCTGCCAAATATTTATAAATATTTTCTTTTTTGATGCTCTTAATAATCCTGTGAGAAAGATATTATTTCCTTCATCATATAGATAAAGAAATAAGGCTCAGGGAAAGTAATTAACTTGCTTAAGATCTCACAGCTTGTAACAGGGACAGGATATAAACCTAAATGAACTTGAGGCCTTTTCACAACCCTACAGTCTCCGGGAGTAATTTGGGTTTTATAAAAGTTTGACTTTCTCCAGAAGTGCAGGGACTCCTCGGTCAGCAGCCTGGGGAGTAATTTGTCATTGCTAGGAGGGAGAAGGGGGACTGTGATAGCAGCTGTTACACCCTACCCTACTGCATGCCCTTATTCCACCCCTCTGACGTCATGGGTGTGCTGCTCATGTCTGAAAGACCCCACCTAGAGAGACTCCACCCAGTGGCCCAACACCATGGAAATGTGCCCATCCTCTGGGCCAGGGGTCTTAGTCTCTGCTCCCAAGGTAGAGGATGAAGCCAAGTGTTGCATGAGTGTCAGGCCAAATAGCAGAGCCTAGGACCCAGAGGTAAGGTATTGGAGGCATCCGACACATTCCAGTGGTTCCATCTCAGTGACTTCAGATTACAGTTCTCTGGGATATTCTTCAAATGGCTCCTGATAGCATTTAGACTACAGTTTAAACTCTTGTCCTGGCATGCAAGGTCCTTCTTGATCTAGTTCTTGCCCTAGCATCTGTCTCTCCTTCCCTCTCATACCTTTGCTCTAACCCAACAATTTTCAACTGGTGTGTCACAAGAATTTTTCAAACATGCAATATCTGACTATTTAGTCAGGGGCACTGACCTCTTTTCCCTTAGATCATCCAATAAAAAACAGCCAACACAATGGTAGCTCTCCAGTGTAAATGAACCAACATCACACCTATTTTTTTGGGTCAGGTAGGCCACAGAATTTTAGTAATTAGTTTGTGTGTGCCATGAGATGAGAAAGGATGAAAGTCGCTGCTCTCACTGTATGAACTACTATCAACGTGTCCTGCCCTGACTCTTTTCTCAACTGATCCTACTGCCTGGCACACTTGCTGCTTCTTTGTCTGGGTAACTCCATCCCATCTTATAAAACTCAGTGTCTTGGCCATCACACCTCCTCTGGGAAGTCCTCCTGAAAGCCCGAGTCTGGGTGAAACATCCATCTTATTGACACAACTACTCTCCATTACACTTCTCTCTCTGCTTGGCTGTCATCTCCCTTAGGATGTGACTCCAAAGAAGGGACTGTGCTTTAGTCTATGTGGGTTTCCCCAGTGCCTTGGAAATATTGGTCCTATTTGAACAAAATATTTGGAAGAGCTAGTGGATATTTCTCACTATCAAAGTGAAAATCCTTTGTATAGCTGAATGCACATAAAGATGATATAAAACATTTCTTTTCCCACGTTGCCATCTCCTATGCCAGAGTCTAATACACACAATCATTTAGGACCTGGGGGCTTTCTTCCCCATTTCCCACCTGCACTTGCTCCTCCCTACCCAGAATCTCAGCTTCAACCCACAGGGGCAGCAGTAAATCTGTAGAGCTGTGAGCCCTTTCGATTCTTCAGAGTGGAGCATCAGTAAACTAAATCAGCATCTCTCTTCCTAATAATGACCACCTTTCTTAGTAAACCTTCAATGTGCTTTTGTGCTGACACAAACTTTTTGTCTTTGCTCTGTCTTGCTAATAATCTCTGCACAGGGTTTGCTCTGGTTCAGTGTCAAATGTTTATTAATCGTCCATTCTTCTTGGTGCTGGGAAAGCAGAGTGCATAATCTTCCTACCCTACAAATCTGATTAGGACCCTCCCAGCCTTCAGTGATATCCGATCACTTACTCTGCAGAGTACAAGCTCCTTCATGTGACATGCCAGCCCTCCATGCCACGGTTTAAGCCTAACCGTCGCTCACTCTCTTTTCACCTTTATGGCCTTCCCTCACTCTCTCCTCACCTTTCCCAGCCACCACTGTCTCACTCTCATGTGATTCACTGTCCCAGACATATTGAATTATCTGTAAGTTCCTACGGAAGGTGGACTTTTTCAGGCTTCTGGGCCTTGTCTACTATTTACTCTGACTTGATCTTTTTTTTTTTCTTTCTTTTCTTTTTTTATTTCCTTTGAAGTATGTTCAACTAAATTCTACCTTCCCTTGACCACCTCGCTGAAACAAAATGTTCCCCTGTGAAGACTGTCTAGCTCCCCTACACAGATTCTTTTCCTGTACAGCTTATTTGGTGGACGAGGAATATGAATTCTTTTCCAGTGGATACTAAGCCCTTTGCAGTGGGGATCTTTGACTTCTCCTTTTGTCCTCCGAGTGCTCAGTACCTGGCCTGTAGTAGACCTCGATCAGGGTTAGTAAAATGAAACGAATAGTTAAAGAAACAAGTGAGTGAACAGAAGGCCATTCTTAAACCAACGAGAGGTAAGTAAACAAGCAGACCCAATGCAAAGTGCCAAGTACTCTCATAGTTAAAATTTAAATAAGCAAAGAGAGTAGAATATATCTGATTTGCCAGGGAAAGTGGAGAAAGACCAGGGAAGATGTCCTGGGGAAGGGGACACGGAGGCTGTGTCTTAAAGAAAGATATGTCTTCATCACACGGACAGAGGGAAAGGCATTTGCAGGGAGGGAATGGTGTGTACACACATGAGAGAGAGCTCTCTCACCAAGGAAAGACGCGTCCCACACCATAGTGTTGCTGAGCACAGACAGGTCACAGGCACCCGCAAAACGTGAAGGACCTGGAATACCAGCCTAAGGACGGTGATGGTTCCAGCACGCACACTGGACACAGTTGCTTAAGAAGTTACAAGAGAAGGAGAATGGGCTGTGCCTGCTCTCACAGCTACCTCTGACTGCTTTATGCTGGACCCCCAACATCTTTTTCATGATTTATGACTCATATTTTCACCAAATTTGAAAAACCATTTCATTATGCTTATCTATTTCCTCACCAAGATTAAAAATAGCACATACACATAAAAAAAAAAAAAATTGGGCCCTGACTGGTGTGGATCAGTTGGATGGGCGTCATCCCACAAAGCTCAATGTCACCAGTTCAATTCCCGGTCAGTGCACGTGCCTGGTTTGGCCCCGGGTCTCGGGGTGTGTGCAGGAGAGGCAACTAATGGATGTTTCTCGCTCACATCAATGTTTCTCACCCTTTCTCCCTCCTTTCCCCTCTCTCTAAATATGAATAAATAAAAATCTTCTAAAAATTGGAAAATTCCTTTAAAAGTCTGCATCACCACACATAAATACAACCCCTTCTTATATATTGGCACATTTCACCTTATTTATTTTTCTAAGCGCAGCATCCTACAGTTTCTTGTAATCGTATATCATGAATCTTTTCACATGTTATTTATTTTGGAAGGGATTCGTTATGAAGACCCTCTTTCAACAGAGAGGAAGGCCCCAAGAGACAGGTGCAAAATGCCACCTTTATTACTGAAAGAACATGGCTTCAGACAAGCAGGCAAAAGCCCGAATGCTGCCCTCAGAGTAAGACGTACCCACACAGCAACCAGCGTCAGTGGGCTGGCCCAGCTGGAGGAGCCCCGTGCATCCTTAGCATGCACCCCAGCAAAGAAATGGCGGTTGTGTGTGTGTGTGTCTAGTAGGGGGAGGGTGTCTGTGGACGGGCTGGTTCCAAAAATACAGCGGGCCCAGAGAAGCCAAGCTGGACATGCTCCATTCCTGTTCCCAGACTTGACAGTAAGGAGAGAAGCTACGATTCTTCTCTGCATGTTTCCTCTTCTGAAAGAAGGCAGGGTTTTCTTTCCTGTCATCGACCCCTGGCCCTTCCAGGGCCTGGTGACACAGATGCAGAATAATAGACTAGGTAAGGCAGCTCTTGGCATAGCTGCCGTGGGAGCCTTCTCAGGCAGACCCCCATGCAGCCACTGGGCTACCTGTCCCTGCCATGTCCTCCAACACACTCTAAACTTAACTGCCTCACTGTCATTGCCCTTCGCTATTGAAATGACTTGTGGTCTCCTCTTCCACCACGCTGTGGGATGAGTTCCCTGAGAGCAGAGACTTATAACTGTGCTCACTCTCAGACTCCCCGACCATCATGTAAACCTGGTACAGCTCCTGAATCAGTGCCTGAGGAGACACAAAAGAACACACCTAATTTCCCTTGTTTCGTAAACTTGGGTCGCCTCCCTGGCTCTCTGCAAGTTCCTTTTCGTTGCTTATTTTGTTTCTCAGTGTCACCTGTCTGGTGAGGTCAGACACTCGGGACAAGTCAGTCCACCGACAGCGAGGGGGCGGGAGACTGTGTAGCCAGGTCAAACCCAGTGACTGAGTCCCTGGGGACCAGCTGGACTGAGTGTGATGTAACCACACCTCCAGGCCTGGTATTAGACCCCTCTAATTTGGTTTTGAAAACATGTGGTTTTGTCCTTGTTCAAATATTGATTTTAAGTAACTTGAGCCTGGCAGAAAAGGCCTCTGCCAAGGCCAGTGAGGCTGTTTGTTGCCTTAATGACATTTCTGTGTGTTTGTGTAACACGGGCTGGCGGTCGAGTTGTCGCTCCCAGGGAAGATTTATGGGACTTTACACTTTGGAAGATATTGAGGCAAACTGTTGATGAAGGCTCAGGGCATAAATCAGACCCGCTCGGGCCAACAAAGGACACTTTGGAAAATTTGCCAAAGGCCTCTCTCCTCCTGTGAGCAAGGGGTTTGGATTAGGTCAGCTGGTTTTGGAGCGTGCTCCCTCTCGCCCTTGGATTTCAAGGAGCAGCTGCAGGGAGGCAGAGAAGAAGTGGTTTTGGGTGGGACCCTGAGCAGGCACGGCCCTTTTTAGAACCTAATTGGTTGTATAGTCTTGCTTCTTACTAGATCTCAGTAGGTAAACACAAAATTTGAAAACCATAGAAGACTTTTGCCATGCCTTCCAGATTTAAAATTCTGGTCCTGAATTACCCTGGGCCCTAACAGGAAACAGATGGTTCACTCGAATGGGGTTATTGAGAAGAGTTTAATGAAGGGACTATTAAGAGAGGTATGAATGGAATTAAGGGAAACAAACAAGAGATGGTGAAGTCCTGGGGGCTGGTAATGGTGCCCTTGGACAGAGCCAGAGCTGTGCTGAGGCTCAGGCAGAGAGCTGGCTGATGGGAGTTGAGGTCTTTGGTAGAGGAACACTGCCACTGTCAACTTGCGGTCCTGCAGAAGGGAGCAGGGAGTAATACCCTGACCTCTCTTTCTGGTCTTTAGATCTCCTGCGGGTGCCTCCTATTGGCTGAGTCCAACTGGAAGCCAGAGGGTTGATGCGGTCTGTGAAGCGCAGGTTCCTGGAGAGACTGAGATGGAAGGTGGATTTGCAGGGGGGTGAATGGAAACCATCCCGTCTGTGTCAGGAGCTCGGCAGACCACTGCAAGAAGACAGGAGGCGGAAAGCGCTGATTCGCTTCCACTCTGTGTCTATTGTTACCAATCCTCAGCGGGCATCGCAGGTCTTCAGCTACCTTGTTTGTTTTTAATCAGATGGGGGCTTGGTGATTTCTTCAAATCTTTTCCTGTGCTCTGAAAAATGATTCCCTATCTGTCTGAATAGAAAAGTGCTTGTTAGTGGGGTTTAAAGGGGAAACGGTAAAGGGTACTGACTAAGAACATGGCCATTGAGGTCATACATAACTTTGTGTTGATATTGACTCTGCCTCTTAATAGCTAGGTGACTTTGGGCAAATTATGTCACCTCTTAGAGCCTCAGTGTCTCACCTGTGAAATGGATACAATCATATTACCTTATGGCACTGGGGCAATGACTGAATGTGTTTAATCATGTAATGCACTTAGCAGTCATCATGTGGTTAAGATTTGATGGAGAGCACACTGGGAAACACTTAATACACAGAATAAAGTCCTCATTCTCTATTAATGTTTACATTCTTGCCCCCTTTCTGTCCTCAGGTTTTCTGGTCACCATGCAGTAATTTGGAGGGAGAGCTCCTGGATTCATGCCAAAAGTCACTCAGTGAGATGACTGGTAACCCTTGAGCTGACCACATTACCTCAAACTTTAATGTCTGCCCTTGGGAAAGTCATCCTGCCTCTCTGAGACTCAGGTCCTCCAGCTCTGCCGTTCTCGGTTATCACAACAAACTGTGTCATCTTCTGGGCATGCCAAAGTGCCCTGGAGCCCCAGCTGAGTGCCACAGGTTTTTGCTTTCTCTCTTCAGGTGTGTGACTTTCGGCCAGGGCAGGCTGGCCCCAGCTGTGCTCTTGGCACATGGAGTGCTAGCTCCTAACAAAGCCAAAAATACAGAGGGTCATGAGCACTGGTCAACCCCAGACAATAGCTTCCTCCTCGTTCTACCAAATGCTACTGCTGTGGACCCTGGGGAGACAAATGGCCAGTTCACATCTCAGCAGCTGGCCCTGGCTGTAAGTCTACACAATTCACCTTGGCTCTCACTGGCACTGAGAATGAGGTCATACAGGGAGGGAGACAATGGAGAAGACCTCTGGAAGGACAGCAGTAAAACACTCTGTTGGGAGGCGGGAGAGGACCCTGGGGTCATGGGGTCCTGGCAGCTGTCTTTGAGAGGTAAATAACTTCATAAAGTCCTTGACTGGAAGATAAAATGTGTGTTTTTATGGGCACCAAAGGCCATCTCTAGATTCTTCTTTTATTGGGTTATTTTTTGAATCAATTTTCTTAAGGCGCAGAAGTATAGTGCAGTAGAATGAGCAAGAACTAGGATAGTGAGAGAAAGATCATGGATTTTCAGAGCCAGAGAGGACCTGTGTAGTGGGCTGGGTAGGCCAGTTCACGCCCACCTCTCCAGTACTCTCCTCTTCATTCCCTGCGTGCCAGCTTTACTGGACTTTTCCCAGGTCCTCCCCCCACCCAACTTTCAGACCTGAGACTGGCACACTCTGAGTTCTTCTGGAAAGCTCTTCCTTGTCACTCGTCCTTGGCTAATTCCTATTCATTCTTCACATCTCAGTTTATTTGTCATTCTTCAGGCCCTTCCCTCACGCTGCTTCTTTGTTCTTTTCTCCTTCCCGATGGCTGAAATGTAGTTGTGATATTGGAGTTTGAGCAGCCGTTTTGGGCCATGAAGTAGTTAAAACTGTAGATGAAAGGACTGCAAGACAGAAGGGAGCTGTCTCCTGAAGTTTTCACAAAGCTGCCTACCCATGCTGAATTTCCCACCTCTAGATGTAGAAAAAATTTTAATCGAGGTAACATTAATATAACATAAAATGAACCATTATCCATTGATAGCAAATCACTGGCAGGTAGCGTTTTCACTATGTGGCACGAGGATCACCTCCGTCTAGTTCCGAACTACATCAGCCACCCCAAAAGGAAACACCACGCCTGCTAACTAGTCACTCTTCATCCCTGCTCTCCCCGAGTCCCTGGCAACTGCTAGTCAGCTTTCAGTGTCTACGTATTTGCTTATTGTGGATATTTCATATAAACGGAATCGTACTACATGCGACCATTTGGGTCTGGTTTCTTTGACTGAGCATAACATGTTCGAGCTCCATACCAGACCATGTATCAGCGCTCTGTTCCTTTTCATGACCGAATAGCAGATGCATGTGGATGCTACATTTTGTGCTCCCATTCCCCTGTTGATAGACATTTGGGTTATTTCTACTTTTTAACCATTTTGAATATTGTGGCTATGAACTTTTGTGTGTAAGTATCTTTAGATTTTTTTTTTCACACAAGACAGGAATATATTTCTATTTACCCCGCTGTTATTTGGATTTTTGTCCTCTCAACTGATCATACTTTTAGCTGATACAAGAACCTAGGAGTTTCAATGAAAAAAATTATATTTCCTTCTGATCTATCCTGTCTGAAGGAGAGAGTGTTAAGAAGCAGAAAGATCTTAAGTTATCATTTTCTCTCCACCACCATTTCCTGTGTTTCTTTAGGCCTTGGCAACTATCTAAAATGGGGATAAACAGGCCCTTGAAAACCAAGGTCTAAACCAGATAATCTCACGAGCTCTCTTGGATTCTTCAAAGTATGTTTTGAAAGGTCTGGGGATTACAGGAAACAGCATGAAACCCATGGAAATGTCACTTTCTTTGGAACACTTTCCTTAATTCATCCCCTTCCTTTGTCCGCCAGCAGGATATTCTGCTTTTGTCTCCCTGCCACATAGCAGCTCCAAAACTGCATCTTCCCCAGTCCATCTTAAATTTATCGTGTACATGTCTGTTATCTTGGTACAGCATACAGTCCTGGAAAATAAGTCATTTAAAGGAAGTCCATTCTTTCGAACAGAGCAAGCACATAAAAGTCAACCACAACAATATATATTCTAGGTGTTTCTTCTGATCCAATTCATTGTCATTTAAAGGCCTTTCGATCCCTTGGGCCTTGGTATCTACGCTTTAGCATTTCTTCTAGAACTCCTTTTGGGGATATTATTCTTCCAGTTGCCAGTCTCGTCTCTACCCAAGTCCATCTATTCACTTGAGCCACAACTCTGGCTCAGAGTCCATGCCATTCAATAGTCTTAGACCCATGAATCTCCACGGTTGGTCGGTCCTTGCCTTTCTCCTCCATTCCTAGGGCAAAGGAGTTCAGGAAGATTCTAGGTCATAGGGTCTCAGAAAGTATTTATTGAAGGAATTCTTAAAAGATACAAAGACCTTAGGTAATCAAAGTTTTGCTGTTGTTATTTTTTAGCCAAGGAATAAAACCTAGAGACACAGCTTAATCCTGATTCTTGTGAGAATCTGGGTTGAAGATGGAAAGAGAAACAATTCTTTAAGTCTGAAGTCATATTTCTAGTTCCCTTATTTCTCCCTAAACATTCTCTTCCTTCCCCCCAAATTAGTAAATTATTGGTATATGTAAAGGGTATATTAAATGAATTGAACCTGACAATTTTTTAAAGTTAATAATAGCTAATTTATAAATTATACAGGTGCTTATCACTCTGAAAATTACATGGATCATCTCATTTATTCCTTGCAAAAAAATTATAGAAACTATCATTATTTTTATTTTACATATGAGAACAGTGAAGCCTCTCAGGTGGGCTAAGTAACTTGCCCAAAGTCTCATAGTTAATAACTGAGAGGACACAGTTTCACTTAGGTCATCTAATGTTAGTCTACATGCACTCTGCTATACCCAAAATGAAATTCAAATTTATGCAAATATTTCCATGCCTCCATTTATCCATTCATCAACTGTGTACTGAGTGTCTCTGTTGGGTCACTTGCTTGGGATAAAGAGATAACTAAGATGGAGTTCTATGCAGGGTAGTATGAAGAATTTCAACATTATTTTTTCTGGCACACTTATTAAAGCTAATTCATAGCTTCAATCACATGATTTTTTTGTTTGTTTGTTTAATGGTGGGATCCTTCTGAGATTTTCCATCTCTTTAATAGAGAAGGAGAAGTTAATATGTGTAGTAGCAGTGCTACTAGTTAAGTACCCTAAAGTATAGTTGAGTAGCAGAACTCAAAGATATCAGGTCCTAATCCTTGGAACCTGCAAACATTACCTGTGAAGTGAAGACTTTGTAGACATGATTCACCTAAAGGTCTCCAGATGCGGAGATTACCCAGGATGACCCAGGTGGGCCCTAAATGCAATCACAAGTGTCCTTGTAAGAGGGAGTGAGACGGAGACCCAACTATACCCAGAGAGAAGGCAATGTTACCACAGGGGTAGAAACTGGAGTGATGCCGCCATAAGGCAAGAATGCTGGCAGTCCAGAAGCTGGAAAAGGCAAAGAGTGAGTTCTCCCCTAGAATCCCGATTTCAGACTTCTGATCTCCAGAACTGCGAGAGAATAAATTTTGGTTGTTTTAAGTCACCAATTTTGTGTCAGTTTGTTAGAGCAGCTGCAGGAAACAAGTACATAAATTACCATACTGTGCTGCTCTGATGGCCGCTGGAATCTTTAGAACCCAGGACAGAAATAAAACACACAGTAAGAAACTGAGTTTCAGAAAAATAAGTCAACTTACCCAGGGTCACATGGCTAGCAGGCAGTGGAGATGAGATTAAAATGTGGCTCTGACTAACTCCTGAGTTTTAAAAATCACTTTATAGTTTATAAACACTTTGACTTAAGCATCTTAAAATTTTTTTATGGAAACTCAGAGAAAATTTTATTTTTTTCTTTTCTCTTCTTTTCCTTGCCTTTTCTTTGTTTTATTTTCTTTCTTTGTTTTAAAATAAAGTGGGAACCCGAGATTCAGCAAGGTGAGCAGACATGACTTCGGTCACTGTGGGGGAGCCAGGACCAGAACCCAGGCTGGGCCTTCAGATTCTCTGCCCCCGCACCCACACCCACGGTACGTCCACATGATGGATGCAGACGCCCCGTCGTGAGCTTCCTGCCAGCCTGACTGCAGGCACCCCCAGCTTATCAGTCTGACCTTTGGTTTTCCATAGCCACCCTGTGTAGAGGAAGCTTCCAGTAGGTGGCCAAGGCTGGTATTGTCCTTATTTAGAATTGCTTTCACTTAAACTAGGCTTGCTCTTACAAAACATGTTTATTCTGGTTTCCTCTCCCTCCTGGCTGCCTGACCAGTGTGAGCCCAGAGCTCAGCAGCTCCAGCTCTCAACCATGGGCCAGGCAGGGCCAGGCAGGGCAGGGCAGGGCACAGAGAAAAACATGAGACTGTGGAGAAGGTGTGCAGGAGGGCATGATTTCCCTTCCCAAGTCCTACACCAGATGGAATGGACGGTCTCCTTTGGGGGTGTTGCTGTGGGTCTTGGGGAGAAAGTAGTAGCCATTCAAGCTACTCCTTGGGTAAGACTGACCTTGACTTAAAATCCAAACAGTTTTAGAGTCACAATAATGATGATGATATTTTTAATAATACAGCAACTTATTTATCTTAAATACTTAGTATATAAACCAAGCATGCTATTAAATCTCTTATGTATTTTATTTTGTATAATCCTCAGGATAACTATATTTGATAGGTACTTTTAAAACCTTGCTTTATACATAAGAAAACTGAGCCTTAGAGAGGTCAAGGCCATATGGCTAGTAAGCCACAGGAGCTGAGATTTGAAGACAGGTCTGTTTGGGTCCAGAGTGTCTTCTCTTATACAACATTTTTCTTTAGGGACTCTCTGGACTAGCCCCTCTGTTAGAAGAGTGAGGTGCAGAGAGCAGAGTGACTTGCCCAAGGTCACACAATAAATTCTTAGCAGAGCTCTTTTTCCAGGATTCCAGAACAGTGTTTTTTCTAATAGTTTACTCCAATGTAAACTGTAATTTTAAAAGTGGGGGGAAGGTAGTTCAAGATTTCCCACTCGCTGTAATTTGAAAGGCTTTTTCTCCCCTCTCCTTATCTCTTCAAATCCCTTTTTGAGGTGTTACTGTCTTTGGGACCAATACATTTCTTCCATAGCCATTTATTTCTTCCCTGTCCAGTGGATCTGGAAGGGAAGGTTACTGTGGGGGGCAGTCAGAATCTGCCCATTGCATATATGGTTCCCATTCCCTTCCCCTACGGTTCTGTCTCACTTTTGTTCAAAGATGCCTCGGTTTATGATGCCCTTCCAGAGATGCCACATTTTTGACAAGTTTCAGGGTTGGCCTTACAAAAGGCAGTTATGATGCCAGTTTAATGGGGAAGACAGGGCTATTCTCATGTCTTCTGGACTCCCTCTAATTTTTCTTTTTATGTCTGCCTAGTGGCAAACAGCATGGGTGTACTCTCCCCAGAGTTTGAAGAAAAGCCATGGTCACTTTGCTGAAAGTAAGCCTTGATTTTCTCATCCATATAATAGACACGATAATCTTTGCCTTACCTAGCTCACGTGCTAGTGAAGAGCAAAGAAATAGGGAAATTTTAAAAACTCTAAAATGCTAGACAAAGTGCTCAGTTATTGGGCAGACCATAATCTGGAGATTTCCCTCTCCCTAGTGGAAAAGAAAATCCTAGGTACACATTAATTTGGCAAACAGTTACTGCCCAAGATCTCCTCTGCTTTTCCAAGTAGACCATGAAAGATGGATGTGCAGCAGTGATGGGTAGGGAGGTGTTTCTCTGGTTGAATCAAAGCTGATTTTCAAGTCTCGGATCTGCCATTTCATAGCTGATTGTTGCTAAGTAAAGCACTTACTCTTTTCAAGGCCCAGTTTCCGAATCTATAAAGTGGGACTGCAATGCCTGCCTCACAGGGTTTTTGTGAAACATACTAAGAAACAAAGTCAAAGGGAGCAGCCAAGTTCTGAACACCCAGTTTGTATCAACTAGTTGACATTAACGATCTCTGCGCTTACAATGTCTTGGAAACCTATAGTTCATTAGACTGTTTTTAGAGTTAAGAGGATTAAAGCTCGGAGTAGTTAAGCAAGTTGCCTAAAATCATAAAGTAAGTTGGAGAGGTAAGATTCTAATACATCTCTTTATTCCAAAGACTGGTAACTTCCCCCTGCCTCATTTTACTTTTCAGTGTAAATGTGGAAATATTTTAAAAGCAGTAAAATGATGCAGACAGGGATTTATTTTGATGTGCAAACACTTACTAAGGACCTGTGATGTGGAGGCCCAGGGATGGAGTCTAGTGGCGGAGACCACAGGTTCAGTATTTGCATCCTTTGGGGCTTCAGTGTTTCTGTCTGATGAATAAGAAAAGAATCTCTTAGATCATCTTTAGAGTGTCATGTTGCTCATCTCTGACTTTCTAGAGGTATATATTGAAAGGAATGAGTCAAAGTGAAAATGGGGAGGAAAGAACAGATGTTCATCGAAGCCTGTGTGATACGCCATATGCTGTGTGTTTGATAGTCTCCAAAGCTGGCTGCCTCCGTTTCTTCCATCTCTGGACACACATACTGCTCCTCACGTCAAGACATGAAGTCCACTTGGATCTTGCTCTTGTACCTGGGCTGGCTTCAGTGACTTACTGGACCAATGGAACACAACAGATCTGGAACAGCCAGGACAAGTTCACAAGAAGCTTTGCAACTTATGCCAGGGTCTTTCGTAATGCTGGCTCTCAGGGTGCTGCCTCCTGGAACCTAGCCCCAGTGCTGTGAGGACTCCATGCCACAGGGAAAGGCCATGTGTCCATGTTCCAATCAACAGGCCTACCTGAGCTCCCATCTGGCATAAACTGCCAGTGATAGGAATGCACCATCTGAACGTTCAGTCCGGTTGAACCTTCACATGACTCCAGTCCAGTTCACATCTGCCTGCAACTACACGAGAGCCTCCCAACAAGAGCGCCTGGCTGAGCTCAGCCAACTCACAGAACTGCAAGAGATCACCCTAAGTCAATGCTTGAAGCTCCTAAATTTTGGAGTAGTTTGATAGGCTGCAGCAGATAACTAAAAGACACATTATTTAATTGCCACAAAAATATTGTCATTTTAGACCCATGGTATAGAAAGGGCACCTGAAGTTCAGAGAGGTTAGAATAGTTGTCTGAGGTCCCATAGAATATGGCAAAGCTCTGTTTAGAAATTAAACCTAGTTGATTTCAAATCCTTCATTTTAACCTTTATTATTAAAGGACCTTTTCCCCCCTTTTAGTTCATTTAGTAGCACAGCATTAAGTTGAGGTAGACAACTGAACCTAGATATAATAAGATTTGCTATGTATAACAAAATTTGGGGAGAATTATAAAATATATCTCTCACTGTTGTTTATTAGGTACTAATTACATACCAGATTTTAATGATATTTGGTTATGGCATGTTAAGCTAGGATTATGCTTCCCCCATTTCAAAGCTATTTTGGCCAAATTGCTTCGTCTGTCTCCAGTTTGCTTAGCACTATCACCAACTTTGCAGATATTTCTGCCACCTGCCACCTCTATTGCACCTGTACCCTGAGCCCCGAGTACCTGCCCTTTATTCGAAGTTCATTCAATAAATGATAGCTAAATGCTGATTCTGGGAAGGCATGTGCTTGGTGCTGGGAGTGTGGCATCTGGGATTCAGAATATAGACAAATAGACAGACCCACAGGCAGACAAACAAGCACGCAGCCATAGCCCAAAGTCAGGATAGGGATGGAGAGACCCTTGGTACATATGTGAATACTCTTACTTCCCTCCACTCGTGTTCAGCCTGCACTGAGCTACTTTTAAGTCCTTGCGCATGCCGCCCTGTTTCTCAGCCCTGCTTTTACTCATGCTGCTTTGGGGGCACCTCTTCACCTCGCAAGCCCCTGTGTCTTTCATTCCCTCTATCAGCAAACTCAGCAAACAGCCCTGCCATTGTCTGCCCCCTTGTGTCTCTCTCCCTTTAATTGAGCTCCTTTAAGGCAGGAACTGTCTTTTTCTACTTTGTTTTCCCTGCTTATTTTAAAAGAATAGATCAAATTAATAATATGTCATGACCACCAAAAAAAAAAAACAAAAAAAAAAACAGTAAAACTAGGTTAATGAATACCAACGTTTGGGATCAGGTGTTACCCTCCACACTTAATTTACTTCTGCACTCTGTTTTGGTTGTTCAGTTTGCAAAGGTTCAATCATCCAGCTGAGCAGTTTCAAGACATACTTCTGAAAGAGTGAACATTGCAATCAAAGAGTGAACAAAGGGGGCGGGCAAGCATTCATTCAGAGCATTGCACAAGATGATCTGGCAGCACCTGAAGTCATTGGATAACAATCACGCAATCAAAGAAACAAACAAGGGAAGTCTAGGTTGTGTTTCATGCCAAAGAGGATGGAAAGAGGGTGATGTTTCCGAGAGTAACAGGGGCACTTAGAGAAAAGAGGAGGACTCCAGGTAGTTGCTGGGGAAGGCTTCTTTGAAGAGGTTATGTTTGAGGAGGTAACTGAGAGTTAGAATCACCTAGGTATGCATAAGGCTGAAGGAAGATCGTTCTGGACAGGTAAGAGTAAGTGCAAAGCTCAGAGCAAGAAGAAGTCTGGGATTCGCTCTGCACCTTCCTTTCAGGAAACCACACCAGAGAACTCCAGAGAAACCTAGACAAGCTCAGTGGACCCCTGTAGATGCCTGACCTCTCTGCTCACACCTGGTGTCACTTGAACAAACTTGGGAGTTACTCCGTCAATTTTACAGTTGAGGAGGAGAATGGGAACGTGACGGTCACACGCAGCTGGTTATCGACAGGCCATAATGAGGCCCCAGCAATACTCTGGCTTCGAGACCAAGAGTCCTAACCACAACATCACACCACTCCACGGCCAGAAGGTAGAGTCGTTCCTAAAACCAAACCTTCCACCAGAAACCAGGGACTTGGTGCCAAGGCAGGATTTATGACCTAGTAACTGAGGACAGAAATAATTGGTCACATTAGAGCCTGGCAAACCCAGGCTGGGCTCCACTCGGGAGGGGCGGCACAGATTGAAATAGCTGAAGCAAGTTTACTTTTCTCAGCCCAGGTGCTCTGCTGTGGCCAACCCAGCTTTAACGAGCTCTGCATATTCAGGACACAAATAATTGATGGTCCAATTTAAAGTGTGCAGAGGCCGCATTTCTTTCCAGGCTCCAAAGGAAAAACACCAGCTGAGAAAGAATGAAGAGCTGCCTGTTCTGAGTTGTTTTCCTTCTGCGGTCATTCGATCCCCAGGAAGACCATGTCTACCCTATCTAGTGCCTGCAGAAAGGAGGCAATTACCTGGAGAAGTCAAGCAAACAGAAAAGGACAAAAGGAAAATCTCGCACCAGGGTAGAGGCCGCGTGTTCCAGGCTGGAAGGGAAAGAGCCTTCGGCCTCACACGGAAGCTGAGCTGAGGCCTTGGACTTCGGGGCCAGACAGATCTGGATTTGAAATTAATTCAACTATTACATGTGTGACCTGGGCAAGATTTTACTTCTCTGTGCCTTGGTTTACTCATTGGCTAAATGGGAATGAGAACACATATTTGGGGGACAAACAGACTTAGATTTCAACCCCAGCTTTGCCAATGACTGTGTGAAAGAGGGCAAGTTACCAAACCTCCAATGTTAGTTTCTTCATCTCTTCTTTCAAGAGAAAGTGACCACACAGTTACCTCAGAGGAGGGTTGGGAGGACGGATTGAGGTAAGGTATACAAGGCATGCGCATAGTGCTAAGGAAAATCATTCTCAACTTGTCACCCCTCACCATTTAAACTCTAGGGCAGTGGTTCTCAAAGTATGGCCCCTGGACCTGCAGCATTAGCTTTTCCTGGGGACTTAAAGATTCTCAAGCTTTATGTCAGACCCACTGAGCTAGGAACTCAGTGTTGCAACAAGACCTCCAGAAGATTCTGGTGCACAGTGATGTTTGAGAAACTCTGCTCTACGTGGTCATTTGAGAGGCTCCTGAGATATTTCATCTCACCTGTGATTGTTCCAGGTTCCTAAGTGTCTCAGTGCCATAATCCTTCAAAATGAGCTCCAGGCTCATTTCTTTCTGTCCTTAAACAAGGAAGTGATACTTTATCCCTTAGGATTTCCGAGGGTCCCTCCCATACTAGGTAACACACTTACTATCTTCCAGGCATTTGATAATAGTTTCACTTGGATTGCTGAGATTTTTCTCTATAATAAGCCTCTATGATAGATATTACTATTTTTTTTTTGCATATAAAGAAACCTAAGCTTAGTAAGGTGAAAAAATGCCCCCCAAATTTATAATTAGTAAGTGGTGAAGCCAGGATTCAAACCTCTGTAGTCTATTTCTAGAATATGCACTTTCTGCCTATTACACTACCCCTTCAGACCAGTATGAAGCACCAAGGATGTCTAGTTTGGTGATGAGAAGGACGGGGGAGTAAGTGAAGTGTCTTCATGCATCCGTAGGGCAACTACAGAATGTGGAACCAGTGGGTGGAAACTACAGTGTAGCTTGACAGAAAATAAATTTCAGCAATAGTCAGAATTGTTTTACCTTGCTTATGAGGTAGTGAGCTCCCTGTCACTGAGGATGTGTGAGCACAAGCTGGGTGAACACCTGTCAAAGTGTCATAGAGGGAGGATTGTTTTCTTCCCTCCCCGCAATGCTCTGATTCTGAGCGAAAGTTACTAGGTAATTGTCTCCCAGGTGGTTTAGTCTTTGTTGTTCGTGAAAAGACTGGACAGATTTCATTTACACAGAAAGGAGACTTGAGGTGAGTTTCTTGGGGAAGAGAGAATTTACCTTCCTGTGACTCCAAAGAGCTATATTAGGACCTTCTTTGATCCTCTTAGCTGGAAGGGATCCTGTCTTCCCTCTACAGTCGCATATCATGTTATACTGACACATCTCTTGTGAGACTGGTCCCTCTCCCCAGGACACTATAGCTGTATTTCTTCTGTTGGGGAAGCAGCAAGACATGTGTGCATGGAGGCTGATAGATTTGTGAGATGATGACTAATAATCTTAATCTCTCTGGGTCTCAGTTTCCTCATTCATGTAAAGCAATCAATAAGGATTCTTTACTGAGATGTGAAGGGTTTAAGAAGCCTGAAATATGGTACATCAGCTCCCATACTTCTCTCCAATATCCCTACCAATTGCAAAATGTCTTTGGTGAGAATTTCTTCATTGAGATTCATTGAGATATCATTTCTATTGCTTCATGCTAACCTTCAACCCCTGCCTTCCCACCGAAAGATAGATATTCAATATGTTTTGGGAGGAGAAAGGGAAAGAGGAAGGAAGGAAGGAAGGAAAGAAGGAAGGGGAGGGAAAGAAAGAAAGAGAGAGGGAGAGAGAGAAAGAAAGGAAGAAAGAGAAAGAAAGAAAGAAAGAAAGAAAGAAAGAAAGAAAGAAAGAAAGAAAGAAAGAGAAAGAAAGAAAAGAAAGAAGAAAGAAAACAATTTAACGAATGTATGCTGTCCTTCATTTGCGGTTTACCTGACTGGGAGGGCATTTTTCTCAGGCATATCATGCTTCCTCTGTGTGTGTGCGCATGCACGCATGTGTACTCAACAGAATAAGCCACAACAGGCCATAATATGAAGAGGCCTACAGAGAAGAGAGGGAACAGAAAAGAAAGACTTGAACTAATATCTCTATAGGCAACTAATTGCACTATTGCGTTTATTTGGGGCAGTTGTTCACTGTGGGAAGAACCTGGCCTTTTGGGAAACAAGCCCCTTGTATACTGATCACCATCTTGAACCCCTTTGATAGGAGTAGAATTTTTCAGGTGCAGATTCGAGAAGACTTAAAAGCACGTCTGTTTTTAAACACACCGCATATTGAACTTTCTCCACTGTGGGAGGCAGGCCAAATAGTGGTTTTTGAAGCTTTTAAAGGCTCGCTGGCCCTTCTAAAAAATGGACGTTATGGACATATGGTTTTAGAAGCTTTTTTAAACAGCCTTGTGGGCTTATTTTTAGAGCAAACCTTCACCTTGTAAAACTTCTTAAAGGAACCGTGGAGGGCCCAATCACTTGAGCCCCGCCAGAGCCCCAGGCAGCTGCTCCCAGCGGTTTCCAGCGCAGCCTTTCCATGTGCTTGACGTGAGCATCAGGCTGCCAGCTGAGCCTGAGAAGGGCTGCCCCTGAGAGGGTGGGTGTGTGCTAGGAGCCAAGACCTGACACCTGGGCCACAGGTGAGTCACCTAAGGAGGCAGAGTTTGTTTGCCACTGAGTACAGACCCTAGAATCACACACAGACTCAGAATCCCAACACCTCTCCGGAAGGAAAAGAACCTGAAAAGTCATCCAGTCAACCCTGATCTGAAACACACTTACAAAGAGGTGGTTCTGCCTCCGCCTGCACACCTACAGCTCTGAGAAGATCATTGTCTGGGCATTCATTCATTCAACACATTCATAATTAACTACACATTATGTGCTCAGCACTGTGCAAAGTGCTGGGGACACACCAGTGAATTAAAAAAAAAAAAACAGATGCAGGCTCAAAATGGACTGAATACTAGTGGGAGAGACAGACATGGATCAAATAATCACATTCTTATATGATTGCAAATGAAAAAGCATCATTTAAAGAAAATTCAAAGTTTCATAAAAGCTTCAGATTGGACCTGATCTGGTCTGAGGGATCAGAGAATGTTTGATGAAGAGGTGACTTTTGAGCCAGGATCTGAAGAAGGATGAGCAAACCTAAAGGTTAGGAAGGCAAGAGCAGGTTGGGGGAGAGCAGAGAGGGCTGAGTGAACATCACCGCAGAGACCTGTAGGCAGAGGAGTGTGGCATTTTAGAGGAAGTGAAAGCAGTCCAGGTATGAAGTGTGAAGAAGAAAGTCCAGTTTGAGGCTGAGCATGCCGCGTGTGGGGCCTGCGTGGCCTTGGGGTCATGTTGAAGATATTGATCTTTAATCTGAGAGGTATTAGAAACCTCTGACTCATTTTTAGCAGAGGCTAGGCAATCTCACATCACAGCTGCAAATTCTTTCTCATGTTGCTAAGAGTGGTGGTCTTAAAGTTATGTCCATAATTCTTTCCCTTTCAAAAGGCAAAGCCTAATTTCCCTCCCTTGAAGTTAGGCCAGTTTTAATTTATTAATTTTCTAATTTAAAAATGTGGTGAAAGTGATTCCATGTGACTTCTGAAGCTAGGTCACTTCTTGGTCCTTTCTGAGGCTAAAATATCTTCCTCAGCATCTCCCTCTTGGGTTGCTTGCTTTGGGGGAAGTCAGCCACCATGCTGTGCGGCCACTCAAGCAGCAAATGGAGAAGACTACGGGGAGAGGAACTGAATGAAGCATCCCTTCCTACAACCGGCATCAAATTGCCAGCCATGGCAACTGGAAGTGGATCCTCCAGCCCCAGTCACACTTGGAGATAACTATAGCCCCAACTGATACCTTGACTGTAACCTCCTGAGAAAACCCAAGCCAGGACCATCCAGCTAAGCTGTTCTTGCATTCCTGACCCACAGCAGATGTGAGATAATACATGCTTACTGCTTTTTCAAATTATTGACTTTGTTAAGCAGTAATAGACGTCTAATTCAGTAAAGCATCTTAACGGATGGGGAGGCAAGCAGAGAATGTGAGGTCAGGGAGACTTGTATTTGAAATCCAGCTCTCCAGTTTCCCAACTGTTGAACTGAAGGCTTGTTACTTTAGTTCCTGCAGCTCTCATTTTCTGTCTGTAGCACGACATGATGCCCACAGAACCCCCAAGATATAGTACTGTGGAGTCATTCTCCGTTTCCTTGCTTTCTCCTACTCCATATCCAATTGAAACACACAATTCTCAAAGCTGAGAAGGTTTTTGAAAAAGGGGGAAGGGAAAGGTTGTATTGTCAACAGGCACTGTACAATGTGGTCTCTTGAGTCCCCTAGAGAGAGAGGTTTTTTTGAGGCTGTCTTAAAGTCATGTTTTATTAAAGTACTACAGATTTTGTAGTCTATTCCCCACTTAGGTTAATGAATTATATGAGGCCATCTTCTGGCATGTAAACAGAATTGCTTTTTATTTATTTGAAATTTACCCCTTTATAGTTGCATGTCTTATTTTCTTCATTTGTGATGTATAAGGAAATAGATTTATGGTGAGTATTCTTGTGAAAGAGATCATTGACTTAGTTCTTACTGTGGGTCATATGCACCATGAAGACATTTTTGTTGTTGTTGTTGTTAAAAAACAGCCCTGGGGAATCTATGATTTGTGCCACTTCACAGATGAGAAAACAGTTATAAAAGTGAGGAGTATTATTTTACCACCTAGTATTATGTGACCTTGGCTAGTTACTAAACTTCTTTTGTATCTTAGTTTCCTTGCCTGCAAAATGGGGGTAAGAACAGAACCTATACAAAATAAAGTTGATGTGAAGATTAGAGTTATACTATGTATCTAATACTTAGAACAGTGGCTGGTATATGTCTGATTAGTTTCTATCATTATTTTTCTTATTTTTAAACTATGTTTCAAAAAGTCAGAGCAAAACTGCTAAGTCATTTTGCTCCATCCATGATATTTCTCTCCTATAGTAATAGTCCTTGTCATTTTTATAGCATTTTTTACATGCTTCTGATTCTTTCAGTGACTCAGCATCACTATCTTGATCTTCCATCTGAACAAACTAGGCTCAGAATGGTGAATGTGAGTTGCTCAAAGTACCTTTGGTTGCAAGCAACACACACCAACTGAAGCTAGCTTAAGCTAAAGATAGAAACTCATTGTAAGATTCAGAGGTAATTGAGGGAACCCGAACTTGCTGAGGAACGGCAAGAATGAGAAGAGGAAAGCTGCAGTGAACGGCAAGAATGAGAAGAGGAAAGCGGCAGCGAACGTGGGAAACGCTGCTTCTCCTCTCCTCCTTTCTCTCCCTGGTTGGTGGGCTGCCTGTGTCTTTTTTTCTCTGAAGACTGACTTTCTCAGTTGCTCAATGCAAACGGTTAGAGGAATGGCAGCCTCCCAAGGCTCCCACGTTCACAGGTTATCACACCAACCGCAGGAGAGATTGGCCTTCTGCCTCTTTCTGTTTGGATGTCACATTACCACAGACAGGTGGGACCCTCGCTGGACCAGCTTGGGTCAGAGGCCTCCCCTGGTCTGCTTAACCATGGCCAAGGAGTGGGGTCACAGAGCACAAGTGCTGCTGCCGGGTACTGGCTCCTGCGGATTCCTGTACAAAGGTCGTGAGTAAGTGAAAAACACTCCAGAGGAAGCCCAGAACACAAAGTAAATTTCCTGGCATTTTACATATTGGATTGATCTTCCAGATCTTCTTTTCCCATGAGGCTAACACTTTTCCCACAAGGCTTCTGCTACTTCCCTTCAAGAGAGCAGAGACTCCTAAGATTCAGGTTGGAGAAAATCCGGGCACCCATCTGCCTGTGGTCTCTGCAGATGGGGTCAGCCTCAGCAAGCAGTGTTGTGAGTTACATTATCAGGGATAATTCTTCACTCCTTTTCCTGATAAGAGAATTTTACATTCCTAACCTCAGTGCTGTGACTTACAGTGTCCTGGAGAAGCAGTGTACTCCCCCAGATTACTAACATCAGACTTGGACAAATGACTTGTTTTAGCTGATGGATTCTAAGTGGGAGTAATTTAGACCAAGACTAAGCAGAAACATGGAATGAAGACATAGAGAGCAAAGCCTCAACAGTAACGCAAGAGGAAAATGAACCTTTGAGAAATAACTCATCCATGACCTTCTTTTGAAAGTAGGCCTTTAAGGGGTGAGAAGGGGGAGGAGAGAGGGGCAATCAATGGGTGATTCCCAGATTTCTTTCACTGTAACCAGGTAGATGGCAGTATATTTTGCTACGAGTAGAACCTGGGAGGAGATGATTTGTGGGGAAAGAGGATTAGTTCAGTTTTGAACATGCTGAGTTGCATTAGAGAAAAGTCCTGTGGACAGCAGGATAAACCAATGTGAATAGGAAGGAGGTCCAGATAGTAGTTACAGGCGTGTTCATCTGCCCATGGAGGTGCTGAGGGTCAGTGAAGTCCCAGAGAGAACAGAAGCATAAGAGAGGGAAGGAAATAAATGCTAAGGCCCACCAACAGCGTAAGAAATGGTGGAGGAGGAGGAGCAGGGTGGGGGGAGTGGGAGAGCCTGGGCATGAGAGGCAGGGGACGTGGGAGACACGTGGGCCACAGGGGAAAGTGAATGATCTAAACCACTGATGCCAGAATTCCTTGTGGGGAAGAAATCATTTTTTTGTTGTTGTTGTTCTTGTCTTTCTTTCAAAGTTATGAATTTATATTAGTTTCAAAACAGCCCTGTGAGGTATAGTTAGAGGAGAGCATATGTATGTCTGCCCAATTAACCAGCGAGGAAATTAAGACATAGAGGGATACATGTCTTGCTCAGACTATTTTATTTTTAAGTGTGGCTAAAAAAAACATATAACATAATATTTACTATCCTAACCATTTCTAAGCATGCAGTTCATAGTGTTAAGTATATTCACATGGTTGTGCAACCTATCTACAGAAATTTCTCATCTTGGAAAACTGAAACTTGGTAGTTATCAAACAATTCCTTCAATTTTCCCCATCCCTCCAGCCTCTGGCAACTACCATGCTACTCTCTGTCTCCATGAATTTGACTATCTAATACTTCATGTACGTGGAATCAAACGGTATTTGTCTTATTGTGACTAGCTTATTTTATTAGCATAATGTCCTCAAGGTTCGTCCATGTTGTAACATGTATCAGAATTTCTTTCCTTTTCAAGGCTGAGTAATATTCCACTGTGTGCATACACTATGTGTTATTTTCCCATCCTTCTATCAATGGCCAGATGCGTCATTTCCACCTCTTGGCATTGTGAGTAGTGCCGCTATGAACATAGGTGTGAGGAACTGTGTTTTTGAGACAATGTAGGGCAGAAGGTGAATCCTTAGGACACAGTGTGAATACAACAGAAGGGATATCATTACTGTTCTGTATGAGAAAATAGGGTAGTTTTGCTCCTGAGAGGTACAAGAGAGAAGAGAGGAGAGGGGCCAAGGAGGAAGGGTGGGAAGAGTTGATCCAAAGGAGACGAGGGGCAGTAGGGAACGCCGGGGCCAGTGAAGATTTCCCACTGTTGCGTGGTCAGAGAACAGCCATGTCCAGTGCTCAGTGTTCAGCGGTCCCAGTGGTTGTTTTGCTCCATCCCCACTACTCGGCACGTGTCGGGAAAATCTCCTGCACACGCACACACCTACTCTATGTGAGCTGCTTTTTGGTAGAAACTGAGGAAAGGATTACATTTCCCATCTGGTTTGCTATGGAACAAATAGAGAAAGTGAGCGGAGGGGTGCGAAGAAGCCAGGCAGGGGAAGCAGTTGTGTCAGTCACCAGTGATGACCCTGAGCAAGTGAGCTGCCTAGAAATTCACAGCCAATTTGGGGAGGGATCTGGACTTCCACAGAATGTGCACTAGGGATTTGGACTTCCACGGAACACAGCTAGGAGCTTTGAAGCCACCTTACCTAGAGTGGTGCCTCTTCAAGTTTAGCGTGCCTAAGAATCACCCGAGGGTCTTGATGGAAGGCAGATTTTGATACTGTCAGTCTGGAGTGGGGCCTGGGATTCTGCATTTCAGACAAGCGCAAGTTCATGGGTGATGGTGATGCTGCTGGTCTGTGGACCACACTTTGAAGCACAGGACTCAGATCTCAAAGGGATGGAAAATTCCCAATGGCATGGCAGCACCTCTCTGTTTCTGTCTCTGTGTCTGTCTGTCTCTCTCTCACCTACACACATCTCTCCCGGTGTTCCTGAGAAAACAGGGCTGTCCTGTTTTCTCAGGTGAGGCCATGGCAGGGAAAGCTATCAAGGAGCCACTGCTCCCTTGTGGGCCCCTTCACCTCAGGTCCCCACTCAGGCACTGAGGAGGTCACAGCGGGGTAAGCTCAGTGGTCCATTCTGCATGCTCTGGCCCAGGTAATAGAACAACAGACTGCAGGAGGGAAACCAAGGACTCTTTCTCCAGGGTTGGCCTCGGAACTCCCCCTCTCAGAAGGACGGACAGAGGTGGAGAAAAATGTTTCAATGGTATTTTTCTGGAGAAAGGTTGCTCTGAAGAGCCAAGCATTAATTGAATGCTTGATTGTGAGAGAGCTGTGTGGTAAACTCCCTTGTTTTCCACAGATGTTGAAGGAGCCTGAGCCAGAGTTTAGGAAAAATGTTTTCCTGCATATCCACCCCTGCCCCAGGGGCTGTGATGGAGTTGGCAAATGCCATTCAGGTCAAGTCCGGCTCTGGCAACCTCACAGGAACAAGAGAATTCATAAAATCTGAAAGGGAAATGGTGGCTGAAAGCACTGAACATGAAAAGAAGGGAGGAAGAGGAGCGGAACCCCACTGAATGGAGCAGCGACCCTGCGTGGAACCCTGTGCTAGGAGATTCCAGTGCCCGGTAGTCTTAGGAGATGAATGAAACTCCCTGCTGTGCTGTGAGCAGCTTCCTCTTT
This sequence comes from Glossophaga mutica, assembly GCA_039655065.1. Lineage (NCBI taxonomy): Eukaryota > Metazoa > Chordata > Mammalia > Chiroptera > Phyllostomidae > Glossophaga > Glossophaga mutica. The sequence continues at coordinate 41,796,266 of CM077307.1, read as the reverse complement.
CTGCTGGGGGCGGGGTGGGTGCAGGACTCCCTGCCCCTGAGGCAACCCGACTCACCCAGCAGCACTCACTTTGGAAAGACTGTATTTATTCACTTGGGCCTGGGATCCTTGGCCCAAGCTAAAGACTTTTGTGCTGGTACTGCCCTCTAAAGCCACAGTGGACAAGATACCACCACGTCTTTGCTAAGTTAACAACAGTTAACAAAGTTTATCCTATTTGTAGCCATCTGCCCATGCTAAAACAAGTCAGAGGGGCGTTTATTCTCCCAGGGTTTCAGATGCACGAGGGGAAGCCCTGAGATGCTGCTCCTGCTTGCGGTAGGTGTTGAGAGCGCAGGCTCGAGTCTGCTCACCTGGGTTCACCACCCAGGCCCATTGGCTGTGTGACTGCGGACAAACTCCTTGATCCCTGTAAGCCTAGGTTACCTCTCCTGTAAAATGGTATCATATTACCTACTGCAAAGAGTTGTGGTAAGGGCTAGATAGAAGTAAAGTGCTTAGCCTTTGGCTTATGGGAACGTCCCTTCTGCTACTGAGGAGGAAGAGAAGAAAAAGAGGGAGGTTAAGTGACTTGGCCAAAGCTACAAAATGGTGGCACCGAATCTTGATCTCAGATATTCATTTTCATGCTAAATCCGATAATCTTTCCATTACATTTAATATCTCCCATTCCTAGGCTCATCTGAAACTGAAACTTGCCAGCGACCCTCACTTCCGCAGGGCCTGCATCTGCACTGAGCTGCACACAGTAGGTGGGTACCATGTGAGGTGGTTATGGAGTACCCTCCCTCCCCTTAGTTCCCTGAAGCCTGAAATCAGTGGCTGTGTTCTCATTTCCTACCTTGGAGTCAGGCACTGTTCCCCCACCCACACCCTGCCCTTTAGCATCTTTTCAAATGCAAACACCTAGTGCAGTAGAGGTGGTGGGGGGGGGGGGGATGGAAGAGAATCCACCTGGGCTGGGAGCCTGTCATGGCCCCATTCCTCCACAGATGTCAGCTCCCTACTCCTTCCCAACAGCTGTGCAAATCAGTTATTCCAGCTTGTGAACAGAGAGAAGCCTAGAGAGGTTAAACAACTTGCCCAAGGCCACACAAACCTTCAGTTACAAGATAAATAAGCACTGAATGGAACCAAGATTTGAACAATATGTTAAACAAAAAAAACTTAACTTCGAGTTCTGGAGTTGTTGAGGGTTTTTATACATTAGGTTTCAGGGTGTGGGGTATAAGTGGTCCTGAAAGAATTCACATCAGCTAAAGACAAAGCAGGTGGGAGAAGCTGAAGTGAGGCAGTTGTGGGATAGATGCAGAGTCCAAGGAGGAAGTGTTTGCTCCCTTGGATAGGTTGTGAGAAGGTCTGGAAAGTTCGTGTATAAATATGAAGTGGAGGCTCCTGGGGTGCATTGGTGTCTTGCTGGTCTCCCTTTTGGATAATTGCAGAAATAGCCACCTGGAAGTTAATGAAAAATTCCAACACACATATACGAATGTGAGCAGTCTTTTGCTTGCTGGTCCACAGCCATTAACAGGCTAAATGTCCTGTCTGTCTCTCACAGGGATCTCTGATTCCTGTGTCTGTTCTCAAAACCTCTAGGGCATAGTACCCAACCTGACGCTACTTCTATTTTCCAAGAGGAAAGGCAAATGAACAGTTCAGAAGGCTGCCCTTGTGCAGGACAGCGTATAGCTTGTTTTGCCCTCTTTTGCTTGCACTCTCTGTTCCATATCAGTCCAGACAGAAAACTTAACCCTTTCCTCAGTTTCCTCCTGAATCCTATGTCATGTGATCCTCCCAACAGCACCACAAGATGGGCACTATTGCCCTTAGTTGTGCAGCTGATGAACACAGAGAGGTTAAGTAATTTGCAGAGAGGATATCTATCTGTTAGGCGGAGGCCAAGCTAGCACTTTTCCAAGCTTGCAGGCAACGTCTAACACCCTAGGGGGCCTCGCTCAGATTCTTTCAGGATGTCACAACAGCAGGCATTTGGGGTTGGGCAGGCCATAAATCTAGCCTCTCCAGAAACAAGCTTCCTTCACCAGGGTGGGGAGGACATTGGGGAGGAATGGGAGGTGATGATGGGGGCCGTCCAACGAAGCAGGCGGAGCAGGTTCTCACAGTTTGGGATGGGAATGAGCAAATGGTCCAGGCAGGCTATTAGTTCAGGCCTTCCAGCTGTTTTCCAGAGGGTAAATCTGGGATACCGTGGATCTCTGGAATCCAGCCACGTGAGTATCCCAGCAAACTAGTGAATCCACAGCATATGGTTGGAAGTGGACGACAGTGTTCTATGAGGGTCAGATGCTGAGAGGTTACAGGTAGGATATGGTCCCAGCAAGATAACTGGAAAGGTGGCATACATGAGGCCTGTCTAGCAGGTATCTAGCCATGCAATATGAAAAATGGAGACATTGGTTGAAGAAGATACAAGATACAAGAAACATAGGATAATGATGCCTCTGTCTCCTTAAAGTAGGCACCTGGGGACCCCACACAGTTCTCCCAGTTGCCATCGGCTGCCCCATTGTACTTTCCTGAATCTCACCTGCGGTCTGGAATCTCTTCCCTTTCGAAGGTGATTTTAGTTTTGGGAAAAGTCAGAAGTCACAGGGCACCAAATATGGGCTATAGTCGGGGGTGAGTCACCAGGTGATTTGATGTTTTGCCAAAAAACTCTGCACGAGATGTTATGCATGAGCGGGCATGTTCTGGTGATGAAGCTGTCGATCACCAGTTGCCCATAGCTGTGGCCTTCTGAATCATCCAAATAGTTTCCACGGAAGAATGTTCAAGCTTAACACAAAGTTTGATGCAGATTTGTTGCTCTACTCAATCAGTCATTTTGAATACAACAGCCACAGAGTACACACACTTACTCAACAGCATCTACTACCCCCACTGACTAGTACAGTGAAGTTATCATTGTTCATGCATGCACATTCCAGTCCATTCTCCCTGGCTGCCAGGTTACATCAATGTCACACAAATGATTCTCATTATATTAACAGTGGCTGAACTTTTCCAGAGACCTCATGTATCATGGTGGTTAGGAGAGAAGATTTCTGAAACCACACTGCCTGAATTCTCAGTCTAGCTCTTCCATTTGTTAGTTGTGTGACTTTGGCTCTGTGTCTCACACTTCTCACCCAGAATACTAATAAAATCTAATTCGTACATTTGTTGTGAAGATTAGATAAATGAGAAAGAGAAAAGCAGTCCCTGACATCTGTGAATTGGCCTAGACTGTGAAGCTCTCCCACTGAACATAAAGGATCTCACAAATGAGAAAAAAGAAGACTATTTTTAGTCTTGGCTGGTGTGGCTCAGTGGGTTGCATGCTGGTCTGCAAACCAAAGGGCTGCGGGTTCAATTTTCTATCAGGGCACTTGCCTAGGTTGCAGGCCAGGTCCCTAGTAGGGGGTGCATGAGAGCAACCACACGCTGATGTTTTTCTCCTTCTCGTTCTCCTTCCCTTCCCTTCTCTCTAAAAATAAATAAACAAACTCTTTTAAAAAAAGACTTTTGTAATTTCTTCTAAACACATACAAAAAAGGGCACTATGCAAACCACAAAAATACCAAACATGCCCTTCTCCCAGCTAATACCATTGCTGCTTGTTTACTAATTACTTCTTCAGCTTCTTTCTACTCTTTCTTGATAAGATTCATTAAATTATACAATCATATAATTAGACTTGCTTTATGATAGTGCAGAAAAAACCTTTGCTTCCTTGAACTCTTGCCAAAATCACCTGCCTCAAACTCACATCCTGTGAATACATTCTAACACCCTCTAGTGAGATACCCATGGTCTCCAATGATGTGCATTCTCCCTCTTTGCCACGAGTCAATCAACCTAGTGTTGTTTGACTACAGAGGTGTTGCTGGTGGTCTTTGGCTGGAAGGCTTGGGCACAAGCTGACAAATGGAAAGCATGTAGAACAGTTCCCGACACAGAATAAGCACCACGTCAGTGATGCCATCATAATCACCGGGTAGACTCAGGGACAGGGAGACCTGAGAGGAAAAGCTACAGGATAGAGGCCAAGTACAATAGTGGATTTGCAGGCCAGGACACTTCAACTTAAATCCTGACCTACTGTTCAAAATATAGCTAACATTTTATTGTGCACTTCAAAAGTGCCAGACACAGAGCTGAGTGTTTGACGTGGAGAACCTCACTAATGTAGTGTGGTACCACGGGCAAGTGGCTTAGCCTCTCAGAGCCTCAATTTCTTCATCTGTAAAGAATGGGAAAAATAAACATACTTACTGTACAGGTTTGTCATTGAGGTGACAACATGAATATGCTATAGGCCATCAGTTTTATTAAAATGTGACTTAAATGGGAAAAGTCTATTGACAGGTAAATAGATAAGTTGTAAGGTATATATAAATATATATAAATAGTATATGAATATGCAGATACGCAATGGAATATTATTCCGCCATAAAAATGAGGGAAAAAACATCAAGTTCATAGAAAGAACATACGATTTGTGGTTCTTAGAGCTGAGGGCAGAGGGAGGAAAAATTGTAGGGAGGTGTTTGAAAGGTACAAATTTCCAGTTATAAAATAAACAAATACTCGGGATATACAACATGATGACTATGGTTAACACTGCTGTGTGATGTATTTGGAAGTCATTAAGAGAGCAACCCCTAAGAGTTCTCATCACAGGGAAAAACTCCTTTTCCTTTTTTTTTTATTGTATCTATGTGAGATGATGGATGTTTTTAACCTATTGCAGTAATCATTTCACAATGTGTGTAAGTTAAACCATCATGCTGTACACCTTAAACTTATACAGTGATGTCAATTATTTCTTAATAAAATTGGAAAACTGGACAAAATCTAGGTTAGAGGCAAAAGGCTGTCCAGTTATTCTACCTTGAACCCACGGCTGTCCAAGGACAGAGGTAGACTAGGCAGTAAGCTCCTCAACATCGGTCCTGGTGATGATTTTTTGGATCTGACTCTGAAAGAAAAGGCAACAAAACCAAAAATAAACAAGTGGGACTACATCAAAGCTTCTACACAGCAAAGGCAATCATCAACAAAATGAAAATATTGAACAAGAGAAAATACTGCAAATTATATTTCTAATAAGGGGGGAATATCTGAAATATATAAAGAACTCATACAGCTCAATAGCAAACACACACACACACACACACACACGAACAATCCAATTAAAAAACAGGCAGAGAACATGGAAAGATGCTCAACATCACTCATCACCAGGGAAGGCAAACCAAAGCCACAGTGAGACACCAGCTCATACCTGTTAGAATAGCTGTATCAAAAAGACGACAAACAACAAGTGTTGGCAAGGATTCGGAGAAAAAAGAACCCTTGTGCACTGCTGGCAGAATGTAAACTGGTGCAGCCACTGTGGAAAACAGTATTAAGTTTCCTAAAAAAGTTAAAAATAGAACCACCCGAAGATCCAACAATTCCACTTCCTGGTATTTACCTGCAGAAAACAAAAACACTAACTCAAAAACACACAAGCACCCCCATGTGCACTGTAGCGTTGTTCACAGTAGCCAAGACATGGAAGCGACCTAAGTGCCCACGGATGGATGAACAGTAAAGAAGATTGTGTGTATACTATTCAGCTATAAAAAAGAATGGAATTTTGCCATTTGTGACAACATGGATGGAGGCTTGAGGGCATTATGCTAAATGGAATAAGTCAGACAAAGACAACTATCATATGATCTCACTTACCCATGGAATCTAAACAAAACAAAAACTAAGCTCATAGCTGTAGAGAATAGGTTGCCAGAGGAGAGGGGCTGTGGGAGATGGGTGAAATGGGTCTAAAGGTAGAAACTTCCAGCTTCAAAATAAACAAGTCCTGGGGATGTAATGCATAGCATGGTCACTATAGTTTATAATACGGTACTGCGCTGATTTTTAATTTTTTCATCCAATGGCACACATTAGTTATTAAAATTCTGTGACACACCAAAAATATATTATTCTTGCTGATCTAACAAAAATAAGTATAGTTTTGATTCATTCAGGGACAGTTATCGTTGTGTTGGCTGTTGTCATTTTTTATTTGATAATCTAAAGGTAAAGAGGTCCGAGCCTCTGACTAGTCAGGTGTTGCATGTTTAAAAAATTCTTGTGATGCACCATTTAAAAATTGCTGTTCTATTGCATATTTTAAAGTTGCTAAGAGAGTAAATCTCAGAAGACCTCATCATAAGAAAAACATTTTTATAACTATATGGCGATGCATGGTAAGTAGATTAATTGTGGCGAACATTTGCAGGGCATGCAAACATCAAATTATTATGTTGAACACCTGAAACTAATATATCTTATATGTCAATTATACCTCAATTTTAAAAAATTTTTATACTTCATTTGGCCTCTTATAGATGCAGCCTGGACTTTAACTCTGCATTTCGATGTTCTACAACGCTGGTGAAAATGTATCTGTCAGGAACCACCTTATTGCCTCAAGCTTTCATGTAGCTTCTTTGCCAGGCGGACCAGAAATGATAAAAGATATGGGCTTTATGTCGCTTATCAACATGAGCAAGACATGTATTTGAGATCCACTTTCTCATACAAAACGGAAATAAAGTAAATTCATACCCCATATATTTGTGGTAAGGATCAAATAAAAAGGTGCGTATGAGGCTGTGTCATGACCTATGAAGGGGACATTATCTGTCCCTCTACAGTTGTCTCCCACAGAGTGGTTTCCCCCTTGGAGACCCAACAGTCTTCTCTCTGAGGGCAGAGTTACTGGCCATTGGCCAGGCTGCCTGTGCGTGTGTCTTTGTGTACTAACCCCCTTCCTGTAAAGCCCTTGCCTTGGGAGCAGTACATTGGGCTTCTGTAAACCACGTTTATTTCTCTCTTGTCTAACAGTCTGAAGGAAAATAGTCTGGGTCAGTGGGGTGGCACCACTCAATAAGCCACCTCAGGTTTTTTCCAGCTTGTTTCTGTACCATCCCCAGCCTGCAGGGAAGGAAAGAAGCAAGTCCGGCAAAAGGCACATTGCCCTTAAGGAGGTGAGCTGGAGGCTCCATGTAACATTTACCCTCAGCCACATCCCACACTTGACAAAAGACAAAAAATAGAGTCTCTGGCTGAGTTACCCTGTGCCCAGATTCAACTTGGGAGTTTTAGTATCTTAAGTTCAAGATCAGGAATAGCAGAAACAAGGAAAACATTGGGGAAATGAATTCTGATCAACTCACCCGTCAGCTCACTTATCCTGAGCTTGTGTCTGTATTGAACAAATATCTGTGTGAAAAACAACGAGAGGGAGTTTAGTCAGATGTTTGAACTACCCAGTACCAAAAATCAAGTACTGGTGGATCTTCGCATTTTTGTTTTCCTCTAGATCTTGGCACTGGGCAGACAGAGACCTGGCCACTAAATGACCACTGACATGCACCCACACACATATGGACAGGTGCGTGTATATGTATACATACACATACAAATACACACACACATACACACGTGTGTAGATTTACACTAACATGGATCCTACTTTTGTACTAGAGGGATATAAGACATACCTAATTACCTCCTTCTTGTCAGTATGACATGGCATTGTTGAAAAAAGCAGTCTTAGGAACCAGAGATCCAGGTTCAAATGCAGCCTTTGTCATTGCTCCATGTTGTAACTCTGGGCAAGTTACTCAATTTCTCTTGATTTCTGGTTCCACATTTGTAAAATGAGTATAATATTACCTTTCCTGAAATAATATTTTGAAATTAAATAAAATGCCCTACTGAGTTGCCTGACATAATGTTTTAGGAATAGGTGGTACATAATAAATATGAACTGTTATTTTATTATTATTAGGCAACTGAGGCCAGGCACAAGTTAATGACGACCAGGAATTTTCCATCCCCCTTCTTAATATAAAGCAAGATCTTTTTAAAACTTGTACTGCTCTCAGATGCATGTTTTTTAAAAATTTAAGAATTTTTTCAAAAAGTAAATTGTTTATTGAAGTATAACATACATATGGAAAAGCACATAAATCATAAGTGTATAACTCACTAATTTTTTAAAAAACTGGAATCTGCCCATGCTATCCGATCAAGAACCAAAACATCACCAAAACTCCAGAAGCCTCCCTCAATACATCCTCTGAACGTTAACAACTACTACCTTACATTATAGAGTGATTGTGCCTTTACATATTTCATACAAGTAGAACTGCACATAGATATTCTTCTGTCTAGCTTTTCATTACTCCATGCCACGTTTGAGATGTTCATCCACACAGTTGTGTGTAGTTGTGGCTTATTTGATCAGTCTCATTGCTGCAGTGTTTCAGTGTATATGCTACAATTTACTGACTCTCTACTCTGGATGGATCTGAAAGGCTCCTGGATTTTGGCTGCTACACACAGTCTTGCATATGTCTTTGGTGAATGCATTTCTGTTGAGTATATATCTCTGAGTGGAATTTCTGAGTGTTAGGATTTGTACATGCTCACCTCTTGCAGATAGTGTCATGCAGTTTTGCAAAGTGGTTGACATATCGCTAACTTTAAATTGGTAGGAACTTGAAAGGCTTTGATAGTTCTATCTGCTCCTGGTTTCTTTCTCACCAGTCCTGCACTTCCTGGAATTTAGGAATTATACTCCTACTCCTCAGCCTGGGAAGGTAAGAGAGAACTTCATGGAAGAGGTGGCATTTCAGCTGTGTCTTGATAGATGAGCAGGAGATGATGGGAAAAGGCCATGTGCCAAGAGTAAAGAATATCAAAAACAAAGGCATGAAGGGAAGAATAATGATAATACATATCGAGACATACAGAGATACATACATATAATGTAGCTAGGAAAATGTATATACCAGAAAGAACTGGCTGATAGAGGTGAACAAAATGGGTTTGGGCCATACAGATATCAGACAGATACCAGACCTAGTATTTCTTCAGTGCAGCAGGAAGCCAGAGAAGGCTAGATCGACATTAGTACAATTGAGCATAAACCCTTTTTTTATTGTATTTTTCCATTACCATTTATCCCCCTTATATCCCCTCCCTCCCTGCAACCCCACACTGTTGTCCGTGTCCATGAGTCCTTATTCTTTTTTGCTTGGAATCCTTTTAGACTGCTTGGATAACATCTTCGTCAAGTTTGTTAATGGTTAAATTATGAGAGCATCTTTACACACAGTGAAAAAAAGTATAGATTGACCAACTATATAAGATTATGCAACTTACTAAATAAAAAACTGATAAATGCCACCGATCGGTGACAACAGCAGTAAACTGATAGTGAGGTCTAGGGCTAGTTAAAGATGAGAGAACTCCTGGAGAAAACAGCAGCCCCCTGAGCTATGGATTCCCGGAAAGAGCCAAGAATCTGAGAGCTGGGAGTGGCCTGGAGTTTACTTAAGAAAAAACCAAAGCCAAGAAGAAAAAGTGACTTGTTCTAGAGCAGAGCAACTTTGAATATACTTCAGCCCTGTGAGCTGAACAGGATACAATTCCTGAGGGAGAGAAGACTATGAGAGTGAAGAGTGCTGTGAAGTTCGCTAGCTGTAAATATGGTTGTTACAAGTTGAACTGTGTCCTCTTCAAATTCATAATTTGAAATCCTAATCTCTATGAGCTCAGAATATGGCCTTATTTGGAAATAAGGTCAATGCAGATATAATGAGCTAAGATAAGGTCATATTAGAGTGGGTCCCGAATCTAATAAGGACCGGGGTTCTTATTAAAGGGGGAAATGCAGACAAGCACACAGGAAGAATGCCACATAGTCATGAGGGCAGCGATTGCAGTGACAGGTCTATAAACCAACACACTCCACAAACTGCCAGAAAACCACTAGAAACTGGGAGGGAGGCATGGACCAGTCTTTCTCACAGTCCTTGGAAAGAAGCAACCCTGTGGACAACCAGACCTCAGACTTCTAGCCTCCACAACTGTGAGACAATATATTCCTGTTGTTTAAGCCACCCCATTTGCGGTACTTTTTCATGGCAGCCCTAGGAAACCAATACAATGGCTGAAAGAAAGAAAGATTATACAGTAACCATAGGAAGTAGGCCATGTGAAGGATGGAACAACGCATTAATGAAATAATAAAGCCATCTATCATTTCAAACACTGAGTATATATGAGGTAACTCGCTTGCCCCTGGGGCAGATACACGCAGAACTGAAATAAGACTCTCCCTGCCTTTGAGAATCTCAAAATGTGGTCCCGTCAGGCTCATAACAGAAATAAATGTTATGGGGCCCCAAAGCAATGAGCTAGACAAAGGTTTGGATGCAGAAGGTGACATCTGAGCCAGGCTTTGAAAGATGGGTCGTTTGCTTGCTTGTTGCTTAATGGGGCTGATTATTTCTACCACTGGAAAGGGCCTTCTAAAATCTCCTCCCTGGTCCACACAGCCATCAAAGAGGCAAATTCAGATCTGCTAAATTTTTTCAATTTAGCATTTCAAACAGCCTCAACAACCCAGGGCAGTTGTCTCAATCCCCTGCCCTAGTTGGCCTGCCATTCATTAGAAAAACAGGAACAGAGATGATGACCTCTGGCTGCTTGGGCTCGAGCCCCCTTGGAGCTTCAGGCTCGTGCAAGAACTGGCTTCAGAAGTTCACTCCAGTGGGGGGTCTTCCTATCCTGGCTGCCCAGACTTCTGTGCAATGCTAATAAGTCAGATTGTGTTATTCTTGTATAAAAACAACAACAAAAATAACTGTTTCTTTCCAAATATCCCACCCATGGGAAGCCAAGCCTTCAGCAGGTCATTATACGATGACATTTTGAAGAATTGTGCGTCCAGGCCCTGAAATAAGAGCCAGGTCTGCTGGCCTAAGCCTTAAGCTCTTGTATTAAGGACCCCCAGGCTTCCACATTTGAGCTCCCAGCAGCCACTGCTCTGAGAAATGCTGCTAAGGAACACAGCAAAGAACAGAGTCAATTGCAGCTGAAGCCACATCTGCCTCTGTGGGATGTTGTCAAGTGCAGTAGGGGGAAGGTGAGATGCACATCCTGACTCTAATTACCTCCCAGCTGGTAGGCCATGCTCCCTAAAATTCCATTAAGATGAGGAAACATATTCCTTTAGGTTTATGAGGGACAACATTGGGATGGAAGAGGGCCTCTATGCAAACCAGTGTCCTTTCTTGGCTGATGACATTGGAAAGCCTTTGGACAGGGCATGCATGGCCATTTGTCCCATGTCCTAGGGCTCCCTTGGAGTATTGCATCAGGTCCCATCACTGTGGTTGTTACCTGTCTGACCCCTCTAAGCATTTTTTTTTGTAACCCTTACTCAACTTTTCCATGCAATACTTTTGACTAACACCTGGGCGGAAATATTTCAAAACTTCCATCTCCAGTTCATGCCTTTCTTTTGAAGCTTCTACCTCTTCTAACTGCCTGTCTGTGAATGCCTCATCTTCAACTAATTTACCATCTTTCTTCACAAAACTCTCTCTCTCTCCAGGGTTCCCTTGAATCTCCCAATGCAGAAAACTGGAAAGCATCCTTGATCCTTTCCTTTCTAGCACATCAAGGGGATCACTAAGTTCTACTAATATCACCTCCTAAAAGATTTTTAGAGCTTTCCCTTCCTCTTCACTCTTTTTGATAATTCTCTAATTCAGGTTTACATAATCTTTTGCTTAAATCACTACAACGGCTTCCAAAAAGGGTCTTCTTGATATCGGCTCAACATCCTATCCTGTATATCCTCCACTTAGCAACCAAATTGTCTTTAATAATTGTAAATCTGCACTCAGAATACTAGAAGTAGAAAGAAACCACCTTAACATAATAAAGGCCATATATAAAAACTCACAGCTAACATGCTCAACGGTAAAAGACAGAAAGTTTTTCCTCTAAGATCAGACAAGACATGCATGCCAGTTTTTGCCACGTCTAGTCAACATAATGGCGGAAGTCCTAGACAGAGTAATTAGGCAAGAAAAGGAAATAAAAGGCATTCATGTTGAAAAGGAAGACATAAAATTTTCTCTGTTCACAGATGACATGATTTTGTACACAGAAAATCCTACAGACTCCACAAAGAAACTGTTAAAACTAGTAAATGAATCAGCAAAGTTGCAAGTACAAAATTAACCACAAAATATTAGTTGTATTTCTATACATTAAAAATAAACACTCTGAAAAGGAAATTAGAAAAACAATAGCATCAAAAATAATAAAATACTTAGGAATAAACTTAATCAAGGTGGCAAAAGATTTGTACACTGAAAACAACAAAACGTTACTGAAAGAAATTAAACAAGATACAAATAATGGAAAGGCATTTTGTGTTCGTGGAAAGGAAGACATACTGTTATAATGCTAATACTACCCAAAGTTATCTATAGATTCAATGCAATTCCTATTGAAATTCCAGTGATGTTTTTGCAGAAATAAAAAAATTCTCAAATTCATATGAAATCTCAAGGGACCTGTAATAGCCAATATGTTTTTTTAAAAAGAAGAACAATGTCAATATATGTAATGTACAAACCTGAGGAGAATGTTTATAAATTTATTTGAGTCAAAATGACAAATATTGCCAGGAAGCAAAATCTCAATAGATTGAGCAAGTGCTCTGGAGAATGGCAGTTTTGCAACTAATTTTATACATTAGAATTAAAGGAGGTGCTATAAGGAGAGGTACCTGATATCCATTGATTGTAGGTTAAGGAGGCAAGAGAAAGCACAGTGGGGAAATCTCTGAATAAAACAAAAAGACACACACTTTTTTTATATTAGTCAGTGTGGGACAGTTAATAATTAACCTTTATAGCACATAGAGAAGGTATTGGGGGAACAAGACAACATTGAGGGGTTTTGCGGTCTTGTGCTCTGGTGAGGTAAGTGTACCCTAAGGGGTCTGGAAAAGGAGATGACAGGAAAAGGAAGTATGTTATCTTTGATGTAAAAAGACAACAGACAGGCTCACTTAAGGTAAAGGTTGACCTTTGTCAAGAAAGCTACAGGCCTAGGACGTGACTACTTGCCTTGACCTGCTTTAGTTGGGAAATTTCATGTTACAGACCATCCTAAGTGGTTAGTTTAGGTCTCTGAGTTTGAAGGGCTGGCCATGATACGTCCCTGAGCTTGTCAGGCTTAGTATGCAATTTCTTTTTAGTGCACAACAAAGTTAGAGGTTTCATAATTCCTGATTTAAAAACTTGCTGCAAAGCTATAGTAATCAAAACAGTGAGGCACTGGCATAAAGATAGATGTATAGACCAATGGGACAGAATGAAAGCAAAATGATTTTCAACAAGGGCGCCAAGACCATTCAATGGGGTAAAGAACAGTTTTTTTCAACAAATGGTGTTTTGAAAACTGGATGTCCATGTGAAAATAAATAAATAAAGTTTTACCCTTACCTTATCCCATATAAAAAATTAACTTGAGGTATAGCAAAGATCTAAACATAAGAGCTAAAACTATAAAACTTTCAGAAGCTTAAAATAATTTATTTAATTTACATAAAATCTACTGTTCTTGATGTTTTCTACTGTAGGCTTGGTAGAAGCACTTTACACATGCTATCTCCAAACTTTACAGAAATTACATTAAAAAAAAAAAAAGAAAACTAAAACCAGAGAAGATAAGAAATTTGCTTAAGATCCATCTGATCTTAAGTTGATCACAGGCCTGTTCTGACTCTTCTCAAAGTCAGGCCTCTGGCCAACTCAAAGTAAAACCTTATAAAGAGTGCAGGCTTTAAAATCAGACGAAAGCTGTGAAGCTGAACATGTTTTTTAATCTTTCTGTTGACTCAATTTCCTCATTTTAAATATGGAGATAATAATATCTGACCTTTTGCAAACCATAGGTGGTGAGGACTAAAAACAGGGACAAGAAAGAAGATTTATGACTAAATCTTTCAGGCTCTCTAGGGCCATAGAAATTGTTAATATATAGAAATATAATAAAGTTAGAAGATGAGCTGTTTGGAGAGGTAATAACTACTCTGGAAATGGGAGGAAGTGAAAATGACAGAGAAAGAAAATAAAAATAAGGGTGAACTTTGTTTCTATGAAAATAGTGTGAGAAAAGATTTTGGAAACTTTTTTGTCTTGTATATAGATGGGAAACAAACTGTGAATATGTTTATCATGCAAATTGTCTTTAAAAACAATTCTGAGTGATTTTCACTGGCAGTGTGATACAGCAGAGAGAGGGTTCTAACTCAGATTTCACAACTTCATGTCCATGGTCACACGTGGATGTGTCATGTAAGTTGTTCCAAATTTCAAGGTCCCTGTCTGTAAAACAGGAATGTTAAGACCTACCTGACATTCTGGAGAGGACAAAGTGAGAAATTAGAAGTACATAGTATTCGAAAAGTGAAAATACTACTTGGGTCCAGTTAAAGTCACTATTTTTATTGTACTAGACACATGAACCAAACCAGTTTAATTTTCTGGACCTATTAACTTATCTGTAGAAGGCACAAAAACAGAACCCACGCCACAGCATGGTTAAGGGGGTTAAATGAAATAATGTAGGTAAATGATTAGTATTGTGTCTGCCACATATTAAGGACTCAAAAAGTGACTGTGTTTTATTTGATAGATACTGACATCAACAGCAGTAGAAATATTGCTTTATTCCTGGGAATTAAAGAAAGTTAAGATCTACTGAGAATTTTAGGAATTCATGGAAAATTTTAAAAATCTAGGATTCCCAGTCTTCTTAATTTCTCCTTACCCAGAGAAACAGCAAGAGAATGGCATGCCTGAGGAAGCAGGCTTCTCCATGAATTTTCTTTGACTCTAAGACGTTAGAAGCTTCTCCTCTCCTGTGATCGAACACTCCCAAGACATTTTATCATTTTCTGAACTTCATTTATTGAATAATCTTTCATTGTCTTCCCTCTTTTAAAGACAGCTGGTCAGTCTTGTTCCCACCCCACCCGGACCTGCCCCTCTTCAAGGTCTCACCTCTTTAATCACTTGGATAAGGCTGAGACACGCTACAAACCATTTTAATGGAAGGCTGATAAGTGAAGGCCATTTTTCCTCCTGTCGGCTTCTCAACCTAGCGGCATTCGGATGATTTTCAATAATCTCAGCAAATCACTCATGTCATTCTCCCACAGCCACCTAGTTAATATCCGGAGTCAACAGGCTTCTTCTGGCTCTTCTGTCTGGGAAAGCCTGCTGCACAGGGGCCCCGCAGACTGCAGGGGTGAGTCTGTACCAGAATTTGCACAAACTAGGCCCTCAACTACAAGATTCACATCCCCCCAAGTTAATAACAACAGCTACCATCTCTGAGCCATAATTCTGTGTCAGGCACTGTTCCAAGCATGCTGTCTGTACTATCGCATTTAATGCTCATAAAGCCTACCAGGGAATGCACTCATGTCTGCTTTATGGATGGAGAAACTTAGGCCTAGCACCTTGTTACTCAGAGTGTGGTCCTGGGAGAAAGCATTACCTGGGAACTTGTTAGAAATGCAAGACCTCCAGCTCCACCACCAACCTAGTGAATAAGAATTACTGGTGGGTTGTGTTCAGGAGTCCGTTTTTTAACAACCACCTCCCAACCCCCACCCCGTGATTCTGACGCAGGCTACATTACCAGAGAAGGAGGCTAGATAATATAAGTAACTTGCCAAATTCACAGAGCTAATAAGTGGCAGAGAGAGGTTTGGAAATCGGAATTTGGCTGACGTTGAAACCAGAGCCAGAGGGGCTCTGATTGTCTGTGAACTTTTAGGGTTTGAAGTAAAATTGCCTTGCGCAGTGAAGACATCCATTATTTCATTTAATGAAATGTGCAGAGGTAGCTCAGTTCCAAGACAGTTGAATCCAGAAGTTCAATGGCTCTATGGCTCCAGCGTAACACCTCTTGCTCATTCCCTTGGTTTTCTCATAATGGTCCTAAGAGGTGTGCAGCAATTCCAGCCATTACATTCTGTCCCTTAAAGTGCCTAGATGCCCGAGGGGTGGAGGCAGAAGGAAAAGGCCTGACTATTCTTTCATGTCTTTTATGAACAACACTTTTTACTCCCCCAAGAAGTACTTCCCCCAACAGACCTTCCCTCGTGCATTATTGCTCAGAATTTCACCATACAAGCATTCTCAAAACCAATCAGGGGAAGAAAATGAAGATTCACCTCACTTGAAGCACATGAATGCCTGAATGAATACAGTGGATGAAATTTCTAGATCAGAGCAATGGGTACAAATTAGGAAATGGTGAGAAGTTTGGATTACCAGGATGACATCAGATAATAGGGATCCAATAGAAAGATGGAGAGTTTATTTCATAAGAAACACAGAGCCTCTAAATTTTTGAGCCGGGAAGAGGAATATGTAAGAACACTCATGGGAAGACTCTGCTGGTGGCGTGGTGAGAGACCAGTACTAGTCTTGGAGAGGGAATGACGAGAGGTTGTGAGAGAAGACCAGTGTTGCTGTTGCCTTGGCGGAATTTGCCAAAGGCTTAGTCTAGGTGGCAAGGGGTTTGAAGGAAGAAGAAAAGAGTCAATTGGAAGGCAAACTGGCAAGAGTGGGTGACAGATTTGCCATGGGGAGAAAAAGAAGAGGATGAGTCTGGGGCTAGGATGAAAAATAAGTGCTCACTCTTGCAAAAAGAATTTAGGCAAGTTAAAGGGAAACTGTCAGATGTTTAATGGGTTATTTAGGACTATCTGTTTAAATTCTCAAATTTCATGCTTGGCTCTGTGAAAAAAACAATAATACAATTTATTGCCACACTGTTTTGTCTTGCTGTTTTATTTATTTATTTAAATTTATTTTTAACATAGAAAATATAAACATATACAAAACTAGGGAGAACAGGATAATGAACCCTTCAACATGATCAAATCCCAGCCAATCAATCTTGTTTACTCTCTTCCTTCACTCAGTTCCCATAAACCCTCAGCCCAGGTTACTTTTTTTTTTAATAACAATTTACTGAGACATAATTCACATATCATACAATTTAACTATTTCAAGTGTGTAATTCAATGGTTTTTACTATAGTCATAAAATTGTGCACCATTAGCACAATTGATTTTAGAATTTTTCATCACCCCCAAAAGAAACCCCATACTCCTTAGTTATCAGCCCCATCCCCAAATATCTCTTCCCCCAGCCCTAAGCAGCCACTAATCTACTTTCTGTTGCTATAGATTTGCTTATTGACATGTCATATAAATGGAATCATAAGATATGCGGTCTCTTGTGACTGGCTTCTGTCATTCGGCACAATGTTTTCGAAGTTCATCCATCTTGTAGCATGTATTAGTACGTGTTTCTTTTTATTGCCAGCTAATACTCCATTGCATGGCTATACTACATTTTAGTTGTTCATTCGTCAGCTAATGAACATGGAGTTCTACTTTTTGGCTATTATGAATAATGCCACTAAGAACATTTGTGTACAAGAACATTCACGTACAAGTGAACATGTTTTTATTTCTCTTGGGTATATGCCTTAGAAGAGGCATTTCTGGGCCATGTAGAAACTCTACACTTAACCTTTTGAGAAAATGCCAGACAGATTTCCACAGAAGCTGTACCATTTTACATTCCACCAGCAGTATGTAAGGATTCCAATTTCTCTACATCTCCTCAAATACTTTTTATTATTTTTTATTTTTAATTTAATTTTTATTTTCTTAACAATTTTATTTTTAGGGTAGTTTTGGGCTGTCCAGATTGAGAGGTAGGTATGATTTCCCATATAATCCCCCCACACACTTGCATAGCATCCTCTAATTATCAACGTCCTCTACCAGAGTGGTACATTTGTTACAATTAATGAACCTGTATCGGCATATAATAATTACCTAAAGTCCACAGTTTACATTAGGATTCATTTTGGGGATGGTACAGTCTATGAGTTTGGATAAATGTATAATGTTGTCTTTTCATTACTGATCGTACCATAAAGAGTCTTTTCACTGCCCTAAAACTAATTTTGTGTCCTCGTTTTTATTTGCAGATCCCTGGTGGCTACGTATGTTGAATATTTGTTTTCATATGCTTATTGGTCATTTGCATATCTTTTAAGAGACATATCTATTCAGATTATTTGCCCATTTTTAAGTTGGGTTATTTGTCTTTTTATTATTGAGATCTAAAAGTTCTTTGTGTATTCAAGATAGGAGTCCCTGATGAGATATATAATTTGTAAACATTTTCTCCCATCCTGTGTATTGTTTTTTCTCTTCCTTGAGAGTGTCCTTTCACACATGAAAGTTTTTAATTCTGCGACATCTGTCACCCCATTGATCGCCAGGGTTGATTCGGCTGATCTGGCTGGCTAGGTGGGTGTCTCCTTCCTCCCTCACTGATCCATCCATGTGCGTCTTTCCCGAAGCTGCGCGCTCGGTCGAAGAGGACAACCTTCCCAACTTGAGGAGAGGACCGGTCTTCGGTCAAGGGTATACGAGTAGCTGCGCTCCCCTGCTAGAACCTCCAAACAAGCTCTCAAAGTTTTTAATTCTGATGAAGTCCAAGGTACCAATTTTTTTTTGTTGTTGTTGTTACTTGTATTTGTGGTGTCATAGTCTCAAGAAATGGTTGCCTAATTCAAGGTCACAAGGATTTACACCTATGCTTTTTTTCCCTACAAGTTTCATAGTTTTAGCTCTTACAGTTAGGTATTTGATCCATATCAAGTTAATTTTTATAGATGGTGTGAGATAGGGTGTCCCACTTCATTCTTTTGCATGATATCCAGTTGTCCCAGCACCATTTGTTGAAAAGAACATTAAAAAAACTGTTGAATTGTCTTAGCCTCCTTGTTGAAATCCATTGACCATTACCCTCACTTATTTCAAAGCGAATCCTAGACATGTCATTCATCCACAAATATATCCACATGTATAGAGATCTCAGAACTTCAGTGCTTTATCTATCTTATCACCAGTCCTCACAACAACCATCAACATACCATTATCCATATTTAACAGAGAATGACACTATTGCTTAGAAGGGTTGCATGATTTGTTCAAGATGTTAAGGCTGTGCCCTTTCTATTTGACCATTATCCACTGTGGCCAAAGCTCAGTGAAATATAGTAATAGTGAGGATAGCTTGACCCAGGAAGCCCTTGCCTTCAATTTCTTAAAGATATCTTTTAACTTGTTTACTTTCTTCATTGGCACCATCACTGTCTCCATTTGCCCTTCATTCAGTGTTGTAGCCATCAGAAGAGACAGAGATAGAAAGACAGCTCTCTAAAATCTCATAGATTATCTCTTGAGAACTCAGAGAAAATATGAAGTCTTAAAAAACAAAAACTCTAAGTGAGGAGACCAGGAATTGCCAACAATCTGAGAGGTAATACTGTCTATTCTGAAGTGAAGAGCAGGTTGAACAATCTTAACTTTCAAATAGAAACTGAAATTTTGTTTACCACAGGAAGATTTGAATTACCAAATCTGAGCATTGAAAGACACCTTCAGGAGTAGTTTGTCTGGCCTTTTATTTCACACGTGTAAAAATGTCTAGTGACTTCCCCAGGGTAACAGGGCCAGTTAGCAGTGGAAAGGAGACTCAAAGACAGGTTCTCTGATTCCTATATTAGGGAATAGCAGAATTTTCTGTTCCTAGAGCCTTCCAGGTAGGAAGTGCCAGATAACCTGCCCTCACCAAGCAAAGAGTATATAATAATCTCTTGAAACTCGAAAATTACAGGGATGTGGAAAAGGGAGGAAAAATCACTGAAGCTTGTGATTTTTCCAAAACTACCCATGGAGAACAGGAATTGTCAGAGATCTATAAGGCAGCAAGCAATCCAACTTCAGGATCCGATGGAAGGTGCAGGACCCAGGAACTGGGAGCACCATTCATATTCTGTCATTTTTTTCAATAAGGTAAAGAGAGACAGTTCGGCTTGGGCCTAGCTGTAATATAGTACCTTGGGCGCAGAAAAGATACTGTAGAAAGAACATGGATTTAAAAAAACTGGGTGGGAAATGTGAGCAAAGATATACAGTCTATGCTGGAATGGCTAGGGTCTCACCAGAGAGCAAAAAATCCCAGCAAGCTGGGCAGGGTAGGGCTGAGGACATCAATCAAGGACACAGTCTTCAAAATTGGCACCATCTTACCCTGCAGCTACCCCTCCTTCATCCTCAGAAGCAAGCAATCTCAGGAAAGGTTCTGATGCCAGCTGGGCACAGGAGTTGTAACAATGCTTTAGGGTCATCTAGACCAAGGTTCAAATTCTGATTCCTTTATTATCTAGCTATGTGAGCTTAGGCAACTCATTCCACTTCTCCAAGCTTTAACGAAGACTGGGAAAATGAACTAAGGCCATGGTATAAAGCACATAGCACAGTTCCTGTGACATAGCGGAGGTTTCATTCGATAATTCTTGCACCCCCTCCTTAGACGTTCTCAGCTTCACGTGAATTTTGTCTTTGTGCCATCTTTCCAGGTGCTCTGTGGATCTCAGGATCTGTATCTTTTCACATGGCATTAAACATTTCATTCTACTATTGAGAAAATTTTAGAACTAATGGAGCAGAGTTCGTGCTGAGGAACCTGAGGCCAGAGCATTCATGGCAGAGTGGACATCTGGACTCTCCATTCAGTGTTCCATCCTCAGCATCACTGTTGTGTGTCTGGGATGCTGGTTGCCATGATCACCTGATTATTTCATCTAGGTCTGACCGCCACAATGAATTGAAACACTTGCCAAACTCCTGGCCAAACAAGCAGCAGATGTCCAATTTGGAAAAACATCATCCCTAAACAATAATAATTGGTTTCGCATTCATCACATGGACCCGGCCACAGAAGTGGCGGCAGAGAGAGGCAGCCATGCAGAAGCCAGGAATAGGAGCTGGGATGCAGAAGGGGGCCAGACCTACGTCTGCATCTTCCTCTGGATGACCACTCAGGAGGCCTTCTTTCCTGCCCTGGCATGCTGATTAATTTATGGGGTCGCTAACTATGTTCCATTGGTTTTATGAACAAGCTCTGAACAGCCACACTGCAGCAGTAGAGCAAAAAGTTAATGGCTCTTAGAGTCACACAGGTGCGGGTATCAACACCACTTTTGCCTCTGACTAACTGAGTGACTGACCAAATTTGTTTCTTCCAGGCTCATTTTCCTCATATCAAATAAAGATAATACTATTTGCCTCATAGAGTTGTTGTGTAATTAAAGCAAAAAAAGCATAGGGATGTAGCATGGGGTTTAAACCTAGTAAGTCACTGAATGTTAGCTATAAATTTGTTTTCGAATCATCACACAGTATAGTATACCCACTCTGCCATAACATATTAAGATGAATGATTGCTTTTGAGAAATACAGAATCTTATCCAAACAAAAAATGTCTTACAGGTTATTTCATATGATACTCTTATGTTATGGAGGAGAAAATTGAGACCCAGAGAGGTGACGGTATTTGCCTGAGATCACTCAGCTAGTTAACAGTAGGGCTAGGATTAGAGTGCCAGGATAACATCCAACCCAATGCTTTTTTAACATCTATAATGTCTAAGAAAGGGAAGGACGAGTGAGAATTAACATTTATTGAGCATCTACAGTCACAGAAATTCTTCATGAATTGTTTCAATTAATCTCTACAGCAATAGTAGAATGTAAAGCATTATTATTCTTACTTAAGAAATGAGCAAACTAGAATATAAGCTCTATGTCATTTTTGTTCATTCCTATAACTTCAGTAGGCAGACTGGTGCCTGGCACATAGTAGGTACCAAATAAATATTTGTCAGTTAACAAGATGAAATAATTTGCTAAAGTCAGATAGCGAATAAATGGTTAGGCAGGACTTGAAACAAGATCTGTCTGACCCCAAGGCCTCCATGCTTTTCCTGAACTTACCCTTGTACTTTTTCCCTGAGGAAACTAAGATGTAAAAGAAAAAAGAAACAAAAATTTCATTCTTTGAGACACTTGTTTATACACATACACACACACAAATAAAATTCACTTTCTGACTGCTGGTCAAGATGGAGGCATAGGTAGACACACTGTGCCTCCTCGCACAACCAAAAGAAGGGCAACAACAATTTAAAAACAAAAACAATCAGAACTTCCAGAAAAATCAAACTATATGGAAGTCCAACAAGCAAGGAGTTAAAGAAGATATATTTATCCAGACCAGTAGGAAGGGTGGAGTCAGGCTGCCAGGTGAAGAGGACTCACAGCAAAGCAGCGACTGGTGGACCCAGCGAGGCAGTGGACTGCAGAATGCAGCACAGTGTGCAAGGTGGCTGGCAGACTGGGCAGCCCCATATTTGCATGCAGATAAACCAGACAAAACTGGGTAGCAGGACAGCCCGCACAACCCAGGGCCCCAGTGCAGGGAAATAAAGCCTCAAACCACTGATTGAAAACACATGTGGGGGTTGAGGTGTCGGGAGAAACTCCCAGCCTCACAGGAGAGTTCGTTGGAGAGACCCACAGGGTCCTAGAACATACACAAACCCACCCACCCAGGAATCAGCACCAGAATGGCTCAATTTGCTTGCAGGAAGCAGGGGAAGTGACTGAAATCTGGCAGACAGCTGAGCAAGCACCATTGTTCCCTCTCAGACCCTGGCCCCACATACAGCATCACAACCCAGAGACTAGGTTGCCCTGCCCTGGTGAACACCTAAGGCTCTGCCCCTCATATGTAACAGGCACATCAAGACAAAAAAAAAAAAATGGCCCAAACAAAAGAACAGATCAAAGCTCTAGAAAAAAATACAACTAAGCAACAAAGAGGTAACCCACCCATCAGATGCACAGTTCAAAACACTGGTAATCAAGATGCTCACAGATTTGGTTGAATTTGGTCACAAATTAGATGAAAAAATGAAGGCTATGCTAAGTGAAATAAAGGAAAATGTACAGGGAACCAACAGTGATGGGAAGGAAACTGGTACTCACAAAAACGGTGTGGACCAGAAGGAAGAAATCAGAAAAGAATGAAGAAACAAGAATTCAAAAAAATGAGGAGAGGCTTAGGAACCTCCAAGACATCTTTAAATGTTCCAACATCCAAATTATAGGAGTACCAGAAGGAGAAGAGGCAGAGAAACAAGTGGAAAACTTATTTGAACAAATGATAAAGGAGAACTTCCCCAATCTGGCAAAGGAAATAGACGTCCAGGATGTCCAGGAAGCTCAGAGAGTCCTAAAGAAGCTGGACCCAGTGAGGAACACACCAAAGCACATCATAATTACATTAGCCAAGATTAAAGTTAAGGAGAGAATCTTAAAAGCAGCAAGATAAAAAGAGTTACCTACAAAGGAGTTCCCATCAGACTGTCAGCTGATTTCTCAAAAGAGACCTTCCAGGCAAGAAAGATCTGGAAAGAAGTATTCCAAGTCATGAAAGGCAAGGACCTACACCCAAGATTGCTCTATCCAGCAACGCTTTCATTTAGAATGGAAGGGCAGATAAAGTACTTCTCAGATAAGGTCAAGTTAAAGGAGTTCATCACCACCATGCCCTTATTATATGAAATGTTAAAGGGACTTATCTAAGAAAAAGAAGATAAAAAAAAACTGTACAGTAAAATGACAGCAAACTCACAATTATTAACAACCACACCTAAAGCAAAAACAAAAACAAACTAAGCCAACAATTAGAACAGGAGCAGAACCACAGAAATGGAGATCACATGGAGGGTTGTAAACAGGGGAGTGTGAGGGGGACAGAGGAGGAAGAGGTACAGAGAGTAAGTAGCATAGATGGTAGGTAGAAAATAGAAGAGGGAGGGTAAGAATAGTGTAGGAAATGTAGAAGCCAAAAAACTTATATGTATGGCACATGGACATGAACTAAAGGGGGGAAATGTGGGTGGGAGAGGGTGTGCAGGGTGGAGGGGAATAAGGGGGGGATGGGACAATTGTAATAGCATAATCAATAAAATATATTTTAAAAAGAATAAAGTTTATTATTTTATTTGCCATGGCTTGCAGGGGGTCAAAGTTATAACTCAAACACTATTTACTTACGAGTGGGATTGACACTTACCCCTGTCAAGTCTATGGATTGAGAAAAAAAAAAATTCACTTTCTACAACCACTAAGAATAATGTTTTTCTTTCTTTTTTTTTTAATTGTTGATATTGTACAGTTTTCTGTCTTTTACCCCACCCCAGCCCACCACCGCAGCCCTCCCTACCTTCCTCCCATTTCCACCCCCCATAGTTTTTGTCCATGAGTCCTTTATACTTGTTGCTCTAAACCGTTCCCCTTTTCCCCTGAAATTCCCTCCCCTCCCCCTCTGGACACTGTCAGACTGTTCTCAAATTCAGTGTCTTTGTTTATATTATGCTTGTTTGTTTGTTTTGTTGATTAGCTTCCTGTTAAAGGTGAGATCATATGGTATTTGTCTTTCACTGCCTGGCTTATTTTGCTTAGCACGATACTCTCCAATTCCTTCCATGCTGTCGCAAAGGGTAGGAGCTCCTTCTTTCTTTCTGCTGCATAGATCTTTTCTTTTTTAAACATATGAGAAAATTGAGATGAAGAAAGCTTCAGGATATCTTCCAAGGTAAAATAGTGAGTAGGAAAAACAAGAGCACAGATTCCAGTCTCAGACTTCAATGGAGATAAAATCGCAGCTGCCTATAGAATGGGCCCAGAAGGAGGCTAGTGGTGGGCCAGGCCCATGATGTCATGTCTGTCATACAATGGGGAGCGAGCATAGTCCCCTCAGGTTTGCCACTGAATTTTGGTCAGGATGCCCAAAGCAGTGGTAGGCATCTAGGACCAAAAGCACAAAGCTAGAAAACCAGGAAGTTGGGATGGCTGGGTGCTTGGTGGCACTGTTGGGGCTTGCGACGAATCTGGAGTTGCCTGCACCCCATCCTAGTTAACTTCAGTAACAAGGTGCCTTTGTTTCTTAAGGTTTTATTAGTTGGCATTAGGTTATCTTCAGGCACAAGCATTTCTGTCTGATGTGCTGCACTTCTCAGGAGTGAGAGAGCAGTAAGTAGCACTTATTGTCTATTCTCTGATGGATGGGTAAATCTGTTTACTTCTGGAATTCTCAGTGTCTGTGTTTGTATTGGTGGGGGATATCTGTTGGTTGACACCATCAGAAAAGAACTGGATTTAGCTTATATGAATGAGGCAAAATCATTATGGGGATAAGGGGTATCTCATGGAACCTGAGTACAGAGATTCAGCTAAGCCTGGCAGTGGTCTGGGATCAAGATCTCAAAAGCATTTGGCACTCCATTTCTCTCTAATCATATATGCCCTTCTCTACTCCTTTCTTCTCCCCCTGCCCTCCCTTTCCTTCCCCTCTCCTCCCCTCCCCTTCCCGTCTTATCCCTTCCTTTCCCTTCTTTTGGCTTCAACACTATTGAATCCTTCCTAAGTGCCAGGCACTGGTCCAAAGCTTTATGTGCATAACTCATGTCATTGTCCCAACTATCCTATGATGTAGATATTATTATTATTATTATTATTATCTGCTTTTTATAGAGGTAGTTAAGTGTCTTGGCTAAAGTTGAGCTGAGATTTGAATCTATGGCTTAGGTTTGTAACCATTACGTTGTTTTTTGTTGTTGTTGTTCTTTTTTTAGGTTACTTACTTTGATGGGTTTCCCTTTTATTTTCCCCTATCTCCTGCTGCTGCATCTTCTTGGCAGCTGATCTCTCCTGATGTTTTGAGGTACAATTGCTATACAATAACCAGTACAAATTGACATGAGTTTGCACCCATGAAAACATCACCACAAGTCAGATAAAGAACATACTGTCACCCTTCACCCAATTTTTCCCAAGTCCCTTTGTAATCCATCTCTTCTCCCTCTCTCCTTCATCCTCAGGTAACCACTGATCTGCTTTCTATCACTATAGATCAGTTTGCATTTTCTAGAATTTTATGTAATTGGAATCATACAGAATGTCACTTTCCCTATCTTCCATCTTTCACTCAGCTTAATTATTTTGAGATCCATCCACGATGCTGACTATATCAATAATTTGATATTTTTATTTCTGACTATTATTTTATTGTATGAATGCTCCCATGTAAAGCAGTGTACATAGCAGCACAAACAGAACTACTATGAATATTCATGTAGAAGTCTTTGTGTGGATGTAGACTTTCATTTAAATAAGTACCTAGAAGCACAATGGCTGAGTTGTATGGTAGGTGTATGTTTATCTTTTTAAGAAACTGCCTAACAGCTTTCCCAAGTGGCTGTACCATTTTACATTCTCACCAGCAATGTTTGAGAATTCTAGTTGCTCCATGTCCTCACTAACACTTAATATGCTCAATCATTTCCGTTTTAGTCATTCTAGTTGTCATGTAGAAGTATTTTCATTGTAGGCTTAACTAGTGTTTCCCTGATGACTAAATATTTGAGCATCTTTTCACATGCTTATTTGAAATGCCTGTTCAAATCTTTTGTCCTCTTTGTTTTAATTTGGTTGTTTAATTTTATTTAAAAATGATCAATTCTGCCTTCCCTTTGGAGTCAGCTTCCTTCTTCTTTAGAAGGACATTTCACAAATTAGAACACAGATCAAAGAGATGAGTGTGGTTTAGTAGACAGAGCACAGGTTTAGAAATACTCAGGTACATATGGACTTTCATTTCGGCTCTGCTACTTGATAAGTCATGTCACCTTGGGCAACTCAGTTAACGCTCTTGCACCTTAATTCATTTTTCTGTAAAATGTATCTAGTGAACCTATCTCCCAGTGTTTCTATGAGGAATAAATCAAATACTTTTCATAGATGAGTGGTATACAAACAATGGGAATAACCTTTCTCAAGGCCATCTACTAAAAAGGAGGCTACTTATGAGAATTTCAATTGTAAGAATTATTAGGATCCCCCTCAATGATAGGTATTCATGTAGAATAATATCTGGAGTGCCATCTTGTTTATTATCTTTTTTTCTTTTTCCTTCCCATCTGTAGGTATAATATATAGTTTGCAAAAGAGGTTTATCGTATACACACACACCCAACACACGTGACATGCCTTGATATCTGCTGTGAGACTGGTCTTTCTTTCATCAGGGACCCTGGAACCCTCTGATCTAAAAGCTCTTCTTCCTGGTCATCCTGTTTTCACACTGCCCTCCTCCCTTTCTGAGTTCCTCGTTTATATCCTGCTCAGGTAGACAAAACAATAGTAACTTCCTTGTGTGTTACTTTTTAAAGTAATGGTAGAGCATTTCCATTCTCTTTGTCTGTAGGGGCTTAAAGATACAGATGGTCAACACCTAAGAGGAGCTTTGTTTTACTCTACTTTGCACAAAGCACAGTAGCAGCTTTGTGGATTTCTATCCAGTGTGCGCAGAAGTCTCCATGGGCATTGGTGGAGGAAGGGCAGGGCAGGAGATCAGGATGAGAGCTATTGCCCCTGGCTCTCCTATATGAAAAGAACATCTTCTAGACAAGGTTCAACCTGAACAAAGGTTCCTCTACTGTTCAGGAATTATTAACTCTAGGGCATGCTTCCTGTGCAGTAACAGCCCATATTCCCACTGGCTACAGGAGCTCAGAATTGGACAGTTTTAACTGTTTCATGTCTAGTCTGCATGAGCTACAAAATCCCCTGCCACAATGCTGTGCGTGTAATAGGTGCACTGTAATGGCAGTTTCTTCTTAGTTCTGATTTCTACTCCCAAACAGGCAGGCATCTGGGCCATCTCTCCAAGTTCTCACCTGGTAGATTTCACTGAGATTCTATATAAATATCATCACTATCACCTTCTCAGGGGCCACTTTAATTCCTGCGAGGCTTTCCCTTAGTCCTACTGTCCTGGGTGAACCCCAACCAAGGGCCTATGGAACAACAGTCTCATTTAAAGGGTAAA
Organism: Glossophaga mutica; assembly: GCA_039655065.1. Taxonomy (NCBI): domain Eukaryota; kingdom Metazoa; phylum Chordata; class Mammalia; order Chiroptera; family Phyllostomidae; genus Glossophaga; species Glossophaga mutica. The sequence goes on along the minus strand of CM077307.1, from coordinate 41,768,487 downwards.
CAGCCTTCCCAGTTGTTTGGGGCTTAGGCCTTTCCTGAAGAACCTCAGGTATTCTCTACCCCAAGGAAACATGACATATCTTGCTGAAGAGGCATATCTGAGACCGACATCTCTGTCGTTAAGTAGGAATCTTTTGGCCCTTTTGGTGGATAAATTCTTAACAATAAACCTGCAATAGATTTCAAAAAGCATATGGAAGGAGACTGGGCATTAAATCCAGAGTCCTGGGAGATGCCACAGAAAGACTGGCTTAGACTCAAATGCTAATAGTCCTGCTAATGGGCATGGACAAAATGATTACACAGGGGTAGCAAGGCCAAGTTCTGCAGTCTCACCCCAGATGGCAGGATCAATCTTTTTGGAAAGGCTCCCTCTTACCTCCCATCCTCTCTGTGCTTAAAAAATATCCGGGAATCTTCCTCCCTTAAGCCTTTTCAAGCAAGATGAACAGATTGAGAAATCACCCTTCACACAAACCTCACTACCTTACCTTCAGGTACCATAATTAGAAAACAAAACAAAACACTAAATTAGATTTTTTTATAGAGTAAACTGTTAACACTAGAAAGAATGCCAGGCAGGGTTTAAGGGACTTCCAGAGAGTGAGGGTCTGAAGGGGACTTGAGGAGAGCTGACCACATGCCAGGTCCTCCCTGTGCTGGGAGGGGTATCTTCTGGGAGAGAATTGCAATTCCCAGTTTCTGAGTGAGGGGACAGAGGCTTATGGAGTTGAAGACTTTGTGTCAGGTCACACAGAGATTAACAGTGGACTTGGGGTTTGATCATGAGTCAGTCTGATTCCCAAAGATCACAGATTTCCCACTATGCACTTCTTAGATATTTGCACAGACTGTGTTCCTCATTTCACCCACCTGTACCCCACAGAGCCAACCCCTGTGGTCTCCAGCCATGTTGTGCCTCAGACCCTGAGGCTGTCCCACCAGAACTTATTGTTTACTCCATTTATCAGTTTTCCTGAAGCATATTCATGAGCCAGCCTGTTGGAATGACCCACAGTTTCTTCCCCTTCATTCTTTCCCAGCCTCTCCATTGGTCTCCTGATGAGCCAGAACCTTTGTGGAGATTGCCATCCCACATCGAGGATTAGGATTTGAGTCTTCCTGACTCAAAGCTGGCACCACTGTTCCAGTTACTCATTCAATCCTTGCTTTTGTTACTTTGGTGATGACGTCTTTGTTTGCTGATTGGTCTGCGAGCAGCTCTACCCTCAAAGTTCATTTGGTGAACACAGATAAGTGGCCTGCCTTCAACCCAGTAGCCAGCAGCCCCCTCCAACTTGGTTAATGGCTCCACCCACTTCTTTCAGGGGTTCATTTTGCAGAAGTCTGTCTTGACAGTTTAGGACACAAAGGATACAAAGATAAATGAGACATAGTCTTCACTTACCATAAACTTTCGACAGGTTGAGGGAGATAGATACTGTCATTCAGTATTCAATTCAAGAAATGAAAGTCATTCTAGGAATTATAAGCAGAACAGATTTTAATATTAGAATTGGATGCTTATATAGTCATTGTAAGGGCTAGAGAAGTAGATTGTAGGCTCCAGTGTTGATAGCCAGAGAGAGTTGCTGCCTCTGCTCCATCAGAAAGGTGGAAATCAGGAAGCCCCAAATTGTACAGTGAAATCTAGGTTCTAAAATCTACAACACACCACATACTTTTAATTTAGGGAATCAGAAAGGCAGCATCCAGAAGCTATTATTGCTGCTGTTAAAACTGACTTTTGACAATCATAAAATGGTTAACTAGTTACTGGAATACAATACAGAAAAGCTTCATGTCTTTACAACTGTGTTTGCCAGCAGAAAATACCAAAAACAGCAAGTTTTCCCTTCTTTCATTTATGCATTTCGAATCTCATACATGCACATCTATTGATAGAACTTAATTTTCCTATCTACAGCAAAGTCTGGAATGTGGACTTGTACTATAGAAAAAGAAAATGGTTATTAGGAGAATAACTAGCAGAGTCTCCATAAACTCATGAACAAGCATGGACTAAAGTGTTAGAGGGAGCACACTGGGCAAGGTACAATAGGTCAGAAAGAAGGGAAGAGATCAGTTCCGCCTGGGGTTCAGGGAAAGTGGAGGAGAAAAGACTCTTCCTGCTGGGTCTTGAAGACTATCCTGTAGAAGTCTGCCTCAAAGAGGGCTGAAGAGCATTTGGGGCAGAGTAAGCATTTTGAGCTTAGTCAAGAGAGTATGAAAAGGCACTGCACCTAGAATCAGTTTGGGCTTCCTTTTTCTGGAACAGAAGGGAGAAAGAGGAGTACGTTGAGTGTTGAGGTCTGAGAGGTGGCAGGTACCAAGGCAGAACTCACACGCCATGCTCAAGAGCTTGGATTTTGTCCTGGAAGTGATAGGGGGACCTTGGAAGGTTTTACTTAGGAATGACAAGATGAGATGGGTTTTAGAAGGGTCACTCTGAGTGCTGTGTGGAAGATGCATTGGAAGCAGGGAGAAACGGGAATAAAGAGAGCAGTTGGGAGGATATTGCAATGTGGTGGGCTAGACACGGTTAGAACCTAAACTTGGATGATGATTTTGGGATGAGCATTGGAATATATCAGGAAGTTGAACCAACAGAACTCAATTAAACTAAAGTAGTTGGGGCTCTGGTTGGCATGATGCAGTTGTCTGAGCACTGGCCCATGAACCAAAAGGTCACTGGTTCAATTCCAGGTCAGGACATATGTCTTGGTTGTGGGTTTGGTTCTCCATCACGGCATGTGTGGGAGGCAACTGATTGATATTCCACTTGCACATCAGTGTTTTTCTCCCTCCCTTTCTCCCTCCCTTCCCTAAATAAATAAATAAATAAAGCAATTGGGAATGATTATCGAACATACACTACGCATCAGGCTCTGGTCTACACACTTTGTATGTATGAACTCATTCAATGCTTACAAAACCCTGTGAACCAGGTTCTATTACCAACCCACAGCTACAGAGGAGGGCGCTGAAGCACAGCTGGCGAGTGGCAGAGCCAGGATTTGATATCAGTCTAGTTTTAGAAAACAAACACTCAACCAATTCGCTATAAAACACCTTTGCTATTAGGGATAAAATTTGTTTTCTTGTACTTTACGCATGTATAATTTACTTATGAAGTCTGGTTTGGACCCTGAATCAGTTCTTTTAACTTAGACATTTGTGGATGAATTTCTGCAAGTCTAGTGAACCCTAAATTGTAATCAAGTTTTTACATTTGTGTATTTGTATTGTTTTTTGGGGGGAAGTGGTAGCAAGTCTTATCAACAGATTCTCAAATGGGTTTTTGATCTAAAAATGCATTTAGGAACTTTGTTTTAGAGCAATGATTCTCAAAGCATGATCCCTGAAACAGCAGCGTCAGCACCTCCCAGGAACTTCTTAGGTGTGCACGTTCCAGGCCTCATCCAAGACCTACTAAACCAGAAACTCTGAGGATAGGGCCCAGAAATATGGGTTGACAAGTCTTCCAGGTGCTTCTGGTGCATGTTCAAGTTTGGGAACTACGGCCCTAGAGCAATCATAAACATGAGTGATATGGTAATAGAGGCCATTCACCAGACTTTGTGGGACACTCACAGTAGATGTATCTAGGACGGTGGAGCAAAATCTTAGAAGTCTGAGATCTTCTTTGCATACTCTCAGGAAGGAAACACTGAAACATAAGCTTTGAACTATGCAAATATTTTGGACAAGGGCTCCTGTGGAGCTCAGAACAGGTATTTCTGGAAGCTTTAGGGCTCTGGACTTGCAGATAAGACAAAATCTGTAGACCTGTGCACCAAGCTCTCAATGCCTCAGATGTCAGCCTCCCCCATCCCACACAGTTTCTCCTAGGGCTGCAGTTTAGATATCTTGTTTCGTCCAAGGTACACAGACCTCTAATGACATTTCAGCACAGGATAACCTGCCCAGGCTCTGGGGAACTTGAGTACCCACTGACACTAACTGCTCACTGTGAGGTGCCAGGGCCTGAGGTCCACGCCTTACCTGATTGACACAACAGTCCTGCAGCCTATGCAGGACTCATGCCAGCAACACCCATCTCTTTCTACAGCTTCCTGGAAATATGAAAGGGTCCAGAAACAGCCTGCAGTGCTGGTTGATGGGAAAGGCAAGGATTGCTGGGTCCTACCCCCTGCTGCCCCTCCCCTCCAGAAACTCAGGCCAGGGTCCCCCTTTCTGCTAAGTCACCAAACTGGAAAGCTCTTAGATTAGGGAAAGAGCATGTGCCTGCTGGTTGGCTTGGAAAGGTTCTGGGAATTCATTATGATCTAAACAACTCTTCCAGTTATTCATGTGACTCAGCCCTTGAAAGTGGGATCTTACTGTGTCCACGGGGCTGGGTGCTGCTGAGTCAGTGCTGGAGAGGGCACCTTGTCAGCTCTCCTGGGCTCCAAACTGCCCTCCCCCATCCCCAGAGGGCACCACCACAGGGAAGCAAACAGTGGGGGAAGCTTCCCAGAGTGTTGGGTTTCACTTCTAAACAAGCAGCCAACCTGCTCCCTTACAGCTCTCACTGCACACATCTATCAGTCTTCTGGGCATGTTGAAGGGGAAGTAATCAGAAACAGTCACTCAGGCATCATGCATTCACGTGTGCATTTACCACATGTTAATCCAGCACCTACTATGCGTCCAGCTGACTGCTAAGACCTGAGATCCAAAGAGACGTGGCTGTATCTGCGCATACCGTTCAGGAGAAATGCATTAACGGACATGAAGAAGTAATGGAAAAAGCACTGTGGCCGAGCTATAGAGAGCTTGACAACACCAAGAAGCAAGTGGCAATCCTTTCTAGGTGCCTGGAATTCCTCTTTAACATGCAGCAAAATTCAGAGTGTGTGGGAATTACTTTTGTCTATTGGAGCTAGACAGAGAATAAAATGCCAGGAACTAACATGGTACAAGAGAAGGACTTTCTGGAAGAAGAGGGGATGAAGAAGGGGGCAAAAGGGCAGGGAGATTAAAATGGAAATTTTAGTTTTGCTTAAGCCTTTTCTTAATTTGAACCTGTTATACATTATCTACTAGGCAGGAGGGCTCGATTTCCCTGAAATAGTAAATAAACTGCTTGAACTTTTCCCCTTCATTTAAGGAGGAAAAAAGGAAGGAGGAAAAAAGATTACATGCTGCTGGATGAAAACTGAAGAAAAAGTAGACACTAACAGAAGCATCCACTGTGTGTCAAACCTTTACATGCAGTGCCGTATCTCATTAAATACTGAAAGAATACACACCAGCATACAGACACAAATACACGGTGGGCATCTCAGTACAGGGGGGTTAAGGAGCATGCCTGAGGGTGGCTGGGCTGAGATGAGAGCCTGATTTTGCCACTTACAAATTAACTGAGCATGCAGTTACATAATATAAAGAGATGCTTGTATCCCCATTTTGCAGACAAGGAAATTGAGGCTTGGAGAAGTTAACTGACCTCTCCAAGGTCATACAAGTAGTAAGTAAGATATCAGAATTTCAGACCCAGATCTGTCTGGATTAAAAGTCTGGGCCCTTTCCACCATACCGGTAGGTTATTTTTGGCATTTTAAGACCAGATTTGGTCTCTATATCCACTGCCTGATGGGACCTGATATCATTGTCATCCAAGAGGATGATTGTTATCTACTGTAATGCTAGAATTAAAATACCTAACGTAACTCCAAGCATACTTTCTTTTTCACTTACTCAAACATTCAATAACTTATATGGAATATTCATTTACTTGTGCCAGACACAAGGTGCTGAGACTAGAACACTAAAAAAGGCTGGCATGGTCTTTTCTCCTCACGGAGCTTTCAGTATGATGGGGAGAGAAAAACATGAAAAAAGAGTTTTATAACCAATCAGTTTATTAGCAGTAAGTGGTATAATAATGATAGCTAAGGCTTTCATTGAACTTAGTATGTACCAGGAACTATCCTAAGTGCTGTCTGTGTATCAGTGCACTTAATTCTCACAGCCACCCAGGGAAGTGGAGGAATCAGTACAGGCTTCCTGAAGGAAGTGTCAGCTCAATCTGGAAACAAGAGGAGTTCGGTATGTTGAAGAAGGGAAGGGCAGGGAAGAACAGGAGTAGTCTGTGACTGTACTGAGTAGTCACGAGCCCGTGAGGCTATAGCCTGTAGCCTCTATGTGGTATAGAGATTTGAAATGAGGCTCCTCTGAACTGAGTTGTGCCCTAAGTATAAAATTCACACAGGGTTTCAAAGGGTGAGTGCAGAAAAAATTCCATTCATCTTCTTGTATTGATTACATATTGACCTGAAGATATTTTGGATATACTGGGTTAAATCAAATATATCATTAAAATTAGTTTTATCTTTTTTTAAAATGTGGCCACTAGAAAATTTAAAAACGCGTGTGGGCTGCACATTCCATTTTGATGGAACAGCACTGCACAGAAGGCCGAAGGCACATCGGGGAACCAGAGCCTGGATGGAGCAGGTGGAAGAATGATGGGAGAAGAGACCAGACGGTGCCGAAAGCAAACGTGAGCTCCCAATCTTCTCTGCGGGGGGCAAAAGGGGGTATCATAACCTTGGTAAGCCTCAACTCTGAGACACTGCGGTCCCTTGACTTATCGAAAGTTGCCTCTTCCTCAAAACCAGCTCCAGCTGCGAGCCAGGGAATGGTTAAGGCCATTCTTGAGTCTGGTATTGTAGATAGAGGAGGCAAGAACATAGCAAAAAAGATAAAGAAGAAATGGAGGAGCATCTCAATGTAAAAGTCAAGCCCCTAACCATGCTCCGCAGTCCTGTAAAGTCTCCCCACCTGCCCTCTTCTCTCCTCTCTGACCTCTTCTACTGGGCTCCTCCCTCTGCCCCACCTCTATTCCAGTTAAACCGAGCTCTTTGCTGAGCTTCTAACATACCAGACATACTCCTGTCTGAGGGCCTTTGCACTGGCTGTTCCTCTTGCCAGAAACATTCTTCCCTCGGCTATCACAGGGCCAATGATCTTAACTCCTGGTTCAAATGTCACCGTCCTGCTAAGGCCAACTTTGACCATCTCATTTAAATCGCAAACTCCATTGGTACTCCCTTACCCTGGTCTTGTTTTTTACCGTAGCATTTAAATATTACTCTCTAACATACTCAATAATTTTATTCTTATTATGTTAACTGTTCATCTCCATACTAGAAAACACACCCCCAGAAGGCGGTGACTTTATATCCTGCATTGTCCCCCAAACCCAGACAGTGCCTGGTCCAGAGTAGCTGTTCAATTAACATTTTTCTCCTTTTTCTGCCGCCGGACTTGGTTAACCTTGCTTCCACTCTGCTTTTACGACTCAGGGTTCTTTCCGCCCTGGCTCCCACAAAGAGGCCTCCGGAGAGACTAAAGAAAGCAGCGAGTGCAGTGGAAAGCCCCTGGGCTGGGAGCTGGGATTCTCAGGTGCCCTCCCGGCTTTGCTCAAAGGCAGGGCCCATTTTCTTCGGTTTCCCCAGCTGTCAAGGATTCCAGGCTCAATGGGAGGCCGAACAAGGTAGTATAAATGAAAATGTGGGAGAAAACTGTTCCATGCTGGACAGTGGTTGTTAGGGGATGGTCCCTGGACCAGACGCATCAGCATTACCTGGGGATTTTATTAGAGATGCGTTAAACTCAGGCCCCACCCTAAACCCACTGAATCCGAAACAGGAAGGGAGGGCCCAGTAATGTCTTCTAATGATGATTAACTTATTAAAATATCAAAGCCTCCATGTTATTCTGATGCGCTTAACTGTGAGAACCCCCTAACCCTCTCCCCGGAGCTTCGGGAAAGAAGAGACTTTGTTAGAGCCCCGAAGGCGGGGAGGGACTCCAAAGGTCAGGACAGAGAGCAAACCCCCAGGGCGGCGGAGCAGAGCGACTTTCCCGGGTTCCCTGCGTCAGAGGCGGAGCGGGGTGGTCCCTGACCGGGGAAGCTCCCACCCCTACCCCAGGAAAGTCCCTGCGGCGAGGCCGTGACCTTCCGCCCGGCCTAGTCCCACACCGCGGCCGCCCGGGGCTCGGAGGCTGCAGCTCTCTGGGTGAGCCCCGGCCTGCCCGCCGGCCTGGCCGCCGCCCCGCCCCGCCCCGCCGCGGGAGGAAGGTGGTGGCGCGGGGCGGGGTGGCTCCGCCGGCGCCCGGGCCCAGCGGAAGGCGGCCCTGCGCCGCCCGCGCTGGGGAACCCCGACCGCTCCGCCCCAACGAGCAACGCCCCTCCTGTTTTGCCTGGCGCGTTCGCGTGTCGCCCAGTCTCTGCCTCCGACCGTCGTGTTGGCGTTCGCTAGAGTTAAAACTCGGATTTCCGATCTTCGTCTGTCTCTCGCCCCTGCCCGGGCTTGTCCTCCCGACCCGCCTTTCCTTTTCATTCTCATTCGGTCTTTTAACCAAGAGGTACGGATGGCCCACTCTGTGCTCTGGAGGGTACCGGGCTCTGTGCAGTCACCGGGGAAAACGAGGGCACTTACCGGTAGGGCGCGGACTGGGTCTTTTCTCTCTTTTTCAGCTTCTTCCCCCGCCTTCCGCTCTCTCCCCACCGGACCTTGACCTTTCCCTTTAGCCTTTGTTGTTTCCTCTCTCTCCTTTTCCTGACGGACCCTTTCTTCTATAGGGTACCAGGGTAGGATTAAAAAGCCTACTTTTGTCTGACTTCTAGAAAGTTGCTCTGTAAGACGTCAGTCTTATCTTGAACCACACAATTAAACTGTTATCAGCTGTTAACACCTCAACCAAACTTAGTTGAGTAAGACAAAGCAGATAGCCGTGGCCCATGGAGATCACCTACTTGAGAAAAATTAGTATTTACCTACTTTTGCCTGGGTGCTAGACATTCAATTATTCAAGAAAATGTACGCACTCATTTGACGATTTATTGAGCGTCTACTGTATACCAGATGTTCAGGATGAGCATTGTTCAATACATAATCTTAAATTTTCTAGTAGCCACATTAAAAAACATAAAAAGAAACATTAATTTTAACAGTATATTTTATTCAACCCAGTATAAATACCATTTCACATGCCGAGAATATAAAAATTATCAGTGAGAAGTTTTACATTTGCATTATTTTTTTTCATGCAGAGTCTTTGAAATCTATGGGTGTGTGACACTTGGCAGCACATCTCATTTAAAAACAGGCACATTTCAAGTGCTTAACAGCCACATTGGCTAGTTAGTCGTTGCTGTAGTGGACGACGCAATTGTAGACACGTGTAGAACACGTATGGGTAAGACAAAGAGGGGCCTAGGAAGAAACAGTCAGTAAACTCATAAACAAATAAGATAAAAATAGTGTTAATTGCTATGAAGAAATTAAAACAAAATAGTGACATAGGATGACTGGACATTATCTCACTCTGCCCTTTCAATCCCTCTTCAAGTTGAATAATAAAAAATATATAACAGTTGCATAGATATGAAAACTGAGGCTGAGAGACCATGCAACTTGTCCAAGTACCAACGACTGGTAAGTTGTATGGCCAGGACTCAAACTCCAGTTTGATTGACTCCTAAGCTGGTTGTCATTGCCTTACAAGGCCAGATTAAGGCAAGGCTACTACTACAAAAAAGAGAGAGATGAGGAAATGGGCATGAAATGAATGGCTTTGCAGTGGAAACTTTTGAATACTGGACTAGGAGTTAGGTATTGCTGTGTGTTATTTATTAAATGTCATGACCTTTCTGAGCTGTCTTTATAGGTAAAATGAAAAGCATGTCTTAATGACTACAAAAGACTCTTCCAGTTGAAACCTATAGGTTTACATGTAGGCTCTGGAACCTGACTAGCCTGGCTGGAAACCTGCTTCCACTACTGACTTGCTGTGTCATCTTGGACAAGTCTCTCTGGGCCTTGATTTTCTTATTTGAAAGATTGTTGTAACTGTTACTATCCCTCTGGGTAGATCACAGGATTCGTAGTTTATGTTAAATGTGCAGAAAGGTATTTAGCACAAAGTAAGCACTCTCGGTGCAACGTTAGCTTATTTTTCTATTATCCCAGTTCTTTCCTGCAGCCTTCTCAGCCAAGACCAGGGACAGCCTGGCCTTTCTAGTGTGGTTAGTTGGCATCGTTGTTTCTATTGGACAATGCTCGTCCTGAACAATGTCTGGCACATACTAGGATCTCAATAAATTGGAGAAATGAGTATCTTGCCTTGCAGCCCAGGCTTGTCTGGGGTCTGGCTCATGCCCAGTCTAAGCCCCTTCTACCTCAGAGCCACAAGAGTCCTGATTTTTCTTTCTGACTGAAGACAACCTGGTAATCTCAGGAGTCCTGGAGCTCAGCGGACATCCAGTCAATGCCTGTTTAACTGGCCTATCCACAAAGATGATAGCTTTGTATAGACTAGTTAGAAAATTTTCATCATTAAAGGTGCCTGTTTTCATGGAGGTTGTGTGCAAAGGCACTGAGGCATGAAACAGTAAAGGACTAGATATAATGGTCATAGAATTTTTTCCCCTTAGTTCAGGTGGTCTAGGCCAGACCCAGCCTGGGGGGACAGCATTGCATTATGCTAAAGAGCAGGCAGGGCTTTGTGTGGTGGCTGCTTGAGTGGTCATCCTAACTGGGGGAATTTACATGCTTTGAATTTTATTTTCTTTATTTTTAAAATGACCTCAATAGCAGCATCTTTTTCGTGGCACTCTGTAGAAATAAAATGTTGCAAGGAAGCACTGAACACATAGCTAGCCCACAGTAATCATGCAGTAAATATGGTTGTTATCATATTAACAGCCCTCCTGGATTTAACACATTTAGCATTAGAAAGACTTGTGTATGAGTCTTACCTCTATTACCTACAAGCTGTGTGACTTTAGGCAAATCAATTAATATCTCTGAACCTTAGTATTTTCATCCGAAAAAATGGGAACAAAAGGATTATGTGTACACTCTGCCCCGGAGTGTTTTCATAGGTGTCAAATAAGGTTCTGTATGTCCATATGTTTTGCAACTGTGACGTACTTTGCCCATGTTGATTATTCTTTGATTTTTTTTAAGATTTTATTTATTTATTTTTAGAGAGAAGGGAAGGGAAGGAGAAAGAGAGGGAGAGAAAGATCAATGTGTGGTCGCCTCTTGTGCACCCCCTACTGAGGACCTGGCCTGCATCCCAGGCATGTAGCCTGACTGGGAATCGAACTGGTGACTCTTTGGTTCGCAGGCCCCTGCTCAAGCCACTGAGCTACATCAGCCAGGGCCACATGTTGATTATTCGTGGTAGTTATTTTTCTGTCAATGCTTGTCCAACCTATGGCCCACATGCAGCCCAGGATGGCTATGAATGCAGCCCAGCACAAAATTGTGAATTTACTTAAAACCTTTTTTTGCTCATCAGTTTTCGTTAGTGTTTGTGTATTTAATGTGTGGTCCAAGACAACTCTTCTTCCAGTGTGGCCCAGAGACGCCAAAAGGTTGGACACCTCTGTAGTATATCTAGTCCTTTGCTGAGCTGAATTGCCTCATCTTTTCCTTTGGAGCAGCAAACACAGAGGATTCAGTCTTACTTATCATTGTCCCCTCAGTGCTCAGCAAAATGTTTTCTGTGCCCGAAGTACCCAGATTATGAAAGTTAGGAGTCAGAGGGTCTAGTGTGGCCTCTGCTACATGCTAGTGATGGGACCTTTGACCAGCCATTTAATTTGTCTGACCTGTCTCCAAAGTAGGATAGACTTAATAGTTGACTTGCTGGTATCTTGGGGTGTTTGGGATGATCAAAAGAATTAAAAAGCATGTTGACCATTATAACTATTTACACAAGCATGAGGGAACATTCCCAAGCATTATCCCCAGCATGCAGGCTCTCACTCTGCCTCTCAGCTCCCCGCCCTGCGAAGCAGCCACACAGAACCACTTACGCTTTCTGCACAGGCCTCTGCTGTTCTGGGCCTCAGTGCCTGCGCACGTTGCACAGGCTGGGTTCTCTGTCTGGAAGGTCCTTCTCCTCATTCTTCAACTGCACCCCTTACTCATGCTCCAGGGCCCAGCTCCCAAGGGCCTTCTCCTTACAGTCCTCCTACATTCACCCAGTCGGAGTTGATTGCCCCTCCTTCGTGTCCCACGGTGACCAGTACAGACTGCCATCATGTCTCTCATCACCCTGCACTGTGACCGTTGTTTAATCATTCATTTCATGAGAGCAATACAGCAGCAAGGAAGCACATAGGCTCTGGAACCTGGGTTCAGATCCTGGCTCTGATACTAGTTGTGTTACTTTGCGGAAGTTATTTACCCTCTCTGTGCCTCAGTTTTCTAATCTCTTACTCAGGGATGATAATGAGACCTCCCTCATATGGTCATCATTGAGGAGCGTCACATTAAATACTTAGAACAGTGTCTGGTGCATAGTAGGTATTCCATAAATTTCAACTTTTATTAATGTTTCTTTCTCATCTGACAGCAAGGACTAGGTCTTATCCCCAGTGCCTAAACCAACCCCTGACACCGAGGAGGGGCTCAACAAATGAACAAATGATTGTTGAATAAATGACTCAGGGAATCCCACATGCCATGGATTCTTGTGTCTCTACTCAGCTATCTCCCCAGTCCCCTGGGTCCTGCAGTTTCTGCCTACCATGTAGTACCGGTGCTCCTTTCTCCGTCAGAGATCCCCCACCTCTTGCCCAGCTTCCTATTTGGCTTTCTGACTCATATTCTTCCTGATCCATCCAGTCTGCTAAGACATTGTTCCCTCTGTCCATCCTCTGCTTCTGATCTCTCTAGATTCCACATTCTCTGTTGATTATTTCAGATGTCTTCAGCCGGGGGCTTTAAGGTCCTCCAGCATTTGGGTCCTCACAACCACTAACTTATCTTCTTCGCCTTTGCCTGGCCTGTTCTCTAAACATGGCCACCCCCTCACCAATGTATCCAGCAATCCCCCACTCATCTACTCCCCTAAATCACCCACCTACCCATTCACCTACCCACCCATCTATCTTTTTCATCCACCCCTCATTTATCCACCAAAGTATTCAGTTAACCTTCACTATGTACCCATCACTCTCTAGTCACCATATGGAATGCAGACTTGAACAAGAAGTGCTGATCCCCAACTCCATGTAATTTATAATCTACCAGGGGAAACTAGATAACTGAACCACAACTCATGGTGGAAGACAGTTTGCATCATATGGTTGCTATCACAGGTTTTTAAATTAAAGTCCGTGGATGAGCTTCAGGGAATCTGCAAACTCCTTAATATCGTGAGCAGAATTGTGTGGGTAAGAAGGTGTGTATGATGCCTGTTTATCTGCAATTTCAGGGAAAGGCTCCATAGCTGTTATTACATTGTCAAAGGGGTAAGTACTAGGGATGCATAAGGAGAAGCCTGGGGAAGAGACAGCGCTCATTCAGGGCCTTGATGTGGAGGAAAAGTGAAACTCATTTATTTCAGACCCACTGTGCTATGGATTAAATTTGGCATCCCCTCAAATTCATATGTTGAAGCCCTGACACCCAAAGTGATGTTATTGGGAGGCTGGGAGGTGGAGCCTTTGGGAGGTAATTAAGGGTAGATGGAGCCGTGAGGATGAAGACCCCATAATGGGATTAGTGAGTTTATAGGAAGAGACACAGGGGCTTCCTCCCTCCACTGTGAGAGGCTACAGCTGGAAGGTGGCCATCTGCAAGCCTGGAAGAGGGTCCTTCCCAGACCTCCCCAGTATTCTGGCATACTGATCTGGACTTCCATCCTCCAGCACTGTGTGAAATAAATGTCTATTTTTGAAGCCACCCAGTCTTCAGTATTTTGCTGTAGTAGCCTGAGCTAACTAAGACACTATGTGCCAGATGCTACTTCTCATTTTGTAACCTTGTTGCAATATGGAAATGGGCTAGGTGGTGTCATCATCTTTAATGCTTACAGCAATCTTTCAAAATAGGTATATTATCCCTATTTCACTAAGGAGGAAGCTCACAGACCTAAAGCAAGGACCACAGTCACGCAGCCTCAAGGGGTGGAGCAAGAATTTGAAAGGTCACTGGGGCCCTCGGGTCCAGGATCTCTGCCTCCCTCCCAGGGTTGTCTGCGGATCAAGCGTGTCACTGAGCAAATACTTCTGAGCTGTAAACCACCTCTCAGGGGAAGAGAAGATGTTGTCTGTGCTTAGGGAATGTTAAGAGGGTTTTACAAGCCTAAGGAATCGCTGTCATTGCATTTTCAACGACCTCCAGAAAGAATGACCTTTTCCTGTGGATTCAGCCCATGTAAAGGTCAGCGAGTGTTGCTTCTCACCCAGAGAGTGTTATCACAGCAGTTTCCAGGAACAAGTCTGGGCACGGGGCCGTCACTCGGCAAGCACTTGTGGGTGGGTCTGTTGGCAGGAAGGCGCCCTCAGCCGCGGCCAGCCTGTGTGGCCCCTCCGTTCAGGGCCCTGCCTGGTGACGATGGCAGCCTGCCCCATCGCAGTTGGCTGAGTAGGTTGCTCCTCCAGACTTCCCCACTACCTGGAGCCACAGGCCTTGCCAGCGGGATACACTCTCCCATGCCCAGGTTTCTGAAACTCCCAGAAAGCTTGTGTCCAGGCCAGCTCCCCACCCAGACTCTTCCCCCAGCTGCCTAACACTGAAAAAAAATTTCAAAGCCAGGTAGAAAACCACTGGCAAAGAGAGATTGAACTCAATGACCTCTAAGTTCCCTTCCAGACATGTGAGGCTGGGATGAATTAAGGGAGAAAATATTTTTTCAACTAAAATTGTTTTCTCCTTGAAGGCAAGGACCGTGTAATTTGTTAATTTGACCTTGTAACTAGCTTCACCCCTACCTTCTCTCCATCCCCTGGGCCGCCACCCTGGTCTACACCACCACCGCCCCTGCCCTGAGTCACTGCTACACCTCACTGGTCTTCCTGCACGTAGCTGGGCCCCTCCGGACAGAGTGCTATTTCTAAGTGGATTGCATTATGTCTCTGGCCTTCTCACTGTTCTTTAATTGCCCTCCTTGATGGATTCCAAGATCTGAAGTTTTCACCAACTGCTCCACATTCCTAACTTATCTCTTTACACTTTTTCCTTTGCGCTGGTCACTCCAAACACCTCCCCCACCTCAAACTCTTCTCCTGGGCTGTTTCCCTGCTTCTGGCACCTCCAGGTCCCCCAATTTACTTCTGCTCAGCCTGCAGGTCTCGGCCACTCAGGGAGGAAATGAACCCTTCCCTTGAACCCTTCGGGCTCCAATAGGTGCCCCCGTCTGAGTTCCCACAGCACCCACAGTCTCTCTGCACCTTGTCTTATAATTTTCTGGCGCAATGTCTGCCTCTCCCACCAGCTGTAAGCTCCAGGCAGGCTGCATCTGTGTTTGCTTGTTCTGTTGTGTGCTTTTTTACATGTTTATTTTACTTTCTTGAAAACATTTTTTATAATATGCTAGATCAAACTGGTTGCTTCCTTTTATTTCCCTACCATTTTTCAAGACATCATGTGACACCTGTATTGAAAATGGGATTTAATATTTTTGGTTTTGTTTCTGTCACCATTTCATTAAAATAACCCTGCAAACGTTTTTTAAAAAAAGAGTAATGTGTATTTGTGTTTGCTTGTTTATCATTGTATTGTACACTCTCCGTGTCCCGCCTGCAAGGCTGAAGACCCTCTCTCATAAGATGTGCTTAACAAACACGTTCACGTTCCATAGAGCGAAATTATACTCAGAGGTGAGGTCAGATTCTTTGCCCCAGAGCTTGCAAGTCCTCGCTGCAGAGGGGCCCAAATGTGGAAACCATTAATGTACCCTCCCCTCCTCTTAACTGAATTTGCTTGGAGAGGCAGGGGGCCGTTGGACGCACCTGAATCCTATTACAGGGCTTGGAACGAAAGCCAAGCCTAATTGGGTTGCCTTGTCCTCCCCACATCCCCCTTTTTTCAGCCAGATGACCAGCATCCTGCCCCCTGGGCCACCCTGCCTGCCTCTCTGCCAACATGTTCTGGCCGGGACAGTACTGCCACCGCGAAAGGGGCAGCTGCAGTCGCAGTCAGAGAGGGTGAGGCAGGGAGACTCACTTCAACTCTGACATTCAGTCTGTCCCTTGTGACTCAGGTTGCCACTTCCCCCCGGGGCTGCAGGATGCAAGCAGGAATAAGCCTTTCATTAGATATCAGTGACTTGGGAAAAGGTCAGGCAGGAGGCCTGGCCTGCTGAGTCACGGAGCGTGAACGTCCATCCCTGTCACTCTGTCACTGTCGTCGTGGTTGGCCCATCTCAAGAGTTCCCTTTCTGAAGCAGGTTTGATTCCTAGAACGGAGTCAATTCAGGGCATGCAGGGGAGGAGGTCACCTGTCTATCTCTGTAAAGGGAGGTGATATAACGTGGTTGGCAGGAAAGCAAGCTTTGCAGTCAGATGCTCCTGAGTTAGGATCCGGACTCTGCTACTTACTAGCTATGGCACCCAAAGCAAGTTGCTTACCTTTCCTGACACTCAGCTTCTCATTGATACAGAGGAGATACTGCCTAATGCATAGGATTGTTGCGAGAATGAATGAGGTAAAGTATGTAAGAAGCGTAGCAGAGCGCTTGGCAAACAATAAACAGCCCATAAATGGTAGGTGTTGTTATTTGTACGGGCCGATCTCTCAGTTCATACTCGATCCCGAAGGAACGTGGCATCTCCCCCCAGTCACCAGGCTCTGGTTCCACCCACCCCGCCCCCCGCCCCCAAAGCCACAATCGGCCTGGCTTTGGAGAATGTAGTTAAGGAAAAGGAAGTAAAAGGCTGGTGACATTTATTTTGTTTCTTACCATCTCTGATGGACACACTGTTTCTTTCCCCAGATGGAATGATTCTTGCTCATGTCGGTGGGAGGGGAAACCAGATGCAGAGGTAGACACAGGGCCACCCAGGGAGCCCCGAGCTCAGGGGTTTTACTATGTCGAGCTATTGTCTTACACAGCTAGAGAAAACAAGTTTGTTAACTGAGTCCTCCAAAACAGGCACCCTCCTTTACCACTTGCTGAACTCAAGAGGACCGGACGCTGTGCCCTTGGGTTCTTGGTTCAATACCCTCTCCACCTTCGTTCGATACTTCTGCTCTTCCAAACAGAGAAAAAACATCAAAGTACTCCTTGGGCGACCAGCATGCAGAAAGACTGAATTTGCTCAGCGTCATTTGGCAAGCTGTTTAACCTCCCTTGTAACCTAGCTATCTTTAGCCTCCTTGATGCTATTTTAAAATGTCAAACTAGCAAATACTGCTTCCAGAATGGTTCTGATCTGGATGTGACAGTACGCCTGGGGGTGGGCAGACAAAGAGGAGGTGGGGATGGTACAGGAGCCTTCTGGTAGAGGGTGAGATGCTACACCAACTTCGCAACTGCCAGGGTCCTCTCCTACTGTCTCAGCCACTCCCTTAAATGGGAACCAGCCCATTTAAGGGGAAGGGGGCCACTGAGCCCGACCTGGGCTTAACTTAGAGGGATCTCTGCTTATCTGACTCTGGAACCAGAACTGGCTGTCCCATTAGCCAAGAGAGCAAAGTGACTCTTGTGTGCCCAGTCCATTTGCTCACTCATTTAATTTATTCATTCAACAGTACCTATTGAGTAGCTATGTGCCAGACATGGTGAAGGTACTGGGGATACAGTAGCTTGCAAAGGTGAATACCCACAGGAATCATCTGGGGAGTTTATTAAAATGAAGCTTCTCAAGCCCCAACCCCAAGAGTCAATGCAGGAGGTTTGATGCATGCCAGGGACCCTGCATTTTTAAAAAGCACTGCAGCATTGTGATGCAAGTAGCCCAGGGTGTGTGAGAAACCATAGTCTGACTTGTAGCAAACTTATTTCCTCAGCACCTCCCCAATGCTGAAAGCTAACGGTACAGAAATACATGGTACAGTCCCAGGTCTTGAAGAGCCCATGGTCCACAGTCTGCAGAAAGAGACGGACAAATAATGCCATTTCAGAGTGCTAAGTGCTCCGAAAGCACAGGTACAAAGGTGTCGTTGAGGAGGAACTAGCTTTGGGGGAGCCAGGGAGGCTTCATAAAGGAGGTGATATTTGCACTGGCCCTTGAAGCATGAGAAGTTTTTCAGATAGAAAAAGAGTGGGTGCACATTATATTTTCCAAAATGGACTCACCAAGATGTATCTCCCATCCCACAGGCTCTTCTCACAACGGGGCTGGCACGCCTCACACAGAGACGTGGGGGAGGGACGTCTGTGTTCCTTGCTCTTCTGGGTGGGGATCTGTGGCTGCCCCTACAGAGTGGAGAAGGGATGCATGTGACTTCTGAGGCTTGGCCACGACAAAATAATCTTACTTTGGCTTGGTGCTTCTTCTCTTGAGACACAGGCCTTAGGAGCCTTGAGCTGACTTGTTGTTGGACCCGCCCCCTGAGGCTGCCGTGCTGCAGATGCTGTGTGGAAAATCACATAGCAACAGCGGGAGTTGCCCAAGGCGCTCACCTTTGGTAACTTCCAGCCCCTAGCCCTCGAGCTGACACTGAGTGAATCAGAGATCAGCTGACCTCCACTGCAGATGCCAGGTAACGTAAATGTTTCTGTGGTTTTAAACCTCTACATTTGGGGGTGCTTGTTATGCAACATTAGCTACCTGGAACAGACGGTGGAGGCACTTCAGGAAGAGGAAATGGTAGCAGGTGCAAAGGTTTCCAGGGGTGAAAGGGTGCGTCAATTATTTTTTAAATTTGGAGAGATTCACCATTCTCATGTAAAGTTTTGAGAGGTCTCCATTCACTGAAGACCAAAACGGTCAATGAAGCCACCTTTGTGTTTGCCCAAGCAGTGAGGGCTAAGCGTTTTCTCCAGGCCACATGGCCCACAGATTTGGTGATGCCCCAAATTGGCATATGTAGTTTTAACTGCCCTGTCTTTGTTGTGACATAATTTTAAGGATGTGTGTGGTACCTCCTCGATTTCTAGGAAAAGATCTGTTGGGTATTAAAACTGAAGTGATTCAGGTATCCTTTAGTTTAATTGCCTCTCCGATCTTACCTTGCTGGGCACAATGCCTGGTGAACAGCAGGCCAGCAACAAACGTTGATTGAGTTTTTGAGTGAGGCAGGTATGTGAGTAGCAGCATCAGAAGCAGGGCCTGTCTCTGACTCTTGAGATCACAGAATTTTGGGCCTTGAGGGATCTTTACAGGCCACCCTCCTGATAGGCCTGCCAAGATCGACTCAGTAGTTCACTCCTGCCTGTTATGTTCTTTCTTTGACTGGGTCCATCCAAACCTTCTCCCCTGTGAGGCAGATGAAGCAGGTAATACCCAGTTAATGAGTGAGGAAACTGAGGCTCAGGAAAACCACACAGCTTCTAAGTGATTAGCTAGATGCAACCCCATAGGCTGAACTAATTCTGATGCCTTCCCACCCTCACAGTCTATTAGGTCCAGGAACAAACCAGGGGCCCCAAACTCTGCACCTTTGCCAACACTATTTCTCCACCTGAAATGTCTTCTTGTAACAGTGGGAAATTGTAACGGTGGAAATTTGTAACCCACCCCAACCTTTGTTTTGACATTGTTTCTGTAAGTGCTGACTCTGAGTAATATGTAGCTTGCAGATGAACAGCATGTTTGTATAAAAATTGTAGAAAGTAGTCTCAAAAGATACAGACCCCAACCTCCAGGCATCCCAGTTCTGGAAGATTTGCTGACGTTCAGCCATGGAGCCAGGATGACGTGAATCCAGGATGACTAAACCAGGGTGATGCACACGGGACCGTCACATGCCTGATCAGAATGGACTGTGCTCGTCTGCGCGTGGAAACGTTGCAGCCCCCTCCTTTGATCCCTTTGTTCCATTCCCCCTCCTTATAAAACACCCCCACCTCCACTCAGAGGTGGAGGTGGGCTTGAGATATGAGTCCCCATGTTCCGTGTTGGTGGCATCTGAAAATAAAGCACTTTCCATCAGCACCTGCCTCTCGATTATTGGCTTTGGCTTTTATAGCGGCAGGCAGCTGGACCTGCTTTTGGTTACATTCTGTTCTTTCTGCTTGAATCTCTCTCTTTGTGAATTCCTTGCTCTAACCCTGACTCCCTCGGAAGTCTCTCCCCATCCACAAAGCCTGCAGGGTCTGCAATTGCTCTGGCTTCCCTGTGAGTCTGCTTTCCCGCTGCCTACTCTGTGGGTGTCAGTTGCTCAGCCAGCAACCACAGTTACACAGGATAATTATCAATAATCATAATCAATAATCATAACAGCAACAATAATTGTAAATTACTAGATTTTCTTTTTTAAAAATTACCTTTTAAAATTTATGGAACAGATCATGTAAAATTGGTTATTAATATGTTGCTTAGAAAAACTGTGAGTTCCTGGTAAATTTTTTTTGCTAAAATCATTTGCTAAATTTTATTTTTGGGGGTTTGTCTACAAGTGAGTTGCTATGTAATCAGTTTTTGTTAGAGTTTATAAACATTCTTAAGCCTGTTCTTCACTTTGTTTGCATATGATTCCTCCATGTAAAACAAAAAGCACTTAGTTTATTGCACATATGAAACACGACAGGATTTTTTAAATCTATAAATTAACTGCATTGCTTTTTCCTTGATGTGCTGATCTTGCTTTGAGACAGAAACTGATGGGATTTGCAGTTACAGAGGATTGTATACTAATACAGTTGGTGTTTTATTAAAAATAAACTTGTGCTACTCCAGTAACAAAAAGGATTGTAGACATCCTCTTCATTTTTTATTTTTTAATTTTTTTAATATTTTATTTATTTATTTTTATTATTTATTTATTTATCTTTAGAGGGGAAGGGAAGGAGAGAAGGAGAGAAACATCAATGTGCGGTTGCCTCTTGTATGTCCCCTGCCGGGAACTGGCCTGGCAACCCAGGCATGTGCCCTGACTGGGAATCGAACCGCGATCCTTTGGTTCGCAGGCCCGCGCTCAATCCACTGAGCTACACCAGCCAGGGCTCCTCTTCATTTTTTAAAAGTGGCATTGCTTAATAAAACAAAATAAGAAAGAGACAAGATACAAATCAAGTACATGAGCTTTGGTACGACAATAGCAGATTGCAACTTTCCCACGTGTCATTGAAGCAGCTCTCTTATGTTTATTTGTTTTTACTTATTTACTTATTTTTATTTTTAAAATTGGGATGTAATCAACAAATAACATTGTATTGATATTAGATACAGAACATAATGAATTGATATATGTAAATATTGTATTAATTTTTAGAAATAAACCTTGTTATCTATCTGTCTGTCCATCCATTCATCCATCCATCCATCCATCAATCATATCTATCTCTCCTACTGGTTGAACTCTGACTGATAATCACCTTTCAAAAGACCTCCATCCCTCCAGTCTTCCTTCTCCAGCTACAAAGCCTTAGTTACACAAGTGCTTATTATACAATGTGGCTTTGAGTCCCCTCACCATCCTGCTTTCTTTCCAAACATGCTACATTTGTATGCTTGTCTTCTCACCATTTGTCCTTTCAGGGAGACTTTGTTGCATTTCTGCTGCATGCTAGGGATCATATGTGGGCAAAACAAGGAGCAAGACCAACCAGTACCTGCATTCGTGGAGCTAGCTTGCCTAATTCTAAGGCCACGTTGCTTAATTCTAAGACTAGTCCTTGAAACTCTGGAGAAGGAAGGCTATTTGACCATCAAAACCAGAACCCCACAGCAATGACCACTCAGAGCTGAGAAGGAAGCACTAGGTATTTAGTGAATGCTATTTGATGATAAGGCTGGATAACAGTTCTTTTAACCCTCAGGCCTTTGAAAATTAGTCATTTCATATAACCCTCGCAGCAGTCATATGCGACAGAAGGGCCCAGGAGATTGCAGAGCTTTTAAGGGCAGAGTCAAGCATTGTTCGCAAGAGTGTGAAACCCCAAAGACCAAGCTTATTATGGCTAAACAGCAATACCAGGGTTTTCAAACTCCATGAGACTCCTAGGAAAACAACCAGCTCTCATCCATTCTAGGCCCAAGTTCTTTTCCAGTTTCTCTTATCCTATGGCTCTAATTTTACCACAACCTTTTGTGCTCAGTTCAGCTGAGTATAGAGAAGTCCTTTGCACCCTTCAAAGTTGTAACATGCAGATTGCTGAGACAAGGATCAACGATAGATTATCCTGAGAACAGTCCACTCTGTAGTCACCAGTCTGGGTCTTTTCTATATGATGGAACATGAAACATGGACGACCGCTCTCTGCCAGGGCAGTGCGCCTTTCAGAAGAGCGATGGAGAGGAGGAAAGGAATGAACAAGTGTAAGCGCTCACCATGGGCTAGGGTCTGTGCTAACAATTCATAAGTAAACACCACTTGTGTACTTAGTGTGTTCCAGGAACTGTTCTAAACTCTTTACCTATCTTAACTTATTTAGTCACCTTAACAACCCCATGAGTTAAGTACTATTATTATCCTCATTTTATAGCAGAGGAAACTGAGACAGGTTTAGTAACTTCCTTAATTGGTTTAATTAATAAGTCCCGAAGGTGGGATTTGAACCCAACCAGTCCAGTTCCAGAGACCATGCTCTCATCAAAGGCATAGTGAGCTCTTAAATATTTTACCTCATTTAGCCCTAGGAGTCCTATATATCAAGTGTTATCTCAGTCCTGCTCATCCTCTCACGGGAAATACTTTATTTTAATACCTCATCAGTCTTTCCCCTTACTCAATAAGCTTCTGAGAGGTCAGGGGCCATAACTGTTGTGTTTACTGTTGGGCGCACAGTGTCTGGCACAATAACACAGGAGACTATTAATAAACATGAATGGATACACACATTTTACAAATGAGGAAACCATTCAAGGCCAACCTGCTAATGAGCGACAGACCTGAAAGCGAAACCCAGCTTTCCATGATGATGTTGAATTCCAAATTACCACATTCTTTTTTCCTCTGCTATATACCCAGCTCCCAGATCAGGGCCTGGCACATAGTAGGTACTCAATTAATGTGCTGGTAAATTAATGGAATAACCTATCCCTGCTCTCCCAGTACCCCCATCCTCCACCCTGTTATTTTAGGTTGCCGTCTTTTCCGTGTTGCCAGCAACATAGTCTAAGACACACTCTCCATGATGTTCACTTTCCTCTGGCCCTGGGACCCTGGGCTGCTCCGTAGCAGCCCAGCGTGTTTATAGCATGTCTTGCCCATCTCCAGCCCCTTTTGGAAATGCTTGCTTTTTGAGCTCGTACCACCCTTCAATGTGGCTCACTTATAGAAATCAGTTTTTTTTCTTTTTTCCACTCTGAACTTTTTGATTAAATTTGTGTTTGATTTCTTTGGATTTGCCTTCCCAATGCATTAAATAGAGAGAGTTTCCTAAGTTTCTGGGGGAAGACTTGTACGAAGAGAAGTATGGCAACTTGCTGAATTAAGTGGAGTTTTTTCAGAACTAAAGGTTACAACTGGGGAATCACAGCCAAGTGATAAAATCGTGCTAGGAAGGTTAAAATTCTTGTGAATCAGGAATAGTTTGAATTGATATAATGAGTACTAACCCAAAGAGTCAATGACTTCTAATGAAATGAACTATAAACCCAGGTTTGAGGTTGTTTGTCCATCCAAGCATCCATCGAAACAGCCATCCATCCATCCAGTTAGAAATATTCCACATAGGTGGATAACATGGTCATTGACCCAGCAGGAAGAAGAAGCATATCTTATTTGGGAAAATATAAAGATTTTTCATCTGAATGGAAGCGAGTTCAAGGGAGGAAGATAAGAGATTGAGCTTGCCAGGTAGACAGAGATTAGCTGTCAAAGGATCTTGTAAGCCTTTGCCCTGAAGTCTGTTTTTAAGACCATGGTGGGTTGAGGGGGAGGGGCATGGAAGAGATGTAGGCAAGAGAGTGCTTCTGTTAATGCATCAATCAATTTTTTTTTTTTTTAATGAGACTACTTTCAATATAGGAGGAACATTTTGGGGGCTCTGCACATATTCCTTGTGTTTCAGTGGTCCTGAAGCTTCAGGGCAGGGCTAGGGTTCAATTTTAGTTCTAATCCATAGTATTACTCAGGCAACTCACTTCCTATTTGGGGAACTTCAGTTTTTTCATATATAAAAATAGAAAAAATGAAAGCAAGGGGATTGGCAAGCGGAGTATGCCAAATAGTTTTCCTTTGCTGAACTGTTTCCAGAGGGTCAACCAGGCTTCAGTAGGTGTGATTAATAAATTACAAAAGATAAATAGAGTGCCTTGAAAGATTTTATGTTCCTTATTTAAATGTTACCTGTCTTTACAGCCTGCCGGGAAGCCTGTCGTTCAACCCTTGGCAATAAAACAGCCCTGCATGAATGAAGACAAAATAAATCAGAAGCCTTATGCTTTTAAACTCACTAAATGAAAGCCCAGCATGCATGCTGCCTCCCTCCAAATTAATCACTGGATTAAATGCGAGACATACACCCCAAATCAATAGCTTGTGACAGAGATCTCCTGCCTGGGCTTCAGGAAAATTCCACTTCCTTTCAGATGTTGTCACTTGAAATGTCAGGAAGTTTCCATTCATCACCCACCCTTGAAAAGGCTACCGTCCCCACACTTCACATTTCCTTGCGGCCTTTCTTCCAGGGAAGCAAGGCATCTTGCAGAGGGAGCTCACTCATTGTCACAGCCTCTCCCTGGAGGCTGAAAGAGGGATGATGTGCAGAGAAGAGAGGTGTGGAGATGTCTGATGCAGAAGTAAGAAAGCCAAATCATAAGGAAGCTCAATGTCCTGTTTGAGAGTCCCTGTGAGGCAAGATGCATGCATTCCTTTGGATGGGAAAACATGGGTTAGGAGCTTGAGAGACGTGGATTTAACTCTTGGCCCTAACACTACTCTGCGCTTCACCAATCTTATCTGTGAAATAGAGGAAATAGGGTTACTATAAGTTACTAATTGTGCAACCTTGGGCAGTTATGTAACTTCTCTGTGCAAGAGCATCTTTATTTATGAATGAAGTTGTAGCAGTTAAATGTTCAGATTGTTGTTGGTGTTCAACGTGAAATAATGAAGGACAATTTTACCTCTATACCAAAGCCATATACACTTTCTCCTTAAGATTTGCCCCTGCCATCAGATTGGGTTAAATTCCTTCTGCTGTGCTTTAATAATGCTAAGAAAAATAGTGATAAAGATAACATTAAAAACTAGCATTTGTTGGTCACTTACTACATGCTAGGTTCTAAGCTCTTCATTTGAATTAACTCTTCTTGTCCTCATAACAATTCTCTGAGGTCAGTGTTACCGTGTTCTGCTTTTTACGGATGAAGAAACTGAGGCACACAGAGATCACCTGCCCAGGATCTCACCCGGGTAAGCAGGAGAGCTGTCCTGACTCTGAGTGCCCTGGGCTTCTTCACTCTTTCTTGACTTGACCATGTAACCATGTCACTCCCCGCATATGGCTTTCATTTCCACTGGATTTCAGGCTTCCCTGAAATAGAGACTGAGCATTATTCATTTTCGTATTCCCAAAGTTTAGCACAGAGTAGGTGCTCCTTGAATTTCAAATGAAATAAAATTGACTCATCACGCAGAGATAATAGACTGTGAGTAGGAGTACCAAGAGCTCTGAACTGAGAAGGTGACTTCCCAGGTCAGAGTGTTGCAGAGCTAGACATCATCTCACACGGAAGGGACTCAGCCAGACTGGGACAAAGCAAAGACGAGAGCAGTGCAGAGGAGACAACGTCAATAACAGGAAAACAAAACAACCCACACTCAAAAGTCTTCTTTTGGCCCCTCAGCAGATGCTTAATGTGGATGGTCTGGAAATTGCCCTGAGAACTGCAGTGAATGGTAAGCCTGGCTGCGAACATAGTGATGCCAAGCACAGTCTAAAGGAAAATCTTCTGGAGTTCTAATTCCAGACTGATGCTGTCTCAGTCATTCTTAAATTCTTGTGACACATAGTCTGGAGTTGAAACACTTCACAGGGAGTTGTTAGAGATGGATCTCAGGACTGAATGTCACTGTAGTCACGACTGTGACGCTCTAACAGCTATGGCATAGAAGAAAAACAAATGACCTATAATCATCTCAGAAGATGCTCAACTGCACTAATAGTCACAGAAACTTAAGCTCAGTAATGAAATGTTTTCAAGGTTTGCAAAAGGTAAAAATGTCATCACTACCCAAGATCAGTGAGGCTCTGAGGAAATGGATATGATTATATTCAGTTGGTGGTCTATAACTTTGAAGACTCCATCGAAATTTCATTCCTGGAACTCTGTCACACACAAAACTAGCACATTGTGCTCACAAATATATTTCAAGCATCTTAATTCTAGCACCATTTGTAACAGTAAAAATGAGAAGCTTCCAAAGTAAGGAAGTGGTTTTAAAAAAAATTATGTGTATTCAGACAATAGTTAGAGAATGATAACAACAAATTCAATAATAGGACTGTTTGTGTGAAATGGAAAAGACCAGATTCTGGTAACTAAAAAAAATGAACCCTTATTTCCACAGGAAGCCTCTAGCAGTCTATCTGATTGGTCCATGCCTGCGCCATACCCAACATAAAATTGATTATAGGGTACAGAGATGGGAAGGCAAGAGGGCTCCTTCCTTCCTTCCTTCCTTCCTTCCTTCCTTCTTTCCTTCCTTCCTTCCATCCATCCATCTCTCCTTTCTTCCTTCAGTATAATGAACATGCATTTTGGGGGGATATCAATATTACCTTATTTGTTCTTTTTTAAGGTTCTGGTATCCAGTTAAGGCAAAGCCAGACTTGTTACGAGGTTTGATTCAATCTGGCTATTGCAAGTGTTGTACTGTAATAAAAGTATGGACAAAGCTGCATACTAATACAGAGGAAAATATTTAAAAAAAACCACCTGACTGGAAGTGTGGGGCATAATGTCGCAGAGGAGGGCAGTCTGAGGTTCAGCCTGGGCCTTGATGGGGGAGTAGAAGCTCTCTAGGGGAAACAACGGAGGCAGAGCTCTCCAGGCAGAAGCTCCCAAGAGCCCGAGCCCGGAGACAAGAAACAGCGTGGGCCACTATAGGTCTGTGGCTGGAATGAGTCTTCGGTGCTCAGATGGTTTATTCCATCTTGGACAAGGTACCAGAAGAGATGTAGTCTGAGGAGTAGTCTGAGTTTAGCTCCACTTAGGATTCAGCAATGGGGAGAAGGCAAGAAAGCCAGAATGGATGGTTTGCACGTTGTTTTAATCTGACCTGCTGTGGAATGTGGCTCATAACTCATCTGCGCAGGCAGCTATTGGAGTGGACAAAGGAAACCCAGCCAGTGGAAATTCCTGGGAAACTGATGGAGCCCAAAAAGGAAATGCCAGTCAAGAGGTTTTTACCAGTGCCAAGTTCACATACCAATGTCGGAGCTGTGCTCCTTGAAGAACTATTTCTGCTTGTCAACCATGGAAGAGACATTTTAGCAGAAGGTAAATGATAATAATTAGGGTCTCATTGATACTATCCTTTCCAAGACTTTTGCATTCATTGTCTAAGTTGATGCTTCAAGAACCTTTGAGTCAGAGATGCTCATCCTCATTTTATGGATCTTGCAACTAAGGTTCAGGGAGATTTTGTGACTTGCTCAAGATCACACTGCTAAGGGAGACAGTGGTACCATTTTTAAAAATCCTTTGCTTTGGAATGATACAGACTTGCTTTAAAATCTTTATTTCATGACTCATACTTGGATGACTTAGGGTAATTTACTTTTCTCTGTGAGTCTGTTTTCCCATATGTAGAATGTGGATAACTTTACCTTCTGGAACTGTTGGAAAAATGGAATGAGATTATATACGCTGCCTACTTGCTACCTATCTCCTCCTTCCTTAGAGACAATACAACTTTGGGGCAAAGAAGTCAGCAATCAACCGTTTTCCAGCCCTATTTGTACCTGCAAATAATCATGCAACAGAGCTCTGGCCAGTGAAATGTACGCAGAAGTATAGAAATAAGAAAGCTAAACTTTTTTGGTAAAGGTCAATCTTCACCCCTTCTTCTTTCTTGGAATGAAAGGAATAGAATTCAGCACCCATCTTGGGAAAAAGAAAGAGCTTGCATCTCTAACGGCATTGTTCAACCACTTTGTCCTGGATTTCTCTTTACTTGGGGAAAAGAAACGTTAGTTTAAGAAGTTTGCAGCTGTCCGTATCCTGACTGAGGGTGTCATCTGGGCTTTGACAGATCATACATACCCAATGAATGGTAGCCCATTTTGATTAAAGCCAGGACCTTTCTCTAAGGTTAAGGAAGAGTTTAAGACCTGTGTGCTACTCATAAAACATTGTGTACCCACCCAACCTTCTCTGCTCACACAACACAATCTTTCTTTTTCTATTCTGTTTTGTTCACCTGCAAAGTTGGGTGCATAATCCTCTCTACCTGCAGACCAGTCTCAGTTCAAATGAGATAACAATGTAAAATCCCTGACACGGTGCTGGACATGCAAGTGTAAAACAAATGGGGTTTATTTGTCTAGAGTCAGAAGGTTGTGAAGCAGTCTCAGCAATTGGGAATCTTCTTGCTTTAACAAACACACATGGAAAACTTCAGAGGGTCCCATGACCTACCACATAAAAAAATCAAGTGGCTTTAGCACAGCATTCAAGGCTCTCACTCCTGCATACAGGTCTGGGCTCTTTTCCCCCAGAGTTCCTAGATAATGCTCTCCCACGGCTACCGTCTCATAGCAGGGTGTTCCTCCTCCTCCTCCGCTATAACAGTCATCTGATCCTAGTCCTTGTGTTTGCCTCTCCCTCTGAAGGGGAGGACTGCAGCTCAATTTTCTGGTGACCAGTAGTCAGTAAATTACTGCTGAATGATGAATAAATGAATTTCTAGTCAGTGTGCAGGAGTCTAGTCACATGGAGGTCTTGGCTTTTTTCTGAATGCCGCTGAGCATTTTTATGATCTCAGTAGTTTTGCACAAGCTTTTACTTTTGTTTAAAATTCTCCTTCCCCTTTTATGTCTGTAGGACTTATACTCACACACCTCAAATCTCACCTCTTCCAACTATCAAAGTTGCTCTCTCCCTGGTCCTTCTTTCCTTCCTTCCTCCCTCCTTCCCTTCCTTTCTTTCTTCTTTTTTGTTTTAATTGTTGCTCAAGTACAGTTGTCTCCATTTTCCCCCTACCATTCCCCCACCCACTCCAGCCATCCCTACCTCCCACCCTTGATCCTACTCCCCTTTGGCTTTGTCCATGTGTCCTTTATACATGTTCCTGACAACTCTTCTCCCTTTTCCCTCCATTATCCCCCACTACCTCCCCTCTGGTTACTACTGTCAGTTCGTTCTTAAGGAGTCTGATACTTAATTCTACTACGGCATACAACTCGCTGTTCATTATTATATGATTTGTCTACATGCTTCTCTTTCTTGATAGTCTATGAACTCTTAAAAACATTTAGTCATTTATTTTCTGTTAATAGTACTTAACATAGGTCCTGGAACATGTAGATATTGAGAATCTTGGTGAATGCAGTTTTACAAAATTTTGAATTACAAATTGCGACTTTGAGTTGTTGCCCATCCCTACCCCGGTAATGAGGCTTGTAACATCAGGTGCTGAGGGGGGAAATGAAAGGAGAGGAATCTTTATTGTTATCCACTGTAGATGAGGCATTATTATTTCCATGATGTTTCCAAAATAGGTTAGAATAAACACACCTTCCAAGAGCTTATGACTTTATTATGGGGATACACTTACACTTGCATGAATGTTTTAGAGATTGGTATAAATTTTAGTAATGGTCCCTTTGTTATGTGACTGTCTGATGTACAAAATTCCCACATCTCTAAGAATCCTGGGGACTGTAGTGGGCCTGCCTGTACTGTGACCCTCCTCCATCAAAGACAAGAGAGCCTGAGGCAAGCCAGTCCCATCAGATCCTCTATAACAGAAATATGAAATTGGGAATGCATTCCTGAAGAGAATGGGTGTCGTTGGAGGTGAGTCACATTTGTGGCCGTCCTCCAGGGGGAAAGGCCATGAAAAATTTTGAGGTACCAGCACTGCCTTGGGTTCTCCTATCTTGGTTGTTCAGCATTTCCTTTGATTCTCTGACACATCTCCAGCATCCTTCCAATAGATTTCCCCTTTTGCTTAAGTTAAACAAAGTCCATTTCAGATGCTTACAAGTTAAAAATAAATAAATAAATAAATCATAACCAATACAGTCCAAATCCCCAAGGAATTTCCTGTTTGGTCTCTGAATTGGTTAGGAATTCCATCAGCTCTAAGTGTCTGAAAACCCAAAATAACAGTGGCTTTAAAAGAATACAAGTTTATTTTTCACTCAAATGAATATAGGTGATCAGAACTAGTGAATGTAGGTGGCCAAAACTAATGAATGTAGGTGACCAGAACTAGTTTCCTGTTCCTCAGGAATTCAAATTCCCTCTATTATATTTTCCCACCAATCTCAGGATGTAACTTCCATCTCAAACTCCAGTCATCATGTGATCAATCCAGCCTATAGGAAGAAGGAAGACATGCCCCTTTTTTTTAAAGGTGTGCCCCCACTGGCCAACATTTAGTTACATAACTCCCACATGCTCTCTTCCCTTTGTCTGTCTAGAGCCATTGTCTTTTCCTCTTTATCCACTCTCTATCTTGGGAGGCTGTGTGGACCACATTGATGGGAGATTGTAACCTCTGGCTTGTATGGTTCTAGTTCAGACAGTAGAGGCTCTAGCAGGAGACCCAAAAAATAGAAGAGCGAGATCAGGATATTTATTTCTCTGGATCTCTCCCTTCAAGGTTTCATTGGGCTGGCTCTGTCCCTCAAGTGAAAGTTACTGATCTCTGAAAATGATTGATTCTACCTGCCTCTCTCTTTTTCTAGGTTCTGCTAATTGTTTGCTTCCCTCATCCTATTAGGCCCTATAGGAGGTAACAGCCTAGCTGCTTTGAGCTCTGGATTATTGCACTATATTTTTAGCTCATTTATATCCAATCTTAGTAAATAGCCCCTTTATAAATGAGTCTTCCTTGGCTTAGCTCATTTTGAGTGCATCATCTCTTTTCTGCTGGGACTTTAACATACCTACCTAACTACAAAAATTTTGTTATGGGCCAGGTAACATATTTATTATGGTCCATCTACAAATTAAAGGTTTCATCACCAAAAAAGAAAATTCATATTATGGGACAACTAGTCATCTTTGCCATGGTCCCATCAATCTTCCTTAGTCAGTTCTTAGGTCCAGTATTTATAGATGGAACTTTCTAACCATTAGTCTTGATATTCATAATGTGAGAAAATCACCATCTTTCTTACCTTATACAATGTTATAAAAATCTATAGATAAACCTCTATATATGGGATAGTTGTAATTATTAACTAGTTCTATTGGACCCAGGAAGGGTAGTAAAATTAACACATGTCAGTGAATGTATGAATGAAATGATAAAACTATGTTCTTAATTTTTTTTCAACTGCAAAATTGGTATGGTACTACATGATGCCTAGTTCCCCCTAGTATGGATTTCTAAGTATTATTTTGTCAGCTCTGTGTCACAATTTTGCATGAATCATAGGAAAAATATGGCAGAACTGTCAAGCTGGAGCGGCAGGGTCCAGAGCAGACAGAGGAGTGAGACAGACCCAAGGTGGTACCTGACGCGGTAACCCAGGCAGAATCAGAGGAGCAGGCAGAGCGCTGGCCCACACAGATTCTGATTGTTAGAAGAGGCCACTTAGCAGACAGGAAACCATCTCAAACACCCAGAGGAAGTGCCCAGGCCCAAGCAACCAAGAGGCCGGAATCACATCCATGACAAGACAATAATCAATCCAGACTAAAGGTAAAAAATCTGCTATTCCTTAATAGAATATTCAAGTCACCCAACCCCCATGTACTTATCTATGGCTCCACCCTCTTCCCTACTCCCCGGATCTAGCCAATCTCAGGCTCAGCTGATTATGCCTCTAAATATCTCTCATTCATTTACTTCTCCCGGTTCCCATTTCCAATTACAGCTCAGGCCCAAATTATCTTTTACTTGTACTAAGGCTATATTTTTCTGAGGGATCATTATTTCCCCGACAGCTCCACTTTCTAAACTGACATCTTTCTAAAACACAAACCAGACCATGTTTTTCACCTGAATAAACTATTTGACAGCTCTTAAGTTCTCCTATAATAAATTTAAAAGTTTTAATAAGACCTTATGTTACTCAGCCCCTACATCTCCTTTAGTCTCATCTCACCCCACTCTTCTCTTTCCATTTGACACTTCAGCCAGTTTGAAGTACTTGTAATTCTCTGAAAAAATGAGGTAGGTTTTTTCACATGCATGCTACACATCCATTCCCCCTACTTCCTTCTTCTGATCAGTTCTTACTCATCCATCAGGACTCCACTCACGATTCATAAGTCATTATCCCCATGGAAAGTCCCACTTGACACCCCACCTTTACTCAGGTTGGAATAGGTATTCCTCCTT
This sequence comes from Glossophaga mutica, assembly GCA_039655065.1. Lineage (NCBI taxonomy): Eukaryota > Metazoa > Chordata > Mammalia > Chiroptera > Phyllostomidae > Glossophaga > Glossophaga mutica. Next base: position 41,736,152 of record CM077307.1, on the reverse strand, counting down.
TATCTTCTCATAACCCGTGGACTTATCTCTACAGTATTATTCATCTATCACGATGCATTGCTATTTCCCTGTTACTTACCTATTTCTCCTGGTGCATCAGTTTCTTAATGAAAAATGGCTATATCTCATTCAACATGAATGAATGAATATGGCTAATGTGTGTGGATTGGGACTGTTACCATCCTTATCTTAGCCATCATACTTCAATTAATGCAATCTGGGATGCTTTACATTTTAGATATCACTCTGTGTACCTGTTGTTTTGTACTATTGTTGTAACATGAATATCTCTGCCTCCACTTTTGAGGTTTACCCTTTTGTCTAATGTATAAATAAATATGTAATAGCTCAGTTTCCATTTCAAGCCATGATAGAGTGACAGGATCCAGATATTTTCTCCCATTATAAACAATAATAATAAAACTGGGGAAAATTATAGAAAACAACTATTTTCAGACATTGAACAACAGACAGTACAGTATTGGGATTCCCAAGAAAATGAAAATAAGTGAGGTAAGCCCTTGGCCCTCTGCCTGGAATCATGTTCTGTATCTCTTGCAGGAAGGGAAAGCCTGAGCAGCCTGCGGCAATCTCCCTAAGTTGAGAAGAGAGATATCAGAGATCTGGCAGGCTGAGGTGACCCAAAATTGTGGGGTTTCAGAAAGCAGAGACCAACATAAAGAAGTACTTCAGCCCTGGCTGTTGTGGCTCAGTGGATTGAGCACCGGCCTGTGAACTGAAAGGTTGCAGGTTCAATTCCCTGTCAAGGCACATGCCTGGGTTGCAGGCCAGGTCCCCAGTTGGGGGTATGCAAGAGGCAACCAATTGATGTATCTCTTGCACATCCATGTTTCTCTCCCTTTATTTCTCCCTCCCTTCCCTTCTCTCTAAAAGTAAATAAATAAAATATTTTTTAAAAATGTATTTCAACATCTTTGCTGAAGAAGTTATGGATACCTAGAGCAAAATTCCATGAAACCAGGCTGTGCATCACTGGGAAGGTATAGAATAAGCAATTCATAGAGAAAACAATGTTGGGAGACTCCAACCAGTAAGAGTGGAACATCCTTGCAGATTACCTGGGACATTCAGTAGCAACCACAAGAGTGGCATCCTTATTGTGGGGTTACACCATCCCTAGAGTAAAGGCTTATCTAGGCTTGCACTAAAAAATGTCTGGAAGGGATCAAGCTAATCAGCAAGAGCAAAGCTCAACACTCTCTAAAGGAAAACAGCAAAATCCAGACACTTAACATAAAACACAATTCTCAGTATCCAGTAAAAATTAGACATACCAGAAAAGTAGACAAATGTGATATATCATCAGGAAAAACAGTCAGTCAATAGAAACAGATCCAGAAATGATAGACATAATAGAATTAGCAGACAAAGACATTAAAACAGCTATTAAGTTATATTCAATTATTCAAAAGTAAACATGAATGTTAAGTGAGGAATGGAATAGAAGATATAAAAAACATGAAATAAAATTTTTAGAGATTAGAAAATGTGATATAGGCTAATGAAAATTCCTTAATGAGAAGATATGCTATATGTTGCAGAAGAAAATATTAGTAAACTTGAAGACATAATAGAAGATATCCAAAATGAAGCATATAAAAGTAACGACTTGAAAAATATAATTAACACTGTTTTAGTAATCTCTGGGGCAATTTGAAATGATCTAACATAGAATTCCAGAAAGAGAGGTTGGGGCAAGAAGAAACAAAAATATTTGAATGCATAATAGCTAAAAATTCCTAAATTTGATGAAAAATAAGCTCAATGAACTGTAGTAAGTATAACAAAGAAAACTTCACTAAGTTATATCATAAATGAATTTTTGAAAACTGAAATTTTTCAGTAATAAAGGAAAAAATCTTTAATGTGGCCCATAATTAAAAAGACACTCTATACAGAGTGACAAAAGAAGAAAAATGAGTACAGACTCCTCATCTGAAACTACACAAGAAGACAATGAAGCACTAAATTTAAAGTGCTTAAAAGACAACTGTTGACTGAGAATTATATAGCCATTGAAAATATCCTTCAAAAATAACTACCAAATAAAGACTTTGAGATAAATTTGAATTGAGTTCAATTTTGCCAGCAGACCTGAACTATAAGAAATATTGAAGGATGTTCTTTAGACAGGAAGAAAATTTTAACAGATGGAAGCTTGGATGTAGAAAAGAAATGAAGAAGGCAAAATATAGTAGATGTATTAGTACATATAAAAATCTTTTTATTTATTCATTTCCTTTAAAAAGTAAAAGCAATAACAATATATTTGGGACATCTAATACATGTAGAAATAAAATGTAGAACAAAGAACAGAGGAGAAGAATGGAAGTATATTACATTGTAGTTTTTATACATAAGGTGGTATAATATTGGGTTAGCCAAAAAATGTGTTTATTTTTTTCCATAAAATGGCTCTAGTAGTGCTTAGTTTTCTTTAACTTCATTTGAAACAATTTCGTTAGATTGTATTGTGACAGCTTTCATATCAGTGTGCATTTAACAAAGAAAAACTTACCAAAATGGGTGAATTTTTGTGCAGCCATTTTGATATTGAAGATAGAAAAAGATATGCAACATTTTCAGCATAGTACGTACACTTTATTATTTTAAGAGGGGTAAAATGTAACTGAAATGCAAAAAAGAATTGTGCAGAGTATGGAGAAAGTGCTATAATCGACCATGTCAAAAGTGGTTTGTGAAGTTTCCTGGTACTACTGACATTATGGCCACATAATTCTTTGCTGTGGGCCTGTCTTATGCATTGGAAGATGTTTAGCAGCACCCACTAGTAGCCAATAGCAGGAGATAGCTGACTTACTCAAAATATCCAAATCAATAAAGTTATTGGCGAAAATGAAAAATATGTTTTTTATTTTACAGAAAAAGCCAAATGGACTGTTGGCCAACCCATTATTATTTGAAGGTAGATTGTGATGACTTAAGGAGACATATAGTAAACTGTAGAGCAAGAGTTGGCAAACTTATCTGTAAAGGATCAGATAATAAATAGTTTAGACTTTGTAGGTGAGATGGTCATTGTCACAACTACTCAATTCTATTATAGCCTGAAACTCATTAACTAGATAGCCATAGATAATACATAAATAAATGAGTCAGATTGTGCCCAATAAAACTTTATTTATTAATATAAATGGTAGGTCAGATTTGACTGCAGGCTATGGTTTGCCAATCCTGCCCAGAACAACCACTAAAAATAAATAAAATAAAAATAACATTAAAACAAAATGATAGACTAGTAAGCCAATAATGGAGATAACAATGATAAAAATAAGCCAATAATAAAAAATACTCAAGCCAAAAAGAACGCAGGGAAAGACAAAGAAAGAACAAAAATAAAACCCGCAGAAAACAAATAGCAAGTTGGTAGACTGAAGCACAATGATAGTGCTGATTATATTAACTGTAAGAGTGTAAACAGATACATTCAAAGGCAGATACTGGAAGACTGGGTGAAAAAGCAAGGATCAAAAATATGCTGTTCAGTTAGAAACTTCTTTAAATATGAAGGCATAAAGTATAACGTCCAAAAATATATTGTAAAAATACCAGTTATAAGAAAACTTGACTGGCTATAATAATACCAGCCAAGTAGACTTCAGCAAAAAGGATATGACCAGAGATAAAGAGGGAGGTGTCATTATGATAAAAAGACCAATTCACCGAAAAGACACAATAATCTTAAATCCCTACCCCAGATCTTCCAAATGCATGAAGCAAGAACTAACAGAGCAGAAAGGGGAAATAGACAAATCCACAATATTTGAAGAGTCCAATGCTTTTTCTCTCAGTAATTGATATAAGTATAAAGAACTATAGTGGACTTGAACAAAGGTATCAACCAACTTGACATTGCTGATATTTATAGAATATTCTGCCCAGCAACATAGCTTGCACCTTATTTTCAAGTGCACAAGGAACATTTAACAAGATCTATCACATGCAACACAATAAAAGAAGTCTCAGTAAATTTAAAAGTATTAAAATCATATAAAGTATGCTCTTTGATTATAATAAAAATATATTAGAAATCATATTTTCAGACATGTCTGGAAAACACTCAAATATTTGGAAGTTAAACAACACAGTTCTCAATAACTCATGGGTCAGAAAATAAATCAGAAGGTATATTAGAAAATATACTGGACTGAATGAAAATGAAAACACACTTTAAATTTGTGGCTTGCAGCTAAGGCAGTGGCCAGGGAGAAATTTATGGTTTTAAGTGCTCATATTAGAAAATCAGAAATGTCTAAAATCAGTGACCCACCATAAGGAGCTAGAAAAAGAAAACTACTTTAAACCCAAATATATAGAAGAAAATAATAAAAATATGAACAAAAATAGCATAATCATCTCAGAGAAAAGCAAATGAATTTAAAACCCAGCTTTTAGAAAACATCAAAAATGATTTGATCTCCATAGACCAATGAAACGGGAGAGGAAGAAGGCACAAAGGAACAAAAATTGGAATAAAAGAGGGGATAACATTACAGATCCTACAGAAATTAAAATGATAAAATGTAATATTATAAACAACCTCTAGCATAAATTCTTTGAAATACTCAAATTACCAAAACTGATTCCAGAAAGCATAGAAAACCTACATTGCTCTAAATGTACTAGAGAATTTGAAGTTGTTATTAAAACTTTTCCAAAACTAATGAGAAAGACTTCTGAGGTAAATTATATCAAACATTTAAGGGAGAAATACTACCAACCCTACATAAAACACCTCAGGAAGGTGTGGAGGAGGGAATATTCACAATTCATTTTATGGAGGCTATCCTTATCCTGCCGCCAACACCAAAGACTTTGTAGGAAAGAAAAAATTACACACTAATATTCTTTATGAGCATAAATGTAAGAAGCCTTTTTAAAAATTAGCAAATAAAATCCAGGAAAGAAAGAGGGCATAATATACTACATTCAGGTGGGGTTCATTCCAGTAATACAAGTTTAGTTTAAAATAATTTGACGAAATTTATATTCATTTATTTTTTTTAAAGAAAGAAAACACATCTCAACCTGAGAAGGGAACTTCTTCAAACACCTGATAAAGAGCATCAGTGGAAACCTATAACTAACACAGGCCAAGGTGAAAGACTGATTGCTTTCACCCTAAGATCAGGGATAAAACCATCACCTTATTAACATAAAACACAACACAAAAGTTTTCCTTAAAATGGATCATGGATTTCAATGGAAAAGCTGAAGCTTTATATTTGCAGAAGAAAACGTATAGCAAAATCTTCACAACCTTCATGTTGGCAAGTATTTCTTTAATTAGAACACCTACAATGTGGAAATAATTTGATAAATTAGACTTAATCAACATGTAAATCTGCTCTTTCAAAGACAAGAGCAAAAGAATTATAAAGCACTCCACAGTCAGGTAAAATAGTTGTCATAGATAAGTCTGACAACTATTTAGTCAGGGTATATAAAGAACTCTTACAACACATTAGAAGACACAAAAAATTTTTTAAGTGAGCAAAAACTTAGAAAAGACACTTTCCAAAAGAAGATATATGAGTGGCCAATAAACATGTGAGAAGATGCTCCATATTATCAGTCATTAGGGAAATGCAAATTAAAACCACAGTGACGTACCAGGGCACATTCATTAAAATGGCTAAGTTTAGGCTGACAATATCAAGAATGTGGAGGAACTAAACTTCTCATATGTTGCTGGTGGCAACAAAAACAATACACCCACTTTGGGAAATAGGTACTTTCCCATAAAGTTAAACATATACCTACATATTTGCCCTACACTGTAGCAATTCCACTTCAGAGTAGTCACATACAAGACCTGGAAACATGTTCATACAAAGATGTGCACACAAATATTCACAACAGCTTTGTTGACGTTATCCCCAAACTGGAAACAACCCAAATGATCACCAATGGATGAATGGATAAACACATGTTGGTATATCCAATTTCACAATGAAATACTTCTTATTAAATCAACCAACCAATCAATCAATAAATCAGTCTTCTGAAAACTGCAACACATGGAGGAACATAAAATACCATACATACAAAAGTATGTACATTGTATGATTCCATTTACATGAAATTCTAGAAAAGAACAACCTAAAGTACAGTGACAAAAAGTTGTTTGCCAGGGGTGTTTGGGGGCCAATTGATCAGATAGGCAGAAGGAAACTTTGTAGGTGATGGTAGGGGATATCTTGATTGTGGTGGTGATTACATGGGTGGATAACTTTGTTGAAACTGATTAAGCTGCACACTTACAAAGAAGTAATGTTTGTATATGAATGGTGTTTCACAAACCCTGGGTTTCCAGGATATGTCCTGGGTTCTGAAGGGAGAGTCACTTGTGTTTCTGGAGATTGCCCAGTGAACCCCTGCCTCTGAGTTCTGTGGGTTCCTCCTCCACCTCAGTTCTCACCCAGCTCTCACTCTCCCTGCTCCTCAGGGCTGTTACAGTTCTGTCTAATGTTTCACTGAAAATTCCCAGCATGCTCCTCTCTTCTTCATCCCCCAGCACACCACCAACACAGAGCCATGTTACATAGAGCATTTTACTGAAGGCTTGGTGATGAAGGAGGGAAGTCACATCACAGAAGAGGAGCCAATTAAAGCTAGATGACCCACAGCATGTCAGTAGTATTTATCTACCCTCGGGGGCAGCGACTCAACCTCCTCACTCTTGGCCGCAGCCTGCTTCCAGGGGCCGGGCCAGTTCCTTTCTCTCCCTAATTCAAGCACTAAGACTAAACCCTCAAGTCCTGTTACATTGTAAAATAGAACACTGTAAATCTCATTTTTTTTTTTTTGGACATCTCCCATCAAGATGAGCCTTGGTAACAACATTTGCAGAGTGCAAAAAAGCCAATTAATTTCTCAAGCAAAAGAGCCTTTATTTCCCAAAAGGAAGTTTTCCCAGATTAGTGTGTTTTACCTTGAATCCTTATTAAAAATGCATATAACTGTGCCTATACCAGATCCACTGAATAAAAATTTCTTGGCCAAGCACCTGGGAATCTGCATTTCAGCTAGCACACTACCTCACCAAACCCCTCTGCCCTGGTTTTTTTTTTAAAGCAATTTAAAACAGAAAAATAGTATCCTTGTTTTGTGGTTAAAAAGTACTCCCGTTACAGTCTGAGTGCCCTATTAGTCAGGGGTCTCTCACCCTTGATTTCAGTAGTTGATATCTGCATTTCACTATATATATAGGACGGGTTCCTCTCCCATCTTTCAGCTGCATGGCCAGCCTAATATCATAGCAGTGGGGGTCGTGAAACCACAAAAATGCCGCTGTGTTCATAGGCTCTCCTCTGGATTCCGGGCTGTATGTAAGGCTGGTGGTCTGGCAACGTCTTAAAACTCTGTAATATGAAGTCTGTAGCTCCTTAAAGCACAAAAGTCACCCGAACAATCATCGCTGCTCTTAAACACCGGTCACGGTGGGCTGCCCATGCCACTAGGAAGTTTGGTGGCTAACTCTGAAAACATGAGTTACCCTTTAGGACATGATGTAATTGAAATTGTTAGACAAAGCTCTGAAAAACTGGTCTGGGCCTGTGCTTTGTCTGGAGTTGAAGAAGTGCTTAAAGGAAAACCTTGAAACAGCAAATGACAGAACTTACCCAGAGGTTCACAGATGTCCTGTACAAATTCTAGAAGTATGCCAAGAACTCAATTTCATTTGGAGGGCCTCTTATCAGCAAGCAGACAAAGATCAAGAATCAACACTAAACATGTGGCTTAATGTAAATAAAGTTTTCAAAGCCCCCCTGTCTGCCATTCCTATAATTGATTACAGTAGGATTCTCTTCCCCTCCCCTCCTGGTCCCTTCCCCTCTCTCTCCTCCCTAAGCACCCTCCATCCCCCTCTTCCCTGCCCCTTCCCTTCCCCTTCCCTCAGATCCTGCAAACTGCTTTGATTCTTTCAGGGGCTAGGAATGCAGGGACGGAGGTGTAGATGTGTTAAACTTCCTCTTTAGCTACAAGTCTTTCAGGGACACCTTGTTCTTCTGCTCATGAAAATTAGAGTGTTTCTCATGGTCCAGAGATCACCTCGCTAAGTAAGCTTCTTTCTTGTCTTTAAATATAAACATTATATTTGTGCTTTCCTATTACCAAATCTCCCTGACGACAGTTGAGGTGCTGGTTTTTGTTAACCATGCCCCTCCCTTAAAATCTGTATGGATCGTCGTGCAGCCAACATTTATTTAGTGCTTCTGTGTTTATTCCACCTTGTGTGTTCACCACAACCTTCAATCCTCAACACAGTCCTGTGCAAACGGTTTTAACTTTGCCCTTCCCAGGCAGATGGGGGAACTGAGGCAAAGTTCTCACAACTAACTGCAGATGAAGGCCCGGAGGGGCAACTTCAAAGCACGCCTTTCCAACCACAAGATTTATAGATTCCACAGATACTTGTGGAGTATGCACTGTGTTCCAGGCCCCATGGAGGGCACTGAGGACACAGCAGCAAACCAAAGAGACAGAGGTTCCCTACCCTGAGGGAGCTGATGCTTTATCTCACATCTATTGTGTGAGTCTGTGATAATTTACCTCGCCAATCTCTGTTGCAGAATGTTTAAACTGTTTTTTCATTTAATGTCCTTTAAAAAATTATAGTGTGGGGGGCATTCTGATTTATAAATCTACATCCCAATCTCTGCTTATTTCATTAGGAAAGGTTTTCAGAGTGGGAATTGTAAAGTTCAAAGGATGAATATTCACTCAACTTCTTCACACATTTTGCCAAATAACCCTCATAAAGGGTGTAGCAATTTATGCTCCCATCAACTTCAGCAGCTTCTGAGGTCTGTTTTGCCACACCCTGTCAAAATGCAATATTCTTTCTCTCTCTCTTTTTAATCCTATCTACCTGACAGGCATCATATTTATAGCACTGACTTAGTTTTATTTAGAGAAAATAAATGTCACTAACTTGAGATAGTTGAAGAATGCTGATTTGTTTTTAAAATGCCTTACATTCCCTCATAATCCAATAGAAAAATCCAGTACTTCCTTCTTGGTACCTATGGCTATATTTATGAAGTGATCTGTTTTTCTGACGACCACACGAAGTGCTTATGGACACAGGAATCTCCTGAGGAGTGGCTTGTCTGCATTTCCACACCTTGTAACCAGAGGGCCTATGAGCAGTTGGCTTTTTTTTTTTTTCCCAAGTAAGGGACTTGCCCATCCCCAGAGGAATCCAAATACACTGGAATGACTTTTGATCTGGCCCTCTTTAGTGCTTACCTTGTACTACCTCTCTTAATTAGATGTGGCTTCTCCCTTCTTGGGATTTCCAGAGCACATTTTCTGTACCTTTGTCATGCACTTAACGTATCCAGTCATGTTGAGTATTTCTCTTAGCTCTCTGACTAGAAAAATAAAGTGAACAGCACCTGCCATATAGATATGTTGAGAGAATCAAATGAAACAATGCACATAGCGCAACTTTGCAAGGTGCCTGGCACAGAAATAACCTCAATAAATATTTGTTGAATGAAGGAATGAATAGTCAGTGCACCATAAGTTTTGGATGCTGCTAACTGCTGGCAAGCATATGACTCAGGAATCCCTCTTCTCAGTGTCCACCTGAAATTTGAAAACACTTATCTGTAAAGATAGGTGTGCTCCTATGTTCATTACAACATATTCACACTAGCCAAGATACAGAAACAACCTAATTGTCCTTCGACGATGACTGGATAAAGAAGATGTGGTCTATGTGTGTGCAGTGGAATACTGCTCAGACAGAACTAAAAGGTGAAATATTGCCATTGGGGCCACAACATGGATGGATCTCGAGAGTATTATGCTAAACGAAGTAAGTCAGATGGAAAAGGACAAAAACCGTATCATTTCACTCATATGTGGAATATGGAACAAAAAGTAACAAATGAACTAACAGCACAAACAAATTAAAAAACCAAACTCATAGATGCAGACAGCAGAATGGTGGTCACCAGAGGAGAAGGGGGCTGCAGGGAGGACACAAGAGGGGAGCAGGGGTCAAGTACAAATGACAGAAGGAGACTGGACTTTGAGTGGTGAGCACACAACAGAGCAACACAGATGTTGTATTAGAAAGTTATATACCTGAAATTTAAATAATGTTATTAACCAGTGTTACTCCCGTAGATTTAATTTCAAACAATCAGAGGAGCTTGTGGAAATGCAGGACCTGAGGCTTCTCTTCCAAACACTGGGTCAGTAATTCTGGGTTTGAAGCCTGGATCAAGGTCACTCTGGAACAGGTGGTCTGGAGACAATACCCAGCTTAGGTAATCGGGGTCACTTGGGAGCTCTGTGGTGGCAAAGGTGACAGGACACTCTTCTCTAAACGACCCTGTTCCTATCCATCTCAGTCCCTGACATGCAGGAAGTTCTCAAGGATAATAACCTGAATTCCAGCTTTGTTGTGCGGAGGAGGGATGGTTTCTAGGCCTCGCAATTTGAACAAGAGAACTGATGGTTCCAAAATGCTCTTCTGTGCCCCCGCAGCGGTGCCATGTTTTACAAACGTGCCCGGCACTTTATCTGATTTAATCCTCTTATACCTCCATATGAGCGGGGGAACTAGGGCTGGGGGAGTTTGCTACCTGTCTAAAGGCACATAGGAAGTAGGTGCTGGGTTTCAAACTACATGAGTGATCCTTAGACTTGAGCTCCTTCTATGCAGCTCACTCCTGGGATGGAGGAGAGAGACCGGGAGGCATCACTCACACTTGGCCTGCCGGGGCAGGTGAGGCGTGGAACCCATCGTCAGTTCATCAGTATGTGAGTTGCCAGCAAATTCCTGATTATAAGTAATTGCATAAAACAGATGAGATTTTTCCCTTGTAAGTAGATATTATAAATATAGGATATTAAATAGCTCTGACTTCATCGCCAGCCAATCAGCCTCTGCCAGTTTGCATGCTACATATGTACAGCATGACTCAAAGAGCCCTTGGGCAGTGGGTGGGTTAAAAATCAATCAAACAATGATAATCTTCAGGTGAGAACTGCCTGGCTTCCCAGTTGGCTGTTCAGTTAGTCATGAGTCATGACTTTCCTTTTTAGGGTAATTTCTACCATACAGCATGGCTGGTTACAGGGAAAACATAATATCCACTATCTTATGGGAAACATGTTATTAAAACATTACCTGATGATAGATTTACCTCATAATAATCCCTAGGATTAAGCAAAAAAGGTAAGGGAGAGGGAGTGAAGGGGATGGAAAGGCGAATAAGAATAGCCACGGTGTTTGGGGTAAATCAAAAAGGGGTTTGCCTAGAGCTGGGTGTTGCAATAATCCTTAGTGTAATAACAAGAATGGAGGAGAGAGAGGGAGAAACAGAGGGGAAAAAGGAGGTGGAGAAGTGAGGATAAACACTGGAAATGAATAATAATAGTAAGCACCTTCTATTATATTGTTATTGTATAGTATATGCAGATTCTGGGCTAATTGTCTTACATACATTCTCATTTTTATTCTCGTAAAAATCCAGGGGGTCACTCCCATACCATCCCCATTTCTCAGATTCCAGCCAGTATGTAGAGTACAATGGTTAAGAACAGAAGCCCTGGAGTGAGAGTGTCTGAGTTTGCATCTCAGTTCCTGTTTCTTTAGCTGTGAAACCTTAATTTGCCTCAGGCTTCTCATCTGTGAAATAAAGGTAATGGTAATTTTGCCCATTTTATAGGGTTGGTTAGAGGACTAAAGAGGCCAGTAAGTAAATAAAGCACATTTAAACTCAGTAAATTCAATACATTTAGCTACCATATCAAACTGAAAAAAACTTGAGGTCAGAAGTTAAATCACTTACCCAAGGTCACAGAACTACAAAGTGATGGAGGGCAGAGCTGGAATTTGAATTTAAGTCTGTGTGACTGCAGCCCTTACGGGCTCTCAAACGTTTTGCTTTGGCTAATGGGAGCAGTGATGGTGGGCACTAAAGAGAACCTAATAACGGAGAATGGTCTCCTAGGTACATTGTGCCAACACTCACCATTTGAGTCGACCAACCCCAAATTTATGGACCATTTTATAACCCTCAAAGACCATCAGGGCAGGGACCCTCACATTTTCTAGAGGTGTATTTTGTTTGGCCGGTCTGATGTTGGTTGGTACAGAGCTATAAAAATTTTTGAATAAGTTGTGAAAACTAGAAACTGTGAGACCCAGATTCGTATTTTCTCTAGACAAGCAGGAGGACTGGGACCCAGATCCCTACGTGCAATTGTCAGTCATGCTCAGATGTCTGGGGGTAGTCTCCCCACTCCCTACTATCTCTTGCACCTGGCCCACTTCACTCCTTGTTTCCATGACAGCCCGTTGAATACGGGGCACCAGGACCTAAGCCCTCTGAACTTCCTTTCCTCGGACTTCACACTTTTGCTTAGTGAATTTTTCCAGAGGGTGGAGTCTTTGCCCTCCCTGCAGGTGGTTCCCCTCTTCTGGCCTTGCAATTATCCAAATCCCTCTCACAGAATGGGACTCTTGGAGAATCAAGCTCCCTGAGAGGGGTCTTACCAGCAGGAGTACTGAGGGGCAGTTGACTTACATCTCTTGAGAGCTTTCGAGATGTCCCATGAAAGCTTCTCCTGTTGGACTAGCCTCACCAGGTCGATGAGGACTTCCATGTTGCTCTTCTTCCTGGTGACAAAGAAGTGTCTGCCCCTGAGCCCAAACTGGGCATTTGACAAGCCTGTTGCCTATGGTTCTTGGGAGTTACCAGGCCTGGCTCTGATTTTTACTAGCTGTGTGCTCTTGAGCAACTGACTGACACTTTCTACACCTTCATTTCTCCATTTGTAAAATGAGGCTGAAGTTACCTCCTCATGAGACTGTTGTGATGCTTAAATGAGCTAATGAATGCAAAACACAGAGCCTGCCACCAAATATAGCAGTTATTATCATTTTTATAATTAATAATAATGAAACATCTCTGGCTCCTCTTCCCTCTCTGGTAAGTTGTGTTGAGATATTAAAGGGGAAGAAACTTTTAACTTTTGGGAGAGCCCTCACTGGTGTGGCTCAAGGGATTGAGTGCCAGCCTGCGAACCAAAGAGTCGCTGGTTCGGTTCCCAGTCAGGGCACAGGACTGAGTTGCGGGCCAGATCCCCAGCAGCAGGGGCTACGTGAGAGGCAACCACACAGTGATGCTTCTCTCCCTCTCTTTCTCCCTCCTTTCCTCTCTAAAAATAAATAAATAATAAAATCTTTAAAACCCCTTTCAAGGAGGAAATTAGCATAAAAATACCACCTACTGTTGGGACCTGGAGCCATACTTTTTGCTCCTTTACCCGATATCACTGGATTGCCGTAGTGGTCCATAGAATCACCCCCTGGGGTCTCTGGTTTGCTGTCTCCTTTTGCAAACTACCTCCTGGGAAGCTCCATCTGTTATAATAGGCATTAAAATTCCTTGGTTAATTTGTTATTGTGTCAGGAGAAGCAGACAGAACACAAAACATCAACATATTTGAAAATCCAAAGACTGTCTGCATTGCAGAGAGAAAAGCAGTTAAGGAACCTGGGTTCTGATTCCCACCTTGCCACCAACTGGCTGGGTGACCAGGGATAAGTCACAGAGCCCCTATCAGCCTCTGATTTTGGACAGCCTGCTTAGCCAACAGCATCCTGTGGCCAGAGAAAGGATGTGCCATGGCCTGAATTCCCATAGAATCTATTTTTCTCCACCTAGGGCTGGTCCAGGTGGAACCAGCATCTCAATGGAGGCTGGGTGCATGCCCAGGCAACCTTACATGGTCTGTGAGCCAAGCAGAGCCCGCCTGCTACCGGGGTGTGATTGTTCTTGTGATTTGGCAACACCTGGCAAACGTGTCCCATCAGGGCTGAGCTAAAAATAGGTCCTATTCTCTGGGGCATAGGAAAATCAGCAGCCTAGAACACATGAGGTTGGCCAACCATGCAGAACCAAGGCGAAAGAGAGGAGGTTTGGTTAATTTTTCCACATGCATCCTTTCCCCCCCATTCTCCTGTTCCCCACCTACATCAGGGCCAGTGCCTTCCTCTCCACCTCCTCCTCTCCTTCCAGTAAACTGACTTTTGCAGAGGTATGTGGTCTACCGGAAAGAGCTGATGTTCAGGCATCAGGGGAGTTGGATTCAAATCCTGGCTATGCTATCTTCTGGCTCTTTGACTATGAATACGTGATTCTTTTGAGTTTCAGTTGCTTTGGGGATACAATGGTGTTCATTACACCTACTCTGAAGGACTGTTATGAATATTAAAAAGCAGCATGAGGATAGAGCAGTAGTTCAAGAAATTTATCATGCTTCGGAATCGCCTGGGTCCGGGAGCTTGTTATAATTGAGATTGCTGGGGGATAATGTTGCCTTCCTAACAAGTTGCCAGGTGATGCTCAAGCTGCTGACCTGGGATCACCACATGCTAGGGGTTAAGTGTGTGAGCCCTGGAGTCAGACCATGAGGGTTTGACTCCTGGCTCCTGCCAACTCTAGCAGAGTGATTTTGGGTATGTTCCTAAACCTTATCTGGAAAATGGGGAAATAATCATTCTTACTTTATAGTGTTGATATGAGGATTACATGAGTTAATTCACATAAAGCATTTAACACAGGGTCTGGCAAACAGCAAACATTGAGTAAACATTAGCTTTTATGAGTACCACAGAGTCTGCACAGACGATGAGTTCAGTAGATGTTGGTTTTCTCTCTCTGCCTACAGTTGTCAGCTCTGCTAAAATCTCTGTCTCCACGCTGCCCTTCCAAGGATCTTTATGTTCTGAGCCTCGCCTCCCTGTGTGGAAGGCCAGGCTTATGTGGGAAGGATTTGGGGGCACCAAGAAGCATGGGTTGATTGTCAAAGCCAAGCAATCCCGGGAGAACTTGAAGCCCTCAGACAGAATGGGCTTACCCAGGAGGATCACGTCTAGAAGGGTAGAACTAAAAGCAGACCCAGGCTTCCTGACTTCCCAGTCAAGTCACTTAACATGACATCCCAATGTGTCCCTGGAAGCAGCCTGGCTGTCCCTAAACGGGCTGAAGAAACAACCAGTCAACCAGCTCCCCACCCCATGGCTGCACGATTGCCGAGCATTTGGGTTATTTCTCCTTTGATTGTTTATGATTGACGATGACACTGCTATAAACATTTAACATCTGAATATAAATGGCTATTTTCTTTTGGACTTTTTTCCCCTTGGGCAAATGACCTCAGAGTGGAAATACTAGGTCAAAAATTACAGACTAGTGATACAACTAGAAGAAAACTAGACCTAGCAACTTGTCCAGGGGAAGGAACTTCTCATTTCCCAGAAACCGTAAGATGGAGATGTTGGCCTTTGAAACAAGTTAGGGAGTGGAAGGAGAGCCCAGCGCTGAATCTTTAAGGCTACAGTGGAAGGCAATTGTGGCTGAGAGAACTGAATTCTGAACCAGGAGTGCACATCTGGCAACCACTGGTAATTTCCCCGGGAAATAGTGTTTAGACTAGTGTTTCCCAAAAATTAAGGTGCATAGGAATTTCCTGAGGATCTTGTTAATATGTAGAATCTGCTTCTGTAGGTCTGGGGTGGGGCCCAACGGTCTACATTTCTAGTAAGCTCCAGGTGATGCTATTTCTGCAGATCAATGGACCACACTTTTGAGTAGCAAAAGTATAGATTCCCCTACCTTTCTTTGCTCATGCTATTTTTCTGCCTGACCCACCATTCCTATCATTTTTTAGATCCAGCCCCAAAGACTTCTCTGGTTTGACCATAACAGGCTTGTTGAGGTGCCTATCTGCTCTAGTACCCTGTATCGATGACTATCATAGCACTTACCATGCTGTACTAAACTGTTTGTCCCTTTCTCTTTTTGAGGACAAGGACCAGTCTTATTCATCACTATATTCCCAGCGTCTAGCACAATGCCTGTCATGGTTTGTGGCTTATTATTATTATTGGCTATGTGAGTGGGCATATGGATGGGTGGATGGATACATAGATAGATAGCTAGATGGATAAATTCATAAATGACTGTGAGGAGAGGAGAAGAGAGGAGAGGAGAGGAGAGGAGAGGAGAGGAGAGGAGAGGAGAGGAGAGGAGGAAGTAATGGGTTAGGGAAAGTATGGTAAGCAACTAGAATTGGCCTCAAAATCATTATTGTCTAGCTGGGGACATCTGAACCATACTCACTACTGAAAGCCCAGAGTCAGTGACCCTCTTCTGATCCTTGCCAACTCTTTCTACACCCCCGACAATGTGGACCCTGAACCAAGAATGAACCCAGATAAATGAATGAGATCCAGGAAGCTTAGAGGTCCCTCACAGGGTGGCTCTAATAAATGCCAGAAAACAAAAAGCAAGTGTTGGCAATCTTTCTCCTGCCAAAAGAGTTATTTACACAAGTTTTCAAAGCAATTCCCTTCATTGCTTTTACATGGCTATTACACGGTTCTCTGCAGGAAAAGGTCTGGACTTGGTTAGCTCCGTGGATTAGAGTGTGAGTCCCTCAAAGCCAAGGGCATCAGGAGCTTTTCCCCCTTATCTGCTCCAAGGCTGCAGGGTGACTGCCCAGTCCTGGCCAGTGGTACCTGTGGTTCTAACTGGGCCTAATGATTAGAGGAGAGTGAGCACAGGTCAGTGTGACTTCATCTCTCTTATTCAAAATGAAAGGCAGTGCAGTGAAAAAGAATGAACTTGAGCTTTGATATCAGACTATCCTAGGAATAAAACATGGAGAGCTCACTCACCAACTGTATAATCTTTTTTAAAAAATTATTTTGAAGTAATTTCAAACTTACAGAAAAGTTGCAAGAATAGTATAGGAAACTCCTGGGTATCCTTTGCTCAGATTCACCAATTTTTAACATTTTGCCACATTTTCTCTTTCATTCTCTTCCTCTTTTAATTTTTTATTTCAGTCTTTCTGATTGAAGAAGACATTCAGCAACAACAAAAAAATGACATTCTGAAATGAAAATTAAAAATGTTCTTCACAAGTTACAAAACTAAATAAATGTAAAAGAAATATAAGTAAGCTTTAAAATGACTGATTGTTTCTTCAGCCCATTTAGGGACAGCCAGGCTGCTTCCAGGGACACATTGGGATGTCATGTTAAGTGCCTTGCCTGGGAAGTCAGGAAGCCTGGGTCTGCTTTTAGTTCCACCCTTCTAGACGTGATCCTCCTGGGTAAGCCCATTCTGTCTGAGGGCTTCAAGTTCTCCTGGGATTGCTTGGCTTTGACAATCAACCCATGCTTCTTGGTGCCCCAAATCCTTCCCACATAAGCCTGGCCTTCCACACAGAGAGGCAAGGCTCAGAACATAAAAATCCTTGGAGGGGCAGCGTGGAGACAGAGATTCTCCTTCCACTCCCTAACTTGTTTTTAAGTATGCAGCATTTATACTTCTAAACTTATTAAGCCTTAAACTCACACTAAGATTTTTGGGATACTCTGTAATATTAATGTATAATTTATTTTGGGGACCATTCGAAAATAGATTGCATGTATCATGCCCCATACATCCCAGCTCTTAGTACTTTAGTATTATCTAAGAGCCAGTATGTTTTCTTATATAACCTCAGTGGAGTTTCAGGAACTTTAAAATTAGTAGAATACTTTTATATATAGTGTGCATTCCAATTTTTTCAATTGTACCAATAATGACTTACATAGCAGTTTTTCTTCTCCCTCAAGAATCTTAAGTAATTATGGGATACATCTATTTCTGTTTGTATTCAGTTTGATTTTTCTTGTCGATTTTATTTTTGAATATTTCGAACATTAACATGCTTCCAAACTCAAGACAATACAGAGATGTGTTCTTCCTCCCTAATCCTTTCGACCTCATTTCCTCAACCCTTTATAGGTAACCAGTTTTATTGCTTTCCAGTTTATTTTTCCTGCATTTCTTTTTGAAAAGCAAGCAGATAGATATATTTGTGTTTTCTGATTTCTCCTTCTTCCTTACACAAAAAGTAATGCCCTACATGTATACTTTTGCACTTTGATTTCCTCCTGGAAGTCACTCCACATCCATATATGGAGATGTGCATACTTGTGGGAGATTATCATCACCACAAATTGCTGCTTCTTCGGCAAAAGGTGGAATCTATTTCCTCTCCCCTTGAATTTGAGATGCCTTTGTGACTTGCTTTGGGCAACGATAGCACCTGTCATAAGTGCTGTTCAGGTCTACTTTTGTGTTTTTAAGGTAGGTTTTGTGGTTTTCTTTGTATGATTTCTGAACATTTCTCATTAGAAATGTAACCTTAAACAAGTGACTGTATCCTTCTGAATCTCAGATTTCTCATCCATAAAAGAAGGGGTATTATAATAGAATTCTTAAAGAGTGATTGTAAAAAGTAAATGAGGTAAATTGCAAAGTAAGTGCTGTGTAAGTCCCAGTTTCCTTACTCCTTCCCTTGTGGCTCATGCTAGCTCTTGAGGAGGGGGAGGAGGAGAATAATTAGCCACATTTGTCTACCAAGGACGTTGTCTAGGTCAGTCAATAAGAAGTCAGTCAATATGGCAGAGCTCACCATGTACCAAAAGCTGTGACTACTGCTGGGGATAGAATGGTGAGAAAATCAAACATGATTCCTGCTCTCATAGGGCTTCTGGTTAATGAACATATCTCATTAATCATAGGAGATTTTACAAAGTCAAAATGCAAAGTCAATTGGCAAGCCAGACCTTGCAATTCAAGATTCTAAAATTGTACCACATAGGGAAGTGGAGGCTTTACATACTTTTATAATCCAGATTCCAATTTGAGTCATCGTGCAAGCAGATATTACCTCAAAAGAGAGAGAGTCAGAGCTGGAGGGAACACATGGAGGCGGGAACTGAGGGACAGTGGGTCCTGATCGGGCTGGGAGCACACAGTTAAAGCGTGACTGAGTGGGGACTAGAAACTTTGTATCCAGGCGCCCAGGCTGGGGTACTTTCCAACACACACCCACTGTCATTCTATTTTCTATCTGCATCTTTTGTCACTGTCATGTACATATCAGGATTTCAGCTGTCCATGCTGATGGTCTAGGGAACACTGGCCAGAAATGAACAGCACATGTCTAGGAAAGACCTGATACCAAATCATTGGAGTCATTATGTCATGAAACTGCAACTCAGTCTGCAAGGAAGGCAATTTAACAAAACTACATTGATATATGGAGTTAGAATGTGGATCAAATGAGACAAAATCAAAGTCACTCTGGCACAGCATTGTTAAGAATCTAACAGACACAATCATTTACTGTCTGTGTGACCTTTACCAGTTGTTCAATTTCACTGAGCTTTCTTTTTTCTCACCTTTAAAATGATCATGTATCTGTGGGAACTGTGGAAGATGCTGCTAATTATCCTCAGTCTTGTTTTCCCTTCTGTTAGACTAATAGAATCCCCAACTTTTAGCTGGGCAATTTGCTTTCTGGAAGGAAAACCACATTTCCTCAGTTTTCACTGTAGCTAGGCATGGCTGTTTGACTAAGTAGGAAGCTAGCAGAAATGGTATGTCTAACTGCCAGGAAATATTCTTCTAGGGCAAAAGTATGATTTCTACTTCTACTTGCTCCCTGCCTTTGGTTGAAATAGAGTGGTAAAAACTTGAGTTAGAGGAGCTACCAGGGACCAAGAGATATCCTTGCAAATGAAAACCATAAAAAATGAAGTGTAGGATAGAAGGTCCCTGGGCGACTATGAGCCCTGAACTGTTCCTGAATACCTTACTGATATTTTGGTGTAAGAATATTTTTCTATTGTTTTTAAACAAATGCTTTTTCAAGGGACTAGGGTATCTCACGCAGTGATGGGAAGAAGTCCTAGCAATGTTACCTCCTTGCTGTAACGGGTATCTGTTGCATTTGCCTGCCTGGCTTCCATTGTTCCCACATTTAATGATTGCACTTCGAGTTTTATTTAAGGAATGACCCCTTAACTTACCTTACCTTAGTGGAACTGTGAATTAAGTTACATCACCATTTCCTAAGGTGGGCCACCTGGATTTGAATTGGACTGGGATTTGAATCTTGCACGGTGTAATCCAAGCACCAACACTGTCAGAAGTGGATAGGTCCTGGAGGCGGGTGGCAAGGAAAGCTCTTCCTTACTCAGGAGCATCAATTAAGAAATGTAGCAGGAAAGCTAAAAATATAAAATCACCATTTTCCAACCACCACAATGCTGGATGCAAAGAAGATTCATCAATAGATACTAAAACTGTTAGGAGAAAAAATGGGACTTCCGGCCAAGATGGAGGCGTAGGCGGACACACTGTGCCTCCTCTCACAACCAAAATTAAGGACAACAAATATTTAGAAACAAGAAAACAACCAGAACTTATAGAAAAGTGAACTATACGGAAGTCCAACAACCATTCATCCAGACCGGTAAGAGCGGCAGAGTCTCGGCAGGAGAAAGTGGAGGTGCGGACCCAGGAACACAAGCAGCAGCGGCTGGCAGTTCCCAGGTGCACAGGCGGCAGCTGGAGGACCCCGGGCACAGGGGGGCAACTGTGCAGATCCAGTGAGGCCGCACAAGGCGGCTGGCTGACCAGGTGGTCCCACATTCGCGCACACAGACGGTCCAGGCAGAGGGGAAGTGGTGGAAGGGACTGAATCCAGGAGAGAGCGGAGCAGACGCCATTGTTCCCTCTCAGACCCCGCCCCCACCTATAGCATCACAACCCGGCGACTGGGCTGCCCCACACTGGGGAACGCCTGAGGCTCCACTCCTCACTCCGTAACAGCACACGAGCGTGCACAGATAATCCAGGTGAAGGGGAAGCAGCGGAAGGGACCGGAGTCCAGGAGAGAGCGGAACAGGCGCCATTCTTCCCTCTCGGACCCCGCCCCCACCTATAGCGTCACAACCCAGCGACTGGGCTGCCCCGCCCTGAGGAACACCTAAGGCTCCACCCCTCATACGTAATAGCCGCGACCAGACTAAAACCAAACCAAAACAAAACAAAAACCCCACCAAAAATGACTCAAACTGGAGAAAAAATGAAAACCCCAGAGTCAATTCCTCTAAGCAATGAAGAGATAGCCAACCTATCAGATGCACAATTCAAGGCCCTGGTCATCAAAATGCTCACAGAATTGGTTGATTTTGTTCACAAATTAGATGAAAAAATGCAGGCTACAATACGTGAAATGAAGGAAGACATATGGGGAACCGATAGAGATGGGAGGAAAACTGGAACTCAAATCAATGTAGTGGACCAGAAGGAAGACACTAACAACCAAACAGAAAACAAGGAAGAAACAAGAATTCAAAAAAATGAGGAGAGGCTTAGGAATCTCCGGGACATCGTTAAACATCCCAACATCCGAATTATAGGGGTCCCAGAAGGGGAAGAAGAAGAGCAACAAGTGGAAAACTTATTTGAACAAATAATAAAGGAGAACTTCCCCAATCTGGCAAAAGAAATAGACTACCAGGACGTCCAGGAAGCTCAGAGAGTCCCAAAGAAGTTGGACCCAAGGAGGAACACACCAAGGCACATTGTAATTACATTAGCCAAGATTCAAATGAAGCAGAGAATTCTAGAAGCAGCAAGGGATAAGGGGA
This sequence comes from Glossophaga mutica, assembly GCA_039655065.1. Classification (NCBI taxonomy): domain Eukaryota; kingdom Metazoa; phylum Chordata; class Mammalia; order Chiroptera; family Phyllostomidae; genus Glossophaga; species Glossophaga mutica. The sequence goes on along the minus strand of CM077307.1, from coordinate 41,714,572 downwards.
CAGTCATCTACAAAGGAGTTCCCATCAGACTGTCAGCTGATTTCGCAAAAGCGACCTTCCAGGCAAGAAGGGGCTGGAAAGAAATATTTGAAATCTTGAAAAGCAGGAACCTACATCCAAAATTGCTCTATCCAGCAAAGCTGTCATTTAGAATGGAAGGACAGATAAAGCACTTCTCAGATAAGGTCAAGTTCAAGGAGTTCAGCATCACCAAGCTCTTATTATATGAAATGTTAAAGGGACTTATCTAAGAAAAAGAAGATAAAAAATATGACAGTGAAAAGACAGCAAATTCACAGCTATTAAGAACCACACCTAAAACAAAAGCAAACTAAGCAAACACTAGAACAGGAACAGAACCACAGAAATGGAGATCATATGGAGGGTTAGCAACAGGGGCGTGGGAGGAGGAGAAAGGGGAAAAGGTACAGAGAATGAGTAGCATAGATAGTGGGTAGAAAATAGACAGGGGGAGGGCAAGAACAGTGTGGGAAATGTAGAAGCTAAAGAACTTATGACACATGGACATGAACTAAAGGGGGGAATGTGGGTGGGAGGGGGTGTGCAGGGTGGGGGGGGAATGATGGGGGAGAAATGGGACAACTGTAATAGCATAATCAATAAAATATATTTAAAAAAAAGAAAAGAAAAAATGCTGGGCAACAGGATATTTACAGCCTCAAAGTACAACTCTCTAGGTTATTTATCAATTACAAAGGCATAAAGATACCTCCAGTGGAGAGAGGATCAAAGACATTATCAATGATGGGACATCCTGTAGCCCCTGATGCGAGGCACTGAGGATTCAACATCATCTATGTAGTATTCAGGCCAACACTAAATTGATTAACCTGAATCTAATAAACAAAAATAATCAAACAAATTCAAACTGAGGGATGACCTGCACAACTGGCCCAGATTCTTCAAGCATTTCACTGGAATAAAAGACTTTTTAAAAAGCTGGGAATTATTCTAGATGGAAGTAAATCAGAGGGCGGGGCAGAGGGGACAGGGGCAGGGAGGGGAGGAGAGAGATAAAACAGATCCTTGCCCTGACTGCTGTGGCTCAGTTGGTTGAGCATCATCCTGCAAATCAAAAGGTCACTAGTTTGATTCCTGGTCAGGGTACATGCCTGGGTTACAGACCTGGTCCCTGGTTAGGGCTCAGGGCTCCTGTGAGAGGCAATTGAGCAATGTTTCTCTCACACATGGATGCTTTTCTCCCCCCCCCTTCCCCTCTCAAATAAAAAAAGTCTTTTTTAAAAAAAAGCACGATCCTTGATTGGATCTTAAATAGACAAAACAGGGCAGTTTGGGGATAACCGGGGAAATTTGAATATGGACTGCATGTTATATGATATGATAATATGTATGGTATATTGCATTACCATACATCATGCACAGTATATTACTAATGTAAGTTTCCTAGGTGTGAAAATTGTGGTTATTTAGGAGATTATTCCTGTTTACTTGTTCTTAAGAGATTCATGATAAATATTTGGGGGGCAAACTATTATGATGTCTACATAATTGAAATCGTTCAGTCAAAAATTTTAATAAAAAAGCATGAGAGAGAGAGAGAGAGAGAGAATGCAAATGTTGCCAGACGTGAACACCTGGAGGGGCTGCTCGAAGGGCCTGTGCTCCCTTGTATTATTCTTGCAACTTTCTGTAAAATTTCTGTAAATTTGAAATTTTCCAAATAAAAAGTTTGGTGGGGGGGAGTTTCTTTTTCCTTTTTCATCCTTAGAGTGAAATACAAAACCTTCAAAGCAATGTTGGCCTTTTTTTAAAAATCACATGTTCTGCGTGCCCCCATTTTAAAAATTAAATGTGGGAAGATGAAGAGGGTAAAGAGAGTCAGACATATGGTAATGGAAGGAGCCCCGGGCCCTTTCTGCCAGAGAACCTGTGGGCCAGGGGAGTGACACCTGCAACCATCAGCATAGAGTCGTGGAGGCTTCCCACTGTGAGGGACACTTGAGGTCACTTCTGGGTTCAGTCCCTGTCACGGTGGCCTTCAGGATGCTCTCAAGGTAGGCAGAGCATTACAAGAGGGAGCCAGGAAACTGGGGGACTCTTACACTGGTGTTAAGACCCTGCCTTTCTCACCAGTCGTATTTCCTACATCTCTCCCTTGTGTCTTTCCTTTGCCCCTTCCGACTCTCTAGCCCCATAGACCTTCCTACTTTTCAAACAGGCCACATCTCCACTTACAAATAGGGTGGACCCAAGTCCTTATCATGCATAGAAGGCCCTCCACTCTTTTGCCTTAGCCAGCTCTTCTCTCACTCAACTCCTTCACCATGTTTTTGCTCCTAAGCACAAGCCCTTCTAAACCATCTGCACTTCCCCAAGTTCAGCACCTGCTGCTTCAAGTAGCAGGGCTGCATGCTGGGAGTGGCCTCCTTCTCCCCTGTCTCTCCAGTGAATACCCACACTTCCTTCAACCCTCAGCTCAGTGCCTTCTTCTGTGGAGCTTTTCCTGCTCTTTATTCCAGTCACTGCTGGAAGTCACTGCTTTCACCAGTTTGTTGCTTGGCTGGCCCCAGAATACTCTGTCAAGGTAGTAAAACCCTTCTCTCGATCAGCTAGCCTCCCCCATGATTTCGTGACCTTCCCAGTGTCTGACTCATTCGAGTGTTGAGAGCAATATCAGATTTTGGGTTTATGAATGAATGAATGAACAAGTGAACAAAAGGTAGAAAAAGTCCAAGTATAAATGATCATCAAAAATAACAACAACAATGCCATCTATGATAAATACTTGAGCACTTAATTCTGTATCAAGCATTATACTAATTGCTTTTATCCAAATTATTAAATCCCCAAAGGAATTGTGGGGTATTGACTTCAAATAACTAGAGCCAATCAATAGTGAGCTATTTCCATGTGTCCAGGCATATCTAAGCATTTTACATGCACTTGCTCATTAAGCCGCACAATAGCCTAATGAAGTATAATAATGCTATTATTATTTTCTTTTTATAGATGAGAATACTGAGGCCTTGACAAATGAAGTTATTTGCCTCAGGTCACACATCTTGTAAGTAATGTAGCTGGGATTCATCTTAGAATCAATGGCTAGACTCCAGACTCCATTATTTACAAAGTTCCAAAAGCCCTTGTTAAAATTTAGACTGTAATGAGTAGTTCTGAACATTTAATGTAGTCATTGCAAATAGTTCTCGACTTCAAAAAGTAGTTTTTGAGAGTGAGAGTGTGTTTCACATGCCTATGCACACAGCACCTCTGAATTGCCTATCACTTAATCCCAGCCACGGGTGATATTTGACATTTCTGGTTGCATCAGTTGGAATGGGTAACATGATAAAACATCTTAGCATGAATACACACAGAGGATGTGACAAGGAGTGCTTTGGAAAAGCCATTCGTTCTGGATTCCTAAGTCCTAATCCTCCAGTAAAAGGGCTTGAAATTCAGATGCACTGGAAACAAAGAATAGACTAAACATTGCATGCTCACATCCATGCCAGAAATGGGGTGTTATAGGAGCCAGACTTGCCAGGCTCAATCTCTGGCCATTGCAATATAGAATGAAGCAGAATCTAGGAAGTCCACGGTGTGTGCATTGATTTAGCATGAATGCCTGAGTCATAAGTGGACTTCGGCCTTAGAACCAGCGTGGGACTTGTTGTTTCCCAAATCCAGAATCTTTGGGAGCTAGAGTCAGAGGGAAGGAGCTGGAGATCGTAGATGTAGCGACAACAAATCTGGGGTTCCTCAATTTGGGGCTTGAATTCATGCTCTATAAGTTACTCTTGGTGTGAACCTGGGCAAATTAACTTCCTCAAGCCTCAGTTTTATTATCTATAAAACGGGAATAATTCTACCCACCTTATAAGTTTGTGAGAATTAAATGAGAAATGCCTATGAAGATCTAAGTAATAATAAATAACATATATTGAGCACTTCCTATGCCAGGCACTGCTTTAAACATTTTTAAAAACACATATTAACTTATTTAATTCTCCCAAGGACCCAATGAAGAAGTGACCTGGAAATCTGTAGGCTACCCTGGGACGCCAGAGACCAGAGAGCCAGGATGGAAGTGGTCAAACACAGTGACTGTCCCACACAGAAGGTGTATCCAGATGACAGCCCTTCGCCACCACTCTTAAGACACAGCACAGCAATGACTGAAGGCAGGCTGGCCTTGGAGTCAGACAGACCTTGTTCTTAGCCCAGCTTTTCCACCAGCTGCTGAACATCTTCACACAAGTTATAGCTCAGAGAAACCTCTCTGAGCTACAGTTTCCCTAATTATCTCATGGGGGATAATTCACTGAATGAAGAGTTAGCAACCAAGATTAACTGAGATAAAACCTACAACAAACATGAATTTAAGGGGTGCTCAGTGATGAAGATGCTTGTTGTTATTACCATTTTTTATCATTATTTCTCAAACAGGAGCAGTCCACAGCTGCAGCCTCACCCTTGCTTGCCTCAGACCAACCTTAACACAAGTCTCAGCGCCTCATTGCTCTCCTGAAGAGATACATTCTCACCAAAGACAAATTTTCCTGGAGATCTTATCAGGGAGACAGAGGAGGTGATATATTAGTTCACATCCCAGAACAAGTGTTTGGAATCCTCCTTTGGCATCTTTCTTCTCCTCAATCCATTTTTTGGTCCTGCCCCTAAACTCATTCATCTGTTTACCATGTTGAGCTCTATTCTCAAACTTTCAAATTCTCCCAGGATTCTCCCTCCCAGTCTCTCACCCCTTTTTATTTCTTGACCAAATTTTTCATCCAAACTTGCACGGCTTACTCAATAAACCCACAGGGCTGCTGATAACCAGCTGACCCTTGTTAGGAGGCAGTTTACTGTAGGGATCTCAAATCCACTCCATCCCAAGCAGCCTATCAAAGTCCCTTCTAAACACAAACAGCCCTCCTGAAAAGGTGTTCTAGTAAAACTTTCTCTGTCTCATTTCATTTCTTCTCCATGCACTGCTAATATTAGGTAGTCTAGCACATAATAAGTGCTCAGTCTTTGGCAATTGTCTATTATTATTTACAGAACATTCTTATTTGTTTTTAGTAAAGCAGGTTTCTTACTGATCTCTACTAGTAAATATATTTTACTGATGGAATAATTTTGCATACTTGGGTGTCACAAATTTATAACTTTATAAAAACAAAATGCATTTTGGAGTGCCCTTCTCTAACATTTGTTCGAACGATAAAGACTCCACCATATCCCACATAATAGACTTTTTTTAAAAACTAGGATTTGCTTGAATTGTACCTACCAAGTAAATCAATGAGATAAGTTGAATTGGTATGGAAATCTACTTGTCTAGTCTCTTAATAACAAGGAGATCTTCTCCTTATAAAGCAGTAATTGTTTCTGGAAAACAGCTATGAGTTTGCTTGATGTAGAATACTGACGACCACCAAACAATATTAGCAGTAAGGTCAAATCATCAACATTCCAAATGTTACTAGTTTTGTTTTCAGAGAGTTTGACTAGCATGTCTTATTAAATCTCTTACAGAGAAACAAATATGTGGGTATGTATAACATATAAAGTCTTAAGCAGTTTATAGCTATTCCAATGATCTTTCTGAAGCAGTTAACCTTGCCCCCAAAGCTGATAAATACTGCTTTCCACTTCAGCTGGAGGAGAGAGAAGGTCCACTCTTCTTGGGCAGAAAAGGACTGATCATGGGATTCCACTTTTCAGAACTCCCTGTTCCAGGCAGGAATTTGTAGGTCTCGATAGTCTGTCATGATTCCATAGGATTTTCTAATTTTTTTAATCTCAAGTGTCTCCACTTTAGGGGTGTGGACCTAAGAGATTAGGGATAGGGAATAAGAAGCAAGGAGAAAAGGCTCACAAGAGAGAGAAACTAGGGAAAATAGCATTTACTGAACACCCACTGTATTTCAAGCATGTGGCCAGTTGTTTTTACCTGTATAATGAAGTTTAATATTCACTACCTTCCAAGAGATTGGCATTATTATTTCCACCAAACAAAGGAAGAAACTGCAACTCAGAGGGTAAGAGGCCTGTCCAAGTTCTCTGAGCTCGTGAGGGGCAGAGTCGAATAGTTTCTTGGTCTTCTGATCCCAGCTCTCTCCAGTACACTACAGCGCCGGTGAGAGAGAGAAAAGAGGGAACGTGCTGTGGTCTTCCATATCCAAAATCCTTGAGTGCCTTTTGAGGTACAGATGTTGGTGGTAAGATGGGCTTAAGAGATAGACAAGACAGTTTGCAACTTACTTGTAGACTGTACTGGTTGTTAAAATAGTGGAAACACATATTTTGATACTAATTCATACATTGCTGCTGGCCTGAGCCCCTCGAGTAGGCCCTCTGCTACTCCAGCCACTGGAGACCCTTCCCCAGGACTCCTCAGACTCCTGCCCTTCAGCAACCAAAGAGTGAAGTCACTGCATGTTAGGGGGCCTCTGGGAATGTAATTCAGTTCTTTGACAATCCATACTGATTCACGGGGTCGTGGGCTGCGTGAGTTGTTAACAGTTTTGAATACTGCCCTTGCCCTTGGCCTCCTGCTTTCTCTCCCTCACAGATCCAGTTCACCCATGCATGTGTTAACTTTGCTAATATGAGTTTTTCATTTATGTGCTCTGCTGAATCTGGAAAATGGGTAGAGAGAAATAGAAAGGCAGAAGGAACAAGAAACTGAGTCGATCTATGTAATAAAGACTTAAGAAGGAGAGACAGGAAAGGAATAAAACCTTGAAGGCTAAAGTTTGAGATAGTGTCCATGTATTTGCTGGAACACTGGAACACACAGTAGGTAGTTTGCTGGAACCATAGACGGTGTGGTTCTGGGACAGTGTAAATTAATAAATTAGTGAGGAAGGAAAGACTTCTTGAGTAGTGCTGCCGAGAATTGGTCTTCCTTAAAGTTCCCAAAAGACACAAGAAAAAAATGGAAATTTGTCCTTAATTACTACTGAACTATGCATATTTATAGTCAGCTCAATACAGAGAGGAGGCCACATAGAGCCCTCAGTTTATGAAGGTTACAATAAGATGATCTCTAACATTCCATCTAATGTTAACCATTAAAAAACACCTGAACTGACCCCTCCAAGGTTGTTCGACTTCTACAGGTTCTATAGTAGTGGACTCAGTAGGTCAGTTAGAGCCTTGGTTCTACCTATAGAAACTATCTTAGAAAATTGTCTTACCTTTATGGGTCTCAGTATTTTTTAACTTTTTTTTTTTAATCCTTACTCAAGGATATGTTTTTATTGATTTTAGAGAGAGAGGAAGGAAGAGAGTAGAGAGAGAGAGGGAGAGAAAGGGAGAGAAACATCAATCAATTGGTTGCCTCCCGTATGTGCACCAAACAGGGATCACGCCCACAACCTAGGTATATGCCCTGACTGGGCATTGAACCCGTAACCTTTTGGGGTACGGGACGATGCTTCAACCAACTGAGCTGCCTGGCCATGGCTGGGTCTCAGTATTTTTGTTTATAATAAAGGGAAGATAATATTTATTGTTGTTGTTACTATTTTTTGAGTTCTGATGATGTGCCAGACACTCTGTTTTGTCTATTACTTAACTGCATCCTTATAGCAGATTTGTGAATTGTGTGTGATCATTTCCTTTTCACAGAATAGGCTCAGAAGACATGAGAAACTTGCTTGATGACTGTCAGCTAAACTGTGGCAGAATTAGGATTCACAGTGTCCTCTCTTACTCCAAATTCAATGATTTTTTTCTTTACATCATATGACTTCCCTACCTGAAGACTCCACAGTGGAAGGCATGAGTAAGCTTTTGTATGGGAGAATGCTTTGAAAAATATAAAATGCTATAGAAATATCAGGGACTTAAAATATATTATTAACTATTCATACTTTAAAATACTCATCTGTACTTTAATTGCCCCCTGCCCTCATACTTGGCATGGGTGCTGTTTTGTGCCATTGAGATTCCCTTTCAATGAAGAACTTGTTATAACCCCAGCTGCTGGAAGTGCTGTCCCTAAACAGCCTTCAGAGAGGCCTCAGCTGCAGAGTCACCCTCCCCATGGTCACACCTCTTCCTGGAGCAGCCCACATCCAGTGACTGATAATTGCAGAGGTATAAAGACTTGGCCATCTCAGCCTAACCGTGGACAACTTTGAAGGGTCACTCTGGTTCCAGAGCTCTGGGAGGGGTTGGCCAAGTTTGTTTTGGGGACTGTTATCGTGGACTGCTTCTCACTCTGCCAGTCCTGCCTCTGACCTTGACCCCTTCCACAGGTGTTAATCCCCAGGCACCCCCTAAAAATGTCCTGTGGGCTAAACACTTTCTGAGTTTGCTTCCTGGGGGACTCAGACTGTGATGGTATTGTATTATAGTTCGTTCTTTATGAGCTGAAGAGACTCTGCTAACCTTTAAGTTTCTTGAGAGTGGGAAGCTCACTTTATTCATTCTGAAATCACCAGGGTTTGGCCTGCTATCAGAACCAGAAAAGTTGCTTGTTATATGTTTATTGAAGAAGAAATAGACCTGTGAGCCTTTAGTATAATAGTATTAGTTAACACTTATGAAGTGTTTACAACAGGCCCAAGTACTATTTTAAGTGCTTTGAACATATCAGCTCAACCCTTACGACAATCCTAGGAAGTTATTATTATGATTATTATTATTACTATTTTTTAGATGAATAAAAGGAAGTACCTAATGGTTGTAAGTACTTCTAAGGCCACCTATCTAGTTGTGGATCTGTGTTTTAATTGCCAGGAACCTGTCTCTGCAGTTGTCTCCTAACTGCTGCTCCTTCCCCATTCATTTCTTGTATCCTTGTACGTTCCAGTATTTCACCCACCTATGTATCAGACAGGGATAGAAAAGAGCTCGGTCAGGGGAGAGGGAGGAAGAGTGGTCTTCTTTCAGGAAGAAGGCCTGGAATCACCACAGAACATTTCCTAGGCCCACTGAAATATCTGCTCAGTGTGCCGAGACTGCAGGCTTAGCATTTTCAGGGTGGAGGGCTGCACGGTCTCCCACGTGATTTTGTTGCACTGCAAGGTTTGGGAATCATTGATGCAGGTGGCACTTTCAGGCATACAGGAAGCACTTATAAAAATGCCAAACAGAAGCCCAGGGATGTGAAGGGATCTAGCAGAGGCCACCAGGGCAGAGAAAGAAGCAGCCAAACCTCTTCTCTGCTCCAGGGTCCCTGCCCAGGGCTCTTTGAGCCACACTTCCTGAGGCTGGGCCAGGAATCTGCGGGGGGGGGGGGGGGGGGGGGCAGGCACCACATACCTCACACGTGCATCTAATGATTCCTCAGGAAGTGGAGGCTTTGGGACTGACAAACGCTGCACCGGAAAGGGGCGGGAGAGCCCTTCAGGAGGGGGTCAGCAGAGCCAGCTCGCTCAAAGCATTGTCCTTTCCTTCCTCCAACAGGATGCCAGGAGCCCCACAGAAAAGGGACCCATTTGTCTTCATTCCCAGCACAATAACTTGCTGCTGGCCTTTCTCTTGGGCCTTGTTCAGAGCAACAGGATATAGTCTCTGCCAAGAGAGAAGGAAGGAAGAAGGGAGGGCGGGAGGGAAAAAACAGGAGCTGTGAATCTCCAGGCCCCCAGCCTGGACTCTGGACCCCCAAAAACCCAATACTGTCAGGCAAATGACCTAGCATAGGGGTGAGTGGGTCCAACTGGGCCCGGTAGGAGGAACAGTTTTCTTTGGAGGGCAACCTTTAATCATATGTAAGATGAGTAACTGTCAAAAGCTGAGTTATCATTTCTGGGTGGCCTCTGTCCAGCTTTCATCTTAGTCTGCTCTTCTTTGTACATACATTCAGAGAAGGAAAGTAAATAGGGTCAATGCAGAATAGTGCCTTCTTTCCTTTTTTCTTGTTAAAAAGAAGAGTGTGTGATTTGGATCTATTTTAGTTTCTCAAGCTCTTTTTGTAATTGAGATTTTTCTGGCTTCACCCTGTATCTACAGCAGCAGAACCTGTATGTGTGTTTAGCACGGTTGGGGGCAGAATAGGGATATGGCAGAGGCTCAGTCATAGAAGAGATGGAGGGTAGGGTGGGTTGAACAGTTGGAATGACTGCTGCAATCTAGCACAGTAGGTATTATCAAAACAATGAACAACCAATAAATTTAAACAAATGTTTACTGAGCTCCAAGTACACGCCAAACACTGCTAGGGATGTGTTGTACCGTGCTAACCCAGAAGCCTACAGTTCGGTAAGTGGCTCAGACAGGTAATGGACAACCAAGAGTGTTAGAGTTACTTACACAGCAGGAGTCAGCTGCTGGGAGTCTGAGAGCCCTTAGGAAGAGATGGCTTCTCCCTACACATGGGGGAGATGAAGAGCTGAAAGGGAGTTTGGGATCACCTTTCTCACAGGAATGGTTGCTAAAGAAAGCTGCACTCATTTTAGATTAACATTCTAGTCTTGCCTCTAAGACTCTTTGGAGGTGCAAAACAAAAAAAAAATCATCATAGTGAGTTAAAACATGGGCACTTGACATGAACTCTGCTTCCTGTCAAAGAAATCACATAATTTTTTTTTAACTAAACTGACTTGGATTTTAGCACAGACTCATTTTAGTCATTAGATGTGCACTCTTGCTCTCTCCCTCTCTTTTCTGGGTTTGCAATCTGGCCTTGGATGCAGAGATGAGGTGGTGAAGAGGGCCTAGAGAGATTTCTGTGGTGGACCCTGGGGTATGGGGAGAAGGTCACCAGTCCCTGGCCTTCCTGGTGGAGTTCTAAGGCACTGGTGGCAGCTCAGAGTGCAAAGCAGCAGTTGGGAATCAAGTCCAGAAGGATTCAACCTGACCCCAGGTGCCATGTCTCTCCACCACCCAAAGTGGCCTTTGGAGGACACTTCCCCAAAGAGGTGAGGAAACAGGAAGGGTGAGAAGGAGGGAGGGGGGAGGAGGGAACACTCATTTACTAGGTATGGACTCTATCAAGCACTTTACACGCAATTGCCCTTAGTCCTTACCACATCACCATGAATTACAACCTTATCTTCAACAGGGTGAACGGTGAAAACGGAGGCTCAGAGGGATGGATGAGGGCGACTTGCCCAAGGACATATCGCTGGTATGGGGCAGAACCGGAATCCTTCTCCCAAACAGACCTCATTCCAAAGCGCACGTTCTTTGTGGTCGCCGCCCTCTGATTCAATATCCTCTCCTGGTTGGGGGTAGCATCTGATGGAACTGAGATGTGACTGGACGTGGGATGAAGCTCGCCTGGGGAGGAGCCAGTGGTGAAGGTGTCCCCTTTCAGGTCAACAAGGGAACTCTCTCTTGCTCAGAAATTTAACAGTTCTCTTACGACTTGTAATTTCTCCTTTGTTACATGGGTAAGTGGTTTTTAACAGTGGAAGAAAAGGAGAGAGTTTTGTCTCTTTAAGAGAGACAGGGTTTTGTTACCAAAAGCGTGGTGCCTGAACCAGCAGCCGTGGCATCAACTGCACATCACTTGTTAGAAATGCAGACTCCCCGGCCACAGTGCTCCAGCATAAGTGCCCTGATGCTTACTTCAGACCTGGTGCCCAGCCTGCCAACCATAAATGGTGCTTCTTTTCTGCTCCCATCTTCCTTTCTCTTAAAAAAAAGAAAGAAAGAAATGATTTTCTCTTTAACAGTGAGCCCCCTATAGAATCCATTCTCTGAAAATGCCTCTGAAATCAGTGAAAGAAAATCCCTATGAAATACTAATTGCATCCACTAGACCTGTGCTTTCCTTTAGAGGTTTTATTTATTTATTTATTTATTTATTTATAGAGTGAGGGGAAGGGAGGGAGAAAGAGAGGGAGAGAAACATTGATATGAGAGAGAAACATCGATTGATTGCTTCTCTTGTGCACCCTGACTGGGAACCAAATCTGCAACCTAGGTATGTGCCTGACCTGGAATGGAACAGGCGACATTCCTCTTTGCAGGACGACAGCCAATCAACTCAGCCATACCAGTCAGGGGTAGACCTGTGCTTTTCAAGACAGTAGCCACTTGCCACAGGTGGTTATTTCATAAAATTAACTAAAAATTAAATAAAATGTAAAATTCACTTTCTCAGTCACACTAGTCACATATGGCTGATGACTTCCATCTTGGAGCACAGAGACAGAACATTTTCACCATCCAGGGAAGTTCTTTTGCACAGCATTGCTTAGAGTTTCTTCTTATTTCTGCTGGGGTTTTTTTGTTTTTGTTTTTGTTTTTGTTTTTTTGTTAACCCACAGCGAAGCTTCTTACACAGTAGGAGTTCAATAAATGCTCCTTGACTTGAATTCTGCAGCTTTATGTATTGGAAAAGAAATGGCATGAGAGTCCCATGATCTGTTTTCCAGTTCCTGCTCTGTCTAATAAGGAGCCATGACCTTGGGTAAGTCACTTCCCCTCTCCTTCAGTTTCCTCATATACCAACTTAGAGAGTAAGAAGTAATGAGTCCCTCAGAGTAGTCTAGAAGCTTTTGCACTTGTTATTTCTTTGATAGTTTTGTCAGTCTTACAGCCTGTAGGATGACCAACTCAGCCTGATGTGACTTGGACTGTCCCAGTTTCAGAAGTGAAAATACCATATGGTGAGAACCCCCTCATTCTCAGGCAAACCAAGACCTGTAGGTCCCTTCCAGTTATAAAATTCTATGACCCTGTGCAAGTCAGAGGGTGGGGTGGCAGGAACCCTAAAAGTTCTGCAAACAGCAGAGGGGTAAAGTTAGGAGCTTAGGCTCAGGGATCATTCAAACCTGAGTTCTGACACCGATGCTATCACTTGATTTCTTCATAAAATGGACAAAATACTTAATTTCTTCAAGACTCAGCTTACCCATCTGCAAAATGAGACTGCTGATAGTTGTTCTGCCTTCCCTGCGTTATCGTGAGAATCAGCTTAGCAAAGCTTTTCACAATGCTGAATAATCAGAGCAAGGTTAGCAATTATTAATCCAGTAGACTGTGCAAAGCAGGATAGGTCAGTCTTTAGGTAGACGGTGACCCTGACATTCATTTTTAGTCCTAAGTAGTGGCTGCAAAAAAAGATGACTTGCTCATGAACTGTTAAGCTCCTCTTCACCCCAAACTCCCACAACGCCTGACACAGACTCATCTCCAATAATTAACAACTCAAAACAGGTTAAAGAGAGCTCACTTGGACCCCCCTGCCCCTGCTAGGGTAAAGTGACTCTGATGGGGCAGGTATAGTGAAACACAAACTAATCATTCCTGTTGCCAAAGTAGGCTTTTGGCAGAGCCCTGCAAAGAAAGAGTGAGTGAAAAAAATGTCCTGCATTGCTGAGACAGCATTATATTGAGACAATTAAATTTGGAAAAGCAAGACGGTTCCTGTAACTACCTCCCACACCCCCTACTCCAAGAACAAAATGTTTTGTTCAAAGTATTCATATCGATATTAATACCGACACTTTAATGAGCCTCTCAGTAAACTCATCAGCAGTAATTATACCCAGCCATGGTGCCACCAGTGGGAAGGTACAAAATTGCACCTCCAAAAATCAGTCACTTGTAAGTTAACCCCTCAGTCATGTCAAGCAGCCTACACTTGATGGCTGATTCATAAAGATTCTTTGATACCTCTGCAGTTAAAGGGGCCAGATCACCGTGGGAAGTCTGCAGAAAGGAAAAGTTCATGTTTACAAAAGACCTGCATGTCAGAGAAAGCAGTTTTGAGGAAATCAGGAACATAACTCTATTACTGGGTTAATGTTGGCAGCAACATTAGCACTGTTGAACATTTGCTGGGTGCCAGGCAGCGGGCAGAGCATTCACTGGCCCAGTGTAGTTATATCGCCACCTAAATTCCAGGAGCAAGGATGTTTCTATGATGCCCACTTTACAGATGAGAAACTGAGGCTCAGAGAACATTAAGGGCTTTGTCCAAAGTTTCAGTGACAAAATGGCAAGGCCGGAGATTTGAACCAAGTCACTAGGTGAGATTTGAGCCTCTTCTATGAAATCGGGATAGATGAAAAAGCTGAGCTTTTTCTTTTTCACTTACTGAAGATATTTTAGAGGTTGAATTTTGCCTTGGGTTTGGTCTTGACCCTTAGGATGTAAATCCATAGCAGAAATACTGTCTGCCTTCCTAACCTTCCCCATGCTCTCTCCAAATTTCCCCTCTCAGGCTCAGAGTTCACATGCAAAACAAGGGCTCAGACCTCTCCTCTACTTCTCTGGCATCCATGTCTTTGTCCGGTCTTTTCCCTTGCTGTTTTCTGTAGTTGGCTATTTAGAGAAATAACATGGTCTGAGAGAGTCCAAGAATGAATGAGAGAGAAAATGAAAGAATAAAAAGGGGAAAATAAGAGTGACAAAGGGAAGATTAAGGGGGAGAAAGAGAGAGATGTGAATGAAATGGAAAGAGAAAGAGATCACACATTGAAGTCACCCAGACTTGGTTTGAATCATTGCCTTTGTTACCTGTACAATTTTAATAAAGCTCTTTGACTCAGTTTCCTCATATGTAAAATGAGGGTGAGACTTCTCATCTCATAAAATTGCAAGGATCAAATAAAATAATGTTTATGCATATCCTGCCACCCAGTAAGCATTCAGTAAACTTACTTATTTCCATCCTTCATTCCCCCCTTCCCTCCCTGGTTCCCTCCTTCTTCTCCCCCTCCCTCACCAAGCCCACCTAAACTCTAGGAACAGCCCAAAACCACTCTACAAACCCTACCAGTTTAGTCCTTGAAGCAAGTCGTGAATTACATGGTATTATATTCTCATTCTACAATGAGGCCCAGAGAGGACATTACAAGCTAAGACATTACCTAGCAAGTGACTGTCCCAGCCAGAATTTCCATTCAGATCTGACTTTCTCCACTACTGGGGAAAGAAAGAATGAGGTATGTGTGTAGTGGGGAGGGGTTGGGGAGGTATCTGAACTGATGGGCTTTATAGTTTTCTTCTTTAGCTGTTTCACTGGAGGGCTGTTGAGAAAATTATCCAAATTATGTTAATGAGCAATTGAGTGCTGGACTTTCTCTGAGGGAAGATAGTTAACAAAAGCTTCTGGTTGGGGCTGGCAGCCAGGAACTGTGATCATTATCTCAGCTGATACCACTACAGGGCTCTCAGCTCAATTAGCTCAATTGCCTCCTCTCAGGGTGAAGTGGGGCTAATAAAACTTAACCACCTAGCTTGTAGGAGAATGATTCTGTGCTCACTGAAGTGCTTTTGAGACCATCTGGTGCTGACTGGTGTAATCGCACAAGCCAAGGTGGGTCCTGGCTAGGCCCAGGGAGAGCCTCAAGTACGCTGAAAAAACCTTTCAAAGCTCTGGGGTCCGTTCTTCAGAGGTGGGGCTGAACCCAAGATCTATCACTGTGTTGGGTGTAGCTCTCAACCTCTCTGAGTCCTGGTTCTTCCTCTATAAAATGGAGTAGATATAATGAACACCCCAACAGAGGTGCTGGGTGAATATAAAAGAAAGATGTTGATAAAGGGCCATGCACACAGTAGGTATTCAGCAAACTTGAAGTTCCTTTTCCTAGAGCAGTTCTGTTTGGGGAAAGAGAAGAGGAAGGAGAGAGAAATGCAATCCCCACAAACACAAACTTATTTACATCCCCTCTTTAGGGAAAGTATGAATTTCCCAATTCATACTTGTGGGTTTCAGTAGGCAAATCACTTTTGTTGATGGTTTGGGTTTAAATGGTTTTATCTAGTTGGTCTCTTCCTTTTTCCCACTGCCTCATTATTACAGAAATCTGTTTCTGCGTTTTTCTTTCTTACCCATAGTCCCTCTTTACTGAATGTTTATTCTGTGCCAGGCACTGTGCTGATTACCTTCCTGAGTTACCTCATTTCACAACAATAATGAATGCGTTATCTCATTTTTCCTCTCATAACCCAGTAGAATCAGTATAATTGTTACCCTTATTTTACAGTGAGGAAACCAAAGCACAGAGAAGTAAAGAAACAGGTCCAGGGTCATAGAGTAATAAGAATCATAGGGGGAGAATTGAATCTCCAACACAGATCTGTCTGATTCCAACATGCTTTTAGCATGATTGGGGTCAAGAACCCTTTCTTAGATCATCCGGCAAGTGTCCAGCTGACCAGGCTTTGGATGCATGAAGTTTTAATTCATTTCCTTAAAAGAAAGCTGCTTGCCCTCCATTTCTTCTCTCCTGCTTTCCACATACTGGAGCGTGGGGCATGGTGGGGGTGAGCAGTTGCAACCATGGGATGAAGGCAGCACTCTAGGGAGTGAGAGGGCACCAAGCAAGAAGAAAATTGAGTCCTTAAATGCCCTGAGGGATAGAATCACCATAGTTCACTGGATTGCCTTATACCTTGTTTAAGTCACTGTACTTGTCTGCTGAACCAGCTGAAACAATGTCCTAACTAAAAACACCTAGTATTGAATGACTGAGGAGCCAATGGGAAGACTGAAGAAATGAAGGGTAGATCGAACCTTTAGAAATGGCGCCAAATTCCTGGGCAATCCAGAGATCTTATATTTCTTCTTGGACCCTCTATGAAGTAGAAGTTTTGGTTTCAAAACTACCTCAGTGCTACTTGGACTAGAAGAGCCAAGTTATGCCAACTATGGTCAGCACCAACAGAATGTATGTCCTGTGCCCCGCTTCTTGATCCTCACAAATCAAGCAATGCCACATTGGGCCCTCCACCAGCAGGGCTACATAAAAACTAGATATCCTTATCACTGAGCTTGTCCCCTCACTTCTGCCTTCCAGAATTCATGCTTGGGCATCTGGCCAAATCTAAACCACATCCAGAGCTTAGCTGCAAAGGAGTCTAGGACATGTAACTTTTACCTTTCTAGCCCCCACATCATAGGGATAAACACTTCAGGGGTGTCAAACTAATTTTCACCGGGGGCCACATCAGCCATGCCGTTGCCTTCAAAGGGTTGAATGTAATTTTAGGACTGTATAAATGTAACCAGTCCTTAACAGTTAAGCGAGAGCTTGGCACTGCCGCAGGTAGAAACAAGGTGCTAGGCTGGATAAAACAAGATGGAGGGCCTGATTTGGTCCGAGGGCCTTGTGTTTGCCACCTGTGCACCAGAAGGAGGGTGGGGTGAATTTTGAGTACTAATCCACTACATATGACATGACAAAGTAGATTTATTATATCCTGAGAGTACATACTCATTCAACAGATGTTTTCTACTGAGCATTTATTATGTGTCAGGCTCCACAGTAAGTACTGTGGTCATAGGTGAGTATCACACAGTCCTTACCCTAAAAGAGGTCTCCCGAATATTGGTAGCTTGGTGTTTTAAGTTCTATAAGGAAAGCCTGGCATCCTGAAGGAAGGCATAGCATGGGTGCTTAAACAGGTTTCACATGTACGGAGGAGCGAGCACTGCTTAGAGAGGGCTTGGGCAGCTGATGCCTGCACCTGGTCCTGAAGGCGACATATCTCACAGCTTTGTGACTAAGGACTTGGGCTCTGATATGACACTGTGTTGAATCCCACTCTGCCAAACACAAGCTGAAACCCTGAGTAAGTTCACTGGAATGCAAGGTAATGTTGTCTCCCTCCCCTGCCTCCTCCCAAAAAAGAAAAGTTCAAGCTGCTATAACAAAATACCACAGATTGGGGATCTTATAAACAATAGCAATTCATTTCTCACGTTTCTGGAGGCTGCAAGTCTGAGATGAGAGTACCAGTATGGTCAGGAGTGAGGCCCTTCTTTGGGGTCAGTGACTCCTCTTTGTGCCTTTACGTGGCAGAAGGGACTAGAGATCTCTGTGGGGTCTTTTATAAGAGCGCTAATCCTATCTGTGGGAGCTCCACCCTTGAGCTCAAAGCACCTCCCAAAGGCCCTACCTCCTAATACCATCATCACATTGGGCGTCAGGATTTCAAACTACGATTTTTGAGGAGACACATTCAGACCATAGGAGGAGGTGGCTTTATGTTCAACTCTATAAAAATCAGTGTCTCATTTTGAACAAAAAGATATAATTTTAACTTGAAATAATATAAACTAATTTGATGTATAATGCCTTTGAGAGAGGAAAGCACTCAACCAGGATCACACATGTAGAGATTGATGGAACCAGAATTAAACCCTTCTTCATAGCCCACTTCTTAGCTATGAACCATACCACTCTGCTCGCCTACTAGCCTCTCCCTGGTGCTCATTCCCTGCACTGTAGCTAATTACCAGACAGCATTTTTTATGTTTAGGATTATCCCTTTCTTGTGTATTTTTGCCCCAACCTGCACCTTTGGACTCCCAATGAACCTCCTTAGGAGAGGACTGGTTGGCTGCAGACAAGTGGCCCTGGGGAGGCCCTCCTCTGATCTCGCCCTCTGCTCATTGGAGCTGGACTCAGTGTTACCTGAGTCAGATAAACCTCAGTCTAAGGATGTCTTCAGGTCAATAGGAGCAGCCAGCACTGAAGACCCAACTTTTCTTCCCCCCAGGCATGCCAAAAGGCTGGGATGATCTCATCCGAATAAGTATATAGGGAGCCAAATTCTAATTCTAAACAGCTGAGCTGGTTAATGCTGGCATAAGCACTCCACACGCAAGGCAATCACAGGTGATTCCCTTCATCACACAGCAGCCAGCATTTGACTCATTCCAGCACCTGTACAAATGGGAACCGGTATCTAAGGGATTCCCAAACATTTCCCCCGCCACTGAGTTTCCAGAGATGCCCTGATATCAAAGGCCTTCTTGGTTTTCCCACCCTCCTTTATTTCTAAATCCACCTTGGACTTTCTCACAAACACTATTAGAATATGATTTTGGGACAACCCAGGGCTGGTGGATCCAATTCCCAGACTGGAGTGCCTTATCTTACCTGCAAGTGTTGACCTTTATTGAGAGACTAAGGTTCACCTTCCATGTTGCCTGAGACCTAGAATGCATTCACTTATAAAGAAAATAACCCCAAAAAACAAACAAACAAAACCCACAAAACCCATGAGATTGTAGGAAGACCATGAGTTGGACAGGCAACCCGAAGGCATGAAAGGAGTCCAGGTCTGAAAGTCTAAAGACCGGAATTGAAGCCCTAGTTCTGGTGCTGACAAGCTGTGTGAACTTTTGACAAATGACTCCCCCTACTCCTCCAGTTTCCTTGGCAGTAAAAATCTGGAAGTTGGCTAGACTAGATCAGGGTTTTTCAAATGTTAATGTGTATATAAATTTCCAAGGCTCTGTTGAAACGCAGGTTTTGATTTAGTAGGTCTTGGGCTGGTCCGAGAGTCTGCGCATCCAACAAGCTCTCTGGTGGTGCTCTTGCTGCTGGACCACAGTTCACAGCAGAGCCAGGGTCTGTTCCAGAAGTTGCCTCCAGCCCCTGCACTCTGTGTGCCTCATGCTCTTTTTAGTGGCATGAATAATATCTCTGGTGGGTTTAAGTACATACTTGCACAATCATTTGTTAGATTACTCATATCGTACAGGTGGTGAAAAATTAAATCAATACTGAAATATAAAAACAGAATGTGGAAGTGCCCCTGTAACCCCATACCCAAGAAAGAATGATTGTTAATGGTATAAAAAGTACTTAAGTCTATGACCATCCACCAAAAATGGCTTTCAGCTGCTCCTGCTCAATGAGCCTCCAGGACCTTTTTTGAAAGGAGGTAGTTTCTTCTCCAGGTCAATCATTGCATCACGTCAGTGCGGTAGATGACAAGGTAGTGAGTTTGGGCTTATTAAGTGGAGGAGTGAGTTCTTTGTGTCGTGTTCTCAGATGGGGATTTAAAGTTTATGGTGTCTTCAGAAAGTGATCTTCACAGAACTAGGAGAGGGAGAATGAAAACACAGTATGTTAGAAATTTGGTCACCTGGGGCTTTCCAAATAGGGGCTTTCTCCTTCTTAATTTCTCTTTGGGGGCATTGCCTAGATATTAGGGGGGGAAGTTTAGCATATGTTTTCCCTAAAAAATGCCCTGTGACATCAAAGAATGATCTAAGGGAACCATGAAAAATGAGAATTTCTTTGGCAAGGGACTCTGGACCAATTGGTTCTGGCTACCTACAGCAGAATCCTCTTAGTCCAGGAGGCCCAAGAAAGGGGAAGGCTTTCAGATGAGAGGCACACAGGTGAGAGGGCCAGATGCACACTTTGGCTCTGCTGCTGTTTTAGTAGACCCCTGAGACAAGGTTTCCCCGTTGCCCTCAGGACTGCATTCAAACTAGGATGGCTGTTCCTGGCTTGGTACCTTTCCTTCTTCTCCAGTCTCTTTCCCTCCCCCAATTCAACAGGATGAAATCCTGATGTTCTTACAAAAGCAGTTTCCTCAAATAAACTCTGGGCTTTCTTGCCTCTGGACATTTTATAAGCTATGCCCTCTTCCTTTAACACATCCCTGATTCCATCTTCTTCCCACATCCTTCACTGATCCTCCTTTCCCCTTGCCAAGTGGAGTAGCGTGGCTCTGCTCTCTGCTGGATGTTATAATGCTCCTGTAATAACACGTCTTACACACACAATGTGGTATTAATCTCCTCTGTTAGACCAGAGATCCTTGAGGACAGATACCCTATCCTATTTAATTATCTCCTTCCACAGCATAAGGTTTACTCATCAAATATTTGTTGAATGAGTAGAAGAAATTTAATTTACTCAAGGAGAATGAAAATGATAATCACTAAAAATGGTTGCATGAGTTAATTTCTGGTTAATTGAGGATTTATACATAAAGAGAGAGTGATTGACTCATTCGCTTCACGGACAAATTCAGAAAAGAGGATGGAAAAGATACTGGCCTTAAAATCAGAGAGACCCTAGTCTACCCATTATATTGTACATCATTAGACAAGTACTTGACTTATCTGGGCACCATTATTTTCAATAGGGAAAGAATGATTCCTACTATTATCATATAATTAAATGAGATAATAAACATGAAAAAAAAAACTCTAGCAATATGTGCAAATGTCAGCACTTGTTTTATAATGGACCACTTAAGAAGATTAGAGAATAAATATACCAAGCAACTGTCACCAGTGTTGGAGTTGGCTCCATATATGAGTTATGAAGATACTGACTCTCAGTTACAGCCCTCCTCCACCTCTCCCCCATCCCCTGATACACACACTTCAGTACTCTCTTCTGAGACACTGTGCTGAGACTCTACAAACCAAATGCCTCCTTTGCCAGCAGCTCCCTTTTAGGCTCTGCTAATAGGGGATGCCAGAGAGAGACTGCAAGACTGGCAGAGGAAGAACAGGCTTGCTCCTTCCTGTTCCTGTCAGTGTCACCCCAGCCTTGCTTCTTCACCCTGATAGCCTCAGTTCCTTCTGGGGGGCAATTTTCCAATCTTGGAGAAGTCAGTTCATTGTGCCCACTCAGAGACACCAGCACTAGCTACTGTTACTCCCTCCCAAGAGGTCGGGGTTGCAGCACCACCTCCAAACCCCAAGCTCAGAGACCTTAGCACCAACTGAGCAGTCCTTGAGTTTCAGTCTTCAGGGTCTCTTCTTCAAGTCAGTATATTTTACTAATTCCAACCTCTTCCTTTGTTCCACTGGTACTAGAGGTGGTAGCAGCTTTCTGCAACTGTTACAGTACCTTCCATTACTCTTTTTGCTATATTAACTCTTTACCACTAAGTTAACAATTCTTTGTATCAAATTCTCTATGTTAAAATAACTGGTGTGTTTTCTGTCTCCCGACTGTCTCCTGAACCAATCCGCTCACTTATATACTGCACTAGGTTTGGAGAGGAAATAGGAGAACTTGTGCAGAAAAGAGCTAAGGAAACTCTGGCAGTCTGCTATGAAAGCTCCTTGAAAAATCCTAGAATGTTCCTGTGCTAAACAGCTTCTAAGATGGGCCTCCTGATCCCTACCTTCTGATATTCATGGTAGAATTGATAAAACGGCTCTTCTAAGATTAGTTTATAAAAAAGATTATGGCTTCCATCTTGGATGCTTTCTCTTAGATTGCTCACTTTGGGGGAAGCTAGGTGTCATGTAGGTTAGGCAGTCCTGTAGACAGACTCACATAGTGTGGAAGCACGGTCTGTAAACACTTGAGTGAGCTTCAGAACATTTTGTCCCCCTCTCTTCAGTCTAGCCCTCACATGAGACTGCAGCCTCAGCTGATGATTTGACTACAAATTCAGAAAAGACCTTTAGCCAGAGGCACCCAGCTAAACCACACCCAGATCCCTGACCCACAAAATTGCAATAAGAAATATGTGTTGTTTTGAACCAGTAAGTTTTGGGGTAATTTGTTACATAGCAATAAATGACTGATAAAGTTCCTTTTATTGAGAAACTATGAAAGGATAAAAGAAAACATTTTTCTAACTTTGTTTTCTGAATCAGTGAATATTTATTTAGTTTCTAATAGTTCATTTTCTCCAAACCTTGGTTTCCTGTATGTGTGTGTGTGTGTGTGTGTGTGTGTGTGTGTGTGTGTGTGTGAGAAAAGTGCACTGGTGGAGAGGGAACTGGGACAAGGAAGGCTGAGCTACATATCTCTAAAACACCTTCTGGCTCTAATTCACCTCTGGGCACACCCAAAAATAGGCTAGATGGGCTGGATGAGTAACAATAAATGGGCTAGATGAATGGGCCAGCTGAACAAAAAATACACATCAAAAAACTCTAGGTCTCATTTTTTTGAGGAGCTTATGAGGTAACTGAGATGACGAGATGTTGGTAAAATTTAGTCACCAAGGGAGACCAGAAATAATCAGGATTTTTGTTTGCAAACGACAAATTTGCCACTATAAATTAACTTCTTTAACAGCTAGCTAGCACAAACCACCAGTGCTTTAACCTTATACAAGTTCATTTTTTGTCATATGGAGGCTGAGAGACTCTGTTCTACATACTCATTCAAAAACCAGGAGCTCGGGCTCCTCTGGGCTTGTGGCTCTGCCCTCTTCTAGGTGACTTTAGTGAATGGCTGGGAAAAAAGACAATAGCAGACAGTGTGAGAGGTTTTTATGGTCTAGCCCTGGAAGAACATAACTTCTTTTCATACTCTGTTGGCCAGAGAACAGTACATTTAACTAAAGAACTTCAAAGAATTCTGGGAGATGTAGTTAGCTATGTGCCCAGGAGTAAAAGGAAGTGAGGTTTAGTGAATATAGAGCAATGTCTGCCACAAACAGAAGCCAATTCTTGTTCAGTGAGGTAAAAAAGAAACAGATTGAAATGGTATTTGCATAGTTAATGCTACTAAGTAGAGTTGTACAGGTTATGTCTTGCAGAAAAGCATCTGGATGAGGGAGAGTGAGTGGAGGCTATGCTCAGCTTGGAGGAAGGTTTGCTTCTTTCTAGTGATCTACCAAGAGATCTTCCAGCAATTTGTACAAAGACACTGCATGTGCTAGGTAACCATGTGCCTAGCTCATAGAATTGATGGGAAGGCAAAAGCAAGAGGCTTGGGAAGGAGAGAGAGCCCAATGCTTGCACAAGAACAGTCTATTTAGGATGTTGCCACTGACCCCACCTTTCTTGAATATTCACTGCCATGCTGGTAGCCCTGCTGGAAACTCATGATGTCCCCAAAGGATGTCCAAAGCATGGTGCCAGGTTGGCTTCCTTGGGTTCTTGTAGCAACACATCCTACATATAGACATAGCACTCCTGTTCATATACTGGGTAACGCAGAGGCTGTCAGTTTTAAATGGGGTCCAAAACAGGACAGAGATTCTCAGGAGATGAAGCCTGCAGTGCAAGCAGAACTACCTTTTGGGCCACATGTCCTGGCAGAGGATACGATGTAGGAAGGAACAGGGTAGGAAAAACTTCACTATGAATCTTATGGCACACTCCAGTGGGAGAATCACAGTGCAGGTTCCAGGGATTCTGAAGGAAGGCCACACATCTGTGGCAGAGAATTATACAATTAGGTCATCAGTCCAAGTTTGGTTAAAAACAACAAACGAATAGACCCCCCCACCAAAAAAAAAAAATGGAAGCAACAAAGTGAAAATACCAGAAATGACGATAACAAGAAACATCATGTCACACAGTTCAAATTATTCAGGAGATCAGCTTAACCACTCCTAGTATGTATTAACCAGAGGGACCT
Source organism: Glossophaga mutica (assembly GCA_039655065.1). Classification (NCBI taxonomy): domain Eukaryota; kingdom Metazoa; phylum Chordata; class Mammalia; order Chiroptera; family Phyllostomidae; genus Glossophaga; species Glossophaga mutica. The sequence goes on along the minus strand of CM077307.1, from coordinate 41,690,579 downwards.
GGTTTATTTAGAGAGGTAGAACATTGAGCATATAGTAGGTGTCTAAAAAATAAAAGCTATTGAATTAATCATTGCCTTGGTGGAATGGGCATTTTTGGGGTTGCCTAAAGTGAGGAAATTCTTCTTAAATTGGAGTAGAAGCCTGGCTTTGCCCCCGAGAACGTATTATTTTCTTCCTCCACCCCAAGCAGCTAGAAGAGTGCTTCCTAGTATCTTGCCCCACCATGGCGCATGCATATCAGCACCCTGGATTAAACAGCATGAAGGTTAGAGACCATATGACATTGCTTAGAACAAAGTCCCCAGGTCCTGTCCAGCTGTCTCTAAGGCAGGTATCTTACTGGTTGGGAAGCTTTGCACTAGACCATGAACAACTGACCTGTGCTGACCCAATCAGATGCTTCAGCCCTAGACTTTAGATGCTAAGGGGATAAAGCCTAGGTGCAGGGTCAGTTGAAGATCATTACCATTGCCAAGCAGTAGTAGATATGAAATGCAGCACTTTGTCTTTTACTTTGAAGGAGCTGTCCCAGCATGTCCTGGACCACTAACTGCCTAAGAACTTCACCGAAGTGACAGGTCCCTGAATCCTGTTTAGGGTTGATCTCCCACCCTCTGGAGTGAGTGTGTCTTACCAAGGCCTCCTGTGTTCTAGCCCCTGTTTGTTCCTCTTATCCAGTCAGCATGATATGATCAACGTAAGGGACCAGCGTTCTGTTCTCCATTTCGCTCAGGCTATATTACAACGGAGTCCAGGTAAATTAACACAATCCTGAGAAAATGAATATTTTCATCTGTCCCATGTAAATGCAAACCATCTCTAATCTTGTTTTTAAAGTGCAATGGAAAAGAATGCATTCACCAAATTAATGGTGGCATATTCTTATATCCCTGAGATCCTGTGAATCGGTTCCAGCAGGGTTGCCACGTTTGGCACAGCTGCTGCAGTCGGGGCTACTACTCAGTTAAGTCTGCAGCAGTCCTCAAACTCCAGGATCTACCAGCGTTCTGCAGGGGCTAGACTGGTGAGTTATATGGGACCACCACTCCTGCAATTTGCAAGTGTTTAAATGGGAGACTAATTCCCCACTCACCCAGGATGTTGATTGTTTTTGATTTACTATTTTGGCTGGGTTGGGTGGCAAGCAATTTCAGAGTTTGTCTCTTTGTCTTTTCCTGGCATGATGGCCCTTACCCCACCACCCAAGGATCTAATGTGGAGTTACTCCAATTGCTGAATATATAAATTCCAACTATACACTCATGGACTGAGAAAATTACCACTCAGTGTGTCCATGGGCTCAATGGGCTTACTACGAACCAGGCTTTAGCCAGGGTTTTATTTATTGCCTGTCTCCTGTAGGCAGGGCTGGCTACACAGTTTGCAGAGCCCAGTACAAAATGAAAATGCAGAGATCCTTGTTCAAAAACCAAGGAAAAAGTGCCATTAATGGTACAAATAAAGATTTTCTTTTCTTCTTTGTGTTGTATCTCAATTTGTCATGGTGGTTGTTTTTCCTATTCAGTGTAAGTAAATAAAACTAAAAACTTGAAATTATCAGCATTAATTTTATTATTCATCATGCCAGCTTTAAATGCAAACACCAAAGTATTCAACCTGTATGCAGAATTGCCCAAATTACACATCTGTATTTCAAGGCTTGTCCCTAAGGATGCCTCAAGGTGGCCACAAGAGGCAAATCTAAGCCAGATTCAGAAAGGTTGGAGGGAGAAAAAGAGGACTCTCCCTCCCCTCCCCACCCCAAGCCTGGAGCGGCAGATAGAGTGCTTCTGGGCGTGAAGATATTTTCAGACTAGTGTAAGCCGGCCTTGCAAAGCAGGGTGCACGTTCCCTCACTCTGGCCTGATGGGGCTCCCCTTCTCACCACCGCTTTACTGATGTGCCTTGTCCTGACTAGGGGGGCGGGGTGTGAGGAAGTTGAGCTAGGCATCTTAACTTCCCAAAGCCTGCCATCCCAGCTCATGGAAGACAGGCAACCTCCAAGGATCTTTAAAGCTCTGCCCCAGGACATACATGGCACTTGGGTCAGGGTTAAGAAAGAGCCCTGCCTCTGGCAAGACACAACTTCCGTTCCCTCACCTGCCAGGTATACTGCAGTATTACCAGCACAAGACAGTACCACCTCCTCCCACACCTTGTCTTAAGATGCTATGGGATGCTTAGTCCCAACCCTCCCTCTGCCTGTGCCCAGGTCCCTCCCAGGTTGGGGGACAGCAGTGATTGCTCAGCATGGAGGGGTAGGCTGGATGGGCTCTGGAGAGTAAGCAAGCAGGGAAGTAGGTAGCAGACAACTTGTCCTGGGGAGGTAGTGGGGGGTGAGGGCCATGCTGAGGTTCACTGTCCCATTAGTCTTCATTTATAAAAATTCAAAGACAAAATTATTAAGAGTTTCAAGACAGCAATCACAGAGCAGGCCCTGCTAAGTATGTGGCCTCATGTGGCTATACTGGACACATGGCCAGCCCAAGAATCTGGCCCCACTCTAACAGGAAGCTGTGGATGACTCTTGAGCTCTCTGGATATCGATGTGAACTCAGATTTAGTGTCCATCAGTGCTCCGAATGTCTGGATATTCCCCTTTCACCCAGAATAGAGTCATCCAGGTTAGTGGTCATAGGTCCATTTAGGAAGGGACTGGGAGAAGCATCACAGCACATACCTGACCATGTGTTGCAGGGTTTTTCCTCCTAGGGACCCAGTCACCTCTTCAGCCAATGGGTTCTGGATCTGAAAATTGGCTCAGGTATGGGAACTGAACAAAGATCATGACTTTTTATTAGGGTGACTGCCTTCAGCCCCCTTCATTTTTTTCCTGGTAATGGATTTTAAGTATCAACCTTGTTGACTGTCCATCTATTTGGCTCCTAAAGACATCATGTGTGATTAATGATCTCCTCAACTCCCTGTGGGTCAAGGTCCCTTGGGTACCTCTTTGACTTTGCTGGTCATTCCAGTGATTGTGCTCTCCTGGCTTCTGGTGGTTAAGCACCATCACCTGACCTCAATTACCTGAATTGGTGGGTTGGGTAGGTGGGCCATCATCCCCCAGGGCTATTAAAGAGTCCTTCTCTGTGATCACCTCTCCTGCCCTTATACCTGGTCTGCAGAGTCATCTGACCTTTGTACCAATGCCATGCTCCTCTACCCAGTGCATTCCTGATGGCCTTGAAGAATAGTGTGTCTTCTGGCCTTATATATTACATTAATTCCATCATGCTACATCTCTCAGCTTCTTTGCTCCTTCCTCTACCATTGTCCGGGACAATGTGGGCAGTTTCACCTCCTAGAGAGTTCATCATTGTGCCTCCAAGGAGATGAATTCTTGCTCATCTGGTATTATTTTCTGGCTTCCTTGATCAAGCAGCCTCAAAATCCAAACCCAAGGGTAATGCTGGCTGCTGTTGGTACATAATAGCTCCTCGCAAGCTCCTCTCAAGTGTGTAGCCACTTTCCTCCCTTACTAGGCCCAGCATGTCTCCAGCTGGGGTATACAGGGATTTACCCTAGACACTGGCTCAGAAGCAGGCAGAGTCAACATCCCCAAGAGCTCCCATGCAGAATCCCTGTCCCAAATTTCAGGGTCCTAGGTTTTCACACCCATACACTGTCCTTCCCATAACAGACCTGCCATGACTGAGCAGTCAGACATCTCTGCAGCTCTGCATTCTCACAGGGGGGGCTTCCAAGTGTGTGCTCTTCAGTTGGGTTTGTCCTTCAGTCACAGGTTTGCTCTGAGATAGCACAGAGGCGGGTGACCCTGACACTTATCCACTAACTGCTTGTTAAATGCCTCCACCTCTCATTACTCTTCTGTAAGGTGTTAGCGCAATGTAGTAGTAACCAGCTAACAACCTGGTCTTTTAGGCATTGCTCTCCCTATTTTTCAAGTGTTGGCATCATTGAATCTCCCATGGCATCATGGCATCCCCTCCACCAGAGTATTTTCCCAGGTCACCATGAACAAACTCTTATTAGTTAAGCCAGCATCTTGTTCAGGGCCCATCTACGTCTCACCTGGCAGCTATGATGTGCCCTTTTCCAGCTGCATGTGGTAGATGAGCCCATCTCAAGTCCCCATCTTTTCATCTCTTTCTTTAGGCTACTTTCAGTTCCACTTATGTTATTTGGGTCCTCTGGATACACAGGTGGGCTTCAATGTGTGAGAGATGGAAGTGCCTACAAGCAAAAATAAGGAGGATCCTGGGAGACCTGGAGAGAGTGTTAGACCCTGATGCTGGTCTGACCCAGAGTAAAGGAGAGGGAATTAAAGAAGAAAATGTTGGGTGGAAATGTCTTAGTCTACCAGGTAGACCCGAGAAAAGTTTCACAAAGTTTTTGGGACTTCTGGGCCAGTGGTGCTCATCAGAGGGGCCCCCTGTCTTCCAGCAGCCTGGTATGTTCAGTCACTGTCTGGGAGCAGAGGTGAGAGCATAGCTCAGGGCCGAATGCAATGATAGACTTGCGAGCCCAGCAGTGAGGGCCCTTATGCTCCAGGCAGTCAACAATCTGAGAAGCCCCTTCTCATGTTCACCATGGTAGCAGACAATCAGAATGCCTGAGCTGGACTCAAAGTGTTTCAAAAGTCAAGCCTCATTCACCATTCCAAACAGTGAAAGGAATAAAGCCTGCTAGATTCTTGTATATCATTTACACAAAGGTGAGAATTGTCTCCACAATAATTTAGTTAACCTACACATCTTTTAAATTATTAATTTCATCAATTAAAACCTATTTCTAATATCTATTATGCTAATTAGCAAAACTTTGGTATTGAATGGAGTTAAAGATAGCTGAAACATTGTCTCTGAGGTGCAACCTCTTGATTAAATAAATACCCTTGACTAAATGTCTGTTATGTACCCCTGGGGTGTGTTTTCCTGCTTAGGGACACAGTACATTTCAGGACATAAAACAAAATAAACTTGCAGATTTACTGAGCTCACTGACTCTATACTGAAGCATGTTAAAACAAATTAGACATGATAATGATACTTGTATGTGGCAAAAATAATGAAGGGGAAGCAAAAATGACGAAAACCTTGGAAACATTGAGCTGATCCTTAGAACAGTGAATGGTACACATTATTATTATTATATTTCACCATATTAAAACTTGGTAGAGTTACAGTATTTTGGAAAGAAGGCTTAGATGTTATAAAATAACCAGGATTTCCTCCTTTCTCTTTGCCTGCATATGAACAGAAGCAAGCAGAGGATGAAGTTGATGCTGTCCATGTTAGAAAGAAGTCTGGACCTGTATGTGCTTACATACCCAAGGTATGTACAGGTAGGTGGCTGGATTAGCTGACACTGGAAGGGAAGGATACACCCCTGACTGTGCAGAGGTGTGTAGGGTGGAGAGCTGGGGAAACACCGACCCATTCAGGATCTGTGTGTCAATATAACAATGACCATTTACATAGGGCTTTGCAATTTACAACGATTTTTCCCCACAATGCATTGTCTCACTTAATCCTCATAGCCCTATGAAGCAAATAGTATTTCTGTCTCCATTTTCCAGACAAAGAAATATATGACTCATAGATGAAGTGAGTTTTCTAAGGTGTACAGTCATTCATCATGAAACCTGAATGGGAACCCTGTTCTCCTGCTTCCCAGAGTCATCGCATGCCATCACTAGTTCACGCCGAGGAATCACATGGGATTAGGACACATTCTGTGCTCCTGAAGAGCATTTGTCTGCAAGGATTCCTTGAGCATATTTTGGCACCTCTAGGAACTCTGAGAAGATAGAGAAAAAAGTACACAGTATGACCTTTACACTGGAACAATGTACACTCTTAAAGTTTCTCTTTTTCTTTTTGGAGCAATTTTAGAGTTACAGAAAAGTTGCAAAAATGGCACAGAGATTTCTTTATACCCTTCACCCAGCTTCTGCTGGTGTTGACATCTTACTTCATAATGGTACATTTGTCAATACCAAGAAATTAACTCTGGGACATTACTATTAACTAGCCTACAGGTGTGATTGGGAGTTCCCCTTAATCTCCTCCAACCTGTGACAGTTTCTCTTTCTTTCTCTTTCATAATCTTGACCTTAACGTTCATTGATCAGGTATTTGGGGGAATGTCCTTCAGTTTTAATCTGATGTTTCTTTTGTGACTAGACTGAGGTTATGGATTTTGGGGAAGAATACACAGAGACAATTTGCTGTCACATTAGTGGTTACCACATTTCAACCTGGCTTATCACTGGCAACGTTAACCTTGAGCCATTTGTTGAGGTGGCGTCTTCCAGGTTTCTCTACTGGTAAACTCCTCTTTTCCCTTCCCATCGTCTAGTCATTAGAAGTGAGTCACTAAGTCTAACCCACACTCAAGGGCAGGAAATTAAGTTCCACTGCTGGAGAGAGGAGTATCAAGGAATTTAGGACATATGTTAAAACCACCACAGTAATTAATATGTTTTTAGGGGGAAGATAGTTTGAGTCTAGGCAAGTATTTTGTTTTTCCTCCATTTCAGCATTCATCAGCGGATGTTGCCTGAGGCAATTATTACTGTGGTGTTCTAATGCTGATTTTCTCTTTCCCTCATGCCTTTTACATGCACTATTGGAAATGTTCCTTACAGCAGACTGACTTTTTCCCCTCATTTATTTATTATTCAGTCAATCATTTATCCATGCCAATATGGACTCATGGGCATTTATGTTATTTTGGGGTTATAATCCAATTGCAATTATTATTTATTTTGTTGCAATTGTCATTTATTGTGTTGCTCAAATTGTTCTGGCCTTGATCATTGGGAGCTCTTTTTAGGTTGGTTCCTATGAGTTTTTTTGACATTCCTCATCCCCCCTTTTTTTTTCTTTTGAACACTTGCTTTTTTCCCTCTGATGCTGTATGATACTCCTGGCTCATCTTGTAGCTCTCCAAGGAGTCCTGGTTTCTCTCATGCGAGAATGGTGTTTAGAAACCAAAGCCTGCACACTAAAGTTGTACTTGTTGCTATTGGAGTGTCCCTGCTTCTAGACCCTCTCAGTGAACAGAGCTAGGAATGGTATGTCTGTCTACTTTCGTGAATAAACACTCACCTCTACTCATGTGTATCTTCATTAAACTAAACGGGAGCTTGTGCTGATGTCTCCATCCAACCCAGCTCCACAGGATTCATTCTGGCCTCCTACTTTTGCTTACGTGTCACTTTTTTCTCCACCCGTGAGAAACCCCACTGGAGTGCTGCACACTGGAAAAATGATTCGACAACCTTGCAGATGATGAACTGTCTCTGAGTGAAAGAAATGCAAAGGAGAGCAGGAGACCCGACAGCCCATCTGTGGGACTATAGGCCACTCTTGTGCAGGACGGGTTTGCCTAAATTGAAGAATCTCTGGGGGATGTTAAAAGTTCAGGGGAAAAAAAACCCACATTTAATTCAAAGCATATTTATATAATTTTTGTGTCCTGCTTTTCCATTACTTCCCAAGTAAATAGCAGGGTCTTCTTTGTATGCCCTGGATTAGAATCCCACCTGGTACAAAAACCTCTCATTTTATAGGTGAGAGTACCTGAAGCTCAGAGAGGGAAGGATCTCACACAAAGTCACACAGTAAGTCAGCAGCAGAGTCAGAAGAAGGACTCAGGTCTCCTAACTCACAGGCCAGTGCTTCTCCAAACAGCAGATTGTGGTAGGAGAGGGAGACAGCCACTGTGGATATAGAGTACAAATGCTACATTTTGACAAGGGTCTTCAGCTGCCATGATAAAAATGGACATTCTTTACTGAGTGCTGTTCCTGTGTAAGGCACTAAGCCAAGCACCAGTATCTCCTTAAATATGGTAACACTACAAGGCAGGTATTACTGTGTTCACTCTGCAGGTTAGCAAACTGAAAATGCAGAAGTTCATAAACTAGCCCAAGGTCACAGGCAGATCTGTGATCCAAGCCTCGATCTGCAGGGTAACCACTGAGCTGGTGTCTCTGGGCTCCTGACTCTCAGACCAGCTTGCTACTGGGCTGTGGAAGCTGCCTCAGCTGTCCCCCAAGGAAGAGGTGTGTGTCTCCATCACTGCTGGGGGATAAGCAAGTGCTGGCCTGAAAGGGGCTAATTATGACAGTAGCCAGAGATGCCTTTCGAAGTTGCCACACACAGGTGGGCAGCGTGCTGGGAAGCTCTGCAAACACACACTGCCTTCTGCGCACTTCCCCCTACCCCCAGACACACACGCACAAACACACTACCCTCCCTTCCGATTGTGATTCTACCCCTCTGGTTGGCTCTGCATCCTCAGCAGGTCATTGAAAAAAATTTTTTTAAATTTCAATTACAGTTGACATACAATATTATATTAGCTCCAGATTTATAACATGATCGTTAGACATTTATGTAACTTAAGAAGTGGTAACCCTAATAAGTCTAGTACCCACCTGATACCATACACAGTTATTATAGAATTATCAGCTATATTCCCTACTCGGCACTTGACATTCCCGTGACTATTGTGTGACTTCCAGTTTGTACTTCCTAATCCCTTCACCTCTTCCACCCAGTCCCCCAACCCCTCTCCCATCTGGTGACTGTTGATTTATTTTCTGTATCTATGGTTTGTTTCTGTTGTGTTTGTTCACTTAGTTTGTGTTTTTGGGTTCCACATATAAGGGAGAGCATACAGTATTGTAGGTGGTACAGTATTCCAAACAGAGCGGGGGCTCAGGAGTCAGGAAGGTCTGTGCTCTATCCCCAGATCTGTCCTTTCAGAGCTGCACCTCCAGGGCACTGTGTGACTGGGACACATTACTCAACCTTGTGAATGGGATGAAATACCTGACTTGTGTTAGTGGAGTCAATAATGAATGTACCTTGAACTTCTCTTCTTCTTTATTTCCCCTTCTCCTCCTCCAAATCCAAGCCATTGGCGTTTTAGCTGGGATTATTGCAGGAAACTTTTAACTGGCCTTCTTGTCCCTTTTCAGTTCCCTTTCAGAATTGCCATGTTATATCCAGGAATAATTTTTTACAAATGAGAATCGGATCAACTCAGGGATCCTGACACTCCCCCAATATTATTATCAACAAACAACCCCCAAGGGATTTTTTGTTGTTGTTGCACTTAGGACAAAATCCCCATCTTTTTCGTGTAAGGGCCCACTTCTCCACCTCCTACCTCTTCACAGACTCAGCTCTCCCTCTGCCATTGCCTCTTAAGCAGAGGGTCTGTCCTACCTCAGGGCCTTCTCACCTGCTGTTCCAGCTGCCTGAGACTCCCTTTCCCCTCTTTCCCCTGGCTGACACCTACTCATTCTTTAAATCTCAACTACCTGCCAAAAAGAGGCCTTCGCTGAATGCTTTGTTTAAGTCCTACTTGCCTCTTTCCTGTTTCATGCCCCTCTTTTCCTTCGCAGCCCCTAGCATGAGTTATAATCATGCATTTGATTGTGTGATTCCTTGCTTAATGTCTGTCTCCTCCCACATGGGGAAAGCAAAGAGCGTGTCTTTTTTACTCTTTTTTGTCTATCCCTGGGATCAGTGACAGTGCTTGGGACACAATAGGTGCTCAAGAAATACATTATATATGAAGAAATGAATGATGAGTGGTCACATGTACAACACAGGTATTGGGCACATAGGAGACCTTAGACAGATCTCTGTAGCTGTGTTCCTGTTCCTCCTCCTGGTGCATGCTATCGGAGCACAGTTCTCAAGAGTGGGTGGGGTCTCTCCCTCACCCCAATTCCCAGCATTGAGGAAAGGCCCCCACCCTGACCCTGTGGGGTTGGCTGGGTGCAAAGCCCCTGAGGCTGCGGATCCCAGTAAGGCAGGGCCAGCGGCAAGCCCTGCCGCCCCAGAGAGCAGGAGTGGCCTGCAGGGAGTGGGGCAGGGCTGCTGGGAACAGGCCCCCTGGGTGTTCATCAGACTCAAACCCTCCCTGTCCTTTCTTCCCCCAAGCAGAAAGCAGTCCTGCCCTGGCCACTGGCAATTGAGCTGCTGCTTGTTTTAAGTGCTGCTAGGCAACTGGCCTGTTTTTGCTTATTTACCTCCCCTGGGCCATTTCACAACACTTTGTAATAGGCCCTGCTCTCTCTGGTGCACATCTGGTTTGGATTTAGCCTGTCAGAGTCCCCCTGCAATGAGAGCTAGTACTTTCCCCAGCAGTCACCAGGATGAACCCCTGTGGCTCCAGCTGCCAGGCCTCCTCAGTGTTGGACCAGGATGGGCCAGATGCCTTTCACTGGCTCAGCCCCTCTCCATCCTGGACCTCCCACTCTTTCTCCACAGTGTACACATATCAAAGCCTGAGGTGGGGAAATGTCGAGGATACCAGTATTCTAATATTCGAGGAATATTAGAGTGGGAAGGGTGTTTAAAGAGAATAAAGTTTGGGCCCCAAACCCCACCCACAAAGAAGGGAGTTGACTTACCCAAGGAGACACAAAGAGACAGGGACAGACCGAAGGCCAGGTTTCTTGATATCTCTCTCCCTCATCCTGGAGCCTTCCCACCAAGAAAACCACCTTAAGGATAAAGTGGGTTATTTGGTTTGAAATAGATGGTAGGTTTACCTCTCTCCCCAACATAGCCTGAAAATTTCTGGTGGGGGTTCTGTAAGGGACGAACAGAGAATTAGAGGTTTTATAGATGTCATTGTACAGAGAGAATGAAAGTTCCTGATTTTTTTCCCCACCTGCAGAGAATGTACTAACCAAAGCAGGGGCAGGGGCAGGGAGGGCCAGGTGAATGATGTAGGGTGGGGAAGAAAAATAGGATGCCTCTATCTGTTCTTCCCTTCCCCCGTGTTCTGGCCACATATCACATTCAGGGTAAAACCCAAGGTTCTGACAATGACTTACAAGGCTCCACAAGAACTGGCCCTGTTATCTCTCTGATCTCATGATGCCCTCCCCAAGCTTGTACATTAGGCCCCAGTGATTTGTGCCAAGGAGGAGGAAGAAGTCTTCCTTGTTGTGAAAGCCACCAGCAGCTGCGCAGACCTCATCAACAGATCTCAGACTGTGTTTCTCTATAGGCTCTCTATAGGCTAAGCTGCCCTGGGCAGGGCGCAAAATGCTCAAACTGCGCAAAACACACAAACCGCTTAGCCTTTCTCCACAGCACATAGCTGGCCCTGACATATGGTGGTTACATTAGTTGTTTACTGTCTTTTTCTGCTACATGTAAGTTTCTTGAGGGCAGGGTCTTTGTTCCACTTAGTGTTATGTTTTTGTACTTACAACAGTTTTGCACAAAGATTGGACTCAATAAAGATTTATTGAATGAATGAATGAATAAATGAATGAATGAATGTTTTTCCTTCAAGTTTGATTACATGGCGCTGTTTCCTTATATTTACCTCTCACCTACAATGCAAAACACTGATCTACTGTCTCAGAGTGTAAGTCTATCCTGAGTGCCCTTGACGGTCTCTGCAGGCTCTCCATGGTCCTGTGCATCTCTGAACAGTTGGAGCCCTTTGCCTGGAACACCCCTCCCCATCCAACTCTGCATCTCCTGGTGGGGTATGACCTGGTAACTTTTAGTGCTAGGTTGGATCTCTTGGTAGTTTCTGTGTCCTTCTCTGTGGTTTGCCATAATGGTGATGATTACTTTTCAGGCAGCTCCACATTGATTAATCGATAAGGGATAAGGGGACCAGATGGTCAGCTGTGCAGCAGCTGAGCAGCAACCAATGATCCCTGTCCTCTAAGGTTTCCTATTGATTCTTCTTCAGGTTTACTTTGTCAGTTATGGACCTCTTGTTGTGCAAGAGTGCAGAGTAACACACAAAACAGAACTCATGGTTTGTTTTTTCTCCACAATCCTTCATCTTTTCCAGTTCCCCACAGTGAATAGCAACAGCATGTATTCAGTTCATTAAGGCAAAACTCTGTGACTTTACTACTGATCCTGATCAGATGCATCTTTCGCCATACCTGAGCCACCGGCACGTCCTGTCCACTGGACCTCTGCGGCGTGTCTGAGATCCATCCTCTTCTTTCACCTCCATTGCTCCACCCCAGTCCAGATCCCCAGCATTCTTGCCTGCATGACTGGCTCTTTATTTCTACCCCTCATTATCCAACAAGTGATCAGAATCAGGTTTTAAAACAGAAATTAGATTGTGTTGCTTCTTTGTTTAAAACTGCCCAAATGGCTTTCTCTTACACTTAAGATAAAAGCCCAATTCCTTATTTTGGCCCTGGAGGCCACAGTCTAGCCCCTGCCGATCTCTCCACCTTCAGCTCATATCACCCTCTAGTTCCTCACCTTTTTTCAAGGTGCTTCAGACACATGATTCTTCTTTCTGTTCTTTGAATGGGTCAATTCATTTTGGAGCCTTTGTATTCAACTGTCTAATCTCCCTCGAACATTCTTACCTTAAATCTTCATGTGGTCAGTTCCTCTGGCCTCTCAGATCCCCAATTAAGTGATACCTGTTCAGGGAAGACTTCCCTGACCACTCAGTTTAAAATGACATGACTTCTGCCCTCCATCCACACAGTCATACTCTCTCATGCTCTTTGAGGTTCCTCTGAACATCAGCCATCAGATTTTCTATTTGTTTGTTTATCTGTCTTTTCCTAATTAGAATAAAACTCCACAAGGACAGGAACCACTGTGACCCCAGCAACTTGAACAGGGCCTGACACATAATAAGCACTGAAGATGTTTCTTGAATGAGTGAATGAGTGTGTCAATGGTAGTTTGAACATGGACTGAGAGTCAGGAGTCCTGTGTTCAACTTTAATCTGATTGCTCACAAGCTATGTGACTTTGAACACGTCCTGTATCAGTGCTGAGCCTTTATCGCCACATCTGTAAAATGAGGTCTGATCATGATCCTTAAAGTTCTTTTCAGCTTCCAGACACTCTGATCCTGTCAATCTTTCCATACTGTTGATCATCAAAAGCTGTCAAACATGGTGAAGACAGCCATGGTCTGACTAAAGTTGATGCATTATTTTTTTAATTTCATGCAACATTACAGGTTACGTGATTTATACTTAAGCTACATATCCAAAAAGGATGTGTGTGGTTCAAGTGTTAGACCCACTTTCCCAAACAAGTCCTTACTTGCTTAATTTTTTTCAGGGAGAAGAATAAGTGTTCCCATCTAGACTGCTTATTAGAGTGGGCACTTATGATTGCAAATCGAAGAGACTCAGCTTTATTCAACTACAACAATGAGAGAAATGTGTTTGCGGCTCATGAGATCCAAGGAGCGCCGAGGAGCCAAGGTGCTGGGAGGAGAGCGAAAGGGCAGGTCTGGGGGCTGCTGGAACCAGAGGCTCAGATCCCACCAGGGCGCCGTTTCCCCTGCTTCTATCAGGGTGCTGGCTGCGTGCTTCTCTCTCTCTGCAGTCTAGCTCTTTCCACACAGTCCCAGCACAGTGTTTATCACACTCTGCCATACTTACATGTTTGTTTGTTTGTTTTCTTGCTTGCTTTCTATTCTCGTACAATTAAGTTATTTGAGAAAAAGGATCTTATTCATTTGTTGATTTCTAAATCACTTGCATCCAACACAGTGTCTGGAGCAGAGAAGGTACACAATAAATACTAACTGGATAAATGAATGGTAGAAAACATAGCCATCATCTGCTCCAGAGTTTAATACCCAATAACTTCATTTACTGGAGAAAGGCTAGCAAAGCTCTCTAGGACTCTAATAAAAAGAAAAAATCTCGGGGAAAAGACTCTTTGGTGCAGCTAGTCCGCACACTTACCCTTGGACCTAACAACAGTAGTCATTGAACAGGACGCTGTCTCAGCATCCATGGGGGAGGAGAAGCTTTTGGGAAAGACTGTGGGAAGAAACCCCACAGATGCTGACACTCTCACAGAGCTGTCGTAGAGATCAGGTGCTCTGATAAGCTAGCATGAAGTTGCCATTTTTATAGGTCAAATTTGGTCAAACGTTGGCAATTTTTAAGTTTCAACTTACTATAAAAATGTTAAAAGTATTACATGAATGTAAGATATGATTAATTTGGTTATATGTCAAGAGAATTAGACAAAATACCCTGTTCTTAAGATGAAAGTTAAGTCTATTCCTTTTTAAAATGAGGGTAGTTAAAAGGGTTTACTATATGTTAGCTTTACAAGGAGCAGTGCTAAGTGCTCTACATGGATTATCTCATTATTTCTTCCAACACCGCCATGAGGTAGATAGTATAATTATCCCCATTCTACAGACAAGGAAACTGAAGTTCAGTGAGGTTAAATGATATGCTCCAATGACGCAGTTAAAAGAGTGGCAGAACTGGGATTTGAACCTTAGGTTTATGGGATTTAAGGCTATTGTTTACACTGCATTTGGGAAGATGTTGGAGGTCCAGCTGCTCCATGAGACACTGTTCACTGCTACTAGGAAGAATGACTCTTTCTGTTACCCATGAACCCACAGACCTAGGTACATTCTACTTCCAAGTCATTTGCATTGTATTGTAACCAGCACAGACTACTCTCTTTGAGGGCTTTCCATTCTGGCTAGCATGTGAAGGGCACTCACCAGGGGCTTATTGAAGTGGGCAGACAAAAGATGATTTGGTATCTCCAGAGGAGATAGGCTTTGGTCTGCATGTTTGCAGTGGTGAGGGGGATAGAACAATGGAAATGGAAGAAACAATTAGAAATGCAGAGCTAGCAAGTGTTGAGACCCAGTTATGTTTGGGAAATATATGTCCATTACATCTAGTTTTTATACTGTCTTGCAAGGTACGTGCTGGTGTTATCTCCAGGTTGTACTGCTTGAGAGCAGCAGAATGTATTACTTCCAGAGACTGAAAACATGTTCTCTGTGATATCAAAGCCGGGCCGTGAAAATGTGTTTGCTCCAAGTAGGGTCGCATAGAGCTTTGAACCTAAAAACTATTCTCAGCCAGAATTTCACAGAAATTCCATTCTGGGCAGACCCCCAATTTCTCTAAATGCAAACCCCACCCATACTCCAGAGCCCTACAACTCTGTCAAACAAATGCTTGACTTGATTTGGTACGTGAACTTGATTCTGAGCCATGGAATTTCAGAGTTGTGCCTGCAGGTCTGGAATTTAAATATTAGCCTTCCCGACCTGGATAGCTTTGATCTCCCAAGTTTACACTCAGAAGTATTGATAACACGGCTCAAATCACAAGCAAGTGCACCAGGTCTGCAGCCCATAGCTGCCAAGTGTGTGCATGTGTACATAGATCTCTTCTGAGATCAAAATGGACTTAGGTTACGAAAGGGCTTATCTGATGGTGGGGGGAACCCTGCGCATGGGACAGAGAGACAGAGCTCACTTTCATGCAGCCAGTCATGCTTGCTTCATCCTGCAGGACAGAAGTCAAGAGTGAACTGCAGCTGAACTCTGGCAAAACAAGGCCTTTGCATTATGCCCTGGCCTTCCTTAATTTCTTAGAATCTGCTTTCTTATTGGAGAGTAGCTGCCACAGTCAGCTACCATTTGGCAAGCATCTACCTTGTACTGGGTACCTTGAGTGTTTGTATAATATTACGAATAACACGGACAACTTATACACGCTAGGTACTATTCTATGAGTTTTACATTTATAACATTTCGTCCATACCACATTCATAGAAAACTGGGACTACCGTTATCTTCATTTTTCAGATAAGGAAACTGATGCACAGATTTTAATTGCTGAGAAACACATTGCAAGTAAATGGCAGAGTTAGGATTTGAACCGAGGAAGTCTCTCTTTCTGTCCTCCTAAGAGCCTGGTGAGGCAGGTGTGGTCATTTTACAAAAGAAGGAAAAGAACATTAAATGACTTGCCAAAAATCATTCAGTCTGTTAAGGACAGAACGAAAATTTAAACCCAGGTCAAAAATCCAATGACTACACTTTTTTAAAATATATTACAGAGGCCTGTTTTTCTGTGGCTGATTTTGTATGGCCTACAAGTTAAGAGTGATTTTTACATATTTAAAGGGTTGTTTAACAAATAAAAGATAAAGGAGAATAGGCACCAGAGATCATATGTGACCCTACAATGTTTAAAATATTTACTATCTGATGCTGCATAGGAAGAATTTGGCCACTTCTGCCCTATACTATCTCTCCTCCATGATAGCTAAAATACTGTTAAGAGAATCAAATAAAATAGTGGACATGGGAGCATACATATGTAGTTGGGGGAGTTATTTACCCATTTAAAAGAAGTTAGACACATGCAAGCCTTTGTCAGGTATAATCTCTGCCAATGGAAGGTGTCCTGATGTCAGTGTAAGTAAGGTGGTGTTTTTCCTATTCCAGCTCCCGTCTTATTATTCTGTTACCTATTTTACTGTAAGGAATTCAGACATAATTATACTTCAGTGGTGAAGAAAATATAACTGCCCAAAATAAGCCCTGGAAGTTAAAAAATGGCCCACCTTCAAAACATCAGCACTCTGCAATGGACCCTGACTACAGAAGTCTTCTAAATTCAGCTGAAGCTCTTTGCTAGTTTCCCCAGCCACCTGGCCTTTCAAATTGTTAATTTCCCCAGAATCGTTTGTTTCTGATCCTTCCCATCTCTCCTAATCCCCTCCTCCTCTCCCAGTTCCTTGTGGTATTCGACACCAGCGAAAATAAAAATAAATGATCACAGAGATCTACCAATTTCCCTCCAATTTGTTTCCTAGTGTCTGAAGCAATTTTCAGAATCCATTTCTTCCCCTGGGCATAGCCTCCCACACATTCTAACAACAAAGGCAGCTCCTTTTCATCTTCTGACCTTTTCTTTCCGTCTCTTTCTCTTATTTGGCCAAGGCACCCTTGTCTCTTAGAGGCCTGCAATCTCTCCCAGAGTCCTCTTCACAACCTCTCTCCACACAAAAAGGAGAGGGAATCCAGAGCTCTCCCCAAGACACTGTGACCTCACTCTGGTTTTCAGCACGGGTCCCCTCCTGCTCCAAGCATACCCTGGAAGGGAGATAAAGGTCCTTTGTGGAAGTAGGTCCAGACCCTGTGGTGCCCGAGGGTCTGGTCTGTCTTCCTCTTACTTGAAGGAGGGCGGGCTTTTCCCTATTGAGACTCTCATCCTTATCTCTTCAAAACTGTAGCAATGGGTCCCCAAAGGGTCCCCCTGTCTCTAGACCCCTTCTTCCTTCCTCAAATCATTCACCACCTTGTGGACAAAGAAACTGCTCCAGAATGCAAACCCACCTGAGTCACTGCCCTGCTTAAATGCCTTTGGTGGTTCCTTAGTGCCCGCAGGACAGGGTTCCCTGCCCTGACTCTCCATGACTCAGCCCTTGCCTCTCTCACCAATCTCACATCCAGCCACTCTGTCTCTCAGCCCCAATGTCTGCTATACCAGTGCGACCAATGTACCTAGAGTGTTCCAAACCTTCTGGACAGTGGGACTGCACATCCTTTCCCTTGAGAGGAAGCCCTTCCCTGCTCTGTTTTCCAGAAAACACCGGCTCATTCTTGTCTGTGCCGAATATCCTTCATTTCCACCTTTGGAACCACACTCCACCTTTCCCCATCTGCTCTGTGCCCAGGAAGTTGATCGGTGGGGATGCCATCGTGGGTTTCTGGCAACTTGGAGCCTCAGAAGGTGACCAGAGGGAGAAAGGAAATGTATTTCTTTGATTCCTTCCTTGCAAGAGCACTGGAGCTGGCCATGTCCCTTGATGCTCTTCCTGAGTGATCAATCGGTCAACTCTGTAGTATTCTCCCTCCCCTTATAGGAAAAATTTGGTAGCTACTAATCACCTATCCTCTCCCTTGTGATTCTTCCATGTGTGCACCTTTGCAAATAAGCCCTCCTCTAAATATTTCACGGGAGCCATTGGTGGAGACCCTGATGGATACACACTGACCCAGCACAAACCGCAGGGGACCCTTTGCAGCACCTCCGTGTTATCTCACATGCTGTCTGTTTGCTTCTCTGTCTGCCCACCAGACTGCTGCATTTCACTTTGTTTTATAGATATTCACTTGGCCCACCCACATTTAGTGAGCAGCTACTACATGCTGGGCCATGCCAAGGCACTGCAGATTCAGAAGTTAGTAGAAAATTTTCAACCTTGAAGATTCCCTACTTTAGTGCAGGAGATAAGACTTAGGTCCCATTTGAGGCTGTAAATACAGGACCAGTGAGCAGTCAGCTCGTGATTCAAGTTCTGCTCCACCACTGACTAGCTGTGTGATTTAGATGAGTGCATCTCTCTGTTCCTCAGTTTCCTCATCTGTAGGTGGAAAAACAGCAGCGACCTGAGAAGGTGGTTATGAGGGTTAAAGTAGCATCACGTTGGACACTGACTAGACACTCAATAAGTGTCCATTGTAATTTTTATTACTAAGCAGGTGCTTAGTTACTGTACCCTAAATAAATGGATGATTGAATTAATTATTTCATTTGACCTCCATAGCAACCCTCCCTCCACCCTTTCCCACTATTTACATCCCAAATAGACTGGGAGTGGATTCCTTTTCCCATCTCACAGATGAGGAACTAGGGAGTGAATAAATGAATAAACAAATGGGCATCTAACCCACTTAATCTGCTCTGCATTTCCCATCTCCTCCCAGCACTCATGGTGAAGCTGTCCTTGTAGAGAGCTGGAGCCCTGGGCCCCGGAGAAGTGATCCCAGTTTTCTCTCCAACTTGCCAGCTCCGGAGGACTTGTACCAATAGCTCACCGTGGTTCACTCTGTCTAACACAGTCTGGGTGCAGGTGCTCCTGCAGTTTGTAAACACTGGGCCTGCCGCCTGTGACCCTGAAGCCCCAGCTTCCCAGAACCGGGGGCCCCAGTTCCTGTTCAGCTGCTGCTCTTTCTGTAAGGCCTTTGCAAGCCCTGCTGCCCCTTCTGGTAAATGCGGGGGCCCTGGAGGGAGGTTCCACTTTCACATTCGCTACCACACCCACGTTGAAATTTCTCAATGTGGAGGGGAAATTTCCTTTCTCTTGAAGCCTAACCTCATGGCTGCTCCTTAACTCCTCAGTTTTTCAGGGCATGCTTAATTTTCTGCTGAAGCTTAGGTCTCCTCAAGGTCTAAACTTGAACCTGCCCCAGAGATAAGGGGAGAATTAGTACCTGCTCAGCCCCCAGTATAGGCCTGCGCTAAACTCCAGGGTATATCACGCACACGCTGATGCACCCTTCCAATGCCCCTTTGTGGTGGGCATTACCCCTGTTTCTCAGACGTGGGGGCTGAGACTCAGGGCGATGAAATGACTGGTGTTGGAATGTTTGCATGGGAAACCTACACCCGTGAGCTTCAGAAACGGTTGGAAGTCGCCACAGAATGGAAGTCCCAAAATGGAATTCATCTTAGCTGCTTCTGTACCATGTGCACAGCTCTGTACTTTGCTTCCTGTACTCTGCATGTTTATCTGTGTTCACATCTATCTCACTGGACTGCTCCTCCTCAAGGACAGAGAAGGTGACTCATGCATGTCCCTCCCAACCCTGCCCCCGACCCCGCACACAATCCTGGGAAGGAACTGTTGGTCTGACAAGTTAAAGCAGGCCAGCACAGAGAAGTAGTGAAGGGAGATGGGGTTGAGGCTGGAGAATAAAGCAAGGCCAGATCATGCCAGGCTCTGTAGGCCATGGTGAGGAACCTGGATTTAATCCCAAGGGCAAAAGTAGGTTATTGAAGGCTTTTGAGCAAGGCCCTTTGTTATAAAAAGGGAATTCTGGCTGGAGTGTGGAGAATAGAGTGGAAAGTGATGGATGAGGAAGCCCAGTTAGAAGTAATCTCAATACACAAGCCAAGAGATAGGGGAGTGTCTCCAATCAGTGTCTTATGGACTTGAGTAGGCATCAGAGTCACCTGGAAGGCCTGTTAAAGCACAGCTTGCTGGCTCTACCTGCAAAGTTTCTGATAGAATAGGTCTGGGGCAGGGCCTAGAATGTGTATGTCTAGCAAAATCCCAGATGATGTAGATACAGCTGGCCCCTGGCGTCCACTGTCTTTAGGGAAAGAGATGAGGTAAAGGATGAGTGAGCCACAGTCTTGTCCTCACAGAGCTTTCATTGCAGAGGAGCACAATGGGGCCAGCACAATTGTAGTAGAGGTGGATGCATTGTCATGGTGACAGCCCAGGGAGGGGCCTCTGTCTAGCATGGGATGGAGGGAGGATCAGAAGAAGCCTTGTGGAAGAAGGAACTCTTCAATCAAGTTATAATAGTTACGTAGAGTTCAGCCAGATGAGGGAGGGAGTTCAGTGGGAAGGATAGGAAAAAGCTATTCAAGGCAGAGGGCACAGTCTGAGCAAAGCCAAGGAGGTGAGAAATAGTAAGATGTATCTGTACAACTGGGCCTGACCAAGAGACCCCAAAATAAAACTGGTATTGGTAAAAACTATATCATGAGGGCTTTGTATGCCTTACAAATTAATGAGTTTGGACTTTATCCTGTGAAACAGAGGTCTATAAATTTTTTTAGGGAGGTGGGTGGGAGGCAAGGAATGTCACAGACTCCTCTGAAAATCTGATCAAAGTTAATATGCACACAAACAGAACTAGGGTGTACATTTCAGGGTGTTTACAAATTCCCTGAAGTCTATTCCCTTTAATGGATGATGGGTTTGAAGGAAAGAGGTGTCTTAACTAGATTTTATTTTAGAAGAACCTCTCCGTGGCTACATAAAGAATGGGTTTGAGCAGGGGAAACTGGGTACAGAGAAGCGAAAGTTCAGTAGTGTGGGTGAGAGGTAATAAATGGCAGTGTATTTCGCATGAGTGTCACACCAACACACAGTGTTAGATTGGTAAATGTTGAGATCAGATTTGCTTTTTAGCAGGGCCACTCAGCTCAGTTGAAAATGCAATGGGTGAGAACTGAGCTCAGAGACTGTTTGCGTGGCTTCAATCTAGGATGATGGGTAATGCAAGCCAAGTATCAAGGAGAAATCATCTCCACCCTTACCCCACCTACTGGCATCTGCTGGTCATCAGTCCGTTGAAGACCAGATAGCCCAGGCATTTGAGGGCTAGAAGCCAAGGACGTGAAGAAAGGCAGCACTCTGATGAGCTGGGGAAAGGCCACAAGGGCAAAGTGGGCTAGTAAGTTTTGGGGACATAGCAAGGTATCATTTTTTCCAAAGGTTTTGCAATAGCCCTAGGAAACAGACAGACCTAAGATGATTATCTCCATTGTGAGGATGGGAAACTGAAGGCCAGAGAAGGTGAGGACTTGCCAAAAGACTTGTAGCAAACACCAGGGCGAACTAAGAATAGAACACCAAGAAAACTGGATTCCTGTCAGTATCTTGCCTAAGGCTAACCCTGGGGCAAATTCTGCATGGTCATTCCTGGTGGCTCTGAAATCCTGTAATTCTGTGATTCTTGCAAAAGGCTCCCAAACATTAGCCCTATTCCTTAGTGTTCTTTTGATCTATATCTGCCTTTTCACCCTCAACCACCATGAAGTTTGGAGCCAGCCATTTGGCCTCCCTGCCTTGAGGTTTCTCTTCACTGGTAAAACCAGAGAATTGTGCTAGATATTCCTGAAGTCTTTTTCTTCTCTGAGCTGTAGGGGTTCTGCAAAGGCTTCCAAGACCCAAAATTCTGTCCCAGCTTCGAGGTGACAACAGGACTCCCACCAGCCCAACTCCTTTATAAGTTGTTACCAGGGAATCATAATGAAAAGAATAATGATAACGAGTAATATTTATTTCTTCCCATGGGCCAAGCACTGATCTAAGTACTTTCAAGCCTCAAAACAACTTTATAGGGCAGTGACTATTATTCTCCCCGTTTCATAATGAGGAAGTGAGAAACACACAGAGAAGTTATATTATTTAATGTAATGTCATACAGTTAATAAGCTATGGAACCAGGGTTCAAACCCAAGCAATTGCCTCCGGGTTTATACTCCTGGTCCCCAGGAGCTGAATAGTGAGGGGTTGAAAGTGCAAGGAAGGTCTGGGAAGTGGCGAGTGAACTCTCAGTGATGGGAGGCTCACTACCTCTCAGGGACAAATTCTATCATTATCCTCATTTTGCCAGCTGTGCTGTGTCGCATTATCTCCGGTCGCCTACAAGGGAATGCACTTATAAGAAGTTATCTAGTGACTTGTGAAAGGATTTCCCAGATTAAGCAAATAAAAATAGAGAACACCTGGTTAAATTTGAATTTCAGACACACAATAAATCATTTTTTGTATGTGTAAGTACATCCCATGCAATATTTGGGACATGCTTCATAGCAAAAAAAGTTTTAATTGTCTGAAATTCAAATTTGACTGGGCACCCTGTAGTTTATCTGGCAAACCTACTTCCAGCACAACAAAATGAGGACAACTGATGGCTGTTTCTATCGAAAAGACTCAATAGTATTATTACTGTTTTGCTTACTAGCCCCAAAGGTTGATCTGATTGGCTTGACTGAATCATTTGCAAGGGAATAGGGATGACCCCTCCTCCCTCATCTTAGTGGGGGGTCCTTTGGGGCCTCCAAAGTCACCCGTGAGGGAACCTGGAACAGCCTTCTGAACTGGAGTGGAACTCCCCGAGATGATCTGGAACAGGCCTTGTTCACTGGCTGCCAGTGAACCCCGGCTCAGGTGTCAGTGCCCTGCTTACAGCTTCGAAGGTACCTTAAGTGGTAATCTCCCTCCATCTCTACGCCCCTGTGGATGCCAATGGCCCTTCTTGGACTTTTGGGTCTTCAAATACTAATTATGGCTCCTCTCAGAACCATGGTAACTTCTGTGGTAATTAGAAAAAAATCAAGAAAAGCATGTGGTAGGTTCTCAATAAATGTATCACTTTCCCCTTGCCATTTCACAATCAGGAGTCAAAGGGGCTCATTTTCTTGGGTTATTTCTTCATACTGGATGTTATGGAATCCTGGGAGAAGGCACTAAATCCCTAAGGACTGTCTGACCTTAACATATGTTGTAAATTCCCCCCACCCCCCCACCCCAGGAAATTGGTTTTGAAATATAAATATGTGGGCTTCTTCCACATCAGACGTCTGTGCTGAAGCTTGCTTGCTCATGGCTGGATCCCAGACAGACCCCTTGGCTTGACCAAACTCCCACCTCCTCGTCACAACCTAACCCAGTGCTTCCCCCTCTGCCCCCCTCCATGTCCCACTGATGCCCTGTGTGAAGTGGTTTCTATTATCAGAGCATGTTTCAGCTCATTGGGAAACTGGCTTTTCACATGCTTTCAATCTGCTTTGTCCTCCCTGATTACCAAGATGTCCCAGACCAAATCACATTGAGATGAGATGCGTTTGGGTGGGTGTATCCTGCCTGCCTCAGCTGAAACACTAGAGCAGCCACCCAGAGCATAGCTGACACACGCACGAAGTGCAGATCAGCACCCCAAAGCAAAAGCAATTCTAAAACAGGTATTATATTAATGTTTTTATTTTTTTAATATTTTATTTATTTTTCTTTTTATTTATTTATCTTTAGAGGAGAAGGGTAGGAGAGAGGGAGAGGGAGAGAAATATCAATGTATGGTTGCCTCTCGTGTGTCCCCTGTTGGGAACTGGCCTGCAACCCAGGCATGTGCCCTGACTGGGAATCGAACCGAGATCCTTTGATTCACAGGCCCACACGCAATCCACTGAGCTACACCAGCCAGGGTGATGTTTTTAGATGTATAAATGTATAGGCATCCTGATCAGCCCCCAGACAAAGGCTGTAGTATTTCCTCTAGGAGGAGAATTCATTTAAAAAGGATTTTGGACAAAATAAAAACAAACTCTTCTTATGGGCTGCAAAGCAGCTTTACCTTCCTCCTTGACCCTCCTTAGGTATAACACTTCTCACTGCGGGACCGTGAAGGACGGATCCTGGCTTTTATTCTGAATAGTTTCTTAACAGAAGCTGCTAAGCTGACCTTATTAGCCATGTGTGTTTATCTCACATGGTTTATCTCACATTATTTCATAACGATCCCTTCTGAGAGATAGAATGTTTTAATTAAGATTTTATTTTCTTAGAGCAGTTTAAAGTGCACAGAATAATTGAAGGGAAAACACAGAGATGATTCATGTACCTCTGCCCCTACACACGCACAGCCTCCGCCTTATCAACACCCCCCACCAGAGTGACACATTTGTTATAATTGATGAACCTACACTCACACATCACGATTACCTGAAGTCCATTGATTATCCTTGATGTTGTTTGGACAGCATTCTATGGGTTTGGTCAAATCTGTAATGATCCATCATTATAATATTATATACAGTATTTTTTACTGCTTTAAAAATCCTCTGTGCTCCACCTATTCACTTCTTAACCCCTGGCAGCCACTGACTTTTTTTTTATACTGTCTTCATAGATTTGCCTTTTCTAGGTGTCATATAGTTCAAATCACACAGTATGTAGCCTTTTCAGAATGGCTTTTTTCACTTAGCGGTATGTAGTTAAGGCCCCTCACCCCACACACACACATGTCTTTTCATGACTTGCTAGCTCATTTCTTTCTAGTGCTAACAGTCCACTCTCTGGATTATACCACCATTTATTCGTTCACCTACTGAGGACATCTTAGTTGCATCCAAGTTTTGGTAACTACGAATAAAGCTACTATAAGCATCCATGTGCAGGGTTTTGTTTGAATAGTTTTTAACTCCTTTGGGTAAATACTCAAGCAGTCAGATTGCTAGATTACATGGTAAGAGTATGTTTCATTTGGTTAGTAACTGCAAAGCTGTCTTCCAAAATGGTATTCCCACCGGCAATAAATGAGAGTTCTTGTTATTCCACATTCTCATCATCGTTTGGTGTTATTGTGTTCAGGATTTTGCCCATTCTAATAGGCGTGTGCTGATATCCCATTGTTGTTTTAAATTGCACTTCCCTGATGATATGTAATGCAGAACACCTTTTCATATGTTTATTTGCCATCTGCATATCTTCCTTGGGGAGGTGTCTATTACAATCTTGGCCCATTTTTTAATTGGGCTGTTTACTTACTATTGAGTTTTAAGAGTTCTTTGTATATTTCAGGTAACAGTCCTTTATCAGTTTTATCTTTTGAAAATATTTTCTCCCAACCTGTTGCTTGTCTTCTAATTCTCTGGATATTGTCTTGCACAGAGCAGAAGTTTTTAATTTTAATGAAGTCCAGCTTATCAATGATTTTTTTGCATGGATCGTATCTTCAGTGTTGTATTCAAAAAGGCATCACCATATCCAAGGGCATCTAGGTGTTCTTCTATGTTATTTTTAGGAGTTTTATAGTTTTGCATTTTACATTTAGGTCAATGATACATTTCAAGTTCATTTTTGTGATGGGGATAAGGTCTGTCTGCTGGTTTAATTTTTTTGCACGTGACTGTCCAGTTGTTATAGCACCATTTGTTTAAGAGACTAAATCTGCTCTCTCGCATTGCCCTTGCTCCTTCAATCAAAAATAAGTTGAGTATCTTTATGGAGGTCTATTTTTGGGTTCTCTTTCTGTTTCATTGATCTATTTGTCTATTCTTTTGCCAGGACCACATTCTTTTGATTATTGTAGCTTCACAGTAAGTCTTGAAGTGGGCTAGTTTTAGTCTTTAAACTTTGTTCTTCTCCTCTGTTATTATGTTGGTTATTCTGTATCTTTTGCATCTGCACATCAACTTTAGAATTACTTTGTCAATATTCACAAAATTAACTTGCTGGGATTTTTATTAGAATTGTACTGAAGCTATAGATCAAATTACAAAGAACTGATATCTTGATACTATTGATCTTCCCTTCCATGAATATCAACTATGTTTCCATTAATTTAATTTTTCTTTAATATCTTTCATCATAGTTTTGTAATTTTCCTCATATAAATCTTGCACATGTTTTGTTAGATTTATATCTAAATATTTCATTTCTGGGTGTGCTAATGTTAGTATATTTGTTCATTGCTGGCATGTAGGAAACAATTGAACTTCATATATTGACCTTGTATCCTACAACCTTGTAATAATCACTTGTTAGTTCCAGGAGTATTCTTTTTGTTTTTGTTAATTCAGATTTTCTATGTAGATGATCATGTCCCCTGCAAACAAACAATTCCTTTTCTTTCATCTCAATTTGTACACCTGTTATTTCCTTTTCTTGTCTTATTGTATTAGCAGTGGTGAAAGGGAACACCCTTGCCTTGTACCTGATCTTAGTAGGAAAGTTTGGATCTCTCACCATTAAATATGGTGGTAGCTGTGGGGTTTTTATAGATATTCTCTATCAAGTTGGGAAAGCCCCCCTCTATTCCTAGTTTAACTGAGAGTTTTTATCATAAATGGGTGTTGGATTTTGTTAATGATTTTCTGCATCTACTAATGGGATCACTTGCTCATGTGATTTTTATCCCTAGCCTGTTGATGTAATGGATTGATTACATTAATTGATTTTCTATTATTGAACCAGTCTTGCATAACTGAGGTAAACCCTGCTTGATTGTGGTGTGTAATTATTTGTATATATTACTGTATTACATTTGCTAATATTTTGTTGAGGAGTTTTACATCTATGTTCAGGAGAGATATTTTTCTATAATTTTCTTGTAATGTTTTTGTCTGTCTTTAATATTAGAGTAATATTAGCCTCATAGAAATGAGTTAGGAAATATTCTCTCTGATTTTATCCTCTGAAAGAGATTGTAGAAAATTGGTATCATTTCTTTAACATGTTTAGTAGAATTCACCAAGTGAACCTATCTGAGCCTGGAGCTTTCTGTTTGGGAAGGTTATTAATTGTTGATTCAGTTTCTTTAATAGACTTGGCCTATTTCCTGGGGACTCTACAGAGTTGGGTTTTAGAGGAGCAAGTGTAGAAGCAGACTAACCTGTTAGAAGCTATTACAACAGCAACGGTAGGAGATGATGATGGCTGGAACCAAGGTAGGTATGCTGCAAATGTGTAGGATGCACTAGAATTCTAGATGTTCTTTCACAGTAGAGCTCACTGTATTTCTTAAGGAATCAGGGGCACGAGAGAGTGTGCCTCAGTTTCCTTATTTACAAAATAGGGATACTATTTGCACTGCACAGTTGTGGATACTTAAGAAATACATATTGTCTCTCTCAGCAGTACAGTTCTATGATTGGCAGTGATCACAGGACTGTTAATCATGGTAGATTATGAAAAGTTTGGGTGGGGAGGAGAGATAATAAATTTCAAGTACCTGTGGGACTCCCAAAGGCAGAGGTCCCATTACAAAGGTGTACCACATAATTTGGGATAAAGCCTCCAGACAAAGTTTGGGATGAAAGTTTGGAAGGTGCCACTATACAGGAGGTGCTACTGTATAGGTAGCAGCTGAAACCACTGGGGCAAGTCAGGGAGAGAGTCCTTTTCCATTCCCATAGCAATACTGTACAATATTAATGGGACTAATATACACCTTAAAGAGAAAAATCATAAAACCATTAAAAGTAGAAGAAAAAATCTGGTATCATATGAAATAAAGAAATAATTATTCCAGAGTATCAGGCTAAGGGAAATAGGGGAAAGTGAGCTCACACATAGGTATGAGTTTTCTAGAAGTGTAGTATAAAGGGAAACTGAGCAGCTACGTAGTTGTTGCTGTTAATCAAGAAAAAGAAGTATAGGTGACATGGGTGTAAGTCAAAAGGCTTGAGTCCTCATCCATGCCTTCTCCTTACACTATGTTACCTGGTTTTTAACATCAAGTGTGTAATCGTGATTGGTTTGGGTCAGCTGATAACACATCTATTTGGTCAGTGTTTCCACGTCTATGGGCATGCTGGCTTTGTGCAGATGCATTGTCCGTGGGACCCCTGAGGGATGATTCATGTATGGTAAATTCCATGCAAAATATTTGTGTGTTCCAAAGGCTAGTCCCTTCTCTCACTGGTTTATTTGCACTTCTCCATCTACCCCAGGTACCTTGGAATCAGCACAGCTGGGGTCTGTCCTGGCTCTGTCATCACCCAGTGGCATCTGTGCGTTGAGATGATTGATCTGCTCTGCACACTTGCACAATCATGCGAAGGTTACCAATCCACTGTGATTCCAGAAGAGGGGTGCCACAATGAGCCAGAGGGGACGGGGTGCCTGGAAAACTTGTCATATAAGGATGGGTTCAATGAAATTGGGTTTGTTTGTTTTGCTTTTGTTTTTATTTTTGCATGGGGAATATGAAATGATAGTAAGATGTGATAATATCCGCAGATGTTTTAGGGGCAACTATTTGGATGAGAAATTGACTTCTTCTACATACACTGACTAATATATGGATATGCCAAAAATAGATGTTTTGGCTCATCATTGTCAAAGATATTTCTAATAATCTTTGCCATCCAACAGTGAAGTGAGGTGCCTTTGGAGGGAATGACTGATGGAACCTTTTTAGCTTGGCTTCAAGTATCAGATTTGAGATTGGACTAGAGGAACAATACCTCCTGCCTCCTTTCCCCGCTTCCCACTATCTCCCTGCTCCTATTTCTGTGGTTCTTTGCCTGTATCTCGAAGGAACAAAACTACACGGACTTTAACTAAGTGAGAGTCAAAGCTTAGGCCCCTTTGTCTGCCAAGATGCAAACTGTCAATTTGACCCAAGATATTCAAAACTCTTCTGAGTGATTAATAGGGGAGACAAATACCTTTCATTCCTCAGGGCTACCAAGAACCATGTGGTAACTGACCTCATCTGGGCACCGAATGGTACCCGGGCCCCCCTGAGGGTTACTTCTCCCTGGTGCAGTCGCAGGTCAAGGCCAATCAATTTTGC
Organism: Glossophaga mutica; assembly: GCA_039655065.1. Classification (NCBI taxonomy): domain Eukaryota; kingdom Metazoa; phylum Chordata; class Mammalia; order Chiroptera; family Phyllostomidae; genus Glossophaga; species Glossophaga mutica. Next base: position 41,661,955 of record CM077307.1, on the reverse strand, counting down.
TTTGAGAGGAGGAATGTGAGGCATGTCCTCCGTGAAGCCCAGAACAGATGTTATGTTGTTCTTTCATGACTGCCTTTGCTAAGTAGCTTGTGAGCTGGGCCCTTAGAAGTCAAGCCAGGCTTGGCTACGGAAGCTAATCAAGAGATAATCGGGCCTCTCTCAGACAAAGGGAGAAAGTCCAGTGGGTAAGATGGAGGAGGGTGAGCTGTCCCAGAGCTGGGAGGGCATAAAGGAGTTTCAAAGCCAGAAAGAACATAACAGGACAAATGGTTTGACCCTTTGATTTTATAGATGAAGAAACTGAAGGTCAGAGAGACAGTGACTTCCTTGAAGTCATGCACAAAATCAGCCCCCTTAGCATGGTGATTAGGGTAAGTGAGGCATTTCCACGACCCTTAAATTCAAGGAGTGATTTAAATTTTTTAAATTTACTCTTATTTTTAAAATTGTACTTATTTTTATTATCTTAAACTAAATTTATTGGGGTCATATTTGTTAACATGATCATACAGGTTTTGAGTACACAATTCTATGATCCACTGTCCTTAAATTGTGTACCCTAGGCCCCTCACTTGCCTAACTCTAGTTTCAGCCCTGAGCCCTGTAGAGAACACCCGCCACACTCAAAGGCCCCATAGAGAAATTCTGTCCACGAAGGCACCATGTTTCCTGGTAGATGATCTTGTCCCAGATGGACCCCTGCCCACAGGCAGCCAATAGCAGTCTGGCTGGCAGCTGGAGGTGGTCTGGTGTGAACAGCTGTCCCACTGGGGTCAAAGTGATTTTATCGGACAATCATATTCTGTCTTGAGAATTTAAATTAGCCATAAGAGGAGACAGTCTAATCACTGAGAGACAAAGTCAAGGGCATTCTTGCTCCTCAGTTCTGTTGCTTTTTCTGTCTTCTATGCATGCCTGTGCTACTTGCGCCTGGGAAGGGAGATAGGGAGAAGGCACCCTATGCCTGTCACCAGTGAGTGTATCCCTGTGCCACTCTTCAGACTCCTTTCCACAACTGTGGGGACCACCTGCCTCCCATTTATTCACTTAACAATGATTGAACAACACCTTTTTGCTAAGTATTGGGTTGGCCAAAAAGCCCATTCAGTTTTTTTCTGTAAAATAAAAGACACTTTTTCATTTTCTTTTTTCTTAAATATATTTTATTGATTATGCTATTACAGTTGTCCCAATTTTCCCTCCTTTGTCCCCCTCCACCCAGTACGCCCCACTCCCTCGGGGAATCCCTACCCCTTAGTTCATGTCCATGGGTCATGCGTATAAGTTCTTGGGCTACTCCACTTCCTATATTGTTCTTAACATCCCCCTCTCTTTTCTGTACCTACCAATTTGTACTTCTTAATCCCTGCTCCTTTTCCCCAATTCTCCCCCTCCCAAATGATAACCATCCAAATAATCTCCATACCTGTGATTCTGTTTCTGTTCTGTTTGTTTGCTTAGGTTTATGGAGTTGGTTTTGTTTTTGTTTTTGTTTTTTTTAGATTCAGTTGTTGATAGTTGTGAATTTATTGCCATTTTAATGTTCACAGTTTTGATCTTCTTTTTTTAAAATAAGTCCCTTTACATTTCATCTAATAAGGGCTTGGTGATGATGAACTCCTTTAACTTGACCTTGCCTGGGAAGCACTTTATCTGCCCTTTAATTTTAAATGATAGCTTTGCTGGATAGAGTAATCTAGGTTGTAGAGCCTTGCTTTTCATCACTTTGAATACTTCTTGCCAGTCCCTTCTAGCCTGCAAAGTTTCTTTTGAGAAAACAGCTGACAGTCTTACAGGAACTTTTTGATAGGTAACTCTCTGCTTTTCTCCTGTTGCTTTTAAGTTTCTCTCTTTATTTTTAACTTTTGGCATTGTAATTATGATATATGTCTTAGTGTGGTCCTCTTTGGTTGCATCTTGTTTGGGACTCTCTGTGCTTCCTGGACTTGTATATCTATTTCCTTCACCAAATTAGGGAAGTTTTCTTTCATTATTTTTTCAAATAAGTTCTCAATTTCTTGCTCTTTTTCTTCTCCAGCACCCCTACGATTTAAATGTTGGTGGGTTTGAAGTTGTCCCAGGGGTGCCTTAGGCTAGCCTCAGTTTTTATAATTCTTTTTTCTTCTTGTTGTTCTGATCGAATGTTTTTCCTTCCTTATGTTCCAATTTATTGATTTGATTCTTGGCTTCATCCATTCCACTATTGATTCCCTGTAAATTTTTCTTTATTTCACTTAGTGTAACCTTCATTTCTGCCTGGGTCTTTTTTATGCTGTTGAAGTACCCACCGAGTTCCCCGAGCACCCTAATAACCAGTGTTTTGAATCTGCATCTGATTGATTGCTTATCTCCATTTTGTTTAGTTCTTTTTCTGGAGTTTTATTCTGTTCTTTAATCTGGATAATATTTTTTTGCCTGCTCATTTTGGTAGCCTCCCTGTGTTTGTTTCTATGTATCAGGTAGAGCTGCTTTGACTCCCTGTCTTAGTGGCATGGCCTATTGCAGAAAAATGCACCCTTAAGTTGGATGAAGTGGAGCCTTAGATAATCACCAGGGTGGGGCAACCCTTGTGAACCATGTTGATGGAGTCTTGGATAGGGTGCTGCCACTCTGTGGCTCTGTGTGGGGGAGGGCTCAGAAAGGGGACAATGGTTGCTGCCTAGCCTCTGCAGTTTTGTCTGTGAGGAAGCTGTTCCCCGGCACTTGCCCTGGTGCCAGACACTTCAGTTTCTCTCCATATGCCACTGAAGTCCTTTCAGCTGCTATCCTGATGCTGGAGCCCAGATAATGTGAGTCTGCACAAGTCCTAAGTCCATTGTTTGCCCTTTAAGAGGAGATGCCTGAGAATCCCGCAGTTTCTTCTTTTGTGTCAATCTCCACTGGTTTTTACAGTCATAAGTTATGGGGACTTACCTTCCTGGCCCAGGAACCCCGGGCTCGTTGCTCTGGTGTGGGGCTGGGATCCCTCACTCCTATGGCATCCCTCCCCATTTTTATCTACCACACATGTGCGTGGCACCACCCATTCCATGTCTCCACAGTCTGTACGTCTGAGAGTCCCTGAGCCTCTGCCCCTCCTACCTGTCTGGATAAATGTGACTTTTAATTCCTCAGTTGTCAGACTTCCATACAGCTTGATTTTCTGACAATTCTGATAGTTATTTTGTAGTTTAGTTGTAATTTTTGTTGTGGTTGTGCAAGGAGATGTGCTGTATTTACCTACATCTCAATCTTGACCAGAAGTCTCACATTTTTTCATTTACATCAATAACTTTATTGATTTGGATATTTTGAGTATGTTGGCTATCTTCCAAGTGGTACAATGTTGATTATTCTTAATTAATTAATGTCTCAGTTTGATTACTATCAAATTCAACTGGTCTACCTGGCCATGTAGCATCATCCAACAAGAAATCTCCAGCATGAAACTTCACAAAATACTTTTGACATGTTCAATCAGTCATAGCGCCTTCTCCACACACTGCACACATTGGGTTTTTTTTTTTTTTAATTTCAGCTGCATTTTACCTTTCTTGAAATAATAAAGCATACTATCCTAAAAATGTCACTTATTTTCTTCTATCTTCAATATTAAAATGGCTACACAAAAATTCACCAATTTTGATATTTTTTAAATCCACACTGTTATGATATGATAGCTGTCATAATACAATCTAACAAAATTGTTTCAAATGAATTTAAAGATAACCAAGCACTATCAGAGCCATCTTATGGAAAAATGAACTAATGTTTTGGCCAACTCAATATAAAGATGACTAACACTTAGTTCCTAACCTTAGGTGTTTACATCTTAGCAAGGAAAGCAAAAGACATAATTATATTACCACTTGATAAGTATGATGATTGAGAAAGACAACAGATATTGTTGGAGAGCCAGAAAAATGTACATAACCCATCTGACAGAACCAGAAATGATTGCAAAGAAGGCTTCCTGGAGGAAGCATTGCCCAAAGTGAGTTTAAAGTGATGAGCAGGGTTTTGCCAAATGAAGAGTAGGAGAAGTTATTGTAGGATCAGAACTGAGGACCAGCATGGCATGTGCAGTGGAACTGCAAGCAGTTTGATAATCATATGACTTATAAGTCAGACAGGGCTTAGCAACAGGACAGCTAAACCTTGTAAGCCAGGCCAAGGAGCTTGGACTTCATGCTTGAGGCCTGCTCTCACACACTGGCAGTCCAAGGTTACACCCAGTATCAGGACAAGCTTTATTTGGCCCACAGAGGATTTTATAGAATTGAGAGTTTGAATGCCTTTCAACAGCCATGCTTCTTCTATTCACCACAATCCCCATGGCTCCCCATTGCCTATCCATGGTCCTGGCACTCATTTCTTCTTCTGCCTTCTGTAGGCTCTGAGGACATCGTCTCTTCTCTGGGTGGTAGAGAGTCAATGAAGGGTTTTTGGCAGGCATGATCAGGCCTCCGCTTTACAGAGGTTACCTTGGCGATGAGAAGAAGGAGGGACTATAGGGGTGCTCTGGAGACAGAGAAATACTTTGGAGGTTATTGCAATAACCCAGGCAAAATGTATCAAAGGCCTGGAATTGTGCCATGGAAGAGGGCATCGTAAGCATAGAGTGAGAGCCCCACAGTCTCCTATTGTGTGCCCTTGAGTCATGCAAAATATGGGAGAGGGTGATGGGCCTGGAGTCAGGAATTCTACGTCTAGCACCACTTTAAATGACAGAATGTTGTGAGTCCTTAACCTACTGAGTACCTCCTGTGCTTCAGAGGCTTAACATCCATCATCTCTGTAATTATCCCAACAATCCTGTAGAGTTATTACTGCCCCTCCCCCACCTTTCTACTAAGACTCAAGAGGTTAGACAACCCTCATGATGGGTCTTGCTAAGTGGCTGGACTAGAATTTAGACCCAGAATTATGAAGCAAAGCTGGGGCCTGCTAAATTGTCATACATCGTGTGCTGCCCAGTGGGTTTGTCTGTACATTGTCCAGGGCCCATCAGAGCAGTGTTTTGGGGAGTTGACCCAGTAGAAAATCAATATGGACTTTGGGAGTCATATGACTGAGGGAAAAAAATAATTGAGGATAAACTACCAGAAAGGACAAGCTAATATGTGTATTTGGACTATATATATTTGGCTTGGCAACACTACTTTTCTCTCAGACAATAAGAAAATTCTCTAAATTCATTTGCATATTAGAACACAAATGCCAAAACAAGAGTAGCTGTTATGCTTTGGTATCTACAGGCTAAAAAACCTGAGAAGGGGAAACCAGGCTGGAGAGAATCCTGGAAGCGTCCAGATAACCAGGACTGAGAGTTTGTGCCCCGCTCTGCTCTCTCTTTTGTCCTCCACCAGCTGTGAGGGGAATTAGAAAACGCTCCCATGACCTGGAATGTCCTCCCCAGAGTCAAGCTCTCCCTGTAAGGCAGAGTTCTCAAAGTGTGGTCTCCAGATCAGCAGCATCTCCATCACCTGGGGACTTATGAGAAATGTCGATTCACAGACCCACACCAGGATCCTGAATTAGAAACTCTGGGGGTGAGATCAAGCACTCTGTGTTTCAACAAGTCCACTAGGGGATCCTGAAGTGAGCCGAAGTGTGAGAACTACTGCCATCAGTGATAATGTGACAGCATGAATGTTTTAGCGAATGCTTTAACAGATCTTATATATTTTTTCCTGCAATGTCCTAGGATTCCTCCACACGAGTAAAGAGTATCTGCAGCACCACTTAGGGTCCAGGAGAATCCCAGACGTGGCTAGTCAAAGAGAGGGCATGGACAGGTAGATCTCAGTACATTAGAATTCAAGTCCCATGCCGACTTCTTTTGTTCTGATTTTGCTTAATCTGATCTCAACTTCAATGGTGACTCCTCAGGGAAGCCTTACTAATCTTCATGGGCTAGGTTGGAGGCTCTTGTCACATTTCCCCAGAAGCATCTCAAGTTCCTGCCCATCATCATGGTGCTCATCAATCCACTTAACTCCAAGCCCTGTGAGGGTGGAGCCTGGAGATTTTCTGGTTGTCCTCATATCGCCAAAACCTAACAGAGGGACAGGCAATATGTATGGATTTAGCGAATTCAATCTCAATCTCACCTTTTCCTATAGAACCTTGTTCTGGTGGTTCCGTCAGCCTGGATTGTTTCTCCCCAGCCTCACTGCCGACTTTAGCTGTCAGTCACCATCTCCTGACCACCCAACCCAACCCAGGCCCCTAGAAGGCCTCTATCATCCCTGCTGGTTGGTATTCAACAGAGCTCTTAACACTATTTCAGTCTATTGGATTATTTGATGTTTTAACTCCCAAGTAACCCCCACCAGATTGCAAAGTTTGGGGCTGGTCTGTCTTGTTCAACTCTGTTATCTCAGCCAAAGGGAATCCCTCAGTAAATGATCTGTAGATGATGCGTGACTATTTGCTGACTCATTTGTTCAAATACTCTGTATGGTCATTTTAGCAATGGAGAAAGATAAACCCAAGAAGAAGGATTTTCCCAAATCACATAGCTAGTGGGTAGCAAACTGCAGCTAGACTCCATGGCTTCTGGCTTTCAAGTCAGTCCTTTTTCCTCCATATCAGTTACCTCTTTGCCTGGCTGAAAAGTGTGGTATTTTTCCTGTAAGTAATACTGGGATCCATTGAATATTTCAAGTTTCAGTGAAGTGGCAGGATGGGTTCTATTTCACTCTAAGGTAAACCGCAGCTAAACTCCATGGCTACCTTAGAGTAAAATAGAACCCTCTTGCCCCATTGACTAGACTTATTTCAAAGACACCTGCTTTTCCATCTGTGGGTCACAAAGTCATTGACTTATGCCATAAATCCATCACTGACATTGTTTGCAGCTATGTTAGTTAACAGCTCTGGATCACCAGTACTGTGAAGATGCCAGGAGAGCGGGTGCTGTCACAGCATATCAGCTGGAGACAGCCCACGATTGCCCAAGGCCGTGCTAAAGTGCCTGTGCTGCACAGTGCCTGGCGGCTACAGGGAACAATACAATGGAGAGGAAAGGATGTCATATCAAAAGGCAGCTGGTTTATAATATGTCTATTCTCTCCTCCCCATACCTCCTGGTTTTTCCCATTGCACCTATACCTTGCTCTGTTTGGAACTTGCCAATCTGCACTGTTATTATCTATGCACTTCTATCCCTTGATCAGACTAGGTGCTCAATGATGCTCCATCTCACTTTCATCTCTGCATAAAAGCCCACCTGCATCTGTTGTAAATATGTTCCCATTGGCCTAAAAGAAAGCCTGACTAACAACCTGGATGCCATTCACTTAATCAACTGACATTTACTGAGCATATACTATATGCCAAGTACAGAGATTAACAAGATATAGTCTGTCCCTCCAAGACCTCACAGCCAGTTGGGGAAAGTGAAAAAGGGCACATGAAAATGAGCCATAAACATGGTACCAAAGTTTGTCAACGTCCAATTACAGATTAGACAGTGAGTCTTCTTGGAGTTCAAGAAACAGACCCCTCCATGCTGCGTGAACAGGGAGAGATTTCCCAAGAATGTTAGTTAGGCTTAGAGCAGGAACTTCAAGAAGAGAAAGATTCAGACAAACGGAGACAACAGGAAGGGAATTTCAAGTGGGGAAACAATGTGGCAAAGGTGCACAGGTTGGGGCCCCTGATTTGTTCTTGGCTCTAACAGACAGTGGGAGTGGCAAGGCATCAGACTTAGTTCAGCCCTGGAGCTGGGTCTAGCTGATTGCATAGAAGCTGTGTGGTTTCTCAGGCCTCAGTTTCCTCATTTGTGAACTGAAGGTTATATTACCTGCAGGGAATTTAGGACAGTCCAATGAAACAATTACATAGTGTGTGAGAGCCCTTTACAATAATCAACAATATGGCCAGAGAAATGGAAAGGGAAGGAGAATGCTGAAGTATGTTGGAAATATTTAGGGTTTGGAGAGACTCAAATTTGTTTTTCCCATTTGGATCTCATGATTCCCAGGATCACTTCTCTTGTGAATTCTTCCTCATCGATCCAGTCCCTCCACCCGAGTCTGAGTCAGGTATCACATTTCTGTGTTCCTAACCCCACTTACTTACTAGTAAAACGGCCTTTCATGTTCTGTTAACATATCTGTCTCCCAAGGCAGACTGGTAGTTTATTGAAGTCTGGTATCTTTCCCTATCCATTTTCTGTCCTCAGTGCCTAGCCCATTGCCTGGCACATGGTGGGCAACTGGTGTGTGTGTGTCACTGATAACTATCCTAATGTCTACAAGTCACAGGACACTTACCAGGTGGCAGTCATTTGTCTAAGAACATAACAAGAATTTGCTCATTTCCACAACAGCCTTGGGAAGTACATTTCATTCCCATTTTACAGATAGAAAAAGTGAGTCTTAGAAGGCTAAAAAAACGTAGCTAGGTTTGCTGAACCATAAGCATTGGAGCCAGCATTTAAGCTGAGGTAGTTACACTTCTGAGTGCTGTACATTTGTCACAAATTCATTTATTCATCCAGTCCACCAATAATAATTGTGTGCTTATCACATCAGGAAATGGTCCCGGGCTGAAGGAATATGTCTGAAAGAAGTGATAAACAGGGTCTCAGATAATCCCGGGCTAGGTGAGAAATGTGAAACAGATGTGAGACCAAAGAACAAAACATCACAGAGGTGTGGACAGCTCAGCTGTGGGTGGGGCTCGGGGAAGCCTCCAATAGAGAAGAAAGGGGAGCACTCCATCCAGGTGGAGGAAAGGCACGTGCAAGGACACCAAGGTGGTTAAGCAGCAAGTCTCGTTTGGATGTTACAGTAAGTCTTCCAGACTATACAGTGTGCTTCTCCAGGGTGGAAACCATGTTCTAAACTACTCTTTTTTCATAACCCTGCACAGCTCCTGGAAGTAGGCACCCCCAATTAGTGGGAGTTGGGTGAGTGTATAATAGTGGTTTCTACATTTTAAAAAAGAGAGCACACTTCAGATTTCAAGAGGACACTGGCAAGTTGTATGGGAAGACAACTCCAACTTGCAAGGGGCAGCCAAGGATGAACAGAAGGAAATGAATTAGTGTGTTTACCAAGAACCTCTTTGCTTGGCTCAGAATATCCTCAGATCCTCATCTCAAACTTACTCTTCTGTTAACAAAAGGCAAAAACAAGCCCTTGTCTAAGGTATTGTGGCTTTTGTGAGTTGCTAGGATATCAATATATTTACCCACAACCACAGACGTTTGGCTCAAGAACAGCCCACTCAGCCCTCACATGAGGCTAGATCATGGGGATTCAATCCACATGAGGTCCTGAGGGGCTTTGAACAATCAGCCAGGGAGTTGATAATTGCTTGGAGGGGCCACAGCTGTAGTTTTTCTCCACATTTTGCTATAATAAGCTATTTTTTTGTTGTTGTTAGGTCGATTTGTTTTGGCTTCTTTTGGGGTTTCAAATTCAGTTGTGATTTGCACCTGCTTTTTTAAACCTAAAAAAACATGAGGAAGAGAAAAAGTCTTTTTTTTTTTACTCCACAGTCCCTGAGCTTCCAGCATGGGGTTGGTTTGCATCTAGATGCCCTCAGGGAACACAGGGCATTTGGTTATGGGGGCCCTTTTGGGAGAATGTGCAGAAAATATGGCCTAGAGCAGATTGAAATCCCGGCCCAACTGCCAAATACTAGAAGAGAGTTGCCTCTGCAATGGTTTGGGGGCAGGTGGGAGGGGCTGTCTTTTGTCAGCTGCAGGACACAGGGCTGACTCAAAACCTATACCAGGGCCAATCACTTAGCTTCCAAGTGCCTGTAACACAAACCAATTTGCCCACCACAGGGAAAGCAAAATGGACTTTCTGAATTTTAAAATTCTTTCAGATCATTACATTTTCTAAACAAACTAAATGAAACAGGGTTTTATCATCTCAACTCAGTTGTTTCATTAGAATTGCAAACTTCTCTTGGCATTACTCAATATTTTGGGGGCCCTCCTCATGTGGACCCCAGGGCTGCAAAGACAGCACTGAATTAAATTCACAAATATTCCCAATGCCCCATTTCCATGGAGACTTGAGGAAAAGGATCTTCTCTTTGGATGAAGTATTATTCCAATAGGCAAATGATCTAATTGTTGGTGGCAAAGCTATCTTAATATCAGCACTTCTAAAACCACTTTGGACTGACAACTACAAAAATACAATATAATTGCCTCATAGCCCATTAACCCTTACAATAGCTTTTCTTTTTCTTTTTACAGTAATTTTAGTGACATAATTTGCAATTGGAAGACTCATTGGCAAGTTATATTGCTCAAAACTACATGCCCCGCAGTATGTTATTAAAATCTTTTTTTGCAGTTGTAGTGGACAAATGGGAACACCCGCTTTGAAAAGTGTGCAGGTCTGAATCATTCTGACTCTACTTGATGGTATGTATTTGTTCTTCCTAGCGCTTCCTTTATGAAACACAGTTCCATGAGAAGATCATCTATGTGAGGAGTTCTGTGGTCTACCTCTGGGATTGGTGTTAACTGTGAAGCTTCAAAGAATCAAATGGGTATTTCACTGATAGAAATCGTGAGGGCCCTGCAGCCTGCAGATTTGTGTTCCTGCGCCACCCCAGTTTTGACATGTATAATAATTTTATTTTTTGAACCTGCCTGATTTCTCTTTATTATTTAGACTTTAACATCTTAAAATGTTTACTATAAATAAATAAATTAGTTAATTAATTAATTTATGGCATTTTTAAACATTTCCACTGACCCCTCCATCTTCTTTCCCCCATTAGAGCCTAAAATGAGCCTTTTTATGTTTTCACTGTTTGTTAAGTTTAAGATATAATACTTAAACTCAAAATGGTCATGGAGAAAGGGCAGGTGAGAGCCATTTTCTGCACTTCTGCTTTCCCATGATGAAACTGGGGAAATAAAGTATGCTCATATAAATGCAGGACTGCTGTAGACATGCCTGTCCATTCTTGTGCTGTTGAAATGTCTGTTAATTGTACAACCATAAATAGCAGAGCAAATCTAAAATCTTCCACAACCCATCTTCTTCCTATTTCCAACCATCATTCCCCACAGGAATTCTCTGCACCAGCCCAGCTGGTGTCTCCCATCTCTGGTGACTACATCTTCCAGCATCATTACCACCTCTGCTCACCTCTGCCTTTTTCAGGATGCCCTCTTCCCAACCACCCACCCCAGGACTTTCTGCTTCCTTTATTCATTCAATCACTTATTCATTCACTCTCTCATTAATATCTGTATCTATATCCAAATGCACATCCCTTTCCAACATCTGACATCTATATCCACATCCACACTTAATATATACATCCACATCTAACATCCAATGTCCACATCTACAGCTAATATCTATACCCACATCACATCTAATATCATATCTACAACCAATGTCTATATTCACATCCACACCCAGCATCCACATCCATATTCACAACCACATTCAACACCCATCATCCAACATCCCCATTCAACATCCACATTCCTATCCACATCCACCATCTATCTCCGCATCCAATATCCATATCCATATCTGCATCAATTCTATATTTATATCATTACCCAGGTGTTATCACTTGTTTTTAGTTATCGTTATTTGCCTGGTTTCAATCTGTTTATTTTTAAGGTGGATATCTTTTCTTCTATATTAGAGCATGAGCTCTTGAGGCATAGCAATGCAGTTTGCTGGTTTTTGCATCTTATACTGGCACACAGTATGTCTCCCCACATTTGTGGAAAAGATACCCTTTAAACACATCCCCCTGTGTCTGACATAATTCTGGGTAGTTCAGTCACGCCATCTCATTTTATACTCATCACCTTCTGACCTTATCTCTCCCTATTCTTCACTGTGCTCCAGCCACACTGACCTATTTTAAGTATATGATCTTTTTCAACCTCTGACTTTTGCACTGGCTGTCCATCTGCCTGGAACGCTTTCCCTCCAGATGCTTCCTTGATTTGTTCTTACTCTTCATTCCTACTTAAGTTCAAAAGTCACCTCCTCTTGAGTTTCACCCTGACCATCCCGGCCAGGGAACCCAGACTGACCCCCCACAAAGCTAGTCTACCTTCCAGTGTCCTCTTTTACTCCCCCATAACACTCACCAACATTTGACTGAAATTAGCTTGTTAATTAATTTATTTTACTCATTATAGTCTGTCTGCCCCTGCCCCTTCCCAAACTAAAATGTAACCCTTGTCAGGTCAGGGATTAGCATGTCCTGTTTGCGGTCCTATTTACAGCCTAGAGTAAATAGTGTCTTGTGCTCAATTATCATCCAAATGAGAAAGTATACCAAATTTGTAGAAGAAAACCCAAGGCTCATGGATGTGGAATGGCATCCCTCCATTGCAAACTGGCAATCTGTGATGGGCAGACCTGAGACTCAAAGCTCTCCTCAGGATAGGGTACTGCTATTCCATGAGCACAGGTAGATGCCTCGATGGAAGTGTGATGCTTCTCCTGCTTTGATCAGTTCTTCTGAAGTTTCTCTCATTGCCTTGTCTATTTTGAAATTATAGACAACCAGGCATGTAGGTGCCTAATTTCAGAAACTTTTATCCAGCAGCATAATGATAACAATGGTAGTTTCTGTGTATGCTAATATACCAAGAGCTTTGTACATACTACCTCACTTAATCTCCCTAACAATTCGATGAGGAGGGCAATTTTATCTCCACTTTACACATGAGGAAAATAACACTTGGGAAGATGAAATATCTTAGCTAAAGTCAGTGGTATCAAGACAAGACTAATTGATAAAGGACGAGGGGACCTAAAATTCATCTCTTTGCCACCGAAGCCTATGCTCCTACCTGCCATGCTAGACTCAGGGCTTTGCAAAAGGCAGGCCATGAGCTGGGTACCAAGAAATAAAGACTCATTTCCTAAACACAACAAGCTCACAGTCTAGAAAAGGGAGATCTGATTTGAACAGGAACAGAACCAAGTTATGGGCCAGAGGTGAGGAGGGAAAGGAAGAGCACTGTGAAAGCATGGGGTCCTGCAAACATGCATGGGGCAAACATTAACACGGCTGAGCTTCTGGTTCTTCAGTATAACACTGGGGATGCAGTGGGGAAAGGGCCACTTGGAAATCCCATTTCAGTGATGTGGCCAGCAGCAGGAGAGAGCTGCTCAGTATGGGGCCAGAGAAGTAAATGAATGAAGAGTCCACACAACCCTGGAGTGTGTAGGTGCGAAAGGCAGGAGGCTGACTCAGGCCAGCCAGATGATCAGTGGTCCCTAGACCCATTGGCCTACTTCCCCTCACAGTTTCAAGCCACTTAACTCTGACTCATGGCCCCCTTGGCACAGGAAACCCACAGTAACCCAGTTTTCAGTGCAGGTTACTTGCTTTCATTTTCTAGTATGGAATATGGTCATAATGTAAATTACGCTTGCAAATATCCTTGATAATTTTCAAAACTTCTTGCAGAATGAAAAAGAAGTGGTCTGTGACAATGTGGTCACCTTGGTAAATGCTCTATGGTTGACCAGAGAGACAAGGGCTTTCCTATTAGGATGAGATCTCATTGGCCTGTTAAACCAGCAGCCCAAATGCCAGGAAAAAAAACTTGTCTCCTTTAGGGTTCCACCAATATCAAAAGACATGGTCAAATGGGGTTATTTGGGGGATGTTTAATGAAAGGACCACCATTCAAGCAAGCATGAAGGAAACCAATAGGAAATAACACAAAGGAACCCTTGGAGCTTGAGACAGCAAGGAGCTACTACCATCACTAGGTGTTAAAGGGGCAAGAAGAGGGAGCAGTTACTGGAACCAAAAGAGGGTAGCTGAAGGGAGCAGGCTTCCTGAGAAGAGGCTGCCTTTGATAGAGGAAATCAGCCAAGCCCCAGAAACCCTGAAAGGTGGGAGCTGGGGAGTACAAATATGCCAATCTTACTCTCCTTTCATTCCCCAGACCTCTCCTAGGCTGGACTCAATTGGAAACTGGAGGGTAAGGGGGCTCATTGACTGGTCCATGCCGACTAGCCTCTGGGGATGCAGAGTGCAGAAGGGTAAGAGTGATCTGAAGGGACATGGATACTTACAATGGTTATGGCTGCTTGGGAATAGCTACATAAAGAGTGGCAATTTTGGTAGACAGCTACCATTGACTACTTGATATACACCTGGCCCTTTGAAAGCATGTTTGTGGACTAGCCAATTTCACCCTTACAGTAAGCCCATGAAATAAGCATCACTCTGGTCCCACTTTACAAATTGGGATTACAGAGGTTAAATACTAGTGGAAAAATGGACGAATGTAGACTTGAACCCAGATGGCCACAGTTTACTACTGGATCACCTCAACTTACCCAAAATAAAATTCAATGGGTTAGATTATAAAGCATTGCTAAAATGGAGGGAGTGTCTAGAACATAACTTGAGAGACAAGGACAAGATATTCCCATAAACATCAGTTTTATTTGCATAACTGAAATTGAACAAACATACTCCATTTAAAAAATATTAAAGTGTAAACCTACACACAGAGAGAGAGAGAGAGAGAGAGAGAGAGAGAGAACCAATTGCATATAGTTGACAAGCCAAATATCTAATTATAGTTGATAAGGCCTCTATGATCTCTACCTTGACTGACTCATCTTTCCCCATTCCCCACGGGGCACTATGCCTCAGCCAAACTAATTTTATTTAGGTCTCTAAATAGTCCTCAGGTCCTTGCCCATGCTGTCCCTTCTGTCTAGAACACTTTCCCCTGCTTTCTATTCACCCAACTTAAATCATATTTATCTATCAGACCCTAGTTTTGACCTTTCTTTTAACTTTCTTTCCTCCTTCCCCCCTTCACATATGTATTGGGCACCCAGTAGATGTTGCTGATACTGGTCAGCTTTTGTTGCTGCCTTCAGTGAGTTTCCATAAAGAAACCTTTCTTTCATGCCTAAGTCTGAGAGGAGGGTTTCTCCTGGGTGTTTTCTTGATAGTCTGGGCTACTTCTATAGCATTCCAGCACCTGCTCTTGTGCCTATCTCCTCTACTATGCCATGGGCTCTGTGACAGTGGGACTGTATCTCTCTCTGTGGGTATTAGTTTCCTATTACTGCTGTAACAAATTACCATACACAGTGACTTAAAGCAACCCAAATGAATGACCTTACAGGTTCTAGAGGTCAGAAGTCTGACACAGGCCTCACTGGTCAAAAATCAAGGTACGGGAAGGCTTCATTCTTTTCTAGAGGCTTCTATCCAAAAGCCAAAAATCCACTTGGTTGCCTTTTCCTATTAGAGGCTGCCTGCATTCCATGTCTGATGGTCCCTTGCTTCATCTTCAAAGCCATAATGGTTGGTGGAAACTTTCTCATATTGCATCACTCTGACACTGACACTTTTGCCTCCTCTTCCATGTTCTAAGGGCCCTTGTGATTATATGGGCTCACCTGGGTGGTCCAGGATACCATTTCTATGTTAATGTCAGTTAATTAGCAACCTTAATTCCTTCTACCATGTAATACAACATACTCACAGGTTCTAGGGATTAAGATATGGATACCTTTAGAGGTCCATTATCCTACCAACCACACTGTGCCTAAGAGCAAAAATAGAATATCTGAACATGCAACACACACAGGTTTATATGTATGTGGAACATATAAAATCTCTATAGGCGTATAAAGCACGTGTCTGTATGTGTGACACATATATGCATGCTGGATGTCCACATGGGTGGATGTGTTTGTGTGTGGTTTAGGGGTCGTATACCCCCAATCTCATTAGCTGTATGCATGTATATATTGAGAGGTGGAAGGACCACCCAAAAGAGGAAATGTAAAGATGAACTAGGCAACCAAGTACTATGTCGCTAACAATTCAAGTTCTGAAATATTTGGTTTATCCCCCATGTGGTACTTGGGCTTCAGAGACCTGGATTTCTGTGTTCTACATTCACATGTGCTTATCACCACATTTAAAGTGAAGGTGACATCCTGCTTGGCCCAGAAAGCCCTTCTAGAAGGGCCTGCATGAATCAGCATACTGCTCAGACGCACATTCAGGGCTGCCAGAAGTAAGCATATCAATCAAATAATAGTTTTCCACTTTTTCTGTGAGTGTACCAGCTTCTGACTGGGTATTCTGCTCAAATGCCCAGGCCATCCCTTACCTAATTTTATAAATGCAAGAACAGCAGAGGCTTCAGCCTAGCAGAGCCCTTGGGGATCATCTGGTTCACACCCTTCACTTCAGGAGCAAGCAACTTGTGCAGGTTCACACAGCCATCCTGAGACAGGACAGGAATGGGAACCCCTACTGCAATTAAGATTTTTATGTGATGACTGTCAGCTCTTTGAGATCAGGGACTCTACATGAGATGCTCCTGTAGCATCAGACTTTGTTAGGGCTTTTTGCTCCTAGACCCTCATGATTGTACGAGATAAAACACAGGGATGTTTCTAGACATGGCCTCTTTACCCCTAAGTGATTTGTCTCAGAATCTTCCAGATTTCTCATGTAGAAAACTACATAAAAATCTCAAACAATGTTTTTCTGCCTTTTCCCTTAAAGCTTAGACTGAAGCCAGATCCAGACGGTAGCTTCCTTGTTCAGGGTTTACAGGCCCTGTCCTGACCCTTCTCAGCCTTCCCAAGCAAATGTGCCTCCTTCATCTATTTAATCAACAATATTTGGGGGATCCTACTGTGCATAGTCACTATACTACCTGTCAGTTACCCCATGGTGACCAAACAGATATGGATCTCTGCCATGAAAGGGCATGTGATCATAGAACTTCCAGGTTAAAAGCAAACTCGGTCAATCCCAAAGTTACTTCATTTTGTAAAAAAGAGAGGAGAGAGACAGAGAGAGAGAAAGAGAGAGAGAACCATCTCCAATCAGAGTTGGGATGGACAGAGAGAAAAGAGATAATAATACCTAGAAAAGCCAGTCAGAGGCGCATCAAGATCCTGAGGGAGAGAACAATGTTCTTCAGGACATACAATATAATCCCCATGTTTCTCCTTGATATGCTCAGAAAGAAGGAGGCTAAGATGAGAGCAGACCCTCATTGGAAGCTCCATTGTCCTCCAATGAGTCTGGAGAGAGGGTTCAAGAATGTATGGTCCAGCTCCCATGAGCAGCCCCCACCATGCCACTCCCAAAAGCAGCCCTCAGAGGCAGTGGGCAAGCAGCACTGCCTCGCCTGTCCCTGTGGTGCCACCAAAGCCAGCGGGCACACACAGCCTCGCAGGGGACACGCCTGCAGCACCAGGCTTTGGTGGCTGGGGGGATTGTGTTTCTAGGCCCTACAAATCTAAAATAATTGAAGAAACAGTTTCAGAGACAACCAAGAATTGGGGAAAGGTTAAATTATAAGGTTCATTTGCTACACAGAGCTACTCCTTCAAGACTGGGAGAGATGGCTGTTTTGCCAACTACATAGGAGCAAACACAGAGTCAAGCAAAATGAGGGTAAAGTAATACATTCCAAATGAAAAACAAACAAACAAACAAAAAACAAGCTAAACCCTGGACAAGTACCTTAATGAAATGGAGTTAAGTAACTTACCTGATAAAAAGTTCATAGTAGGTGTCATAAAGATGCTCACCGGACTAGAAAGAAGAATGCATAAACACATTGAGAACTTTAACAAAGAAATAAAAAATATAAGAAAGTACCAAACAAGAGTCATAGAGCTAAAAACATACAATAACTGAACTAAAAAATACATTAGAGGGGGGTCAACAGCAGATTAGATAAAGCAGAAGAGAAAATTGGTGATCTGGAAAACAAGACAGTGGAATTTGCCCCCGTGCAGCAGGAAAAAAGATAAAAAGAAGTTTGAAAAGTAAAGATAGCTTAATGGACCTACAGGATAACATTAAGCAGAATAACATTTGCATTTTAGGGATTCTAGAAGGAGAAAAGAGGGAGAAAGTTCAGAAAACTTATTTGAAGAACAACCGCCAACAATTTTCCTAACTGGCTAAAAAATGGACGTTCAGATCCAGGAAGCCCATAGAGATCCAAGCAAAATGAACCCAAAGAGACACAAGTTGAGACACATTATAATTAAAATGTCAAAAGTTAAAAATAGAGTCTTAAAAGCAGCAAGAGAGAAACAGTTTGTTATATCAAGGGAATCCCCATAAAACTATCAGCAGATTTCTCAGCAGAAACCTTGCAGGCCCGTATGGAATGGCATAATAATACTCAAAGTGCTGAAAGGAAAAAACTTTCAGCCAAGAATACTCTATTTATGTGGTTGTCATTCAGAATTGAAGTCGAGATAGCTTTTCAGATAAGCAAAATCTAAAGGAAGTTGATCACCACTAAACCTGCCTTATAAGAAATATAAAATGTTATCTTTAAGCTGAAAAGGCACTAACTGGTAACTAGAAAAAATATAAAAGTAAACAGCTCACTGGTAAAGGTAAAGATATAGTAAATCAAGTAGATTAATCACTTATAAAGCTAGTATGAAGGTTAAAAGACAAATATAAATAATTGTAACTACAGTAATTAGTTAAGGGATATACAAAATAAAAAGATTATTGGAATATATCCTATCAAAAATATAAAATGGGAGGGGAGTTAAAGTGCAGAGTTTTGGAATGCATTACAACACAATGTGCTCTAAATTTAAAGAGAGATTGTGATACACACACACACACACACACACACACATCCGTAAGTTTCAAGGTAACCACAAAGCAAAACCTACGATACCCAGCTTTTCAGCTGAAACTGCCATCTTCCTCCAATAACTTTTCAAAATGACTAACGCAAGGGAAAAGAGGAGAGGTACCCACTGTATGTTCTCTGGGCCTTTCAGGAAACATGAAGTTGTTCCTTTGGCCACACACATGCAAATCTACAAGAAAGGAGACACTGTAGACACTCAAAAAGGAATGCCCCGAGATTGCTCCCACGGCAAAGCTGGAAGAGTTTGCAGTGTGGTCCGGCATGCAGCAGACATCGCTGTGAATAAACAAGTTCAGGGCAAGATTCTTGCCAAGAGAATTAATGTACTTATTGAGCATATTAAGCACTCTAATAGCTGAGATAGTTTCCTGAAATGTGTGAAGGAAAGTGATCAAAACAGAAGGAAACCAAAGAGAAAGGTCCCTGGGTTCGACTGAGGCATCAGCCTGCTCCGCCCAGAGAAGCACACTTAGCGAGAACCAATGGAAAGGAGCCTGAGCTTCTGGAACCCACTCCCTGTGAATTCATGGCAGAATAAATAAAATAAATAAATAAAAGACCTCTGTACTGACCAAAAAAAAAAATAAAACCTATGATACCCCAAAGATAATAAGAAAGAAATCTAAGCAACATTACAGAAAGTCATCAAAACACAAGGGAGAAAAGCAAGAAAAGAAAAAAGGAAAAGCGAAACTGCAAAAGATCCAGAAAACAATTCACAACATGGCAATAAATACCTGCCTATTAATAATTACGTTAAATGCAAATGAACTAAATTCTCCCATCAAAGACTTACAGTGGTTAAATGAATAAGTAAGACCCATTTGTACGCTCCCTACAAGTGACTCACCTCAGGTGTAAGAACACACATGGACTGAAAGTGAAGGATGGAAAATAATGTTTCATGCACGTAAATACCAACAGAAAGCTGAGGTAACTGTACCTATACCAGACAAAATAGACATTAAAACAAAGATTGTAATAAAAGGCAAAGATGGGTCTTACAGAATAATGAGGTGAATCTGACAAGAAAATATAACACTTGTAAATATCTATAAACCAACATATACATGCACACTTAAAACTAACAGAATATTGCATGTCAATTATACTTCAATAATATTAATAAAAGAGTATATGGTCCAACATTTCCTAAGCACTTCTCTGAGCTCTGTCTCTCCAGCATCCCTGAACAAAAACCACTTTCACTCAGCAGAGACGAAAAGCAAACCACCTGCCCCACATGCAGCCTCGGCTCACATTACCTAGTCCTGTTTGCTGCAGTTGTATATGCCATGTTGTGGTACAGGTAAAGTACAGCAGGCACTCTAGAAATTGTCTTTGCCTATAGGGCTGGAGCAGAACCATTCATTTATTCTTTCATTCAACCAATATTTACTGAGCACCTATAGTATGATAGACATTATATTGAGTGAATGTCTGCATCCCTAGCCTTGATCTAGGGCTCCACATAGCCGGTGCTCACAACCAAGAAGGATGAGAATCACTACTTTAAAGAGAAGGGAATGGAGAACCAGAGGGAGTAAAGACCCTGGAAAATGGCAAGATTTCCTTTGGATTGACCTTTAGTTGTCTCTTTTTCCTATCCCAGCCCAGCTCTACGCATCCTGTAGGTGTACCCTGACTTTGAGCACAGGAGATTTCCTGGTCCTCAGGGTGGGGCTGGGACCAGGCAGACCCCAGAGGGGAACGTACCATACTGAGTTAAGAGTTCTTCTAAAACAAGAATACTGTTTAAGTTCCTCTTTGTATCTTCATCACTTAGCTCTAATCCCTAGAACATAGTAGGTTTTCTGAAAAGCAAATTGAATAATAAATTGAGTGAATAAAGCTCTGTAGTTTAGGCCTCTCAGATCTAGAGTCTTTCCTGTCTTATTCAAGTCTTAGCGGAGGGGACACTACCCTCAGCCTCAGAGCTTCTTTGCTACCTTATTCCTGCATAAAATGTGCCAACAGGCAAAAGTAAGATCATTCTTGAGGTATGCTGGGACTTCCTCATATGCAACAGCAGCTGGGTCAGGGAAGTACCAGAGTTGAGGGAGGAAGGACCCTGAGCGAGATGGCCCCCAGTTCAATTCCTAAATTCAAGCTTGGAACCTGGGTGGGAGGGACCAAGATGGTAGAGGTCACGGCAGCAGGAGGTTACAGGCCGTGCATGGAACCTGAAGTTAGATGAGGTCCAAGACTACTTCCCCTTTATCATAAAAGGAGGACTCAGAAGGGGACTCCGAAGGGGACATACTGTAGCTTATGACAGCAGCCTCTGGCCCATGCCAGTCAGAGTTTCGGTCTCCCCTAGACTTGGATCAAAGCGTAGTGAATAGTCATCCAAACCAGGATGACAGCCATGTTTCCACCCTGTTCACCACAGGCACATCCCAGGGTGTGGGGCGAGGGGAGGTCTCCCTTGATAGACTTGGTAACATTTCCTGTCTTAGGCAGCTTGGGCTGCCATGACAGAATACCATGGACTGAGTGGCGTAAACAGCAGGAATTATTTCTCACAGCTCTGATAACTAGAAGTCTAAGATCAAAGTACGGGCTGATTTCGTTTCCCAGTGAGGGCTCTCTTCCTGGCTTGCAGAGAGCTGTCTTCTCCCTATGTGCTCGCCTGCTGGGGGAAAAAAAGAGAGCAAGCAAGCTTTCTTGTGTCTTCTCTTATAAGCATACTAATCCTTTCACGAGGGCCCCATCATTATGACCTCATTGAAACTTCATTTCGTTCCAATGGCCCCATCTTCAGTACTATCACATTGTGGGGCTAGGGCTTCAGCGTATAAATTTGAGTGAGTAGAACACAATTCAGTCCATTTGAGTGAGTAGAACACAATTCAGTCCATAGTCCCTCCCATAGGCCAGACTCTGCTACACAGAAGGGAGATCAAGGTAAGAACTCGAATCCTGTACTCCTTACTTTGGGTAAGAATAGGCCAAGGCAAAAGTGTAGTGTAAAGATGGGTACAAGCTGCTTTGGAAACACAGAAAGAGCAAAAGATACTACTTAGGGGAATTTGGGAAAGTTGCATAGTTATGTAGAGGAGCTAATTTTTGATTTGGGCCTTCAGGGTTAAGCAGATTTTTGCCAGCTAGGGAAGGGACAGAAGAGCACTCCACGTCAAGGAGCAGCATGAAGCATGGAAGAACATGGCGGGTACTGGGGGGAATTGTCAGCCATGGGCTGGGTGGGTGTGTGTGGACATTGAGCCACAGAACAAGTCTAGAGAGAAGGCTGAAACTGGCTCACATAGAGCACTGAATGCCACACTCCAGGGCCTGGGCCAGCCTGCGTGGACAATGGGGCAAGAGGGACATAAGTGATCTCTAAGCAGGGAAGTAAATGAACGATCCTATGGTCTGAAAATTCTTAAAGCTCAGGAGGTGATCCTCATAATGGAGATGGGGGAATGAGATTTTCAGGCAGACTATCTTAGTCCATTTGGGCTGCTATAAAAAAACACACCACAGATAGGGTAGCTGATAAACAACAGAATTTATTTCCCATGTTTCTAGAGGCTGGAAATCCAAGATCAAGGTGGCAACATGACAAGGTTCTGGTGAAGGCCCTCCAGGTGGCAGACTGTGGACTTCCCACTGTGTCTTCAGGGGGTGGGAAGTGCTATGGAGCTCTCTGGAGCCCTTTCTATAAAGGCACTAATCCCATTCATGAGGGTTCTCCTTCCTATTATCTTTGCATTATGTGTTAGGGTTTCAACATATGCTTTTGAGGGGACACGAAAATGTTTAGACCATAATAGACACCAACCAGGAGGCTGTAGCAGTGGTCTAGGTGTGAGGCAACAAAAGTCTGAGTGAGGCAAGGGAGTGTGGGAAAGGAGAGACGTGAACTAATGCAAGAGACATTGAGCACGTAGAGTGGGCAGAACTCAAGGCCTGATCTGATCAGAGAGAGAGAATTCTGGATGATTCCAAGCTTCCTGCAAGTCACTTTAGTGGATGGCAGTACCCCTCACTGAGGTGGAGGATTTGAGGGGGAGTGCAATTGAGGGAAGGATCACAAGTTCCATTTCAGACCGTTGGGTTTGAGGTCCTTGTCGTATACAACAGCTGGCTGAACACGTGGATCTGAGACTTCGGGGCCATGGGCAGTAATGTTATGGGGGTGAATGAAAGTGAGAGGTTGCACCGAAACAAGCAAGACGCTGAAGGCCGCATAGGATGAGAGAAACAAAAAATATACCATCCTTTTGAGTCTGAATTTCACCTAGAACCAACAACTGATATTGTTAGAAAAAAATTCTCCATTCTTCAGACTGAATACGCAAGCATCGAGATTAGATTTACACCTTTTGACTAGAACAAGCCAGTAGCTGTCCCATAATCCAAGATTTTGCTGGGATACAATGAAAATCCAGTCATCAAGGCAGCCTTTCTTTCTCAGCTGAGTCTTGCATATACAGTGTTGTCCAACACTCCTTGTACAAGATTAGCAGAATTTCCTTGTTTTACCAGTTTCCATATCTCCCCCTCACCGCCCCCCCACCCCGCCCCAGCCATCCAAAGAAGCACTTCAGGATGTTCGACTTTCCTTCTGACATGTTACACAATAAGAAAA
Organism: Glossophaga mutica; assembly: GCA_039655065.1. NCBI lineage: Eukaryota > Metazoa > Chordata > Mammalia > Chiroptera > Phyllostomidae > Glossophaga > Glossophaga mutica. The sequence continues at coordinate 41,638,715 of CM077307.1, read as the reverse complement.
GGCAACATGGCCCTAGTCACCGTGGCTCCTGTGTGCCTAGGAGAAAATGTTTATGGGTACAATTGAGCCCGAAGCAAATCCACCATCGGCATTTTTATAAACCTCCGAGAAGGAAGAAGAAACAAAAGCTGTTGAAATGTGAAAATAATTAGAGAAGAGACTTTCCCAGGGAACAAACATGGCCTGCACTGTACAGAGGGAAGAACAAACAAACTTTGGGGAGGTTATGGAACTGTAAAATCCTTGTTTACTTCTGAAGAAAGAAATAAAGTTGGAGGAAAGCCACTGGGTCTGCACGATAATAAATCAAGTTCCAGGGGGTGGGGAAGGAGGGTGGGACCGTAAATCCAAAGTCCAAAACAAAGCAGCGTTCCAGCCATCCCTGGTGGCCTGTGAACCTGTGCGGCTGGATTTCTGAAGAGACCCCGCTCCTGCCCGGTGTCACTGTCTTCACGAAGTCAAAATGCCCTGTACACCCCACAGAGCGGGTCCCCCATCAGAACAGCATGTGGTTTGGGTTAAGATTTCTGAAATCAAGTCTAAGGATGTTTGATGTTCAAAAAGAAAGGGAGAAATAATCAAAACGCCACAGTTCCCTCTTCTTCTGAAGCTGAACTTTCCGCAGCAGTTTCAGCGATGACAGAAACCGCGGGCTCAGTCAGGCGCAGCCAGGGCCAGCCCAGGAAGGCCAGGAGGAAATTCCCACCGCTCTGGGCTCCTAGGAAGGGGGGCTCCCAGGCCTCTTCCCACCCAGGTTTGGGGTAAATTTGCCTGTGAAAGGTCACAGCTTTACAGCTTCCTGGCGAAGGGATTTTTCTCTAGGCTAACACCTCAGGTTTCTGGGAGAGAGAACCCTAGGCCATTTCAAGTGACTCAAATGCCAGGTGTTTGAAGCTGCCTGCAGTTCTCACATTTCATTAACAGCCTGATAACATTCATTGCTTCAGACCCTCAGATCTGTGTTTTCCTCTGTTTTAAAAATGGAAATTAAATCGAGGGGATTTAATTTATTGAGTATTAAGTACCTGCTATATGCCAGGTAGGCTGAACCCTTTAAATGCATTGTCTTGTATAACCCTCGTAAGAATTCTACGAGAAGAATACCACCATCGTTTCATACTATACAGGAGAAAAGCGAGGGTCAGAAAGTTCACGACTAGCCCAATATCGCACAGCCAGTGGTGTGAATGGGATGCGAACTTAGGTCTGTCTCTAACTTCATCCCTCTTCCTTACTAAGCTCTCCTGTTCCGATGACACAGGGTTCCTGCTTATAGGAGATGTAGCTAGCTGGTTAGAGAATACAGGAGACTAAATTTTACTACAGTTAGCTCCATTAAGAGCTAGGTAACAATAATAACACCACTTAAGGAGAGACCAATTATTGAGCCCTTACTAGGCCCTGATGAGGCACTTTACACACGTGATTTCGACCACTCTGCAAACGTGGCCTTTCAGGAAGGTGTTAGGCCTGCTTTGCAGAGGAAGTAACTGCATTAGCAGCAGGGGAGGCGCTTCCCTCAGGACCCTAGCAGTGAGTGGAAGAACAGCCTCAGCGTGTCAGCAAGCTGGGCTGTACAAGTGGATCAAAGACGGGCTCTGATACAGAGTCTCAGAGTCTTGGCGATCTTGGCAGAATACCAAGAAAACCACCTAAAGGCAGAATATATTTTTTATGCCTTAAAATGACTAAATGTATAATTTGCACTGTCTGATGCCATCTTAACTAACATTGGGTATGGGCAAGGACTAAAGGCCTAAATGAAAGTATGGGAACAAAACATAACATTAGTAGAAATTTCCCTTTGTTTCCCTGGAATATGAGTAAAGGGGGCTCCTGTTCAACTTCATCAACACTTTGCATCAGCCTAGCTCTTGTGTTCCATGAAAGCAGAGTTGGAACCCATCCCCACCACCTAGCCATGGAATTTTTATCATTCTTTAATATTAAGATAATAGCAGCTGCCCTTTATGAGCAACTGCATGTGACAGGTAGGTTGTTGTCCCATTTTCCAGACAAGGAAATCTGGCTCAAAGAGGTGACGCGGTGTGCCTAAGCTGGAAGAGCCAGATGATGAAAATAACTGGATGAGCACTCAAGTCTTTGACATTTTCGAAGGGCTATTTCAAGCACTCCACATTAATTCCACACCTCATCCTTTTTACTTTATTTCTGCTCTTTCTCTCTCCCACTTGCTACATGTTTCCTATTGCTGCTATAACAAATCACTACAAATTTGGTGGCTTAAAAAAACACACATCGAGTCTCTTATAGTTCTCCAGGCCAGAAGCTGGGAATCAGCATCACTGGCTGAAATCAAGGTGTTGGCAGCATCATGCTCCCTCCAGAGGCTTGAAGAGAGAATCCCTTCTCTTGCCTTTTCCAGCATCTGCAGCTGCTTGCCCATATTCCTTGGCTTATGACTGCTTCCTAATCCTCAGGGCCAATAGTGCAGCATCTTCTCTCTCTGATTCTGCTCCCCTCCTCTTCCAACACACAGCCTCTTCTGTTGCAGTCAGATTTCCTTCCCTGTTTCCATCCACGCATGGCCTTCATTTTCTTCTTTTTTTGCCTCTGTCAAATCTCCCTCTGCCTCTCTCCTTATAATGACACTTGGGACTCCATTTAGTGCCCACCAGAATTATCCAAGATAATCTCTCCAATGCAAGATCCTCACCTTAACTACATCTTTCTCCATGTCAGGAGTTGTCACAGCTTCTGGGGATTAGGACCTGATATCTTTGGGGAACATCTTTCAGCCCACCTTGCTTGCTTATCCCCTGAAAATTTGCCCTTTGCATTTGCATTATTTTTCCAGGAGTGGAAGTGGGGTTGAGTTTGATCATCCAGACTCTCTTGCCTGGTCTCCTTGGTGACCATAAACACTGTATATTTACCTTGTTCTTTCCAGTCTTCCAACTCTGTGTGCCAGCTGCCCTGTTAGAGTATCTAGTCCATGGGGCTCTTGTCCTTATGCAATTGTTATGAGAAAGCATGACACATGGCAGTGCCTAGTCAAAGTCAAAGGGCAAGGAATCAAGGTCATGAAAAGCACAAAAGAAATGTGTGGGGCATCGATGACCAAACTGAAGCACAGCATCATGTACATATAAAAATTACCTGGTGATGCCAAGAATTGTCATTACCAGGTACTGACAGATGTCCTATAAACAGGAGAGGTCATAAAAGCCTTTCTGGAATAGTTATAGTCTGCAATGAGTTTTGAACATTAGCTAAGATTTGTAAGAAGAGAAAGGAGCTACCCTATTCGAGCCCCTTCTGTGGGCTAACTAAGCCTTTCATATCTGCCATCTCATTTACTCCTTTCATAACACAGGTGTGGTGGGTATCAGATGTTTACAAACGAGAAAACTGAAGCTTGATAAGAGTGATCATGTCCCTTACTCAGCTAGCTGGTAGATGGCAGAGCTGAGATCCAACCTTAGGTCATCTACCTGGAGACTGCACATTCCACACTCTGACACCCTTGGCTGGCAACCTGGCCTCAGGCCCAAGTAATGGCAACAGGATTGTGGTGACCAGTTGAGTTGGAGAAGAAGATGCCCAGATTGCAATAAGCAGAGAAACGGAAACCACACAATGTCAACCTGAACCAGCAGAGGTTGTACACCGGGGGTCCACGTCTAGTATCAGTCTCACAGGTATATTTTTTGAAGGATTCAACCAAGGTTAAAAAAAATATCTGAAGCCTATTCTTAAAGCTAAATGTAAAAAAATAGCCATCAGCATGGTGAAGGGGATAAATTTTCATTCCTACCTGGCAAATATCAGCTAGCATTAGAAAGGACAGGAGCTCACCACTCACTTTAAAGCAGTAATATCCAGAATTCTAGGGGCATGTGGGTTTGAGAATCTTGGTAGAACAGTATCTCTCACCATCTCACCATTCACGAACATTTTTTTATCCTCTACCTGAGGACATTTTTTCATTGCTTTTAGAGAGAGAGAGAAACATCGATGTGAGAGGGAAGCATCCATTGGTTGTCTCCTGTACATGCGTACTGGGGATCATAGGCACTGGAACTGGGGATCGAATCCGCAACCTTTTGGTTATGGGACGATACTCCAACCAACTGAGCCATACTGATCAGGGCTCACAAACACTTTTGAGGGACAAAATCAGATACTCTCTACCTTCAAATGATAATTCTAATTTCAAGTAAAGTCAATATGCTAACTGAAAACAAATCAAAGCTCAATTATGTCTTCAAGCAAGACCTCCCCAGAGGCCCCATTGCACACTAAAGATAGCATCTAGGAATGACTTTATCTGAGATTAGTAATAACTCTGGTTGAATGCATGCTGCTTTGGTGTACAAACATCCTCAAATTCCTCAGTTATTATTATCCTCAGAAAAATGCTGTGGGTTAACAGATACTATTCCTGTGTGCAGATAAGAGAAGTCTTTAAAGTGGCAGTAGGACCTACTGGGAAGAGCACTAACGTGTGGGCTCAAACTCTTGTGAAGCTCAACCCAGGACTTCCCTTCCTTGGACCCAAACCTCTGTACCAGGAGGGGCTTTCAAGATAAGATGGCTCGTATGGACCCATCTACTCAGAAATTCTGTGAAAGAAGAGCAGAATTTTACAACTCTAAATATATGCACTATTCTTTGTAATGACTTGAAACCGCCCAAATTTAAAATAAACTGAATTTTTAGCATCCACCGTGTTCTTCAGCACCAGTTCCATCTCATGTCTCTGTAGGCCCAGAACGCTGGGCAGGGTGTCCTCACGGTCAGTCAGATTTTCTGAAGGAATGAACTGACTGCAAAAAACAAAATCAGTCTTCTGAGAAAAGCAAGCCTCAGAGAGGTTCAGTAACTTCTTGAGGACACACAGAGAGTGAGCGGCAGTAAATCAAGAGTGCAAGGTGCCAGGCACACAAGACAGCAAGAGTGTGCGGAGAGGTGTTATAGGCAAGAGCTTCTTCTCTAGCTCTGATTCCTCTTGGGCTTGAGTGTGAGTAAATTTAGATCTGTCTTAGAGACTGCACTATTTTATATCAGATTCAAGCATTACCACCCCTCAGTTTTGGGGGGCAGATGGAGGTCTGAGGCCTCTTCTTTAAAACTGTATGTAAGAACTGATGGTATCACAAGGCATGGCTGTGGATATATCTGATCATATGTAGGAGCTGGTTTGGGTCTGAAATGTAAGTTTGTGATTGGCTGGTGTGGCCCAGAAGATGGTGCTCAGTGCACCCTAACTGCTGGTACCCAGGAACCACTGCCACGTGCCTGCGGACAAGGGGCTGCCTGTGAGGCATCCTGAGTTTTGCCTCCAGTCCAAGTTCATCCCCAACTTACCCAGTGGTCTGGAGCATCTTGCTCTGCTTTGGTTTCCTCTTTGGAAAATAGGAAGATAATGCTAATTTCCAGAACTGTTTTCAAGCGCATGACCAGTAGCTGTGCAATGAGCCTGGGTTTAAATCTCAGCTTGGTTCCTTCTAGCCATGTGATTTAGGGCATGGTATTTAATCTCCAGAGCTTCAGTTTCCTCATTTGTCAAATGAGGATAATGAGAATGTGTCCAAAGAGCTGTTGTTAAAATGAAATGAAATCATAAGGAGAAGGAGCCAGGCACTTAGCATAAAGGCAGCCATTTTTGTTAAAATATGAGTTTTGTGAAACAGAGAGAGCTACTAAGAGTTAAGGTGGAGGCAGCACCATTGCTGTGCTATTATCACCATCCTTGGAAGATGGGCCTGGACAAAGGGCAGCTGGGGGTTAGGGAAGGCATGAGCCGTGTAAGGGCAGCTCCAGGAACGCTCGGTTCGAGGGGCACTACAGTTTTGGCCAGTTGTAGAATCCATCTCACTGCCTTCTTCAGCCCCTAAGACATCAGCAAGAAAAAAAATGAAACATTAACCACAGCATTTTAAAGCCTCCCTTTGGTTTCGTCTTTCCTTCCCCCATGTATTGTTTTTGGGAAGGGCTGTTTCAGCCACAGCGCTGCCAAGAAAACAGGGTGGTTTCCCTTGACCACTCACCACGAGTATGTGCCTTTTCCTAAGCTTTGGTGCAGAAGCCCACAAGTGATTTTAAAAAATAATAAAATCTTTCTCTATAAATAAACCCTTATGCCACGGGTCTTGGAGGGATGAGCAAACCCATCACAGGCCAAGATCTTCCCCTGCAGAGGAACTGCACATGGTGAAGCGAGAGAGATTCCGGGTAAGTCATTCTTCGTTGAGTTTCCCATCAACACAGGAATGGTGACACTCTGGAACTTTCACGTAAAGATCCACCACTTCTCAACAGACACACCTTTCTCCATGGAACACCCCTTCCTCACTGCCCCTAGAGATTTTATAATTACAGCCCTTTCTGATTTTCCAGAGTCTGACATATTAAATATCTATAAAGATTTATTCAGTGACATGGAACAGTAAAATGAGGGTAAGTTTTGGAGTCCAGAGACCAGGATTGAGTTTTGACTTTGTGTCTGACTAGAGGACACACAGACAAGAGGCTTACATGGTCTTGGGCAAGGTACTTAACATCTCTTTGCCTGCCTCAGTTTCCTCATCTAGAAAATGGATATAAATGATACATAACTCAAGAACTCAGTGAAACTTAAGTTAAAAAATGCATTTAAATCTCAAGCACACAGTAAGTATTCAATAAATGATCATTGTTATCAAGTTCTCAGCATGAATCATTAATAGCAAGAAAAAGAAGGCTTCCTCTGCTGGGATTCCAAAGAGGATTTAGTGAAGGGATAGTTTATTGGGAAGAGGGAGGCTAAGGGAACCAATAAAGAATACTGAGAGACCTAGAGACATGCAACAGTGGGGAGCTGTGACCACCACTGACTTGAAAGGTCAAGGGGAAGGCCAGGTGTTGCTGGAGCCCAGTCAGAAGTGGAGTCCTGGAAGAGGGGCCACTGGTAGGAGCTACAGTTTTAGAGGAACAAGGCCACTGACAGATCCAGGCACAGACACAGGGAGGGAGCTGGGGGAACCATCCCAACCTTTTCTTCTCTTACCCTCCTGTCCCTTGCTGATGTCTATCTCTGGCCAAGCCCAGCTAGAAGACAGGGGCAAGGGAGCCCCCTGATGGGAGCACAGGAGTCAGCCTGCCCAGGGCCCAGTGCAGACCAAAGAATAAATCTCAGTGGGAAGAGGGTACAAACGGTGAATCATCAGGCTGGTCAGAGAGGAATTCCTTGTCATTTGCATATTGGCTATTATTAGTCAACCAAAACCATAAACAAAACTACTGCGAAAATCCTCAAGTGGTGATTGTAATCACATCATTTCAGGCCCAAAGGCCCTATAACCATTCCCCAGTGTCTAAAGAAAGGAGTCCCCTACCCTCATTCCCTGGGATCCTGTCCTAGGCCCTATCCTCCTGCTCATCATCTGCCTCTCTCCTCCTGGCACTTTCCAGAATGTCTAAGTCCTGACATGCTTCTCTGCTTTGCACTTACAGTTCCATTTGAAACTTTTAATGGGTGGAAGTCCTCACCCATTCTCTGGCCCTGTCTTCTCTGCTTGGCCAAGCTCTTGTTATCCTCCAACACTCAGTCATATACCGCCTCCTCTAGGCAACGTACCCATCCTCCTCTGAGTTCTCATAGAGAGGCAGCAGAGTGTCATGAGGGAGGCTCTGAGCCAGATTGCCCAGCTTGCTATTCTTGGCTGCAACACTTCCTAGCTGCATTGTGCCCTTGTTGCTTAACCTTTCTGTGCCTCAGCATCAACATCTGTAAAATGAGTTATGACTATACCCACTTTGTAGGATTTTCCTAAGGATTAAACAAATCATTGTATGCAAAACACTTAGAAAAGTGCCTGGCATACAGTAAGCACTTAATAAATATTAGGCAATTTATTTTTAATTACTGGTATAATCTAATTAAATACTATAATACTTAATATATACAGTATAATTCAAAATTTACTTGTCTGACTCCTACATTGATTCTTTGTGCAACTAAATAATAGGGTCTTCGCATTCCAATGCCTAGAATAGTGCTTGGCACATAGTAGGTACTTGATAAAAGATCAATGAGTGAATACATGAGTAATATGAGGACTCATAAGTTTTTGGAGTCTGGTTTGGCCTTTCATGTGAAGCACACTAGAGTCTTTTCTCAAGACTATGAACAGCTAAAGAAGTCAGATCCAGAAAATGCAAACCCCTTCAGAGCAAAACTGGGCCACCCAGCAAGGCAACTCTCCTGCAGGCCTAGTTTGGGTAGGCCCCTTCCCAGAGCAACCAGCCACTTTCTAATCTAATTGTGCGATAAAAGAAATAGCTTCTCCACCCATCTCACTTCCTCCTCCCCATCAGACACCAAGAGCACTGATCTGCATGCATTCATGTCAGAGCTCCAGGAGTCCCTGGGAAGACACACACTTCCCCTTGCCCAGGCAAAATCACCATCGGGACAGTCAAGGGGGAGGGGTCTGATCAGGGAATGCCCTGAGTTCCCAGAATGCCTGCATGCTCCCGGGTCACTCAGTCCTGGGAGCAGGTGTGTGCTGGTGGAGGAGGGACACAGAAGCTCTGCTCCAGGCCCACAGTGGCCCCGACCCTCTGCTAGGGTTCCAGGACTCCCTCCCTCCTTCCAGTTCCTCATTTATGTTCCCTCCATGGCTTCCCATCATATTCAGTTAAAATAAAATGCAAGGGCCTACAGAGCCCACACGGTTTGCTTCCCAGCTGTACCTGCTCCCCGCCCAGCCCTCATTCCCTCTACTCTCTCCTCAATCACCCTACAGCAAGCAGGCAGGCAGGCAGGCAGGCCAGCCTCTTTGCTGTTGCTCCACAGTGAACACAACAGCTAGTTCCTTGCTTGAAAGGCTCTTGCTTCAGGCATCCTTGTGGATCTGTCCTTCTTATTCCTTCATTAGTTCCTTAACTTGACAGACAATTCTAAAGTTTAAAATTTTTATTTTAATTACGGTTCAAAAACATGCAAAATTTACCATCTTAACCATTTTATGTGTACAGTTCAGTGGCTTCAAGCTCATATATTTACATTGTTGTGCAACCATTATCACTAACCATCTACATAAGTCTTTTCATCGTGTAAATATGAAACTCTGTACCCATTAAACAGGAACTCTCCATCCCTGCTCCCCCCAACCCGCAGCCTGGGGTAACCACTATTCTACTTTCTGTCTCTGTAAATTTGACTACTCTCGGAACCTCACGTAAGTGGATTCTACCACAGTCGTCCTTTTGTGACTGGTTTATTTTGCTTAGCATAACATCTTCAAGATTCATCCATGTTGTAGCCTGTGTCATAATTTCCTTTCTTTTTAAGGCTGCACATTATTTCATGCATATATACACCACATTTTTGTTTATCCATTTATCTTCTGATTGACACGAGTTACTTCCACCTTTTAACTATCGTGAATAATGCTGCTATAAATGTAGGTGCACAAATATCTGTTCAATTCCCTGCCTTTATTTTCTTTTTTTTGGGGGGGGGGGTGCATATACCCACAAGTGGAATTTCTGGATCACATGGTAACTTTTTGTTTAATTTCTTGATGTCTTCCAGTGTCTAGACTACTTAGCAATGCATAAAGATTCCAAATTCTCCACATCCTCACCAACACTTATTGTCTGTTTTGGACTTAAAAACAAACAAAAAAAAGAATAGCTATCCTAATGTATATGAGCTGCCATCTCATTGTGATTTTTAATAGACAAGTTTTGGGCCACTCCCATGCTCCAGGTCTAAGCTGCATGGTTCTCAGAACATACAAATAAAGTCCAGTGGCTGCTACCCGGAGGGGAGAGCTACACCTGGAACTAAACCCTCACAGATATTATCTCATTTAACCCTTACAGTCTCCTTAAGATGAATATAAATGAGTGTCTCATTTCAGTGAAGAAACCAAGATTCACTGAAGTTCAGTGATCTGCCTCCTGGTTACAGACTCAATCCACAAGTCTTTGAGACTCAAAAGCCAATGCTCTTTTCTCTGTGACAGTTTTTCTCAGAATTTTTTTTTGATTTTGATTTAGCTGAGCAGAAGGACATAAAAATAACTTTGAGGCACTGACAGAGTGTTACCAGCTTTTTATTTGGCAAAAAGGAAAAAAAAAACATTGGAAAGCAATTAATTTACCATCTAATGTCACTATTCTTGTATAGGAAAAAATGTTAACCACATACCCTTTGGAAAAAAACACATATGATAAAGTTTATTCAACTGAATAAACTTGGCTTTATGATAACTTCACTCCACTGTCCAGACTTTTCTCCTTCCCCTGCCCCAGGAGTGCAGATCACGGCTGAACCAGGGACCAGCCCTCAGCTTCTGGGTGTCGAGGGCACCAGCCCAGCAGGCCCTCAGCTAGGTGCCATGGGGGATGCCAGAACAAGGGTGAGTTGGCCTTGGGGGGAGTTTAGAAATGCACTGGACAGAGAGAATTAGGTGCCCCCCACAGGCTGGCCGGCCTGCTCTCCAAGTGATGAGGAAGTAGGAAGCTTTACCAAATTCTACCGCCTTCATGACCTCTTTTAAACTTGTCTTCTCTTCACTCTCACCCCTAATTCAGGTCCTGTTTTCCAGAAGAAATTAAAAACTTTCCTACAAGAGCTACCATAAATAAAGAGAAGAAATGAAGTGTGGGTGGGGAAAGCAGTTGCTAACTATATAAAATAAAGGTTTGTATTAAGGATATATAAAATTTCAGTGAGAAACAAGAAAAGGGCTTAGACAATTTTAATTGACTCTCTCCTTTTCCCTGACCGCACCTAAGTCTGAGTCTCCGTACAAAAGCCGAGATTAAAGTGGAGATTGGATCAGTTCACCACCCTGCTCAGTAGTGCAGTGGGCTGTTCTCAGGGGGACCAGCTGAGGATTCGGGACCAGACTGCCTGCCTCCATTCCCAGCATCCCATTTACTAGCTTTCTGATTTAGAGCAAGTGTTACTACATTGTTTAACCTCTCTGGCTTCAGCGGCTTCTTCTGTAAATGAAGATAGTGGTGACTACCTCCTGAAGATGCTGTGCGAAATAAGTTACTACTTCTAGAAGTTAATGTACTTTAGCACATTGCTTGGCACGTGGTGAGTGTTCAAGAATTATTAGCATCATCTGCAGGAGTCCTGCAAGACCCAACCTTCTTCCCTTCTTCCCAAGGCCTTTCTACTTCCATAAGATCCTGAGGGCCTCCGAGGGCCTTTCATTGCAGCATTTTACTGCATTTTTTTAATTACTTTATTGTTGTTCAATTACAGTTGTCTGCATTCCCCCCCACCCTAACCAATCCCACCTCCCTCCCTTGCTTCCACCTCCCCCCTTGGTTTTGCCCGTGTGTCCTTTATAGTAGTTCCTGAAAACCCTTCCCCCTACTGTCCCCTCCCCACTCCCCTTTGACAATTGTTAGATTGTTCTTCATTTTAATGTCTCTGGTTATATTTTGTTTGCTTTTTTTCTTTTCTTGATCATGTTACTGCATCTTTAAAAAATTGTAAGATCTTCACCATGCAGGAAAGTATAGAGGGTAATATAATGAATTGTTGTGTTTCTTCCATTCTGTACTTTAAATCTTAGCATTTTACCATGTTTGATTCAGATTTTTTAAAAAGTTCAAGCATTACAGTAAAACTGAGGTACCTTGTGAGCCATTCTTTAGTCCTATCCCCTTTTCTCACTCCCTAGATGTGGCCACTGTTCTGATTTTTAATGTTGTCTATTTTCTTGCAAGCATGTATACTTTATCTATAAGCAATACATAATAGTTTTTCTATAACAAAACTTTATATTAAATGATATCATACTATAAATACCCCCATGCAATTTTCTTTCCCACTCAACATATCTTGAGATTTATTTATGTAGAGATATATAACTCTGGATTTTTGTAGATGTTCTTTATCAAATGAAGGAAGTTCCCTTTTATTTCTAGGTTGCTGAGAGTCCCTCTGGATTGGATTTGCTTTTTTTGCATCTATTTTCCCATACTTTTTCTGCATCTATTATTGTCACTTTTTATTTAGTCTATTACTATAGTAGATTGTATTCTTTGATTTTTAATCAGTGTGGCTCAGCTGAGTGAAGCATTGCCCTATAAACCAATAGTTCACTGGTTTGATTCCCAGTCAGGGCACATGCTTATGTTGCGGGTTTGCGTCCTGGTGGAGGTGTGTACAAGAGGCAGTTGATTGATGTTTCTCTCCCACATCGATGTTACTCCCCTTCTCCTTCGCTTCCTCTCTCTCTAAAATCAATAAGCACATCCTTGGGTGAGGATTGAAAAAAAAAGATGAACTATTCTTCCATTCCTTGGATTAATTCCACTTAGTTATAAACTATTATTCTTTTTATATCATATCATATTATATATAAACAAATTTGATTTGCTAATATTTTGTCTAACTATTTTTTATTTTCTTTTACTGTGTCTGGTTTCAGTATGATGATAACACTGGTCACATAACAAGTTGGGAATTCCTCTGCTTTTTGAAAAAGATTGTGTATAATTAATGTTATTTCTTCCATTAATGTTTGGTATATTTCCCTATGAAAATCACCAGGGCCCAAACTTTTCTATGGTTGAAGGTTTTAAACTATAAACTCATTTATTTAATAGATATGGGTCTGTGTATGTCATGTTTTTTTCATGAGGGAGTTTTGATAGTTTATGTCTTTCAAGGAATTGATCTATTTCATCTAAGTTGTTAAAGTTATGGGTATAGAATTGTTCACAGTATTTCCTACTATCCTTTTAATGTTTGTGGGTTCTGTAGTGACAGTCATCTTTTCTCCCTGATGTTGGTAATTTGTGTCTTTTCTTTTTTTTATCTTCTTTCTTCATTTGTGAAGTTTCAAGTTTCTCTTTGTTATCATTTTCTTTCTACCCAAAGAGTTTACTTAGCAACTGTTTTAGAAAGGTCTATTAATAACACATTTTGTTATTTTTCCTTTATTTGATAATACCTTAATTTCACCTTTGTTCCTTAAGTATATTTTCATCGAATGTGAAATTTGACAGTTCTTTTCTCACAGTCCTTTAAAAAATATTCCACTATCTTTTAGTCTGCATGGTCTCTGATTCGATATATGCAGATATTGTTACCCAACTTACCCTGGTTATTTTCAAGATGTTTTCCAATATCTTTGGTTTGATTATAATGTATCTGGGTATGCTTTACATTGAGTTTTGCTTGTATGAATTCATTAAGCGTTTTGAATCTATAAATTCACATTTTTCCATAAACAAATTTGGGAAGTTTTCAGCCATTACGACTTCAAATATTTTCTTGCTACTAATCTCTTTTTCTTTCTTCTGGGACTTCAATGGCATAAATGTAAAATCTTTTAATATTTTTCCACTGGTCTCCAAGCTGTTCTTTTCTTAGATCACTTTCTCTGTGTTTTTCAAATTAAAAAACTTTTATTGATCTAGCTCAGTAGTCAGAAAACTATCGTCCACCAGACAAATCCAGCTGCCTGATTTGGTAAATAAAAATTGTTGGGACATAGCCATGCTAAATCCTTTACGTATTGTCTGTGGCTATTTTCATGCTACAACTGCAGAGCTGAAGAGGTGCAACAGTGACTGTCTGACCAGCAGGGTATAAAACATTTACTGCCTTTCCCTTTGCAGAAAAAAAAACAACAACAAAAACGGGTAATCCAATCCTTGATTTAGCTTCAGGTTCACTGACTCTATCTCCATTATGTTATTAATCTCTCCAGTAAATTTTAAAATATCTGTTATTGTATTTTTCAGCTATAAAATTTCTATTTTTTAATAGCTTCTGGGTTTTGTTTTTTTTTTACTGAAAACTCCTATACTTCCATTTGTTTCAATAGTGTTTGCTCTGACTTCATAAAGCATGGTAGAATAACTAGTTTTAAGGCTTTGTCTGAGTAGTTCAACATCTGGGTCAGCTTGGTATTGGTGTCCATTAATTATCTTTTATTTTTAGAGCTGTTGAATTTCCTAGTTCTTTCTTCTTTGTAAGTTGATTAATTTTAATTGCATCTTGGACACTTTGAATATTATGTTATGAGACTCTGGATCCTGGTCTCTAAAGAATCTTGATTATTTTTTTTAAGCAAGCAATCAACATAGCTAGGTTTAGACCACAAGTCCCAGCATAGCTTCTGTGGGCTATGGTACCATTGCCAGCTTAGTTTTCATGGCCTTTGCTGTGCTGTTAAAGTCTTCCTCAAATGTGCACCATCCAGGGGCCAGGTTGGTACCTGAAAAGTGATCTACACTGTAGCTTAGACACAAAGTTTTATTGTGCAGCTTTGGGTTAGTGCCTTACATGTGTAGCCCAAGAGTGAGCTCAGGATTTCATACACAAATTTAAGGAACACCTTTCTTAAGCTCTGACTTCTCCATGATTTCCTCTGCTTCCTTATACCCAGGGTCCCATTTTCCCAGTGTACTAGGTAGAAAGTCATGGTTTTACCTTCTTCATGCTGTCACACATTTTTTCATGACTGGGTGCACCTTGAGAATGAAGCAGTGAGAAAAACAAATAATAGAAATGCCTACCCCCCACAGTCTTTAGACCACAAGGAACCCTTTACCCAGTTCTTCTAATCAGGGAGAAGGGTTTTTGGTGCCTAAGAAGCTGCAGGAGTACAATTTATGAGAAGGATTTGTCTTAGGACCAACCTAAACAAGTAAATAGAGTAAAATCCAATGAGATCCCCCCCCGGCCCTCCCCCTAACACACTTCAGTCCTGCAGGCCCATTATTTCTAGTCCTCTAGCCAGAAAGTGAAAGTTTGCTTTCAGGTTTTTATTGTCCATGCTTACTGCACAGTTCTGTGTTTGGGCTGCCCTATGAGATATAGAAGGGGAAAAAAATCTAGGAAATTTAATGTCTGTCATGGTTAATTTTATGTGTCACCTTAATTAGGCCAGAGAGTACCCAGATGCTTAGTCAAAAATTATTCTGTGTATGTCTGTCAGGGTGTTTCTGGATGAGATTAGCATTTGAATCTGTAGACTGAGTAAAGCAGATTGCTCTCTGTAATGTGGGTGGGCCACATCTAATCAGTTGAACAAAAGGCTGAGCCTCCTGTGACTAAAAAGAAATTCCTCCTGCCTGACTGCCTTTGAGCTAGAGCAACAGTTTTCTCTATCTTTGAAGTCAAACTGAAGCATTGGCTCTTCCTAGGTCTTGAGCCTGCCAACTTTGGTCTGAAATTATGCCATCAGTTCTTCTGGTTCTCCAGTTGCTGACTGTAAGTCATAGGACTTGTTAGCCTCCATAATTGCATGAGCCAGTTCTTTATAATAATTCTCCTTATTTATTTAGAAACATTCTATTGGTTCTATTTCCCTGGAGAATTCTAATATAACCCATATCAATTGTTCTTTGAGTTTTTATTTCCCTCCCCAACCCAACTTGTGATTGTTTGCTTTTCAGAATTCTTGAACAGTTGCTTTCCGTATACTCTCAGGGTTGTTAGCTGTAATTAGTGAGAGAGACAGGTTAGAGGATGCTCATTCCATCTTAGCTGAAACCAGAAATGTCTAGCTTTTTAAATTTATAATTATTGTATAGTATCCCATTGGATGAATATATACTTTCTTTATTCTTTATTGATAAGTGTTAGGGTTCTTTCCTCATAATCTTTATAAACATGTACAGAACTTTTCCAGAATATATGCTTATATGTAAAATTGCTAAGATGTAAGGCATACTGATCATCAAATTTACTAGATAGTGCCAAAGTGCCTAGTGGTGCTAACAGTTTAGATTTGTACTAGCAATATATGTTTTTCCATTGTTTCATATACTCTTGAACTTTTGGTGTTGCTGGATTTTTAAGTTTTTGACACTCTAATATTAATGGAATGGTACCTCAGTGTTTCAATCTATTTCTGGTTACTAGTGAGATTGAGCTGCTTTTCAGAAGTTTACTGCCTATTCATACTTCCTCTCCTGTGATTTCTTTGTTCATGTTGGTTCTCTGTTTTTCTTTTGGATATTTAAAAATCTTTTCCTTGTTGATAATCTTATTTAATTCTTATATACAGTTGACTGCCTTTGTCACTTTGATTGTAGTGGCTTTTGGTGGGTAGAAGTTTCCATGTTTTGATGCCAGAAGCATCATTGTAGGTGCCCCCTCCTCCCTTGCTCTGCACATTAAATTAGTGCCTAAGCCCTGTTGATTTTTCTCTCCTGTCTCTGCCATCTGTCCGTGTCAGCAGCTCCCAGGGCAGGCACTCCTCCACGCCCTTCTCCAGGACAACTGCGCTCATTTCTTAATGGGTCCCCCATTTCCACTCTCACCTAGATGCGACATCCCTGTAGGAGACTTTAAAGAACAACAGTTAAACCATGATATTCGCCTGGGTTGAAAACTTTTCGTGGTTTCTCTGCACCTAGAAGATTATGTATAAGCTACTCTGCATGACAAACAAACAGACAAGAACCACCCCCACCCCTGGCCATTGCTGGCTCCTCTAGCTTCATGTATTATTCTGCTCACATCTGTGCTCCAGACACGGCTCCTCTAGCCTCATATATTATTCTGCTCACATCTGTGCTCCTCTCCCCAGCACTCCACACACCCCACCCCAGGCATACCAGGCATCTTCACACACTGACTTTCTGACACCTTTATATTTAACATAATCCTGACAACTCCCTCTCTCCCCTGCCTCAACATAATATTATCAAGGCTTTGAGGTAGGATGGAGGAGGCTCTAGCCTGGAAATGAGCTATTATTACATACCAGACACTTCCAACTATGTTATAGTCTCATTTAATTCTTACAACATTCTGCATATAGACCAGCGATCTCCTTTACAGACAAGGAGATCAATGTTCAGAGATGCTAAGTGACTTGCTAAAGACACTCAGCAAGAAAGCAGCAGAATCAGAGGCTGAACCCAAGTGTCTGATGCTCTAATTATCGACCCTCAGCTGTTCCCGGTTCACAAGGACTTGGTTTGAATCCTGGCTCTGCCATTCACTGGCTTTATGAGCTTGGGCAAGTTACTTCCTCTCTGAGACCCTCAGTTTCCTCGCTTATAAAAGAAGGAGAGTGTATTTGATGGCCTGTAAGTTCTCTTTCCTCCTGGAGGCATGTTATTCTGTGCAGGGCTCACTTAGTCCTACACATTCCTTCAGGCTAGGGCTGCCCACTGAGAAGAGTCAACTCTCCAACGATGATCCCAAGTCAGCAGAGGCCTGATGATCCTCCCACACTCCTTTAAGTTTTTACACCAGTCTTTGTACTGGTACAGCAACCCTTCCCGCAAGTCTACATGTCTAGGCTTATGCCTGGCTCACTGCTTCTCTTCCTGAAGCCAAAAATTTGTTAAAACAGCAGAGATGGTGAATCCAAACACAACATTAATTTCTGCTCACTCCCAAGTGCCTATGTGCAAGCCACTGTCCCACTCTGACTCTCAACGACTTCACTTGTAAAACAATGGGGGTTAGTTTCTAGTAGGCTGAGAACCAGATCTAACCTTCTACAAAGCTGGGCTATTACACACCACCTGCTGCAAGAACTTAGTAGTAGAAGAAGGAACCATCAAACAAAGGCCCATTCTCCTAAGGAGAGCTTGACCTCGGCAAATTCACTTCTCCTTTAAAATAAATGGCTACTAATCCCAACTTCAAGGTCAGACTACAGGGAAAGTTCCCAAAAGAGCAGGGATTTAAAACTGAAGAGAGGAAGAAAAGACGAGAATAAAGCAAAGTTCTCTCCAACCAAGTCAAGACATTTAGGATGGCAGAAGACTTCACATAGACTTCAGAGTAAGGCGGTCTTAGATTCAACTCCCCTTTCTGTCACTCACTAGCTGTGTAACCTTAGGCATGCCATTGAACCTCTTGGGGTCTGTTTCTTCATCTGTTTTTAAAAACTAGGCTAATCATTTTTACTCACAATTACTGGTGAGGCTTAAAGGGGACGGCATGTGAAAAGAGCTGTAGGTATTCCAAATTGCTCATTTTTATTATTGTGTGTTTTCTATTTAAAGAGGATCGGGGACTGCCAAGAAAACACAAAGAAACTTACGGCCAGATGTTTTCAGGCAAACACATCTATGTAAAACATGCTCTGCAAGCAGCCTGAATCACAGTTATCTCAGAACTGGAAGTGGCACTAGCAATTTTCAATTACAGGATAATTACACCAGATTTAATAATGTATATCCCCCACCGCCCACCACTGCTTGAGTGCTGGCACTGATTGGGAGTTCACTGCTTTCCAGAGCAACTTATTCATAGACAGAGGTGGGTTGAGACAAATCACTGAAACTTCAAATGTCAGACCCAACGGCCCTTCCAATAGTGAGCCCTCTTTACCTCTTCCTTTACAATCCATCACCAAACTACTTGCTGTTTTTGATCCATTCAAAGTTATAACACTATTCCACTGAACCTGTCTTGCTGTTCACTTTATTTTGGATCCTCCCCTTCCCTTGCCCTCCTCTTCATGTGAGGAGACTCCTATTCATCCTTTACAGTGCAGCTCAAATATCACAGCCTCTGAGAAGTCCTCAGTGAGTACCCACCCCAAGCCAGGTTAGGGGTTCCTCTGTACCCCAGGTCCTTTTACTGAGCACCTTACTAAAGTACCGAAAAAAATCTATTTATGTATTGATCTCCCCAACAAACGGCGGTTCTTCAAGGGCCTTCAAAACCTTACCTTATACACCTCTTGATCCCAGCTCCTCCAACAGGACCTGACTCAATAAACAGAAGCTGTCTGAAGATCTGAGCCCCCCAAGCTATCAAGAGGGCCGTGTAGAGCAGGCAGTGGCTGTGTTACACAGGGACACACTGCCCAGGGTGGGGTGGGTGGGGTGTGTGGGGTGTGTGGCAATAATTAGACTCTGGGTCTGGTCTCCTGAATAAGAGGAAATGGAGAAGAAAGGTTTTCATTTCAAAAAATGTTCTGGGTTTTTGTTTTTGGTTGTTTTGTTTTGTGTTTGTTTGTTTTGGTTTTATGTCCATCTGCCACCAGCTGACTCCTCGAAGTCTGTTGAAAGCATCATACTGACATTACTTTTTTTCTCCCATAAACTATTAACAAGCTGTAGAATGCTGGACATGTGTCTCACCAAACTGTTCTCCAAGAGCAAGATGAAACTCTCCTTTGTTTTTTCTTTTGTTTTGTTGTTTTTAAACAAGATAATGGCTGTAATGCCATGAAGTTGCAATCAAGTTATCCAATCACTTGGGAGAAGAAAGGATGGACATTTTGGCAATAGGTGTACTTGATATTAGCTAGATGTTGTCCATAGGCTAGTTTGTAATAAATCTGTGAAGTTAGGGATTGTTGTCTATTTTACATATGGAGAAACTAAAGGTCTACTGGTTAAATAACTCTCAATTAGTCCTACATCTAGGAAGGAATTGATCCAGGTAATACCCAAATGTATGCTTTTTTACAATCCCATAACCAATGAGATGAAGATCGTAAATTGCCTACCAAATAATCCCTGTTCCCTTTGTGCTCAGATACAGAATTGCTACTCTCTACTTGATGAATGGCCGTCTAGAATAAAGGCAGCATTTCCCAGCCTCCCTTCCAGTAGGAGAAGTCATGGGACCAAGTTCTATCCGCCTGTGTATCGTCAGAAGGGAAAGTGGGACTTCAGAGAAAGCTCCTGAGGAGAGGTAGTGCCCTTTTGTTTCCCCCGATTTCTCCTGCTGCTAAGCTAGAATCAGATATGAAAACATGGAATTCTAGAAGCCATGTCAGGGACCCTGAGGACAGAAGCCATGTGTTAGAACAGGAGTCCCTGACAACTATGGAGCCTGAGCCATCTCGACCTGTAGACTTCTCTGATAGGACAGAGGAAATCCTTCTGTGTTTAAGCCTGTTTCTGAAGCTAAAATGATATGTATGCTATCTTGGCTCAATCACAAATTCACTGTGGGACTTTAAGCAAGTTGTTTCAACATTTTGAGCCTTAGTTTTCTCATCTGGAAAATAAATAGATTGCATTAGAAGGGCATTCTCAGAGGTTCTTTCTAATAAAGGCATTATATATATAATTAGCATAATGCCAGGCAACCAGGACTGTTGGGGCTGAAAAGACCACAGACTCAAAGGGCTCTTTTTTTTTTTTTTTTTTTTGAAGGATTTTTAAAGTAGTTCAAAAGGAAAGCAGAACATTCATTCATTTATTCAGTCAGTCAGTCAGTCAGTCAGTCAGTCAGTAAGTGTGGCAGATGCTGTAGTGTATTGCTCAAATGCCCCCTGAAGACCATTTTCCCAATCGCCAGGAGTATTGGCTGCTGACAGTTCACAGCTGACTTCCTCTCCCAGAATTACCATTATTTGAAAGGCACTGCCTCAAGCAAAGCTATGCCTGCTTTCTAGGGGCAGCCCATATCCATCAGTGAATTGACATGGAAGACACAGGAGCTTGGCTCCCTTGCCTCAATTTGCGGCAACCTAAGACAGCAACCCAACTGCAGAGCCCCTGGCAACTGCATCCCAGCCAGCATCTCCCTCCACTCAATCCTGCTCTGCCTCCTCCTTCATGGGTGATGTTTACAAAGGCACTTCCTGATCACCTTTCTGTATGCAGATATCTGCTCCAGAGTCTGTTTCCCAGGGCACCCAACCTAAGGCAGTTGGTAGCAGGAGTGGCTTTATATTGGGATTTTGGCCCTGGGCCACCTGCCAGCTGGCTGGCAGTGAGGATGCCATCACTGGGGCAGGGAAAGTCCCGACAGCACCTGGCTCACTGAAGCCCTGAAACTGGGAAGATTTTTACTGTTGGCAAGCCGGGGTGGGATTATAGTAAAAGGAATAGCACTGGCAAGTGCAATATATCAAATATTTGAGAGATTTTTGGGGAAGCAGTAATTACTAAGACTGTGAAATGAGATGACTCTACTGAGTGCTATCAATGTACTGAAGAAAGTCAATGAAAGGCTGGAAGCGATTAATCACTAATTTAAGACAAAGTGTGAAAATCAGCGGGCCTCCCTGGCAGCATATCAAGAGATTCTCATCTCCTGCAGCTGGAGCGCAGAAGCTGCAGCCTGAGTCCAGGACTTAATGAGAAGAGTAGCAGAGTGTCAGTGAAAGTCTAATTTTCCACCCTGGTGTGACTAAGGCCAGGGCTCTGTTTGAGAAGTGGGACTCTCAAATATGGGGTGAGGACATCTGGGTGGATGCACTTGAGAACCTTGGCACTCCAGCTGTGTCTGGGCCTTCTGGGCTGCAGAACTGGCCTGATCCTCCCAGTTATGGGCTAACTCTTCCCCCTTGCTTGAAGATGACTCAAAAGACTTTGCCTGGCAAGCTAGCATATGTCTGCTTCAGGACTTCCTCTCCAGGCCACCGGACCGAAAACTAGGATTAAATTACACCAGGGATGTGCTGGGCCTCCAGGAAAGGGGCTGAACCTTAAAGGAGCTGCTAGGTCCAGCCAAACTACATGAGCAGGTGCCAGAAACATGGGTATGGGACTGGGTCCAAGAGCAATAGACGGTGGGGTAACAGGGAGTTCATTGATATGGAAGCACTCGCCTCTGACACAAGATTGAACGCATAGCAAAGGGAGTGTTATCTGAGGAAATACTAAAAACAATGGCCTCCCATGACCCTTCTGAAAGTCCACCCTGAGAGACAGTCCCAATAGGCTGCAAGGTTGGCTGTGGAGATCTTACAGAAGGTCACACGAAGTGCCCACATGAAGTGAAGTAGAAACACCAGGACAAAGAAGAGAGGAAGAGATCAAAAGGCTCAGAGGAGTGGGCCTGCTGGGATGACTGGCCACAGAAAGCCGGGGGACTGATCTAACACATTCAGTAACTATTACTGAGTAACCCCTATGGGACAGGCATTGTGACAATTTCTTGGGATATTATGACAAATAAGACATGGCCTTCTCCTGAGGGCATCTATAACCTGAGATTATGAAGTAAGGAGACGGAATTTTAAAAACAAAATCACTCAGAATAGAAGCTTTCAAATGGGTGTGACTCTTGTAAAAAGTCCTGTTGGGAGACTCTCTACTTCCCCCTGATGTGTGGGAAATTCAGGGCAAGTGGAGTCTCATCGCCCTGGGTTTACGTCTAGTCTTGGTATAAATTTCAAGTTTAAACCTGTGTGACTTTGGAGAAATGTTTTGACTTCTCTGGGCCCTAATGTTCTTATCTGTAAAACCCAGGTGATAATATCTGCTCTGGTGGGGTGTTGTGCCTTGCAAATCAAAGGGAGATTGCATCAACCAAATGCCTAGTCCTTAAGTGCAGTATAAACACTCAACAAAAGCTGGCTCCTCTTCTTCTCTTATGATTCTGCCTACTATTGTGTCAACTCCCTTTTGTAAAATTCTATTTAAATTTAGTTTAAAAGCCAGATCTTGTTTTCTTTCAGTCCCTTCCTCTATGTTTTCCTTTCGTTCATTTATTTGGCAAGCATGGACTAATGTCTGTGTTTGGGGCATCTGTGGCCACGTGGTACAGGGACAAGAACAGAGTTCTAGAGCATTGGGTTCAAGCTTCCGCTCCCCATGTGACCTTGGGGGGCTGAAGTCAGTCAACCCTCACAAGCCTCTGTTTTCTCTCTTTTCAATTGATCAGCCAGCACTATTGGGTGCCTTCTCTGTTCCACACCCCTGAACTATAAGGGAACATGTGGCCTTAGGAGCCTATAGTAAAGGTAGAGGGACAGACCCTTCCTGAGCCCCCTGTGCACATGAAAAGGCTCTCAGTGCTGTGTTCAAAGTGGTCTGGGAATACACAGGTTGACAACACTGCCCCACACACTTCCCAGGGACGGGGATGGATTCTGGGAAAATAACAGAAAAGCAAATGCTTGTAAGCTCTTCCTGTAATTGAGTGGAAGCTGTGGCTGCTAACACGTTACATAAGGGTTCTTAGGTATTCTCATGGTACTCCATGATTATTTCTACCTTTGTACCTTGGCTCACACCATGCCCATCCTATGGATCTCTGATTATTTAAATCCAGTCCACCATTCAAGGTCAAGGTTCAGATCCACTCTCTCCAGGAATCCTGCCCAGAGCACCACAGGCCACATGTGAATTTGGGGATCCATGCTTCATCCCGTAACAGGTGCTAAAGCCTCCCCACTGTTGTGAGTCCATGCGTGCTAGTCCCTAACCCTATCCACATCTCTCCAATAGTATCTTCATAAATGCAGTTTAATTTGAACCCCCTTGTAAGTGTACTATCTGTTTTCTGGCAGGCCTCTCACAGCTACAGATATTGATGACTACGGTGATAATATACAATCACTATAAAGTTCCTTGAGAAGGACAAAGTTTAGTACTAAGCTCTATGAGGAATTCAAAGCCAAATAATGGGCCCTTTCCAACTTGTGCCTCATTCTCCATGTCAGCCAAATGGGGATACTAAAAACAGCTCCCTCACATGATCCTTATGATAGCCCACTGTGATAAAGGGAGCTGGACAGAGCAGGGAATGGGGAGGTGTATTGAGTCCACAGAGTGGGGAGCATGCCCACTTTTCCAGGAGCAGAGAACAGCTCTGTAACTCAGGATTCCCAGGTCAGAAGCCTGAAGATCAAAATTACAAAAAGGGGAGGGACCATCCAAAAGGATAAGATCTAGCTCCTAGCAACAGAGAAGGAGTAGGGCATTTATAGTGTCCCCAGTCAAGTGGACCTCTTGTCAGGATAAGTTCTAGACATGAGGGAGGAGCCTCTTTTCCCCTCCTTGGTAAGAATGACCTACCTCATGGGCTTGCTGAGTATCTATGGAAAACAGTCCAGGCGGAGATCCTGGATACATCTATTTATGATGATGTTGACATAGAGAGGACCAGTATATTCATGCAAAGGCCATGTTTCCTGTTTCTATAAACATCTCCAATGTGAGAAAAGGCTTCAGTGGGTCCATGGGCACAATTTATAGCATGCTCTGCCAACATAAATCAAGCACGCATACCATCCCAATGAAATAACGCAGATCGTTGATTTAGGGTGGTGATGACCTGCAAATGGCATGGATTCCAAGGCAACTCATTCTTGTACCCTTGTGATTAGATTAGCTTTCCTCTCTGGGAGGGTCCATCTGGCCATTCGGTACAGTGGAAAGGGCACAGGCTTTGGCATTAGACAGTCTGGGTTCACAGCCAGTGTGAGACTATGTTGTTTCATGCATTAAGCTCTACTTTCCTCCTCTGTAAAACTAGGTTAACACAGCTGCCTCGATTAAATGAGAACAGAACTTTAGTAGGTGCTACTTTGGTGATAAAGCCAACTCCTTTTCTCTAAACTCCTGTGGTTTTGGTTGCTCTTATTGTTTTGTTTCTAACGTCTTGCAGTTTTAAATTGGTCTCCAAATTGGCAGAAGTTCATCCAGTCATGAGGCATGACCTAGAAAGGCACTTTGAAGCACTTCCTATGTGCTTGGGGACAATGATCATGGCCCCAAGACCCAATCAGGAGTCTCATCCAACCAAACCTTGAAGACCACAGAATCTTTCATTTGTATTACCTCCTTTGGATGCTAATTCACATAGCTATCTTTGCATGAGGAAAGGTAGTTTTCACCCATATCTTTAATAATAATTTTAAAGTAATAAAAAAGGAAGAATACCTTAACATCGGGAGAAGTCAAGCTGCAGCCCATCTCACTGTGCCTCTTGGGGATTACCGTGTTTTTTTGAACCATAAGATGTACCTAGGTTTTAGAGGAGGAAAATACAGAAAAAAATTGAAGCAAAAAATGTGGTAAAATATTTAATAACATAACATAATATTTCACCAACGTAAATGCAAAGCTACATTCGGACTTTAAGACGCACCCTATTTCCTCCCAAATTCAGGGGAAGTGCGTCTTATAGTCCGAAACACGTGGTAAGTTGGTTCATGGGCCATTGGGGACCAGGGATTCTTGGTAGTTTCTAAGAAAGTGTTGTTGTCTCATTCACCCTCAGACAATCTGTCAAGGTTCATGGGAATGCTTATGTGCATCCTCCATGGACAATTTTTGTTTGGCCAGCCTGTTCAATGTTCAATGTTTAAGCAATGTTAGAAGCAGCAGAAAATATAGGCTCTGGGAGTGCTGTATTCAGTGAATTCAGAAGACCTGATCTGGCCTCTAATTCTGTTACTTGCTCACCATGAGACCTTGTGCAATAATTTCCTCACTCTTGACCTCAGTTTCCTCCATTAGTATGAAAGAAATATCATCCAAACCCTAACTAACTCACAGGCATACAGGGGAAGACCCAGTAAGTAGATGAAAGTATTGTAGTTTATAAATCGTGACTATCAGGCATCTCAATTGAACAGGGCCAAAAAAAGAATGCTGATTTTTTTCCCCCTAAACCTGAGCCTCAACCCACTGGGGTCAAAGGCACCAGCGTCTACCTACCCTTCGACTCCTCACCCACTGTGTCATTCATCAGCAAGCCCTATTGACTACTATCTTAGGTGTAGAGCAATCATTCTTATTTTTAATATATTTATTTCAACATATTTATAAACTTTTATTTTAAAAATTAAAAACATTACTGTACCCTTCACCCAGATTCCCCAAATGTTAACATATTACTGGGTTCTCTGTCCCTCCCTCTCTCTCTCTCTCTCTTTCTCTCTGGCTCAGCTGAAATGCCTCCTCTGAAAGGTCACCTTCCCTGACCATTCAATCCCTTAAGTCCAAAGTCCCACCCGACCATATCATTCTAATTGCAGTTCTGAAAGCACTAAACTCCAGCTGATATTTGTCTTGGTCATTTATTTACTAGTCACCTCCCAGCCTCCCCTATTAGGATGTGAGTTTTATGAGGGAACTCGCCTCCGTGCCTTGCCTTGTCCACTGTCAAACCCTCAGAACCTGGAACCAGGCCTGGGTGCCGCCCGTGTTCAAGGGGCTGGTGTGCCCCGGTGCCTACCCTGGCCTCAGTGCTCGCTCCTCACCCCACATCATGGGCGTGTCTGTGGCGTCTTGTCCTAGGAGGGGACTACTTGAAACGTGGCTCACATTTTGGTATAAATCCTTGAGGAGGAGAGAGAGAACTATACAAATGCTTGCATGTGCATGCCCACACAGAGACAGAGAGCTCTCCATCTTAGTAATTTACATGTGGGCTCTGGGGTCAGGCTGCCTTATTCACTTTTGGGCTCTGCCGCTCTCCACTGTGTGACCTTGGACAAAATACTTCAGAACTCTGCGTCTCAGTCTCCTTTCGTGTAAAGTGGAGATTAAAAAATCTTCATAAGCTTGTTGTATGATTAAATGCATTAATAATATATTTGAAACGCTGAGAGCCACGCCTGACACATAGTAGTTAATAAATGTCAGCATAATATATTACATAACTGAGCACAGATGGTACATACTACGCTCAACTTTTTGTTGTTTGACAAAATATCCTGAATATTCCATATCAACAACTATTCCTTTATCACATAATTACTAATGCTAATACTTTTCATCCTACGAATGTACTATAAATTTTCCAATTTACCCTCATTGTTAGATATTTAAATTGCTTCCAATCTTTCTCTATTATAAACAACATTATGTTGAACATCCTTATATCAGCAACTGTTCTTTCTTGCTGTATTTTTTAGTGTAGTTTTTGGGTCAAAGGCTATGCATATTTTCTGACCTGAGATATAGATCCCAAGTTCCTGAGACAGGTTGTTCCAACAGAGGCGTTTCCTTAGGGACCGAAGTCCAGAGGTTGGGGCAGCTCCTCGTCCCAGCCCCTTCCCCACTGCCCTCTCTCCCAGAGCCAGCCAGACAGTAGCCATATGCTCAGCCACCACAGGCTCCACTAATCCTGTGTACTCTGTTCTGGGCAGGAAACAACCTGGATGTTCTCTCTTCGGGGGATATCAGAGACCTTTGCTTTGAACTTCAGCTAAGAGAATTAAAAACAACCACCTCCAACATTCCCGCTATTTCACTGCTGGACTTTCCTCTGTTCTTTGACTGTGACACTGTGTTTACAGAAGTATCTGTACTTCTGGACACTTTTCACTCATGCTTCCCCACTCAGCAGAAACTCATCTGTTCCTTGTAGACCAACTCAAATGCCACTTCTTCCAAGAAGTCCTCTCCCCTTCCCATGCATCCTGATGTAAGCACCCCCCACCAAAAAAAAAGACTCTTTGGCTTGTTTGGTCACACGGTGTGGAATACTCTTTCTCACAAGAGGAGGGGAGGCCACTCTTGTCTTTCAGAAGGTCTGAGCAATCCACACCCATCTCTCCCCTATTTCCCTAGTTAAATAGGAATCAATCATCACAGAAAAGGATGATTGATTCCTATTTAACCCTAGTACTCAAATTGAAAAGGGGGAATGATTTGACCTGGAAGGGTTTTCCAAGATAGCAAGATAACTATGGTAGCTGTTATTGTTACAACTGGGAACCTGCATCTCACCCCATATAGCAGCCCGCATCCAGGAGAAGCAGAACCTCTGAAAGAGGAAAAGGAAAAGCTGAAGACCGAAGACTTAACATGAAGAACCATGGCTCCAGGGGCCACAAGGACAGCTGCCTGTGGCTTGTGTGGGAGGGGAATTGCCTCCTTGAATAGAACATAGCAGGAGCAGGTCCAGGGTTTGTGGAGTCTGAAGCACATGCAATTTGGAAAGCTCTCTTTTAGAAAATAAACCCACAAATATAAAAAGCCCACAGCCACTCTAGGGGACCCAGCAGGAGGGGAAGTGTGATGGAGGCGATGAGGGTGGGTGGGTGGAGGTAGCAATCTCTTAACTGCACCAGTTGAAGTTAAAATATCATAGTTTTGCAAATTTTGTAGTAATATCTGACCTGTGGACACCTTCCAGGGTCCCTCTCAGAAGGGGCCTGTGCAAGTGAGGAGGTCTAAAGCTGAAGCTTCATCAATGTCACCCTTGTAGTTGGGGCATCTTGAAGCTGAAGACCAGAAGCAGAATCTCCTCTAAACTGTATTTCCTCTAGACCTCCCGGGCTGCCACCCTATACAACTGAGATGTAATTTGCTACCAAATTCAGGGAGAATAGCAACCCAGATTTGATTTAGAAATACAAATAAATATGATGCTTCTGGCACAGAAGTGTCCTAAAATATCTTATCTCTACCATGCTCAGGAAATACCTTTATTTTTCAAAGATAACTGGAAAACATCCTGAGAAAATGACTTCCCTTCGTGAGTCTCAGCTTTCCCCTCTCAAATGTGGGGGTGATAAAACTACCTCATTGGTTTGGTGTGAGAATGAAATGAGCTCACACATGGAAAGATCCTGACATGGGGGAGCCAGCGTTCCTAAACACCTCCTGGCCAGCCTTTGGGTGGGTACTGGGAAGACAGAGATGACTTAAACCAGGCTCTGTCCTCAGGAACTCAGAGTCTAATCTCCCTGGGGGGCACTGAAAGGGGTTAGCTATGCAAAACTGAGCTTTTGCAAAGCAGGGAAGGGGAATGGCCTGGGAAAAATGGGCCCTCAGACTAGAGAAGCTCACTTTGACTGAGGCCTGAAGTGTGTGGGGACCAGCTGTGTGGGAGGACACTTTAACCAAGCAGCCTGGGGCTGTGGATCTGAGTACAAGCCCTGACTTGTGGTGTCTGCAGCAAATCACTTCCTTCTGGAAGCCTGCGTTTCCACCAGGATTTGGGAAGAATATCAGGAGGACTATCTGAGGGAAGTGCCCAGCCCAGAACAGTACTCAATGGGCAGAAACATGTTCTGTTCCATCCATTCCTACCCTGCTTGAGATTCTTTGATAAAATCCTCCCTCTGGTTCCCAGGGAGGCTATTTCTGAATAGATCTTCAAACAGCAGGCATCGAGGTTCAAGCAGAAGGCTTAGGGTACTTCCCCTTAAATTAAATTCTACTGAATTCTATTTAAATGTAGCATCCTCCTTCAAACAGGAAACTCAAACCACTTCCTCCTACTAGATAGAGACTTTTTGCAGTGTCCCCTTTTCCAAATGTCTGGCTGGATGCCCAGCTGCCAGGAGCCAGAAGCTTTTGATTTGGGAGTGGCCCTGTGGCACTTTTTCTTGGTTCCTGTGCTGACTCAGACCAATGGGTCTGGCCTGAAAAACCTAAGTCTGCATCCCAGAGCTCCTCCCCATCCTCTTCCATTGACTTGCTTCCTATTAGCATCCTCCAGTCTGCCAGGCAGCCTGCTGCCAAGATGGCTGGTCACACTTTAATGGTTTTTGCTCACTCCCAGTGTCTCTTTCCCTACTCCACCAGCTGTGTCTCTGCTGCAGTTTATTCTCAAGAGGTTGAGAGCACCCTCATACCACAGGCTGAGTACCAGACTGAGAGGCTGGAGACCTCAGTTCTGCCATCAATACTTGAAACCTCAGGGATGCCCCTGAACTCCCATTTGTCTCACGTGCATAATGAGGGCTGAATTGGATTGCCCAACGGGTCTCCTAAGGCTCAGTCCATACATCCCTGATCCTACTGCTCTTTCAATTAAGAACCCAGCTCTCTGTTCATTTCAGCATGAGGTGTAGACGTCAGTACTCCTCTTTAGATTTATCATTCACTGAGCACTTGCTACGGACCGGGCGCTATTCCAGGGCCTAAAGATATTTAAATAAATAGCATCACCCCTACTCTGAAGGAGCTCATAAAAGAAAAACAAGAACATTTAAAGGTGATAAGAAAAGGGCTAATTACTAGAAAAGAGCCCAGAACTGCCAGCCACAGGCCCCTCAGAGGCATTATTCCAGAAGAGCAACCAAGAGTTAGAAGATCTCTGAGCTCAGAGGAGGTAAGAGAACGGTGCTCCAAGAAGAGGGAACAGCATGTGCAAAACCAGTTCAGAGATTTAGAATTCACGCAAAGTGGCTGCTGGGCACTATTCATGTTGTGATCAGCAGGAGGGTCTGAGAAAGATAACAGAGCATCCTGTATTCCATGGAGTTTGGACCTCCCCACGGAGAAGGACATACCTCTGTCTGATGGCAGCCTGTGGAAGTTTCCAGTGCGATCTGATGTCAACACACGCCCCAAATCCAGAAAAAGCAGAAGCAACTTCCAAGCACCACAACCCAATTTAGCGTGAGCCCAGGACTCTTGGTTGATTTCACAGCAGAGTCTTACTAAGGCTTGAAGAAAACAGTCTTAAAAGTAAGACAAATATTTAGAGTTTTAAAAGCTCAGCCTACAAATTAGGAAGAATGAGAAACTTGAATGTCGGATGTACAACTTTGTTCTCTGTAATTTAAAGCAGACTTTGTTTTCTGGTGGGAGATAGATTGAAATCCTTCTGCCTACTCAATAAGATGGTAGAAACCACTTCTGAAAAGCAGTGTTTTATGTTATAGGCAAACAAATTTAATAAGGTAACAGAAGAAAAAAAGTGACGTCAATATGGCTTTATCTGAGAATCAAAAGAAATAAATATATTGTCGATTCGACTGAAGTCGTTCCAGTCTTAATTGCAGTAGAAGGGAAAAGTGAAAAATTTCCATTTTCTGGTCCTCTTTGCTTTCCCCAAACCCTGACCCTAATATATTCATTCTGAACAAATAAGAGCTTGCTTGGCAAAAGGAAGATGGCATTTCATTTCCCTTTCCTCCATCCCTTCCCAAAGCAGGAGGGAGCTCATATTTACTGAGTACTTGCTCTATGCATGGCCATTTATCTACATTTAACATCCACCATAATGCTGAACCCTACAAGGAATCCACTATTTTCTTCATTTTAAAGAGAAAGCAATCAAGGCTCAGAGAGTTTAGGTACATTTGTTAAGGTCACACAGCTCAGGTAACATCATATGTGAGTGACTGAGTTAGGATTCTGATCCTCATTCTTTTCTAACATTAAAACCCATGCTCTTTCCACCTGCCCTACTGCCTTTCTAATTCAGAGATTTGGTTTATGGACAATGGCTGTCTATGCACAGTGTATGTGAATGAAGGGCTTCCAAAGCAATGAAAAGTCAAAGCTCCATTTAAGCACTCATTCATCCAACAAAACATGATGGGGAATACAGTATGCCAGGCATTATCCTAGGCACTGGGAATCGAACAGGCAATGCCCTGTCCTTGTGTAATTTATAACCTAGGAAAGGAACAGCGTGGTGGGTGAGAACAAGGATTCCAGAGCCAGACTCCTGGAATTCCATCTTAACCCCACCACTTGCTAGCTGTTTGACCATGGACACATCAACTAATCTCTCTATACCTAGTTTCCTTCATGGGATAGAGGGACAAATAGTAATGTCTCCTTTTACAATTATTTTAAGGACGGAATGAGCTACTGTATACAAAGTATTTAGAGCATATAAGTGTTGTTATGTGAATAGTGAGGAACAGAGGCACTAACAAAGTAAGATACGTAGTTATTAAGTACAGAGATGAACAATAAGTTAGGGAATGGGGATAGAGTGTGTGGTGGTGGGTTTGAGATTCTGGTTACAGTCCCCAAGGAAGGCTGTGCTGTGGTGTCATTTGGGCAAAGACCCGAAGGACAGTGAGCTGACAGGAGCCATGTTGGAGCCTTTCATTGATAGTTCAGAAGTCCTGAAGGATTCTGTGGCCCTACCTTTGATTCTTATGAATATCAATTCCCTGGAATAACCAATTTAGGGATATGCTTAACGAATTGCACTTTTACACTCTGATGTGATGAAAATTTATCCAAGTGTTTGTAAGGGGCTCATCCTCTAACATGGTCTCAGAGACTGGTGAAAAGGCCCCGGGTCTTGAGGGATAAGGTCACTTCTGGGATACTCCTTTCCAGTAAGGACAAACTTGCTGAAGCTCACTCATGGTTTATAAGGCACATGCATAGCTCTTATCTCAGAAAAAGGCTGTCACAGCTGGACCCAGGGACGGCACACAACGTATCGTATTCTGTTTTTGAGTTTCTGTTGGACCACACCTGTCTGAAATCCTTTGGCCTTGGGAGCAGAGGTGGTATGAAGACACTTTGCTGAGTTTAAATGTCCCTTGACTGAAAGGGATCAAGTCTGGCCACATGCTTACTGCCCTGGCCACACAGGAATGCTACTTCAAAGGGCTTCAGACATGCTAGAATGTCCAAAAACCAGTTTCCTTTTAGTGTACTCCCCATATGCTGCCCAAGCATTATCTTTTTTATACAATCAAGAGTTAGAATTTATGGACATGCCTAACATATCTCACTCTTATTATTGTAATGTGAAATAAAGAACACTGGCCTGGGAGGCTGGAGACAAGGATACACTGTCGGCTCAGTCTTTAATTCACACGTATCTGTGTACATTCCAGCTTCTATCTCTGGGTCTCACTCCTTTGTCTACAAAATAAAGAGACAATATGGGAAAATACTCACACACACAAACACACTGCTCTTTATTTATGGCTTGGTGTCTCTGGACCAGGCACATCACACATAATATTTCATTTTAAAATCACAACAATCCTACGTCAGTGTCATTATTGTCACACTATAGGTATAATGTGTAGTGTGGGAACAGGCAGAGCAGGATGGGAACCCAGACCTGAATTCAGCTATTAAGCTGCAATTGTTTAGGTTTTCTAAGAATTTTTCCAAGACTGTGATTTTAGAGACTGTTAGGGACCATTCAATCTGGCTTCCTGGGGAAGCCATCCCATCCCCTTAACTACTCCTTTTCTACAGCTTGAGTCATAGATAATCTCTCTGTTCCTCCAACATCTATCTCACAGGTTTTAGCCCAGCTACGAAGACCATCTGGCAACAAACAAACAAACAAACAAACAAAAACAATGAGAGACTGGATGCAAGCAACAGATGCTGTCCAAGGCAATTCTCTGTTTCATCATCTTGCCCCTGGAGGCAGACCAGACTAAACACAGAAACAGCCCTTCTAAGGAGGAGCCAGCGGCCTCCCCAAAGTGACTCACTCAGCTTCATAAGTCTGGGCCTCCCAGGGATCAAAGTAGTCAGCCTTGAGACTGTTCTCTGGAAGCCCCTTCCCATGGCAATGCAGAGGAATTCAGGTAGTGTGGTCTCGGGGAGAGACACTGCATTTTGTGGCACACCCTCTCTTGGTGTGAACTCATCCAATCACTTCCTCAATCAGAGAGGTAGACTGGAGCTGGTGTAGGGGAAGCAGGCATCTGAGAGTGAGGGAGTGAGGCCGACCAGGTCTGAATCCCAGTTCCACCACTCAGTGGGAGATAGGAGATGTGGCGGTTCAGCCATCACTCTTAGCATTTAAGCTAGAATTCTTCAGCTATAAACTTGAATCTAGACTGGAAGATCAAACATCAGGCTCTGCTGCTAACTAGCTGAGGCACACTTAATTCCTCCGGGCCTCAGCTTCCTCATCTGTAAAATGCATAGTGTCATAGAGGTCATCAGGAGAATTCAAGGTCATGTATACAGTGTCTCACAGACAAGGCCCTTGATAACTATGAGGACCAACTCACTGCCCCTCTCCACTCAGCCTGCCTTGAACCATTCAAGAAATGCTTCAGGCCCATGCCTGACCCCATACCATTTAGGAAGCAGGTCTAGTAAGAACCAGACTATAGTCAGAGATTGTTTTGTAAATCCCATCGCTATAGACATTCATCCAAGGCTAGAAAGGGAGGGCATAAGACAAGGTCATAGTTCCGTGCCCACTGTGTAGGGTTCCAGAGGGGTTCTGCATCACCATGGACATGCCACAGAAGGATGATGTGGACATAACAATGTCATGGCCCAAATGCACAAGGGGCCTTGCTTTCATAAATGGCAGAAATCAGACTCACTCTGAATCTAGGAATTGAATGGCATCTCCCAGGATGACATGGAGCCTTTGCATATTCAAACAGCAGGAAGACAGTTCTCTCTACCCTTTTCTGGTTCACTTTTTTCTTCTTTTAATATCTGGCTCAGGCAGAGAAAAGTAAACAGGAGTGCAGAAAGTCATGCCTACCATTGCCCTGTCTTATGGAGCTTAGATTCAAGGGCAAGGTCAAATTCAAGTGTATCCCATGGGTGATTCTAATGCATTCCCTTACTGACATTACTACATTTTCAGTAAATTTATGTCAGGACTTGCATTGGCTTCCCACCTGCCAAAAGGGGAGGAGACCCCCATCCAAGTATCAAATCATGCTTCAGGGTGTCAAAGGGGCTCTGATTAGATGTTTGGGTGGGGTTCTGTCAGGGTACAGAGGATGGAAAGGATCAGAAAAGTTTACTGAGAGTTTTGAAAGATGAGCAGATACTTTACAGGCAGTCAAAGGTGAAAGAATGGCAATGCTGACAAAGGTACCTCATGAACAAAGACCTGGAGGTGAGAACCAGGCTGATGTATTCAGAGGAATTATAAGAAGTTCAATCACGGTTAAGGCAGGGTGTGAGGGCTAGGATGATATAAGGGGTTTCCTAACATCTACCAAGGATCTGAATTATGCCCAACTCTGTCTCTCATAGGGTTTTATGTGATCCTCACCACCTCTGTGAGTTTTGTGGTTAGCCTCACTTTATAGATACTGAAACTGAGGCTCATGGTGGCTAAGCGAGAATTGGCAAAGGTCATGCAATTGAAATAGGATCTCAAAGTCAAGTCTATCAGATGGCAAAGTCCATGCTTTCTCTATTCTGTGTCATTACTTTTGATGCCATGATCTCACATTCATACCTTCAACAGGTATTGTTGAGCCTTGCAATGTCCCAAGCACCACTTTAATGTAAGGATACAGCAGCTAACCAGACAAGTATCCTATTCTCAAGGATCTTCTACTCTGATAGAGAGAGAGAATGGGGGACAAAGCATCTGAACAAATGCCCATGAAAATTTTGGACTTCCGGCCAAGACGGAGGTGTAGGCGGACACACTGTACCTCCTCTCACAACCAAAATTAAGGACAACAAATATTTAGAAACAAGAAAACAACCAGAACTTATAGAAAATTGAACTGTACGGAAGTCCAACAACCATTCATCCAGATCGGTAAGAGGGGCGGAGTCGAGGCAGGAGAAAGTGGAGGTGCAGACCCAGGAACGCAAGCAGCAGCGGCTTGCAGTTCCCAGGTGCACAGGTGGCAGCTGGCGGATCCTGGGCACAGGGGGGCAACTGTGCAGACCCAGTGAGGCCGCACAAGGCGGCTGGCTGACCAGGTGGTCCCACATTCGAGCGCGCAGACGGTCCAGGCAGAGGGGAAGTGGAGGAAGGGACTGAATCCAGGAGAGAGCAGAGCAGGTGCCATTGTTCCCTCTCAGACCCCACCCCCACATACAGTGTCACAACCCAGCGACTGAGCTGCCCCACACTGGGGAGCGCCAGAGGCTCCACTCTTCACTACGTAACAGCATGCGTGCGTGCCCAGATAATCCAGGTGAAGGGGAAGCGGCGGAAAGAGCCGGAGTCCAGGAGAGAGCGGAGCAGGCACCATTGTTCCATCTCGGACCCCGCCCCCACCTATAGCGTCACAACCCAGCGACTGGGCTGCCCTGCCCTGAGGAACACCTAAGGCTCCAACCCTCACTATGTAATAGCCACGACCAGACTAAAACCAAACCAAAACAAAACAAAACAAACAACAAAAAAAAAAACACCAAAAATGGCTCAAACCGGAAAACAAATAAAAGCCCCAGAGCCAATTCCTCTAAGCAGTGAAGAGATAGCCAACTTATCAGATGCACAGTTCAAAGCACTGGTCATCAGAATGCTCATAGAATTGGTTGATTTTGCTCACAAACTAGATGAAAAAATGCAGGCTACAATACGTGAAATGAAGGAAGATGCATGGGGAACTGAGAGAGATGGAAGGAAAACTGGGACTCAAATCAATGGAGTGGACCAGAAGGAAGAAACTAACAACCAAACAGAAAACGAGGAAGAAACAAGAATTCAAAAAAATGAGGAGAGGCTTAGGAACCTCTGGGACATCGCTAAATGTCCCAACATCTGAAGTATAGGGGTACCAGAAGGGGAAGAAGAAAAGCAACAAGTGGAAAACTTATTTGAACAAATAATAAAGGAGAACTTCCCCAATCTGGCAAAGGAAATAGACTACCAGGATGTCCAGGAAGCTCAGAGAGTCCCAAAGAAGTTGGACCCAAGGAAGAACACGCCAAGGCACATCGTAATTACATTAGCCAAGATTAAAATGAAGCAGAGAATTCTAGAAACAGCAAGGGATAAGGGGACAGTCACCTACAAGGGAGTTCCCATCAGACTGTCAGCTGATTTCTCAAAAGAGACCTTCCAGGCAAAAAGGGGCTGGAAAGAAATATTTGAAATCTTGAGAAGCAGGGACCTACATCCAAAATTGCTCTATCCAGCAAAGCTGTCATTTAGAATGGATGGACAGATAAAGTGCTTCTCAGATAAGGTCAAGTTCAAGGAG
Organism: Glossophaga mutica; assembly: GCA_039655065.1. Taxonomy (NCBI): domain Eukaryota; kingdom Metazoa; phylum Chordata; class Mammalia; order Chiroptera; family Phyllostomidae; genus Glossophaga; species Glossophaga mutica. The sequence continues at coordinate 41,602,494 of CM077307.1, read as the reverse complement.
TTCATCATCACCAAGCCCTTATTATATGAAATGTTAAAGGGACTTATCTAAGAAAAAGAAGATCAAAAATAGGACAGTGAAAAGACAGCAAACTCACAGCTATTAAGAACCGCACCTAAAACAAAAGCAAACTAAGCAAACAGCTAGAACAGGAACAGAACCACAGAAATGGAGATCACATGGAGGGTTAGCAACAGGGGTGTGGGAGGAGGAGAGAAGGGGAAAAGGTACAGAGAATGAGTAGCATAGATAGTGGGTAGAAAATAGACGGGGGAGGGCAAGAATAGTGTGGGAAATGTAGAAGCTAAAGAACTTATGACACATGGACATGAACTAAAGGGGGGGATGTGGGTGGGAGAGGGTGTGCAGGGTGGAGGGGAATGATGGGGAAAATGGGACAACTGTAATAGCATAATCAATAAAATATATTTAAGAAAATTTTGGATAAACTCAGTGCTATGAAAAAAAAGAATGATGGGAATGAGAGTGACTGTTGGTTGGGGGTAGGGAGGAGAGAGGATGATTTTCCCTAGGATGGCTGGAGAAAAGCTCTTTGAAGAGCTCACACTAAAATGAGTCCTGAATGATAAGAAAAAGGCAAACACAGGAAGGTCTAGGGAGATGTGCTGTAGGCAGAAGGAAGTGCAAAGGTCCTGGGGTGGGCACCAGCTTGTACATAAGGGGCAGAAGGCAGGCCAGTGTGGTTAGAACAGATGGAACCATGGGCACGCATAGTAGGAAGTGAGGTCAGAGGATGGTGAAGGGCCAATTAACCTGTTTCAGAGAATGTAGTTGGTCCTGCATGAAGAGAATTTAAGAATGGAGTATAAAATAAGGCTGAGGTTTTACTGTCAGAGTTACAAGCCTAGCTTCCTTGGGAGAGGCAGCCTCGTACAAAGGGAACATCCCCACTCTGCTTCTTCCCCACCACAGAAAGATCACAAAGCACTAGTCTGCTTTTGGTAACTTATTGTTGAAGTCATTAGAGAAATGTTCATAGAGAGCCTGCTTGGTACTAGGCACCATTCGGGAAAGTAGGATTTCAGTGGAAACATAGGTCAGGGCCTGGTCTCCCAGAGCATTTGTCCTAGTGGCAGAGTCAATTAAGCAAACAATTAGGGTAGCCTAAAGGCATGGCCTGGGGTATCTGGAGAGTTAAAGGAGCATAGAGCTGGAGAGGGTTAGGGAAGACCCCTTGGATCCAGTGACATTTAGGCAGAGAGCTGGCCCTGAGAAGGGAGGGTGCTGCAGGCAGAGGGAACAGCATCACCAGGGACCAAGCCACCCAGCCAGCCAGAGGTACAGCCTTAATTCAGATCAGGGCTGTCTGATCCAAAAGTTTGCTGTTGCTAGTATCTTCCATGCCTCGTGAAACAAGTCTTGCAAAAGACAGGCTGCCAGCTGTCCCTCCCCAGTGATGTCAGAGCAGCCGGTCCCAGAGTGGAAAGATCTCTGGAAGCAGAGGCCTTTGCATCACCTGACAAGCATGGGGATTACAAAATATTCGTGTGCCTTCTCACCAAACATGTTGCACCACCAACACCATCCAAGCGTCCTTCCTCCTGAAGACTTGTGACTGGGAAGTGTGACCATCTTCGGATCACTGCTAAGAATAGCCCTTACGCTTTTTTTTCAAGCAACGATGAACTATTAAGCCTGGATGGTAGCAGTTACAGCAGCTGGTCATACCTTGGGTGAAGTTCATCAGAAAGTAGAAATCCAGAGACCTAAAGGATTCCAGGGCTCTTTAAGGGGAAAGGAGACAGAAATTCACCTGAAACAAACATCTTCTATGTGACAGACAGCACGCACACACCTCTTTTCAGTTAGAGAAGTGGCACACATGGACCTGGCATGAAACTGAATGCAGCCATGTGACTGTAGGCAAGTCACTGCTCTCCCTCAATCTCAGTTTCCTCATCTGTTACCTGGGAGCTGAATACTAACCTTACCTATCCAATGTACAGCAATGTTCATAAAATGCTGAGCTTGGTGACTGGCACATTGTAAGCACCCAGGAAATGAGGGGGAAACATTACGAAGGGTTAAGAAAGCAGGCAAAAGATAACTCAAATCTGAAATCAAGCCTGACTCTGAAGCCCTGTACTTTTCTCCATTCTTCATGCTTTTCTCATATTAGAATTATACTCTGCTGTTTGATTGCACAGGACTTCCCACTAGGGTGGGCAAATACATTTCCCTGCCAAGTAATATTGGGCTTGCCCATTGACTCCTCATGGGCAAAGGAATGTGGGTGGAAATGCAACATGGAAGCTCTGGGCTAAGATCTCAAGAGGTATCATCTGTTCCATCACAGTCTTGTCTCCTCCCTTACTAATTTACCACAAGAAAAATAACCAGAGGCTACTTTTCAGCCTGGACCCCATGCTGAGATATATAGAGCAGATCCCAAACTGGCCTAAAGCCCGACCAAAGCAGTACCCTGAACAGCTAACCCTCAAACTCATGAATGAGAAAAAAATCCTCATACTTGTGAGCAACTGAGTATGGGTGGTTTGTTACCCAGCGTTATTGTGGCAATACCTGACTGATACACCTCCACAAAATACTGCAGCCAAGCCAGCCCAGCTCTGCAAGTATTTCTAACCTACTGTGAGTGATAGGAAGTAAAATGGAATTTAAAATAATCTCTGCCTTCCAAGACAGTTCCATTTCTCCTTTGCCAAGCACAGTCATGACACAAATCACAAATCCTTATTTTATAATAAGTAAATAAATAAATAGGTAAATGTGTGCATGTGTTTCTGTTATTGAAGAGAAAAGCATAGCTCTATTAAATGAGACCTAGTCATATTGATGTATATCTTTCCTGGAACTCAGCAGTGGGTCTGAAAGGAGCCTTTCCAGGGCATATAAAACTCAGGTAGTTCTTAAGAGATGGGAAGGACTTAAAGATTCTGGACACAGTCCTCTAGCCGAATCACAAAGCTTTAATATTCAGATCTGTTTTCCTGGTTGGAGAGGAATCAGAGAGATCTGGGTTCAGTCCTCAGGCTGCTGTGGGCTGTATGGCCTTGGGCAAGTCATGTATCTCTGACCTTCAGAGGAGTTCCTCCCAGGTCCCTTCCCTTGGCCTGGAACTGACCCCCTCTGCCTTTGTCTGCCTCTGAGGACGCTTCCTGATACCCTCTCCTCCAAGAACTAAGACCTCCTCCCCTTTCAGTCCCAGCTGCACCCCACTGAAATGATCTTGGCCCCCAGGGAGCTCCAGGACCCTTGTTGGTGCATGCGTCTTTTCCCAGAGGGGTACTCGGAGGGGCACTGCAGTGTGGGGTGGCTCCTTCTACATCTCTGGGTCCTCAGCACGTTGCACAGAATGGGCTGTCAGTAAATACTGACTGATTTTAACTAAACTAAATGGAATTGCTCCAAATATCTTCCAGGGAAAAATTATATCGAAGGAGAGTTTCTACGTTGTTTTTAAAAAGGGTCCCAGGGCTAAATACAAAAAGAAAAAGGAGACACACACTTTGAAAAACAAATCCACATAAATACACATGTATGCAAACAAACATACGTCAAAAACAACCCTAGGAGGATTTTGGAGACTTGTCTCCCATTTAAGGCCTGTAATTTCCCTCTTGGCCAGCACTGGTTTGGGCCTGAACCATGTTGCACAGACTCCTGGCAGGCAGCCTGCTGGGTTTGGGTTTAGGTTGTTTTTTGTTTTGTTTTTTTTCATCAGACCTGAAACTGAAGCCACAGACCTTTCTAAAACCTCTTCTCAGCTGTAGTTGCCACACTTCACGTCACCTGCCTACCTCCCCAGGCCATGTGGATCCATAAATGTGTCCAAGTCCCATAACAAGCTGGTAAACAGTGAAGTCCTTCTATAAGAAAACAAAGGACTCTCAGACCAACCAATCTGGGAACAGTCTGCGACCCAGATCAGGTCTCCATGCTCCCAGAGCAGGCTGTGTCTGATGGCCTAGACTGCCAGCCAGCCTTTAGCATCAGTGAGGTAGGGACACTGGGGGGAAACTGAGGCATGTGAAAATAAGCCAAAACAAACCAGCTTGTGCTGGTGACATGGGTGAAGCTTGTATGATCCTAAAGCCTGGGGCCAAGCAGTGGCAGCTGGCTTCTTAGGGTCAGACACAGCTTGTGTTCAAATCTTGTCTTTGATCATCTTTCCTGGGCAATTTACCTAACTTCGATAGCTGTGTCACACCTTCCTTGCAAAGCTAATGTCAAGATTAAATGTGTTCACGAGTGTGATGGGTCAAGGTCTTTGTAGAGAGAGAGTCAAGGGTTGGGGGGCGTTTGTTACCCTAATGGCCTGTGGTCTCAGAACTGAAAGAGCCTGTCTGGATGCGAGCAGTCCCACCCACTCCCCACACCCTCTAAAGGGCTGGTTTCTCTGTGGCTGCCTCCAGGCTGGCTTAAAGGTTCTGTGCTTAAAGGTTCTCAGGGCAGCCTGCCGCAGCCTGGAGAAATTCTCATGGCTAGAAAGCTCTTCCTTAGGCTGGCTTAAAGTTTCTGTGCTTAAAGGTTCTCAGGGCAGCCTGCCGCAGCCTGGAGAAATTCTCATGGCTAGAAAGCTCTTCCTTAGGCTGACTCACAATTCTCTCTGGAGCACTGGCCCTTCCCACTCAGGACTATAAAAACAAGTCTGTACTCTCATGCCAATGGCAACCTTTGCCACAACAAAGACAGCTCCAAGGCTCTCCTAGAGCTGCCTCCAAAATTCTCCAGGCTTTCTATATATATATATATAATATATATATATAATATATATATATATAATATATATATTATATATATATATATGTATATATGTGTGTACATGTACCCTTATGCCCACATAACAGATGCCCATCCAAGACTTGGAAGGTGCAGAAGGGCTTCTTAGAGGAAAGATGTTGGCGCTGAGTAGGATCTGCCAAGTGATGGTGCGAGATCCGGCAGCTCACAGTGAGGGAACTGAGGACCAAGAACGTGTCTTCTCTGCTGTGGCGGTGGGTGGTGGCTGATGTCTCTAAAGTGTGTAAAGTTAAATATCATTGTTGTTGAATTGTTATTGTATTGTTACTATTAAAAGGCACCTTTCTAGGCCCAGATACCTCAGCAGGCTTGGCCCAGGTCTTATGCCAGCATGTTTTTCCATTCACCCTTTTAGTAGACACGGAGACCTAGGTTGGTGTCCAGACTCTGTCACTCATAAGCTAGGTGACCTGATCTGAGTTAGACCACTTCTCTGAGCCTCAGTTTCCACATTATAACATGGGACAGTATGCACACTCCATGGGCTGCTGTGTGGATTGAACAAGGCATTGCAAGGGAAGTTGCCCAGCCCATAGTAGATGTTTGGCAAACACTTACTTTCCTTCCTTGCTGGACAAGATGGTACAGGCTGATCTGGTATTAGACTTCCATTAATGTTACATTAGGATGTACCTGAAATTGATAATCTTACAATAGGATGTCTATTCCCTTCAAGGGCACTGGCATTTGAACTAGAGGGTACCAGCCAGTTCAGTGATGTTCCAGGACCTTGGTCAGGCTTAGGACCCCAGGAATGAGTAGCATTGAGGTCAAGAAACTCACCCTGAAGGGGAGGAGAATGTCACAGAAGACAACTGTGATAGCTGATGTATCAAAATTTTGTGCACACAACAGGAAAAAAACTTCATTCATTACGGGGTGATTGGCTGAGTCTTCATGGTTGAGGTGGCAGTGCCATAATGTCACAGGGGAACTACTGTACTAGCCTCCCAAATATCTTCCCTGTGTCTGTAGTTGATTCCCTAGAACCCCTCAGAAGATTGAAGGATACTTCTACAATTATAAATCAGATTATGTCATTCCCTAGCCGCCAAATCCATCATGACTTCCATTGTTCTTACAAGAATACCCCCAGTCATTCCTCATGACCCCTGAGGCCTTCCAAGATGGGGCCCTGGCTTCCTCTGCAGCCCCACAAGGCAGGGTGTCCGGGAGCCAGGCAGCTTCGATCCCTCCCAAGCAGGTGCCCATGTGAATGTTTAGCCTGCCTTCTTGGAAGATACCAAGGGCATGAGAGGGCAAGGAGAGGACTGGGATTATGACCTGCTCTTGGCCAGGACAGGTCTCTCTGAGGGATTCTGGAGAGCCTCCTTGGGGGTGTCAATCCACATCACAGCAGGAAAGGAAGAGCACTCAAATGGGCAAAGCTGTAGAGAAGGGAGGGCAGGGTTAAGGAAACCAACGAGAGAAGTCACGGCAGCCCTGGGTTAGGAGAGCCGAAAGTCTGTATCCCTCTAGGAGTCAAGGGGGAGAGAAGGAACATGCCCTGGGAGGCCTGAGAGCAGGAGCCAAGGAGGAGCAGCCACCTCAGGGGCTATAGCTATCCTAGTAAAGCCAATGCCAGAAGAAGAAAGGATGGAGCAGAGAGAAAGATGGATACCTGATTTCTCTCTCTTCCTCCCTCCTCTCTCCTGCTGCAGCATCCCTTTGGCCCGATCCAGCTAGAATTTAGAGCCTAGGGGAGTCTGTATGATGCAGTTCTCGGTGGGTAGCTCTCTGGGGCTCTGAGTGGGCAGAAAATCAATTGGATGGGAATGACCACAGAACAAAAAATGCCAACACAGTGGGCGTCCTGGCATCCCACAGGGAGAATGGGAATAAGCAACCCTAAGAGGGTCAACTCTTCCCCCAAAAAGAGTGCCATGTAAGAGGAAGATGGAGCCTGGCTGACAGGCAGTGTTCCCAGTCAGGCCAGAGGGTTCACATAGCATCCTGAGTCTGTGTCCAGAGCATCTGCCAGAATAGTCCACACAGCCACAGACATCTCATACCTTGGCCCGTGCACAGCTGTAGAGGGCAAATGGGTTGTCCTGTGATCTTGGACCATTTCCCTTGCTCCTTCCCCAGGACCAAGACCTGGGCAGGCCCCAGAAGACTTTGGTGCCACCCATGAGAGAAGCAGAGATGACTCAGATCCAATGACAGAAAGAATGGTAAGAATAATAGTGATACAATAATGTATTATATGTCATAATGCCATTATTTTCACTATAATATTCATGTAATTGAGTTCTTCCTATGTGCCAGAGACTGTGTTTACTTTATTAATTTGTACAGTTCTTTCCCAAACCCTATGAGGTGGTAGCTATTATTATTCCCATTTCAAAGGTGAGAGTCAGGCCCAGATCAGGTAAGCAGCTTGCCAAGATCACTCAAGTCAAGTCCTGGATGCGAGGCCAGACTGTCCTCAGAGTCACCTGGAGGCCAGAGACGAATGGGAGAAAGAGGCTGGATTCCTGTGATTCTTCATGGTTAAAGGGTCAAAGTTTGCTTTTCCAGAGCAATCTTGCCACACTGGCCCTGCCCACTCTATTTTTCCAGCGCTCTAGTCTGTATGGCATCCTGAGTACTCCTGTGCCTTTGCTCAGGCTATTCCCTTTGCCCAGGACATTGCCTTCCCCCTTAATCCCCTCATGGATTCACTAACTCCACTTTGGTTTACTATTTCTTGCTCCACAAGGCCCTGCTGCATGTCCCAAGTGCTGGGAAGCTGCTTTTCCTGGGAGCACTCACAGCCAGCCCCTGGTCATGCCCCACCATGGACTCAGCCCTCCTCATGGTCCTGTCACCCCCACCAGACTGCAAGCCCTGCAAAGGCTGAGGCACGCCTGTCTGTCCTACCCCTGTGTCCCCAGGGCCCAGCCCATTGCCTGGCACATGTAACGGGTGCCCAGTTAACGTGTGGCAAAGGCAACTGGATGTTGGCACAGACTCGGCCACCAGAGCCTGGGACATGCTGTGGCCCATACACAGGAACCAGTCTGAGTGCTGCAGGAGCAAGGGGAGTGGGGGAGGGAATCTCTCCAATGATCCGAGGCCAGAGCAGCCAGGGCCTTGAGGAGGAGCTCCCAGAGCAAGAGCTGCTGAGCTGAGACCCAAGCACGGATAGGCTTTTAATGGCAAGAATGAAAGAGAAAGATGTTTTGGGCAGGAAGAATAGCACATGCAAAGGCTCCAAGAAATAAAAATGCATGATGAATTGCTTGGCATGAAAAATAAGAGGAGCTGTGGGAGCTGAGACCTGGAAAGGAGTCGGGCTGGTCTGGTGAGGGGCGTCTGGGCTAGGGAGCAGAAGGCTCACGAACACTTGGATTTAGGTCCATATTTTGCCATTTCCTGGCTCTGTGACCTTGGGTAAATTACCTAACTTTTCTAAGCCTCAGTTTCCTGATCTCTGAAATGGGACAATAATACCTGCCCCCCCCCCAAGAAAATTTAATGAAACAATACACGTAAAATGCTTTGCACAGTAAACAGCACGTGGCAAACATCATGAGTGCCAACCCAAATAGCCATGCTGTCCTTTCTGGCAACACGGTGGGGAAGGGTGGGGGTGGGGGTGTGGCTATTAAAAGTCTTGTCAAGGAGGGAAACAGAAGCTACTCAGGAAGTGTTTGTGGAGGGGGAAAGGAAAGGGGGGAGTTTTGAACAGAACCTTAAAGAAAGGGCTTAGAGAAGTGAGACAGGGGTGGGGGGTATGTGCTGAGGGAGAGGTGAGAAAGCACAGGGGCTCTCTGGGGTCAGCACAGAGGCTGGCCAGCAGGAGGGGAGGGGAAGGGAATGGGATGGGCCAGGAGGGATGGGGCCGGCTGGATGGCTCAGGCTCTGAAGCCAGCAGGTCAGGGTGTGTTGCTCTGAACAGACTGAGAAACCACCACAGGCTCCCACTTCCTTCCTGGTGACAAGGGCTAGTCATCCCTGTCTTAGTATCCCACTGGAGTTGCCAAGTGGAATCCTATCAGGTGCCTTGAACATGATCATTAAGGGAGGGCACGGTCATTCACGAGCTGTTTCCATGCTGCGTGAGAGTGAAGAGGGAGGGAAGACCAAGGAGAAGGCCCCGCCCACATCTCCCCGCAGGCAGGGCTTCCCTTGGCTCCTCCTCCCACGCTGTTTGTCAGGAGCCCACTCCTGACCGTTGTGCCAACCCTGAGGGGCAGACCCCAGCTGAGTTGCTTCCAAGTCCCACTGCTCCACCCCCACCCATCCACCTGTGAGGGGCAGGTGGACTGGATGTGACCAAATTGTCTGTATGATTCAGAATTCCTATGCAAACTCTGAGGAGAAGGACTGAGAAGAGGAAAAGAGAACTGAAATGGGCTCAGCATCAGATCTGAGCCCATCCAGGGTCCCTACTCTGGGAATGTTGGGTATTGTCGTTATTGTCTTTCTGCCTCCCTCACCCACTTCAGCAGGAAAATGCACCAGGATCCTGGGGGGTCAGGCACCCTAGACTGCTCAGTCAGAGCCAAAAGGCTTATTGTTCACAAGGGGCAGGTACTATTAATCCCTTTTTCAATTGAAAAACTAGAAGTCAGAGGTTAAGCAACACTTCCACAGCTACCAGCTAGTGGTAGAGCCCAGATGCCCACTCAGGTCACCGGGCCCCAGAGACCAGAAACTTACCTAATTTCAGTCCAAATTGTAGGACCTAAACCAGGGATTCTCAGCCTCGGCAATGGCGGTATTGGGACCAGCTATTCTGTGCTTCGTAGGGTGTTTAACAGCACTCTTGGCCTCTATGCACCAGATGCCAGTAGCCCCCCAGCTTCCCCCAACCACACACACACATGTGCACATGCACGCACACCAGACAACCAAACATGTCTGAGACACTACCAATGCAGCCTCTCCCGGCTGATCCCCTCTGCGGTGCTGTGAAGCGAGTGGCACTTCTCCTTTCTGAACTCCAGTTCCCCAGTCCGTTAAATGGAGACAGAAAAGAGCCGACCTCATAAAGTTATTGTGTGGACCAATGAAATAGTGCATGCACCATGCTTAGTGCAGTATATAATAATATTCCGAAATGTTCTGATTTTTATATACTAATGAGCAAACTGAAGCTCCAGAATGTTCCATAATTGCCCTTCAGTCTTATACCCTTGGGTGGTGAAGGCCACATCCAAACCCAGTGCACCTTATTCTCCATCCCCCAATACTTACAACCCACGGTAGCCCAGAGCATTCACTGAGGACAGAGGTCATCACTTTTTTGCCCTTACAGCACTAGTTTCCATAATACCCGGCACACAGCAGCACACGGCAAGTATCTCTGGAGTTTGGCTGAATAAATCAACTGGCTCTCAGTCCCATCTCATGCTATATCGTTCTGTTGGCCTTAATTTACATTTTCCTTGGGGAATGCCAAGCACAAACTACTGCCCCAAAAGATAAGTGTTCATTAAAATTTGTTGAAGGAATGAACACATAAATGAACAATGAACAAAGAAAGTTTCTGTCTGGGGGTCAAGTCTCAGTGAGAATTCACCAAAATTACAGAAGTGCTCAGGAAAGGGTACTCTCATGGTACCCCAGCATGTTCCTTCAAAGCTTGTATCATGATTTATAGCTGGATGATTGGCAGCCTCTTCCCCTGCCCCCACCATACGCTGCAATCTCCACAGTCAAGATGTGTCCTTGGGCTCACTGTCACAAGTCTAGTGCCCTGTACTTTCCTGGCATACAGTTGTACTCAGCACACATATGCTGATGGAGCACCGATCCACAAAGTAAGACCTCATTGTAGCCTCTCCTGCTTTTTACAGCTGAGGCCCAGTGGGCATACGTGACTTGGCCCCAGTCTGCCAGCCTGCTGGCAACAGAACCAGGTCTGTTACCCCCTCGATTTCTTTCTTCTTCCCTCCCCTTTCCTGCATCGGGAGACTGAGGACTGTGGCCCTCTGGGCGCTCATAATCGCAGGGGTGTCTAAAGAAAAAGAAGAGGAAAAGTCTCGATAATTCCTTGGGAGAATCGGTGGAAGCTACATGGCAGTGGGAAAGACTCCATCCTTCAGACTGCACCAGGGCCAAGCTGCGAACTTGAACCAGCCCCACCCTCTGCCTACCTGGGCTCCTGACCCAGTAGGTAATGACTGCAAAGTGCTTTCAATGAACAGGTGTCTGTGAGGGAGAAACCAATTAGTACACACCAGCTCTGGGCTTCACCAAAACCTTGCCCACCCTCCCACTTAGCTGTCAACCCTCCATTTATACTGATACACAGAAACTGGTCATCAGCCAGGCTCTGCCACTTGCCACTTGTGCAACTTTCGGCAAAATTCTTAGTGTCGCTATGCCTCAGTACTCTTCATGTAAAATGGGCACAATAACAGTATTCCTCACAGGGCTGTTACAAGAATTTGAAGTTAATGTATGTAAATGGCTCAAAGTAGTGCCTGGCACCAGTACACACCATGAAGCTTGGGTTTCTATTACTCTGTGCTTGATACCAAGACTGCACCTCCCTGCCTCTTTGCCCCTCTATGGTGACCTCTCTTTTGTTCTTGTGGATGCGTGCCTGTGTTCCTGGCAAATACTCACTCCTCCATTTGGTACCGGATTCCACTCCTCTCATCCACTCAAGGCCATGTCTCCAGCAATGCTCTCCTTTTGCCCACATCATCAATTTTTGCCTCCAGACTTGAGAATTCCCATCAGAATGCAAATGTGTATGTTAGGTCTCTCTCTCTCTCTCTCTCTCTCTCTCTCTCTCTCTCTCTCTCTCTCTCTCTCACACACACACACACGCACACACACACACACACACACACTCACATACCCTTCTCTTGAGCCCACATCCTTGTCCAGCTATCCCCCTGCATCTTTGCAGCTCTTTATGGCAAATCTCTTCCAAAGAGCTGAATACATGGCCTACCTCAAAAGAGAGGTCCTTTCACTTGCTCTTGGAGTCACTCTGGTCAGTCTCATGTCCCCACCCTTCCTCCGACAGTGACCCCTCACCGTATAAATCCAGTGGTCAAGTCTCAGGCTGGATCTTAACAAGCCGGGCAGCAGCACTGGGCACGGCTGTTCGCTTTTGCCTCCATGAAGCTTTTTCTACACTTGGCTTTCGGGACCAACAGCCTTCGACACCCCTCCTGCTTCAGTGACTTCTCCTGTGACTCCTCCTCAGTTTCCTTTACTGGTTCTTCCCCACCTTCCCAAACACTTCCCACTGGAGGCCCAGAGCTCAGTCCACCATCCTCTTCTCTTCGGTAACGGGCCCCCCTCCTTGGTGAGCCCCTGCAGCCTCCTGGCTTCAAACACCATCTGCACACTGCTGGCTCCCAAATGCCCCTCTGCAGCCCAGCCTCGCCCTGCCTGCTCAGCACCTCCATGTGGATGGCTTCAGGCATCTCACAGTGGACGTGCTTATAAGAACCAGCCACCTGATTCCTGACGTCACCAAATACCCCAAATTGCATCTCTTACTGTCTTTCCCTTTCACTTAACAGCAGTTCAGTCCTTCAGTTTGCTCAGATCCAGAATCCCTGGAGTCATGCTTAACTCCTCCCTCTCCCTCACTGCCTTTGCAATCTGTCAGCGAATATTGCTGGCTCTTCTCGCAAAAGGGGTTTCGAGTTGGACCACACTTTACCCCCCGGAGCGCCCAAGTCTGAGCACCACCACCTCTCACCTGGATTGTCTCACCAAGTCTTCCTAAGGGGTCTCCCTGCTTCCATCTTCTTCGCCCTTCGCAGGTTTCAACACAGTCTCCAGAGAAATCCTGTGAAAACATGAGGCAAATCCTGTCTCTTTTCTGCTCAAAACCCCCAAAGGCTCCAACCACAATCAGAATAACAGCCAGAGTCAGCCCTGGAGGATCCTGTTTCCCTACTTCCCTTCCCCTTGGGCGCCCTGCACACTGCTCCCTGAAGCTTCCCAGACTCGCCTGGGCCTGGCGAGCTACTCTGTGGAGGCTGCACCAGCTCCGCCTTCACACGTTTGCTCTAGGCCACCTTCCTGACCACCTGAGGCCTGACCTGACCATCCACTTCATTTGTACCTCTGCACCCGCAACTCCTCTCCCCTGCTGTTCTGTTTGTTCTCTCTAGCTCTACCAGCATCCTGACACTTGGGGTGAGTTCCTCATTTGCCTCCCCTCAGTCCTTGCTGGAATGCGGTCTCCCCACCTGCATGGGATCGAGACAGTTTTGCTTACTGCCAGCCATACAGAGTCAGCACACAGTCAGAATTTAACAAGTGAATGAATCTCTTATTGGCTTCTCTTCCTCTTTGGCTGTGCAGGAGGAAACTGGAATAAGCTGCCACTTTTCCATGTGGTGCCTACCCCCCACCCCCACCCCATGCCCAGGAGAGAGTCTTGCTACAGCCTCTGGTGAGAATCTGCCAGAGGACAAGAAGGTGCATGAAGAGTTCTGTCATAGCAGGGATCTGGCCGGGCTGCATCAACCATGTCCTTCCAGGACCATCGTCCTTCTCAATGTGCCTCTCAGTGACCACCTTCTAGGTCGGATTCTGTGTGCAGGCCCTGGCTTTGGAAGGTATGGCCTCTACCCACCTCTCCATGGGAGCTGCCTACCCACAAACCCAGACCTGCTGACTTTCGATGTCCATCTAGATGCCTTCCGCTCCCCGATGAACCCCCATCCCCACCCACACTCTCTTTCTTGCCAGGCTCTCGCTGACTCTCAGTAACCTTTCCCTCTCCAGGCTTACCCAAACAGAAGCCCGGTGAGTCAACAGGAGTGACTGCCTCTCACACCTCCAGACAGGGCGGAGGCTGTTCGCTGGGTAAGGTATGTCCTTTCCCCAGCTGCCTGTGTGCTGCGTGCCTGGAGAACGACTCCCAACGTCCCCCCTCAGCTTCTGCCCTGGGGCCCAGTGAGGCCACCTCCCCAGGGCGCCATCACGTTGGGAGGAAGCACACAGAACTTTCCAGTTGGCCTCTCTTTCCTCAGTGAGGTGGGAAGCAGGGTTTCCAGCTGAAAGTGATGATGGGGAAGGAGGTGTTGGAGTTTGGAGGTTAGAGGAGAAAGTTTGAAATAGTTGAGAATGGGAGAGTGATGTAGGAAAAAATCTATGGTAGCTGGCCAGGCAACGGCGAGCACGTTTGGCTGTTTTTCTCCAGCCGTGGTGAACTGCAGCAGAGTAGGTGGAGAATCACCTTTAACCGGGGTTGGGGTTTTGCCCAGTGGTGTAATGAGTCAAGTGGGAAACAGAGAAATCATATGTCAGGGAGTGACTATAATGAAAACGACCATATGAAAGTTAGAGAGTGCAGCCCGGGGGCCCAAAGGCCTAAGCTTGGTAGGAAAAGTCCGATAACGGGTTTGAAATTGGGACTGCCCCAGAACAGCTTTTCCAGAAAGTTTTCTGGCCTACCCTGTCCAGCGTGAGTCAGTCAGCCCCTCTGTCTGTTCCCACAGCGCCCTTTGCTGACCTCGACTATACTGTAGTGCTCGGTCTGCCAGTACAGGGTGGGGCAAAAGTAGGTTTACAGCTGTGAGTACACAGAACACAGAGTTTGTGCTGTGTTATTCTTCATCGATTTTTTGTATTATTTCCCATGTTAACAACTGTGAGCACTTGCAGGGATGAACCGGAGCTCACGTGTGTTTGTGTTCCAAAGCCAGACCCAAGGAAAAGCTCACTAAGCAATCTCTGACTGACTGGATGAATAAATGTATTTGATAGAACCCAGATCATGTTCTATGAAATAATAAATCCTCAAGTTTGTCTAACAATTGACAGTTTGTAAACCAATTTCACATTGATCTTATTTCAATCTTACAAAAACCCTACAAGATAGCAACTCATTCATTCACCCACTTATTCACTCACTCTCATTCATTTAACTGAGCAAGAACACTTAATCTGTGTCAGGCACTGCTTCAGGCACCAGGATGCAGGGACAGTCCAGCCTCTGCAGAACTTACATTCCTGCAGAAGTTATTACCTACCTTACAGATGGGCCGACTGAGGTTAGCTCAGGGAGGCTGAGCAACCTGGCCAGGGTCACAGAGCCTGCAGGTAAAAGAACCCCAAGTAGGAGGCGGGACTGTCTGACTCCAAGTACAGGAAATGCAGTTTTTCACCCCACCCCACTTACCCAGGGGATCATGGGCCCTTCCATGAGGTGTCTTTTTTTCCCACCTAAGTTAACAACAAATTAAAAAAGACTTGGCAGAAATCCACGCCCTGGCACTTCCTTGGAACTTCTTCCCTTGTCTGGTGTGTGTGTTTAACAAAGACACGAGAAATACCTGCCAGGCCTCTTCTTGCCAGAGCCAACGACAGAAGCCACGCAGCACTGTGAGCACAGCGTCTGCTTGTGTGCAAACCCGCAGGCATTTTTAGCAACTTTGGGGAACACAAAGAAAGCTGTTGGCTTTGTTTGCACATATTTTTCGCCTCTGCACAAGGCTTCTCACCAAGCAGCAGCCTAAGAGTTGCCTTTTATTTGATCTTAAGACACTCAACTTCTTTATAACTCACTGAGCTTACCTTCAGTGTAACACAATGTAAGCTGAGCTACATTTTGCAAATTACTCTGTGTGCTCTTGGTTCCCTCACTTGGAAAATGGGTCTGATAATAAAGGTCCCACATCCTTTCTGGGGGTGGATGTGCAGATTCAGTGCAGTGCTATGGAAATGCCAGCCCTCTGGAAAGCCTTGTGTCCTGGAGGAAGACTGCGGTTAAGCACAACAGAGGCAGCCTGGAAGGAGGTCTTCCTCAGACTCTGGACCTGGACTGGAATCTCAGCTCTACTGCTTATGGCTGCAGAGCCTTTGACAAGTAACTTCATCACCCTCGCTCCTCCAGCCTCAGTCTCCCTCATCGATAAGAACAGTAATACACATCCCAAAGGATTGTTATGAATGTTAGAAATAAGGTATATGCAGCGTTGGCACCGAGCCTGCTTATGATAACTGTCTGATAAATGCACACCATGTTCATTATTATCATTACTGTTATCGGTATATGAGGGTAAGGTCAACAAGGATTTCAGGAATTGCAGACTGTGGGTTCCATGAGGCGGGCATCGTGCCTTATATATCTCTGTATACCCGGCAGTCATCGACTACTAGGAAAGTTTGGAGAATGGGATGAGAGGAAGGAAGAAGAGACCAGACCTCCCATAGGGGCTAGCTCTGGCTTGAACAAGAGCACGTGCTCACTGCGCATTTACATGGGGCAGACCCTCGTCTTTGCATGTGTTTACTTCTCGTACAGACTTATGAGGCCGCTGGTATTGTTAGTGCCCAGATTTTAAAAATTAGGGAACTGACCCTTATCAGTCAAATGCCTTGCCCAAGTTCACACAGTTGGTGGGTGACAGAATGAGGACGGGAACCTGAGAGTGTGGGACTTCTGAGCTCACACTCGTCACCTCTGCCCTGCACTGCCAGGAAGGGCTCTGGTTTGAGGTTTCCTTTCTCCTGACCTGGTTGAGTTCCTGGCCTTCTGCTTGTTTCTGATGGTCTCAGCAGATACAGTCAATCATCTCTCTGTATAGACCATGGCAACAGACCTGCATGGCCAGCCTATGTTAGGTTTTGTGGTGTTGGTCGTGTTTTAGGGTTCCCTCCATAATAGCAGGCACTGGGAACTAAGGGGAGGCAACGCCACATGCTTGTGGCCACCCCCTCCCGTGGTGCAGTGCCCACCCCTCTCAAAGCAGATGTCATCTCCTGCCAAGGGGGACTCATGCCCATCTCCAGAAAAGTATGTGCTGGCCCCCAGGGCTAGAGGGGAGAAGGTGGGGTGACCCAGCCCCAGGAACCCCTGCTAATAGGGCCAGAGTCCAACAGCTGGGAAAGAAGAGACACCAAATTCCTCTTTTGTTCCCAACTCATCAGCTGCTTCTGTTAGGACATCACAGTGGTTATTCTCAACAGCCTGGCGTGCAGTCCACACCTACACATAGAATCACGGCTGAGACAGGAAAAGCTTGCCCAAGGCGGCACAGCCACCAGCAGCCAAGCCAGGACTGCCATTTCCCTCATTCCCAGCCCTGTGGTCTTTCTACAGGGTGATGGCAGGGGACGAGGATCACAATCCCCAGGAGTTGTTTAAAGAACTGTGTCAGTTATGTTTCTGAGTGGCACAATAATGTGGTGCAGAGATGCATTCTAAAGTGACAGCTGCCCGAGTCTGGATTCTAGACCTGCCACTAGTGTACTGACCTTGGACAAGTCCTGAAGCCTCTGCGAACCTCTGCATGGTGCCCCGTCTCACAGGCGGCCATGAGCAATCAATGATCTAGTGCGCACAAGGCCTCAGCCCACCTCCTGGCAAGCAGTGAGAGCTCAAAGCGTATTACCTTTATTTCTCCCTCATTCTCCAAACATTTCTTGGGCATTTAAAGGGTATTTGCAGACATTTCACTCAATACTGACAACAATCTCAGTTGCAACAATGCTCTCAGGAAGGAATTAAGATTCCCTGGAAACAGATCAGTGAACATAATGTCAGAAAGTTTAGGTGATTTGTCCAGGGTCCCTTTGCTGGTGAATGGGCCCGATTCTCTGATTCCAAGAGCCCTTGTTTCCTATATATGTTCATACATGCATTTTGTTTTATTTTGTTTTCTTCTTTTAATCAAGGGTGGTATAGCTGAACTAATATTTTCTTGCAAACTGTGACATGAAATGTCCACATGTGAAACTCCTGTTGTCATTAGCTGCCATAGTGCCTATCTTCCTTCGGCTCCTACACCTACCTTCCAGGGTATCTATGAAAATTTACCATGCCTGTGAACGAGCTGGACCCCACGTTTCCTGAGTCTATTACCTTGCTAGGTTCGGTCGGATCGGCATGTGCACGTCTTCCTCCTAAGCCCAAGCACAAACAGGAGGCAGGTCCCCAGTGGATTCCAACCCAGGGTTTCTCCACTGGCCGGTGTCACTCACCCTGGTCCTGCCACATGGACATTTGAGCTGCCTGGGGGACAGCCGAGTACTGCCAGGGGCATGAGCATGCTCATCTTTTGCAAATGCAACAACCAAAGAGAAAAGAAAGGGAACAAGGGGAACAAAACGGAGGCAACAAGCACGCACAGCACTTCTCAGTGGTGTGTGAATAGGAGTGTTCCACTCAAGTGACAGGCTTGAGGAGACGGGTCACATGGCAGCCCTTGGCTAATTCGGAAACTTATGAAATTATGGGGGCAAACTGGTCTTCTCATTCAGAAAATGCAAAGAGGAGGACACAAAGTAAGTGCAAAATATTTGAGACAAAGTAACACTGCAAAACACCAGCAGGAGGAAGGGGCAGAATTTTGCCGGTTGCAGCAAAATTCACTGAAACCTTAGGAAATCTTTTAAAGAGGATGGAAAAGGCTGCCTGAATACTCAGAGAGAGAGAAGGAACCTTTGGATCTTTGTGTCTTTGCCAAGAGAGAACCATGAGGCTGAGGACAAAGTAGGCTCCCTGAACTTCAGTTTCTCAAATGCACATTTGGACATTACCTGAATTTATTAGAAAAATTGAGGACAACTGTACTATAGCTCATAGATCCTAAGATATTGATTTAGCATATCTGAAATTAGAGCGTGTCTTATGATCTACCACATTTTTAGAATCTATGAAAGAATATGTAAAAACCTTATGACACGAAGTGAACACTCAGTAACTATGGGTAAGTATCATCTAGTTAGAGCCGGAAGACGTATCCTGTAACACATCCTGTAATACATTTAAAGCAGTTAATGAGCAACAACAGCAGGATGGCCAGGTTGCTGGAGGATGGGAACCGCACCTTCTGCTCCTGGGACACCGCTAGTGATGTGTTGGGTGAGTGGATATACTTTTAAGGCCCCGAGGTTCGTTCCAAATCCAAGGTCTCAGATTCCTCGGATGTTATATCTGCTGCCAAACACAACCATCCACCAAAGAGTTCCCTAGTCTCTGAATCCAAAATCAGGACACATGATTTCTCATTATCTACAAAATAAATCCAACCAATATCTGATGGGACTGAAGTCATCTGCTGAGGGTAGAATCAGCCAGAACAACCCAAAGATTTTTAGAAAGCACTGCTTCCCACCTGTGGCTTTTTTGTATGTGTTCTTCCTTGTGCCTGGAATGCCCTCTGTCTTCGTTTCCCTCCCTTTCCTTCCCCTGGTCTGAGGACGCTGAGCACAGCAGGGGCGAATGCTCCATGTTCCTGCCCACAGATTACCCAGAGCCTGCGGTGAAGACAGCTAAACGAGCAGTAACATGCAGCGACAGGGAAGGCGGGGAGCGCTGAGCCCAGGAAAACAGGGCGAACCCCCCCTCACACTGGCTGTCTGACAAAACCCTTCCCTCCTCTGAGAACTAACTCGGCATCCCCTCGTCTCTGAGGCTATTCTGGACCCCTCAGACTGGCCCACCTTCCCTGTCACTCTGGGTCTATAAACCTCTGACCCCACTTCTAGACTGTGAGCTCCTCGAGAGCAGAAATGTGTCTTATTCATAGCTTAGTTCCTAGGATGATGGCGTGGACACAGCAGGGTATCGGGAAATGTTTGCTGAATAGAGATGGATTAATAAAGGGTTTATTTTGTGACTGGGGGCCTACCCATATGAAAAGTCTTACAAAAGGTAAAAATAGCCAGTTGCATTTAGCTACCCTCCTCTCTGGGCCTCAGTATCTGTCTCTATAACATGAAGGGGAATTAGAATTATCAGTGCTTTTCTATTCTTTTAATTTTCCTCCTCCTCCTTCTTTTCTCCCTCTCACTTTCTTCAAACAAAATCACACTCAGAAGCCCAATGTGTAATGGAAATAAAGCCATAAAGTCTGAGCTCCTCTGCGCGAGAGGAGGAATTCACGGTTTCAGATCGCATCCCCACATCCCCTTGCCCAGGAGGAGCGCGGCGCCCTGCCCTCCGAGGAACCTCGCCCCTCCAGCGCTGCTTCGGGCCGTCATGAGCGACATCTTCGGAAGCCAGGCTCCCTGGGACCAGGCACATCAGCACCAGAAAATGAGGCTGAGTGTTTATCGGGTGCCTAGTACGCGCCAGGGCAGCCAAGCTCTAAACAACGATCTCCTTTCTTCTTTCTTTTTCTCCCTTGCCATCCCTTTCTCTTTGTTCCAAATGCTTCATTTTCAAGTTAAAAATAATCTTTCATTGTTGTTACCTGCCTTAAATACTTTTGGAGAATGAGTTAGAGTTATAAATAGACCTAAATACAAAACGGGGTGTTTGTTTAATCCTCACAACAAACCTGTTGGGTAGGTTTTAGTAATTCTGTTTCATAACTAAGATCAGCAAGGCTTAGAGAGGAAGTGAAATTGCCCGAGATCTTTCTTTCCAGGAAGTCAGTGAGCACAATCCCAGCTCCCACCTCGTGGGTGCTTCCTACACCCTAGCACCCTGCCTCACTAAGAGGTGTATGCTTACTAATTTATTTAATCCCCACAAAACCCTGTGTCATGGATATTGTTGCTATAGCCATATCACAGACGAGAACCCGGAGGATGAGAGATCAAGTAGCTTGCCTAGAACCATGCAGTCAAAAACCGCTGAGCCAGGCCTTGAACCAAGTCTGCGTGATTCCCAGGCCTGGGCTGGTACCCACCATGCAGCCCACACTCCAGCCTCCGAAGCCCTGCTCCTGACTCCCTGGGAAGGCATTCCCCGTGCTCTCTAGGTCAGGCCTCGGGGACATGCAGAAATGCCAGGGACAACACAACACAATGAGGAAACCCAAACCTCAATCACTAAGCAAACTAGACTGCCCAGGGCAAATCCAGGTTGCCCTGAGATTTGGCTGTGTGACCTTTGGCAAGCTCTTCAACCTTTCTGTGTCTTAGTTTCCTCAGCCACAAAACGGAAATTTCACTCCTAAGAATCTCGGAGGCATTTTTGTAGGGCATTAAAATTCTTAAAATGGTCTCTGGCATAGAACAAGTACTCTAACTGTTGGTTCTTATTATGTGTGTTTGTAAAATGTCCAGCAAATAATTGCAGCTCCCCATTTATGTTATTACAGTTTCTCTCTCTGTCTTGGGGGATTCCACACATCTGCGAACTTTTATGCCCCGGGAAGCTAGAACTGACAGAAGGCAGAATCTTGATTTTGCACATTCTCTCCCAGGCTGAAGACTTCTTCTGGTCCTTTTCAACAGAAGCTTATTCAAATCAACAAATGCTCTTGAACACCTACTGTGTGCTAGGCTCTGCTGGAGACTCTGGGTCCAGAGAAATCAGAGGTGCAGGGTCTCCCTACCTTTTTGTGGGTGTGGTAAAATATTCATAACACAGTATTTATTATTTTAACTACTCGTAAGTGTCCGATGCAGTGTCACTAATTACATTTTCAATTATTGGTGCCACTGTCTATGAGGGAGGACCTAAAAGAAAAACTGAAATTATCTTCTGGAGGGCAGGCCCCTTGTAGCACAGGCTTCGCCTATTAGGCGAGTGTTCCAGGAACCCATCTGTACCAGCATGGGTGGTTGTAAGAGGCTGTGTTCAGCTTCAGTGACTTTTTTTTTTTTAAGACTCTTTCAATGCGTTGGCCCATTTCAAGATGGGTGATTTACAAGCGCACCTGCCCACACTATTCAGTAGTTTTTGACCAAAAAAGGAGTGACCTCTGTGCCCCATCCTTCCTTTTCACTGGATCTCACCCTGAGTGACACTTTTTTTTACCCCCAGATGAAAAAAGTCCTCAAAGGGAAACGTTTTGCTAATGTGAAAGAGGTGAAACAAAAAACGGCAGAAGCACTAAAAGGCATCCAAATTGACAAGCTCGAAAACTATTCTGAGCAGTGGAAAAATATCTCAATAGATGTATTGCATAAAATGGAGAATACTTTGAAGGTGACTGAAGTTTGAACATCTAAGAATAAATACACAATTAAAATTTTTTTATCATTTTTTAATTGTTGTTCAAATAGTTGTCTCCATTTTCCCATCACCACTTTCCCCCACACCACTCACCTCCACCTCCACCCCCAATCCTTCCCCCTACATTGTCTTTGTCTATGGGTCCTTTATGCATGTTCCTTGATGATCCCTTCCCTTCTTTCCCCTGTTATCTCCCTCCCCTCCCCTCTGATTACTGTGAATTTGTTCTTTATTTCAATGTCTCTCATGATATTTTGCTTGCGTGTTTGTTTTGTTGGTTAGGTTCCACTTATAAGTGAGATCATATAGTATTTGTCTTTCACCGCCTGGCTTACTTCGCTTAGTTAGCATAATGCTCTCCAGTTCCATCCATGCTGTTGCAAAGGGTAGGATCTCCTTTCTTTCTGTTGCATAGTATTCCAATTTTTAATAAATTAATCCAGGTTTTTTGGGTCCTCCCCTCATATACCAAAACTTTTTCATCATCTCAAAAAATACTCCGTACCCATTAAAAAATATAACTCTCCCTCCCCCCAGGGCCTGTTAACTTCCATCTGATTTCTGTCTCTAACTACATTTTAAAAAGTATTGTGGTAAAATACACAACATAAAACTTAACATTTTAACCATTTTTAATCATATAGTTCAGCGGTATTAAGTACATTCACTTCAATGTGTTACCATCACCACTATCCATCCCCAGAATTTTTCATTTTTTCAAAGTGACACTCTGTACCCATTAAACACTAACTCACCATCCCACCCGCCCTCCCACTGACCCCTGGCAACCACCGTAATACTGTCTGTCCCTATGAACTTGACTACTGCAAGAACCTCCTATCAGTGCATGCATACAGTATCTGTCTTTTTGTGACTGGCTTATTTCACTTAAGATAGTGTCTTCAGTATTCATGCATGTCGTAGTATGAGTCAGAATTTCTTGCTTTTAAGGATGAAGACTAGCCCACTGCCACTCCACGTTTATCTATCTGTTCACCTGCGGATGGGCGCACGTTGCCCCGCATCTTACCTGTTTCGAGCAATGCCTCTATGACGTGAGTGTACAGTTCTTCCTGCCTTTGATCTGCCTGTGGTCTAACATGGGGGATGACAGGTACAGTCATGAGCAAGTCACCCTGGACAGGCCTCTGTTTCCTCATCTGTGACATGTGGGTAATGTCGCCCATTGTAGCAATTAAATGAGATGATGCAGGACTTAGGGCAGTGCTGCCACACTGGAAGCACTTGAAAAATGTTATCTCTGCTGCCACAGTAGGCACGACCTGCCTGGAGACGAAGGGGCTAGAAATGGGTGGTCAGCTTGAGCTTTCTCACCAACATCCTGGCAAACAGGCTTGAAGATCTCGATTTTTCAGAGGAAGAAACAGACTCAGAGAAGTCCCTCGACTACAGATGGTAGAGGTGGGCCTGGAACACAGCCCCTCAAGCCTTCTTACCAAATAGAGAGAGTGGGGAAGATGGACAATCCCAGGGAAGGCAGGCGCGGGTGGTGGCAGAGAGCACAGCCTGAGCAAATACCAGGAGGTGGGAGGGGCTGCGTCTACAGCGGACGTGGGAGGGGACCAGTCTGTGGGGAGCAAAGGGTACGTGCAGGCAGGTGGGGCTGGGTCGGCAGGACACAGAGATGCCCCACCCAGTCAGGTTCCAGGATCTGGAGGGCTTAGATAAATTGCCCGAGGTGGCGTTTCAGGAACATTAGTCAGACGGATGGGACAGAGATGCTTGCCTCATGACACATCCATGCATTCCCACCACAGGCCACATTTTAAAACTTGTACGTGCATTTTAACACCACCATGTACATAGTTAAAAAAATCAAATAGTTCTATAAGGCCCATTCTCCAGCCCCATATCTTACTGCCCATGGGCAGTCACGAACCATTATTTCTTCCAATATTTAACTTCAAATTTCCAAATATGTTGCCACATCTCTTTCTTCATTCCCTGTTTGAGGTGTGCCATGTTGACTTGCTGTGATAGAAGAGAAGGATCTAGCTCTCTTCCCTACACAGCCACGTCACCTTACGCCCACCACCCAATCTAGTTACAACAGAATTTGGGGTTATACTTTATATTTACAGTATTGTGACCCTGCAAATCACAGGTGAACCATATCATATTGTGATTAAATTTCTGCCTTTGCACCACTATTCATCTGGCTGAAATTAGGATCTCAGTTTTTAATTCTGTATGCTTCATTTTGTAGGTACACTCATCTGTCTTCTCTCCACGGGAATGTAAGTCTCCTCCCGGAAGCTCCAAGTACCATAGGTATTCAATGTATGAGCCCATCTATCATCCTTCTGGAGCTGCCAGCGTTCCCGGTCTAACCCGGACATTTGGTCTCTGCCTGCTACAGGGACGTGGCTGTGCCTCAGTGGGGCCCCTGATGCCAGACAGGTGAACAGGGTCAGTGCATCTTGGCCCAATCATTGTTCATCTACAGAGTATATTTTTAAAAATGTCAGAGGCTGATGACATAGAGATCAATCAAAGGGGTCTGAATCTGAGCCCACTGGGCTCAGACAAAGTAAGTGCTAGGCAGAGGAGAGCTCTGGAGTTGGGGTGGGGGTCAGAGGAGAAGCCCTTAATTCAGTCTTTGGAAAGGCCAATACAGAAGGCTTCCTGGAGGAGGTGAAACCAAGTAAGTCTGAACTTGTCTGGAGGCATTTTCTAAGAGTTCTGGAAAGGGCATCCGGGTAGGAGAGCATCATGTGCACAGTCACGGGGGCATGAGAAAGCATGATTCACTCTGGGAATTTCAAATAAGTAATTAGTGATGATCATGTGGGAGGGTTCCAGTCCAGGGGGAGGCAGGGTCTTGTGTGCCAGGCTAAGGGATCTGAGGGAAATGGGGAGCCACAGAAAGATCTTAAAGAGAGAAGACATGATCAGTTCTGCATTTTTTAAAAGAAACGATGACTGCAGGGTGTCAGATACACTGGAGAAAGCGATGGGCTAGTGAGGGGGATGTTGAGGTCTGGAAAAGGATAGAAAGGACCTGAACTTAACACTGACACCACAGGTGAGACATGGGGCTCATGAGACCTTACAGAGACCAAACAGACTGAACTTGGGGTCGCAGGGAATGTGGAAAGGCTGACTGACAATTCATACATATCCGAGGGAAAAGATTGTTTCAATTCAATGCATGTCTACTGGAAACCAGAAGCTTCTTGGGCTGGGAAGAAGGGTGTTGGCTTCTTGGGGTGTTTGGGGGCAAGAGGTGCTGAGAGAATGGATGCCCAGGGACTGAGGAAGCAGGGCCATGGTCTGGGGCTTTCAGCAATTAGAGGCCAGAGGCAAGACTAAAAAGGCAGGGCGTCAGAAGGGTTGGTAGAGCCAGCTGATAAGGGCATGAGCTCTGGACTCAGGCAGCCCTGGGTTTAAATGCCAGCCCTGCCACCAGCTTGCTGAGTGGCTCTGTTTTCCTATCTGCAAAATGGGGACCACAATTCCACCTACTTCATGGGGTGCTTGTGAGGATTAAGTACAATCCTGGCTATGAAGTGCTTGGCACAGAGCCTGGAACGTAAGAAGTGCTTTGTAACTTCCTAATTTTTGTCTTGGGGTACAAGGGCAGCTTCAAAAAGGTGGGATTTGAGCTGGCCCTGGAAGAGGAGAAAGCAGGGCTGGCTTCACAGGCATGGTCCCTGGGCAGTCACATGGGGCCCCATACCCGGAGGAGAACCACACTTGGTTTAATGCTCTGCTTTGCATTTTCATTTTGTGCTGGACCCCACAAATTACGTAGGGATGCTGTGAGTAGGGGACCGTCAGGCGGAGAAAAGGAGTGCTTTTTAAGTAAAAGAGCTCTCAGTATTGCAGAGGCTCAGCTTGTTCTGGAAGCAGTGCCAGGCACGGTATTTGCAGCTGGAGAGCTGTGGACAGGAGGAAGGTGGTGGACGCTCAAAGTGGAGAGGAGCAAAAGGCCTTCGATGCAACACGAAGGGATGTGGGTGTTGCACGGCGTGTACACAGTAGCCCCAGGCCTGGTGGATCTGGACACGGTAGCATCAGTGAGTGGAAGTTCAGGGAGAGAGAAATGGTGGAGAGGAATGGTGTGGAGAGACTGTGACCTGCATTGTAATGACAAGGCAACTGAGACCCAGAGAGGTGACGTGAGCAGAGCTGCGATGACTGTAGTGGGTTCTAGGCACTTGGCTTCACAGACCATTTTTTCCTTAAATACAAATATAAATGTAAATGCAAATGTACATTTACATGTGTATAATTATACTTCACAACTGCATTGGTATAAAGGCAAACACATCAATACCAAGACATTTTCTTTTACCAAAAGCATGGTGGGCCCCAGACACTGTGCCTGTTGTTCTGAACAGGGAAGTTGCCCTGGATATGAGTTACTGTTCTTCCAGCTCCTTGGACCCTGCAACCAGGACACCTGGGTCTTCCTGGAATGGGTAGACAGCCCTTCTTCTTCTCAAGGAGTGCTAGCCAGCCCCTAAAGGCTCTTTTAGCTGGGACCTGCTGAGCCACCAAGACTTCCCATCCCCATTGCCTACAAAGAGGGCTAATGGCTGTTTGGGTTTCAAGCCAGGTGGTGGGGCTGAGTGACAGGTAAGAGAGAGAGAGCTGCAAATGTCCTCAAGTTTACAGGAAATCAAAGCTCTCTGTGTCTGCAGGTGTCTGTCACTTTACTCCTGGTGCCACCTACCACGTCACTCCTCTGGACTGGGCTGCTTGCCTACCCCACCCATTTGGAGGGTGAGGAGGCTGAGTCAGCAGCAGCTGCTGAGGATGCTGTCCACAGAGGACAAACATTGCTATCTGTCTGTCTGCCTGTCTGTCTGGGGTTCCAGGGAGTCCTACCTGGAAGGGGAGAAGCATACAGGCCTTTTTGTGTGTTAGCTCCTCACGTAGCCCAGGAGAATGGATGGAGCTTCAAGAAAAGAAGTCCCCTTCCTCAGGCTTTCCTTACAGGTTCCTCACTGGCCTTCTCTCTCTTTCTTCCCTAGACCCAGGAGAGGAGCAGGATGGCCTGATGTATGAGCATCAGTCCAGGCCTTTCACTTCCCAGCTTTGGCCACTGGATGGATGTACCTGGGTAGGTAGGCAAGAGACAGCAGAGTGCTGATTTGAGGGGAAAAATCGGTCTAGCCTGGCTATTCTTTTAGGTGTCAATTTTCCCTCATCTTCAAGTCACATTTCTCCAAGCCCCAGACCCCCTCCTACTAGACCTTTATAATGGATAAATGGACAGATGAATGAATGCATGCATGTGTGAATGAATGAATGTTCAACCTTTCCCAGTCTTAGAAGTCACTCCTACTTCTGCCCTCGAATTCCTGTGGTCAGGAGATAGAGCCCAACTTCCTCTAAAAGAGGAGGAAAATTAAAATTGTAGATTTGGAGAAAACTTATTACGGAAGTTCCTACCTGATCAATTCTATTTTCTTTATGAAGGCTGAGGATTTGGTGAGAAGATTAAGGATACATTTGAAATCACTATTGTGCAGAAGGTAGAGTGATTAGATTGGGGATTTGCAGATATATTACAAGGTAGTGCCAGGGGCCCTGTAAGTTTTAGTGATGAGAGTGATAGCTGATATTCCTGGAGCAATTATTACGGGCCAGACAATGGGCCTAGCGCTGTACTTCTGTGACCTTTCATCCTCTCATCCACCGAGGGGGCAGGTGCCTCAGTAAGAAGAGCCAGGTCATGCTTCAGAATTTTTTTTTTAATTCTAAGTGGCTTATAGACACAAAAGTTTATTTCTTGCTCTTGCCATTTGTCCATCCATCAATGTGGCAGATGAGACATGGCAAGAGTGAGAACCCACGAAGATCTGAAAGGCTGGAAAGGGAAGGAGGGAGGGGTCTAGAGCCTGGGATTCAGGAGGAGGTCAAAGAGCCAGCATGGTGAAAGCTCTGGAAAGATAAGAGGGAGGGCCTGGAGCGCAGCAAGACCCTGCTATTTGAGATTTCACAGGTGGAGCAGTAGCCAGCCAAGATAAGAGCCAGGTGTGGCTCTGAGCGTGAGTGGCCAGAAGTGGAATAAAGGTGAAGGTCCCTGGAAGTGAGGAGGTTGAAGGTTCTGCCAGATGGAGCATGCTTTCATTCCCTGGAGACAATGGGGGTTCACGGAAGGACATAACAAGCCTCTAGGTAAGTATTTTGAGACTTCCCGGGCTATACAATTTACCAGGAGAGGTTTGCAAATGATTTTTTTAAATAGTCAAACATGGAGATATAAAATGTAAGACCTTAAAGAAAGGTGTCTATAGAAGCCCACTCTCCTCTGTGCTGCGGAAAGCCGGGGAAACACTAGATGTAGGAGAATCACTAAAAAGTCATCGATGCCCAGAACCAGGAGGATTAGAAGTACAGGCATCCCAGGACAGAGAGTCTGTTAAAACTGCCATTCAACAGTAATAATAGTCATAGTTAACAGTTTGCAAGTTTCTTATATTCTAGACATTGTTCTTAACACTTTAGATGGATAGTTGCTTCAATTCTCTCATGATACCCTACAGAATGGTATTATCTTAATTCCCATTTACAGATGAGGAAAAAGAAGCATACAGCACAGAAGGAGTTATATCACTTGGTCAAGGTAGCCACTAGTGTGTGTCAGAAGTGGGATTTGAACTCAGGGGAACCGGTTTTAGAGCCCACACTCCTAAAAGTTCCCAGTGGTTCTCCAACAAGGGAGACATCAGAATCACCTGCGGGCTTGCTAAAGTAGTGTTGGGCCCCTCCCCTAGAAGTCTGGGGTGGAGCCTGAGAATCTGAATTTCTAAGAAGTTCCCAGGTGATCCTCAGGCCCAGAGTCCCAAGACCATACTTCATAGTACCTCACAACAAACACACAGTCCCTGTTCAGTGCTTAGCAGGTACAGATCTCTTTCCAAACGTGGCTCCCAAATGCCTGGCAGCAGGGATGTGTGTGTGTGCATGTGTGTGCATGCGTGCTTGCACATGTGTATCACAGACAGCAGAGAGCAGGGGATTACGGCTTGAGTAGCACCGGGAGGCAAAAGACGGAACTTGATCCTGCCTCTTGGCCCTGAGGGATAGGGGATATGGGGGAGCAAACCATCTCCACAGAGAGAGTAAGGAATACAGGTTCCACTTAAGGGCTGGCACACAGAGCGGCCAGGCTTCAGGTGGAGTGTATTGGACACGATGCAGGGGTTCTAGAGGCCAGGGTGGGAGGAGGAGACAGAGAAGGCAGCAGCGACGGGCCAGATGGGTGAGAGTGCGATGTTGAGGGGCGGTGGTGAGGAAGACAGTGGCTTTCTGAAGGTGGCTGTGCAGAGGGGACTATGGACGGATTGTCACTGGAGGCCTTTCTGAAGATAAGGGATACCCTTCCCCTTCTGGAAATTCCCCAGGGGCCAAGTGAGGACAGACACAGTAGGAGCTGATGCCTGACTAGAGGTTCAAGAGCTGAGGCTTTTCATGAAAGGGAGTGAGCCCCAAATTGGGTGTCGGCCTTTGCAGAGCCAGCCTTTGAATCTTAAATTCAGGGGTCACCAAAATGACCCCTGAAGTAAACCATCCACCCTTCTCACTCTCTGCCTTTGCCTGATCACGTGGGGCCACTTCCATTCTCCAGCCGCAGCCTGCCTCTCTGCAGCTTGGGGTCCAGCTTAATTAAGAGCTCTGCTGGTCAATCAGTCTCGATCACCTCTCTAATTGGGCACCAGCTGTGTTTTCTCTTGAGAAGGACTGTTTTATGGGATTTCCAAAATGCATTACACGAAAAAACTTAACAGTTTCAGGATTATATGATCATAAAACCAGGAACACTTGTTTTCTACAGAAATGAAGAGTACGTCTCTCTTTATATTCCAGAAAATATTTTGGGAGGAAGTTGGGAGGGAGGGCATGGAACAACAAATTCTCGGTTTGTTTATGTTCTGAATATGAACACTGATTGTGGTTTTAAACAAAGTTATGCATAATCACAGGTGTTGGTACATAAAGGCTTGGAAAGTTTCCTATAAGAAAAGTGAGACTTGAGAAATTGAACCATGAATGGCTCCATTTATGAATAGTCACCAATGATTGACAGAATAACTACGAATAGCTGATATTAGCTGAGCCCTTCGTATGGGCTTAACCCTACGCTAGGCGCTTGGCATGGATGGTCTTGTTTAAACCTGGCAATACCCCCATTTTCACAGATCAGGACCTGAGGCCCAGAGAGGTGAAATAGTTCGTATTCAAGGTCACATGGCTCACCAGTGGCTGAAACAGAACTGAAAGCCACCCAGGCCTGTCTCATGCCAAACTTCTTTTCTGCCTCTCTTTCCAACCAAACAATGCAATTAACTTGCAGAACCAAAGTGCTCTGTTTGCAACAACTGCAGTATCAACAACGATGACCCTTAACATTTGTATCATTTCATAGTTACTAAATTCTTTCACCGTTTGCCTTCTCCTGTGGTGGACAGCCCTGTGAGAGACACAAAGAGGTGGCTATAATCCCATTATCACAAATGTGGGAAACTAGATACTAAGGGGCTAGAATCTAGGGCTAGATTATTTCCCCGGACACGCACCACCAGTAAAGAACAAAGTCAGACCTAACTCCCACCCCAAATCCCCCACGTCCCACCGCTCTGCACTGTGGTGCTTCCCTCTGAGGAAGCAAGATGTGTTTATATATTTTTCCAGCCACTCCTTCATTCATTCATCCCTTCATGTATTACTCAGTCATATTACATATTTGTTTTCCTCATCCTGATTATCTATGTACTTGGTGCTGCCTGTCTCCCCTCCTTAGAATACAAGCTCCACGAGAGCAGGCGCTTGTCCTTCTTGTCCATAATTATATCTACAGCCTCTAAAACAGTGTCTAGAACTTAAGTATTTATTATTCAATTCATTCAAGCCAATAACAATTCATTCCCTCAGCAAATATTTATTGAGCATCTACTATGCGTCAGGCACAGACAGGCCCTGGGGATACTGTTCTCGACAAGACAAGCATGATTCCCCACATCTGTGGAGCTCACATTCTAAGGCGGGGAGGGGGATTATATACAAGTAAATAAATGAGATAATTGCTGGTTGGGATTTGTGCCGTGTGGGCGCGTAACAGAGCGATTTGATGGAAAGTGACGGTTACTCAGTTCTTGTCCTAAAGCTGTTCACATGCCAGTGGGCAGTCACCAGGCAGTTTCTATCTTACGGCAACGAGGGGAGGAGCGGGGTGCAGCTGCAGAGGCAGTGGTCATAGCTCCCAGGGCCGGGCTCCAGCAGGGGTAGGGGCAGGAAGGCTTCCTTTGGAGGCAGCATCTGAGTGGTTTAAAGACAGACAGGAGTTATCTAGGAAAGGGGTGGGGAAGATTCCAGGCCTGTGCAAGGACAGGTGGCAGGAGGCCAGCTGGCACAGAGCGAGGGGTGATGGAGCCTAGATGGTGAGTTGGGGAGAGAGAGAGAAAAAGAGGTGAGGGAGACAAGCATGGACCGGGTCCAAGAGTATCACGTTGTGATGGGTAGTTTTATGTGTCAACTTGGCTAGGCCTTAGTTCCCAGTTATTCAAGCTCTAAGCTAGGTGGTGCTGCGAAGGTATTTTGTAGACATGGCTGACATCCACAGTCAGTTGACTTTAAGTGAAGATTTTCATCAGGTATCTGAGGGGGCTTCATCCAATCCCTTGGTAGGAAGAACAAATTCTGCCTGTGGACTCCGTGTCAGTCCTGCCTACGAGTTCCAGCCTGCTGACCTGCCCTGCACATCTGGGCTTGCTTAGCCAGACGGCACAGTCACAGGAGCCAATTCCTTGAAGTAAATCTCATGATAGATAGATAGACAGACTTCTAATCTCCTACTGGGTCTCTTTCTCTGGTGGACTGCTGGGGACTGATTTACATCTAGCCAGCTAAGCGGACCTCATCCTAAGGGGATGGAAGGGAGTCAGGGAGGCTTAAGCAAAGCAGTAGCAGAACCAGATTTGTGTTTCTGAAAAACTGGCTCTGACTGCAGTGTGAAGCGGGTCGGAAGGGGCAAGACTAGAGGCTGGTAAACCAAGTCAGAAGAAGTTACCTGAACTGTGGCAGCAAGAATGGCCTGGAAGGAGGGGCACCAATTCAAGTGCTATTACCAAAGCAGAATCGACAAGACTTGTGTCCAATGGCAGGTGAGAGTTGTGGTGAGTCCCAGGTTGTGGGACATCTTGGCAAATGGAACGTAAATGCTATGAGAACAGGAACTTTGTTCTGTTCCCCGCTGTCCCCTTTGTAGCTAGAATAGGACCCGGCACCCAGAAGGTATCCACTGCACATTTATTGAATGAATGGTGGTGCAATTCTCAATTCCCTGAGATCTGGATCATGGAGCAGGGTCAGGGCTTAGGGTAAGGAGGGTACAAGTACAGTTTGGGGCCCGTTGACTTTGAGGGAGCTGTCAGCCAGCCAGGAGGAGAGGGCCAGAGGGGAGCTGGAGAGATGGTCCACGCTCAGGAGGGAAGTCCAGGGTAGAGTCTGAGCATTCATCCTGAAAACGGGGATAGTGCCTGATGCCAGGGGTCATGGCACCCTGAGGGTGTGTGGAGTGAAGAGGAAGGAAGTTGGAGACTAAATCTTGAACAAACTGCAGCACTGCAGGACTAGGGCAGGGGAAGGACCCCTCAAAGGAGAATAAGAAGGAAGGGGAGGAGGAAGATTAACAGAACAAGAAACAAGTAGCAAGAAACAAGTGCCCTCACCGCTGCCGAAAAATCAGGTGTCATTTAGACTCACAGTAGTGACTTTGATTAGGGGGCCGTGGTGGGGGTGAAGGAGACAGAGGTCCAACTGCAGACATTCGAGGAAGGCATGGACAATGAGGAAGGGGAGGGTGTGAATCCAGTGGTCTCTCCCAACCTTCCTTCCAAGTATTGACCAGACATTAGCAGCCCAGACTATTAAAGAATGTGAAGCCGAGGCCCAGGGAGAAGAAGTTAGTTAAAGGTCACCACACAGGCAAAGGGCACTGTGCTGTAAGACATCAGCTGTTCAGGCCGTGTACTACCTTTTATGACTCAGCAGGATGCAGACTTTAAAAAGAATGGTTGTACAGGGTGGGGCCCGGGCCTGACGGGCTGATCGCTGCCTACGTGAGGGACAAGAGCTCCAGGGCGTGCAAGAACATTTTCTCAAGGGGAACCACCTTCCCTTGAAACAGTTTGTTCTGCTGAGTTGACAGGAGAGAGGAATGGGGACTCCTCAGTCCTGGGCCAGATGCCAAACACGGAGCAAAGTCGGAAGGCGCCAGGAGGCCAGGTCTGGCTGCAGCCTCCCTGGGCCCTGCATGGGCCACCCGAGCTCCCCTGCCCTCTCAGGGGCCTGGAGGGAGGCTGCATGTGCGGGGTTGGTCCGTTTGTAATGAACATGAACGAGCACTTGCTGTGGACCAGGCTCCGTCGTTATCATTTATATGTACTTGAGCTCATTTAATCCCCACAATGTTCTCTGGAATGTATGATTGTTCTTATTTAAGGATGAAAAATCTAAGACCCAGAGAGGCTAAGTCTCTTGCCCAAAGCGTCACAACCCGTTCTGTGGGTGGAAGGATAGAGATGCTTAACTCTTGAACCTACAGGGTGGATGACTATTTAGTCCTACAGTGTGGGTTTGAGTCATTGGCAGGCATGGGATACAGGTCAGGCTTCTCTCCCCAGCTCTGGGGTATCAGGTAAGTTACATCATGGCTCTGGGACTCAGTGTCCTCACCTGTGAAATGGGGGTCATGTTGTCCTCCTCATAGGGCTGGAATGAGGGAAAAGGAAATGTTTATAAAGAGTTTCACTGAGCACCTAGCCCAGGGTACAGGCTCCATGAATGCTGGCTCTCTTTCCCTCTTCTGTTGTTTTGGAGAAGCCTGTCTTGAACCGACCGGTAGGTTAAGTTAGGGCAAAAGCACTGGTCTCAGAAACTGACCAACCAGGAATTAAATGCTTCTTCTGATACCTATTAGTTATTTAATTTTAAACAAGCTACTTACATGTGTCAGGGCCTCAGTTTCCCCAGCTACAAAATATGGAAAGAGCACTTTAGTCCAGAGTGGCCCTCAAGTCCCGCTTCCAGCCCTATGCACATATTGCCTCAGGCAGTTGATCACGGCCTGCTTTTCCACTGAGCCGGGGGGATACCCGAGAACCCTTCTCGGGGTGAATGCCCTCTAGGCTGGCTGTAATTCTACCACTCGGCAGTTGTGCATGGGTTAAATTACCACATTTCAAGAACACACTTGCTGAAGTGCAAAGCCCTCTGATAGAGATAACATTAATCTTGGCATATACGGTATTTGCATTACTAAGGACGATGTCTTACCTGAGCTCCAGACAGCACAGGTAAGTTTGCTGTTTGTAGTTTTGTGTTGTGGGTTTTGTTCTGCCTTTATAGGGTAGAGGACAAGTGAATAAGCCTGGGACAGAAGGTTCATCCGTGTGCTTGGAAAACGGATGGAAGAGTAGTTACTATGAGGAATCACTATTAACCCCATTGTATAGGTCAGAATACTGTGACAAAATACGAACTGACTGAGTGACTTGCCTATTGTCACAGCTAGTAAACGGCAGAGCTGAGAGTCCAATCCAAGCATGCCTGCCTTCAGAGCTGACAATTACGCCATAAATGCAAAATCCATTGATTTAGTCAAAATTGGTGATCAGATGCCTCCTCTGCCCCGGGCACTGTTTTTAGTGCTGAAAACTGAGTAGTGAGCAAAATCATCCAGATGGCACAGGCTCAGGGAGCTTGCAGTCCAGGGTCCCATTTATCAGGCACCCTTCATGCACTCAGTCCTGTGCCAGCACTGGCAGCCGTGTCAATGTCAATGGCTCCTCTAGGCAGGAACCGGCATTTGAATCTGAGCTCTATGGCATCTTGTTAGGTGAGGGAAGCCATTCCATCACTTTGCTCCTGTTTTTTCATCTGAAACAGGAGATTATAGGAGCCTACTGCCAAAGGTGTCTGTGAAGTTTGAACAAAATAGTATTTCCAAAGCATGCAGAACCGAAAATTTTTGGATATTCCATAATTTGTAGTTAGTATTATTAATTCTCTATCCTTTTAACAACTCTGTAAAGTTGGTACTATTTCCTCCATCTCACACAGAAGAAAATCAAGTCTCTTGAGTTTACCACTCAGAGAGGCTAGGTCACTTGCCCAAGGTCACACAGCTCACCACTGGTGGAAGTGATACTCAAATCCAGGACTACTTGAACACATTGCCCAAGTGTGACACTGTGGTCACATGTTTTTCCGAACTCACAATTGGACTAGCTGCAGGGCAACAGAAAACCATGTTCCTCTTTGTCTTATGCAACAAACCATGTGGACCCTCACGCTCTTATATAACAGGCCCAGTGCTAACGAGAGGAAGTTTAACAACAACACACAAAACAGACCGCGTTCACAACAGACCACCATATGTTCTCCTGTTCCCTGACAGCAGCCGTCCCAACGCCCACTCGGGAGCCCACAGAAATCATCTTGATGAAAACAGTTTTATTCCCAGGTGATTCAAGCGATCGATGCCTTTATAAAAAAGAGTGGAGGGGGGCAGGAAATGAGTCTGTGCTTCTTCCAAACAAATCCTAACTCCTCGGGAAAGCCCCGAAGCCTTCAGCCTCCCCTCCTCGGCCTTCTCTTGGAACCCATGGTGTGGCCTTTGTGACCTGGCAGCTTTCTCATTCAGAGTGACAGCAGCTATGATGGTTTCTGGTTACTGAGTTGCCAAGCTGAAGAGCCCAGGGACTTTGGGTCATCCCCTCCATTTGGTCTTGAACTCCTTCCCTATCTTGTGCTCATGCTCAGTTCGAGAGTCTCAAGGTGGCTGTAGGCTTTCTGGGCGTGACTCTCTGGAGCTGGGCCCAACTGTACAAGGGCGATTCGACCTGTGGGCCTTGGGGAAAGGGTTCCTGCAGGGGGCTGCAGGCCTGACACCACCTTTTCACTCCATGCCTTTTGTCTGCTCTCCTGCCTCCTTCACTCCCTCCCATTCGTTTCCCTGTCCAGCAGCTAAAGCAGTCCTGCTACAACCTAAACTTGATCGCATCGTTCCGAATTTCTGGGCCCTCGTGGTCCTCACCCCACTCCGCACCACCCTTCTGCTTGTCTTCAGAGCTGCACTCACATCAGCGTTCTCCCCATTCCTCCTGGAGGTGCACGTGCTCTTCCCCTGCTGGTCCCGCAGGCCCACCCATGCATTCCTCCTCTTCTGAACTTCAGCTACATGTGGCTATCCGCCCTCTGAAACGTGGCATTGAGATCGAGGAATTAGAAGTTTAATTTTTTTAGTTGTAATGAATTTCAATGAAATTTACATTAACTCTCAGGTTACAGAGGAATTTTCTTTCCCCTATTTTCTTCTATAGTTATGAATTCATTTTTTATATTAGAATACCTTTGGTTTTATTTTACCGGGAGGTATGGATACACAAAAGTGGCATGATCAGATGCCTACCTGTGGTGTTTTGTGTTTTCCAAAGTTTGTTGTATCACTGTATACCCCATCCCACATTTCTCCTGACAATGTGACACTGACAATCTTCATAGAGGTAGAACTGGGTGGGCCCATCTAACTGCCTTGACCAAGAAGCTATTAATGACAGTGGCAGCATCTCAGGCTGGATCACAAAAAGTATTGCATCTTCCACCTTGATCTCCTGGATTCTCACTCTGGGAGAAACAAGCCTCCCTGCCATGAGGACCCTCATGTGGAGAGGAACTAAAGACCTCAGCGAACAGCCACACCCACCAGCCAGTCTCCTGAGTGAGCCACTTGGAAGAGGAATCTCCAGTCCCAGTCAAGCCTTCACGTAACTACAGCACCAGCTAACATCTGACTGCAATTTTCTAAGACCCCCCTCCCCAAATGAGACCTGCCCAGAAATCCTGACACTCAGAATATGTGGGCACTGTAAGTGTCATAGTTTTAAGCCAATAAGTTTTGGGGTGGTTTGTTATGCAGCCATAATAATTGGAACACTACTCCTTTTTTCCCAACACCATTTAATGTTTTGTCTTTTTCTGAGAGATATGAGCTGTCACTTTCATCACAAACTAAATCATCATACAGTTGTGGGCCTTCTGTTGGACTCGTTCTGTTCTATTGGACCATATCAGTTCAAGTACTAATACCGAGTTGTTTAAACCTTTGCTGACTTGTTATACGTGTTACTATGTGGTAGAGGTTGCCAGCCTCCAATACTGACATTCCTTTTTTCTAGTTTTCATTGATATTAGAGTTGATTTTTTTCATAGCAGTTTTAGAATCAGCTTGACTAGTTTTTTTTAAAAGAAATACGTTGCCTTCTTATTGAGCTTGCAATAGATTTATTAAAAAAATAAAGAAAAATGATATATTTATGAGTTTGCAGTTTCTTAAAGAAAAATACGAGACACTTTCTCCTTTAAGTTTACTTTTGTGATAGTCAGGAGTGTTGTTTTCTTCATATTTAGCTGCATTTTTAATAAAATCTATACTTAGATATTTTATGTTTTGATGAATGTTGTAAATAGATTTTTTCTGTGTTATGCTGGCCATTCCAACTAATTGCAATTTACAGATGCAAAAACTATTGATCTCTATATATTCATTTTGTATGCTACTTCCTTACTGATGATCTATTTACTTATGGTGACTTTTAGCTGATTCTCTTAGTTTTATCAGGTATGCAACTATATTATCTGTAAACTGCAATAGTTTTCTCTTCTCCTTTCTGATAGTTACAGCTCAAATTATTTATTAATCTTTTTTGCACTAATACCTCTACTATACTGCAGTTGTAATACTGAGCATTTTTTAGTGAGACTACCTCTGAAAACAAAGTCTAACCACAGGAGGCTCTTGGACCCTTGAAACGTGGCTATAAAGACTGAGAAATTTTCTTAGTTTTAACTTATCTCAGTTGAAATAGTTACTTGTGCATAGTGATGACCATATTGGTCAACACAGGACTAGAATCTTTTCATTTAGCATAATTTTAACTTTTGGATTGAGACACACTTCAACACATGTAGAATATTCACATGTCCTTATTGCATTGGCTTTTTAGAAATAAAAGGTAACTGTTGAAATTTGTAAAATGCTTCTTCAGTATCTATAGTGATGATTATGTGGTTTTCCTCTTATATATACTAATATAGTAAATTATCTTGAACATCCTTGCATTGGATTAAACCCAACTTGCTATATTCTCAGCTTTATATACCAGTACATTTTATTTTTAAAGTAGCATCTTTTTGTAACAATGTTATTGAGGTATAACTTACACATGCCACAGTGATTATCTTTAAAATCGCACAGATAAGTCCTGGCATGGGGACCCACCATGCAGCCACTCTCTCTCCCGGGGGCTCCGTGGGTCCTCCCACCCCAGTCTCTCAGAGCCCTCAGCCTCAACGCCTCACCTCAGGGAGTCTTCCAGGCTCCGTGTGGATTCCTTCCTCATGCCACAGCCCAAAACCTCTCTCAGAAGAGACAGTAAACCAGGTACTTGCAGGGCTCACCTCATTTGTTTCCTGTTTTTCAGGGATCACTGTCCTTCATTTCTAGACAGCCAGTGCCTTGGAAACCATTGTTTGATATATTGTCTGGTCTTTTTGGCTGTTTCAGGTGGGAGAGTTAATCCAGACCTCTTATATCCCTCTTGGCTGCAATCGCAGGTTAAGCTAGTTAGCTTTTATTTACGAGTCATTTATTTACGTATTTTAATTTATTTCTGTTATTCACTGTGTAAACTAGTTTGTTATTTTTGTGTATACTTTTTCTGCTGTTTGGGGTGGTTTGTATTTCTGTCCTAGTGGTTACCATGTTAATTATATCTTTATATTACACCTTTAGTTCTCCCTACTTTTTGGACAGTATCTATTAGTTCATTTCTCTAAGCAAGGGCGTAATTAGTGTGCTTGTCTTCTTTTTCTTCCTCTTCTAAAGAAATTAATTTCAGTCAATAAAATTATCTTTCTTAGTGTGTATGTCTGCATAGATACTTACGTAGTTCAGCTTATATTTCTATTCCTTGAGTCTTCAGCTCCCCCAACCCGTTTTTATTGTGTGTTGAGTATAATTTCTTGGTAGGATAAGGAAGGAAACGTTGACTTAAACAGACATATTTGCATTTGAAGTCCCAAGTGCATCAATTTGGGATACAGAGACATGCCTCTGAGCCCTGGCTCCCTTAATTACCAGCTTTGTTGTGACCTTGGAATAGCTGCTTACCCTATCAAAGCCATAGCATCCTAGTCTTTAAGATGGAAAAATAACATCTATCTTTTGAAATTGTAATGAGACAAAAAATATAAATTTTAGTCATTGTTAGTATTATTTTTATAATAATTTTTTTATTTTTCAATGAGAGTTGACATATAATGCTATACTAGTTTCAGGTGTACACCCCAGTGACCAGACACCACACAACCCACCAAGTGGTCATCCCGATAAATCTGCACCCTCTGACACCACACACAGCTACAAGAATGCCCCTGTCCGTGTTCCCTGTGCTGCACTCCGCATCCCCACAACCAATTCCATGACAACCAGTTGGTACTGCTTACTCCCTTCACCTTTTCCCCCGCCTCCCTCCCACCTGGCAACAGTCCAAACATCCTCTGTATCTGTGCCAAAATTACCCTACCCAGCAAAGCTATTGTTTAGAATTGAAGGACAAATAAAGAGCTTCCCAGACAAGGAAAAAACTAAAGGAGTTCATCACCACCAACCAGTGTTATATAAAACGTTAAGGGTCTTCTTTAAGAAAAGGAAGAGGAAGAGGAAGAAGAAGAAGAAGAAGGCATTGAATATACATATATCAACAATGCAATGTAAAAAACAAGCAGAACAGAAACAGACTCACAGAATCCTTATTATTATTATTAAAAATAAAAATCAACAAGCAAACATCTAGTAGTATATACTGCCCATCAGGTATAAACTAGCTGCCTTACATTTTTTTTATTTCATTTAATCTTTACAATGACTCTGTGGGAAATGCACTGCCCTCATATTAGAGATGGTGGCAGAAACCTACGAGAAGTTAATATAACCTGTCACCCAGAACCTGTGACGGTGGTAGAATTAAGACCCAGATTCTCTGATGCCAAGTTCAGAGCTCTCACCACCACTCCACAGTTGCCTTTATTATCCTGAACTCTGCTCTCCTAATGAAAGTGCACACGCACACATATGTACATACACACTTTATTCTCAGAACAAACTTGGCCTTACAGCTCAGTATATAGACAGGATACGCCTGGACGAATATAATTTGCCTGTTTTTCCAAACTCTAGGTTCAGAGTCTGGCTTGCAGACAAGGTACAGATGGAAATCTTCCTGGACTGAGGCCAAGAAGAGGAGAAAGGGTGGGAAA
The DNA here is from genome assembly GCA_039655065.1 of Glossophaga mutica. Classification (NCBI taxonomy): domain Eukaryota; kingdom Metazoa; phylum Chordata; class Mammalia; order Chiroptera; family Phyllostomidae; genus Glossophaga; species Glossophaga mutica. The sequence goes on along the minus strand of CM077307.1, from coordinate 41,562,527 downwards.
GGTGTGCCCCATGGCCCGCAGTAGCGCTGAGTAAACCCAACTGAGACCGATACTTGCAGAGTAGCTGGAGCAGTCATGCCATTGGCACCCACTGTTCGGCAAAGTTCTTCAGCACCCATGCTGACTTGGATTTTCACAGCAGGATTACAGCTGAGCAAAGGGAGGCTCAGGGAAATGAATGTCTTACCCAAGGCCACACAGCTAATCGGCGATAGGGCCTAGACAACAATCCCAAGTCTCCTAACCACTGTCCAGTGCCTTTCTCATGATATGTTTTTGACTTTCATGGAGGGCATTTACTCTTTCATAGTTCTGATTGCACCTCATTGATGGGTAAGAGGAGAATCAATATATCCCCATCCTGAGTACTATACTATTAGCAGGAACAGATAAAAAGACATAAAAGTTGTCCTTCTCAATACTCATTCATTCATTCATTCATTCATTCATTCAAAGAGTTCACTAGGTGTCAGGCCCTGTTAGGAGCTAGAAAATATTCCTCAAGGGGGCTCATTGTGTAATGAAGGAGACAGATTCAAAAGTCAACTGTTTCAATTCAGTAGGAAAAGCTAAAATTAGAGAATTTGGGGTGTGATGGGCATGCTAGTAACAATACTTCACTCTGCCTATGGGATCCAGGAAGGGGTCCCCAAAAGGAGCTGAGTGTGGAAGGGTCCATAGAACTGAAGGAGTGAGGTTTGACAACAACAGACAGAAGTGAGCATGTTGCCCTCAGACGACCAAAGAGAGGCTCCTCATGGCTGAGGCCAGGAAGGGCTGGAAGCAAAGCTGAGAGCCAGGAGTTTAGACTTTCTCCTGTAGGTGATAAAAAGGCATTCTTAAACATAAGTACAAAAGCAGTTATATGATCAGATTTGATTAGAAAAATCACTGTGGCAAGGTGGGAAAAATGGCCTAATGAAGGGTTGGTCAAGGTTAAGGCCCACTCTGGGGATGGCAGGGGAAAGGGAGGATTGCCCTGGCTAACGCCTACTCACATTTTAGGTCTCAGCCAAGAAAACAGCTCAGTCTGAGTAGAAGCACCCCCCCTGAAACCCCAAAACCTTTCTCTCATGCCCTCCAGCAGAGGCCGAGCTCAGGGAAGGTTTACAGCAATGACTTTGAAGGCAGCTTTTAAAGCTATTGCATCCTGTCTCCACTGCTAACTATCTGTGTGACCTTAGACATGTCACTTACTCACTCTGCTGCCTCAGTTTCTTCACCCATAAACTAAAGAAAATAATAGTGCCTATCTCCCAGAGTTAGTGGCATGCTTAAAAAATTTAGTGCATACAAAGCACTTAGAATAGTGTCTAGCAGTGATTAAGTATGTGGCAGGAGTGAGCTTTTATTTTCATCACACAGATTCATCGTAGGGAAATTGTGTCTATGGGTGTAACTGACCAGTCAGGTACTCCTTAGGTCCAGGCAGGTATCCTGGGTCCAGCAGACATCTTGGGACAGAGAGGGGTCTCAATAAACACCTGTTGAATGGATTGTATTGATGGTGAAGACACGTTCACAAGATATTTAGGTGTTAAATCATGCATCACTGGAGAACTGATTGGACATTAAAGAGACAGTTAATGAGAAGAATAAAATCATTCCCACATTCTGAACTAGGACAGGAAGATGCTTATGATGCTGTAGTGGAGATCAGACGATTGAGGGAAGGAGCTGGTTCAGAAGGATAAGCTGCTAATCTGCCCAAGATGAAATCTACAGGATCGAAAGAGGCTAAGGTTCGAACCCAGGTTTCTTCATATTCCATAAACAGTTTATGTGATCTGCATGACTATGCCCAGAGTAATACCTAATGAAGTAGGTATTTAGTGAAATAATATATATCAAATGAGTTGGTGAATACTGGAATGAATAGATTTCTTTGGTAGATGCCAAGGAATCAAGATTGCTTTTATTTTCAATGATAAATAGATGTCCAGGGTCGGGGGGGAAAGGGGATAAAAGAGAGAAAGGAGAAAAGAGAAGGAAGAAAAGAAAGTCACTGTTAAATATGTAAGAATAAAGAACTAGTAACAGATATTTATGTGAATGAACATGAGGAGCTTGCTTTCTTCTTTTTCCCTTTTTCTGACATATCAGGACACTGTTTTTATGATTTCCAGGTTTCTAACAGACTCTTGCAAACTGGTAGGAAGGATGACTAAAACTACCCAGCAGGAAGTTCTGCAAAGCCCAAGACAAAAAAAAAAAAAAGAAAAAGAAAAAGAAAAGAAAAGGCACAGTATTGAGAAATGTAGGAACATAGGAAAATGTCTGATGACGGGGGAGCCAGTCACACAGGCTCCTCTACGTGCGATTCCGATTCCAATCACCGCCTCCTCGGAAACAGATTTCTTAGGTCGAGCTGCTTGTGGGTCTCGATTCTGAGTATTAGGACAGACAGAACTGTCTGCATGGTTCCTGTTTGAAATTGATAAGCTCCCCTTCAGTGCAAGCCTCAGTAGTAGAGTAAAAATCATAATTATTTTTATTCTAATACCTAATTATAAAGATACATTATAACATATATTAATATAATATAACTATAATAATGCCTGTAATTTTTTGAATGTTTACTGATTCCAGAAACTGGTGAGTGTTATCAAATGCTATTTCATTTAAACCTCACCAGCCCTGGCTGGTGTGACTCAGTGGAATGAGCGCTGGCCTGAGAACCAAAGGGTCACCAGATCAATTCCCAATCAGGGCACATGCCTGGGCTGTGGGCCAGGTCCTCAGTGTGGGGTGTGTGAGAGGCAACCACACATTGATGTTTCTCTCCCTCTCTTTCTCCATCCCTTGCCCTCTAAAAGTAAATAAATAAAATCTTTAAGAAAAAAAAAAGCCCTCACCAAACCCTACAAGAAACATACTGTATCCCCATTTTAAAGATAGGGAAACTAAGCCTCAGAGAGGTTAAGTAACTAGACCAAGGTCACTCAGCAAGTAAGTGGGGAATCAGGATCTGAACCTCAGGTTGCCTAACTCCAAATCCCATGATGCAAACCCTAATTCATGCACCATTTTTTCTTTTTGACGCCTTTGAATTTGAAGCCATATAAAGTTAAACTTCATCCATGAAAGCCTAGTTGAGGCATGGAGCTCACATTCTAACTCCAGGTATGACCAGAAAAGAGTGTCCCTGCTCAAGTGCGCTTTGCCAGTCCAAAACATGAGAGGGTTGTATAAGGATCAAGAGACATAGATTCAGAGAGCTGGGTCCAAATATCAACTTTGCCACTTACAAGCTGTGAGGCTTCTGTTTGGATCACTTAAATTCTTTGGGCTTCTGTTAGTTAGTTTCTTAGGTTTCATGTCCCAGAAAAACAAATACATAATTTTAAGAAAGAATACAGAAGAATAGAAAGAAAAAGCCCAACTCTATGTAGTGCAAATGAAGTCGCTATTCAAATTTCAAATTAAAGGATTGTCAAAGAGGCTTGACATAGCCTTAAAGTTTAACAACAACAAAAAATCACGTTTGGGCACTTCTTGTCATTTTTCTAAACATTTTTTTTACTTCCCTTTCCAAGACCAGTATATCATATCTACTTAACAGTGTTCAGTTATAAAGAATGAACAAGTTAAAGAAAGTTATAAAGTATTTATTTATTTTTGATGAATGCACATGAAATAAAGCAAAACAAAAACCTCTTGGGGAATATTTTTTTTTCCAAAATAATTCATTCCACCACCTCTTGCTAAGAACCTACTATGTCCAGGACTTGTGCAGGGAGATACCCCAAATGCATTGCGGTCCTCGGTGAGGAGGCCCAATGCCTAGTGGGAAAAAAAAAATGACAGAGTGTGTAGGCAGAGCTATTTATTCTGTTACAGAGGAGGGGACAAAGGTTGGCTCTGGAAGAGTGGACTGGCGTCCAGCAGATGGCAAAGCCTTGGAAAAGCAACCACCTAGACAAGCTCTTGTTTGGTGATCTAGTGCTAGAGTGACATGTAATTTACCTTCCACACTGGGATGCTTGACCATAAAAGGGGGACTACTGGTAATTATGTTAGGGCATTGGGTGAAAACCAAAACTTAGCGGGCAAATGAGACCATGTGGTCACCTCACGCTATGCTAACATTTTGTACTATGAAAAGGGGGCCTCTGCACCTCATTCCACTCGCACTGGAACCTGCGATGAAACGGCATGTGAAGATGTGCCAGGGCGGGCTTCCGCACCCTAACTTCCTGAACGAGCTGCAGAGGTTCCCCTAACAATGCTTCTCAGGCCTGTTGTACTCGAGCGTGATATCAAAGCAGCAAGCAAATTGCTCAAGCTGAGCAGCACATTCTTGTATCATCCTTAAATTACTTTGATAGTAATACCAGATTTTCCAAACCACATTGATATTTAGCCTTATGAGTTTTAGTTTTCCCACAACAGCTTTGGAGGCCCATTCAATGCCCTAACTCTCAATGTTTCCATTTGATGTTCCTTGATTTATTCTGTGATTAGTTGCAAATCGAGAGGCAGCGATGAGTCTCTCTTTGCAGGGACTGTTTGGAAGAGTCTCAGAAGTGGAAGAAGAAATCCAACAAGTCTTAAAACAGGATTTCTGTCATTGAGATGTGATCTCTTTTGCCCTGGGCAAAAGGGACAGCACATGGGAAGGCATGGAGGCAAGAACAAGCCTGGAGTATGGAAGGAACTGTGTGGCATGCTTTGCTGGGAATGGGACTGGGGACATGGTTAGAGAAGATGGTAAAAAAAAAAAAATGAGTGGGACTAGATAGTGTAGGGCCTTGAATACCACCCCAAGAAGTTTGGATTTTATCTTGTTGAGAATGATGAGTCTCTGGATCTATTCACGCAAGATACTTGTTTTTGGAAAGAGAGCAAATTGAACAAAGCCAGACAAAATCAGTCGTCCTGGAGCCAATTTCTCCTTTCAGTTTTGAAGTCCTGATTTGCTCCAAACTTTTTGTTAATGTGTTCTCTGACCCACTGCATCCCAAACATCACCCCCAAGGGAACGTGTCTCAATTGACTATGGACATAAAATCTGATGCTTTGAGTTCACCCAAATCCCAACCTAGGCTGTGTTGGAAGACCTTAGCACCCCACAGCCCCAACCCCCAGCTCTGTCTCTAGGCAGGACTCTGTGGGTGACGGAACAGGGCCAGGCCCAGAGAGGTGAGAGCACAGGCTTGTGGCTTCTGCCTTCTGACCAACCTGTTGTAAACTGTTTCTGAAGACTTCCCTTGGGGGAATTTACAAACTCCCTTCCCTGAACTCCCTACCCAAATCATGTCTGCCTAGAATTAAAGTCCAAAGTCATGTGCTAATGTAAAACAAAACGGCAGCTTTACCCTTTTTAGCTATTCAGAATGCTTAATAATGAACTGGCGTGCAAGACAGCAGCCTCCTTGTCCCCAGAGATATTTAAACAAGCATGCACTGGAGAGGATTCTTATAGGCAGGAGGCAATGAAGTCAGACAAATGAGGATCCTACTTCCTGTCCAACTACTTACAACCTTGGAGCCTCTATTTTCTCATCTGTAGAATGGTAATTACAGTAATGCCTTGTTTATAAGATACTTGGGAAAAATGAACAGAATAATAATGTTACTTGGCTCAATGCTGGGCAATAGCACGTGCTCAGTAAAAGCTGGTAACAATCATGGTTAGTACAATAATCTACCAGTGGTATTTCTGAGTTTTACTTCTAACTTGGAACGTTACACAAGTAAAAGTCCTACAGGCAACAAACCAATCGTTAATATTACTAGATATTGCTCTTAAAAGACCATCTGGCTGTCGGAGCCCAACTTCTCCTTTTGTAGAAGCAGAAATAAATTCAGAGTGAGGAAGAGACAAGCTCAAGTCCACACATTAAGACAAGAGACAGACCGGGTATGAGACCTCAGGTTTCCTGATATCGACCCCATGCTCTTAACTCTATAACTTTTTTTGTGTTTCACTTTCTGTTAATTAGCAAAATTCAGGAATTTACTGGTCCTGTGTTCATTTATTGGACGTCTATCATTTAGAGATTCATAGTTTTTATGTACAATACTTCATTCAATCCTTACAGCAACCCGTTGAGGATGATCTTATTGTTTATCTCTATCTTATGGGTAAGGGAAGTGAAGCACAGAAAGGTTAAGTTGCTTATTCAAGCCTCACAGCAGCAAGTAGTAAAGCCAAGATGTGAGTCTGAACAGTTGGGCTTCTAAGATTATACTCTCCACCAGAACACCAAACCAACCCTCTCAAAGTGAGAAAACGACAAAGTGTCTGCCTCAGAGAAGCACACTCCCTAAAGGAGAGACACACCCACAAGGGTGCACAGTTACCTGCTCAAGGTACCAGGAGAACAAAAGAGGGAGAAGGGAGAGGATTAGGAAAGCTGCCTGGAGGAGGTGACCTTTATCCAGTTTCCAGAGGTCATTTGTTTTCCTCCAAGTTAATGAGAGCTGGGAAGGGAAGACTTCCCAGCAGTTGGCAGTACTTTGCTGAGGCAGGCAGGTGAGAAGTGTTTGGGACTCAAGAGGCACTGTGCAGGAGGCAGGCCTGGACACCAGGCACTTGCTTAGTTTGTGACCTAGGCAAGTTGCTTCACCTCCAGGAACCTCAACTTCCTCATCTGAAACATGGGGATAATAGCACCTGCCTTATGGAGCTGTTTGAATATTAAATTAGATCACATGTATACACTTCCTGACCCGGTGTTATTCTTCTTTCTTTATTTACCTCTCATAAAACTATTTCCCTCAGTAAAAAATTTTAATTGAGCCTATTTTTACACTTATGTTCACAGTAGCATTAGTAATCATCTTGAGTCATTATTAGTCATTTATAATAATAAAATAATTGATAATAATGTTAATTGCCATTGACTGAAGGCACTAAGTACTTAATACGTATAATCTATATCTAATCTACTCCTCAGAACATATCTTAAAGATAGGTATCATTATCCCCATTTTATAGATGAGGATAATGAGGCTCAGCGAGATTATGAAATTCACACAAAGGTCACTGTCTAGGAAGTGGCGGGATTAGTATTTAGACCCAGGTTTGTCTGTCCAGAAAAACGTCCGACAGACAGAGAATGCCCTGTGTTTGGAGTTCATGTTGGTCTTGGCAAAGTCCCTCAGCTTCTTTCTCAGAAAGAAAACAAACATTTTAAGAGGTTTGCTAACACGTTGGAACAGGAATGTCCTAGTAAGGAAGGGAGAGGCACCTGAAGCAGGAAGATATGTCCATATTTGGAGATCAGGGCTGGGGTTCACCTCCTCCCCACCCCCGCCCCCGCCCCTCTCACCGGCCCCCACCCCTCTCACCCGCCCCTCACCCCAGCCTTTTCGCCCAACCTAGATGTCCTGTAGAGAGCCTGACTTGAACTGGGCCTTGAGCCGCCCCAGCCGAGGTGTCTGGGCGGGCCAGTGTGTGTCTTCCTGGGCTTCAGGTGTCTCTGGAAACCAGGGGTGCCCGCCCACCAGCGGAGACTGTGGGACTGCAGGAAGGCCTCGCGTTGGTAACCCGCCGGTTCCCACGTGGGTGGCGCCCAGGCAGCAGGGAGTTAATCTGCTATCTGTTGGGAAGGTTTCCAGAGCCCTCCTCCCTGCCCTTGTTTGCTCAGGGCCCGCTCTTCAGAAACTGAAACCAGCAGGACTCCAGGCCGCGCCAGCCCTCCGGGGGATCCAGCCCGGGTTTACCTTCTATGGGGAGGTCTGGAAGGGCTGGGCGGAGTCGGGGCAGGGCCAGCGCTCCGGGTGCCTGGATCCTCTCCTCCTCCTCCTCCCCCCAGGAGTCACCCTGGCCCCGCCCTTGCTGCCAGGGACCAGCTCCAGATTTGGGCAGGGATGGCGGGGTGGGAGGGTGCAAGCACGTGTGCAGACAAGCCCGGCGGCTTGAATCCTGATCCTGCCTCTGCCCCTCACCACCTCTGAGACACTAGGTAAACCACTAAACCTCTGAGTTTTGGGGGTTTTTTCACTGTAAAATGGGGATACATAATGCCTAGCCTTTGGACTGGGTAATGTGTGGACAGTGCCTGGCACATAAAGAAGTGCTCAGTGTATTATGGTCAGTGAATTGGTGTCCTTATTGCTGCTGCTGCTACAACAGGTGGCAGCCTTCCGTGTGAGGCAGTAAGCTCCCAGCACTCAGTCAGTGTTCAAGCACAAGCTGAAAGAGACGGTTAAAAGAAAAAAATAGAAAAGGAAGGGACCCATACTTGCCATTCCCAGATGTACTGACCCTGTCACTTCAGCATCACCCAGGTAGCCCAAGCACCATCTCAGACCCGCTGAATCAAAAGCCCTGAAGTCAAGTTCTTTTGAGAAGTTCAGCTTCATTTTGTAAACCACTCATCTAGGCTAATGATCCCTACAGTTTTCATCTTCAAAAGACCCATCTGTTATTACCTCCTACCCCATTGATTGCACAGCGTGAAATATCCTGTTGACCAAACTAGATTTGTTAACTCGTAACGTAAGGTACTCTGTAAATAAATTATTAACCAAAGACCAAGAGTCCATTCCATAAACAGCAATTCCTTCAACTGATCTTTATTTGAGTAACTGCTATGTGTCAGCTACTGTGCTGGGTACCAGGGGTACTGGAGAACAAGGTGGACAAGAGCTCTGTCCTCATGGGCTCTCCAGTCCAGCGAAGGAATGCAGAAAAAGAACGAGGATTCAAATGCTGACACTGAAGCCAAGAAAATTCACTGAACATGAGATACCCAACACAATGAGCAGGTACAGTCCCAGACAAAAGCAAATAAAGTCTACGTACCATTTTTCCACATTAGCTTCATAATAGAGAAAGGTGATGTCACTCTTTAACACACACAGATTTATGTACACCCCAACATTATTATTTTCATGGATCTCAAGATATCCAGGACTATTATACCAAGAACATCTAAGGTCTTATGAAGAAAGGAAGAGCCTCTGGACCTAATTCCTGCTATGTGGCCACTCTCATCACCAGCCACACCCATGAAGAACCATTGGCAGGCACCCCCAAACCCTCAGAGCACAGCAGCTAGGAGTGCAGGTTCCAAATGCAGGCTGCCTAGGGCTGAATTCCAGCTCCGTTCCCCCTGAGCTGTGTGATTGTACGCAAGTTACTGTGTGATGATCATAGGCACAGAGGCAAGACCTCTATGTGCCTATTTTCCTCTCCGGTAAAGTGGTCTGAATATTAGTACCTGCTTCACAGCGTTGTGAGAATTACTGAAATGGTACTTAAAGCAGGTGCTGGACACTCAGTATCAATGTAGCTGTCGTTATGCTGTATCATTTTTGCCTTTGATGCTCTATCTGCCTGGAAAGTACAGAGTTATTAATGCAATGTCCTCTTCTCTTGAGAGCTTTCCTTACTTTTTACTTTACTAAGTAATTTGATGTTTTTTCTCTCTATTCCTTTAGCTCTTTTTATGTACCTCTTACAGCACTTCTCATACTTCAATCATGGTTCTTACTTTTTAAGATGTTTTTCTTGCTCACTGGATTATGAGTTCTTGGAGAGCAGAGGCCATAATTCACATATCTTTTCATCTCTGTGGACAAGACAGTCCCTGGGACAGAAAAAGCACTGAATTAATGAATGGATGGATGATGGATGGATGGGTGAAGTGACTTGCCCAGGACCACACAGTTCAAACCCAGGGTCTGCATTTAGTTTAAATTGGGAAAATTACTTTTTTGACTTTCTGGTTTCTCAACTGGAACACACGTCTGATAATAATGGCAGTTATGTCTCGGGGTTGGAAGGGTGACATGAGGACTGTGTTCAAGTGTATGAGCTCTAGAAGAAGATTATTTGGGTTCAAGTCCCAGTTCCACCATTTATAAATTGTGGGATTCTTGGACAAGTTTTTACACTTGCTGTGCCTAGGGAAGGCAGACCTTAAACCAAAAGAAAATTCGGTGGGCTGTTCAGAGAATTAAAAGAGATACTCTTTGTGAAGGCCTGGACTCCTGGCACAAGCAGGTATTCGGTAAATAAATATTGGTTTCCCTCCCCACCTTCTCTAAACCTGTAGGCCATGGACTCTGAATGCCTGAAACAGCTGTTCAAATGCCACATTTTGCTCTCAGTGACTAATGTCCCTTAAGCCAAGGTTGGAAAACTGACTCCAGAACTAAGCTTACATTCGAGAGCTGAATTAGATGCAGGGAATGTAGCTGACTGGTTTATTTAATTAGTGAAGAAACTTTTGAAAAGGGGCAGTTTAAAATCAACAAACATGTCAAGGAAATTGAAAAGCAAGAGCTAACCCACGATTTTGTATGTGGGTTTCATATGTCATTGGAATAGTTCCTAATATAAAGGCATGAATAATGGGATCATCCAAACCAACTTAATGTTTTGTGAGCTGTAAGAGCAGTGATCAGAACTGGTTTTGGAGGACTGATTAACCAATAATCAGTGCACAGCATTGTAACAATTCTTGAGTTTTCTACTGATCACAGTATGTTCTAATAAATTCATTATTGAAAATTCTCCAATGGTCACATGTCTATTAGTAAGCCAAAGGGTATGGAAGGGAAAAAGGGTATTTTCATTTTGGACCTAGAATCCTGTCATGCTCCCACACAAATTGCCCCAAACCTCCTTTTTTTTTTGTGGGATCTGGAAGAATCTGAAATGAGGGAGCCATGGGCCTGGGGAGCTGAGTTGTCAGTGGCTCACCCAGCAAGCATTTGGCTGTTCAGTTCAGAGAGGAAATCCGAGAGGACAGGGCCTCAGGGGGACCTAAAGGGAAGAGCTGCACAGTCGGGGAGGAAGAAGGGCAGGACTCTTATTAGCAAAACCAGCTGCCTGCCAAGTGCAGGGTGTGTGTCTGAGTTTCTGAAGAAAGAGAGATTTGCAGCTGTTAGTTTTAACCTCAGGCCTCCAAGAATCAAAAGAAAGTGTGTGTGGTGGTGGGGGTGGTGATGGGGGGGAGATGGGGTACACCATTCTCTATTCCCCAAGATAAACTCTACCTGTTTATCTTCCACCTTAATTTTTCTTAACCTAAAACCTCCTTATCCATACCTTGGGTTACATCAGACATCTATTCCAAAAAGTCTTTCCTATCTCTCCAGTTTGGGGAAGAAGCTCTCTGTTCTTACCCACGTGCCTGTAGAATTTCATGTCCCCATTGTAAGACTTCTCACAGAGTTCTTGAAAAATATGCCTGCCAATCTCCTTCATTCTTTTCTGCCTCTTATCTTCCTCTTTTTTAATAGCTTCATGGAAGCACGCATAACTGACATACAGTAAACTGCATGCATTTCAAGTGCACAATTCTTCGATAGGTACAGACCTGTGAAACCATCACCACTACCAAGATAGTGACCACATCATTCACTCTGGAGGTCGGGCTTCCCTGGGGAGAAGAAAGGCTCACCAAGGGCACGGAGCTCAATACAAGGGCACAAGGGAAGACCCATAGGAAGAGGACACTGTGGTGTGATGGGCAGATCTCTGGATTTTGTTGCAGAACATTCACATAGGTCTCAGCCCAGACTCAACTGTGCAGTGCACTGCCAGGAGTGATTCCCTTACAACCTGAGCCTCAGTTTCTTCTTTTGTAAATTGGGGGTGAAGATAAGCCCCCCTTCTCTCAGGAGAGTTCTGTGTGACTGCACTGAGCTGGGAGATAAAGTGCTCTGTAAACTGTGAAAGGTTAGTCCTGGGCAAGGGATCAGGCATGGATCAAGCCAGCAGTGCACTGGGAATGCCCCAGCTCTCAGGGCTGTTTAAAGAAAGGCTGCCTGTCATCCAGGGAAGCTGAGCGGATTGGCGATTCCTCCTAGAAATGACCAATGAGGGTTATGCCCGGTGGCCTTTAATCCTGGCCCAGTCACCAAATGTCAAGGATTCTTTTCCCTTAGCCCTCCCCCGTTCCTCTGTGTGGGCTGTGTTTATTTACAAGGCCTCCCTCCCTCCAGAAAGTCACATGTGACTGGAGGATTCCTCTTCTGGCCTGGAGCCCGCAGATAAGGGTGAACCATCTGCTGGGAGCTCCAAGGACTGCAGGGACAGGGACCAGGGGGTGAGAGGAGGAGAGAGGAGACCCCCAGGGCCAGCTGTGACTTCCTCTGACCAGGCTCGACAGAAGGACAAGACAGGGAGGGAGAGAAGGAAACAGTCTCTTTAGTTTAAAACTGACTTGACCTATAAAATCACACCAGATTCGAGAAAGCCCTCTACCTCCTCCGATGAACTGTTTTGTTGTTGTTTTTTCTAATTTGCTGTTGCTTAGTAAAGAGAAGCAAGGCCAACAGCCAGGGCCCAGAGGGGGAGATTAAGGCCTACCAGTCACTCATTTCTTGCGTGAGCTTGGTGAAGCCAGCTTCCCTCTCTGGGCTTCAGTAATTAGAGCTATCATTTCTTGAATACCCACTATGCATGCATTGGTCACTACACTGCATTTTCTCTATGCTTTTAAGAATAACTCTTGACCTGGCTGGTGTAGCTCAGTGGATTGAGCGCGGGCCTGCGAACCAGAGGATCGCGGTTCGATTCCCAGTCAGGGCACATGCCTGGGTTGCAGGCCAGTTCCCAGCAGGGGACACACGAGAGGCAACCGTACATTGATATTTCTCTCCCTCTCCCTCTCTCCTACCCTTCCCCTCTAAAGATAAATAAATAAATAAATCTTTATTAAAAAATAAATAAATAAAATTAAAAAAAAAAAAAAAAAAAAAGAATAACTCTTGAGCCCTGGCTGGTGTAGCTCAGTGGATTGAGCGTGGGCCTGCGAACCAAAGGATCGCAGTTCGATTCCCAGTCAGGGCACATGCCTGGGTTGCAGGCCAGTTCCCAGCATGGGACACACAAGAGGCAACCATACAGTGATATTTCTCTCCCTCTCCCTCTTTCCTACCCTTCCCCTGTAAAGATAAACAAATAAATAAATTAATTAAAAAAAAAAAGAATAACTCTTGAAGCTTTACTGAGAAGTCAATATTCTTCCCATTTTACAGTTGATGAAGATGATGTAACATGTCCAAGGTCACCTAGGATGTGGGTCAGAATTTGAACTCAGTGCTGACAACAGACTTCCATGTTCTTTTGAGAACCTTTGGATAGCAATTCTCAAGCAATGAACTTAATAATAAATTATTTGCTGGTCATACTCTGTGAAAATAAAGTTCTGTGACCAATTAACACAGGAACACTTCATACAGTGTCCTTGTCATTAAAAACTCACAGGGCACTTTTGTGTTTCGAACATCCTGAGAAGTCTTAGAGTAAGGAACTTACCTTTTTTAAAACCAAAAATTTTCCACATTAAATCAATCATCAATCTTTTTTCCCCATAATACTTATTCATGTTCCAAGTAGCAAATGCTCCTCAGAGCACTGTCTAGGAATCATGGTTGAATCAGAGCTGGAGGGATTACAGAGCTTATCCATCTAGCTATCAGAATTCCATTAACAACACCTCTTTTTTATTTAACATCTCCAGTGATGACAGGCTTGTAACCTGGTGGGTCACAGAAACAGTGCTTAGAACAAACTGCTCAACAGAAAGATACTGCAAGCCATACATGTGATGTTAAATTTTCTAGAAGCCACAGGAGAAAAGTATAAAGAACAGGTGAAGCTAATTTTAATACATGTTAATTAACCCAATGAATCTAAAAATGTCATTTCAATATGGAATCAAAAAAAAATTGAACTATTTTATATTCTTTTCTTTTTCAATTAAATCTTTGGAATCCAGACATAGCCATATTTCACATGCTCCGTTGGCTAGTGTCTACCAAACTAAATAGCACAGTGTTTGAAGATTCTTCTTTAGGCCAACCTAAGCTTTTCCAGCCTGTGCCTCTTCTTCATGGTCCTTGGATTCAAGGACATGGTAAACAGATGCATAACTCCGACAGCACCGCCGAGGAGGAGTTCTGTTCATCCTTGCATATGTCCATCAAGTGGCCCCATCAGGGAGCTCAGCCCTGTGACAGTGATCTGCTGAGGTCTGTATCACCCTTTGCAAAGGGTTTTCCACTCACTTCAGTGTGCTATATCAGCGAAAGGCCTCATTTCCCTAACCCTTAGGGAGGCAAACTTGGAGTGACTCAGGGGTTTTAATAGTCTCATCCCACGGCTATTTTGTACTGAATCCACAGGTAGCTGCTAACACAGTGTGTGGCCTGGGGCAACTCCTTTCTGTGCCCTGGGCCTCAGTTTCCCTATCTGTCAAATAGCAGATTTGAATCTCCTGTGATTCAGACTCTTTCTCCCTCTTCTTATCCACACTACTCTTTTCACCTACCTATTAAATTTCCCTTTAAACCAAGTCTTAAGTTCACATTCAGAAAACAGTTATATCATCCCATATAAATCATAACAATAAGCATTTTTGGATTGTTTACTGTATGTCAAGCCCTGTGATAAGAGCTTTATATAGTATCTCATTTAGTTCTCTCCACGCCCCAGTGAAGTAACACTACTATTATTCCCTCTCATAAATGTGGAAACTGAGGCATTGAGCAGCTGAGTCATAAGTCACACACCTTATAAAGGGGAACAGCTGGAGATTCCAGTCCAGGGCCTGCTCTCTGACCCTGATTCCAGGCTGTGAATATGGCTCCAGAACTGGACTTTGAGCTGGGCCCAAGCCTCAGATTACTAAAGAGGGACAGGAACTCAGGAAAGCTGTTTTCTTTTGCCTTTTGCTATTGGAGCTAAAACCCAGAGTATCCTCCTGCTTTGCACTAGAAAAAAAATATTCTGTACTTTCCTTGCTAAGGAAATCCTACTCTTCACAAGACTTTCTTCCCAACCCCTTGACCTTTCAGGAAAGGGGCTAAGGCCCCTGAGAAGGCTCTGGAGCAGACTGGAGGAGCTCAGTGTCCCCTGTCTAGGACTGGTATTTTTAGAGCTGGCCACACTGTTTACAAGGAAGCCAGTCCCCTGAGCCTGCCCTTTCCCTACAGGGAAACACTGGCCACCGGCCCCTCTGGCAGCCCGGACTCCCGCCAGCCTTTCCTTCCTCCCTCCTGGCTGCTCCTTTCCTGTCATCTCTATCAATCAGCACATGGATGCACTGTCATTACCGCCCTGAGAGACGTCCCAGCCCAGGGCCCTGATAGCTTCCTGGCAGGGCCAACTGTCACCTGGCACTGGAAAAAATCAAGAGGCTGCCATCGGTTGGGAAGATGGCCCTGGCAACTGGCGATGGACTGGAAATCCTGTAAATGGCCATTTCTCTGAAACTGCGATGGAACTTCACCCTCCCATGCCTTCTGAAAGCAAAGGCCTGACAACCGTGGGGAGGATGGGCGTGGTGGATGAAGAGGCCCCAGAGCAGGGTGGGAGGCTCAGCTCTGCCTGCAGTTCTTACAGTGCGCCAGAGGCTCTTACTTGTGATGAGTTACTTACCCTCCCCAGCCTCCCTTTCTGTAGCTATAGAGTGAGGAGGCTTTGAATACTGGGGGCTCTGTGTTCAATGACTATCTGAGCCTCCTCAATAATTAGGTGAGACTATTTAGGCCTACCTCATGGTGGGTGGCAGAGGGTAGGGCAGTAAGGGAAAGCCCCTGACACACAGTGGGCATGCAATACATAGGGCCATTGATAACAATTTCCATGTGGCATAAACTAGGTTCACTACCAGGAATGCTCTCCTTATTCTTGTAGCTCAGGGTTCTTTCACCTTTAAGTCTACACAAAACCTCTCCTCCAACTATGTGCTTTTTAAAATTAAGTATTCATTCCTTCTTTCCAGCCCTGCATCTGTGTCTCCTTGTGGTTCAGGAGTCTTGTAGCAGACATGGGAAGCCCCTTCTCTGAGTCATCCTTCTATGGCTTCCCGGGGAGGCTGCACATCTGGACCTCACCACACTAGCTCTTGAGAAACTTCATGTAGACCCAGGGCAGCTGGACCTGACCCAGGTAAGCCAGTCTTCTCAGCGTCTGACCCCAAGCTAGCAGGGCTGGCTAGGAAAATGGACCCAGGCAGCCTAGCCCCACCCACACTTCCCAGGATGTGAGAAGATGACGGAGGGCTCCAAGCTCCTTGGAGGAAGTGCCTTCCCACTCTGTCCTGTGGGCAGGCTAGACTTCTGCTCTGGCAGCTGAAGGAGGTTCAGGGGTTGATATTAGAGGCACTAAATTCCTGCCACACATCCTCCCCCAGCCTCCTTCCCCCACCTCCTGTTTCCCACTTCCCCTCCCCAGCCCTTTTCCTTCCTCTCTTCTACTTCCTCCTCCTCCTCTTCCTCAGACAGGTCCTCCACCTCCTCCTCCTCCTACTCTGCCCCACAGCTGTGTTTTTGAACCAACGGACAGCCTACTATGTTCCTAAAGAGGGAAGTCCCAGCAGGGGGGGGAGAAATTGTCTCCTCCTTGTGGCCTCATGTCTCTGCTTCTCCTAGTCCTTCCACAAAGATGTCCTGGTGGCCTCTGATGTGCCAGACACTGGCCAACAACTTGGAGACACAGCCAGGTGCTAACAGCAGGAGCCAATTAGCCTGATGGGCTGGGGCTAGGGCAGCACTCCTGATTGGTTGAGGAAGTTGCATATTTAAAAAGGTGTCTCCTTTAACCACCTTCTCTACTGTCTCAAGGTCCTGCATTCACACTTTTTCTAGTGTCATGTAATGTATTACCTTAGTCTTAATTAGAAGGTGATACTTCAGGAGAATGTAATTATGGAAAGAGGTGCTCCTTTTCTCCCTATCCCCTGCTCACTAGACAAAAGAAACAGCATGTTTAATGGGACAAAGCCTGAAAGAGTAATAGTGCCAACCCACGAAGGCTAACATGTGTGGCTTGAGTGTAGGGTTTGGGTAACACAGAATGTCAGGTGGAAAGGCTGCAGACATAGTATGGGCCTAATCATGCCAGCAGCCACCACTAGAAGCCATTGTCCCCTTCCATTGGGCATCAGGGACTGACGGCAGCAAGGATGTGGAGGCTGAGCTGGACAGGGAGAGAACAGCAGCAGGGAGACCTCATGGGAAACAATTCTCTGCTCCTGTGGAACCTCCCAATCCCTAATCCTTCCTTCTAAACCACCCCTGACTTTATGAACCTGAAGGGTTCCAAGGGATGTGCTCTTTCCAGGCCCTCCTCCTCACCTACCTTCTGTTTCTTACTAGATGGGTGACCTTAGAAAGTCCTTTAGCCTCTATGGCTTTTTTTTCTTCATCTGTGAATCAGAAAAAGTATGTGTTTGTGGCCGGGGGGTGGGGGAGGGGCGGTATATGTACACACATGCAAATATATACATACCAAGGATTGTTATGAAGGCTAAATAAATAAGACACTGTGGACGGAAGCCCTTCGGAAAGCACAGGCAGTTCCCTATCTCTCCTCGCCCTCAGCTGCTATTCCCATTCCACGAGGGGAAATCCTCACCCGGAAAGCCGTGTGCACACTGGCGCAGGTCCCAGGGTGTGCGCCCCACAGAGCCAGGGTCTCTCCCTTTCCATTTCCCTTGTTGACTTCCAGTGTGACTGTTGTTGGCTCACAGACAGACAGGCAGTTCTCTATGACTTGCCCAGCTGCCAGGCTAATGTCTCACCTCAGCTCCCTGGGAAACAGTCTGCTTGGGCAATTTAGTGAAGAAAAACTGTCATTAGAAAATGTCAGGTGTCATAGTGATCATTTAGATTCAACCATGGTGGGTAGTAATGAATTCTGATTGAGCTACTACAATATACAGGGACTGTGCTGGGTACCTGAGCTATAGACTTGAGTGCAATGGGGCACCTGGCCTCCGGGAGCTCACTACAGAGGAAGAAACTGATACATGAACATGGAAAGACAGCACAGTGTGCCAAGAGAGGCTGAACGTAGGGAAGCACCTCCCCAAGTCCTTTGGCACTTGCCTACCTGAAGTTGTATTATTATTTAATTATTTGTACTCTGTCTTCCCATAAAAGTGTAAGCTCTAAAAAGGCAAGAATTTTGTCTTCTTCACAGCTCTACTCTCAACACATAGTAGGTGCTCACTTAGGAAGAAGTACCTGTGAATGAGTGCATTGCCTGAGGAAGTATAGAGTATTGTGGCTGCTTAACAGGGGTTAGGGTCACAGAAGACTTCCTGGAGGAAGAGGCCTTGGCCAGGAGCGTGGTGTTCCAAAACTTATACTTCCTTCAACATTCCCTAGTTCATGACCTCCTTACCAGTCAGAGAGGTCACACCCACTTTATGAATGAAGAAACAAATCTCACAGAAGGGAAATCAGCTTAGTAAAGGTCACTCGGCTGGCAGAGAAAAGACTTCGGCCCAGATCACCTAAGTCAAAAGCCTGTGCTTTCTCCACACAGGCCTGTAAAACCACTCAAGAGGGGACTAAGTTCAAAGACAGAGCATCCTCACCAACATTAACATGAAACTTCATCAGCAGCAGCAGCAGCTTCATCATTTTTACAGCAGCCAAACTGAATGAGTGCTCACTCTACACCAGGCACCTTTCTAAGAACCTACACTTTGTTAACGCATTCTTCACAACTACCTAATGATGTAGGCTCAATTATTGTTACCAATTTATAAATGAGCAAATTGAGGCCTGGTTGAATCATTTTCTTAGGGCATCCTGGTAGTAAGTGAAAGGTCTGAGATTCAAACCCACGCAGTCTAGTCTCAGCCTACACTCAGTCATTTCATCTTCTGCCTCAACAGGTCATGCCTACCTCATCCAACTTTAGGAGGCGGTGCGGGACTTCACAATTCAGTACGTTCTGTATGTTCAAAACACTATACTAGGTACTATTGGGAAAAGAAGAGATTAATAAAGTTCCTGCCTTTATGAAGTGACTGACCTAGAAAGATGCAAGTCTAGAGGCATCTACGTCCCTATGATATGGAGAAAGCAGGCGAGAGAAAATGAAGCCAGTACATAAGCAAAGAAGAAGAGAAAGATGGCCTCTATCCCAGCCAACTGTGTCCTTCCTGGGGCTTGGTGATTTTGAGCTTGGTGATTTAGGTTCACCTTCAATTCTGCTATCATTGTCCCTATATTCTTCTAACTTAAATATCCTTTTTTGCTTAAGGAAGTTTAATTTGGGATTTTGCTCCTTGTAACAGTTTTAAATAATAAGGCAAGAAGTTCATGAGTTCCAGTTTGGAGAGGAGGGAATAGGCATGAAAGATGGGTCAGAGACAGAATTGAAATAATGTGGTCACCAATTTGATGAGTCATGTAAGAGAAGGGGTGTCCAAGGGGAAGTCCCAGGCTATTGGCTTGAGAGATTGGAGAGAGATGGTGGTGTCTTTAGCAGAAGTAGATAATTCAGAAGATAAACTGAATGAGAGGAGGGGTAGAGGAAAGGAAAATCCATTCCTTCCTTCCTTCCTTCCTTCATTCATTCATTGAACAATTATTTTCCAAGCCCTACCTTGGCACTGGAGAATCAGCAGTGGATAAGATCAGCTCAGATTTGGATAGTACAGTATCTGCGGGCCATCACTGACTTAATTATTCAACCAACAGTAAGCACCAACTATGGCCCATGCTCTGTCCTGAGCACAAATCCAGGCAGTGATGTCCAGAAGGCGGCTGGAAAGAGGTCTGAGCCAGCATTTCTGTTGTAAGTATCATCCCCATAGGGATAATTTTGGAATTCATATGAAAAAGCGCTCGGGGAAGAGAAGTCTATTCCACAAGCCTTGTTTATCATGCCTCAGCTCCATCTGTGAGCTGAGAACAAAGGTTTCTTTGGCCCCTGTGGCTGAGCACAGACACAGAAAGATTGTGGGTTCAGGAGTCCAGTCTGGTGCCAGCCTGGATTTTCACACCAGCCCCACCAGGTAACTG
This sequence comes from Glossophaga mutica, assembly GCA_039655065.1. NCBI lineage: Eukaryota > Metazoa > Chordata > Mammalia > Chiroptera > Phyllostomidae > Glossophaga > Glossophaga mutica. Next base: position 41,542,793 of record CM077307.1, on the reverse strand, counting down.
TACGAATGACCCTGAATAAGTTGGGGTTTCCTCTCAGAGTCATGGTTTCCTCAGCTACAAAATGAGAATATGAATGCTTATCTGAATGTCGAGAGTAAGAAGGAATGTGCAAGCACATTCACTCCACCACAAACATGAAGTGAACACCTGTATGTACCAAGTTCTGAATAAAGGACTTAAGTAAAAGCCAGTATCGGGGGTTCGTCTGGCGTAGGTGGTGCGGCAGAGGGCTGCCATGGCTGGGTTTTGTTTCGCCTAAGGCAGCCGATCCCTATCTGCCAACCATGAATCAACATAATCTGCCCTGCCCCTTCCCTGGCCCACAAGAAAGGCAGTATTTTTATCAATTAGAGAAGAAAGAGAAAAATGCACGTTCTGCTGTCCTTGGAGGAGCTGTTTTTATGAGCGGCAGAAAAAGGGCCCGCGTGAACCCTGCTGTTCTTGGCAGCCGCCACTCTGCTCACAGCCAGAGGCTTAAAGCGTTATTTGTGGTTTAAGTTACAAGCAAGGGCAAAAACCCCAGAAAAGGGGCGGAGGGGGGAGCAGAAAACATTTTAAAAGTTGAGAAAACTGCCCTGTGTTCTCAAGTGTGGGCAATTTGTCCAAACACCTGAGCTCTGTAGAATCCTAGTGGTCTGGCCGAGGTTTGATATTCCAGGGCTCTGGGCCCAGTGTTGAGGGTGGGGGACGTTTTTCATACATTAAGAAAATCGCAAAATCACTTTTTATGAGATATTAATGAGTAGCTTTACTGCTTCAATGGTGACATTGTTGGAGGTTTTGAGAAAAGCCCAGGTCCATGTTTGGGGATGGCTTTGTTTTGAAGATTGCTACATAAAGCATTTCACAGTCATTACACTGCAGTTGGGGGGTTGCCCCCCAGGATCCACAGCAGAGGACATTAAACATTTCAGGGATAGAAGAGCCCTTTAAGGTCTTTAAGGTAAGTCCCTCTTCTCCTTATATTGAAGACTAAAACAAGGCCCAGAGAAGGTAAGAAATCTGCCAAGGATAGTACAGCATGTTTGTGGTTCAAGCAAGCCTAGACCCCAGGCTTCTGGACTTCTGGCAGCCTTTGGGGAGGCCCAGAGGTGACATTCCACCTCAGAAACAGACTGGCCTCCCCTTCATGTTGACATTTCTGCGGCAGTGACTTTGAAAGCCGCCTTTTATGGCTCTGGTTTTGGAAGGGCAAACATTGCTATCAGTAGAATAACACAGGTGGCTTCTAGAGTCGGGTCCAGGTGGAGCAGGCAGGAAGTGAGGCCCCTCTGCACAGGCAGACATGACCCAATCACCTGTCTGGGTTCAGCAGGGTACATAGGCTTTCCTTGGAAGAGGGACAAGAGGCTACTGTGGTGGTAAAGGGCTTACCTTTGGGGCAGACAAGATAGGTTCAAGTCCCAGCGACCTTACTTGCCAACTATACAACTATGACAAGCTTCCTGACCAGGCTGTAACACAGAGATAACGATCACTCAGTCACATGAGCCTCATGTTGCTAGTGACTGCTGTGTTGGATAGCACAGGTGCAGGACTATCAAAGAAAGTTCTGCTGGGTGATGCTTGTAGGGATGCTGGGCTCCTGACAGGGTGCTTGCTGTTAGAGCTCGCCCTCCTCAGCCACCTGAAAACAGGGCTGGCCCAGGTGAGGTCTCCAGTTCCAAAGGCTCACGCAGGCTCATGCAGACATATCCAGGGTTCTAGGCTCCTCTCTCTTCATTGGTCCTTTCTAATACTGCAAGGACTTGGCTTCAAACTTGGGAACCTGACTGAGTGTCTTTCCCATGCTTTCTCAAGCAGAATCCCAGGGAGGAAGGAGATGTGTGGCCAGAGGCAAGCGGCTGGGCAATACCTGATGTAAATGCTGGCATTTAGAGTGAGAAAGCCTTGGGTTCAAATGCTGACTCTCCCACTTGGTGTTAGTGGTCCTTGGTAAGTCAGTAAAGCTCTCTGTGCCTCAGTGTCCACATCAGTGCTCTCTCTGCTTGCCACGTCGTGAACCCCTGAAGGAATGAGTCACTAGAGTTAAAAACACTTAGTAAAGTACAGAGTCCAGGGTGGGAAACTTCTAAAAGTATGAGTTAGGTATCTCCTTGCTCAGCCTCTTTGTCCACTAAAAGAGTATTTAGACAGAGGGAGGTGGGTAGATGCCTTTGAATCTATTGTAAATCGATGTGCTACTTGAAAACATTCTCCAGAAGTCAGAAGACTAGAGGACGTTGGTATCCCAGAGATGCCCTGGAGGAAGAGGGCAGTGGGGGTGGGGGACAGGGGGCAGAGAAAGGGGACACATTCTTGAACACTTGTTTATGTTCTAGATACTGTGATTGTTACTTTCATACATGAAACGTAATGGCAGTGATGATGGCAAACTTTACCAACAGGTACAGTTCTGAGTGCTTTACCCATATCAACTCCATTTTGCAGATGAGGAAGCTGTGGCACAGAGTTAAAATAAGTCCGCAGGGTCACCCTAAGTTGACGTTTAAGTCCCAGCTGCCTGTGTCCCGGGCCCTGTGCGCCACCATCACACAGCACTGTCCCCACAGTCTGCACATTGTCGGAGTCTTGGCATCACCTGTCCCTTTCGGACAAGGAGACCAAGGCTCGGGAACATAAGGGTCACACAGAGGAAAACAGAGGAGGTTCCTTGAGTTTTTTGCTTTTTTTTTCTTCAAATATATTTTGTTTTTTGGCTTTTTGGAAGATAAGACTCAAGCAAGGATCTTATTTTTCTCCTTGTGTCAGAAAGAAATCTATTGCCTTATTCATAAGGAAACCTCTGAGATACCCAAAGCACACTCTCCCAACTTCTCCCACCCTTCTCTTCCTCAGGAAAAAGGAATGTACGTCCTTCAGCCTATACACGGATGACAACATCGTTCCCTTCTGTGTTCCAGTTCTGAGCTTTCAGACAAGTTCCAGTTCGACTATGACAATCTGAAAATGTGGAACCAGACTTTAACCCCACATTCCAGCTCTAGTCTGACCTCAAAGGAAGTGCATTGTCCCCTGACTTTTAGACACTATGCTCCTAGTGATACAGCCCAAGCTCACATTATCTCTTTTGGCAGCCACCTCCACAACGCTGACTCATGACTCCCTCGTGTCCTGATTTCCTGTTCACTGTCCTTTCCTCCAGTTGGCTTGATTTCTTAAGACCTCTCTTGGTTACAACTGTGCAGAGATTCTTGAGGAATCCTTTCAGCAGGTACCTTGGAGAAGCCCTCAGACTGGGGGCTAATCCACACACTCATGTGAAGGCCTTCAAAATCTCAAAGACAGCTGGATCCAGAGAGGCCTAGAAAATGCTCTCTGACGCCAGGGGAGCCAGGAGACAGAGGGCTTATTTTCATCAACAGTCAGATCAGTGAGTGAGTGGAAAATACCCCTTCTAGAAGAGCCGATGCTGCTGTGAATTTGTCACTTTCAGAAGAGCTTGGGAGCCACAGTCCATTCTTACTTCAAAGTAGTGATTGGTAGTTCAGGCTGTGGAAGCTGACAGGCCTCGACTCAAAGCCACTTTACTAGCTTTGTGACTTCAGACCAAGGACAACATCTTAAGCCTCAATTCCTCTCTGTAAAACTGGGGCCACAATGGTGCTCCATCAAAATGATGACCGTATGAAAAAAGAAAACACAAGTAAAGGGCTTGCCCCAGTGCCTTGGTACCTAGTGTGAGCTCAGCATTTGTGGTGATGTCATCAAGCCTTTGTTCTCCCATTTAAGCATTTATTCAGCAAGTATTCACTGGGAGTGGGCATGGGCAGCTGGGTGCTCCAAAGGAAAGAATGCAGATGCTAATAAAAGCCTGAGGGCAGGCTCTGGTGGATAAAGCTGCTTCCAGGGAACTAGCTAAATGCTCTACAGGGACCTTTCTGGTTCTGGGTTTGGACTGCTGGCCACACCACTCACTTCACCCTCACACACATCCCTCCCATCTCCTGGGCAATCTCTAGGTTTGAATTTTCTTGGATTACTCTCCATGTGACTCTCAATAAATCCCATAACTCATCTCAGCCTCTGGCACATTTCCTATAAAACAGAGATAGTAATACCCACAGTGCCTAGTTTTTGCAGTAGATTAAACAGGGACAAATGTAAAATGACCAGCCAAGCCTGCATTTGGCCAATGCTCTGTAACTTTTACCTGCATTCCCCCCACCACTCCCTCTGCCCATCAGCCTTATATTATCATGTGCCAAGCTTGGGCTACATGCTGGTGGTCAACAGGTTAATGAGAAGCTAGCCCTGCCTGTAGGGAGTTTAAAGGGTGGGGGCATAAACGAACATTTGAACCTCCAACTCAAATAGGGAGTGCTAAAGACTATGATGGACTTATGTCCAAGGAGATGTAGGAACACCAGGAAGGGCAAATCACTGCCTGGTTGGCTCTCAGTTTTTGCTTCTGTCAAAGGGGTGTAATTTTTTCCTTTTTCATATGAGATGCTTCAGTGAGTTACTAAATGTGAAACTATATATTGGAAAGTTCTGTGCTCTCTTTACTTCTGTTTCCCCATTAGACTTGATCCCCTTGAGGGAGGGCCTATGTCTTATTCATCCCTCTGTCCTTAGCACACTGGCAAAGAGCAGGTCAACAGTGGTGGAATGAATTGCGGTAACAATTTATTATCTAATCTCTTACCTCCAGACCCTAAGAAGTTTACCCATTTTATAGACAGAGAGAAAACAATGCACAGAGTTCAGCGAGTTGCCCGGTAATCAGTGACTGAGCGAGGCATCTTCAAACCCGCTCTGATGACCTTTCTACTACATCCCACAATCCAGGCCACTCTGGCTGGGGTGAGGTGCCCCTGCTCTGCTGGACATGACTAACCTTTCTTTGTGGGTCACTGAGCCAACCCATCAGCCTCTCACACTGAGTCATGAGCTGAGGTGAACCTGGGACCTGAGGAGAAAGCAGAGCTGTCCTGTTGAACAGGTGTGCCCAGGAATCCCTCGGGCCAGCACGTCGCCTGGGAAATCCCTCAAGGAGGTCAAGATGGGGCAACTATGGAGACGTCATGCCAGCTCCACTCCCCTCTCTCACAAGAATATCTGAAGGACAACACCTAGCCAGTCACTGTGCCCAGTGAGCTATCACTCAGAGGCATCACTTCCTCCCCATTCCCAGGGCCAGTGCCCTAACCTACACCCTCATCATCTAATGTCTTGACTGGGCTCCCAGCCTCACCTCTATTAACCTTCCTTCTAAGAACTTAAGTAACCTGCCACAATCATACACTATGACTATGCCATGTTTATATTACAAAAAATCTTTAACAGCTCCCCAGTACATATGGAATAATGTCAAAACCTATAGGTCAGTATTCAAGGCCCTCTTGATTACACCTTAACCTATCTTTCCCGTCTTCTTGCTCTCTGGACCCCTACTTTAGTCCAGTATATGTGTTGCTATTCTTCAGAGTTGCCTTTCATTCCTCCTCCTCCTTGTCCTTTGCAAATATACTGCTCTTTACCTTGAAAGCCTTTCCCTTATTTTACTCATCTTTGTGATCTGTGCTTAAAATTCACCTACTTCAGGAAGCTTTCCCTGATCACCTCAGCCCAAAATGATGATAATACTAGTTATACTTACTGATCATTGATTTTGTGCAAGTCATTATGATTACTACTTTAACATGCTTCCTTTAATTTGATACTTCCAAACAATCTTACATGGAAATGAATATTATTCTTCCCATTACAGATGTGAAAACTGAGACTCAGAAAGGAGAGCTAACTTGTCCATACTCATACACCCCATGAACTCAAATGTCAGTCCACCTGACTCTGAGGGTGCTCCTTGACTTTGGTTCTTGTTCAGGAAGCTCTTTGCACTTCTTGGGAGCATTCATCTTATTGGGTGTTATGTATTCATACAGGGCTCATCTACTCAATTCTCCTGTGACTTTCCTGAAGACAAGGCACTATTTCTTATGCACCATTAACTCTCTTGCAACATTTAACACATATTGGGCCATGAGGCAGAAGGCAAGAGTTACTGAGCACTTCTGGTATTCATCCAGACCTGTTCTGATGACTTTTCTAATAGATTCCACAACACAGGCCACTCTGGCTGGTTGCTATGCCTATCATACACACATGTAAACACACACACACATGTTCATCCAAGTATTGTTAGTCCCATTTTATAAAAGTAGAAATAGAGGCACAGGAAGGCTAAATAACTTTTCATCATCTAAGATTTTATGTTTCAATGATTTTTAATATCACCTTCATGAATTTATTTTTCAAAAATTAAATTAATTTATTTAAAATATTGATCCATGCAAATTTTTAAAGGTCCACACATTCTGAGAATTCAAATTTGGGCTCTTCTGCCCCAGGGATGGTTGCACTCTAACCATCTCATTTCTGACATGGTAGGAGAAGATTTTGATATGTGGTGTTATTAAGATTATGGTCAGCTGCATATGGTAGAAAAATCACAATAGTCATGAGGTTTAATTTTTCAGGTATAACAGAAGCCCAAAGGGAAGAGAGAGCCCAGGCCTTCGACCCTGTTGCTCTGCTGTCCTCCATGCATGGTTTCTACCTTACAGCCCACGCCAGCTGCCCCCTCCAGCCAGGAGGAGGAAGACTGGGATCGGGGGCACGTCCCCTGCAATTAAGAACACTCCCCGGAAGTCTCACACACCACGTCTGCGTACATCCCATGGACCAGAACTTAGTTACATGGCAATAGCTAACTGTAATGAAGACCACACAATATTGGTTTCATTGTGAGCAGCCACATGTCCAGCTAAAGACCGGTGCCTCCATCTATCGTCAAGGAGGAAGAGGAGAGCAGTTCTTTGCGGACAAGCAGCCATCCTATCACATGGGCATGCATGTTTTGCTTTCAGAATGTATCTGCTCTGCTCTCCAAAACTGATTCATGATTTAAAGTGTCTCATGCTTCTCACACACTTGTAGGTTCTCAATACAGGAGATTAATATCTAGTGAGGGAAGATAACCAACTGCTCACCAAATGATCAGTAGGCTTTCTCTGAGGGAAGGTCCAGTTGTATGATACTGGGCAAATCATTCACCCTCTCTAAGTCATATGACCTTGGGAAAATCATTTTACCTCTGCAGTCCATTGTCTACCAGTTAAATGGAGATAAGAATACAATAGCATGTACCTCATAGAGTCGCTGGGTGGCTTAACTGGCATTGTAAGAAACATGAGAAATTAATTTTGAGAATATATTTTATTTAGCCCAATGTATCCAAAATATTATTGTTTCAAAGTATAATCAATTTACATTGCTAATGAGACATTTTGTATTCTATTTTTCATACTGAGACTTTGAAATCCAGTGTGTGTTTCATATTTATGACACATCTCAATTCAGGCCAGGCACATTTCAAGGGTTCAATAGCCTCAGACGGCTGGTGGCTACTGAGGTGGACAGCAAAGGTCGAGACTAATTCAAGCAACCTTGCTGGGTGCTCCCCTGGCACCCTATACTTACGAAGGAAGAAATAATCCTTCCCATGGCACGTGTGTTTACTTGACTTATCCACAAGCCATTCCCCTGAGAGGGAATGAAATGAGTAGCATCCCTAGGGCCTAATATAGTACCTAGCACAGAGCAGACACTCAATAAATACCTGTTAAGCAAATATTATTCAGTCCTCTATCCCCAATATCCAGCCCAGTGCTTGACCCTCAGTAGGCATTTAATAAAGACTTATTAAATTAATGAAGTAACAACCCAATATTTTAATGGTAGGTGAATTCGTGATTTGTCAGCAGGTGAAAACCAGGCAGTTTATTGTGGGGGAGACAATGGTACCTTTCTAGCCCTCGGAGTAACACCTGCCATTAAGTCAAGTTTCCTTCACCACCTCCTTTTCCCCAAACAGAACTGGAGCCAGATGGGAAGCCCTGGGCCTACACATTCTGCTAAGATCCCACAGTGCCTGGCCTGCAGTGACAGGCAAGCGTATCAAGTTCCCGTAAAGAAAGAAAATTAACTCCCAAGGCCTAGTTTCTCTCTTTCACTATATTCTTTTCCTCTCAAGACTGACTCAGCAATGCACAAGGCGAAGGGCTCTGACAACTTGACAGGCATCATGCCACGGAAATCTAGAAAGAAAACTGGACAGCAATACAATAATAACCACAATGAGGGGTTATTTCAACCTCGGCATCACTACTCACTACCTTGATGACCTGAAGCAACTTGTGCCCCTTCCATGCGCATAAACTTGCCCATCTGTAAGCTGGGAGTGCCGACACGGACTTCTCCGCATGCGCGTGCAAGGACCCTGTGAGAGCAGAGCTTCCTGCACATACCCAGGCTTGGTGACTGGTAACTTGCATTGTTCCCTCAGTGACCTTGCAAGGCTCTCCTGAACTTGCAAAATGAGACTTAGCATTATTTTTGTCTTGAGGTCACCATCGTCTGGAGGATTTTCTTAGAGTTGTGGAGAGCTTTCTTTCCCCTCCTTGTGGACAACTCACACAAACACTATTTAGAAAGATCTGGGCTGAGTCGTCTCTTTAGAGTCTGGTGGCAGGCCAGGAGGCTGGTCACAAAGGCTGCATTCAGCTGCAAACAGCAGCCTGATGGGCTGGGGCTGTGTCCCAAACATTCTTGACTAGGCTTTGGGGGTGGGGAGGGAAGTGTTACTGGCCTCCAAATATTTGTTGCTCTGTCTCCATAGTAACCTCAGTGGCCATAGTGAAACGTTGAAACTGCACATCAAAACTTGGGAGGTGCTGCAAAGTCAGGCCTGATTGGGAGAAGGCTTTTTCCTGGACCTTTCCCTCTCCTCTCTGATTGAACAGCTTTCCAGGCTCCTTTCAAAGGGCATTAAAGAAAAGTTATTATGCTGGCTGCACACAGTCTAATGCCTGCTCTAACGACAGATTTGTGTGTAAAGACTGCACCAAATTGCCCAGGACAGCTTTTAAGAGACTTACACCGAATTGAGTGGCCTGATGCTGTCTGCAGAGCTTTTGCATCATGGTTCACTGACTCTGGTTCTGGCACAAGACAGTGACATCACTACTACCTGTGTGACCTTGAGCAAGTCACTTATAGTCGCTGAGCCCTTTCCTTAACAGCAACGAAAAGATTCAAGCCCAATTTCCAATTCAGTAAACTCTTATTGATGCCTATTCTGAGCTAGATGCTGGAATTGCAACACTGAAAACACATGGCTATTGTCTTCAGGGCGCTCATATAACCTACTAGGCAGAGCTGCATTAAGTAGTAGGGGGGATGCCACCATGCCCCCCCCCGGCACTGTCTGGCCCCCAGTGGGGACCAGTCACACTATAAAAGTTCATTTCCCTTCCTTCTTCATACTGGGCTACTCCAGAAGTCCCCAAAGATGAACGAGAGCCCATGTACTTTCATAATGTTCTTCTCATATCCTAGATCAATTTACCAGTTTGAACATAACTGGGGAGGAACTGAACTTCTGTCAATTTTATACATTCTGTCTTCATTACAACATGCTTTCACTGTCCCTATCTCATTGGATTTTCTTAACCATTTTTGGATTTGGAAGAGCAAGAACTTGTTTTCACTCTAGATTGAAAGTACTAAGGCACAAAGGTGAGTGGTTTGCCCTGGTCACAGAGGGAATTGGAGGCAGAGCAGGAATTCAAATACGCGTTTCCCAACTTATTATTTAATAAATATTTCTTGAGAAACTACTAGGTGCCAACATTGCTCTAGACACTGGGGTTAAAGCAGTGAGCAAATAAATTTCTGTTAAGGAGCTTAAGTTCTAGAGGAGAGAAAACCATTAATAATCACATAAATATATACTGTATCAGGTAGTAAGAAGCGGTATGAAGAAAGAAAAAATAGGCAAGGTGAAGAAAACAGTGATACAGGATACTGTTTTCTACAGAGTCTTCTGGTAAGTCCTATCCAAGGAGACCTGAGGGAAGTGAGGAGCTAGTTATGTGGATTCCATGGTGGGAGAGTCACCAGATAAGAAGAAGAATAGGCCTAAGACCCTGAAGCAGGAACAAGTAGCATGTTTGTGGAACGGCCAGAAGACCAGTGTGGCTCAAGCAAAGAGAGGAATGGGGAGACTGGCAGGAGATGAAGTCGGAGAAGAAGTGAGGGCCTCCTGAGGGATGGAATGACCTTGGGTTTCACCCTGAGTGAGACTGGCACCATTGGAGGGCTGTGGGCACAGGAGTGACGTGATATGACTTGGCATGCTGAAAATTCCCTCTGGTTCCCACATGAGCAACAGTCTGAAAAGGGGCAAGGATGGACAGGCAGACCAGTTAGGAGGCTATTGCAAAAGTCCAAGCAGGAAAACACGGTGGCTCAGAGAGAGACAGTGGTAGCAGGGAGGTGGCGAGAAGTGGCAGATTTTGGATCTATTTCTCAGAAAGATGTAACAGGATTACTGATGGTTGAAGGTGGGGTGTGAGGAAGAAGAGTCAAGATGACTCCATGGCTTCTAGACTGAGTAACTAAAAGGATAAAGTTGCCGTTCCTAGAGATGGGAAATTTTCTGGGAGAAGCACATTGGGGGATAATAATGAAGAGTTTTGGTTTAAATAGGGTACTTTTGAGATGCATATTGGAGATCCAATAGGAGAAGGCAGGAAGGTGGAGAGAGGCAAACTAGAAATGTATATTTGTCATTCTTTAGAGTACTTTATTTAAAGCCATTGGCATGGATTGACATCCCCAAGGGAATAAGTGGGGATGTCAAACTTTGGAACATTCCAATGGCTAGAGCTAATAAAGAGGAAGAAGACCCAGCAAGAACGCTTTGTGGGACGGGCCCATTAAGGTGAGTCCTTGCTCTGGCAGCTTAGTGGAGGAAGTGCCTCAAGAAAGGAATGACCCTTAGGGTCAAATCGGGGGTAGGTTAAGGTGAAGACTGAGAATTGACCTTCTGATTAGGCAAAGGGTGGTCCCTCATGACCTTGACAATGTCTATTTCAGTAAAGGGGTGAGGGCAAAAGCCTGATTTAATGTGTTCAGGAAAGAACGGAGGAGAAAGTGGAGACTGCGAGTAGGCTCAAGTCTTTGGACAGTTTGTCTGGAAAGAGGAACAGAGAAATGAGGGGAAATAGGGGATCAATGGATGGTTTCTTTATTTTTTTGGAGGGTTTCCTTTTAAAGATGATTGACTCCACAGCATGTTTGTGTGCTGACGGGATGGCCTACTAGACAGGGAGACATTGATGAGGTGGGAGAGGGAGGAACTTATTCTAGGAGCAATGGCCTTGGATAAACGAGAGGGAAGGGATCAGTTTCAATCCCTGGTGTGTCTTCTACTATAATGACATGCCCCTCCATAAGTAATAAAATTATACATTTGGGGATCATTTTAAACTGACTTTCAACTGCAAACATTTCTTTCAATTACATACAGTAAGGTTACTGTATTGCCCACTGAGTCTTGGAGAACCTGCCTTGGTGAACAAGAGTTCACTGCTCCTACTGCTAGCTTTCCACATGTGTCCACAAGTCAAACTGAGGGATATTTACTTGCCAGGCTCCCGCGATGGATGTGAACTCCCCACAGGTGGAGACTGCCCTCTGTTCCTTTCTGCAGCCCCGTGACCAGCAAATGACTGGCATGCGTGTACTCACCAGTCACTTAGACAAGTTACAAAAGGAAGGAGTAAAAAGAAAAAAGGTGAGAATTTCATATCCCTGCCCTAATAAACCTCTCACCTTTCAAATGAAGCATGAGCTTCATATTATTAGGGTAAGTAAATGAGTTCTTTCTTTTCTTTTTAATGTGAAAGACAAAGGCTATAGGAGGAAAGATTTATTGAGCAACTAACATGAGTACTAAAAAGCTTTATTTTGCGCACAAAGAGTCATCAGCACTACCACTGAGTTAAATAGTCATGGAATGGAATGGGATTCCTCATTCAGTAGTGAGCTTCCCACCAGTGGAGGTATGTAAGCAGCGTCTGGGTAATGCCCGTGGAAAATTCCAGCATCTAATGATCATCAGGCTTTATCACCTATGGTCCAATCTAATCCTGGGAGTCAGTGAGTCCAAGTTCTATCATTCTATAACTGTAACAGATACCTCAAGTTTTCTCATCATCAAAATATAAACACACAAAAGTGTTGTATCAGGAGGCACAATAGCACAGTACTTAAACATGTAGACTGCGAAGTCAAACTGCCAGAGACAAAATCTGGCTCTGCTACTGTGAACCGTACTATGAGCCTCATAGTTTGGAAACTTACAGATAAACTTCCTCATCTCCAAGATGAGAATAAGAACAAGATATTGTCTCACTCTAAAATCCACCAAAAGTGCTTAGAACAGCACCTAACACATAGTAAGTGCTCAATAAATTGTTAGCGATTATTTATTCAGTTTATTCATCTCTCATAGTCACCCGACAGGACCTGTGGGTGTCTGTTATGGCCCACGTTAAACCAAGCCAATTTCAGTTAGAAAATTGGGCTCAGCAGACAGAGGCCCTTGGGGATTGAGGTGATTTGATGGGGGTACCAGTGGTTCCAGCCAAGCTGGCCCCCTCCTGCTTCACAAGTGTACCCATCTGCTCTCGTTGGGCAATGTGCAAAAATGTTTATGGCGACCTCATTTGTTTTCCTTTCTGTTACTGCTGCCTTCCAAAGGCCAGGAACCACTGAAATTAAACCAAGGCAGGGGCCAGGGGAGCAGACGGGACCTGGGCCTGGGCCAGGAGTAATGAAGTGGAAAATGTTCACACCACAGGCAGCATTACAATGCACCTGTACAAATAGAATGAGGCCTGCCCACCCCCTTCCTCCCAGGAGCCCAACTGCCTGGAGGACTTCTCTTTATAGCTTTGGCTCTCTCCCCTGCCTGATCAATGCTTAGGCCTACAGTGAAGATAAGAAATCACTGCATCCAGAGTGGAGAGATTAGAAAAGGGACAGAATGGGAGGGAAGTGAAAAAAAGAGACACATTTAGTCTAACTAATTTCTGAAAGTTCTGGTGAGTTCTCTGAAAGCCTGGTTGCTGAAAACAGGGTAGAAATGCACATTAATGAGTGTCAACCATGCGGCTCGATTTGGACAGGACGTTTTCATATATCTTTGCTCATTTCACCCATCCAATATGATTTCGCCACATTTCACAAAAAAAGGAAACTGAAGTCTGGGGAGACAAAGCTCGCAGGTGACTAAATCAAGATTTGTATCTGTGCCTCACCATTCCTGGTTTATATGGAAGTGGCTCCTAACCAGAGTAGAAACCCAGGGGTCCAAGTTCTTTGTGCAGTCATACTGCACCCTGAACAGGGAGGGGGGAGTAAAGACAAAGGGTCTGGCTTTCCCCAGACAGGGCAGTGGGGCCATATCACTGTCAGGATGGAAGACGAGGACTAAACGATGGCTAACCTTGGATCAGCATTGCATAGTTTTCGAAGCAGCATGGCTCTGCATGCCTCCCAATCTTAGTGAGGCTCTCCATCTCTGAAACAGGAATTCTGCTAGCATGACCTACAGTCACTCTCAGCAACTATTGTTGGTGCAACCAGAAATTTCTTTGGCACCCCGGGGGAAAAGTAAAGGCCACTGCCCTTAATATATACTACAGGGGCTCACCTTCCATCACCAGCTTCTCTCACCATAAATTGTTAGGATCCTTAAAAGAGCAAACAGATATAAAAATGTATCCCATAGAGTAGGCCCTCCATAAAGGCTACAGTAGCTCCCTTGACAAATTGTGAGCTCTTTGCAGATGCTGTTTTTTAACCCTCTAGTATGTCACATCCTGTAGCTCACAGTAAACATGTAATAAAAGTCTGTCAGATGAGTCTGTTAAGAACTGCGGGAGCTTCTACCATTGTGCCCCCTTATTTCCATAGTTTCCATTTGCGCCAAGTTTGATCCAAATGCCAGGTGCTTAATGCGAGGATCCAGGGCCCAATCTGACACAGTTCTCCAAGGAGGTGCTTAGTTGCTTCAAAGAGTTCAACTTCACCTTATTCAATATTAGGAATAAATGGTTTTTGTCACGCTTTGCTATTGTTGTAATAGGATTTTATGATTTTTGTGGTTTTAATCAAGGAGGAAGTCTTAGCTTTGCAATGTATAAACATAGGACTGCCATGTGTTTGTAAGACCATTCACATTGACTGCACTTTTCCCCAGTCAGTGAACTTGCCCTGGCCTCTCGCTAGATGACAGGAGGAACAAGGAACTCACTGCTCCCAGAGAAGCAAACACCATCAGAAATACTTTTCATACACTGTGACTCCTGAGACAATAGAAACGTGTCCAGGTAGAGAGATGAACTTGGTGCAGGAATGGGGATCCAGCCTCCCTGCTGTCCTAAAAGTGGTGACCTGAGCTGGGTTGGAATTCCATCATGGAATGGTCCCTCACTAGAACATGTGGCCCTGGCTAGATCTTCAGAGCAGATGGGTGGCCTGCATATTCAGGGTGACAAAGGTCCACCCACTAAAGATTTGTTTCTTTCCATTTGGTACCTAATGTTACACCTAGAATTGGTGCCTAATCAGACAGTATTTAGTGTTATCATTTAATAGTCTCACATGAAAACTTTGCATAAAAGGAGGTCCATAAATATTTGTTGACCCCCTGAACTGAATGATGAAGTCTAGTCCTGCAATGAGAAGATTGCAAGCTTATTAAGACTAGAGGCAAGTCAATAATTTAAATTTCTATGTCTGCATTTTAATTTCCGTATTCCCACAGCAGCCAATTCCTATTTGCCCACCAAACTCAGATGGTGAGCATCCCCTCAGGAAATCTTCCCTGATCCCTGAGGCTAGCCACACCTCAGTGTTCCCTTCACACTCCAAGCCTTTTATTTGCTTATATGCCCTTTTAGGCTGATCTTCACAGCAAAGAGCATGATTCAGTTATCTATACCTTCCTCTATACCTGGAACATAGGAGGTCTTCAGTAGATTTTCTTCTAATGGGGTTAGATTTTTTTTTCTTTTTTTTCCATTATTTTATTTTTAATCAGTATTTTTTAATTGTTGATATTGTACAGTTTTCTTTTACCCCACCCCCAACCCACCACCCCAGCCCTCCCCACCTTCCTCCCATTTCCACCCTCCATAGTTTTTGTCCATGAGTCCTTTATACTTGTTGCTCTAAACTGTTCCCCTTTTCCCCTGAAATTCCCTCTCCTCCCCCTCTGGTCACTGTCAGACTGTTCTCAAATTCAGTGTCTTTGTTTATATTATGCTTGTTTGTTTGTTTTGTTGATTAGGTTCCTGTTAAAGGTGAGATCATATGGTATTTGTCTTTCACTGCCTGGCTTATTTTGCTTAGCATGATGCTCTCCAATTCCATCCATGCTGTCGCAAAGGGTAGGAGCTCCTTCTTTCTTTCTGCTGCATAGAATTCCATTGTGTAAATGTACCACAGTTTTTTGATCCATTCATCAACTGATGGGCACCTAGGTTGCTTCCAGCACTTGGCTATTATAAATTGTGCTGCTATGAACATAAGGGTGCATAGGTTCTTTTGGATTGGTGTTTCAGGGTTCTTAGGATATAATCCAAGCAGTGGAATTGCTGGGTCAAAAGGTAGATCCATTTTTAGTTTTCTTAGAAAATTCCATACTGTTTTCCATAGTGGTTGTACCAATCTGCAATCCCACCAACAGTGCACTAGGGTCCCCTTTTCTCCACAACCTCTCCAACACTTGCTGTTTGTTGCTTTGTTTATGAAGGCCATTCTGACTGGTGTCAAGTGGTATCTCATTATAGTTTTAATTTGCATCTCTCTGATAGCTAGAGATATCGAGCATCTTTTCATGTGTCTCTGGATACTCTGTATGTCCTCCTTGGAGAAGTGTCTGTTCAAATCCTTTGCCCTAATGGGGTTAGATTTTAAATTCCCTGTGGACAGGACTGAGATGCCCTTTGAGAGCTGGAGTGAGCCAAAATTCCAAGACATAAATGTTGATATCAGAAAAGCAAGATGGTGCCCTTGGGTGAAAGGAAAGCCCTTCCTTCCTTCCTTCCTTCCTTCCTTCTTCCTTCCTTCCTTCCTCCTTCCTTCCTTCCTTTCTCTCTCTCTCTCTCTCTCTCTCTCTCTCTCTCTCTCTCTCTCTCTCTCTCTCTCTCCTCTCTCTCTCTCTCCCTCCCTCCCTTCAGATTTCCCTTACCTTTGGGATTCTTCCTTAAACTTGGAAGTAATTCTTGAAGAAATGTTCAGTGTGTGATTTCAGGAGGGCTCAGTTGGGCCAGGTGTTGGGGCTGTGAGGGGCTGATCCAATCCATTCTTCCTGGTTGGGGGTGGGGCCACAGCTGGAAGAATGATCTGGGTTTGGATTACTGTGTAGGACCAGAAGCAACTCAACCTCCTAGGAGAAGGGAGGTTTTGAACGTTCAGATACAAAGGCCAGTTTGCCCTACCTCCAATATCATTACTAAAAGTTGATATTTCTGGATTATATGCCTTTTTTAAAGATTATTTTATAAAACCAAAAGATTTCCTGTTCTCAGTGGGGAACCCACTCAATTCAGCTAAGATTCAATATGCTCTACTTATGAAAAACCAGACTTCAAAACACCGCAGTAAAACCACAGGGTCCTCACCTGAAATACAGGAGTTCTCAATGTATTGTACAAACAGAATCATCACAGCTTTCCTTTAAGTGGCAAGCAAACTTTAGATTTCAAAAATTTAATACTCTCAAGAAACACCAGACATGCATTTGAGGCCAGCAATATGTAAATGTCCCACAGTACAATTTTAAACAAATAGACAATTATTTGCCATTCTTTGCTGAATACACAGAAATTTAAATAATTCTTACCTTCAAGACTTCAACATGCTATGATGACTTGACTTTTTTTGTTTACATATAAACTACATGCACTGAGTATTTTTCTACCTTTCTTAAAGCAAAATGTTAGATCTGAAAGTAGTATGAGAAATCAGGGAAAACACAAGGGTTTTATTTGGCAGTGACTGTGTGGAGCATTGATGAGGAGGATTCTGAGGCCTTGTCTGAATTCAGCTGGAAGGTGTGCAGTGATCGATTAGGGATGTCTCTCCCGGATATACAAACAGAATAATAACACACCAGCATATATCTGCCATCCCTATTTCTGTCTGAAAGTCTCAGTTTATAGATGACGAAATTGAGGTCCAGAAAGATGAACTTCTTTAAGGTCACACAGTAAATTTCTTTCCAAAGGGCTTGGAATTGTACAGCTATAATTATTCACTATTTTTTTTATGAGCTATAGAAGTACTAGTATGCAATCTGCAGTCACAGAAAAATCAACCAGCCTTGGCACAGAGGGTCTGTCAGCAGAGATTCCACACTTCACTTGGGTCAGGCCCTATCAAGCATCTGAGAAAATGTACTTCCATTGACTAGAATAATACCACCCACTAGACAGCCTTTTTCAGCTGCCTTTGCAGTTCAATGATAGAAATCACCAATAACTTACATCATCATCTTCCTGAGGCCATGACACCCACCACACCCTAAGTTCTTGAAACTCCTCAATTTTGGACATTGATAGTCACCAGAAAGTGTTTGGGGTTCTCTCTAACAGTGAGCCCATATGTCCCCCAGTCCATGTGCAACTAGGCTCACCCTCGCAGACCATGCACAGCTAGAGGTCCTCCCTCTCTGTGCTTGAGTGATAGCTCTGGTGTCTTCTATAGAAAAATTTCCGTAAGTCATAAAGCTTTCTCTGAGACCACCCTCTGTGCCCCAGCTGGATGAGGCCCCTTCTCCATGCTCCCTTAACCCCTGTGAGTCCCTCAGTCCTGACATCATCCCACCTTCTTCTGACTGCACACGAGAAACAATAGGCTTTACAAGGGCTAGGAGTACATCTTATTCAACATTATAGCTCTAGTAGGTGAGCACAGTGTCTGACCCAGAGTGAGTGCTTCATAAGTATGTGTTGTAAGAATGAATGACTGAACAGATGAATACCATCTTCAAGTTTATCAGCACACTGGTTTTATTCTTCTCAGAACTGTTATAACCCAGTTAGTTGCTCCCAAAGCAGATTTTCCAAAATTATGTTCTGTAAAATGGTTGCAATCCACGAAATAGCTGCTGTCATACACATACATACAAAAATTAATAAGTAAAAAGTAAAAGGTAAAAATAATTCTTGGAATATTTTTTCTAAAATATAATTTAATACATATATGTAAGGATTAAGTGTATGTATGTGTATTCCTTGTTATTATAGCATGTGATGCATGAGGCTTTGGTCAGAAGAAAGAGAGAAATGGTTCACTCTACATTAGAATGCCTGGTAGTCTTATGAGAAATTTCTGATTTGCAAACTTGGATCATTCCATGATATCATGATGCATAGGCAGCTCCAATTGACTCATGTGTATTGCCTTTTGGATGATTCTTAGGCTGTGTTACATATATTTCTGTTATTATTCAATGTTTGTTATGCATTGAACATATGGATCAAAATGTGATTATTTCTTACAATAATTAAATCATCAGAATAATTTAATCCTGTCTAATTGAAATATGCATTATATTTGTGAGTTCCTTTGGTATCCCATCAATATTCTATTTTTTTAAGTTTCTCAGATACAAGTCTGAGAGGTACTGGCCTTAAATAAACATATCATTGAATCACTCCTGTTCCAACTTGAAGGTTTCCTTAGGGAAGCAGGCAGAGATTTGGATGCAGAGGGAAGAGAGGACAGGGAGTTGGAGGTAATAAAATGAGATTCCACAAAAGTTAAAATTAAAAAAGACACAAAGCTTTTATAACCCACTATTAACCGGGATGGCGAGGGAGCTGTAAAACACACATGGATAAACAGAAATGAACTTGTAAAGGATAGAAACTCTTGGGTTAGATTTTAAAACAAAAACCAGTGACTTGTCTATATAAAAGATCATATACAGACTGTCACAGAAAGTTTAAAATGATAAAGATGCAACATTAGAAGTCAGATAAATGTAAAAATGGAGCCCAAATATTAAATATTAAACAAACCAATTTCAAAGCAAGGAAAGGTAACAATAATCATTCCATATTGAGAAAATTTAAAGTCCCTGATGAGGACATAAAAATAATAAGGTCATTAAAATTAATAGGCAACAATTCTGAAAACTAGACAAAAAAGCTGAAGATTTCAGATATTCACCAAAGCTCTACTTAGATAATTTACTATTTTTAAATGAGAAAACTGAATGAACAAATATTTTCACAAAAAAGCTCTTTTCAGTGAACCCTCCATAACCAGGGAAAAAATGATGGGTAATAAAAAGAAAACTATAAAGATTAGAAATTAATTAATTTGAAAGCAGAAGTAAATATATAGTGACTTTGATACAAAAGCTGTTTTGCAAGGGTAAAAATAAAATATCTTTACAAACTTGTGACAAGTACATTCAAGAAAAAAGAAACATTAGAAATGCATAAGGAATGTAATGCATATAAAAGATATTAATGTCAAAATAATGCTATATACAACTATGTATGGATACTTTTGAAAAATTTTATTAATTTAGATAATTTGAATAAAAATACAAATTACAAAAATTGGTTCAACAGCAAGTTATATATGTGTGTGTGAATCAAGAAAATTGTCTTTAGGATCACCCTCTCCCTCAGTCTCACAGTCTGCCCCAGATCCTCTGGGCTTCTTTAGGGAAAAAAATATCATGCTATCTGGAATGTTCCAGAGCAAAGGAAAATATGAAAAGTTATATCCTTCATTTTATAAAGCTGTCATAAATCCTTATATTAAAATCTGACAGATAATACCAAAAATAGTTAATTACAGTTCAATCTCATATATTAAAATCTTTGTGAAAATTCTAAATAAGGTGGTAGTGAATTGAACTCAACAGTATATTGGAAAGAATAATCTACCATGACTAAGTGGAGTTTATCTCAGAAACAAGATGATTCTAAAGTTCATCTCAATAAAGAGTAAAGAAATACAAATGTGATTTATATAATAATAATAGAGAAGAACTATTCTTGAAGAATTTTGAAACAAATCACAGGACAATAATTAATAAAAAGGTGTATTACCAGTACAAAAAAAAAAAAAAAACAGGCAAATAAGCAGAATACAATGAAAGTGAGAAATAGGCCCCATTTCGTTTCGTTCAAATGGAATGTATAATAACAATAACGTCACAAATCAGTGAGGAGGAAAAAGGAAGAGAGGATATGGGTCAGGAGGCAAGAATGATAGCTATCTTTAAATATCTTAGGTTCATGGGCTGAAAGAGGAAACCTTCAAGTTTAGGATTTAAAGGCCAAAGTGGAATGAACGGGCACCAGGGAGGGAGATTTCTGTTCAGTAAGTACAAAAGCCTTACAGCTGTCAGCCTCGTTCAAAGAGGGATGCAATTGCCTCCAGAAAGTCTGTGCAGAATTTGCTCCTTCATTTTCGGGAACCAGTGCGAAATGAAAGTGTGGGGTTCCTTGTGCAAAAGTATTCAGATGTTCAAGGCGGCGGCAGCATAGCATTGACCAAAACCAAGGCTGTAGTCCTGCACAGGTTGTAGCGGCCCTGCATGCGAGTTTCCCATCACAGGCAGGCATGGGCTGGAGGCAGCCTTGGTGTGGACGTTCAAGAGACTTCAAGTCCAAGACTGACGGATTACATGTTTTAAAGCTAATCAGTGATAACTCTTCCCCTCCCTCTCATATTTTCATCAAAATAAAAGGTACAGCCCTCGTTTGGTGTGGTTCAGTTGGTTGGAGCACTGTCCCATACACCTAAAGGTTGTGGGTTCAATCGCCTGTCGGAGTGTGTATGGGAGGCAACCCAGTTCAAGACATACCTTCTTCTCCATCGAAATGCCAGTTTTATATAGTGCTTGCTCATTATATGGTGCTTTACTCTGAAACTTTACTGTTTCAGAGTATTTCCACCACCCATTACTTCTTCCGACCATAACGGAAAAGCATTATTTTGTCCATTTTACCTGAAAGGAAAGTCAGACCCAGTTAAGTTTTGATGCACCCACAAATGGCACCCATTTGAATCACCATCCAGACTCTTCTGATGCTTAGTCATTCAGTTATTTATTTACCTGTCCTTCCATCCATCTGAACACCTGCTCTACATAAAACCCCCTGAGGACTCTGCAGCTTCTGGTCTTCAGGGCTCATGGGTTAGTGGGGAAAGCTGCCTAGTCAACAAGTTCCTCCATACCATGAGGTGAGTAAAATTAAAGCAATGGAGGTGAGTCCAGAGAACAGAAGTGGGTCACAGTGCCAAACTCTATCTAAAGAGACCAAGGGAGTCTTCCCAGAGAAAGCAGCCACCTAACGGGCTTTGACAAGTGAAACTGAATGTTTCCCATTGCACTGCTGAATTAGACAGACAGAAAGGAAAGCATAAGCTCTCCTGGGTCCTCAAGGGAATTTTGGTGGCCAGAAAGCTTCTCACCTAGTTGATTTGTCCCACCAATGGGAACTTCATGCCACAAGGGAACTGTTTGTAGAAACCAGTTTCTCTTTCAAGTGAGCCAAAGTTAGAAGGGGACCAGGAGATGGGAACAGCCAGGAGCCCAGTGACAGTCCACACCAGAGAAGTGCTTTCTAGGCAGGACGAATGCATCCTTGACCAGACTGAAAGATTCCTGTAGATACCCACCCATTTAGTAGCCTGCATAATTACAAATATCCATTCTAGTCAAACCTGAATTCAACATCTCCTAATTATCTACTTTGTTGCTCACTGTTGAGCTGATTCCTATGGGAAGACTCAACACCTTGTACATCCCTACTATCCCACATGGTCCCTGGCAGACCACACAATACACAGCAGGTGTGACTGGTGTTTTGCCAAACTGAGCTAAACTGATTCTATGGTCCAAGTTCTAATTCTCATGCAAATAATACAGAACCTCAATCACTGAACAAATGGTCTGTATCACTGCTTCTCAGAGTGCCTACGGTAAAGGACTGGGCTTTTATTCTCAATCTGTGGCCAGCTAGTGCTTTTGTAAAATACAAAATCACATGACTGGGTATCAGGATGATGTCAAATTGCTGTAAGATTTCTCAACTTACTCTCGATTTCTGTCTTTATCTTGGCCAGGACCCATAACACTTTGCAGACCAACACCAGGACACAGACCACATTTGGAGCAGCACTAGCCTCTATAGTCCCCAAACTTTATTTTATGGAAGTCTGCAAGTGATTGGGAAAATTAATCAATTGGCAAGTTTTAGAAATAATTTATTTGATAATGAGGGTGATAAGAATACCATTTTTCAAGCACTTCTTACGTGGAAGGCACTGTCAATGATTAGTAACTCGCCTAATTACATCTTTTTAAATCTTATTTTCCAATTACAGTTTACATTTAATATTACTTTGTATTAGTTTCAGGTGTACATAATTATATCTTTTTATTGAGGAGGCTGATGTTTAGTGGGGGTGAATCATGAGGGCACACTTCAGTTCTGTTTGTCCATCTTAAATGCAACAAGAGAAGGTGCCACTGACAGTAGGAAATACAGGGACTCTGGAAACCAGAAGATTCTGGATGTAATCCCTGCATTGCTGTTTACTGTCTAGATGAATTAGGGCAAGTAGCCTCTGCCACACAGGACCTCAATTTCCCTATCTGAACATAGGAGGCCCTCCATAACGTGTAGCTATTGTTTTAGATGTACAATGGCTTGCTGTAGTCTTGATATGGTCAAGAGAGGCAATGGTGTGGTTTGTCACAAGCTCCATAAGGAATACCAGTAGAGAGAAAAGTTCTGATGAGACCCTCAGGGTAGTAAAGACCTCGAAGGCTCCATGATAAATAACAGTTAAAAGATAAGAGATGTTTAGCCTGGAAGAGAAACAATTTCAAGAAAAATAGACCTATCTTCATTTCAGAAGATTTATTGTGTGGAAATGAACTTAGGCCTCTTCTGAGCAGCCCTAAAACCTAGAACCATGGCCAGTATGAAAATATAGAGATACAGATTTCTGCTCAATGGCAGAAGTTTCTGGCAACCAGAGTCTTCCAAAGATGGAAGGGGCTGACGTTACTGGAGCTAGTTGCCACTGATGTTCACAGCCTGTGTCTACTTTTCAAGGAAGAATGGGTGTCCCTAGCATCAGATCAAAGATTGGTCTAGGTGGTCTCCAGGTGCTTTCTGGACCTGTCTTAACAACTCTACTCCATGAAGCAACTTTCTCACCATGAGAAGTTAGCTTGGGTGTGCAAGGAAGGACAGCTGGGAAGATGTCAATCAATCAGAACTATTAAAAGGTGCATTGCATGCTGAAAAATGGTCCTAATACCCCTTTTATTTGTCTAGCCCTATATAATACATAAAACATTTTCACAAATCACCTTGCCTACAACTCTGGGAGGTATTTTTATTACCCCTAATATACAGAGATGAAGCAAAGGCTCTGAGAAGTTCCTAGTTCAGTTAAGATCTTCACAACTCATAAATTGGAACCCAAATCCAATCCACTGATTTCTACCCCCAAGATCTTCTAACTGCCTAGCCTCCTCCCATCCTTTCTAAGATTCCACATCGTTATCCTCTGTAACCACCCCTACCCCAGCACTCGTGATGGTCAGATGTGGTAAGGCAAATGCGTTGAACAGCTGGGATTATTTCCTTCCTCCCTCCCTCCCCTTCTTCCTTTCCTTTTTCCCTTCCTTCCTTCCTGTCTTTCTTGCTTTCTTCTTTCCTTTCTTCCTTAAATGTTTACTGAGAAGACTTAATGTTGCAGGCACAATGATAATCAGCTCGGGTGCCAAGATGCATAATGCTCAGTCTTTGCCTTCAGGGAGTTTTCAGTCTGGCTGAGGGATATAGACATGCTCAAAACAAATCAGACAGTGTATCAGTAATGCAAAAATTAAAATGTGTATAATGAGCATTATATCCAGAGGTAGGGGTGAATATTTAGGTATCAGAGTGGAATGGTTAAAGGAGACTGACCAGAGGTAGTGACACCTGAACTAGGTTTAAAAGAAAGACTTGCACTTCACCAGCCAGGTGGCCTTGGGAAGATCTGGGTGTGCAGAAGAAGGTATTCCAGGAAAAAAGGAATGTTTACTAAGGCATGGGTATTTGGAACAGCATGGTATATTTGGGGCCTGGAAATAATGCAGTAGGAGTTTGGAGTGAGAACCAGGAGTGGCAAGAGATGGGAATAGAGAAGTCAAAATACTCAATGGGAAGACTCAATGACAGCTTACAGAGGTTTGATTTTCTCCTGAGTGCAAGGGGGAGTTTCCAAAGTGGTTCAGGCCAAGGAGAAACACTGTCGGGGTTTTAGAACTAGCACTTAGGTGTCAGACTGTAGAATAGATAAGAGAAGAGGGACTGGTTATTCTCTGCCCTCCTTTTGCATGTTCCCAAATCCATTCTCAGCCCCCTTCTGCCCTGCTCTCTGCCCAGGAGAATGACCCATGCTGATCGCATCTTCTGGGCTCCCTTGAACCTGAGTTCTGTGTTCAAACAATGGAAAGCACCAGCAAGGAGAATAAGGGTGATTAGAAAGAGCATTGTGTGACTTCTTTCCTGCCCCCCACCCCACCTCACCCCACCTCAGCCACTTCTATATTCCTCTCTGGTATTTCCAGATGGGGCAGCTCTTCCTCTATAGCTC
Source organism: Glossophaga mutica (assembly GCA_039655065.1). Classification (NCBI taxonomy): domain Eukaryota; kingdom Metazoa; phylum Chordata; class Mammalia; order Chiroptera; family Phyllostomidae; genus Glossophaga; species Glossophaga mutica. The sequence continues at coordinate 41,518,238 of CM077307.1, read as the reverse complement.
TAGTTGTCACTGGCCTTCAACCTCTTTCTTTCTTCCTTTTGTCCTTTCAGTCTTACAGGTGATAAAGGCTTCCAGCCACTGCTTGTCTCTGGTGCCTCAACATCTCTTGTTTGTTCCACTAACTGTGCCCCCAAAACCCTATGGAGTCCCTTCAATAATGGCTCTTCATTTGAACCACGTGAGGTGAATTCTGCTTCTTGCCAACCCTCACTGAATAGTTAAATAGTTAGCTAGTTAAACTGAAAGCTTAAATAGAGGCCTGGATAGAGGCAGGATCATGACAGTAATTCGAGAGAGGGATGCAGAGGTAGTAGGGGTGAAGAAGCAGCCGCAGAGTAATCTTTCCAAGGGGGAAGTCAAAGGTTGTGATTTAAGCTTGAGCGGGGTCTCCAGGATGGGGAAGGTCGTGGGGGACTGAGTGGGGGTGGTGGGACACCCCCCAAAATGGAGGAGAAGAAGCAGGTTCCAATGGACTAAAGAAGTCACTTTTGATCAGCTGAGCTTGAGGTGCCTGTGGAACAACAAAGATGTTCAGGAGCCCCATTGGATTGAAGCCTCTGGCCTGGAGATTTAGCCAAGGCACCAGCAGCACAGAGCTAATAGTTAAGGTTCATGGACAACAGAGAAATGTACTAAATTTCCCACAAGCTCATCCCATTGTTTCTGTCTTAATGATTATAATGACCCAAGTTCTCACAGAAGACTCTGTTTAGAAGCTGCCTGCCTTGTACCTTGATTAATTGCCCCCTCTTAAAGATCTAGGGGTTTGTTTTTCAAGTCCATAATTTTCCCTGGTGTTCCATTTAGTCATTCCTATTTTGCACTACCAGATTTTTTGCTGGGGAAAGTACGCTGGGGAAAAGGATAAAAACAGCAACAGATGTCTTTGTTTTGGGGTTTTGCAAAACTCTCTGGTTAAGATAACACTTTCAGTTAAAGAAATTATATCTTCCAAATACCATATGCCGACAAGCCCTCATTTGCAAAAATCACCTGCTTTCAGAAATGGTTTGAGGAGTCCTCTTGAACTACCACCACTGAACAACTCATTTGGGCATCTAAACAGGTCCCGTCTCTTCTTTCTTTTGGGTTCTGAAAGCTTCAGTCCAGAAAGTCCAGAGACATCCTCTGATTTGTCCTCAGGGCTCTACAGACATTCATCACCCATCCCTCATGCTTCATGGACACACATACACACATTTGCATGTGTGTAGCCTGTGCTATTCAGGGCCTGAGACAGTTTAGGCACTTAGCAAATAATTGTGGAATAAAATATTTATTTACTCTTTCCTTCCTTCCTCCCTCTCTCTACCTTTGATTCTTCTATAGCCTCACATTTTCTGATAATTGAACAGATTATTAAACAGATTCCCTGTCCTCAGGACACCCGCAGTCTAGAGGAGAAATGTCCAAGTAAAAGAGTTCTTATCTCAGGAAGATTATCAGTTCTTAAGGAGAAGAGCCAGCCCTAATTTTCTGTGTGGCCCCTTTTTTCATTCTGTGGCGAGAATTCAATAGGCATTCTGTAAGTGTCTGTTGAATGAAATGTTTGTTGAATATCGTATGCTCTACCATGACAATTGAGTGCCATGCTGCAGAAGAACAGAGAAAATCATGGTGAAATTCCGAGTAGCAGTGAGCTGGGAAAGGCTCAGAGCAGTGGGATGTGCACAGAATACTGGGAAGAGATGGGGTGGGCAGGAGGTCAGGGCCTGCAGAGCTGAAGGAAGCAGTTCCAGCCAAAGCACAGAATCATGACAGTGCTTATGAAGTGACTGTCCACAATGAATAACCCTGATTGGCCACACATTGGTGAGAGGAGGACTCGACATGATCTGAGTTCCATTACAGAATATCTTTAATGCCTATTTAGATCTGGGCTTTCTCAGACACTGGGGAACCACTCCAGGCTGTGACAAATGTAACTCAAACCTACTGCAAAAGATCACCCTATTATTGTACCTTGTATTATGGATATTGGGTAAATGTCTTTTCTTCCCATTTAGAATAGTGTGTAGCACATATTTCCTTGACTGAATATATGAGTGAATATAAGGTTGTTCATGCTAAATACATGAGTGTTAGGGAATCACAAGAGTTTTTTCAATTCAGTGGTAATAACAGTGGCTTTGGAATCAGCAAAACCGGAATGGAAATACTAACTTGACCAAGTGGGATTTATCCCAGGTATGCAAGGCTTGTTCAACATTTGAAAATAATTGAATGTAATCCATGGCATCAAAAAACTAATAAATAGATACCTATCAACAGTTACAGAGAAAGCATTTGACAAAATCCAATACCCATGCATGATAAAAACTCTCAATAAACTAGGAATAGTTAGGGGACCTTTCTCAACTTGATAAAGACTGTCTATAAGAAAACTATAGTTAACATCATATTTAATGGTGATTTGAAATTTCCCGCTAAGATCAGGCAAGATGTCCCCTCTTACCACTCACTCCTTTTCAACATCATTCTGGAAGTCTTTGCTAATGCAATAGGCAAGAAAAATATGCAAAAAGTATACAGATTGAAAAGAAAGACATAAAACTGTCTTTGGTGCAGATGACATAATTGCCTATGTAGAAAATCCAAAAGAATCAACAAAAAATTACTGGAACTAGTAAGGAATTACAGCCAGGTTTCAGGATACATGATTAGTATATAAAAGTCCATTGCTTTCCTATGGGTCAACAGTAAACAAGAGGAATTTAAAATTAAAAACACAATGTCATGTACAAAAGCACCCCCAAAATGAAATACTTTGATATAAATCTAAAAAAATATGTACAAGATCTACATAAGGAAAACTATAAAACTTTGATGAATGAAATCAAAGAACTATAATAAATATTTCAAGTGTATGAATAGGAAGTCTCAATATTGTCAAGATACCAGTTCTTCCCAACTTGATCTATAGATTCAGTACAATCTCAGCCAAAATCCCAGCAAGTTATTTTGTGAATATCAACAAACTGACTCTAAAGTTTATATAGAGATCCAAAATACACAGAACAGCCAACACAATATTGAAAGAGAAGAACAAAGTTGAAAGACTAAAACTACCCAGCTTCAAAACTCACTGTAAAGCTACAGTTATCAAGACAGTGTGGTATTGGTGAGAGAACTGACAACTAGATCAATGGGACAGAATAAAAATCCCGGAAATAAAATCACATAAATATAGTCAACTGACCTTTGACAAAGGAACAAACGCAACACAATGAAGAGAAAGTCATCTTTTTAATAAATGGCACTAGACAATCCACATGCAAGAATAAAAAAGAGTCTTGGCATAAACCTTACACATTTTACAAAAATTAACTCAAAATGAATCATATCTAAATATAAACTGCAAAACTATTAAACTCCTACAAGATAAATAGGAGAAAACCTAAATGGCCTTGGATATGGTGGTGCCTTTCGAGATACTGCACCAAAGACACAATCCACAAAAGAAATAATTGATGAACTGGATTTCATTAAAAGTAAGAACTTCTACTCTGTAAAAGGCAGTATCAACAGAATGAATGAACAAACCACAGACCAGGAGAAAAAAATTGCAAAAGATACATCTGATAAAGTACTGTTATCCAAAATATACAAAAACCTTTAAAACTCAACCAAAAAGGCCCAAACAATCCAATTTTAAAATGAGCCTAGATCTTAACAGACACCTCACTAAAGAAGGTGTACAAATGGCAAATGGGCACATGAAAAGATGCTCCACATCATAAGTCATCAGGGAAATGCAAATTAAAACAATGAGATACCACTACACATTTGTTAGGATGGCCAAAATCCAAAACATGGACAATACCAAATGCTGGTGAGGATGTTGATCACCAGGAGCTCTCTTTCATTGTTGGTGAGGATGAAAAACGGTATAGCCACTTCAGAAGACAGTTCAGCAGTTTCTTACAAAGATAAACATACTCTTTATCTTATGCTCTACCATTACATTCCTTGGGATTTACCCAAAGGAGTTGAAAACTTACCCCACAAAAACCTGCACACAGATGTTTTAGCAGCTTTATTCATAATTGCCAGAACTTAGAAGCAACCAAAAAGTCTTTCAACTGGTGAATTAAAAAAAAAAAAACACAAACAAACAAACCTACGGTGCATGCACAAAATGGACTATTTATTATTCAGGGCTAAAAATAAAATATGTTATCAAGCCATGAAGAGGCATGGAAGAACCTTAAATGTATATTACTAAGTGAAAGAAGCCAATCTGAAAAGGTAATATACTGCATGATTCCATCTATATGATATTCTGGAAAAGGCAAAACTGTGGAGGCAATTAAAAAATCATTGGTTGCCAGGGGCAGGTGAGGGTGGGGAGGGAGAAGAGATGAGTAGGCAGAGCACAGAGGATTTTTAAAGCAGTGACATACAATATCTGTATGATATTACAATAATGGATATGTGTCATTATATATTTGTTCAAACCCACAGAATACACAATACCAAGAGTGAACCCTGAAGTAAACTATTAACTGTGGGTGGTGATAATGTGTCAATGTATGTTCATCTTTTGTAAAAAAACAAAACGCACCATCTGGAGGAGTGATGTGGATGATGAGAGAAGCTGTACATGTGTGGGGCAGGGGGTGTGAGCACTGCAGCTCCCTCCCAATTTTGTTGTAAATCGAAAATTGCTCTAAAAAATAGTCTTTCAAAAAATCCAAATTCACTCTGACTAGGTTTCTCAGCCTTAAGTACTGTATGGACATTTGGATAACAATCCCTACTATGCAATGTAATTGTAAGGACTGAACAAGGTAATATTTACAAAGTACCCAGGACAGAACAGGGGCTTTATAAATGATATGTTTATTTCACACAGTATACATATGTCATACTTTGATTAGTAGTCCGAGCAATGCTGAAAACCCACATGGACAGATAGCTTCAATCAAGTACTCTTTTCTTCTTTTACAGACTACTTGCTTCAGACGTACAAACATACATACAATTCCTCATTAGTTAAGTGAAGCTGCCAGTGCTTGAAGTTCCCTGTTTCAACCGTTCTGGCGTCATTTCCTTGGCCAATTCAAAATCCCCATGTTGGAGACCGTGCAGGTGGAAGGGATGTGACAAGAGGAAGAAAGAAAGACATATTTGAAAGCTGCCATGTGCCAGTGACTTAACATCCCCTATCTTGTTTAATTTTCACAGGGGTCCACGTAACCAAGGCAGAATTCCAATTTTCACCGATGACTGTATTTTGCCATGTATAATGCTCACTCACATTTTTGGCCCAAACTTTCAGGTAAAAAAACCTTTCATTTTAATTATTTAATTCAATTTTTATTCATTTATATTAAGACACTTGTTTTTACATTATAAAGGAATTTAGCACTTATTTTTGAACATATTATGGTACAAGAAATTTTCTGTAAGAAATAATGGCAAAACACAAGAACGGATTCAAGGTATTTCAGGTACGATCCAGGCATAATGCACATCCTTACTTTTCTCTCAGAAGTTCAGGCAGAAAAGTGCACGTTGCAGGCGGCAAAACATGGGTTAGGCCATGAAACTAGTCACGAGAGGAATCAAGAGTTGATCCCAGTCTTTTGATCCCCAAGTCATACTCAGCCCTCCCAGGGCCTCATGGTCAAGTCCACACCACTGCCGCCAAATAGAAAGCCCATCTTTCACTTCACTGGCAGTTTGTGTTTTCCTCTTTAAGCTCAAACTTCTACTGGAAGCAGCAAACCATTCCAAGACCCCACACGTGATCGTTAGTCACTTTGGAGTGAGCCACAGGTCTTTCCTGGCTGGCTTTGCCAACTGTTCTCTTTTAATTGTTTCTGGGGGAGGGGAAAACGCCACATTAATGGAATTCCAAAAAAGAATGTTATGGCAACAAAGCAGGGAGAAAGCTCGGACAATAGGAGGAAATGTCAAAAGATTCCCTTTCATCTCCTAACGGCAGTTTGGGCCTGCACATGTCCACTCCTGGGAACAGAATCCGAGGGCAAAGGTTCCCCCACCCGAGGAGGAGGCCACATTTTGTGAGTACAGAGTTACTCTTCCTTCCGTTTTTTAAAAATATTTTTCTAACCAGGTCTCCGGAATTGAATATAAACACTGCAAGGGTTGTTTCATCCTTTCCAAAACAGCATTTCAGGCTCCAGCCTTTATCTAATGCCCTGTTGAGAATTTGAGTTTCTTGATAAATGGATCCATGCCTTTGAAATCTGGGGGAAAGAGGTGTGACATAACAAAACACACAAGCTCTGTTCTGGTTCTGTTTCATCTCCAAAGCAGCTCTGCGAGAGCAAGCCTAAAGGAAAAACAGGAGAGGGGTTCTGATTTGCTCTTCATTGGTCACAGAGCCTCAGCTGTGCTAAGGAAGTGGGGTGTTGTGAAGAAAGCGGATTCGGACTGAAAAGGCCCAGCTTTTCAACCCTGGCTCCTGCCTTTATTAGCAAGTGACTCAACCCATCTGATTACCAGTTTCTTTAGCAATCCACCTCTCAGAGTTATCGTGAGGATTCAAAACATGCTCTACCCCATGGTTTGGCATGGTCTGTTCTGGGCAAGGGCTGGAGCTGGTTGATAGGTGTGGCAACCCCCCTTCCGCCTCAGCAGGAAACAGAGCCCTTGTGAACAGCTTGAAGGAGCTGGCCACTGACCAGAAGTAACCCCAAGTCAAAACTTTGGGATCCCCAGCTTACCCACAAGTTGAGGGATAACTCCATAAACTACAAACATTTCCTCAATTTAATGGGTACACCACTCTGTTTTTCATTTTTAATTGTGTTCTGGTCTAAGAAAAGAGAATTGCCAAAAGCGTAACAACACAGATGATGTGGGAAGCAGAACAGAGGAAGAGGGCAACCAGTGTGAGGCAGTTGCTGGGAGACCCGTCTGGCTAGAGAAGTTGGTTGAGCCAGTAGAAGGCCTTTAAAACTTGGCTCAGGCATCCCCTCCTCCAGGAAGCCAACCCTGACCACCATCCCTCAGTCTGAGTTGGCTGTCCTCCAGAGTATTCCACTAATGCACTGTGCTTGGAACACAGTATGTTTCCATTTGGTCTCTTTGTTAGCAAGTGATGGGTCTTACTAATCTTGTGAACCCACGCTGGCACAGTGCTGGCACAGTGCTGGCACATGGCACTTTTGCCCAAAGCGTTAAGTGCTGTAGAATGAAGAGGTGTCTAACTGCTAAAGTAAGCCTGAGCTCGCCTCCCCCAGTAGCAGTACCAAGGGGGTCCTATCCTTCACTGGAACACAGCCAGAAGCAATGTTCAAAATCGAGTGGTGGTCACTATATGGGGCTGCAAAAATCATCGTGGTTCCTGGCAGGGAGGACCCTGCCAGTAAAGGATGAGTAGGAAAAGCAGGACCCAGAACCTTCAATCCTCCTATCCCCACCAGGGAAAAATAAATTTGGCAGCCTGGTTTCAACCCGTCAGGCTTGAGTTCAAACTGGAGCTCTAACCCAGGAAGAATCTGAGGTGTCAAGCAGGGAAATTGAGGCAGATATCCAGACATTTAAACTGGGTAGCTTGATGTGAGTAAAAAAGTTATAACTTCGAGATTATGAGGATGCCAGGACAGAGTAGAGTCTAGGTTGTTGGCAATAAAATTGTCTCTCAGCCCAAAGGACTGATGCTCCTGACAGTCGGCTAAGAGAACGTAGAACAGCAGAGGTGGACATGGGGAATGCCTTCACTGGGATCATGTTAGCACAGCAAAAATACCCAAGCTCTGTCCAAAAATAATCAGTACAGAGCTCTGAGGAGCTATATTTTGATGACCTTCCTCTATGGGACTGTGTAGTTAAAGGCAATTAGAAGAAGAAAACCATTTCATCCTGAAATTATCTCTCTCTTCGCAATGCCGAAGAGGCGAGATCACCCTGAAACTCGAATAGGAGAGTCTCTGTGCAAGGACTTGTGTGAAAATCAAAGATAGAAGATAAATAAGATGGGTGTTCTCATTTTTCGGGGTCCCATTAGTATGTGAGCAAGTCAGAACCTGGGGGGAGAGGGGATGAGGAATAGCCTGCTCAGGACAGAGTATATGGTGAGCCCAGTCACAGGTTTTACTTGAGGATCCTCAGTCCAGGGAAGAGAAAAGGGGTGAAGTCAGATTATTTCCATGAGAATCTCTATGAGAGTTGAGAAGTACAGATACAGAGTTGACAGATACAGATCAAGGTTTCTCACTCCCTCACATTATGGACATTTGGGGCTGGACAATTCTTTGTTGTGGGGACTGTCCTGTGCATTGTTGGAGATTACCAGTACATAGTATCTCTGGCCTCTACCCACTAGCAGCCAGTCACAACCCAAAATATCTCTAGACATTGCCAAATGTCTCATGAGGGGCAAAGTTACTGACTGGTACAGATGAACTATAAAGTTTACAGCAAAAGTATGGGGCCGGATGGAGCATCGTAGTAGACGTCTTGGAATATAGGAGGCTGTGGACAACATAAGGCCCCAGCAACATGATGAAAGCTATTATTATTAGACTATGTCTTCTCTATACCCAAAAACACCTGTAAAAGTGAACTGTAGAGAGAGGGAAAAGGCTGAAACCACACATCATGTGACACGACAACATTGTACACTAACAACACCGTACACTAAATGAGAAACAACACTGTACACCAAACCTAACCCAAGAACAACATGGACCAAATTTATTCCTGAGCTTCTTAAAAGCCAAGTCAAAATGGGAAACTCAAAGAATTCTTAGCTCTTATTTTCTGATGAAAGGAAGCATGACTTTCTCTTGTATCTGAAGAAACCAACTTTCCTCCTGAACTTTCTGGGGCATTCATCAAACACTCTTTGTAGAAGGATTATCTAAAAGCATAAGGACAAGACAAATAGTAATATAATAATCAGGCAGGCAGAGAGGAACCCTACATATTTTAGAAAAGAGCAAAAAGTAGCTTTCTTTTTTCATTTATGCAATAAATATCTGTTGAATACTCTCTACCTGCCAGGTGTGTATAATTCTCTAGTTATTGGAGGTGCATTGGTTCAGAATCAGCCACACAGTTGTGGGTCCTAAAGCATGTCACTGCACCTCGCAGTCCCCATTTCTTTATCTATAAAATGAGAATAATGCCCACCTACAGGATCAGGCTGAGCATGTAGGGATCCTCTGAGGGTTTAAAATTTTTTGACGACTTGTTTGTTCATTTGGAAGAGAAAGAACTTACTGGAGGAGGAAGAGCCGGAAATGTGGGACCACAGCAGGTCTGCCATGTAAAATTGTCTCCATTACAGCATATGCATCTGGGCTCCTGCACGGCATACACACACACAGTACACATAATGTACATGGTGCTTAGAAGCAGTGTGCAGCCTCGCAAGCACGCATGTTGTCCCAGGATGGCAGCATCCCGACCAATACTCCATTCAGCAAATACAGACATCTCACCCTTCCTCGGGGAGGACAGGTTAGGTACCTTCAGGGCTCACGCCTCAGCCCAGGTATCTTATGTAGCCCTTCCTTCCAGCAATATACTCCACCTCAGAGAAACTCTGGGAAATGTACGTCTTGCACTTCCACTGATGCTTGATGCTTAATGCCCTTTGAAGACAGGTGGACTGGGTTACTGTGTCCTGGGTTATCATTGAGCTAGCCAGGTCTGCTCACCTCCACAATTTGAAAGGTTAAATGAAACAGAATATATACAGGCCCTGACAGATGGGACCCACTCAACAAAAGAAGAGTCCTCATAATCTCTATCACCCTCACCAAGGGCTGTGTGAGAAGTAAATGAGGTGAGGCAAAGGGACGGTGCTCCCTATTGCTCGGTGCCAATAGATCTCAGCGAGTATCACTATCATCAATTTTATCAGCATCAACAAAAGGCCAAACACTCAGCAAAGTAGATAGGTATGGGTCTAAAGCTGCAGAAGAAACTAAGGAGAACTGAGAATCCGGGGCAAGCAGAAACCTCTAGTTTGCAAAATCCTGAACCCAGGCAGGTCCTGTAACACTGCCCTTACCCACTGCTTTCAAAGAAAACCCAGACCCTCCCCCACTCTCCCACTCTCCCACCTCCACCGCCCAGCCAACGTTATTTTCTGGGCCCCTTTAATTTGGGAGGCTCTTAGGGCCACATCCTGCCATCAATTTGGGGGCTGACTTCAATGAGCATTCTGTGCAGGGTGGGAGAGGGGCAGGATGCAGCTTTCTCCTGGCAGACCCTGATACAATAGGGTTTTCTACTGAGATCAATGGATTAATTGCGAATGCTCTGTTTGGGGCCATAAGGAGACACATTGTTTTCCCACAGCGGGCAGTCAGGGCTGGGCTGGCCAAACTTCATTTCTGAAAAGTCAGGGAAAATGATTTTGTAAAAAAGGGTGGGGGTGGAGGGGTAGGGGAGAGTAATTCTGCTCATCGCACTAAAGGTCAATAACAATTAGAGTGAAAATTCAGAAGGCACATTTGTTCTCTGACTGAGGCCCTGTCTGGAAAATTCCATCCAGAAACAATTTGTTGTCTCTCTTCCCGTCCACCCGTCTTCCCCTCCTCCACAAGGCTTTCTCTCCATAATGCCCCAGCCTGCCCTGCCATCCCCACCCTCCCGCTCCTCCCTCCACACCAGAAATGCTCTCCCCTGGAAACGGCCTAAATGTTGAGAAGGGAGAGGTGACCAGGGAATATTCCTCCTTTCCCTCGGGAAGTTGAAGTGGGCCTGGTGGCATCATTCCTTTCTTGCTGGAGTTGTGGGAATGGTCGCCTACCTGGTAGTGGAAAAGTCCAGGCAGACCGGAATTAGAACCGTAGTGCTGACAATTGATAGCTGATAAACTTGGGGAAATTCAACTCTGGGCATCCACAGTGTCATCTGTAAAATGGGAATAGCACCTTGGACCTCCAGGGAGGGCTTGGACAGTTAAATGAGATGCAATATGCAATCTGAACCCATGGCTCAAACGCAAGGTTAAAGACAGCCTAAAACAAGAGGCTCTGATCGTGGTGTTCCCTGGGTGGAAACCTACTGTGGTACACCATTCCCACACCATCAAGGCCACATCTGTTGGCCTGACATTCAAAACTCTCCACTATCGGGCTCCCCCCTCCTTTCTAGCCTTATTTCCCACTCCTCCTCACCCCTCCCTTGTCTCTAGGCATAAGTTGTCCTTTCCTCAGTCCTATAGCTAAGGCTAAGTTTCATTGTCAACTTCTCCAAAATGTTTGATTGTGTCAGTTACAATACATTGACTCTATGCTCTACACTTAGCACATCACTTCCACCATGTCTTCAAGACTCCATATGCTGCTTCGCTATAGTTCTCCCGATCATTCCTGTATTCACTGAACACTTAGAATCATGGGTAAGAGGTCCAGCTCTGGGGGCAAGACTGCATGGGTTTGAAACTGTCCCACTTTTGCTAGCTGGGGGATTTTGGCCTATCTGTGCCTCAGTTTCCTCACTTGTAAAATGGGAATAATAGTTGTAACCACCTCAAAGGTTTCTTACAAGGCTGAGATAATACATGTAAAATCCTTCAAACGGTGGTTGTTATGTGATAAGCACTCAGTAAATATTGGATGGTATTATTATTAAATCATTAGGCAGTCTTAGGGCCTAGGGATGCAGTGATAAATAAGGCATGCTTCCCTCCAAAAAGTATTTCTTAAGTGACTTCCTTCTACATTCCAGGAACTGTTACACTTCTAGAGGGAAGGGGAGAGTGGTGGAGATAGATAATAAACAAAAGCATAGATAAAGAAGAACAATGTTGTAAAAAGTGCTATGTTGCAAATTATAACAGATTGAAGTGACAGAGTGTTGCTGAATGGTTTCTCTAGATGGACGGCCTCTTTGAGGAGGTGGTGTCATGCTCTGGAAGGGTTGTCAGTGTCACGGGCAACCAGCCCAACTTGCTTTCGTTCCAGAGGGGAGGGGACTTGTCTGGTTCATGTCAGTCCCTCCACGCACCTAGCTCTGCAACAAGCACACTGTAGATGCTCAATGAATGTGGACACAGAATTCAAACCCTTAGCTCTCACTACCTGTAGAGGTGAGCAAGGGCTCCTGGGAGGAAGTGATTTGGATGCAGAGGCTTGTTAGCAGTAGAGCAATGATAATGTAATGAAATTGGGTAATGTGTTTATTGTGTGGCAAACACCCTTGTATTCTCTTGAAGAAGCTGAAAGGCATGAGAACCACAGCTTTGGGCTCAGGCAAAGCTAGACTTGCATTCCAGCTGGACCACTTCCTGGCCTCACAGCCTCACTACCCTCTTCTATGAAATGGAACCAATGGCATCTCCTCCCAGGGGTGTTGTGAACACTGCGTAAGACATTGGAGGTAAAGTGTCTGCACAGGATAGGAGTCCCATAAATATCAACGCCCCTCTTTTCCACATAAGAGCCCTGAAACCAAGAACTGCATCCCTGGACTCATTGTTGTGTTTAAAATCTACGGGGAAAAATGGAATATTCTACTGACCACTCATTCATTGCCCAGTGAAATTCCGTGAAGTGTTCTTCAAGGAAAATGAAAGTAGGAAAAGGAAGAATGTTTTTTAAAAAAAATTCTTCTCTCTTCTCTACTGCCCCTAGCCAAAGTCTTCCAGAACATCAAACGCTCCTCAAAGAATCAACAACATTTTTTGATGATGGAAGTATGAATAATCAAACATATGGATTACATTTCCTTAAATTATGCAGAGCCTAAAAACCAAGAGGGAAAGAAGGGTGCTGGTAAAAACTGTTTTCACATTTTATTAAAACCTCAAGGTCTGAGGAATACTTTATGACTATTATACACACACACATTTCCCCTGTCCGACTGTCAAGAAAAAAAATGGGCAGACTGAGCAATTTTTTTTCCTGCTCAAAACTTTATCTTTGTTCTGGTCAGCTCCAATTCCTCAGCACCAGCCTCATTCATGGAAATAAATGGGCCACAAATCAGCTTACCTCCCAAGCTCTGCCAGCTTCCAGTTGTCTGACCTTGAACAAGTCACTTTACATTCTTGGAGCTTGGGTTTCCTCTGCTGTAAATGGGAATAAGGGTCCTTACTTCACAGAGGATCAAATGCAATGAGACATACCTTGGAAACCATTCAATGTCAGGTGGGTGTGAGGGATGGAAGTGGCTCCAGGAAGCTATCCCCACCTGGACAGGCCGCATAGTGAGGTGGCAGTGGTTAAAGAGCCTCACTGCCCACCTTCAAACTCCAGCACCACTGATTCTAAGTGGTGTGTTCCTGGGCAGAAAACCAAGCCCCTCTCTGTATGTCCCATTTACTTATTTGCAAAATGAGATGCCGGTAATATATTATTAACAATATGTTACTACTACTACTTTTATTAGTTATTAATATGTTACTACTACTACTACTATTACTTACTACTACTAGGTAATAATAATAGTACCTACTTCCTATAGTGGTAAGAAGGATTAAATCAGTAAATATTTATAAAGCACTTAGATTAGTGCCAGTGTTTGTTTTGAAAGAGAGAGAAAACACAAGACGAAGGAGGGAAGGAAGAGGGAAGAATCGCCCCGCTAAAGATCCCCTGTGTGAGAGATTCACCATTTAGTTGGTGGTGTCAGCTATTATCTTTTCCAGAAGTCCTTTTGGAAAATGCGAACACTCTTAAAAGGCAGGGCACAAAAATTCAGAATCATTTATTGAGCACCTACTGTATGCAAGGCAGTGTGTTGTGTTATCCAGTCCTTTGGGGAAATCTCTGACTCTTTGGAAGGTGTAGATGACAAATGGAAGAGAAGAAAAAGGAAACGGAGAGAGAGAAAGAGACAGAAGAGCTGCTTCCCCTACTGTGACTTTGGCATTGGACAGACCTGGTCCATATGTCAGCTCTGCCATGTACTGTGTGACCTTGGACAGGCAAGGATAAATTCAGACACCACTCTGAGTTTCACATTTTTAACTCTTGAAAAGTGAAGACAATGACATTAGGACATTGTGGGAATAAAATGAGATGATGTGTGTAAAATGTCTAATTTTCCTTCTCCCCAGCTCCATATTTTTGTCACATACCTCCCATGACTTCTGTGTGCTGAGTAGAAGGGACCAGCTAACAGCAGCATTTAGGGGATCTGAGTCAGAACTCTCGGAAGAGGAAATCAATTTGCCACTAACTTTCTCTGTGCCATAAAAAGGCCATTTTTCCTTTGAAGACCATGCTCTGCTAACTCATAGGAAGTGCATTTCCTCCCCGTGACATCTCTGATCCATTTCAGCCAATGGTAACCAAGTGACTAAGTCTTCCTCCAGAGGCACAGAGCCAGAACTGGTGTTTGACTTCTCCCCAGCCTTTCAAGTGCAGAGATGATTCTTGCGGGATCCTGGTCCTCAGAGGAAAGGGGAGAGCAATCCAACTCTGGCTCCAGCAATTCACCCAATAAAGGACACAGGGAAAAAGCTGAGTGAGAAAGAGAGAATACAAAGCCCTCTTCCTGGATACTAGCAGATGCCAGCAGAAGAATCAGCGAGTGAGTAATTCTGCAGCCTGGAGTCCAAAGCCTGCCGCCGGAGGTCTCTGCCAAGAAGACGGCGGGTGCTGGAGTAGTGGGCAGCTCCAGAGCCAGTCTCAGCCAGATGGGGGACAGCTCAGTGTGAGTCAGGGGCTGGGCCTCTGCTCCAAGGGTCTCCTCCAGGCCACATCAATTCAGACATGCCTCCCATAAAGGGACATTTTCCTGCAAAGATGCAGGTGGCTTTTATCAGGGTGATGTGTCATCAGTGGGCATTGAGTGGAAATGATAGAAAACTCCTGTGGGCTGAGCACAAGCTGGCATAAAACAGAATGCAGACAGCCCAGGACACAGGTACCAGGTGTGTGTCCAAGACTGTGGGCTGCTCAACTCCCACACTGAAAATGACAGCAGTGATCATTTACTGATAGCTCACCAGGTCCCAGCACTGTGCTAAGCACCAGCTGCTCCAAAGCCCTTATGTGCAACTACTAGCATTATGATCCAGAGAGCCCAGGGAAGCTGAGAGAATGTTAGGTAAGCCATTCCCTCCTCTCATTATCTCGGTTTTCCCACTGCAAAAGGGGGGTGATATTTGCCAACTGCATGGGTTATTTTGAGAACTTTAGCACAGTTATTCAAAACCCAGACTTTTGAGTCAGGAAAATCTGGGTTTGAGAACCAGCTCTGCCTCCAATTTGCTGTGTGAACTTGGGCAAGTTTCTTAACCTCTCTGAGCTTCAGTTTCCTCATCTGTTATGGGAATCATAAGAGAACCAACCTGAAAGGGTTATGACAGAGATTAAGTGAGGTAATATATGAACCTGCTTCCTCATTTGTAAACCAGAGAAAATATACAGCTCTCATTGTTGCAAAGAGTAAGTAATATTTAAAAATGGCCTAATAAAGTATCAATGTTCTCAATGAATCTTGGTTACTATTATTAGCATCAAATTATTATTGTTGTTGTTGTTATTGGCAGCATGAGTCATTACATGGAAAGTTATTGGTAAATTTTAACATGTTATTTTTGATAGAATGTGTTGCTTATTATACTCGAGCTAAATGTGATAATTAGTACTTTGATTATAACTGCCCTCCTCACCCCTTACCGTCACCCCCCTCCCCGTTTCTCTGTTCTTCTTCACAGGAAGGTCAGGCTACACTGGGGTTCCAGCCTTAGACCCTGGACTCAAAGGGTCTGGGAAGGTGATAAAGGCATTGAGAGAGGGGTATCTTGAAGTGTTTTTAACATTCCAAAAGGTATTGGAAATCAGATACTTGGTGATAATGTGACCTCCACAAACTTTCTAGAAGACCAAGTTTCTTTGCTTCAGGCTGAGATTGCAGTGGCTTGGTATGGTTAGCCATAGTAACTAGTTAGCTATTATTCACCAAAATCTCCAACTGGCCAAAGTGTGAGTGGTTCACCAGCTCTATTAGTACTGTGGAGCTCTGGAAGCAGAATTCCTGCCTCCCCACTTACCAGCTGTGTATTCATGGGTAAGATTAGTAGATTAGTATCCTCTCTGTGCCCCAGTCTCCTCCTCTGAAAATTAGGATTAATAGTATGGATAAATAATAGTACCTCTCCATAGGGCTACTGTAAAGAATCATGTGTGTAAGCACCTAGGACAGCGCCTGGTCCATAGTAACACTCCACATACTACAAGCTCTGGTGTCACTTGTTACCAGATTTCAAGAAACATCTTCCTGGCTCCAACATGGCTAGTCAAGTGGTAACTATTGGAAGCACGTTCAGAGTGAGTGTTCATGATAGGGAAAGATGAGAACTCACAGTCAGTGGATGTGTATGAGGACTGGATGTTGGGCTACACAGTACAGATGTCATCCTAGTAAGCCTGTTCTACCACAATGTGAGGTGGGCATCCTACAAAGACTAAACGGGGTCCCTAAGGCATACAACCAGGATCCCAGTCCAGTCTTTCTGACCCCTGCAGTACAAATCATTTGAATTATGCCATGGGGATGCCAGGTGAAAAGTAAGTTAAAGAAGGAACTCCTTAGACAAGAGGCTGAATGTCCCCAGTCTAGGACTGCAAACACTTATTGAAATGGGGCCATCCTCTCCTCTCCTGACATAGACAACACTGAGAATCACTTCTGAACCCTCTTGGGACAGAGAGGAGTCTCAAAGTCCCCCTCCTTTCACAGGCTCCAGCTTCCCTTGATATGCTAGGAATCCACACCCATCTCTATGGTGGCAACAGATTCAGAGGGCTCCTAGAGGCCTAGAGTAAAAATCCAACTCCTCATCTTGGAAAGCAATTTCTGTTTCCTAACCCACTTTGAATGGATGCTTGATTAATGTATTCAACTCAAGACTTGAGAAGGTAGCAACGAATGAATGATGAATGACACTCATTAGCTCTACCAACACACACTAAGCCCTTCTGTCCCCACTTCTGTGTTGAATGTCAGGGACATAGAGTCACTGGCAGGGAGGACTGAATCTATCAGAGGTACAGACAAAAGTACAAATGGCAGCCTTTGCCACTTTAATGTAGGTAGTCACAGAAGGCCACTGAGCACACAGGTATTTGGCCCTCGCTAACGAGTGATAGAGAGGATCCTAGAAGAGGTGGTGTCTTACAGGGGAGACAAGGGTTTGCTAAGAAGAGGAACAATTGGGAATTACAGAGTTAATAGCACAAGGAAAAGAAGGATGGTATGAGAAATCTAAATGGAGTTTTGTGCGGCTGGAGCACAAAGTGAGATTTGCAGAAGGCTGAGCAATGGTACATTGCTCACATAAAGAAGAACCTCAAAGAAACGCCCTGCTTCAAAAGCTAAGATTTTATCCCTGGCGCCACCGAAGAACCTTAAGCAGGGAAATCAAGTGATCATATCCTGAGAGTTTCATTTGTGTCATTTCTGATTTGACCCCTGACATGTTATATCATTAATATTCATGAAGGTCCCTGACATCTAAGAGCTTTCATCTATCCCCAAAATTTGATGACAATAATTATTAAAATTACCATCATCATCATCATATCATATATTGAAATGTACTTAACTGTTAAGTCCTAGGAGACAAAGACAGGGTCTTATTTGCCAATGTTTTCTCAACATCAAATACAATGCAAAGCACACAGCAGCTTTTCCTTGATAAACATGTGAATGAATGAATGAGAGTTTGTTTAATTATTCTCAGTTTGCCAAGCACTCTCAAAATTATTCAAATCCTCAAACCCCTCTGAGAGAGGTATTCTCCCTTCCCTACCCTCCATTTTACAGATAGAAAAGCCTGGGCTAGAGAAGAAAGAAGCTCCCCATGGTGATATAGGGACAATGCAAGACAACATGTGTGGCATGTCATGAAAGGCCAACAAAATGACTTAAATTCAGAGGAGAATGCACTCACTGCTAGCTGGAGTGAACATAGGAAGCAGCCTTGAACTTAACCTTGAAGACCTAGTATATGGTCCTGTCCTCCTTTCCCCCTACTCAGACCTCTTGATGCTGGATTTCATCTTAATAATGATTGGTAGTGGTTTTGAGTGCTTGCTATGCTAGGCATCGTATTGAGTGTTGTACATGCATTATCTTATTTATTCTTCATGTGAAAATTAGAGTGGTACATTGGTCTATTTAGTGGATGAAGAAACTGATGTCTGAGATGTTATAGAATTTGCCTAAGTTTCCAAAAGTAGCAAGCAAGAGAGCTGGGATTGAAACCTAAATCTATCTGACTCCAAAATATTTCACTTACAGATGCAGGGCCACCAGTGGTATCCTGCATTTTAAAGGATCATCTGTGAGCAAAGAATGCAGAGAAAACAGGAGGGAGCATGAACACACGTCCCACTACCATTCCATCCCCACTCCACAGGGTTGGCATGAAATGACCCCAAGAGTGGGGGGAAGGGAAAAGAGAGTCTTTGCATTTACTGCATAAGCATAAAATAACGAACAGAGCAGTGGATTGGAAGTCAATTATCTGAGTAATAACGTCAATATATTCCCTTACCACTGTGAACTTTGGGAAGCCAGTTGCCCTTTGGGCTTCAGTGTTCTTGCTGTATAAAGAAGGGGCTGGAATTGATAAATTCTAAAATCCTTTTAAACCAGAGTCTCCATGACCCATCAGGCTTTTTTTTATGTCCAGTTGAAGCTTTTCTTAAAGATCTTGCATATATATTTCACAAAATTTTCCTAGCCCACAGTTTTGCAGTCTCTTATTTCCCCCTGAGGGAATCTTAAGAGATTCCTAATTGATGACCAGTGCTACATCAAAATTCAGAGAGGAGAGTAGTTGTTTTTCTACCCTAGCCACAAAAAAGAAAAACGGTAATAGTAATAATTGAAGTTCTGCTGTCTTATTAAAGAGATTTAGGAAACATGGCTTGAGCATAACCTTTCATCCAACTTCCTACACATCCTCTGGCTTCAGCAACCTGAGGATGTTTCTCTTGAGGCGGGGATCAGGCCCAGTCAATTAAAGGAAATCCTTCCTAGGCCTCAGTTTCTTCCTCAGTAAAATGAGGGTTTTCACAGTGTTTGCTCTGCATCAATGTTGTTTTGCGGATAAAAAAAGATAACAGATGAAGAAGGTGCTAGACAGATACAAATAAGATAACGGTGATTATGATTACTGCATTTGTCAGGGTATACAGAGAAACAGAATGAGAGGAGATTAAAAGACATTGCTTCACATGATTATGGAGGCTGACAAGTCCCAAGGTCTACAGTCAGCAAACTGGAAACCTAGGAAGGCTGATAGTTTAATTCCAATCTGAGTCTGAAGGCCTGAGAATCAGGAGAGCCAAAGGGATGAGTTCCAGTCTGAAAGCTGGCAGGCCTCAGGCCCAGGAAGAGCTGATGTTTTAGTTTGAGTCACCAGGCAGGAAAAGAGCTGATGTCTCAGTTCAGAGACCATCAAGAAGGAAGAATTCTCTTACTAAGGGGAGAGTCAGTCTTTTTGTTCTAGTCAGGCCTTCACCTGATTGAATGAGGCCCACCCACATTAGGGAGAATAATCTGCTTTACTCAGTCTACTGATTTAAATGTGAATTTCAATGAAAAACATTGTCAGAAACTCAGAATAATGTTTGACCAAATATCTGGGCATCCTGTGGCTCAGTCAAGCTGACAAAGTTAACCATCACAATGATGAGAATGCAGCAAGCTCAACGGGAGAACCAAATTTTTGTTTATATTATTCCCTGCAGTATTCCCAGGGCCTATTAAAAAAAAAAGTCATGACCCACCCCCCCCAAAAAAAGTCAAGCTGGTGTGGCTCAGTGGATTAAGTGCCAGCCTGAAACCACCAGGGTTGCCAGTTCAATTCCTAGTCAGGGCACATGCCTGCGTTGTGGGCCAGGTCCCCGCAGTTGGGGTCATGCAAGAGGCAACCACACATTGATGTTTCTCTCCCTCCCTCTTTTCCCCTCTCTCTAAAAATAAATAAATAAAGTCTATTAAAAAAATTTTAAAGGTCTAGTACAGAATAGGGTCTCAAAACATACTGGATGGATGAATGAACAAATGAAGAATAATGAAGGCATGAAGAGGGGGAAAATTTGAAGCCAGTGGAAGAAGAAATCTTATACATAACTATTTGCCAGAAACATGTTCATCATTTTTTCAATCAACAATTACATATTTAACGCTCAAGCAATTGAACCCTCACATCAACTTTGTGAGTAAGGCATTATTAATCTCATTTTTTACATAAAGAATGTGAGGTTCAGATAAATTAGGCACTCAATAGGTGTGTTATTTCCACTCCACAACTTTCCAGCTTTCTCTTCCCCTCTCACCACTCACCATAATGTACAATCATGTTTAATTTTACTCCTGTCCCTGCAAGTGGATTGCATGTTCCCCTCCAAAAGACATGTCCACCTGGAAGCTGGTGAATGTGAGTATTTGGAAAAGGATCTTCAAAGATATAGGCAAGGATCTTGAAGTGAGATGTCCTTGATCAGAATGGGCCTTAAACCCAGTAACAAATGTCCTGAGAGAAGAGAGAAGGAGACAAGACTCACAGAAGAGAGGTGATGTGAAGAGAGAGGCAGAGATTGGAGCGATGCAGCTACAAGCCAAGGAGCCCCGAGGACGGCCAGGAGCCACCAGGAGCTGGGAGAGACCTGGAACAGAATCTCCCTCAGAGTGTGCAAAAGGAACCGACTCCATCACCTCCTTGAGTTCAGACTTTTGGCCTCCAGAACTGTGAAAGAATAAAATTCTGCTATTTTATGGCACCCAGTTTTTGGCTCTTTGTTATGGCAGCCAAAGGAACTAAAATGCCCCCCACCTCCACTCCACCCTCTAATTAGACTGTTAGTGCCACAAGGGCAGTAGTAAATTCTCTTTTGTTTGCTATTTTATATCTACTGTCTAGAAATGTCCGGATCACAGTAGGAGCTTGGCAAATATTTGTTGAATTAATAAAAGCATGACTAACAAAGTTTCAGGTGCTTGCAGCCAGAAAAGCCTCTTGAGTGGGAGCAAGGAATCCAAGCAATCCTCTGTCCTCTTGCTCTCACCAGGACAGATTCCCTGGAACTAGCTTCACAGCATTCTGTAAAGTCCGTGTGTTTCTGGAGGCCTTGCCCAGTGGGGAGGAAAGCCTGGGGGAAGAGGGTGGGAGGTGAGGGCGTGTGCGTGTCCATCTCTCAGTTTATAAAGTAGGCATGGGCCTCCTCCCAGAAGTCCTTGCAGGCTGGCACCAGGCTTACCCACCAACCCAGGTACATGAAACAGGAGTGGCGGGGTGCCCTGCCCAAGGGGAAACAACTCCTCCTGGAATTCTAGGCCCCCGTCCAGTTGGGCCCAGTCTCTGGACCCTGTTTATTCTCCTGCCTTCCTACTTCCAGTCTTTCTGCCACTTCTTTCTGTTCTCCAGAAGCTGAACCAAGGTGCCTTTTGCCATCGGATCACTGATTCCTCTGCTGAAGAAAAACAGGGCAGGGCTGGCCCAAATGTGCTCATGTGCTGGGCTGTCTGGGGTGCTGGGCAGACACTGCTGCCTGAAGGCCAGGGGACTCAGGAGCTTGGGCTCTACCACATCCCACCCTCCTCACAGACACAGTGTGCCCTGGGCAGAGCCCCACCTCTCTCCAGGCAGGCTAAGATGCTCCTCATCCGTTTAATCACTGTTTACTCAGGATTTCCTGGGGCATGAGCGCTTCCTGATTGTCAGCAACACTTAGGAAGAGAGTTCAAACTCCAGCAGGAAATTGGATTCATATAGCCTTTCCAAGATGCAAAAGTGGGTTGAAATCCTTGGCTATACTACTTATGTGACAAATTATTTAACCCCTTTAAGCATCTATAAATTGTGGTAAGAATACCCACCAATTTGAAAAGAGGACAAAACAAGGTATTAAGGCATCTAGGATAGTGTCTAATACCTGATAGGTGCTCAAAACGTCACTTTACCACCCTTTTTACTCTTTTTTCGGAAAGATGTGATAGATCTTTGCATCCACTTATTCGATTCACTCACTGATACAGTAAAGTATGCAGCATGACATCTTAATTAATGGCAGTTGCTATTTTTCATTCATTGAACCATCATAGCATCTGTGATCACTTGTTATTGGAAAATCAAAGTGATACGAGAGAGCTTCAAGAGCAGATAGTCAAGCCCTCCTCAAATGAGAAAAGGAAAGCTCAGAGAAGGCAAGAGATTTTCCTGAAGTCACACAGCCAGCAAACTCAGAATTGGGACTCCATCTCAGCTTGCTGTTCATTCACCTGGTGACTCATCAAGCCCCAGGCAGTGGGAACAGCCATTCAACCAACATCCTCTGGTACCTAGAGCACCCAGGGTAGCTGGCTACTCTGGAGGCCCTAAAGAGGCCTCAGGGGCCCACCAGGAATGTAGACAGATGGAAGAAATTATAAGGCGGGCATTTAGGAAGCAGTTCCTCTCCAAATCAAACGCATTCTTGCTGCTGCTCTCTCACACTCATATCCTAAAAATTGTTATTTAACGTGCTCTCCACATCCGAACTTGACTCACTCTTTGAAATGGAAATCTGGGCGGTTTGGGTGGCAGTTCCTAGTCAGCCAGCACCAGGACAGTGCTTGTTGACAGTACCACAGGCAGCCTTGACCTCAGGCCAGAGGCTCAGCCTCCAAGGCCGACATGCAGGCTGCAGAGGTTTCAGAGCTGGAGCCCCAGTCTGGGGAACCTTGACCTTGTCAGAGAATGGATCTGTTTCTGATACCGTGTGGCAAATTTCTAAATCTTAGCTGTGGGATGGCATTTGCTCCTTGCAGAAAAAGAGCAAGGGGCCCAGGAGGTTCCAATTGATTCCAAAGTAGAACCAGCTGTTGGAATCCTGCTGCGCTGATTAGGGAAGTTCACTTCCAGGTCACAGTTAGCCCTCAGTGCCCCTCACCCCCACCCGGTGCTGTCAGAGAAGCCCCTGAGAACCAAAATTGCTGCAGCTATTGATCCAGAACTGGAAACCAGACAGAGGCAGGAAGAGGGTCTAGAAACAATAGCTTCCATCTCTTGAGAACCTACTTACTATGTGCCTGCCACAGGGGTAGGTGCTTTGCAAATATTTCCACTTCTTATGACCATGTAACAACACCAGTATTCCCAGATTTACAAATGAGGAAAAAGAAATTAAGGGAATAATAATTATTATTAACATTATTTTTCTGCCTAACAGTTACTGAGTGCCAACCATACACCATACATTCCTAAAGCACGTTACATATCATATGCCAATTTATCATCACATCAACCCTATGATCCAGGTATTATTATGGTCCCTACCTTATCAATAAGGACACTGAGGTTTAGGGAAATTAAGTAATTTCTCTTGTCCCTGGGCTTGAGACGCCCTGCACACAGCTGTTAGTGACTGGGGTGAGATACAAATCTGTCTTTCTGACTATAAATCAGCAATAATAATAATGACAGCTACCATTTAAAGGCTTACTGCATGCCACACACTGTACTCAGGTGCTTTATTTTTTTAGCACGTGTTAACTCACTTACTTCTCAGGATAATCCTACGCTGCATGCTGTTTTCCTCCTTTTACAAATGAAGACACTGAGGCTCAGTACTTAAGAGAAGCCGAATCCCCATGTAGACTCTTCTGCCCCCAGAGGGCTAGTTTTTAGTCACTGTGATCTCTGCCTCCACGTGTGTCCTCGGGACTCAGTCCCTCGGTTTGAGTTTCCACGATTTCCCACTTCTTGCTAGAATTTAATCACTTTATGGAAAACTGGGAGCGAGCCTCAAACTCAGGTCCAGGTTTCATGGTGACTGTTCTGTCATTCTTTCCAAAATCAACCTTCAAAAGCCACTGTAAAAATGCATTTGCAATTTGAAACTTGCCATGAACACTATAAACAGACCATTAGTTTAAACTAGTGTTGATTTTGTAGACTATTAAGGACAAAATGAGTTTGATATTTACTAAGTTAGAGGAACATGAAATTTATGGTTTTTAAATTGCTTTGAGGAGGCTTACCAGAATTTTCCCTTCTATAAAGTCAGAATGAATAATACCTTTGACAATGTATGTTATATGTCCTCAAGTAGAGGTCCGCATGGCCTCACAGGTATCCTTCAAAGCACGGTGACACTGGCACATCTGAAAGGGAACATAGTGACTAACTGCCTATCTCATCAATCAATAAAGATATTAAACACCCACTGAAGTGTGTCTGTGACCATTGGACACTTTCCAGGAGCTACCAACACAGTTAGACTTGTTGGTTAGATTTGCATGAATATGTGATACTGGTATTCATACATTCGTGCAATCATTCATTCATTTGTAAATGGTAATTAAGTGCCTCTTGTGCCAGGTACGAGGGCAGGTGCCAGGCACGCAAGGGTCTTTCAGAATCTCCAAGTCTTGAGGAAAAGCCAGATGAGAAATGCCACTTGGAGGTCATCACTGATGCCATGGGTGCAAAGGGACTCCTCCAATCCAGGCTGAATCCAGAGGAGATCAGGAAACTTTTCTGGGAGAAAGTGTCCTCTAAACTGATAAACACAGAGTGAGGTGGAATTCATCTAAAGAGAGAGAAGCAGGAATTCCAAGTGGAGGAAAGAGCCTTGCAAAAGGGAGGGAAACAGTATTTGCTAAGTGCTGAGAGAATGGAGCAAATGGCACCATCAGAGTTCAGAGAGAGGAGCTCCATTAGAATTGGGGTGGTCGGGGGAGCTGTACTGGAGAAGCCAGAGCTGGGTGCAGAGTATTTAGAAAGGGGCAGAGGATAGGGCAATGCGAGGAACTGCACAAGTAAAGGCACGGAGGGCAGAAGTCATGTTCCAGGGTCAATGAGAAGACCCAGCGTACTGAAGCAAAGGGAACACACCACCACCACCATCAACCTCAGCATGACTAGCACGTACATAGCACTTATGATACACGCAGCCCCTCTGGGGAAACAATTCATCAAGGTGTCTGGCATTTCTGCACTTTTTGTGAGCAAAGGCACTGACTGTCTTTGTTTCGGACCATCTTTTTGAGGATACTTGTATAGGAACAGACTTGGAAGACAGAGATAGTAGCCCCCTCCATCAGAGGGCAGGTTTGCTTGGAGCCCATTATAAAAAAGATCTGGGTTGCTTGGGCTCAGGGCTTCTTTTCTTAATGCAACCCCAGATGTCAGGTTGTCATCTGACCCTCTTCATGACGCCCTGTGGGAACTGGAGCTCAGGAAATGGTTATAGGAAAACACTGATACCCCGGCTACTGTTATTGCTGTGAGTGATACAATCCTCGTGTCTGACTTAGCAGTCATGAAACTGTGCCAGGCAGACCTATTAGTTTGCAAGTGGCATAAGATCATAGACCCCTCACAACTCTTACAAAACCTGTTCTAAGCACTTTTCTAGTATGAACTCATTTAATCCTCACAAAAGTCCTATGACACAGAAGTGATTATCATCCTTATTTGGGCATGAAAAACAGTCTAAAAAGTCGATTGTGCTAGATCATGAAGGGTCGTGTGTGCTATAATGAGTTTGAACTCTTCCATTTAGCAGTGATAAAAGGATTTGAAACTAAGAAGGAATATGAGGAAAACAGCATTTCAAAAAGCTTTTCTAGCTATAGTTTATTGGATGGATGGGCAGGGAGGAAATCCTGCTAGGAAACAGGCTAGCAAGTATTAAGAAAGAGAACCAAGATTCCAGACAGGCTTGATGGGTGGACTAAATGTACCCACAGCAGAATTTCACAAGCCTGAATGTCAGGCCTTGGACAAGACTCCTTAATACCAGTGGCTCCAGCAAATGGCTGGGGAGATGTGACTTAGCAGCACAGCCTGGAGCATGAGACCTAAGGCTTCCAGGGACGAGGCAACCTGGGGTGAGTCAGCAGAGGACGCACCTGCCAAAAGTGCCACTGTGATTCCCGGCTGCATGAAAAGGCCGGTGTCGGGCCAGAAGGCAACAATCCAGCTCTGGCTGTCAAAACAGAACAAGTTCAGAGAAAATCCTCAAAGATAAGAAGAAAGCTATGAACCACGACACTAATCAGGAAGGTAGAGATGCTTACAAATGAGAAATCAAGCTACACACAGCATGGCACTCGAGCTGCTCCCATGTCTAGAGGCTATCCCACGGAGTACGAGTACGCACCTGCGTATTTTCTTAGAGCATGAGGACGAATAAATGGATTAAAAAAAAAAAAAAAAAACACCTCTTCATTTAATTCCTTCCTGGAGAATCCCTTTGCATCCTCCAAAACCAAACTTATGCACCACTCTCCACAGTCTTCCCTGCCTGCTCAGGTGCTTCTCCTCCATGAACCTGCAAGCTTCTAGACTTCTTTCCATCTACCCTTTCCACCCTGGGTGGATGGTTCAAGGGTCCCCAGCCTAGGAATGCCCTCAAGGGCAGAGGCAGTGTTCAGCTCTACACTCTTAGAGACATGTGGGTGCCTGGCACAGAGACTGGTATTGAATAAAGACAACCAGAAGATTCCCTGGTAAATGAGAAAGAAAGTCATGACTTCTAAGTGACACAGAGGTCATGAAATAGATCCAAGAGTGCTGACTGGCAAGGAGGCTGGGAAAATGGGGGCCCAAAGGAAAGGCCCAGACAGCATGCCCCAGGCTCTGGCCAAGAGCATGTATATTCTGGTTGGCAGAGCTATTCCTGGTTGCTGGGCAGCTGCCCCAACCACACTCAGGCCTAGAGAGGAGAGGGATAGAAAGGAACCATCCACCTTGGGCAGTCATTTTCTGACATCTTAACAACTTCTTCCTCACTGGGCACATTCCAGGGGGCAAAAAAGAACAAGTGACCAGCCAGAGACTGATGTTTCTTTAGTGTCCATGAAACTAGTACCCCAGGGACAAAACTCCCACCCCTCACCTCTGCATGCCCACCCTGAGAACAAGAAAGTGAGGTAGAAAGAGAACGCAAATAAACAAATCAGACTTCCAACCTTTACTAAGCCCTACTATCTGCTTGGCACTGAGAGAGAAATACCAAGGTTAATACCAAGTCACATAGTGTAGCCAAGCGTGAACAGGCTAGGGGTTAAGCCCACACTAGCAGAAACCCCAGTGTCCATTCCTTATGGGACACTGGCCAATGACCTTACCTCTTGAGATTCAGTTCCCTCATCTATAAAAGGGGATCATATGATGCCACTTTCACTGGACTGGTGTGAAGACTAATTGGGACCACACTTGAGAAGTACTTAGCAGGTAAAGAGCTGGCATACCCTAGATCTTAATGCTTCTCCTCTTGTGCATCTGCAGCCAGAAAACCACAGAAAATACAGGGTGCAACGAGTTGGGTACCTGGCCCATCCCTTAAACTCTGAGCTGGAGTTCTCTCTTAGTAGCATGGGACTGTGGGAGAGAGCAATGAGGTGATGGCTGTGGGTGTGCTCTGTAAACTGCTAAGCAGTGATCAAAGGTAAGGAATTGTAGCTACTGTTATTCATTCTCTCACTCAGAACACAAAGCTCCATGCCTAAAGAGATGCCCCAAAACACAAGGGTTGTTTGGAAGTGCTGTAGCACTGGAGCTGGCACTCAGAGCTGTAGGCTTGAACGAGAAGAGGCCATGACGCACAGGAGCCTGGGTGGTTTGGATTGCTTCTTTTCCAGAGAACTGGGCTCTGTGGGATGAACCTGGACAGGCTGACTGAACCCCTCTAGAGAGCATTCCCTGTCTCCCTGACATGGATGGATGCCCTTCCTCTGGGCTCCCACAGTTCCCTGCACTTCCCTCTCAAAGTGCATCACGCTGAATGGGAGTCATTTATTTCTGCTTCCATTTTCTCAACGAACCATGAACTTGGGGGTCATGTTTCTCCACTGTTATATCCCTACTGCCTAGCACAGGGCCTCTCACACAGTGAAGGCCAAATGAACGCATTTGAGGGAAGGCCAGGGAGTGAGGGCGTAGAACCAAACTTAAAGTCATATTTGAGCCAAGCAAAGCCCTAGGAAGGTTTTCTGAGCCACTGAAGACCTACCAGGTTCTGAGAGCACTTTGGCACTGGAAGAGATAATAGGGTTTGGTCCTCCCTGTCCGGTAGCTCCAGGCCCAAAAGAGCTAAGCAGTTCGGTCTGGCTTGGCCTTCTTTAAGTCAGACAAGTGACCTCTGGTGGGAGGGTTTGCTGTCCCCATCCCCGCCCTACATCCCAGCACCGTTGCCTGAACACTGATGTTCTGTCCACTAAAAGGGGAATTTGAAGTCTGGAAAAGCAACGCTCAGCAGGCCTTTCCCTCATGAAAGTGAACCTCACACCTTCTAATTAAACCTCTCAGCACACCTGGGAGGCCACAATTACCTCCCTACCCCTGTCTGCCTTCCCTTTTTACAGTTGGGAGCCGAAAGGGGCTTTTGGGTGCCCTATTCCTTTTTCTGCTCCAGGCCATAGAGAAGGAGTCTCATTTTAAGGACTTTATGGCTCCTCACCCTGTGCGCAGACCCGCACTTACCTTTTTCATAGGGGAGCGGAGAGGAGTAATTATTGCTCCTGGGAACTTTGAAGGCTGGTGTGTTCTGTGGTAATAGAGGTGTCAAATATGATGATTAGCATTAATAATAGACATTATTAGCAGCAGGGTTTAGCTCTTTTGAAAAGGAGAAATGGCTCTGCAACTACTTTCCAGCTGCTGAGGCTCCCTCCGTTGCTCATTTTGCTTTCAAAGGCGATCCATGACAGGGCAGGGTGGACTACAACTGACTCCTGCCGTGATCACAGGCCAACCCAGCTCACACAGACAGACAGCACTGGGAAGGGGTCGCTCTGGGTACTTAGTATTTAGTACTTACCAAGATACTGACCTGGCCCCTGCCTCCCTCATCCTGAGTCATTCTCCCCCTATTTCTCTGTATCAAGACCCACTGGCCCTCTCTTATTTTCTCCACTGTGCTCTTTCCAACCCCAGGGCTGTTGCATATGCTGGTCCCTCACCTCAAAGCCCTTCCCCCCACCATGACCCTTCACTGAGCTGATGGCACTGCATCCTTTGGTCTCTGTTCTGTGCTGCTGGGTGCCCTGTACTTCTCTTCCATAGCACAGATATTTACTCAACTTCTGCCTTCTCTGCTGCGTTGGGATGTATATGAGCACAGGTCAGAGTTCATCCATGAGCCACTCCATTTTCTATACTAAGTTTCACAAAGTAAGGAGGTACTTATCCTACACTATGCACTTGGTCACATTTATCTTAAGTAAGGTGTGGCAAGATATCCCAAGTACAATCAGTGCAAAGTTCCCCCTTACACCTCCAGGCAGGCCTGCATCCCCAGAGCTAGAAGATCCTGGAGAAATCAGAAGCCTGCAGAAGTATCCCCTTTCTGTATCTTTTATTGTTTATATTTCATCTTTGTGAATACAAATGGACTTGGACCTGTCTGTCCTTTCTCCACCCCTTGGACACAGGACTCAGGTCCTGAAGTGAACCACTGGTAACATCCACCCTTGGTTCACAGTGATTTGTCCAAGGCATGCACATGACCCACACCTGGCCAATCACAGGGCTTTCATGGGATTTTTCTACCTTGCATTATAGGGAAAAAAATGTTCTTCTCTCTCTGATAGCAAAATGAGAAAAATGGAGCCTAAGCTATATATATATCACTATACAGATTTCTGTAAGTGTTATATTTCACCAATTCAAAAAGACTACAGAAGTTGGAGGGCAAGCCTGGAGCTTCAGCAGACATGGTGTCCACCACATGTAGGAAGCTCACGAAGAGCAGGAGAGGCAAACGTTCACTGAGTCCGAGAGAAAGGAGACAGACCTCTCTGGATTCTGGCAATACCGGAGACCCAGCTCTGGCCTTTTCTGAGGCTGACTCCAACCCTGCCCTTGATTTATCTGAGCAAATAAAGTCCCCTTTTTTGGCTTAAGCTAGATTGGGTTTGGGTTTCTTTTACCTGAACTGACTAATTACCAAGAAATAAAAAAAATTCATATTTTATTTATGACTACTTTGTTCCACAAAGGATTTAAAGCTAACATCCTTCCTCTGTGTTACATTTTCTGATTTATAATTTATTACTTCACTCAAGATAATCTCTCAATACAGTTGTGT
The DNA here is from genome assembly GCA_039655065.1 of Glossophaga mutica. Classification (NCBI taxonomy): domain Eukaryota; kingdom Metazoa; phylum Chordata; class Mammalia; order Chiroptera; family Phyllostomidae; genus Glossophaga; species Glossophaga mutica. Next base: position 41,488,263 of record CM077307.1, on the reverse strand, counting down.
GAGCTAAGCAAAGCAAGTATAATTCATCCATTTTACAGATAGTAAAACTGAGGCCCAAAGAAATAAAGGGATTCGGGTCACATAGCTAGTAAATGGCAAAGCCTGGACTGGAGTCCAGGTTTTCTTATCTTTCTCTCTGTTTTGCTAATAAATCACAGCTATCAGCACTAAGAAAGAGACTGATTGTCTGGGCTCATTGCACAGCATCCTGTTGTGGGTAATTATGTCCCTCTGAGAAGCACATCTTCATAAGACAGTAACATTTGCTAGAAATAATACTGAGAAATAATGAAAGTTAAAAACTATCACAAAGTCCAGGTTGAAATAATATATTTAATGTCAAAAAGATACCAAGATCCTGACTTTTCCCTAAGGAGGACAGGCTACTCTGAGCCCTGTGGAAGGAAATGTTGGGTGGATTTGGTGAGAAAGCTTCCACTGGTGTTGAGAGGGGTCAGGAGGTAAGAGGGACGAGGCGGGGGAAGTTTCTGCTTTAATTAACTGAGATGTAAAAGGAAGATGGGAAGTGGGAAAACACCACAGTAAAGCCAGACAGACTCAAGTTCAAATCTAACTTGGACCAAATACCAGTTAACATTTCAGGCAAGTCACTGAATCTCTTTAAGGCTCTGTCTCTTTATTTGTAAAATGGGGATAAATAATATCTTCTTTCAAAATGCATGTATATGGCTCATGCCTATAAAAATACCCAATAGCGTTGGCACATGGTAGCTGCTCAATATATGTTTCTCTTTCCCTCACATAAGCAATGTACACACTTTCTCTTCCATAACGAGAATCCAGTAGGAAACACTTGAGTGACCCAAGGTGGAGTAGGATACAGTGCACTGTGATTCACCAAGTGGACCTTCCACTATGCGGTCCCAAGTACCTGCCCCAGCCATAATGCCCCTTTGCCTTTTCCTCCTCCCATGTCACTCAAACCATCCAGACTGCTTGTCTTTATTTGGCCAAATTGCATCTTTCCTCCTCAGCCTACACTTCAATGGATTCCCAAGCAGAAGGTTTTCCTGGATAGTTTAGTTGCCAGTTAGCCTTCTCCAGAAAGACATTCTAATGCAGTCCTTTCTGCAAAGAGTATTATCTCTTCCAACAGAGAAAAGGGAAGGAAGCAGAAATGAAGGTGGGGGAGGGTCTGCAAGATGAAAAAAAGGAATAGAGGAAATAGAACAGATTTACTGTTTCAAGGGCTTTCCCCAAGAAATATATTAACAGCCATAGGAAAAGACTGGACTCCATGAAACATCACATTTACCGATTACTATACCCAACGTCTCTATTTTTTTTTTGTTTTGTTTTGTTTTTGGAATCTTCTACCACATGCCACTTTCTTCAATGATCAAAAGCTACAGAGCCTTCCAGGCTCAGCTCGAATACTTTCTAACTTGTATTAATTAACTTATGTATTTGATTAATATCAGCTGAATTCCAGCCATGTGCCAAAAATTGCACTGGATGCTGGGAATATTGTGGTGACCAAGATGGACATTGTTCCTGTTCTAATGAACTTGGAGCCTTGCCTGTTCCTCCCTAAAGATGATATGTGTGCCTCCTTTCTGGGCTCCTATAATGGTTGTTGCTACTGTTACTGTAATTGCTTTCATGTCTTCCTTCCTTTTTTAAAAAACCTATAAAATAGTGTGACCAACTCATCTCAGTTTGCTTGAGACTTTCCTGGGTTTAGCACTGCAAGTATCATGTCCTAAGAAACATCTCAGGCCTCACAAATGGGAACGGTTGCTCACTCCTACTATAAAGTCAATGTAGTCAACAATAGCAACAACAAATATTCCTGGAAGAAAATCACTCAGTCATTCATTTTTCAAATATTTATTAAGCACCTAATTGTCCTAGTATTGTAGCTGGTTGCCTGTGTTTTATGTTCTTTCTTTCCCACTAAACTGTGAGCCCTGGGGGCTGGGGCCCACATCTTCTGTTTCAGCATTGCATTGCTACCCCCTACCCACCCTGACCCAGTGTCTGGCACATAAAAATAACTTAGTTTTATGTAAACTACTGTGTTTCTATTGAGAAACAATATAAGCCTCTGCAAAAACAATTTAAAGTATGTGTTTCTACAATTTTTAAACAGAGATATCTATCTCATTTCTAGCTGGGAATATTTAAAAACTCATAAGATCCCTTCACAACTCTCCTCTTCTAGTCTCCCTTTGGCCCCTCCAGCGGATGAGGCATCTCTCAGCAACTATGGCAGCTTGAAGGCTGCAAGTCACACGTATGCAGGTATCAGCATTACCCACCCCTAACTACATCTTTAGACAATCCAAGTCTTAACTGTAAACTGATTTGAAATACAAAACTCTGTCACCTCTACCTATTGGTTGTGGTCCTTCTAGTCAGAGACACAAAATACAAACACAAACTCTGATAGCTGGCAGCCCTTTCAGTATTAGAAGAGCATTCTCATGCTTCTTACTTCTCACCCTACTCACCGCCCGTATATACACCTGAGATTTTCTTAGCCATTCTGATAGTTCCTTCAACTGCAGTCAGACTAATAAGATTTCAGTGGTTCTACCACTCACTAGGTATATGGCCTTAAAAAAGCAACCTCGCTTTGGTCCTCAGTTTGATTAGTAGCATTACAGGGATGCAAATACGTAACACAGAAAATTAGTCTGGAGACAAAGAGTGGAAAGGAGTGGAAGTGTGCTTTAAAAACTATAAAAATTTTTCAGATATCAGTTATTAAATTTTCTCTCTCTTTTTCTCCTAAGTAGACTTTTTAAAGTTTTGTCTATTTTAGTTTTTTCTCAGAGAACCATCTCATGAGTTTATTTATAAATTCTACTATTTTGTTGATTTTTGAATTCACTTATTATCCTGGTACTTTTTATTGTCCTGCTTTTCTTGGTTTTGTTTTGGTGCCCACTTTCTAAATTCTTAGGTTAGACATTTAGTTGCTTTCTTTTAATTTATTCTTATTTGTAAGTGAAAGCATGAAGGCTATAAATTTACCTCTGACTATGGCTTTGGTTGTATCATGTATATTTTTAGATCTGGTGTTTCATTTTTTTTCCCTAAGTAGTTCACAACTGAGTATTTTTAATATTTTGTTCTTTGAGTTTATATTACTATTATCCTATACTCAGCAGTGTAAGTCACCCTTACTGATGCAGGGGCACCTGTTGTTATTATGCTGAAGCTAGAGCATTACAATATTCTGTAATCATCTTTCTCTCGGATATCTTTTAATACAAGTATATCATGCCCCCCCAAAAAAGTAGGGAGTTTTTACTTTTTCATCATGAAAGCATCAGCCACAAAATATTAGCAGCTTTTTCATTTCAGACATTTGTTAGTGAAATTTTTAGAATGTTCTCAGATCTTCTTCCAAACCCACCAATAACTAAAGAAATCAACAATCCTGCTGAAAGAGGAAGTGTTAACAGCACTAGTCCATGGCCCTAGCCTTGGCTTGTAAATTACGTTCCCGGGGTTGCAATTGAAATGTGAGTGTTCCTTTAAGCTTAACATAAAGCCCACTTTCTCCCTGCAACCTCCACAAACCACCTCAGCACAGGGAGGTCTCTCTCTCCTTTCTCAGATCATATCCTGTGCCCACAGGTCTAGAGCTCAGCCCTGACTCCCAAACTAGACTATAAGCTTCTGGAGAGTAAGGCGATGTCTTATACTCCTTTTCATTTCCCCTTATACTCTCTAGAATTTAGTTCCAATAAATACTATTTGATTATTTGATTATGCTTCTTAAAGAATATTTCCTGAGAAAGTATGTAACCATAAAATTTAGGGTCACAGATTTTTAAAATAACAAGTAGCAAAATTAAAGACCTCTTAAAACCCTCTAAGAAGGTTGAGACTAATACCTCGGATGCATGCCTTGAGAAGAAATATTAGTATCCCAGGTATTTAGAAACCTCATTTTTATACACTATGAAAAGCAAAAGTGACACTCTGATATTTATCAAACTAGAGCTACCTGTGGGCTCATGTTCTGTTAAGTATGGTGGTCACACAATTGGGGTCCAAAATGATTCTAACAGTGATGTCTCACATATGTAAAATACCTCATAATTCACAAAGCTCCCCCATGTGTGAGCTCCTATGATGCACAAGGCAAACCTCTAGAGAAGGCAAGTTAGGAACTATTATCCCCATTTTGGAAAATAGGTACTTGGGGTTCAGAAAAGATTGGCTAATTTACCCAAGGTCACAATGTCAGGAGGTAGTTGGAATAGAATTGAGCTCAGCTCTTTTGATTCCCTGTCCTCCATTCTTTAGGCTGCAGCCACTCTAAATTGATTTGGGAACCCCTGAAACTAATCTCTGTTCTCAGCCCTCACTTTCAATGGAGAGATGTGCATGCGCCAAAATTTCCTTTGGAGAGCCACATGTTGGACCCGTAGTCCCGGAGAAGAAGACACCATCCCTGCCCTCGAGGAGCTCACGGTTACTTAACTGGATCATTCTAATGAGCATGACAAACCATATTTGCTGCAAGTGTTATGAGAGAATTAAGATAAATAATAAGAATGATAAGTAAGATGTTTTTGAGCACTTACTGTGTGCCAGTTTCTGCCCTAAGCACTTTGCATGTCAGGTGGGTAGCATTATGTACTATACTGCCTGGTACATAGCAATAGTTGAAGAGTTGGCAGGCATTATTATTATTATAGTTTAAAAAAAATAAAATTAGGGGCTGCTATCTGAAAGTAAAGGGAAGAATATGTAAATTTTAAATTATTCAGAGCAACTTAGTAGAGGAGCAACCACTTGTATGGGGGAAATCTGATCCAAGGGAGAGGTGCTGGGGCTGGACAGAAAAGAACAATGAAGGGCTCACAGACAGGGAGGGGAAGAACATTCCAGGTACAGCAGGCACTTGCAGAGACTTGGCCCCTGAGCAGCAGGGAAGGGAGAGGCAAGGGAAGGAGGCACTGCCCATTGGGCAGCCAGAGACAACAAACAGAAGAGGAAAAAGGAGGGGGCCTCCAGCCAGACAGCAGTGGAGGGGTGGGGCTCTCCCTGTGCCTGACCCAGGCAACTGAGGGTGAGGCACAGATTTTCCAAGGCTATTTGTTTGTAGGTTACATTTTTCCTGAACAGGATCCAAATCCCTTTGTTTTCGCAGAGAGCACCATAGTTTCCAAAGAAAAGAAAAAACAGACTTCTTGGTCCAAGGGCTTTCCCTGAGAAATATCCTAATGGCTATGGGCCAAGACAGGGTTCCACCATGCTCTGTGCTCAGAGAACAATAGCGCAGCAGGCTGGAATCTTCTTCAGAAACTGCAAGAATGTAGGAATTCAAAGTTATTCCCAGGGAGATTTTCAAATATAAGTAATCTGTTCTGCTGGTTCTGATCCAACCAAACCCTCCTACTTGAGGTCCCAGATGACTGCACGCACGCAGCGGGAAAACTCTGTGCCTGGCCTTGCAGCCCTTCCTCTCCTCCCTGATTGGCATGGTCTCGCTCTTCCTGCAAGGCCAGACTAAAGACTCCTCCTCTGTGAGCCTTCCCTAGCGGCACCCCCAAACCTCAGTCTCAACACCAGGTGGGTGGCTGGCTTTGATCTCAGTGCTCCTGCAGGGACCCACCTCTGTTTGCAGTCATCACACTGCCTTGTAATTATAGCACCCCCCACTACCCCCTCAACCTCGCTATGAGCCAACAGTGAACCAAAGGTGGAGAGATAGCGGAAGCCCACCCTGAATGCAGGTAATCAAGGGGTGCATTATCTGTAGTGAACCTAAAAAATAAAGTGAAATTTAACGAGTTGGTCTCTTTTTTATTGTTACCATGTGCAAGCAGTTTTGAACAATGTCAGGGATAAAATACTCTTCCTCTCCAGGGTAAATGGCATGTGGGCAAGTAGTGTACCTACCCCTGTGAACATTTTCCAGTTACTTCTGTCAAGCAACATAACGTGCTGTCAATGATAATCTGTACTGCTGGGCAGAATCTTCCGTCAGTCAACAATTACTCATTAAGGCTCCTTTGTGCCTGGTACCATGCTAGCCATTTTACATGCATTACATCCAATCTTCCCAACAACCCCTAAATATGTGCATCTCTAGTCACCTATTTGTCAAATGAAGAAACTGAGTCTCAAGGTAGGTAAATGATTTGCCCAAGGCTCTACCGCAAGGAAGTGTTAGAGGGAAATTTGAACCCAGACCTATGAGCCCTGTGTCCCTGCTCTTTCCCTGTGCCTACACCTTGTCCGCCCCATACCAGGGGCTAGAATTGCAAGTCACGCATCCTCTCCTTAAAGAGTTCACAGGCTAATGGAAAAAGGAACTCATGCAACTCACCATGATTCAGCTTGGCACGTGACAAGTAACTTTAGAAATAAGCCAGACCAGCACCTAACTAGGGCTGCCTCGTTGAAAATCCAGGTAGGGAAGGAAGGTTGGCAAGAGAAGTAACCAGCCCTGACTGAACTTATACCAGATGCTGTTCTAGACACATGCATGCACTCTCTTGCTTGAGTCTTATCACAAACACCTCTTGAGGTGAGCCTCACTGACCTGAGTTCTCAGAAGATACCCAGAGAAGCTAAGTGATTCACCCAGGATCACACAGCAGCTAGTAACCAGTAGAGCAGTGATTTGAAAAGCCTTCTTACTCAAATAGCCTGTCCTCGGGGCACAGCAGAACCCTGAAGAAGAGGGAATAAGACCTCCACACTGGAAGTCTTCTCAGTGACTAAGGAATGTAATGACAAGATGGACAAGGAAGAGAAAAATTATAATTCCTTATTTTTCTATTGACACCTTACAGTTTACAAGATGTTTTCTCATCCACTGTCTCGTTGAATCTCTATGAATTTGGCAGGCTGTCCTGCCAAATTTGTATTGCCTCCATTTGACAGATGAAAACATGGAGGCTTTAGGAAAGGTTCTGGTGTGCCTTCAGTGGTCAGTGGCAGCAGCTCTTCTTAGGAGAACCATCAGGGGCTAGGGCATCCTAGCCTGGGGAAGGCATAACTCTGAGTTGTAAGCCACACCCCCGGGTACCCTAGCAGCATTAAGCTGAAGCTACCTACCCTCTGCAGGTGGCATTTTAGTGCTATCCCCAAATTACAGTGGAAGTAACTTTTACATTTCAGTTACAACAACCTCGGGATGAATTTGGTAGATTCTTTTTTAAGGAATTAACACCAAAATGCCACCTATTTTATATTCAGAAGCTCACTCTTTTTTCTATTTGGATCCCTTAAATTCATTTTAAAGATCATATTGTTTTTGTATTTTGCAAACCACCCCCCCCCAAAAAAAAGGCCTTGATTTGTTGCTGACTAAAGCCATAAAAATCTGACCAAGGTTCAGTCCAACTTCCTGGCTGATAAGCCATGCTTCATTCATTCACTCATTCATCAACAGCTGGGTTGAACACAGAACAAGCTGCTATGGTTAATCTCATCTCACCTGCCAAATTATCATCTGACCCCAGGAGCTGCCACTGAGAACAACCCAGGACCTGCCCCAGCCACTGTCCATGCTGTCACTTCAGCCATCTTGTTTTTCTAATGTGCCCAGCTTCTATCCACCTCAGGGCCTTTGCACGTGCTGCTCCCTCTCCTTGTAATGCGCTTCCCACAGATTATTCACCTGGATCCCTCCCTCACTGTGTTTACAGCTCTGTCAAATGTCACTTCTTCAAAGAGCCTTTCTGGACCTCGCCGTCTAAAATAATCTGCCCATTTCCCACCCCATCTGTCTTTTGTGATCTTGATCTTTCTCCATAATATTCATTACCATCTGAAATAATATATGTCTTAGTTACTTATTTATGGTTTTTCTCCCCCAGGAGAATGTAAATGCCGTGACAGAAGACACAGGGTCCAGCAGAAGTAACACCTGTTCGAGTGTGGTTGGTAGGGTAACAATGTGAGTGTAATAATTTATAGTTTCAATTTGAACATTTCACCTAAAATGTCACATGGTGTGCTTGAGTGTGATAGTATTATGTTACAGGATTACATGCTTATGATTTTGTAATAAATGATTTTGTAATAAACCAGGGGCATTATTTGTGCCGGACCCTGTATTTTGTATACCTTGCTCACTGCTATATCCATTGGTGTCCAAAATAACACATGGGGGATAGTCAGCAATATTGTTTGAATAAACAAAAAAAAATTAATGAAAAAAACTGCTCCACCCCAGCCTCTTGTTTATAAAATAAAACCCTTCCAGGGAAAAATTATGAGGAAAAGGCACGGAAACTGGGAGATCTATAGCTTCAATCCCATTAGCAAAGTCTCTCTGTGACCTGTGGACCAAGGAGCTCTCTACCTCAGAAACCACAGTGGCTCCCTGTTGCTTCAACAGAGGACAGATGTCTGTGAGAGCTTACAGCCTGGGTGAAGACTTAAAACTATTAAAACAAAATTATCTGATGTGGCATTCAGTGTGTATGTGAATGTGTGTATATTTATTTCATACGTAGAGTGCTTGCTACAGGCCAGGCACTTGCTATATGCCAGGTACTCTGCTGAAAGAAGAGAAAGATATGGTTCCAACCCAGCCACTACGATTTGGTAGTGGTGGTGGTAGGACACCAGGAAGGTCGTAACTGATGTGTGTGTGTGTGAGAGAGAGAGAGAGAGACAGGCAGACTTGTAAACAACATTTATGTTAACAAACGTCAGGAGATACTTCTACACAGGCAGTCAGGAAAGAGGAATCAGCCCCCTTTATTGGGTTATAGGTGGGAGTCCAGAAAACTTCTTTGAGGGAGCTGCATTTCAGCTGACCTTTGATGAATAGCTTACCTGACAAACAGGGGAAGAGGGGCAGTGAGGACATTCCAAGCAGAAGAAGAGTCTGAGCAAAGGCCTAGAAGGATGACACATTCTGGACTACAGGTAAGAGTCAGTCTGAAGTGTGAACTCTAAATCAGGTTGTGGTGGGAGACCAAGCTGAGAGGTAAGCAGTGCGTTTAGACAAAAGACACTGCATTTGCAGTCAGACAGACACGAGTTCAAGTGTTGACCATGTCACTAGCCAGTAACGCCTCTCTGGGCTCAGCTTCCTGGGAAGTAAATGACCCAAGGGTAGGGGGCACAGATCAGCAGGTGGGTAAGGTGAGGGGCCGGAGCAGAAGCTCTGGGGAGGCTCATTTGTGAACAAACCAAATGCTGAAAACTTGGTCTCTTTGCTTTGTTTTTGAACCATATTTTAATTATTTTGAGTTTGAAGTTTATTCAAAAAAGGTATGAGCTTCTGTGTTTATCTAGTGGGACCTGGATTATAGAAGGGGCAGAGAAACCCTGGCTGAGGTGATTCTTAAAAGTCCCTTTTAGTTCTAGCTTCCAGTTCTAAGATGACTAACTGTTGGACATACAGGAAAAGGCAGTGCAGTGCTGCCCTGGCTGGTGTGGCTCAGTTGGTTGGAGTGTCATCCCTTAGCCAAAGGGTTACAGCAGGTTTGATTCCCGGTTAGGGCACATGTCTAGGTTGCAGGTTCAAACAACGATCTGGGCACATATGAGAAGCAACTGATTGATGCTTCTCTCTTTCAGGCATCGATGTTTCTCTCTATCCCTTTCTCCCTTCCTCTCTCTCTAAAAAGCTATGAAAAAAATGTTCTCAGGTGAGGATTTAAAAAAAAAAAAGCAATGTGGTGCAATGATGCAGACACTGAACTGGAAGTCAGACCCAAATTCTAATTCACATTCTGTCTCTTCTTCTCTGGTGAGACAGGCAAGAGAATGAATTTCTTAGAGCGTCGACTTCTCTTCTGCAACATATTTTCCTCACAGGCTCATTGTGAGTTTTATTTGAAATAATGGACTTAAAAGCAACTGGAACGTAGTAGGTGCTCAATAAATGTCAGGTGAGACTAAAGTCTTCAATTGCACTGCTAATCATAACAGCTTCTGTTTGAGTGCCTACCATGTGCTGAATGCTTTCCACAGGCTATCTTATCTTTAAGAAGAAACTCACAATTTAATATTAGATCATCAATTGAGCTCACTAAATTGTTTAATGGTGGTTTTGAGCCTTAGAATACAGCCACAATGAATATAAGAACTTAGAGTGTGCTACACAGAACCAGACCAGGCTTAAAATCTTTTAAAATTAAAGCTGTTTTTTATTACTCTGGAAACCTACCCACGGCCAGTTTTCATTTCCAACCGTTATGCTTTTTTTTTTCCTTACTTTCCACATTTAACTCAAGGCTTCAAATGCAAAAGCCAAGCTTGAAATAATCATAACATTTAAGCGATGAATGTAATGACAGCTTACACTTGCATCACAGGAAGATCTATATTCTAAATTTAATAGATTTAGCCACTTACAGCAACAGTTATCACAGGGACCCCAAAGAGGGAGGGTGGGTGAGGGAGAAATCTGCACCTTTGACTAAAGTTATCATACCCATAGCCTGTTTTGGAAATGATTAAATGATGAATACAGTAAACTTACCCACAGTTCTGGGAACCCCACAGCACAGACGGTAATTCTCAGGGGCCGAAGCAATTATTATTATTAAAAGGTCTAAACCTTGAGTGTGTGCTGTTTCAGTCTATTTAACAGTAAGATCACTATGTACCGGGAAAGAAGAACTCAGTTTGTGGAGAACCTACTAGACACCAACTGCTCCATCACCCCGAACACCCAATATCCACACTCCACTTAAGTACTTGTAACTGGACCCCCCAAAAATACAGGAAGAGGGAAACTGGAAACGTTGAATACCTTCTTTGTACAGTGCACACGTTGTGCATATAAAATATAGTGAAGTGCATGCAAATTGCTCAGGCATATGTAAGGAAGGCCAGTGAACTGAGAAAGGAGACCCTGCCCTTTGTTGAGGAGGTGACGGTGTGATGTTCTTCCCGGCGGCATCTCCATGCCCAAAGCACAGTGCCCGGTATCCTACTTAGCAGCTGTGTGGCCACACGTACATAAATCACTTAACCTCCTGTGCCTAGGTTTCCTATGGTGACACGGGATAACGATGATACCTCCTTCATACTGTAATTGTGGTGTTAAATGAGCAGGTATGTGCAAAGTGCTTAAGACGGTGACGGTCCTGGCAAATAACGAGAGATGCAAACATAACAACTTGTGGATTTGCCAGATGCTAGGGAGGTCCTCTATCCTCTCCCCCATTCTAAGATGTAAAGTGTAACGAAGCTCCCTTTTCCAGGGGACAGAACTGAAGAAAGTACACCTGCCCAAGTCACCTAGTTCTTAATTGGCCTGAGATTCTACCCAGGCCCGCCTAACAATAATAGCAAAATATAACATTTAATTGGTTTCGTAGATGCTAGGCCTTTACAGATAGGCACACATTTACTTCTCACAGCAATTATATGAGGTAATGTTGCTAACCCCCATTTTACAGATGCAGAAACTGAGAGTGTGCAAACTTAAGGAATTCTTTTCAGGGCCTAATAGCAAGCATCAGGGTAGGATTTCAGTCCAGGCCTGATCACCTGACTGTCCCTACACGCGAAGCGGTCCCAGGTCCCTGAGGCTGAGCAGGCAGGCCAGCAGTCCGATGAGTACCCCCAGCCCCTTCGGGGACTGGGAATTGGGACAGAGGTTTCTTGGCCGAGGATGGGTCTAGCGGGTCCAGGGATATGGCATGGTCCCCGGCGCTCTCTCGTTCGGCTTGGTGGACAGCCAGTGAGCTGCTAGGACAGGATGCAGACGGTGCTGGCTCTGTGGAACCCGGGCGGGGGCACCCCGCCTGCGCGGGCGCCTGGGCTCTCCACCCGCAGCCCTCTGCCGCTGTCGCCTGCGGCGTCTTCCTTTCGCTTTTAGCCCCAGCCGCGCCACTTGCCTGCGATTACTCAGAATCGCCCCCACTTGGTTGGCTGAGTGACAAAGATCTGCAGATGTCCGAGGAAAGCTATTTGCAAACAGGACCCTCGCCACCAGCACACAGCTGCCTAGGCGGAAGTCCGGTAATCTCGGTTCTACTCCCGCTCTGCCTCTGCCTCCTCGTGGGACTCAGGCTGGGCCTCAGGCTGGGCCTCAGTTTGCCCAGCATCTAAATGGCGTTAACAGCTCAGAGAAAGTGAACGGTATGGGAACAGCCAGGAATTCCTTTGAAGTCTCCTATTTTCAGCAAAAATAATTCTGGGAGTTTTATATTCTTCTCTATCAGTATGTGTTTTACTAAGAATCTATACTTTTTAATTTACAAAGGAGTAATATTTCAGGAAAAGTAAACTGGTTTAAGAACCCACCCCGGTTTGAGAACCCAAGGGAGCTCAAGAAGATCCTTTCTTTTCCCACTGGTCTGTTAATATGATTCGTTGCGGTTGTTTATGTGTTCCCCCTTAAGACCTTTACTATCTCATTGATGGCAAGTGGGGTGGGGAAAAGACTGAGTCTGCAACCAGATATAGTCGGTTGGACTTTCTCATTCTGCCTTTTTTTTTTTTTTTTTTGCCCGTGGGACCTTAGTCAAGAGATTTAAACTTGGCGAGCCTCAGTTCCCTGTCTATAAAATGGGGAGAATACTCCTTGCAGGGTTGCTGGGACGATTTGAGATGATGGGCCTGCCAAGTGCTGGGTGATCAATAAATGAGGGTGCTAATGGGTGAGAACCCTGACGATATAAGTCTGGATTTCCACCCTCTACTCCCTCTTTGGCCCCAACTCCAAGCACCTGCGGGAGAGCTGGGCGTGACCCGTTCCCAGACTCTGGAGGCCTACGGGGAGGCGGGGACACCGGCTCCTGCCTCCCCCAAGGGCCGCCTCTGCAGGCGACCCGCGGTGACTTGCAGGCGGAAGGCCCTGGGCTTTATTTAAACAAAAAACAGACGGCGGAGTTTGCCTTGTATGGATGAAATGCTGGCAGGCCGGAAGGTCCGCGGTGTGGAGGTGGGGGAGGGGGTTGGGGGGAAGCAGTAAGAGGCAGCCTGGGCCTGATAGGAATCTGAATAAATAAAATACCTGAATGAAAGAATGCACTGAAATGCCCTCCTAGGGTCACAGCTGGCCTTTGGAATCCTTCCAAAGGCCCCGTCCTGTCCCATTTGATAGTTTGGCAAACAGGCTCAAAAGGTGACCTCCTGCCACCCAGATCCCACCTCCTAGAGTGGCCTGTGGGGACAACTTCAGGGCCAGCCAGGAGGGAGATCTGGGTCCTACACAAAGAAAGTAAAGGGCACCCCAGTTTATTAGCACCTGCTGTGTGCTAGGCATTGTTCTTATTTCATTGACTTCTCACACCACACTTAGGAAAATATCCCACATTCATCTGGGGAAACTTTGACTAAGATGGGCAAAGTCACTGGCCCAAGAACACAAAAGCCTGTAAGTGGAACAGCTGGTATTCAAACACAAATCTTTCCCAGGCTCTTTCCACCCAAAATCCCTGCCCCAGGAAGGTGCAGAAGAAAGGCACAACACTTGCTGTCATGACGTCAAGAGAGCAGGGCCATTACCCAGGTATTTCTGGGCACCACCTCTTCCCACATTTTCCTTCACCTGCCCACTGGATGTCCAAAGACACTTCCAGTTCTATCAGCTGATTTGCTGCTGCCAAGCCCTCTTGCCTTCATTAGCAGCTGGAAATCGCACACCCTGTGACTGCTGACCTAGAGCCCCCAGTTCTATCATTGACAAAGCCAGTGTTGCCCTGGAGGACACAGGGGTGTGCCCAGGGAATGCATTTATCCTGCCTCTGCCCCAGTCACGAGTCAGGAGGTTGCATCCGGTCTGGGAGCAATGAAAACTGGTTTAGCCACCCCCTTCCTGGCAGGGCCCCACCCACACCCACCACAGCAAGGCCCTGAACAGGTTTCTTCACTTTCCCCAGCCCAGCTCCTGCCAGGGGGCAAAGAAGGGAAGCTGGTTGCTCAATGTGCTTCAGGATTGTCCTGGTTCTCATGTAACTTGTCAAACAGCCATCAGCCATGTGTGGTCAGCTCAAGCCACCTGGAACATGCAGTGGATCACACACTTAGGGCCACTCAGGAAACCCTTGGGGCTCCTCACATGTGAGCCCTGTGCTCAGACCACCAGCATCGGGTCCCGTGGAGAAGGTAGAAAAGACTTTCTCAGACTTCAGATACTGCCCCTTTTCTTTTTTCTTCCACCTTTCCACGCACATTTCTGGATCACCTGCATCACACTAAGATCTCAGGAGCAGCAGTTGGTGGTTTTCAAGGGAAAGCAGGTCATGGTGTCATAGTGTAGTGGTTAAAAGGCCAGGGCTCTAGTCACAGCCGCATACTCTGTGCCTCTTGTGATTCATATAATGTCTCTGAACTTTGGTTTCTTTATCTGTAAAAGAGGGATAATGATAATACCTACTTCATAGAACAAGACCTGGCCTAAGGTAGGTATTAATGAATGGAATCTATTGTATTATTTTGTTGTCGTTCACACTCTTCTGATCCTCAGGACGCCCCCTACGCCCCCCACCCCCCCCGCACTGTGTGGTTGGCAGCACAGGTAACTTCATGTCCACGTAACAGATAAGAAAGCTGCTCCGACAAATTAATAGGATCATCCATGTCTCCTAAGGTTACAAGACCAAGACCTGGGGGGAGGAGTGACCTCTTGAAATAAGGAAGATTTTATGACCTTCACCTGCCCTCCCTGAAACCCTAGATGACTGGTTGAGACTGAACTGTCTGGGGAACTTCCTTTGACCTAAATCCTTCAGGCCATACCCAAATAGCAGCCAGAAAATACAAAGAGCCACACCCTAGCATTTTTGCCCCAGCTTGCACTTCACACCGGGGGATTTCTCTTTCAGGGACTCTATCTTAAAAGGGAATGATATATGCTAATTGGACACCCACTATGTGCTAGACACTACACCAGGCATGTGCATGTGGGTTATTTCATCTTATGTGAGCCATCATATGTGGGCAGGGAAAGGAAGAGGAAGAGGAGCAGGAAGAGGAAAGAAAAGCTCTCCATAATATAACTTGACACATGCACATATAACCCTGAGTGTCTTCCTAAAATGCAAATGTGATGTTACTCCAACTTCCTTGCTTAAAATCTTTCTGTGGCCTCTCACTGCCTTTATACAAAGTTCACACTGTGGAAAGCCATACTTAGCTAGCCATGTTATCACATCTACTGTGCTCGCTTATATCCTGGCCTTTGCATGTGCAATTCCTTCTTCCTGGAATGTCCTTCCCAGTTCCTTACTTCTTTTTCTACTTGTACTTGATTAAATACTATTCATCCTTCAGCTTTCAGCCTTAGATGTTACCTCCTACAGGAAGCCTTCCTTCTTTACCCAGACAGGGCTAGGCCTGTGTACACTCTAAGTTTCTGCTCCTATAGATAGTGAGCTCCTTAGAGACAGGGACTGTCTTCTGTTCCTGTATCCTCAGCACTAGGCATAGTGTGATTCATAATAGATATTCAATAACTGTTTAATGGATAAGAAAAGGTTGAGCATAAAAGTTATCCCTGTTTAAAGAGGGTAAAACCAAGTCTCAAAGAGGGCAAAAATGTCTATCTGAGGTCAGATAGCTGATAGTGAGTTACGCTATAGCTAAATCCCTCTAAATCCTCAGTCTTATTTCAGTATTTCACTAACATTGAAGAAAATACAATCCTCTTGTAAGTTTTCTATGTCTTTCAATATTGCACAAAAACAGTACCTGGGTCCTGATAATGTAATAACTATAAATGCCGATCATGAAGTCTATAGTTAGTCCCTGGTGCTGCTTTTAGGTGCCTGAGACCTCATGACATGTTACAGAGGCCAACACTATGATGTCTATTCAATAGAAGAGAAAGTTGGTTCAGGGAGGTTAAGTGATTTGCCCCAGATTCCACAGCCTTCACACCCAAGTTCATCTCCAGCTCCTCAGCCCAGGTTCTTTCCACCTCCCCAGGCAGCCTTCTGACCATGGCTATGGGACCAACTGTCAGGCAGCCCTACACCCCAACTGGGCCCCAGGTCTCCCTCTTGACCCAAGTGTCGTACTAACGCTGGCATTTTTCTCTGGCCACTCTTCTCCTCTTGGATTCCAGCATCTGCACTGGCTCCACCTCCAGGGAAAAGACAGGGCATAGGAAACCATCATGGTTCCCAGTAAATGCACCCCTTGAGAACTGGACAGGTAGGGGCAGATCCTCTCATTCTCAAGTGTCTCAACAAACAAACTATTTAGCAATTACACACACCCTTGGCCAGAGCTCCCACCACCTTTCCCTACCCATAGAAACTGCTCTCCAACTCTAGGGTCACCCAAGAGCTTCCTTAAGGTGCTGGCCCTGATTTACTTGTTCGACAAAATTTGTCCATCTATTATTACTCTTAGCTCTTCTAGTGAACAGCATTCCCCTCAGAGCCCTGGCACTCTTAAACTATCTGAGATGAAGAAGTCTTCCCCAAACCATCCAGACTAGACTAGAAGTTCCATGAGGGCAGGAGCTACATCTGTTTTTATTTGTCATTCCATACCCATCACCTAGTGCTGTGCCTGACATGGCAGACCCTTATTAAGTATTTGTTGAGTGGCTAAATAGCTAAACATTAAAAGATCCATTCATCTCTTAAAAGTTGCTTTCAGTCCTCTCCTTAGAGATAGGAATCATGGCATGTTAGTGTCAAAAGAGTCCAGAGAGGAAAAGACCTACTCTAATCCCCTCATTTTACAGAAAGGAAGACCTAGAGAAAAGAAATAGAGTGTTCAGGGCAGAATCTAAAGTGCAACTTAAGCCTCTGGACTTTGGCCTAAGCACCTTCTCTGTGTTGGGACTCTGCTCCAAAAGCATAAAGATATTCTCATTTCATTCTCACAGCAACTATCTGGGGCTGGGATCAGGAAAAGGAAAGCATTACCATTGCCAAATGGCAGGAGAGACCACGGGCCTAGAGAGGTGAAGCTGAATGGACCCCAGGTCACACAGCCAGAATCTCAGGCTTTCTCCACTACATCCCATCCTCAGAGCTCCTTCTCCCCAGTCTCTCTCCCTACTGCTCCCTGCTTTTGTGAACCTTAAAAGAAGATTTGAAAAGACAGGTCCTAAGGTTGCAAAGACTTTCATCTCTATTATTCATTCTGCTTCTGGAAGGTTGGGTCCATCTGTCTGCCCAGTGCAAAAAATTAAGACCATTCTGGTATACAAAATTGTCATCTTCTCTTAAAGATGACAAAACTTGTAGCCCAAAAACTTGTTTCAAAAGCCAAATGTTGTCAAATGACACTGAAGACATACTTTCTATTGTGGCCTTGGGTGAGTGGTGACCAGGGGTCTTCGGGAGACTATTAGAGCCCATCTCATACCTCAGGGGTCTCTCTGAACTTTGTGCACATCAGGTCTCTCTGACCACAGGCTCATCCAGGCCAGTTCCTGCCTTCCCTGTCATGGTTGGTGCCATCTCAGCAGCCACATACTGTGGTGATGGTGGGGGAAGGCCTGTGAGGAGGCCAGGTGCCTTAGGATAATCAAAAGAAGAAAAAAGGTCAAATGAGTGAGTGTAGCCATGTGGTGCTCTCCTAATTTGGAGTGAATATTTTTATTGTGGGGACAAAGCAGCTCAGCTACTCAATAATTAAAAAAAAAAAAAAAAAAAAGCATTTTGAATACTAAAAGAGCAGAAGCAAAGTTGATATTCCTGTATCCTGCTTAATGCACCAAAGATAATTTACAACTTTACTGAAAAATAAAGTGTCCTACCAATAACTTGAACATGCCAGACTGGCCTGTTATTCGAACAGCACCAGGCAGAGGCCCCAGCTCTGCCTCACGCCCGCTGAGTGACCTTGAGCAAATGGCCTCACCTTCCTGAATCTGTCTCCTGGGCTGAACAGTGTGGCACGAATGCTACACCGTTGGCAGGATTTGTGGGAATGAAATGATGTCATGAATGTAAAGCCCTGAGCACCATGGCTGGCACATAGTGGGTACTAAACAAATGTTAGTTCCTTTAAAAAATGGAGAATAAATTGTACTTTGAAAATAGAACTGTCATGGAGAAACCCAGGGCCCCCCAACGAAAGGAAGCTCCACCAGGGCTAACCAGAGCATTTCCCAATCATTTGTTCAAGGACCAGCCCTCACACCGTGTGACTGGCCTCCCACACAGTGGGCTCGCACGCTTCCATTCCTATTCTCCTTGAGATAGGCCTTACCGCAAAAATGCATTTAGTCACTCAAAATGCAATTGTTACAACTCACCCAGCAGGCACGTTAACATGCCTGTTGACATGTGCACACAAATACTAAAAATGCATGCAAAGCAATGCAGCCCAATAAAACATATGGCTGCCTTCCACATACGTTCAATGAAATGGTAGAGCAGAATGAAAAGAGAAGGAGCTTTGGAGCTGGATGAATGTGGGTTCAAAGCTTTTTTTTTTTTTTTTTCCTTTCTCTTAATAATGGTATGACCTGGAGCAACTTATCAGAAATCTCAGTTTCCTCACCTAAAAAATGGTAATTACAACTCATACTTAGCTTATGATATTGTTTCAAGATCATATAGGACAATGTATATAACAGAATGGTCTGATAAGCTGCACATGCTTAAAGATATTTATTGCAGAAATGCCAAGAATCTGAAATAGAAGGAAAGAGGGAGAGCCTAGTGCTGAGCTCACCTTCTTTATGGAGTTTCACCCAGTGAACTGTGTTCTCCTGTTTCTCAACTCCTTTGGGGCTTTTTTGCCTCTTATCAGTAAGACCTTGACCTTAGCTGGCTTTGCTCTGGCATGGACTTGTTTTCATTTTGCCTCAACAAATGAGCCAGCAGACTCTCTGAGTGTGAATGCCGTGTTTCTCTTGTATCTCCCCCCATCTCCCACCTATGACCCTAAATGCCAAGTACAGAGCTGAGAGACAGCAGGTCCTAGGTGAAAAGTGGGAAAAAAGAATCAAATTTATTTTCGCCCCAAACCTCTTTCCATGTCCTTAACTCCCTGTCCTCTGTCCTCTGCCTCTTTGAGCCTGGGTGGGTGAGATGGCCAGTAGTGAACAGGAAGGGCAGGGACAAAGAAGGGTATAGGTGTGACACTCTAGATCTGGTACAGATATTTTGGAATGGGGAACAAACAAAAAAAATGCTCATCTCCTCATTTATCTGAAATACTGTTAGGTAAAGAAAAGTAAGGTAAAATGAAGAAATACAGATCTGAGAAAGGTTAGAATGTGAGAATCATATTAGCAACTATTTTGCATAGCACAGAGAGATTTCCCCAGCTTTGCCCTATTTTACCTGCACATCATCTCGGTGAGGCCCACTCCACAGATGGTAAAACTGAGGATAAGAGATGTGGAGCCATTTGTCTGAAATCAACATAGCAGGGAAATACCAGATATGTGGCTCAAAACTGAGTCTTCCTCCTCCAAATCCAAGGTTGTTCCTGTTATGCAGGTCATTTCTCCATAGAGCAAAGAAGAGGAATTCTGAGTCATGGGCCCATCTCAAACTCTGTTCCACTCTGACAATCCATCCACCAAGACGATCTAAGTGGTGTGCACACAGGGCTGGTCATTTATTTATCAAGTTGTGATCTTATGATTCGTAAACTTTTCTGTGTATATGCTATACTTCTTTTAAAAACACATTAAATGCAGTTTTAAAATCTACTGGAAAATCACTTTTCACTAAAAGCTTTTCTAGTTTTTATTTTTAATATGCCTATCTGGTCATGTCTCTCCTGCCCCTAAAATCCTTTTGTGGCTCTCCACTACTCTCTGGATGGCTTTTAGCACCCCGTTCAATCTGACCCCTCGCCTGCCCCCTCAGCGCATTGCCCCCGACTTTGTGCAGGATGCACAAAGACCAGGCTTTCTTTCCTCTGTTCCTTCTTTCTAGAACTCTGCTCCTTTGGTCATGACTCACTCCTACTCCCTCATCCTTCAGGCCTCAGGTAAGATAATCCTTCCTCCAGGAAGCTTTCTGGGACCACCACTCCACCAAGGCTGTAACCAAGACCTGCTAAACTCCCACAGTATTAGGGCCTACTTCCACCACAGCCCTACTATACTGAGCTGGAAATGCCTGTTTCTCTGTCCCCTTCTACCAGTCTGTAAACTCCCTGAAGAAAGGGACTGTGCCTTGTCATTTCTACTTCCAGCACCCAGCTCAGCAGTGGCTCAGCAAACGTTTCTGGATCAGACAATGAATGAATCAACTCCCTACCCACCTTCTACAAGGGTTTGTTCTACTCTTTACTTGAAACTCTGGTTCCTCACTTGCATGTGCTCTGTCCCTTTGCCTAGTCTGGAATTTCTGGATGGCACTGTAGTGGATTGAATTGTATACCCCTAAAAGAGGCGTCCATTCTGGAGAAGAGGAAAATGAGGCACAGGGAGGTGAAAAAACCTGCTTGAGATGTCACCATGAATAAGTGGTGGTGCTGGGGTTGGAGCCCTGGGCTCTCAGTGCTACATTTTCCTTCACTAAGCTACTGCTCTTCATGACGGAGAGAAACAGGGCAGGGAGGGTGGAGGGGAGGGAGAGACAGGCAGAGAAGGGTGATTCAGTGCTAGAAGACTGTGTTTTTGTTTTCATTGTCTAGAAACAATTGGCCAGCACACCTCTAACTTTCAATTTGTTGCAGTGGGTGCTAAATTTAAATCTTGAGTGATCTTTATCTGATCCATGTGTGTCTATATAACAGGTGAAGTGAATGATATGGTGAAGCTACCATGGTAGTTCTGGACAACACTGCACTATGGCACAAAGTGCACGCGTGAAAGCAGGCACGTCACTGTTACAGATGAAACCGTGTCAGTCCCAGGGGCATGTGTGTGAAAGGAGTGGGCCCCTAAATGGCCACTGAATTCTCCTCCTCAGCACTCCTCTCCTTGGTTTGGTTAAAACAAACACTGGTCAGTGAGGCATCCAGGCCTGGAATCATCTGGATCATCTACGTAGGCTCTTCCTTGTCATTTCATAGAGCGGTCACACACATTGTGTACTCAGCTCTTAGAGCGATGAGAGGCCACTGGAGTGAGTGGCACAGAGAAGTAGCAAGGTCTGGTTCAGGTTATGGAAGAACACCGTGTGTGCAGAATAAAACAGGGGGCCAGATGGAAGGAGGGAGGCCAGAGAGAAGGTTGCTGCAACAATCCAGGGGACAGATGATCCTGGACACAGGGGTGAGCCACAGTTGATCAAAACAGAAAGGAAGGAAGGAAGGAAGGAAGGAAGGAAGGAAGGAAGGAAGGAAGGAAGGAAGGAAGGAAGGAAAAGGGGAGGGAAAGAAAGAAAAAGGGTTGGAAGGAGAAAATAAAAGTGGAGTGTGAGACAAGAGAATGTTTTCTGTAGCAAACAAGAACTCCGATCCTCAATTATTGAAAGCAAGACTCTGAAATGGGAATACAGGAAATGGATACCTCCTGTGTGCTGACTGCTATACTAGGTCTTCGTGCATGCCACCTCATTGTAGAAAAGTCATTTGAGGTTTGAGGTAGGAACAATGAGCCTCTAGTTTACAGACAAGACATCTGAGGCCCAGAAAAGTTAAGTAATTTCTCCATGGTCACACAGCCAATATGGGAGTGCCAGAGTCAGAGTTGAAGGATTATCTAAGCCCAAAGCCTGACCTTTCTAAACCTCATTCTGGCTGGTGTAGATTGGTGCACAGACATACTCCTTGCCCTCAAAAACATCCCTGACTTACAATAACCCCAGGAGGTCAAAACTGTCATTATCCCTATTTTTAGAAATGAGAAAACTGGTGCCCAGAGAGGTTAAGTGACTTGCCCAAGTCACAACAGCTGATAAGTGGCAGAGTCAAGATTAAACCCTGGTGTGGCTCCAAATATCTCAACCACCACTCTGTGTCACTATATAATGTAGTTGTTTTGAACATTAGCATAATATACTTTTAAACCTCATTTCAGATAAAAGGGTAAAAGGTAGGTAAGAAAGGAACCAAGTTATCCAGGTCTACCAGCACTCCAAGACTTCCTGAGAATACACGCACACAGTACATTTATTGACATACACAGATATACATCTAGATATAGACACACCCATAAAGTACACGCATACCCAGCATTCCAAAGCATTCCAAAGTCAATTACTTCCTAAATTAGGCTCTGTTATCTGGGTCTCCGGGGAAGGTAAGTCATTTAACCAATTATGATGAATTGCCAAAGTCATCTGTCCATTCCCAAGAAATACACAGATGTAGTCTTCAAACTACTTTTTAAAAAGTCAACCGGAACCCTCTGTTAATATTTCCTTAAGGGGTGAGAGTTGTAAGGTCGAAAAGGTCAAATATTCAACCCTCTGAACTAGAGGCTTCTTCCAAACAGCAATGATTCCTAATGCCTTACTTCTCAAGAAATACAGACTGGGCCCCACTAATGTGCATGTCAATTCCAACATCAAGAAGGAAAAGACCTCCCGTTGAGAGGGACTGTGTTGTAGGGAAATGTGCCGAGACAAACGTGTCCTCTGTCAGCCCAAGTTCTAAGCCTGATTCCATGCTTTCCTAGCTATGTGACCCAAGCAGGTAACTGGGTTCCCGTATAAACAATACGGGGATAATTTAATCCCTAATTCTGAGCTATCATGAGGATTATAAAAGATGCCTTAAATAAAGTATCAAGCACACAGGTGATGCTTAGGGAAGGTAAAATCTTGACCTTTCACCTATAAGGGAAAGAGTTGCTAACTTCCAACCAATAGAACCTATCATTACTATCTTTGGCCACCACAGGAAGGAGATGTAAATTAAAAAAAAAAAAAAAAAAAAAAAAAAGGCAGTCAGATGTTTTCACGTGGAAAGGCAGGCCTAGGCATCATCACCACGTTGCTAGGTGTTGTTAAGCCACCCACCTAGCGGCAGAGTGGGCAGCAATTAATGTAATTAGTGCAGTGATGAGTGCCCTCTGCAATGATAAACAGCTCAGTCCTGCAGAACTTGACAGACCTGCTGCTTCCAGGAGGCCCTTGATCCTGAACATCCACTTGGGGAGTGGTAGTTTAGTGGAGGGAGACAGACTTTGAATCAGATGGCACCAGAGGTAGATCCCATCTTTGCTAATTTCTAGCTGTGTCACCAAAGGCAGGCTATGTCACCTCTCTGAGCCTTAGTTTCCTTATCTGTAAAATGGGGTTAATAATATCCCTATAGGGCTGCTATAGTTCTCTGTATCTTTATCACTGTCACTACCAAAGAAAACCACAAAGCAGGCCAGGGCTGAGCTGGGAAAACTGTGGAGCATCTAAGGGGACCCGAACACTGCCCGGACCTAGAGGTGGAGCAGCCCATTTCTCTTCCTCTGACTAAGTTCAGGCCACACACGCTGACCCAAGTGGCTTTAGGGAAATGACTAGAGTTTGGGACTCAAATGATATTCATTCACCAGGGGCAGTGGGGAGTTGGAGGGGAAGGACCTTTTGATTTGATTAATTATTTAAGATAATGTTATAAATAACGACAACTGTTATCAGCAATACTACCACTTATAGAAAACAAAAGTGCCACAGCAATCTGGCAGCTGGTAATAAAAGCACAAAACCTGCCTGTAACTTAGAATCTAGAAATGCCATCTTAAGAATGTATACCCTCACAAAAGAAGACAAACAATCCAAAAGTTGTGACGTGTGTGAGTATGTATGTGTATGGTGAGGTTCTTGATAATCATTAAGAACTCACTAAATTGTCCAAGAGTCGCACAGTGCCCACCATCCAACAGTCACCAAGCGCCTCCTGGTACCAGGGATAAAGACACCGAGTGTCGGGAGTTATCTCACACACACACACAATTCGGATTCGGTGAAGGCTCTGAAAAGGTCTGTAAAGTGGATCAAAAGAGAGGTATCAACAAGGAAACTGCTAAGCAAAAGGAAAGCATAATTCCTCAGACTGACTGACAAGGAAGAGAACTAGGTGGATTCTTGGAAACATGCATATGAAGTGGTGTTTAACGAAAAGAAACAAAGAAAAAGCATCACAGGACTCAGAGAATGTAGGAGCTAAAAGGACCTGGGGGAACACCCTGTTCAGCATTGCTCGACCCTTTCCATGGAGACCTTGTGGCAAGTGAGGTTCACATAACCTAATGATCTACACAGAAAAATTAAATTCTGGGTAATAATAAAATTATTATTAGCTAGCTATTGCTCCACTATTTCTCTCCCACTTGAGAAAGCTTTCCAGTGTAGCAGTTAGGCTGAAACTATTAAAAGAATAACCTTGTATCCACTCTAATTTGTTTAATAAAATGGGGGTTGAGAGTCAACACTGCAGTTGAAAACCAGCACTGTGACCCAAGCCCCCATGCTACTGGTAGAGAAGCTGAGGCTCCAAGCGACCTTCCTTTGCCCTGCTCGCACGTACTTCTTGCTCGCTTGGTATTCCTTGAGTGAGTCTTCATGAATGAGTAGGCAAATGAGATGAGGTGACTGAGGGCACCCAAAATATGTGGGGCTGATAACATATACTGATTAAAACTTAGGGACTGGGAGTGAATTTAGACCATGGCACCTAGAAACGCATATTCATCATGTTACCATTTATTAATTTCCTCAAGTGCACTGTGAGAAATAAAACAATGGCCAGCAGACACAGCGATGTAGAGCGGGTCACAATAATAGCCTGAAAAGATATGGGGTTCTCGAACCCTCAGGCTATGGATAGTACCAGTGTCTCTAGTCTCTAGTGTTTAAAAGCTCCAACTGGGGGCTTCTCATAAAGGGACACTTTAACTGATCATCTAGGAACGAAGGATCTTTTAACAAAATTAGCGAAGGCAGAGTCCGTAGGCGAATGTCCTCACCACCTGATCATTGGCGAAGGCTCTTTCCCACCTTTTCTCTGCCTGGAATGCCGCTCCTGCACCTCTCTCCTCTCAGTACCAGCACTTACATCCTTTACACTGTAGCCCCTCGGCAGATAGGCCCTTTATGATCTTCCTCTTTGAGAAGGCCCCCACTTTCATTCTTCTTCAAAAACAGAAGGGTATGGACCTTCTAGGTCTGCAGGCTCGAGTCTCCCCACTCCCCATCAGGTAATACTTACGTGTTCTACTGGCTACACCACAGGAAACACATAGTTCCCACCCAGTTCTTTTCACCCACAACTTGTATTGCATATTGTGATTTTACATAATTTACTTATTATCTATATACAGCACCCATAATACTAGTAATTACAATTAATATTTATTGGACACCTCCTGGGTCAGGTAGTATTTCTAAGTATTTAACATATCAATTAATTTCACATTCACA
Source organism: Glossophaga mutica (assembly GCA_039655065.1). Classification (NCBI taxonomy): domain Eukaryota; kingdom Metazoa; phylum Chordata; class Mammalia; order Chiroptera; family Phyllostomidae; genus Glossophaga; species Glossophaga mutica. Next base: position 41,463,112 of record CM077307.1, on the reverse strand, counting down.
GCAACCTGCTGAAATAGGTTCTATCGTGAGTCTCATTTCACAGATGAGAAAATGGAGATTTAGAGCAGAATTTGGCCAAGTTCATATGCAAGTAAAGGACAGAGCCAGAGATCGGATCCAAGTGATCCGGCTCCAGAGGTTATGAGCTCAACCTCCACACAATCCCAAAACATGGTGAGGGCAGACATCACATCTTTTTTGCCCACCACTTCGTTCCCAAGACCTTGTACCACTAGTGCCTGGCATGAAACAGGGGTTTAATGAATATTTGTTAGAAGGAAGGCAGAGAGGGAGAGAGGGAAGGAGGGAATGGGGGGCTGAGAAGGAGAAAGCGCCACTAGGCCCATCATGACCTTCTTGTGGGTTAGGTAGGGTTGGAACCCAATGAGGAGTCCCCATGTCCTTTAGGAGCAACAGAGGTGCTGAGATAGAGCTGAATGAGATTATGTTCCTGTCCCGGGGAAGTGCCTTATCCTCATCTCCAGGTGGTCCAGTGGTTCTGATGTCCTTGGGTGAGCCCAGGAACCCCTCCCTGGATCCAGGGCTCTTCCCTGTCTACAAAAGGAGGTTCAACTGTATACAACCATTCAGCTCCAGGGCCCCCGTGGGGACCCTCAGAGCATGTCAATGAATATGATGGGTCCCTCACTCAAGGAGCTCACAGGCTAATGAGGAAGAGGAACCCTGCGACCAAGGAGAGGAAGGGAGGTAGACCAGTCAGACTGGGAAGAGAAAGAAAGAAGGCACAGAGGGAGAGACTCATATCTCTGAATGAATTCTACCTCTGGGAGTCTCTGCTTGTTCTGCTCATGAAGCCTGCAAATGTCCTTGCCCCACCCCCCGCCTGCCATCTGCATAGGTGGACTTCTTTGCTGTAATACATGATACTGTAATGTGATACATGTTACTGTAAGACACAGCAAAGACTGGGAACTAGAGGGAACAACATAACATGTAAGTGGATTTATTTCACACTGATTTCTCCCAGGATGCTAACGTTTTGTTCCACTGGGGAGAACCTGCTAAGCAGAAACTATACTAACACAGTAGAGTGTGGTTGACACAGTAGAGGCATATGGTACTAGGGCTGCTGGACAAGAAACCCTTTCACCCTTCTCCTCCTTCTGGGCTGTTCACCTACTTGCCCTGTCCTAAAAGAGCTTATTGCAGGCTAAGGTCAGCCCCTACCTGTGTTCTGCCCAAAGCCACCCTGCCCAAGCTATAAAGCAATCTGAGAAGGCTGCTCCTTGTCCTGGGCTTGGAGATTCCCAGGTGAAGCCAAGCTGTGAATCCAGGCTGGCTGCTGCTAGTGGAAGCCTGGAGTCCCTCAGTGAGAGGTAAGGGGGCTGGGAGCTTGCTGAGGCTGGCTGTTGCTTGTTTGAGAAGATTTAGGAAGTTGTGAAGTATGAGCCAAGACTAGCCATTCATATGGAAAAGCAGCTTGGGTAGGCCCCTCAGCTGGGTGGGATAGTCTCAAGGGATCTCTCTAGGGCAGTGCAAACAGTGTTGGCCAAGTTGATGGAGTCTCAGATATGGCACCAGCCTGCTAGCTCTGTCGGGGGAGGGTTCAGAAAAGGGACAGTGGCCTTTGCCTACCTTTCTGTCTGGGAGAAAGCTGTCCCCCAGCTTCCACCTTGATGCCAGACACTCCACTTCCTCCCTGTATGCCACCAGTGCCTTTCAAGCTGCTACCCTGGCACTGCAGCTCAGAGGGAGTGATTCTGAGTAAGTCTATGTGTGGGTTCTCTAAGAGGAACTGCTTGGGATGCCAGAAGTTTCTTCCAGGAACTCAATCCCCACTGGTTGTTGTAGCCAGAACTTACAGGGATTTATAGTCTTGGCACTGGAACTCTGGGCTGGGGGATGTGATGTGGGGCTGGGACTCCTCACTCCAAAGATACCCCTCCTCATATTTTATCCACCACACGTGGGTGTGGGACCAGCCTGTTCTGCATCTCCACCCCTCCTACCAGTCTGGATGGAAGTGGTTTCTTTAATTCCATGGTTGTCAGACTTCCATTCAACTCGATTTCTGATGGTTCTGAGTGATGGCTGTTCTATGTTTTAGTTGTAATTTTGATGTGGTTGTGCAAGGAGGTGAGCCTAGGTAGTACTTATGTCACCATCTTGACCAGAAGTCCGAACATGACTCTTAATCCTGACAAATAAATTCCTTAATAAAACATTTTCTTTTTGTAAGTGTAGTCCCGTAGGCTGTATCAGTATATATTGTCCAAATTACCAAAAATAGAAAGGGAAGTATGCAAGTGCCATTTCCTAGCCAGTATTTTAAGGAATTTAATATGCAACTCTCTATTCTGCATCTGTGCCATTTGATGTTTCTTTGCAGGACTCAGATATAGTTGGTCTGTAAAGTGGTTGGGTTCCCTTAAAACAGAGGAATCGGTAGAAGAAGGAGGCTTAATACATTTTTAAAAAGAGTAATGGAAGTTTCAGAGCCTTCCATTACTTCCATTGGGAATCGTGAAAATTCCCATACGATCCATATGCCTGAGAAACAATTTGTGTTATGCAGAGAAACAAAGTAAAGGGCCCTAGGCCCACTCGAGACACCTGGTTTCCATCCCATCTTTGGTCACTAGCTCAGTATCACTCAGGCAAGTGACAGCAGGGAGGGGCACACTGTCCCTATCAGAGAAATGAAGAAATTTGGATTTCCATAACCATTCTCCAGTGATAGGAGACATACGCAATCAAGAATGACTCTAATTGCCAAAAGCAGCTATCATGTAACTCAGGAGACACCTGCCTACCGTAGGCACCAAAATCCTTCCAGATCTGACAGCCTGTGATTTCATGATTTAAGTTCCTTGCATTGCAGATGGCCACACAAGTAGCAGTGATATATACACAGAACCATTAAACAGTCTCTAGATTATGCTTAGGATGTCACACCACAGGCAGCATAAGTCAAGCTACTGTAAACACCTACCTAGGTACTCTGGTTAATTAAATGTCCATGTTACTATCACTGTGCTCATTATGATTGTAGATATGGAGTTGGTATTTTTAAGAAATGTATAATGAGACCTTGGAATACATTGCACACAATTTAAACTATCCCTGGTAAATGTCATTTCTTCACTTTACTGTTAACTGAGAGCAATGAATGCTTACTGCAGTAGATTACCATACACATTCCCTTCCACAACCCCCATGACTTCCCAGCTCACTGATATTGGACTTGGCCATGTGACTGGCTTCCGCTAATAGAATGTGAGCAATAATGACAACATATCAGTTTGAAGCCTTGGCCTTAAAAAGCCTCAAGTGTTTCCATTTGCCACAACCTCTGCTAAGAGAAAAACACATCCCTGGTAGCTTCTGTCTCTCTAGGATGGGTTCTGTTATAGAATGAGACACATGGAGCAGACCTGACTTTAATCCTCAGCCCTACTTCTTCAGGTTGCACATGAACACAAGCCACACTGCACTAAAGTCAGCAGTTCCAGGAAAAGCCATCATCGCTGCTTAGAAAATTGCAGGGGAGGAAGGCGCAATGGAGGGGAATGAAGACTGAGTGGGGGGTGCCCTAGGAAGACGACACCACCTCAGCTGACCTGCGTGCACCGATAAGCAGGAAGTGAAATACTTAACACTGTGTAGCACTCAGACTTTGTGGCGGTTTCTTTCACAACAAAAGCCAATTAATCTAGCTATTGTGATAAGCAAAAAATTTACAGAAATCATGTGTTTTTAAAAGTGAATAAAATTTTTCTAATCATATCCCCAAATAAGATAGCTAATAATGATGATTTGGTATATAATTTTCTTTTCCTCTCTCTAGGTTTTCCAAGGATTAAACGATCAAATGTGTATAATGAGCACTTACCACAGTGATGGGCATATGATGTAAGCACTCATTAAACATTAGCTGTTTTTATTAATATTCTAGTGCAAACAAATATACTCAGAGATAGGTTTTTAATTTATGCAAAAATAATACCATACTACAAACATCACAACTTGCTTTCTTCACATAACACTGTATCATGGGCATCTCTGTAGGGCAACTCATCTTCTTAAGAGCAATTAATTCATCTTTTTAAATGGCTACATGATATGGTTTGAATACACCATAATATATTTTACCTACTTCCATTTGTAGAAAAGGAAACTGAGACTCAGAATGTTGAGAAGGTGTTTGTCAAAGGTTTTGCTGCACTGTGACACACTTGGGCAATCGAAGGTAAGTGGAAGTGACAGGTGAGCAAACTTTAAGACCTGTCCCATGGTGCTGCCTCTCTCTCACCTGTGACACACACCAGCAGTCTCTCAGACAGGGGCTGCTCCTTCAGCCTGGGTCTCAGAGCAAAGAGCTAAGGCCTAAATCAGGATGAAAATGTAACATGCACATGAAACAAACTCATGTTCTTTTAAGCCTCTGCGATTTGAGGGGCAGTTTGTTGCTATAACATAATTGAGAGAATACTGACACAGTGTTTCAAGACTTTCAAGCATTTTGGTGTTCACTGCAAATATTCATCATCAATGGTTCCGCCAAGCACCAATGGGCTAGTCAATCAAGATGTGGGTTGGCAAAATAATGAGAAACAATCTCCTTCCCTAACTACACTTTTCAAAATTATCAGTAGCCCTCTCTCTTACTGCAAAATCACTAGGCAAAGGACATAACAGCATCAAGCAAACGAGACCTCTAATGGCATAGTCCAGTAGGTTAAGCACCATCCTTTGTATGTGGGAAGCCTCTTGGGTAAGTCAGGAGAACATTGACCCTATTTCTCCAGGGTGCAAATACATACACATGAACTCTCAACACAACTCTAATATCACTAGTTCCAAGAAAAGCTGTCATCACTGCTTAGGAAACTGCAAGGAAGGCAGGCGCAATGGAGAGAAAGTAGACTGAATGGGACCTCACCAACACTGAACCTTGTTTTACTCAGAAGACTGCTGTGGGGATCCTATGAGAGATGACAGGTATAGTCACAACTAATTAAAAAAACATCATTTGGGCTTTTTAAGTACAATACATGTTTATTGTAAAAGTTCTAAAACAGAAGTGTGAGGAGGAAATTGGAAACTACTCAAATATCACAGTGTTGACATCTCGATGATTAATCGGCCACATCTTCCTAGGTAAATGTACACAGATATTATTATACAAGGCCTTCTATATGCATTTATTAAGTATACAAGGCCTGCTGTATACATTTCTTAAGTAAGTGAACACATATATTACAAGGTCCTTCTCTTGTGCTCATCCTCTCCACCTTACCTTTCAGTCCTTCCAAACACACCCCATACTCATGCCCCATATTCAGACCTTTGTACATGCCATTCTTCTTTCTAGAACACTCTTATTCCACTGCTTCCTCTTCTTCTGGCTACTCCTACTCATCCTCAAGATCTCAATTTACTCATTGTCTGCTTAGAAGGTAATTCTCTGACCACTACCCTTGTCCCTTTTCTGTGTACCCAGAACATCCTGTCCTTCCTTCTCACATTGCATTATCATACTTGACTAGTCTTGCCTTTTTATTTTCCCTGCGACACCCCAACATGTGGGCAGGTACCGTAGCCTTTGTTCACCAATGTTTACCAGTGGCTGGCACACAGTAAATGCTCAAAAATTATTGAGTAAATGAATAACATATTTAACAATATATGCTACCTTTATTTCTTCAGAAATCCCCAAAGCACATGGCCTGCTTCTCAATAAATATTCCCTGAAAGATTAAATACAGAAAGGATGTAAGACATGGCAAAATGTCTCATGAAGCTTATGAACTCTAGATGGAAAGACAACACTCACAACAGGAAGCACTGGTGTGTGATTAAGTGCTGTGTCCTGTACTTCTGCCTCCTCCACTAATTCTCTCCAAACAGGAAAGAGGAGAACGAAACTCCCTAACTTCAGTTCCACATTTACTCCCCTATTGAGGGTCTCCTGCAGCACCAGCTGGAATAAGAAGACACTAGCAGCTCTAACATATATACTCCAAAATTTCAGTGGTTCGACACAATGTAGTTGACTTCTCACTCAGGCAAAACCCAATGAGAACGCTCCTGTCGGCGGGCAGTCATGCAGGCTCATTCCATTTGTGGTTCTGCCTTTCTCTATGTCCCTTACTTTTAACCAGGAGATGGGGAAAGATGGTTTTATGAGCCAAGCCTATAGGTAGCACTCATTACATTCACCCGCTTTGCACCGGCTAAAACTCAGCCAAGTGGCCTCACCTAGTTACAAAGGATGCCAGAAGATGTAGTTTAGCTGTAGGCACAGGAGGAAACAGAAAAAGAGTTTGGTGAACACTTTATAGTTCTTCTACGACAAATGGTGAGTATCTAGTTCTGAGTGATCCCAAGGACAGGTAATTTTGATTTGCAGATACTGAAAACACTTGTTGTTTTGATAGAAGAATGTCTAACTAACACTGGACTTGAGAGTAAAAAAAAGGGTCAATGCCAGAACTGAGAAACCACTAATGGTGATAACCACACCCAGGCAAATTCTAAAAGACAATATTTAAAAATGGCTTTTACAAACTTTGAAAATGAAGTGGTGATTATTACAAGTTACTGTGGACTCCCTTGGAATCATCATAACTAACCTAGTATAGTGCCTAGCATATCATAGACAATAAATGCGTAGTGAGTGGATGAACTTCAATTCCACTTTTCAGGCAACTATCCCATTGATAAAAACTTTTAAAAATGTAACTTCAGAAAGTTCTTCTGTAAATATAGCAATTTTCCCTTCTAACTTCTAACCATTACCCTCACTCTGACCTCAAAACCTACGGAATAAGTGAACCCCCACATGACAGTTGCACAACTATTTGGAGATTTCTACACGTGCTCCCGCAGTCTTTCATTTTTCCCTCTAGGTAAATATTCCCAGTTCCTTCCTTTCTTCTCCATGGGACATAGTTGCAGGCTTCCCACCATGTGGCCTATCTTCTCTGAGATCTCTCGGATTGATCCAAATTGTTTTCCACAGGTTCGTGTCCGCACTGTTCCCAGCACAGTCCAACCAGCCACATTCACTAGAAATGTCACTCCCCAGCTCTGAGTATTTAAGCAGTGAGGATGCTGCCAAAGCCATTCCTGCATTGGGGAAGGGTCAGGACTGGGAAGATGCCTTCTAAGGACCCTTGCCACCTCATGATCCCACATAGGTTTTGTGGAAATTCTGACCGCTGAACAGACATCACCATAAGGATGATAATGTGTACAATTCCACATTCCTCCCTAACACAAACCTAGGCTGAGCATACTTCTCCAACAACTCAATTTACGTACTTACTTGTATTTCAGTTTTCTTCCTTTCTGCCTCTTTACTCCAGTTGAAATGCAGATGCATATATCCAAGCTGACAATCTCAAAAAAGGTGGGGGCGCGGGGCGGACAGGAAGAGAACGGATCATTCCAAAACTGGAAACCACTCTCAAGCAAATGAGAACTAATTTTGTTCGCAGTTAATCCAAGGGAAGGTCTTCCAAAGAAGCTCTAATGTTTAAGAAAGATTTATTGAACACCCTCTATGTGCCAAGCATTGTACTAAATTCTGTGGATACAGTGAAGACAAAAAGATGTGCTTATCCTGCCCTTTTGATGCTTGGCCTCTGGTGAGCAAGACTGAACTAAAAATAAATAAATAAATAAATAAATAAATAAATAACAGTACGAAGAAACATGGAATAACACATGAAGATAGATTCTTCTGTGATGAGGAAATCTCCATTTCTCTGGCTTAGGGTTTCCATGAAGGGGCATTTGCTGGAGCAACCCCCTCGTCCACTCTCTCCGTCCCTTCTTTACTTCCATGGGAAAAGGGTGAGCTGACAGCTGAGTTCAGAAGAAAGACCCAGTGTGCCCATCTCAGCCAGCTGCCCTCTTCTCAGAATCAATTTGTCCACAGGATGTACACCCTCACTGTCCACTTGGAAGACGTCTGCCACTGCCCACCGGTGCCAGGGACTGGTAGTTAAGTTTAATTCAGGGTGAAGCATTAGCATATCCACTGAGGCCTCAGGTCTGCCATGCCCTCCAATTGATCCCGTATCAAGTTGGCACTGCAATCTCCATCCGTCTGCTTCCTGTATCTAACTTTCAGCGGGCGGGTCCTGGGGACAAAAGGAGGTATTTACAACCCTCCTGAAATCCCAATGCTATGAAGAAAAACCAGGGGGACTTGTGAGAAAGTTTAAGGGAGGAATCCAATTTAAATGGGGTGGGGGGGAGGGGGATGCAGTCTGGGGAAAAAAAAAAAAGGCCTCTTGTGATTTAAGCTAACATCCAAAGAAATGAAAATTGACCAAGGAACAGGGAAGAAGTAGGAGGGCTCACGTCAAGGTTCTTAGGCAAGAAACAGTTTGTCTTGTTTGCAGAACTGAAGAAGTCCAGTGTGGGAGTCGCTAGGCCCGTCACCAAATACCTCCAGCTCTCTGCCTTCCAGGCAAATAGGATTGCACTTCCTGGTCTCCCCGTGGCAGGGTGGGGCCTTGAGACTACTTTTAGGCAGTGAACCCAGAGAAGTGACGCGTGACATTCTATGGCAAAGGTGAAGGAAAAATAAGGATGTGCATTTATACAAGGGTAGTACCTGAAATACCTTGTATCTATTCTTGTGTTTTGTAACTATTTGTTACAGAAAATTTCTTGTACTATATAATATGTTCAAAATAAATGCTAAAATTCCTTTATAATATAAAAAAACAAGTATCTAATGTAAATAAATTAAAAATTGATTTAAAAAATTTAAATGAAAGGTTTCTTTCCCGAAAGTCTGGGCCAAAAATGTGGCTGCACGTTACAGGTGAGAGCACATTATACACGGCAAAATACAGGTAACTGTGCCTGGCTAAGACCCTTCAAAGCTCTCTTTCTCTCTACTTCAATTGATAGCTATAATGATCCTGAAAGAAGGTGGTCTACCAGGCTGGGTCCCAGAGGAGGATGATGTAATCAGAGTCCCTTATTCAACATGAAGAAAGGGAAAGAAATAAATTTTTTCTGTCCTGAATCACTGAGCCTTAGAATTGTTTTTTACTGTAGTACAAACTAGGCTACCCTGACTAACGCAGCCATAGCCAGTGTAGAGTAAATGAGAGAAGTACTATTTCAAACTGGTGAGGCAGTATATAGCCCAGATCATGTGAGATCTTATAGGCAAGACAAAGAATTTGGATTTTATCCCAAATCCAACAGGATGGCTTAAGGAGGTTTCAGCAGGGCAGTCTGAAATGTTCCAACTTCTATGCATTAAAACAAGGTACTGTTGCTATCTGACTATTAAAACATCCCCCTTAATTCCACTATAGAAATGGCCATCTAAAAAAAATTCATCAACGAGCATTTATTCAATACCTTCTATCCTTCCATGTGCCAAGCATTGCATTAAGCACAGTAGATACAAAAATAAATAAGACACAGTTCCTGGATGTGGAGTCAGGAATGTAAGAAGACATTTACAAGAACACATGAGAAACATTCTTTGCTTCAGGTATGTATCCAGTTTGGTGAGAGCCAAAGAAGGTAATAACCATTCGAGGGAAGGGTAGGAGATGTGGTAATAGCAAGCTTCAGAGGAAGCAATTATTTGAGCTGGGCGTTGAAGGGTGAGTAGGAGTTTGCCAGGTAGCGTTTTGATTAGGGACAAAAGTAAATGGAAAAGCAGGAAAATGTTAAGAGGAATGGACAATGTTTAGGGTGGCCAAGACTCACAGGAATGGGTGGAATGTGCTGTTGCAGGGTGTGGCAAACTGTATTCCTCTCTGCAAATACTTGCTGCTCCCCACCCCCCACTGACATCAGGTTTGGCCATGTGAACTGTTCTCAGCAGAAGGTTTAAGTACCGTGCTCTTTCCTCTCTGTCATGACAATCAGCAATGTTTCAGAAGGGGTCCAAGGGCAAAGATGAAGTGTGTGAAGCAGAGACACAGCCAGCCTATAATGGGTGTATACTATGAATGAGAAATAATTCTGTGGTTGTCATCCAGTAAGATTTTTGGATCGCTACCATAGTTGAACCTCACCTATACAGACACAAGGGTTTCTAGTTCTTGACTTCCAGGAACATAGTAGGACTGCACTTGCCTGAAGCCTGTAAAACATGGTCATGTGACTAGTTTTGACCAATAATATACAAGTATAAGTAATGTGTCTTATTTCAGGGAGGAAGCTTTTAAAGCCAATGTGAATTCACCATGCTTTCTCCCCCACTGAAGTCACTGGGATGACTGTGGAAGCGTACATCAGGATGAAATCTTCTTCAGACTTAGCTCCTGAGTGAGCACATTGAGCAGAGCACCTTTGACTTTGAACATGTAGTATGAGCTAGAAATAAGGTGTTGTGTTTTTGTTGTTGTTGTTAAGCTACTAAGATTTTAGGATTGTTAAGGTGGCAAACCTATCCTATCCTGACTGACATAAAAACTGGCACCTAGACAAGGGGTAATGTAATAACAAAAATCAAATTAAACATTTGTTTAGGTGACAGTAACTAAGAACCCTGCTATTAGAAGCTAAAAGGACACTGATCTATTTGGTGAATACAGCACCTGTGATAATTTAGAAGGCATATCATGAAACTAATGAACCAAATGAGACGGTAAAACAAAGCGTTAGTAGTATGTGTTGGTGGCTGTTGGATGTATTTGGAAACTTATTACAAAAAAAACAGAAATGAGTTCAGAGAAGAAATGGCCAGTTTGCAAGCAGGAATGAAAGGGACAATCTAGAAATTCAGAGATTTGTAGGATTAGAAAAGGCTAATGTTGCTCAATCTCAACAAATAATACAGTTAAGAAATGTTTTCAGCAAGAAAAAGTCCAGGTAAAATCATCCTTGAAGTACAGATCAAGTCAAGGGTATGGCCTCAACACCTCTGGATAAGTTAAGGTGTCACCCAGCACATGCTTTCAACTGGACAAAATGGCTCTGGAAAAGGGAGGAGAAGTGTGACTCTCACACTGTAGCCCAGTAAGTTGAAAGCACTGAAAACCAAGTTGTGGGATGGGCAGGAAAACAAATGAGAGACAGAGAGATCAATCAGCATGAGAACAAGAAAGCAAAGAAATATGGCAGACCATAGGCCTATGCCTAGAAAACAGCTGGCTGTGGCTGTTGGGAATGGAATGGCTGGAAGCAAATCGATAAGAAACACACATTTATGTGAGAGTTCTACTGCCTGGATTAAAGGAGACTGTATTGGAGACTTAATATCACTCTATAGCCACCCCCCCACACACAATTTTTAAAAGTTTATTTAAAAACATATTTCTTACAACTGCTTCAGATACAGAAGAGGAAGTATCTCTCAGAGGCAAAGCTAGGGGTCATGGAAAGCAGTGCATGGGGCAGCTACGCTTGGGGAGCAGAACCAGGGGCTGAGTGGGGTGTTGAACAGAGGGTCCTCAACAGGTCTGCTCCTTGAACTCGTGTGTACTGTGTCTTCACCTCCCAGTGTGTCCATGGCAGTAATCCTGGCTGTGTCCTGACATCTTGCCTTCAGATAAAGTCACATCTGGAGCTGATACGGAGTCTACTACCCATCACCCAGAACCTGGAAAGTGAGCTTGATATGCTGTGACTAGAGGGGTCTGTAGAGTGGACCCCTTGAGAAAAGAATGAGAGAATTCTGCCTGTGGGAGGACACTAAGCCAAACATTTGGTGAACAGAAAGGGACACTGTGAGGACCATTGATGTTGTCCCACAAATCTTCCTGGCTCTCTCCGTTCAAGACACTTGGCAGGGTTACAGAGATTCAAAGTTAGACATGGTCATGTGACTTACTTTGGCCAATGATACACAAGCAGAGTGCAGTGTGTCACTTCCAGGTGGATGCTCTGAGAGCCAGTGAATAATTTCATGCCTTCCCTCTGGCCCCACCCACCCTTAGCCAAGACAGTAATAAGAAGCATGCTTTAAGATGAAATTTTCTTTAACTGGAATCGTCAAGTGACCACAGTGAACAGAACTGTCCCGCAGATCCAGTGAGCACACAGCATTAGCAAGAAAAAAGCTTCCCTGAGGTAAGTCACTGAGGTCTTGGGGTTGTTCCTTAGGGCAGCATAGCCCAGCCTTTCCTGATGGACACTGGGAGGGATGAGGCCTGAGAGGAGCAGGACCGTAAAGGGCCCCTTTTCCTAGGCAAAGGTGTCTGGACTCTCTTGTGGTGGTAAGGGGAAGCCAATGAAGGCTTCCAAGCAGAGGAGTTAACATAAACAGATCTGTTATTTTTTGGATGAAATATGCTATTTCTCAACATAAGGAGAAAATCAGCCTACTAAACCACATAAGGCAGTGAGGAACACACAGAACCCTTAAGCAAAAGATATATATTTATACAAAGTCCTAAGTCTTGAATTTTCTAAATACGGGAGCTCTGAAAGCAGTTACAAAGAATCAGGCAAGGCAAATTTCTTCTTTACCACCATGCAAGCTCTATTTCCTCTGCAGACAATACATTACAAGAAAGTCTCCCAGAGCAGAGAAGATACAAGGGAAAGTAACACACACCTGAGGTCAATTTCCAGCTACCTGTGTGGCCTAAGCAAGCTATTTAACCTCTCTGGGCCTAGTTCCTCACGTTAAATCCACCTAGTAATATACCTAGCTCTAGATGGTTGTGAAAGAAATTGCATATCTAAATTGCTCAGGCAAACGCCTAGCTGATAGTAGACATTTAATACATGAAATTTAATTTAATTACTCTCATTATAAACATTATTAAGAACACCAGTTCCCTGACTAAAAAGAAAGTGATTTCGGGCAACAGTATAGAGAATGTTCCCTCCTAGAGGAAAGTAACTGGATCTTGTCATCACTGTATCTCAACCCCACCCCTGCCCCCAACCCAGACACTACCTGGCCCACAGTAGCCACTCGGTTTTCCTCAGCTGCAAGAGAATGAAAGGTGAGTGCCTGCAGTGAGGAAAAGTCAAGATTTCCCTGCCCCCCGCTGCTTTTGGGCTGTTGAATCTCTCTCAAAGCCACAAAGACCTTAAAGCTCTGGGCTCTGAACCTCAGGTTGAGTTCCCTTAAGTTCTGAAGCTGAAAAGCCAGAATTAGATCCTAGGTATGGTACAGAAACTGCTGCCGGTCCAACTTCAAACCCCAGCCTTAGGCCTTCTGCCCCAGGAAAGAGCTGACTTCTGACCCTATTTTTCCTCCCGCACCCTCCTCCCCTCACTGCTCCTCACAGGCATATGTACACCTGTTCCTACCAAGTCACACTGATATCCTAGCATTCCATCAGGCCTCCGGGAAACTCAGGGAAGGGGGTTGTTTGGCGACCACTTCCTAGCCCTGAAAGTGATGATGCTACACAGTCTCAGCACATTGAGGTGGCCCCCCCACCCGCCCGTCCCCCCTGCAGATGAAGGAACTGAACTCAGAGAAGCTTGATGATTTGCTCACTTCACACCATGACAGCGTTGTCTACGACGGAACCCACAATTCCCGACTTCAGTCTTCTTTCCACCATGCATTTTTGTCGCTAACGCGTGCGGGATGGGGGGAGGACAAAACAACCACCCTAGAACAGGAACCACTTATATGTGTCTAGCGCTTCCTAGAGGCTACACAGGATATGGGCCCTGCACCCGGCCAAGGGAGCAGAGATTTTAAATTCTGCTTCCATCCGATTCCTCGCTGCGTGACTTTTGGCGAGTGTCCGCCGCTCTCGGGCTTGTTTTCCCGGAAGCAAACAAGGGCGGGAGGAGAGTGAGCGCAAGCATGTTCGTTCGCCTGAGGTGTGGTGTGCGTGTTCTTGTTATGCGGGGCAGGGAGTAGACGATCACTGGGGTTCCCCAAGTTTCGGATTCCCTAAACGCTGGTTCTCAACTGGACGCTGAGTTGCCTCCTAATTCCACTCCCTATTATATAAAGGGGGAAAAAAACCCTCAGAGACGAAGCTGTGACCCCACAGTCTTTCTCCCCTGGCCCGGAGGGTGAAGGAGGGGTGAGGCGGGGACTTAGAGCTGAGCACCCAGTTTCGAGCAAGGCAAATCGCTCGGCTTCTAGGGTGCAGCCAGACAGCGGGGCGGACGGTCTCTCGTGAACTTGACCAGGAAAGAAACTTCCTAGTGTCCTCAACTTGGGGGACAGAGTCTCGCGAGACCGCCCCTAACTTAAGCCCACTTTCGTTCGCCTCCACGGGGAACTTCACAGAGCCACCTTAAGGGCGGCGTCCCGCCCCCCGGAAGTGCGGGGGGGTAAGGACTCAAGCGCTCGACCTCCCCGCCCCGCGCAGCGGCGAAGTGCCCGTAGGTGACTTCGCGCCCCAACAAAGTGGGGAAAATACCACCCGCCCCGCACCTTCGGTCCCAGACACTTGGCAGGGTTCCCCAGCTTTCCGGGCCCCCGCAGCTTCTGCATTCCCGCCCCGAGCCTCGAACTTGAGCTGGCCTCTGGCAAAGGTTGCGAGCGCCCGCGTCCGCCGGGCTCGCAGTAGCCACCGTCACTAGACAGTCAAACCCCAAGACGTCAGCCCACAATGCACCGGGCGGGTCGGGAAAGACGCGCCGGGGAGGGGAAGGCGAAGAGTGGGGCGCGAGTCGCGCGGGAGGGTGAAGGGGAGGAGGAGAAAGAAGGGCCCAACTGTAGGAGGGCAGCAGAGCATTACCTCATCCCGTGAGCCTCCGCGGGTCGGGAGAAGAATCTTCTAGGGTGGGGTCTCCATGGCGACGGGCGGGCCCGCCCCCTTGAGAGCGACGCAAGCCAATGCGAAGGCCTTGGGGTGACATCATGGGCTATTTTTAGGGGTTGACTGGTAGCAGATAAGTGTTGAGCTCGAGCTGGATAAGGGCTCAGAGTTGCACTGAGTGTGGCTGAAGCAGCGAGGTGCGAGTGGAGGTGCGCGGACTCAGGGAGACAGGCAGACACAGTCAGGACCGCAGTAGAGTCCGAACCGCAAATCCTACTTTCTTTATTGTTTTCTCAACAACTGCCCAGAACTAGCATCTGTGGCTCTCGGACTGGTGTTTTGGGGAGCGTCCGAAGAGCACCTTCTCCAGCCACCCCCAGAAGGAGCACCCCGCTGCTCGGGGGCTGCTGACAGCGCGGAGAGCGGTGACTGTCGCCCAGAGAAGTCCAGCGAGCCGCAGCAGCGGCAAAGAAGTTTCCTGGCCAGGGGGACAAGTAGCCCCTGGGTCCCGGAGCGAACTTTTGCAAAGCTTTTCTCCGCCCGAAGCTGCCGCAGCGGCGATAAAGAAAAACAGTAGGCGAAGAGGAGATCGAGAAGGGACGAGCGCTCAGCTTCGTTCGCACGGGTTGCTGAACTTGGGCGAGCCGCGGCCGCCGGGCGCCCCCTCCCTCTTTCAGCGGAGGAGGGGACAGTCGTCGGAGTCCGGGCGGCGGAGACCCGCCGGCCACTGCAGTGACCTCGCTGAGTGCCGCCTCCGAGAGAGCCACTGTCGCCGGCTAGCGAGTTCCCGGGCTCCACGGAGCCGCTGCGCGGAGGAGCGCTCAGTGAGTGACCGCGACTTTTCAAAGCCGGCAGCGCGCGCGAGCGGACGAGAGTGCAGGAGGCGTCTTAACCCCGCGTTCCCTGGAGCGAACTGGTGAGGAGGGCGCTGGGGGGAGGACAGCCAGCGGGTGCGCGCGCTCTTAGAGAAACTTTCCTTGCCAAAGGCCCGGGGAGGCGCGGGTGTTCCCCGCTTGCCAGCGCGCTGTTGCGGTCCCCAAACTTCTGCGCGCTGCCCAAACTAACCCCACGTGAAGTGACGGACTGTTCTATGACTGCAAAGATGGAAACGACCTTCTACGACGATGCCCTCAACGCTTCGTTCCTCCAGTCCGAGAGCGGCGCCTACGGCTACAGTAACCCCAAGATCCTGAAACAGAGCATGACCCTGAACCTAGCCGATCCGGTGGGCAGCCTGAAGCCGCACCTCCGGGCCAAGAACTCAGACCTCCTCACATCGCCCGACGTGGGGCTGCTCAAACTGGCGTCGCCGGAGCTGGAGCGCCTGATCATTCAGTCTAGCAATGGGCACATCACCACCACACCTACCCCCACCCAGTTCCTGTGCCCCAAGAACGTGACTGACGAGCAGGAGGGCTTTGCTGAGGGCTTTGTGCGCGCGCTGGCCGAACTGCACAGCCAGAACACGCTACCCAGCGTCACCTCCGCGGCGCAGCCGGTCAGCGGGGCAGGTATGGTGGCTCCGGCAGTGGCTTCGGTGGCGGGCGGCAGCGGTAGCGGCGGCTTCAGCGCCAGCCTGCACAGCGAGCCGCCGGTCTACGCCAACCTCAGCAACTTCAACCCGGGAGCGCTGAGCAGCGGCGGCGGGGCGCCCTCCTACGGCGCTGCTGGCCTGGCCTTTCCCGCGCAGCCCCAACAGCCTCAGCAGCAGCCACCGCAGCCGCCGCACCACCTGCCCCAGCAGATCCCGGTGCAGCACCCGCGGCTGCAGGCCCTGAAGGAGGAGCCGCAGACGGTGCCCGAAATGCCCGGGGAGACACCGCCCCTGTCCCCCATCGACATGGAGTCCCAAGAGCGGATCAAGGCGGAGAGGAAGCGCATGAGGAACCGCATCGCCGCTTCCAAGTGCCGGAAAAGGAAGCTGGAGAGAATCGCCCGGCTGGAGGAAAAAGTGAAAACCTTGAAAGCGCAAAACTCGGAGCTGGCGTCTACAGCCAACATGCTTAGGGAACAGGTGGCACAGCTTAAACAGAAAGTCATGAACCACGTTAATAGTGGGTGCCAACTCATGCTAACGCAGCAGTTGCAAACGTTTTGAGGAGAGACTGTCGGGGGCTGAGGGGCAACGGAGAAAAAAAATAACACAGAGACAGACTTGAGAACTTGACAAGTTGCGAGAGAGAGAGAAAAGAAGTGTCCGAGGACTATAAAGCCAAGGGTATCCAAGTTGGACTGGGTTGCGTCCTGACGGCGCCCCCAGTGTGCACCAGTGGGAAGGACTTGGCGCGCCCTCCTTTGGCGTGGAGCCAGGGAGCGAGCGGCTGCCTGCGGGCTGCCCCGCTTTGCGGACTGGCTGTCCCAGCGCAAACAAAACGTTAGACTTTTCTTCAACATTGACCAAGAACTGCATGGACCTAACTTTCGATCTCATTCAGTATTAAAGGGGGGAGGGGGAGGGGTTACAAACTGCAATAGAGACTGTAGATTGCTTCTGTAGTACTCTTAAAGAATACAAAGCGGGGAGGGGTCGGGGAGGGGCGGTGGGAGGGAGGTTTGTGAGAGTGAAGCTGAGGCTACAGATGAACTCTTCTGGCCTGCCTTCCTTAACTGTGTATGTACATATATATATTTTTTAATTTGATGAAAGCTGATTACTGTCAATAAACAGCTTCATGCCTTTGTAAGTTATTTCATGTTTGTTTGTTTGGGTGTCCTGCCCAGCGTTGTTTGTAAATAAGAGATTTGGAGCATCTGAGTTTACCATTTGTAATAAAGTATATAATTTTTTTATGTTTTGTTTCTGAAAATTCCAGAAAGGATATTTAAGAAAATAAAATATTGAAAAACTACCCCTCCCCCAACCTCTTTTCTGCATTATCTCTAGATTTTCTATCTAGGTGGAGTTGAAAGAGTTAAGAGGGTCAATTAGAATTACTCTCAGTCACTGTCAAGCAGTGAAAACTGTTCTCAACTGGACTTGAGGAATAACTGGCTGATCTCTTATCAAGTCCTACTCTTACTTACAAAGAATAGTGTGGCCTTTCAGGAGGCTGAGGGGAGGGAGGTTGTGGTGAAGAGGGACAGCCCACTGGGGAGTCAAACATTTTAAAGTTTGGATTATATCAAGTGGCATGTGCTGTGACCATTTATAATGTTAGTAGAAATTTAACGATAGATGCTTATTCTCAAAGCAGGAATCGTGGCAGATTTTTGCAAAAGATGTATCCTTCCAATTTGGAATCTTCACTTTAACAATTCCTAGATTAAAAAGATGGTCTTTGCTTATGAATATTTATAACAGCATTCTTGTCACAATAAATGTATTCAAATACCAGTAACAGATCTTGAATTGCTTTCCCTTTACTACTTTTTTCTTCCCAAGCCCTATATCAAAGCTTTTCTTTTCAGTTGGAGGGTTAATTAATGTCACACCTGAAGTTACTCAGTACTTAAGCAGAGAATTTAGTAGGAGTTAACACAGAAGTTGCAATGTGGATGAAACAGTTTAATTCATGTTTCTCCCTCTCTCTGTCTCTCCCTCTCTCTCAAACACCTACACCTAGATAAGTTACCAGTATAGCAGTTTCCCATTTTGGATTTTTCTGTTTCTTAGTTTATTTCTAAAATAACCTGTTTAAGTAATTATTTTAGAATCAGTCTCAAAAGATGGTAATCTAAATACTATGGAAAACATTCCTAAGAGAAAACATGAACACCAACACAATGATTACACGTGTAAATCAGACCTTAATTAGGGAAATGGCAAACTTAAATTCTGTCTACAGATATAACTTAGGAGATCAACAAGGCAGTACTCAACAAGGGAACAATTTTTGCTTGGTTGCTTTTCATCCCAAGAGCCAGTGTGATTATCAAGCAGCAGAAGCAATTTGATATCCAGGAATATTTATTTCACAAACCACTAATTGGGGTAGGGCTGTTTGCTCATTAGCAGTACTCTAATACCCAACAGGTCTGGGAATACTAATATCCTGCCTGTGGCTATAAATCCACAGACACAAAGAGTTTCTCCGTGGTATATCCAGGAGTGGAAGAAATTGGACAGGCTTGTTAGCTATCAGATCCACTCCATTGTCAGTAACACTTTTTTAACAAAGGGTTACTAGGAGTAGGGCCGAGTTTGCCAAACAGTGAATTTGCCGATGTCAGCAACCCGGAAGGTGAGTTGATTTTGACCATATGTAGGAATAGTCAGCAGAGGGACAATAAAGCACTTTGGGGTGGGGCTCTGTGGAAGCTAAACAAGAGCCAACTAGAAAAAATAAGCAGGCTGGAGAATTAATTACCTGCAAAGGTAGACTAAGCCCAGACAACAGTGCAGTACAGAAGAGCCACACCACTCCCCCATTTGCTTTAGCCTCCAGTGTTTAAAAAAAAAAAAAAAAAAAAGCCTGAAACTCAGGCTTATCTCCATACTTGTTGGTTTCAAATAGAAAAAAATAATTGTAGTAGAGGAAAATAACCAATGATCTGCAAACTTTGGAGATTAAAAAATCAGCTAATTACTTGTAGACACTCAAAGGTTAATTTTATTTTGGCATTCAATGAGTTATTGTCTGGGTAATGCTAATAGTTGGAGAAAATGAAGTTGGTAGCACATAAAACCATTTATCCTCTTTTAATTTGTTTTATATATGAATAGTTCAATTAGGGACTTTTAACCCCTTATGTCCATTGGAGCAGAGGGTTCATGAACTCTATGAAAATGCCTATAAACTTTGTGTGTGTCTGTGTATGTGCTTGTATGTGCACACACATTCACACACACACACACTCTCCTGGGAGGAGAGATCATTAGCTTTTATTTGGTTCTCACCAAATAATTCCTAAGCTACATACTCAGTTTGAGAACCATATCTTTGGGTGAATCTGAATCCCATGTCTTTCACCCCTTGATGCTTCTACTTGTGCTCAGTCAGTCCTCTGCCTGATATACATTTCCTTCTGGTTCAACCAATGAATCCTACCCACCCTTCCAGGGTTGGCCCCTTCTCTGTGAAAGCCTTTTTGGCTAACTCCATATTTAGGGGGAATGAACATTCCCCACCGAGCATCCATAACACTTTATCAAAACTTCTATGATAGCACATTTTGAACCTCTGCATCTCCTGACCCTATCCTATTCATCTGTGGAACCCAGACTCCTAGTACAGTGCCTGGTACATACAAGATGTTCATAAAATAAATGTGTGATGACTGAGTGAACAATAGGACTTAAACCCTTCTCCAAAATAATTCCAGGTCTTAATTTCTTCTAGAGAAATATACCTCATTTATTTCCAGGTACACAATTCCAGATGGGTTGAAGACCCCCAGAAAAGCCAAATCTGGCCAATCATCAAGTTCTAAAGCCTAGTTCTCAATGAGTGCTCTTAAAAGAATTAAGCTGTTAGCACATTCATTCTCCCAGTCACACAGAGTGTCCCTTCACTCCCAACTAATGCAAGTGGGCACCTAGTATAAAATGAGTCTGCCTGAAACATTAGGCTTGGAGGTGGAGATGGGGAAAGAATAATATGGGATCATTAGGCAGGCACAAAAAACGGTTCCAGATGTGGCTTTATTAAAAGCAACCACTTCATTGGTAATGGCAGAGAGGGCTTTCTGTCTGTGAAGTTAATGTATTTCAGGTCTCCAGAAGTCAGTACCCAATACTTGCTTGACAGAAACAATGATCATGATAATGTATCTATTTTCTCAAGTTCTTTTATTGTTAGAGAAGATGTACATAGGTTGAACCAAGGGAAAAGACAAAGGCTTTTAGTCTGCCCTGCCCCTCGCCTCCACCACCCACTTCTACATAGCAAAATGTCATAGAAGAGGGGAAAAGAGATGGCTAAAGCTGGGATGGTCCCAGAAAGTAAAACTACCCCTTGCTAACTCTGGAATCTGGCCCCAGATATTTGGTTGGGCTTTTGATGTCCCAAAGAAGGGCATTCCCCAGGGCCTGGGTCTCATTGAGGCCCTGTACTAAGTGTGGGGATTCAGTGATGAGTAAGACAATCCCTTTACTCAAGGAACTCACAGTCTATTGGAGAGGAGTATGCAGAAAGAGCAGACAGAAGTGTCCATGGGGGGAGGAGGAGCCATTATCAGGAAAGACTTCATGGGAGCTGTAACATCTGAGCTGATCCAGTGGGACTCAGGGGGCAGAAGAGGTAGTAGGGGGAACTTGTGTGCAAAGGCGTGGGGGCTTAAGAAAACATGGTGCATTTAGGGATTTGAAAGCTGCTTGCTGAGTCTGAGAATAAAGGTGTAGGGGGAAAAGTGATGGGAGATGAAACAGGAATGTTTAAGGGTCAGGACAGAGTAAGTAAACAAAATTGAAACAGACTCATAGACACAGAGAGCAGACTGGTGGTTGCCAGAGGGGAGGAGTTTGGGGGGATTAAGAAATGTAAATTGGTAGTTACAAAATAGTCACAGGGATGTAAAGTACAGCATGAGGAATATAGTCAATAGTATTTAATAACTATATATGGTGCCATGTGGGTACTGGAAATATCAGGGGGAATATTTTGTAAAGAATATGATTGTCTAACCACTATGCTGTACAACTGGAACCAATACAAAATAATATTAGAAAAAAGTCAAATCAATAGGTGTTTTTTTTTTAAAATTTAAAGGTCAGATCGTGAAGTTAAATCTACTCTATGTTAAGAGCTGGGTTGTTATCCACAGCTGACAGAGAAACATAGACGGATGTGAAGCAGAACAGGGACATGACTCTTTCAACTGAAGAAAGATTCACGCCGGCAGCAGTTTGGAAGACGTACAGGTAGGGAAGAGGCTAGGGAAGAAGAGCAATACCGGAGAGAGGTTGTTAATTTAATGTAAAGTACATGTGGTGTTTACAGTAATGCTAGAGTTGGAGAGAAATGGAAAGGAGATGGTTTGGTTCAAGCTACCTCAGGCCCCAGTTCTTCCCACACAACTTTCTGAAAAGTTAGGTTTAAGGATGGATATCGAGAAGTTCACTATTTACCTAGCCTACCTGTCCCATATTTAAGTTTTCCTCTACGCTGTGTCAATTTGACACATGAAGGGAAGTCTCCTTACGGAATGGCTCAGAGTTCCCCTGCTCAGTGTCAGCACCCGCAGACAAACCTGTGCAAGGGAGAGGCTGTGAGCCCCCAGGATCACGGAACAGAGGCGGTCCTTGCGGCGTAGGCCCCACACAGAATTTTATCTGCTCACTTCAGATCGATTAAGCTCAGTAAGAATAACTGACCCAAACTGTACAAACTCTTTGTTGTATAAACAAAGAAGCCAATGGTTTTATTTATGTTAGGAGAATTGAATTTTAAAACCTTACATTCACATAACTCTCATTTTTATTGAGCATGCAATATTGAATTCCTATTTCGTGCCAGGCCCTAGAGATGCCATGGAGAGAGAAATCCACAGGATGCCTCCCCTCATGGAGTTTAAAATCTGTTAACAGACACAGTAAATAAAAAACACACCAATAAATGTACGATTCTACACTTCGACAAGTGCACTTGGCTTTTGAACAATACAGGTTTGAACAGTGAGAGTCTACTTATACACATTTTTTCAATGAATGCAGTAAATGTACGTTCTCTTATGATTTTCTTAATACATTTTATTTTCTTTAGCTTATTTCATCAGAATATAGTGTATATATAATTCATATGACATATAAAATATGTGTCAATCAACTCTTCATATTATCGATAAAACTTCTAGTCAACAGTAGGCTGTCAGGAGTTAAGTTTTGGGGAATCAAAAGTTATACATGATTTTTGACTCTGGGGGGTCTGTGTCCCTAACCCTTAGGTTGTTCAAGGGTCAAGCGCACAGGGAAAAAGGCAAACTGGGGACTAAAAAGAGAAAAACAATCTAAACTGTTTTGATGGAAGGAAAGAAGGAAGGAAGGAAGGAAGGAAGGAAGGAAGGAAGGAAGGAAGGAAGGAAGGAAGGAAGGAAGGAAGGGAGGGAAAGAAAAGAGAAAAGAAAAGAAAAAAGAAAAAACCTTTCTGGAGAAATACTTGAACCGAGACTTGTCAGATGACTAAGAGGTCATGGGGAGAGCGAAAGAGGATGGATAGGGAATTCCAGGTGGAGGGTCAGCAGGAGGTAAAGTATAGGAAAGACTTGGCAGTACAGTAGGAGTTAAAAGAAGGTCTGCGTTCCTGGAGTGGAGTGAGCAAAGGGGAGAGTGAAGAGCGTGAGATTTGCACTCACCAGTTCGCGCTCTTGTCATTTCCAAAGTACGCTCGCCTCTTCTATCTCAATTTATTTTCCCCACTGCTCTGAGGGTGTTCATTGTCAGGAACTGTGTTTCACAGGAACAGAAGCTGAGATCCCCAGTTAGTTAGAAGTGGTTCTGTTGAGGCTCCTTATCTAATCACTGGTGGGGCCACAATTAGTTCCTCAGTTATCAGGAGCCATATACTTCTCCTATGTTGTTCCAGGAACCAGATGCCCTGGCGATCCTGGGTTCTTTACCAAGAACACACCCCAAGGTCTACATCAAGGACTCTGAGGAACCGAATTAGTCATTTGAAGATTCTTTGATGTGCACAGCATCTGCACAAAGGTAATCAGATAGTCCCCTGGGACAGCCACAGCAACATCGAATGAACTCTCCTTGCCCTGCTACAAATGCCTCCTCTCTGGAGAAGCCCTGACAGTTTCTTGTTATACAAACTTCCTTTGTGTAATCTGCCTTAAAAAAAAAAAAGGCATCACCTGATTTTTGCACCATTACTGCTTTGGAAAATTGGGTTATAAGATGATCGATTTAAGATACTATGTCTTCTTACATGAGAGGTACTCACTGGCTACCTGGACAGAATTTGCGTATTTCCCAAATCTCCTCAGGACTGTCTCTCCACCAGCTTCTGCTGACGACTGATCTCTTTCATAGTATACTGATTCATTCTAGGTTCATGCTTAGAGGATCGTTGCTGACCTTATCGCAAGTCCAGAAAAAGGTCAAGAGGCACCCAGGCTGTTACATAATTGATCACTCCACAAGTTAGGATGCTGACAAGGGCTGGTAACAGTAGACACAATTTAAACAAGAAGTTCAGGCATGAAACAGGTCCAAGGCAAATATAGTGGCCTTATGACATCGTCATGGACCCAGGGGCTTTCCATCTTTTCATTTCACCTTTCTTGGTGTGTCAAGGAAGTTCCTTGTGTGGGCTCAAGGTAGCTGTATCAGCTCTTGGCATCACAGGTAAACATAATAATCACTAGAAATTCAAGGATGTTTAGTTTAGTCTTTCTTTTTTTTATTAGCAAGAGAAATTTTTCCTGGAAGCTTGCCACCTCGACCCCAGTAGACTTCCCTTTGGGTCCCATTGGCCATGAACAGGCCACAGGCCTACATCTCAACTCATCTCTGGCAAAATAAAAATAAAAAATGAGACCACTATGATTGGTCTACAGTATGATTCACTCCTTAGGCTCACCTTTTACTATGCATACAAGAGAGTAAACAGCAAAAGTAAATTTTAAAAAATAAATTTAAAGTAAGGCTCTTAATAGCAAGCAAGAAGTGGCTTTTGGGTTGGTGAATAGTCATTAGTAGTCTGCACCAAATATTTCCAGTTCTCCTCTTGGGTACAGGTAGGGTGGTACTTACCCCTTGACACTGAGTGAGAGGTCTTGTGACTTGTGTCAGCCAATACAATATGAGCAGTAGTGACTTACATCACATCCAGGTAGAAGCCTTAAGAATCAGTGTAAGATTCAATGTTTCCTTTTCCCAGCCTTGACGACTGTAAATGCAGAAATGAGGTGTCCAAAAATCTGGGTCCCTAAATGATCTTGATGTACAGCAGAGTCCCTCCCCACCCCTGGCATACCCATGAGCAAAAATTACACCTTTGTTTTAACACACAGAGATTCCAGGGATGCTTATTGATGGCGCATGACCTAGTCTTCTCTCTAACTGCTCCAGTAGGAACCAACAGTATCCACTACAAGTACAGTAAAAACTAACACCTATATAACGTTCACAATAGATACCATTTACTAGTGTCTACTGTATATAGTATGCATTGGGCCAGGACTTACCAGGCAAATGTTCTGGCTGTATTTTATACATGAGAAAATGGAGGTTCAGATCTTGGAAGTGACCGGCGCAAGTCCAAGCTGAGTCTAGGTCTTTCTGACTTAAAAGAGCTTGCTTTGTACATCCAAGACCTTGCTCCTGAGTAGCTGAGATTCAGAAAAGAAAACTATATAAGTTGTCAAACTTCACAGAACTCGGAAGACACCAGAGCCTCTGCCCTTTCTACTGTTCCTTGCCACTCTTCTGACCACACGAAGAATCAAGATATTGTGAGTTACGGGAGGGAATCAATGTATTATGACTTAAAGGAAGTTGCACAGATTTTGGCGCCAAGTGCCCGGGCCCATTAAATCCGGCTCTGCAGCTCATAGCTGGGGAGCATGGAGCAAGTCACCTAGTATTGCTAAACCTCAATTCTGCCTTTTGTAGAAATGAGGCCAACCATGGTCTCAGGTTTTCAGGAGGATCATATATGTAAAGCCCTGCAAAGAGTGGGCAAGCAATAATTTGGTGTTTTTCACTGTAGACTTTTTAATTTAAGAAGAAATGCTCAAGAATCCCCCCACCCCAAGCTAGCGAGTCAGTGAGCACGCGCACACACACACACACACACACACACACCACCCTTGCTGAAATGAAAGTGTTTTCCATTAAGATTCAACGAGGTCTCCCAGGGCCTGCTTCATAGTCACGTAAGGGCTGGCAGGTCCTCTCCACGGGCTGGAGAAAGGTTTTGTTTCCCCAGCTGCACTCGCAGGGGAATGCTCCGCAGGCACGGCATTGGGAACCTGTTTGGCTTGGCTCAGAAGCCTGTCAGCACATTCAGGAAGTGAAGTCAGAGAGAGGCAGGATTTCAAACAGAGCCAGCCGCACACAAATGCCCAGGCAGTGAAATGCCTGCTCCAAACAGGGTGCCTATCGGTCTGGGTTGCCCTGGGTGCTGTGAAAGAAGCCTCCGAGAATGGACCTGGGCCAGAAGGAAGAAGCAATCACTCACACCCAGACAAAGACAGTGACTTCCCCAGCAAAGCCACCAGAAGGGCTATGCAAGGGTCATCTCAGCCGGGCCCCTGCCTCGGGCAGGGGAATGACTAAGCCTGGTCTCCCAGATCTTACTGGGTAAAGAGGTTAATGTTTATCTTCCTGGAGTTTTGAAGTCAAGATATGGGAGGGGCAGGGAGGAGAGGAGGATGAAGATAGCAAAATGAAGGAAGGGGTTAGGAGTGTTAGGGAGCGTAGAAAAAAACGGACAGTGCCTGAGAGGGTATGGAATCCTGAGAAGGACCATGCTACCGCTCTCCAGCCATGCTCCTACCTTCAGGAAAGAGTACAGTGGCTGAGACTTGAATTCTCATTTCCAACTCCAACATCTCCTGAGAGTGGGAAGATATTTAATTTCTTTTTTTTTTTAAGATTTTATTTATTTTTTAGAGAAGGGAAGGGAAGGAGAAGGAGAGGGAGAGAAACCTCAATGTGTGGTTGCCTCTCGCATGCCCCCTACTGGGGACCTGGCACACAACCTAGGCATGTGCCCTGACTGGGAATGAAACTGGTGACCCTTTGGTTCTAAGGTTAGCACACAGTCCACTGAGCCACACCAACCAGGGCTGATATTTAATTTCTTTAAGCCTCAGTTTCATTAGTGAAGAAACGGAGATAACAATACCTATCCTACAGGGTAGGTATAAGGATTAAATAAGCTAATATATGTAAAAGGGCTTATCCTTTTACATATATTAGCTTATTTAATCCTTAGCCTAGTGCTGGAAAATTATAAATGTATCAGAATTCATGGTTGCAAGTGACAGAAAATTCAGTTTAAGTAAAAAGAAATTTTATTGAAGTATATAAGTGAAAATCCATCAGTAGAAGTAGCTCTGGTGGGAGGGGAGGGGAAGATAAGAGAGAGTTGTATGCAGGACTCAAGTGGTATCATCAGGCTTTGATTCCTCTTTATCATTCAGCTTGCTATGGGAAGAATTAGCATCATCCTCAGTCTCCATGTGATAGGGTCCAGCAGCTCCCACTCTCTGTCCTTAGGAAGAAAGAAGATGGCTTCAGCAATTCCTCACATCCTCCCAGGATAGTGTCTCATGGATTTGATTGGGTCTCATATCCATCCCTGAGCCAATCACCATGGCTGAGGGATGGTGTGGGATATACTGATTGGTTTGAGACTAGGTCAACTGCCCACCTCTAAAACCAGGGTTTTGGAGTCCCATCAAACCACATGGCCAGAGAAGAGAATGAGGAAGGAGGCAATCTTCAAAGGAAAATAGGATTCATAAAGGAGTAAGTGCTGGAAGCCAGAAGAAAATAAATGGACCAGAGCTGGGTCCATCTCTTTTGTGATTATTCTTGTTATTTTTATCAAACTTTACAGGCCAGAGTAGAAGGGCATCTACTACCCTTCAAAAACTAGATCTGAAGTCATAATTCATTCTTTGATCTCTTCTAATGAAATGGATCTCTAATGATCAAGAAAATACTTCTCTGGATAAAAAATGCCAGGAAGGGTTATCTTAACAATGTGTCATATGTAAAAAAATACTCTGTAAAAAAAGTTATTTATATTACTTACTGTTGTGATGTTTATTGTAAAAAAGTTGGCTCATCTAGACCAATTAAATCAGGGAGTCAAAGATTCTCCAGGCAAGACTTTGAAGTGTCAAGAAGCCCAAGCACACACACTCTGGTCTGTGATTTTTTTCCCCACTCATCTACTCACTGAACTGCATCAGCATCAGGATCTGCATCATATTTCCACAATTTAATTGCTGAAGTAGTAAAAGTGGAAAATAGAATGAAATAGACTGTTATGACCGAATCCTGAGCAGGAGAATTCAATGTACAATGAAATATTCTTCCCCCACACTGAATCAAAGATTTTTATACCTGGGAACCAAATTCAAGAAAGATCTCTGAAAATTCTATACCTGATTATTAGCATAAGAAGTGAATGATAAACCCAGTGTTGGAAATGTGAAACACCAAGAAAAGTTAATGAGTATCTACTATGCAACTTAAGACATTTCTGGGAAGTAATATGGTGACCAATTCTTGGCATACATAGTCTTACCATCTTTCCACCTTAAGAGAGTAAGATGGGATTGATTATCACTCTCAGCAGTGAATGTTACTCTATTCATTCACCCCATATTTATTGAATGCCTCCTCTATGCCAGGTACCCCCTTAAACACAGGCAGTGGGAAGCTATGTAAAACATTTGATCCTACTATCAAAAGTGGTAGCATTCAGTATATTAATTGCCATGACAGAGGTAAATACAATGTACCTTGAGAACAAATACCCTACCTGAGAAAGCTCAGCAATGGCTTCACTAAGGAGCTGATTTAGAATCGTATCTTAAGAGGGACGAGTGGAAGTTTGACAGAAAAATGGGTGATGGTGTTCCAGGGAGAAAGAACATTGTGGACTAAGGCAAATAAGACTCAGAGTCCATCAGTCAAGCATCATGGGCAAAATTAATGAAGATCCTGCCCACTTACTGTCAGGCAAGGAAAAGAGACATTAGATAGATAAACAGTACAAGCAGTATCTCTGCAGATACTGGGAAGGCCCTACCAGAGCATTCAGTGGAGGGAGGGGTAACAGGGAGGGTCTTGATCCCATCTGTCATTAGGAAGGCCTCCCCAAGGGAGTGTGACCTTTAAACTGAGACCAAAGGAATTAGTTGGGCATATGGGGCTGGATAGAGAGAACATTCCTGTTTTGGGCAAGAGCTTGTGTTAGAAGTAGTGAGAAAACCACTGTGGTGGGCGAGAACACTCGGTTCGCTCTGGGCAAGGGTACGAGGAGAGCGGAGGCCATGGGGCAGGTGGATCCAGATGACTTGCAGTTCAACATGGCATGACCGAATGTTGCACCCAAACCCTCGAGTCTTCGACAATCTGAGAGTTCACGTGACAGGGAGAAAAGAGAACCGGGCTTTTTATGAATATCACACACTTTGTTCTTAGCACCCAAGTTCTGATTCCTGCTTCAAGAGACTGATCATGACATTAGCTGTGGATAAAGCTCTTGCAATGTGCCCAGACCTGTGGTAAATGCCTCCTGCAATACCTTGTTTCAACCTCACAATAGTCGTACCAGGCAACTATCACAGGCCTGAGACTCAGCATGATCACAAAAAATGGCTAAGACCCCACAACTATAACAGGCAGCAGCAGGATTTAGCTCTAAACATGGGCTCCTGATTATTCCATCAACCCACCTCTGAGGAAAACCAAAAGCATTAGAAATCTTATAAAATTCCAATGCCTCAGCAATATTACCCTCCCCACATGGTACTTTGACACGTAGTAGGTCTAAAATGAAAGCTGATTCCACTTTCTTAATGTAGAAGGTGAATTTGAAACTCCAGGGACCTTTTAATTTTCTCTCCCATACATATCTAAACTGTATACCCCTGCTGTTTTGAATTCCATTTCAAATTAAAAAAAGAAAAGAAACTAAAAACCACTCTCAGCCAAGCCATTTGGATTTAAAACAGACCAGCAGAAACCTGGAAGGAGTCAGGATTCTCCCTAATATATCAAATATTGCAGCCAGCGCCAATCTGAGAGGCTTTGCTCCATTTTGTAAAGAGAACAGGCCGAATTTTGAAAATAGATGAGTAAGGTTCACTGTTGCGACTTGTTTCAAGGTCTGGAGGCCAGGCCTGGTTTTGATCTGACAGGTCTGGGTCTCCAAACGGGGGTTATACTCTTGCAAAGACTCAGAGAAGTTTCGTGCTCTCCAGGCACAGATCTGGAACAGTGTCTCTTTGAAGACTTCCTCCACGGGTCTTAAGTGGGATTTGGTGCCCATTGTGGAACCACAGTAATGAGCTCAAAACTAATGTTTTTCATTATGTTAGCAAATCAGTCAGCCCCTCTGTTTGCTCAGGTGCGTGGCTGTGTGCCCCATGCCCTGATCTCTATATAATAACAAAATAAATATTTGTAGAAGGAAGAAAGAATTGAAGATGAAGGAATGTCACAATTGGTGGGGTGAGAAAAATGAGGGAAAGGAGATGCTGGTCTCTTTAAAGTAACATAATATATTTGCTACCCACTTTCTTTACTAATTGGTCACCCTCTAGTCCATGGAGAAGAAAACAATCTGCTAATGAAGTGGCACGATTCATCCAGTTAATTACTGAATAAATAGGTAACTCCTCTCCAGGGGGTCTCATTCAGACTTGAACAATGCCGCTAGGTGGCGCCAGAGGGAAGCCGTGGTGCTCCCTGCTTGTCAGGGTGAAAGATTAGAAAAAGCCCAGCCAAGAAATTCAGCTGGGACAAAAGTATGGGCGTCGCCCGCCTTCAGAGGGGACCAAGTATAAACACATCTTTTTTTACAGAATTGGGAAGCATATGCACTGAAAATGTTCTTGCTCCACCAGCCGGACGCCAGGAAGCGAACGCCAGATGCTGTTTACAGGGCAGCTCTGATTTCAGAAGGAAGATTAAGGCTCAGCAGGTAGGGAGGCCTTGAGAACCAGCCCCGAATTTCCAAGAAGCTGACGCTGGGACGGAGCTGCCCAGGGCTTGGCTCAGAAAATTCCTTGGATAAGACCACAGAAGCTTACGTTGTCAGGATAAACCCATCTGCCTTACGAGAGGGACCAACTTGGCATGCTGGGGAAATTTTCAGGTTCTAGAGTTGGACAGAACTGAGTTAAAATCCTACATGCAGTGACCCTGGGCAAGTCTCTTTCCTTCCCTGAACAACAGTTTACTCATCCCTGGAATCAATGTAATAGTTGTAAAGAAGGGAAGAATAGTTGATTGATGTAAAATGCTTAGTACAATCTTCATTATCCAGCATTCTCTGAAAAACTCTCCCAAATATGGCACTAAACTCATGTGGGCATGGGGACGACTTCAGTGGGAGAAAAACAATCTTTTCATTTGTGTCACATTATGCCTGATAAACGCTGATTCTCTATGGTTCATCACACTATTTTGCATTTTATTTATTTATACAGGTTGTTAGATGGGGTGCTCCTTCAAAGTAAGGGCTATGCTGTAAAATTCTTTTTGCATTCCCAGGATCTATCAGGGCCCCTGGAACATAACATCTGTTGAATACACAAGTTTTTCTTATGAGCAAGTCACTCCAACCCACCAAGCTGAATGATTCAGATACAGTATTGTGGCCACATCTCACTTTATTTCTTCACTGTGCTCTGGGGGGAAAAATTACTACAAACCTGGTGAAGAAAATTAATTCTGAATTTTTTTGTTTAAGCCAAAGACCAAATAGGAGCCAGATGCTGATCAGCCATTTTTAGCATTGGCCAACTCAACCAGCCAAGACTCGGAATAAATTCCAGGACAGAATTACAATGTTATCCACAATTCTAAGATTTTAGTGACATACCAAAGACCTGGGCATGCAGCATGTTAGTCTATGCAGGCCAAAGAGAGAGATGCAGAGAAGAAGGAGAAACAAGCTGGATGGAAGCAAGTGACAGGGAGCCAACAGAGTCAGAGATGCCAATAGTGCCCAGTACCAAGAAGGAGATGAAGACCTTGGAGCTTAGCTATTGTGAGTCAGACAGGCTGTCACAAAGTAGCCTATTTGATGGAGGCAAGTTAAGTAGTGAAAGATTCTATTTCTTCATTTATTGAATGGGTGTGTTAGTCAGGATAGGTTAACCTATGCTGTGGTAACAAACTCTGAAATCTCAGTGACTTGGCAAAACAAAAGTTGATTCCACCCAAAGTCTCAGCCAAAGGCAGGTTAGTGGAAGCTCATCTATATCCAGTGATCCAAGGATCCCGTTTCCTTCTGTCTTGTGACACTAACATCTCAACGTGTGCCTTCCAATGACACTGCAACAGGGAAGAGAGAGCTGGAGAAAGCACAATGCAGAAGAGATACATGTCACTTCTGCTCACGGCCCCTTGGTCAAAATTAGATACACAGCCCCAACCCAACTGCAAGAGAGACTGAGAAACACGGAGGAAAGTAGAGATATTTGGGGCACGTTGTGCATGTCTGCCCCATGGGGTTAAAATCAAAATAATGAAATCAATCAAGATTAGGTTCTGTTGCATAAAATTGAACAGCCAAATAACAGAGGCTTTGAAAAGTTGGAGGTGTGTGTCCTCTGTTGTACAAGAAGTCTGAGGAGAGGTGGTGTGGCAGTCCACAGTCACTGAGAGCTTAAGCTCATTCTGTGATTCTGCCCCACTGTTGCTTGCATATGGCTTTCATCCTAAAGTCACATCATGGTTACAAGGTGTCCTCCAGATGTCATGCCCACCTTTCAGCAAGATTAAGGAGGGAAAAATTAGGAAAATAAAAAGCACCCATATCAGCTTTAAAGAGCTTTCTCAGAAGCCACTCTATTTGAATTTCTTTGGTCACTTTCAGTTGCAAGGAAGTCTGGGAAATGTAGTCTTTAACATTTGTGAGTGGAAGAATGAATGTTGGGTAAGAAACTAGTGGTCTGTGCCAATGTAATAATACATACTTAATTTATGGGGCTGTGGAGAGCACTTTACGAAAGTAAAAGAGCATTGTCCATGTCCAATAAATGTTCGATATTGTCATTACTGTTTTTAGTAACCAGGTCATCCTCTAGAAAGCCTGAACTTGGTGGCAGAGCCTCAGGGACCTGTCAAGAAAATGGAGCAAGTCTCTGGTCTATGTGAGGAGCACTGGGCAGAGCGAAGCAGGGTATGAGAGCCCCAGACCCTGGGTTAGGGAGTCGGACAGGGAAACCATTAGCATCTCGAGGAGCAATAAAGGCAGAATGTCCTCCTGGTGCCCTGGGACAAACCATGAGGAATCTGGGGAAACAGGACTGAAGAAGCCAAATGTGACAGCTATAGGTTTTTCTGGGTTGACCCTGACTAATAGATGTAATTAGCAGAGAGAAGAACTTAAAGAAAAAAAATTGCGGAAAACCAGGAAGTATCACAGGGACCACTTTGGCTGTCACCTGAGAATCCAGCCCCCGCACTCTCAGCTCCACACCTGCACTTTCTTGCTGGCTGACTTCTCTCTCCATCTCTGTGAGGTTACCTCAGCCCTTCACTTGGTTTCTGCCCCCACAAATCTCAGCGCTTCTTAATGCTACTGCTTTTTTAGTCCTTCCTTTAGCATATGTTTACTGAGTACTGACCATGGCCAGACACAGCTTTCAGTACTAGGGATACAAATTGTTCACAACTTGCTTTGTGAAATCCACATGGTGTGTTTACCTCTTCCCTTCTCGGCATGGTGCCTTTTAGGTAATTCCTCAGCCTGACCGTTGGGACTTCCTCTCCTGCATCCTGTGTACAACTCACTCACCACCTTGTTGGTTTGAATCTTTAGAACAAAACCAGGCCAATTAGTCACTAAAACCTAAATAGGAGAGGAATGACTTAATTCTAAGCCCCACCCAGTTTAGTGTTGGCTCAGTAGCAGGGGAGATGCTGGAGAAGAAACATCTAGAGTGAATAAGGTAGGAAACCAGCCTGTAAAGTTCCAGATCTTTAGGAAGGAAAATGAATACCTACCTTGGTCAATTAGAGTTGTTGCTTGCCAATAACAGAAGCAGATTCTAACTAACTGAAAGAGTTTTTTTCTGGAGGAATTTGGGACATCCTGAACAAAATCCAAAGGGCAAGCTGAAGAGTTGGGCTTCGGAGGAAACAGTCCAAAGCAGCTGAGGAACTTTGTCGGAAATCCGTGCCTCTGTTGGGTTTGTCAAGTGACAAATCCTGGGGGAGAGGGAAGATATTATGCTGGCTTGAGTTATGTTTCCGTCACTCCACATGCACAGTTCGACTGACCATTTCTTCCACACCTATGATCAATAGGACCTGGTAGTTCCCCAAAGCAAAACTGGGGTGTGACTACCAGCATGGGGAAAGGAGGCCAGGCAGGGAAAACCACAGATGTCTACCTCCCCACTCTGGATAATTCTCCCATCCCCAAAGCTGGGGCACTAAGAACATTTCAGGAGGAAACATTTTCAATTGCGGGAGTAAGACATGTGGCGCACACGTCATAAACGCAACACTTAAGTCAGGAGTTTAGAATGGGGTTGATAGAAATCACAATTACAGGTGATGTAACAATCCAAAAAATTAACAGATTTTATTTTTTTTATTATTTGGGGGTTTTGCAGTCTGAGCTACTTTTGTAATTATAATTTTATTAATTAAAAAATTAGTAATGCATTCACATGGTCCAGATGTCTTCCTCCGCCTGCCAGCACGGATCTCAGATGTCCCCATTTTGGATCCTGAGAACTAACCCTCAGAACGGCAGGGCAATGTGCTGGAAGAGACCTAGGCTCTGATGACTTTACGGAATAGAGACCTATATTAGCCCTGGCCTATATTGCTCTCAATTTCTATGTAAGAGAGAAATAAACTCCTCTCTGTTAAAGTCACTCTTGTGTGGGGCTTTTCTGTTATAGCCGGTCTAATTCCAACCGATTCTCTGAGGTTACACCACTGATAAGCGATACAGCCCTGATTCTAACTCAGTTCCAGAGCCTGGACTAGGATGAGTCAAGAGAAGCAACCACATCACAAAATTTAAGGAGGCACTCACTCGAGGGGTTGTGCAAGTGTTGACCCTGCACTTGTATGATTCTGAGAGTGGGTGCCTCCTTAAATTTTGCAGGGGGAGTGCTTCTCTTGTCCCACCCTGCTCAGCTCCATCAGCTTCCAGAGCCCTGCTCCTGCACTGCACACTCACAGGACAAGGTTTAAGACTGAATCAACCAATTGATAGATATATCATCCCCCAAGAAAGGAGCTGGTCTTTGTCAAAGACTTCAGAAATACCTTCTTTGATATTTACTATGAGCTGTGAGATTGAAAACTTTTCTGAGGTCTCCATTTCATAGCACTCCTGCTATTTCGCACGCTAGCTTTTACCATGAGCAGACAGGGGAGTGCACGGCCCTTCTGAAACACCTCACCCTCCCATCCGCTTTCCAGGCAGGCAGTCTTGTTTATGTATCGTTTCTCCGGATGAATCATTTGTAGCCAAGAGCACAGCTTTCCACTTGTCCAGGAGAACTGTTCGAAATAATACTTTCTACTCTTAGTAAAACCTCAGGAGTAACAATAGACATTCCAAATAAGACTATTTGTCAGCCTCTCAAAGTCAGGGAACACAGGAAAGTAACTATGTGCCATCAAAAATCATTTTGAAAGAAAAAGCAAAACCTTCCCTGTGCTTGTGACAGCTTGTTTTTGTTGTTTTGGGGCCTTTTTTTTTTTTTTTTTTTTTAGCTTCTACCTTTTATAGCTTTTATATTATGCTTTTATATTATGCTTTTATATTATGCTTCCTGCAGAAACCTTTCCAGTTCCTTTTGCTTCTGTTTTCAGTATGATTTTCACGTGAAACTTCCTGAAAACCATTCAGAGTTTTTATGGAAGGGCAAGGGGGTGAAGAGAGGGCTGGTTTAATTGTCGTTTGCATCTTTGGGATCAGAAACCCCCAAATCCAGGTTAGGGGAAATGTAGTCATTTCTCAATATTGTATTTATTGATATGCTGAATTTTTGCACAAAGACCTTCCAAAGAAATACATTTTTTTACAGGTCCCTAACAAACTCTCAGGAACAGAGAAAGGTAGGTAATGAGACAAGCGCTGCAGAAGGCAACAGAAGTGGACAGTGGGGTTTGGATCACGTATTCTGAATAGACGTTGTCCCCAAAGCCTCAGATTAATTATCACAGCCCCCTTCAGAGCCAGTGGCTTTATCCCCATCTCACAGCTGGAAAAAATAAAGTTCAGAGAGATTAAATTGCTTGCCCAAGAACACACCGTAAAGAAATGGCAAGTGGGGACTCAAATCCAGGTTGATTCAGTCCAGTATCTGCACTCTTTCAGGTGTATCACTCACTGCCTGTCAAAGTTCATTCTGCTTTTTGTTAGAGGGAAGACCAGCAAGATGTGGTGAGCTGGGGGACTAAGGGTCTAGTCGCAGCACGGAGGCATGGGACAAAGCGGTCTATCTCCCTGGGCTTCAGCGTTCTCACCTACATAATGAGAGAGTAGAGCTAGCTGGTTCTTAAACTGCTTCTGCTCTCTGACAGTCTGGGTTTCCATATCTACTTTCATCAAAGGCATCCATCAAAAGAATCAAAATAACAGGAAGGGTGAGCCACAAGTGGATCCCTCCCAGTGGGTCAGGAGTCCAGGAAAAGGCCAGAGACAGACACTGCAGGATAAATAAACTGAGCTCCGCGTTCACGGCAGGCACCCTCTCATTTTCTCATCCACTTCTCCGTTCCCTGCCTCCACCAACCACGTCCTCTGTTCCTGGCCTCACCACCTCCAGCCCTCACCCACTTGTAGCGCTCCATCCAGGTGCCCACATGCTGAGTTAAAGATCTGTTGGTTTTTGGTTTTCAGTTTTGTTTTGTTGTCGTTGTTGTTGTTGTTTTTATCTAGCCAAATGGATGGCTCCTTTCTCCAAATGATAAAACGGTGTTTCTCCAACCTGGGTAGACAAAGCCCTGAAGTGGCATGAGCGGCTAAGAGGACCGAGCAGCGATTGACTTTCAGCTCTGGCCTTCCTCACTCAGCCAGGTGCCCTGTGCAGAGCACAGCTCCCACGGCTGTGTGTGGCAGCCCTGAGACTAGGCCCAGGGCTGATTCATTTAAGTGAATGCTACTCGACCCGATTTTGAGTGCCCCGAAGGAATGTCGGGTGGTGTGGCTCCGTGGGTGGGGTGTGGTCCCTGCAAAGCAAAACGTCACCTCTTTAACTCCTAGTCAGGGCACATGCCTGGGTTGCAGGTTCAGTCCCCAGTGGAGGTTCCTATGAGAGGCAGCCAGTCGATGTTTCTCAGATCAATGTTTCTCTCCCTCTTTTTCTCCCTTTACCCCCCTCTCTCTGAAAATAAATAAATGGCATCTTAAAAAAAAAAAAAAAAAAAAGGAACCTAGGCCCTGGCTGGTGTAGCTCAGTGGATTGAGCTCGGGCTGTGAACCGGAACGTCGCTGGTTCGATTCCCACTCAGGCCACATGCCTGGGTTGCAGGCCAGGTCCCCAGTGGGGCAATGTAGGAGGCAACCACACGTTGGTGTTTCTCTTCCTCTCTTTCTCCCTCCCTTCCCCTCTCTCTAAGTGGATAAATAAAATCTTAAAAAAAAAAAAAGGAACCTAGGAGATATTCCTGACCCTTTTTTTTATTTTACCTTGCCTTTCATGGTCTACCCACTATACTATTGTTTTAGCTCCTCGGATTTTCCATTGTTCTCCATATCCACCACCACCCTCGTGGAAAGAACATAATCTTTCTTCTGAACTGCAACTCTAGCTTCCCAACTGGCCTCACACTATCTATATCATCCTGCTTTGTGTTTATTCCCATTATCCCAGCCAGGAGGTATATGAACTCAACGAGCTTAGCACTGAGAACTAGCAAATTGAAGGATCTTTTCGAAATATAAATATCCCCTTTCCTGCCTGAAATTCTCCGTGGTTTTTCATGGCTCACAATAAACACAAAATTCTCTGATGGGGCCTTCTGCACCATCTGCCTCCAGCTTCATCTTGCGGGGCCTTCTTTTCAGCTCTCTTCTCCTCAGCTTCTCTGGAGAGTAGCCCAGTGCTGCCTAGATACGTTTCTGCTGCCTAAAGTGCTGGCCCTTCCTCCTTGGCCTATTAACTAGCATTCATACTTCAGGGGTGTCAAGGTCAAGCATTATGCCCCAGCCAGGCCTTACCTGATTCCCCTAACTGGTCAGCTCCTCTTATGGTAAGTCTCTCAGTGACAAGGACCTTCTTCCCTTTGTTTCACTCGGCAGAGTTACAACGACACAGGTCTCTGTCAGATCATCTGACACTGTCTCTCTCTCCACCAGGCTGTGAGGTAATAACACAGCGCCCGGGCTCATCATTGTGTTCCTGGTTCCTTAGCATACTATTTGGGACAGAGTTTAGAGTTGATAAATATATGTTGAACACATGTAGGTATGTCTGGCTTTGACAAACCAACATATAACAATGACCACTTTTGAAAATAGCCCAAGGGATCTGTGAGTTTAACTTCCCCAGTCTAGTTGTGTAAAATAAAAAAATTTTAAAAAAAAGAGGAAGAAGAGCAAATCATAGAAAATTAGCAGTTGACGAATAGTTCCCTCATAACCAGTCAACTCTGAAGGCATCTTCCATGAGGCATTGTGGTTAACTGGTTTCTAGAAAATAGTTGTTGAATCAATGGATAAAATCTGATATTTCAAGGCCCACATCACCATATATGCTACAACAGCTAGGAAGTCATTTCTAATGTGTACCAGTCTCCAGAAATAATCTGTCCCTTGTACGTTCAAACCATTCCCTCTCTGATGATAGTTTTTATCTTATATTAGAGTTATTTAGGCAAATGACTTATCTCTTAGAGCATATTGTAACTGTCTCATTTATTCCTGCTCTGATCCTCCATACCCCAGCACCTAGCACAGTGTCTGTCTATGGTAGTGCTCAGGTAAAATTTGGCAGATGAATAAATGCACAAACAAATAAGAGATAATGCTTGAATTGGTTCTCTCCCCTCTTGGGCATAGACTGTTAGTTTGATTGTATTTCTGACTTTCCTGATCCTATATTCTCTAGATAATTAGAGATACCTCAAGAAAAACACCTCAAGAAAGAAAACACCTTATCATTCACATTTTACAGATAAAGAAACTGGGCTTAGAAAGTTGAAATGATCTGTCTCATGTCCTCTGGGCTTACTAGGTAGGACCCCCACATAACAAAGTTGGGATTGAAACCCAGCACAGCTGAGATTATATTTTAATACCCCTGAAACACCAATCCATAAGAACCTATGCACACCAATGTTCATAGCAGCACAATTTACAATAGCCAAGTGCTAGAAACAGTCTAAGTGCCCATCAGTAAGTTAGTGGACCAAAAAACTATGGTACATTTACACAATGGAATACTACAAAGCAGAAAGAAAGAAGGAGCTCCTACCCTTTGCAACAGCGTGGATGGAACTTGACAGCATTACACTAAGTGAAATAAGCCAGGCAGTGAAAGACAAATACCATACGATCTCACCTTTAACAGGAACCTAATCAACAAAACAAACAAGTGAGCAAAATAGAACCAGAGACATGGAAATAAAGAACAAACTGACAGTGACCAGAGGGGAGGGTGGAGAGAGATAATTGGGGAAAGAAGAGGAAGGGTCAAGTCAAGGACCATGAATAAA
This sequence comes from Glossophaga mutica, assembly GCA_039655065.1. Classification (NCBI taxonomy): domain Eukaryota; kingdom Metazoa; phylum Chordata; class Mammalia; order Chiroptera; family Phyllostomidae; genus Glossophaga; species Glossophaga mutica. The sequence goes on along the minus strand of CM077307.1, from coordinate 41,424,205 downwards.
GGGTCCATGGACAAGGACAATGAGGGGAGAGTAGGGAAGATTGAAAGTGGAAGGTGAGGGTGGGTAGGGTAGGGGGAGAGTAATGGGGGGAAATGGAGACAACTGTAATTGAACAACAATAAAAAAATTAAGAAAAATTAAAAATTCTGCTGTGGAAAAAAAAAAAAAAGAAAGCCAGCTCTGTCTAAATCTGAAGATAAAGCTTCTTTCACCACACCACAGTGGTCGAGGTGAGTGGAGCTTTAGTGAAGAGAACACTGCTACTGAGTGATGAGTGTGAGACAAAAAGAATGCAAATTCTAGACTAGAGATGTCATATGTTTGGACCCCTCCAACCCCCCCCCACACACACACACATACAACTGCCACCAGCTCCCTGGGTACCTGTACCAATATCTTCTCAAATTTTACTATGCATACAAATCACCTGGGGATCTTTTTAAACGACAAATTATAATCACATAGGTCTTGGGTGGGGCCTAAAATTCTGCAGATTCTGAGATTCTAAAGTGGTGCAAACACCGCTAGTCCTGTGACCACACCTTACATAGCAAGGATGCTGAAGATATGACTCAGGCTGGATTTGTCATTGCCTGCTTGACAAAGGGAGGTCAGCTGCTATTGAGTAGCTGGAGGGGGCACAACGTCTGTGTAGGTATCATTTGCTGAAAATCTTACTATGTTCTGGGCAGAATGCTAAGGACGTTACAAGCATAATCACATTTGATCCCTACTACAACCTTCTGAGTAGCTAATTGGTATCCACATTTTATAGACTCAGAGTTTAGGCAACTTCTCCAAATTCACATGGTTCTGTCTGATCTCAAAGCTCATGCTCTTAACCAAAATGCCAACTTCCTCAACAATAAGAATGTCTCCTTTACACCCAGAGCAAGTCTGAATGACACTTTTGAGGGGGAAGGAGTCTTTAAGCAGATATTGACGAGCTGATGTAGACATCACAAACCCAACACCAAGATGCTAATGGATATTTTAGACCACATCTTGATCTCCTCACTAGAGGAATGTGCAAAGGATTCATTCACACCCAGACAGAAACAAGCATGAATAAGTTGAGTGAAAAATTAGAAATAACTTGGCATGCTCAACAATAGAGGAATGATTAAATAAAACATAGCATATAAGGCAATGAACATACTAACTAGTCAATGAGTATACAGATTTAAGATCATACATTTACTAGTATAACATGATCTGAAGTTTGTTTAAAAAAACATGTGTGTGTTTGCACATAGGGAAAGATTGAAATGAGGTACTTCAAGAAATTAATATCAGTAACTTTTGTATAGTATTATTATTCATGCCTTAAAATTTTGTTTTTATACTTACCTATATTTCTCATATTTCTATAAAAATGTGTATCGTATGTATAATTTAAAAAAATAAATATGCAAGCAAAGCCAGGGAAAAGTTGAAAAATGACAAAGATGGTAGACATGTACTACTAGGTATTAAAATAAATGATAAAGTCATAAATATTACAATAATTTGGAACTGGGAAATACTAAACTGACAAATCAGTGAAAGAGAATAGAAAATAAAGTAAAAGACTCAGAAGATTTGGACACACAAATAATTTATTTCTTCTCCTGAAGTGAGAAGGTTTTCCTAAAAGTAATACAAAACTGATGCATGTGCCCCCAACCAAATACTGTATATGCAGTCAATAGACCATCGACAAAATGGGGGGAAAGTCTAACTTGGCAAATAAATAGGAGTGATTTCCTTAATAGGTAAAATGTTCTTATAACTCAATAGAAAAATTTGTAAAAACATGAACAACTGTTTTGGTGGGGTTTTTTTTGTTCTGTTTTGTTTTGTTTTTTAAGAGAAAAGGAGTAAGAGAATGAATCCTAGTTGTAGTGGTGTTTTGAAGGGGACACTGCTGATGCCACTGTCCACCCCGGCCATTGGAGTTTTTACATAATTATCATGGTAGAAATTCAAATCAAACTAGAACAGAAATAACTGCATCTGTCACATCGTTATACCAGGATCCCGCTGTGCACCATTCACAGTTTGTTGTATGTGATTAGGTCCACGCCGACTGCATAATAAACCATAGCAGGAAGGGAAGCTACATGGCGTCCAGAATGAAAAAAGGGAGAGGGGAGGGAATTTCAGGGGAAAAGGGGAAGGATTTATAGGAACAAGTATAAAAGACACATGGACAAAAACTAAGGGGGGTGGAAATGGGAGGGAGGTGGAGAGGGCTGGGGCAGTGGGCTGGGATGGGAGTAAAAGACAGAAAACTGTACAAGAACAACAATTAAAATTAAAAAAAAAAAAGAATGAAAAAGGTGCTGACAGGAGACTTAAATCTCAGCTATTCCTCCAGCCATACGTATCCTCGGACAGCCTCACTCAACCTTCCTTTCCTCATCTATAAATTGGATACAATAAATCTTATGTACAATGGTTATTTTGCAGAAAAATAAGATAGCATATGGAAAGCCCTTGGTACTTTTAATGAACACTCAATACATAGTAACTCCTGTTACGTCCTCAGAATCATTATCACCACCTACGTGAGGGCAGGAACAGAGCGAAGTGGTTTCGCCTCCCCGCAGAGCACTGAGCCGAGAGCAGGCCCCTGTGAGTCCTCGGTCGGAGGAGGACACCGCAATTCAGCCACATGGACGGAGCATGGCTTCGCTTCATGTCCAGAGCCCTGCACCCACACAGACTCCCACTTAGAAGACCTCTCAGGGCCTCCATTTCCTTGTGGAGGGAAAACATCGGTGGTACAAACTGTAGGGATCAGATGAAAGGAGACCATGTTTGGGAAAACACCCCTGAGCTGTACAGCTGTCCATCTCAGCCCCGCCTTCCCCAGCCCTTGAGGCTAGCCTGTGTGGCCAAGTTCACCTCGAGGTTTCCTTATTCATTTCCTCTCCCCATCCAGCAGGGCTTAGAAGATGTTCTCAGCCCAGAATCTGGCAACTTAGCCAGGACCAAGCAGGGCCAAACCTAGTGCATGACACCAAGCTCAAGCTGACCAGAACACTGAGGGAGACTCTAGGGCATCCCTGAAATTGCCACTGCTGACCAAACACACGCCATCTGGTCCTATTCCCTGTGCCTTCACTGCCAGCCAGACCAGGACCTGACATCCCAAGACCAATGAACAACTGCCATTTACGTCATGCTTTATGTGTTTTGAGCCTGGTGCTGAGTATCTGTGCTATGTTTTGATTAATCCTCACACCAGATATCTGCCATAAGTACTCCTATCTCCTCTCTACAGATGGAAAGACTGAGGTTTTCAGAAGGTAAGCACAGACGTACAGTAACTATGGTTCATAAATGATGGACCAGGGCCTCAAAACCCACATCTGTCCAACTGTGATCTTGGTCCCTATGCTGCCTCCCTAGGAATTATTTTGCAGATGTGCTCCAAGAAGTGACCTACGCAAGATCATACAACTCATATGTACCAAACCTGAGATTCAAACCTCCCAGTCCAAAGCCATGTGCTCCCCAGGACACTAAGCTGCCTTCCCCAATCTCATAAAATGAGCTTCTGCCTACATGGCCCTTCCCTGAGCCCAGAGCCCGCTGTTAACCCTAGATATTGGTTGCTGGTCTGGAAGCACATCTGACTTTCCTCAGCTCCTCTCCCTGGGAGCTGGGTTCTGGAGTCTGTCCTTGCTGCTGGGACACTTATGATACATGGACAGATCTTCCCCAAGGAGATAAAGCCTTTCTTAGTTCCACAGACTGCAAGTAGGAATTCCCACTCCAGACACATCGACCTTTGAGAATGAGAAGCAAACTACCTTATCCCCTTGGTTGCTACGTTGGGCCTCCGAGGTTGCCCTGTTCCTAAGCTGATCTACAGGGGACCAAGGCATCAATCCCTTATCCTGATGTCTCCTGGTTTTGTCCTCTCGCTAATTCAGGCATGCTAGGGACCCGTAATGCCTTGTATGAAGCTGGACCCATGACAACTGTGAGCTGTTATTTTTCATTATGTTTGTTCATTTCCAACTGCAAAAGCAACACGCTCACCGTGTTATTTCCTCCAGCTGTGACAAACCCGTTCCCCCACAGCAGTGCTGCAGACGCCTAAAGGAAGTAGGGTTGCCAATGAAGTATTGTAACTGCTGGGCGTACAGATGAAAGATCCTCCGAGGGATTCAGAAGATGCTACAACCGGATCAACTTGCAAATAAAGGCTCCCATTCAAACTGAGGGATTTGCCAGAGGAAAAGCAGACTAAGAAGTGGAATATTTAAACACTTCAAATCATTTCCTTGGAAAGGCTTCCTGCATCTAGTTGGAGGAACGAGTCATCTTCCTGTGTAAAGTGTTCAAACTCCCTTCCCGTGAGTAATGAAAGGGTCATTCAGGTCTGGACGAAGCCACTGTGCACGTGGTAGAGCCCACGGCACTACAGCTTCCTTTCCAGAAAGCAGAGGCACTGCCTCCCGGGCCCCAGAGTTCCCGTCTTTTCTCCAGGCTGCAAAACAATCCGAGTTTCTGAGGGGCATCTGCTGACAGTGTCTGCCAGCTCTCCACCCAGTGCGTCCACAACATCTGTGACTCACTGCAAGCTCACACCGGAAGCCAGTCCCCTGAGTCTCTGTGCAGGCTCCCTTGGCTGAATTTTGTGCCAGCCCCAAGAAAGGTCTGGGGTGCTTGCCGGCAGCGGTCGTGCATTGGAGAGCCGCAAAGACCCAGCCTCAGCTGGTGCTGCAGCAGCAAAAGGGCAGAAATACAGCCCAGCACAAACTGATTGGTGTGATGCGTGGGCCTGTCTATGCGTTAGGCTGGAAAACACATACCACAGGTCTGGTGGAGAATGCAAACTCAAGCTGTGCTTGCATATATTATCTAGCGCATATATTATCTAGCATATGTATTATCTAGGCCTTGCAAAAGAGATAAGGAAGGAAAAGGACCCATTGCTTTGAGCAGCAAGTCAAGCAGGACAGTGTGTTGAAAACTCCCATCCTATTACTAATATAGCCTTCAAATGACCCCACAGAAACAGCCTGCGGGGGAGGCGTTGGGAAGGCTGTCACTTCCACTTTACACAAACTGAGCTTCAGGGACGTTAAGTTAGTCACTGGTCTGGTGGCATTTAAACCCATATCTGTCAGACTCCCATGCTTGTAGCTACTCCCAAATTTATTTTGTTCTGATAGATTTTTATTGAAAGCCACCTGTGTGCAACACCCCCGCTGGGAGCCAGACACCCTTATGAGATGTTGAATGGAAGAAAGAAAGGGAGAGAGGGAGGAAGTTCCACTTTTGTTGTCTTCTAACTACGTGGCCTTGAGCAAGTCATTAATAATAACTTCCTGCACCTCAGTGTTTAACTGTGGGGTCACTTTGAGGAGTTTGTTGGGGGAGGTTCTTTGGTGCCATTTCCCTTACTGACCCTGAAAAAAATATAGATTTCTCATTCGCTCATTATTTATTTATTCCTTCACACTATAAACATGTAAGACACAGTCCCTACCATTGAAGTAATCATGGTCTGGTCGGGATAGTCACACTGCAGTGAGACCGATGGGTGCCACGGAGAGAAAGCATTACAGCAATGGAACCCAAAAATCAGAACTCACTCTGCCCAAAAGACTGGGGGAAACTATAGGATGTGACAGTTGAACTGGGCTTTGAAGAATGAATGAGTTAGATAAGTGTACTTCTTGCTTTCTCATACCTAGGTGGTCTGTGCTTTTGTTTCATTGGTTTTGAAATGGATGGAGCTTTCTACTTGCTGTGCACTGTGAGGAAGAGCTGGGGTGCTAATACTCTTGCAAGTCTGGGGAGGGCAGAGGCCAATCTAGATTGGACTCCAGCCACCAGACCAGGGACATCTGAGCGGTCACTATGTCCCTCTGACTTCCAATCATTCATCTGAAAAACAGTGGATTTACTGATTGGTAAGGACCCCTCCTATCTCTGACATGGTTTAGTTTATGGTTGAGAGGTTGGAATTACATTATTGTAACAATCTAATTGTTATGGTTAAGTCTGCATCAGGTTTTCTTCATAGATATGGAGAGACATCAAAATTACAACTAAAGGTGTCCAACCAGTGGCCGAAAGGCTACACGCAGCGCAGGATGGCTAGGAATGCAGCCCAACACAAAATCGTAAATTTACTTAGAATATTGTGAATTTTTTGTTTTCATTAGTGTTTGTGCATTTAGTGTGTTGCCCAAGACCACTCTTCTTCTTTCAATGTGGCCCAGAGATGCCAAGATGTTGGACACCCCTGGAACAACCATCACTCAGAACCATCAAAATTTGAAATCTGACAACTATGGAATTAAAGAAACCACCTCCATCCAGACTGGTAGGAGGGGTGCAGATGCAGAATAGGCTGGTCCCACATCTACATGGGGTGGATAAAAATTCAGGAGAGATATTCAGGAGCAAGGAGTCCCAGCCCCACACCAGGCCCCCCAGACCAGGGTGCCAGGACCAGGAAGATAAGTCCCCACAACTTCTGATTGCAAAATCCAGTAGGGATTGAGTGGGTGGAAGAAACTTCTAGAGCCCCAAGCAGTTCCTCTTAGAGAACCCACATACAGACTTACTCAGACTCACTCCCTCTGAGCTCTAGCACTACGGTAGCAGCTTGAAAGGCACCAATGGCACACAGGGAGGAACTGAAGTGTCTGGCATCAGGGCAGAAGCCGGGGAACAGCTTTCTTCCGGATAGAAAGGTGGACAGAGGCCATTGTCCCTTTTCTGAACCCTCCCCCCACAGAGCTACAGAGCCAGCAGGAGGCTCTGAGACTCTATCAACCTGGCTAACACCCTTTGCCCCTACCTGGAGATTCCTTGACACTCCATCCTACCCAACTGATGGGCCCACCCAAAGTGTTAACAGTGAATTTCCCATATGAACAACTGGTCTTGGCTCATTTTTCACAACTTCCTAAATCCCATCAAACAAGCAACAGTTGGCCTTAGCAAGCCCCCAGCCCCTGTACCTCCTGCTAAGTTGCCCCAGGCCCAGCCCTATCAGCAGCCAGCCTAGATTCACAGCTTTGCTTCATCTGGGCATCTCCAAGTCCAACAAAAGTAGCAGCCATCTCAGATTGCTTTAGAGCTCAGGCAGAGTGGCCTCAGGCAGAACACAGGAGGGGGCTGACCTTGGTCTGCACCAACCGGGAAACCCCAGGGCCTTGGCACCCAGTAGACAGCTACAGACCACGTCGGAGCACCACCACCCTGCCCTGGAACAGCTGATCCTCCGCAGAGAGTGGAGGTTGGTGGTCATGGTCACAGCCAGTTGTTACAGCTGACTGACCTGGGTAAATCCCTCCATTGACCTGCCACCAGTAACCAAAGCTCAACTACAAGAGGCGGGTGTACTCAGCCCACATGAAGGGTGCATCTCAAGTACGCAACTTGGGTGATGGGGGAGGTTGTGCCACTGGACCCTACAGGACACCTACTACATTAGGCCACACTACCAAGACAGGGAGTCATAGCAGCTTTTCCTAATATATAGAAGCAAACACAGGGAGGCTGCTAAAATGAGGAAACAGAAACGTGGCCCAAATGAAAGAACAGATAAAAATTCCAAAAAAAAAGAGCTAAACAAAATGGAGATAAGCAATGTACTAGACACAGAGTTCAAAACACTAGTTATAAGGATGCTCAAAAAATTTAGTGAGGACCTCAGCAGTATAAAAAAGACCCAGTCAGAAACAAAGAATTCACTAACTGAAATAAAGAACAATTTACTGGGAAACAAGAGTAGAGCAAATGAAGCTGAGAATCCAATCAATGATTTGGAACATAAGGAAACAAAAAACAACCAATCTGAACAAGAAGAAGAAAAAAAGAATAAAAAAAAAAAGGATAGTGTAAGGAGTCTCTCAGACAGCCTCAAGCACCCCAACATTCACATCATAGGGATGCCAGAAGGGGAAAGAAAGAGCAAGAAATTGGAAATCTGTTTGAAAGAATAATGAAATGAAAGAAAACTTCCCTAATTTGATGAAGAAAATAGACATGCAAGTCCAGGAAGCACAAAGAGTCCCAAGTAAGATGGATGCAAAGAAGCCCACTCCAAAACACATCATAAATAAAATGCCAAAGGTTAAAGATAAAAAATATTAAAAGCAGCAAGAGAAAAGGAGTTAGTTACCTACAGGGGAGTTCCCATAAAACTGTCAGTTGATTGCTCAAAAGAAATTTGGCAGGCTAGAAGGGGCCAGCAAGAAATATTCAAAGTCATGAAAAACAGGGACCTACAGCCAAGATTGCTCTATCCAGCAAAGCTGTTATTTAGAATGGAAGGGCAGATAAAGTGCTTCCCAGACAAGGTAAAACTAAAGGAGTTCATCATCACCAAACCATTATTATATGAAGTGTCAGAGGGTCTTATTTAAGAAAAAGAAGATCAAATCTATGAACAATAAAATGAAAATAAATGCATGTCCAGCAACAACTGAATCTAAAAAACAAACTAAGCAAACAAGAATGGAGACAGAATCATGGATACAGAGAGCATTTTGATGGTTGCCAGAGGGGAGGAGGGTATGGGGGAATGGTTGAAAAGGTAAGAGGATTAAGAAGTACAAATAGGGATTTCCTGAATAGCCATGTGGATGTAAAGTACAGTATAGGAAATGGAGTAGCCCAAGAACATATGTGCATGACCCATGGACATGAACAATGGTGTGGGGATTGCCTGAAGGAGCAAGGGGTGCTTGGTGGAGGGAGGCAAAGGGGGAAAAATCAGGACAGCTGTAATAGTATAATCAGTAACATATAATTTAAAAAAAGAAGTGGAGAAGGACTGAAGACCTTACCATTCTGTAGAAGATTGCCCTCTTACCACCTAAGGCTTTACAACTGGGCAGTAGCTGCTGCATCTCCCTTGTTTCTTGCTGACATTTCATGAAGTCCTGGATGGTTTCTCCACTAATCTGGTCAGTATATTACACAACCTGACTCTCACCAAGACCACTCTGATCTGTCTAGTTTGTGTGTCAGAGACCCATCTCTGGTCTCTAAAGAACTGCAACAACTTAGGCAGGGAATTCCATGAGAACAAATTCAGCATCTACTCATCTGCCAGCTCCTAGCCCAGCGTATGGCAACTAATACTTCTACTAATAACAACAGCATACAGCAAAGGCAACATTTAGCATTCATTAAGCACTTGTTATATGCCAGGCTTTGTGCTACATGCATTATGTGTTTTATCTCACCCATTTTCTTTCAACAATCCTCAGAGGGAAGTACCAAAAATTTTCCTTTTGTACAGATGAGGAAACAGAGGCACAAAACGGTTAAGATATCTGCTCAATGTCACACAGCTATCAAGATGCAGAGTAGAGCTTAGAACCCAAACAGCCTGACTCCAGAGCTTACACATTTACCATCAGAGGACACTGGCTCTCCCATGTGGAAGAGAGGAGGGAATGAGCGTAAGGAGAGTGAAGGGGTTAACGACATTGGCCTAGCCGTCGGGCAGTCTGGGGTTTGAACTGCAGCCCTGTCTCTTTCTAGCTGTGTGACCTCTATCCAAGTCTCCCTCTCAGCAACCGCTAAAGTGCTTCTTTTCAGCGCCTTTTATTGACATCCCTTCCCAAACTTGCCCCTTTTCAGTTAAAGGCACTTATACAAATATAGATGCAATGCTTACCCTTGCCAGGTGTATTGCTAGGCCCTGGGGAGAAACACGTGAACGAGTGGGTCACAGTCCTCACCACCAGGAGCACAAATTTTCAGGAAGTATGAACACTGAAACAGCTGGCTGTTCTCTGGGTCCTACAGCAGCACCCGCCCCAGGATTACGGGAACACAGCAGAAGGGGTAGTTAACACTCAGACTCTATCCTCAAACAATGGCTACTTTCTGGAATTACTTACAGTTCAGGTCCTTTGGCCTTGTTTCCTGCATGGCACTGTTGGGTGATTTATTATGGAATTTAGAGCTTGAGCAGAATTTTGAGATCATTCTAATTTGATCCTTCCTTTTACAGGTGGGGAAACTGAGGCCCAGAGAGGCAAAAGTCTTGCATAGGAAGCAACAGAAACTGGTTTGGACCCAGATCTCTGGATTTCCAAGTCTTGCTAATAATATTCAGCAGTCATGCGATACCCAAATCTTACCACCTCTATTCGTGCTCAGCAGTCTTGTCCAACGGGGTTTAGGAATGCAGGACAGTGCCTCTGAATAAATATAAAGTTTTTCAGCAGGACGCTTAAAAGACATACCTATTTTTGGACTCATTTCCAGAAATCTCTTCAGTGAAGACTTTTATTTGTCTAGTTAAAGTGCCAAAGTCTCAGCTAACATTGAAATCTGCTGCAGATGAATCTTTGGTAAATGTAGGGAACAGAAAAAGCCCTGGTCTACAGTTGGGGAGGTCCAGGTTCTGAGATCAGCTCTGCCAATTGCTTGCTTTGAGACCTTAGGCAGATTACCCGCCTCTCAGGACCACCAGTAGTCCCCTCAGCTATAAAGGAGAGGGCCGAACCCAGCTTTTTCCCACGCTACCAAAGGGAAGGCCCATATGGCGTTGTTCTTGGTTCCCACGTAACTTAAAGGGAAACTTTCGCAATATCCAGAGGCCTTGATGTCCTGCAAATGAAGGAGGAGGAGGTCCTCAAGTTCCTTGCTGCAGGAACCCACTTAGGTGGCACCAACCTTGACTTTCAGATGGAACAGTACATCTACAAAAGGAAAAGTGATGGCATTTACATCATAAATCTGAAGAGAACCTGGGAGAAGCTCCTGCTGGCAGCTTGTGCCATTGTTGCCCTTGAAAACCCTGCTGATGTCAGTGTCATTTTGTCCAGGAACACTGGCTAGCGAGCGGTGCTGAAGTTCGCTGCTGCTGCCACTGGAGCCACTCCGATTGCCGTCTGCTTCACTCCTGGCACCTTCACTAACCAGATCCAGGCAGCTTTCCGGGAGCGCAGGCTTCTTGTGGTCACCGACTCCAGGGCCAACCACCAGCCTCTCACCAAGGCGTCCTATGTTAACCTGCCCACCATCGCCCTGTGTAACACAGACTCTCCTTCGCGCTATGTGGACATTGTCATCCCTTGCAACAACAAGGGGGCTTACTCAGTGGGTCTGATGTGGTGGATGCTGGCCCGGGAAGTTCTGCGCATGCGTGGCACCATCTCCCGTGAACACACATAGGAAGTCATGCTTGATCTCTACTTCTACAGAGACCCTGAAGAGATTGAGAAGGAAGAGCAGGTCGCTGCTGAAAAGGCTGTGACCAAGGAGGAATTTCAGGGTGAATGGACGGCTCCGGCCCCCGAGTTCACCGCAGCTCAGCCCGAGGTCGCAGACCGGTCGGAAGTCGTGCAGGTGCCCTCTGTGCCTGTTCAGCAGTTCCCTACCGAAGACTGGGGCCTCAGCCTGCCACTGAAGACTGGTCCGCAGCCCCCACTGCGCAGGCCACGGAGTGGGTAGGAACAAGCACGGAGTGGTCTTAAGCTGGTCTTCCACAGACTCTTACCAGAATGGAAGAAAGGTTGATGGAAAATAAACAGTTTCTAAAAGTTGAAAACAAAATAAATAAAGGAGAGGGCTGAACCCAGTACAAGCCCCATGAGGTCAGGGACTTTGTTGCTGTCTCTCCAGGGCCTGGAACCATGCACACAGTAGGTACTCAGTCCATACTTCTTTAATATGAAATGTCCTCAAAGTTATTAGCATTCAAAATCATTTCCAAAATCTAACGTTTATCTCTGTTCCTGTTTTCCCCTCCCTTTCATTAGAGGCACACCACCTCTCCACCTCTCTGTCTCTTAGCAACGACGTGGAAGAGTTGACTGTTCTGAAGCAGCTCTCAAGTTGCGTGACCTGGCAGCTGTGAATTATTCTGTGTACTCTAATATTATCGTTTCAGCATCACTCCCCCTCTTCTGTCACTCCCTGGGCCTCCTACTCAAAACCGCCCGCTCAGCTCCTCTCCTCACTTGTTGCTGAAAACACACCCTGATTCCGCCTACCTTCTCAGAGCTCTCTTGTGCAATTGTTCAGCAAACTAGAAGACTGAACAGAGTCATGTATTTCAAGAGGAGCCTAAGGGTGCACTGAAATGAGGTAGATACTTTGCAGTACTTGCAAATCCCAAATATGAAACCTGTAAACATTTCCTAGGGTCTTCCATGCATCACTTTATTTGTGCGATGGATTAGACAAAAAAAACTTTTTAAACAAACAATTGCCACCATTTATCGAGCATCCACTATGTGTCAATCAGGTTCACATACGCTTCCCTGCTTAATCTTCTCAGCAAGCTCTCCTGGAAGCACACACTCTTACAGATGAGGGAACGAAGGTTCGGGAATGTTGATGAACTTCTTAAGGTCACACAACCGGTAAATGCTGTGACCAATATTTACCTGGGTCTTCTATCTGATTCCAACATCCTAGGTTTTAAAATTTAGAAGAATCTTCAAAGTGTTCTAAAAGGCCCACCAGGACAGCCTAATGAAAAGGAAAGAATATAGCATTCACAGACCATCTTTTCCTTTCTCAGTCCACTTTATTTCCACTCCTAAAACTTGCTGACTCGTTTTCTGTTGCTCCGATATAGAGCTGACACTCACAGTTGAGAATTATGAGGAGATGCTGAGCAATCATTAGGCCAACGGGAGTTTAATGTGGAATGGACCTTTCAGCCCATTCAATCTAGCACTGATATTTTATAGATGTCAAACCTTTCAGCCCGTTCAGTCTAGTCCCAATATTTTACAGAGCTTAAAAAGGTCACCCACCTAATTAGTAGGTAGCAGAGCCTGACAGTTTCTACCAGATCCTATGCTTTTCATCTCTAAAGGCAGCAATGATACCTGTGCATGAGGCTGTGGCTGTGAGAATTAAGTGAGATAATGTCTTCAAAGTGTTCTGCCAGGTCACCTGGCCCATGGTGGGCCCTGCAAATGGCAAATGCCGCTGACACGGATATTCTCTGAACTCGGCCTCTTTTTCCGTAAATGGGTTTGGGAAGGGCCCTTATTAACTCATATATTTGTTAAGAAAATCACGTAAGCTCTTCGATATGACAGAGCTTTGTAGTGTTGGCTTTGCTACAGTCTCCTGAGCTGCCATTTTGGATGTTCCTACATGATTTCCTAGATGGACAACATCAGAGTGAGTTCTACAACCTCTGCCCCAGCCCCTTACAAATATGGATGATTGTGAGACAGGAGAAAGGAAATACAGGAAAGATTTTAAAACTTGCACCTGCATCTATGTTTTCTTTTTTCAACCTTCTTCTCTTCTTGTTTGGCACAGCTTGGACTGCACTGAAGTCATGAGGCAATGCCTTCCCTTTATTGTAAGGGCACAGGGGGATTGGCACTGGCTGGACTAGGCTTGACTAGAAGTCAGGTGCTTCCAAATGAGGGGCTCATAATCTGGGAGGGAACTGCACACATGTCATGAGCCTAGAGAACTGTGGGTATTCCTAACATGCTGTGAGCCTGAGTCACACATCAGGCAGTGAAGGCGATCAGGGGCCAGGGCAGTTCCATGCCTGGTTCACCAGAGTCTCTCCACTGGGGAACTCTATCACCTCCCCCTCCTGTACCCCTGGTCTCTAGGCTTCCTTTTCACAATGAAAACAACTCCTGCCCTTGTGTCTTCTACCTTGCTTCTTCCAGACTCCAATATTCACCCTACTTTTTCAAGGTTGAACCATGAGAAGGAGTGAATGGGAGGTGAGGAAGTAGAGAAACGTTAAGTAGATAAGTACTGCAAGGAGTTTGGCTGTGACAAGATGGAAAGAGAAGGAAGGACACTAGAGGGAGAGTTGGGATCGAAGTTGATTGTGTGTGTGTGTGTGTGTGTGTGTGTGTGTGTGTTTTAAGGTGAAAGAGACGGGAGCCCATTTAAATGTTTTCAGGGAGGGATGAGTAGACAGGAAAAAGCTGAAGGGACAGGGGCTGAATCAGTAGCACAAGGTCTCTGAGATAGCAAGAGCGGAAGGGGTCCAGAGCTCAGGGACATCAGCTGGCCTCACCCAAGAGGAGGGGCTGCTCTTCTGGTGCGGTAGGAAGGGACGAGGGCAACAAGGGGAGAAGGTGGGAACACCATCTGTCCAGATATTCACAGACATACCAGGCCCCAGAGTTCGGCACAATCTTTCTTCCCTCTTTGCACAGCTGTGGCCTCATGCCAGCTGCTGTCTCTGGTGCTTCATATACATGATCGCCATCTTCTCCACAATCCGCAAGGCAGACATTTCTAAGCCCCACTTTATAGATGTGCACACCAAACCTCAGAGAGCATATGAAATTGCCTCTGAGGTTACACAGCCAGTATTGTTAGTAAAAATGGTGCTGGCACTAATACAGTCTTACGTCTGTGCCAGACTCCAATCTAAGTGCTTTACATTCATTAGCCTATTTAACCCTATAAGGTAGGTACAATTACTATACTGATTTTAGAGATGAAGAAACTAAGACACTGGCAGAGTAGGTTATTTGCCCAACTTAACCAACCGAAAAATGGAGCTAGCACTTGAACCCAGGCTGTTCATTTCCCAGATCGGTATTCTTAACCATCATACCACATCAGCTCTGCTATGGGAAACAAAGTAATGTAGGTCAAATCCAACCCCTTGTTCGTCTGACTCCAAAGGCCATACTTTGCTCATTATGCCAAGGGATGAGGATGTGTAAAAAGCAAATCAGCCTTCAGAGTTGACTATACTGTACCAAGATCGAGTTAGGACGCCTGAGCATGGGTAACAAAAACACAAGTACCCCCAAAGATTTCCTCCAATTCCTCATGGGCCAAAGCTGAGGGACAGGGCTCTCCCTATTCCTTGACAGCTGGAGTGCCGCTATGGCGAGTGAGAGCAGGCCACCTGGGAAGGTTGAAACATCTGTCACTGCAAGCAATCAACAGTGTCTGCCACACCCATGTAGGACAGTAGGTGCTGTACCCGAGTTTTCATTCATTCATTCACTCATGCATTCATTCAGCAAGTCATTTATTGACCACCGGTTTTGCCCAGCACGGTGCCAGCACTAGATATGCAGTTGTGAAATCCTGTAGTTGTTGCTCTCTAAGGAGCTTACAGATTCCTAAGCAAACAAGTCCATCGCAGTGTGTGGCAGCATCCTAAAGTGGGGTGTGTACAAACAGCGACTGAAACAGAAAGACGCTCTGTCTGTCTGGGTGGGATGCAGGGGAGTGAGTAACTCAGCAGAAGGCTTCACGGAGCAGGTGTCACCTTTAAGAAAAGAGGTTTGCCAGATGAACAAGGGAAGTGAGTGCGTGTGACTCAGGCTGAGGGGACGTGAGTGCAAAGTTGGGGAGGCACGGAGAAGACTGGGGAGCTGATGCCAGTTCAGTGTGGCCACAGGAGCGAGCGAGCGATCGGACTCTGGGGGTGGGAGGAGGAGCTGCGGAGTCGGGCGGGTCCAGAGCATGGCAAGTGTACCAGCTGTAGGAATTTAATCTCAGATGTTTACTACTGTCCTGGAAAGCCGTTCTATTACTATTTCCAATTTACCAAAAAGAAAATGGAAGCTCGGAAGAACTAACATGCCCTCGCGCAGCCCACAAGAAGAGCCAGGGCCCTAACCGGCCTGCCCGAAAGGAAGCCGGGGCGCGCACTCTCTCCACTCCACTGTGACTGCCGAGGCTCAGTCTCTGACGCAATAGCACCCTATTATGAATCAGAAACAATAAAAAGCCTTTTTTCCATGGTGGCCGTGGCGATATCACTCCAGAAACTAAGATTTGTTCCCTCTATGAACGCAGGGTCAGTGCGTTTTCTCCCCTGCTCATTATAAAGGCCTGCTTCCTACCAGAATGAGTAATGAGGTTGTAGCTGTCTGCATTCAGCCATAGGAAGATGGATAATTGTATTTCTTCCGTGATGGAAGAACCAGCTGTGGCACTAATAAAAATGACTGCTTTTCAATTCTTTCAACAGGGTAAATAAAACTCCCTTGTGATTAACAGCAAATTGCTTTCCTACGGAGCTGTCGAATGTGGACGGGTGCGCATGAGGGGGGAGGGAGAAGACAGGGCTGAGAGCTGCGTTAGTGGTTCTGCTCCAGCAGGGCGCTCTCTCTGAAAGCGAGTTCCAAAGGTGCTCTTGGTAGGAAAGATATTTTTCACTCCTTTCGGGAAATTCCCCAGTCTGGCAAAATAATACTCCAGTACCCTGGCTGGGACAGAAAAGGGGGCTCCCTTAACTGCTGCAGTCCATAATGCTTTCCAACTGGAGCACCCACTCTTTCCCCATTCGTTTATTCTATGAATACTGATGAAGTGCTTACTAGTGATTTGTTCATTGATTAAACATTTTTCTGAGTTTGCACGTATGTCAGGTACTGTGCTGTGCTTTGGGGAAGAATGGCGAAGACCCAATTCTGCCCTCAAGGAGCTCAGTCTACCAGAAAGAGAGATACACATGAATCATTTGTTAAAATTCTTGTGATGAGGTCAATATACTTTGGGGGAAAAGTAGTGGATTTTTATAGGGTTTTTTTTTCATTCCCTTGACAAATAGGGCAGAAAGCTGTTTTGCCCCCAACTTTGAGTTATGAACTAAAACCAAGAAAAATCAATAAAAAATAAAGACAATCTAGCTTTGAAATGATAACAGAGAGAAATGATTGTATTTGCAAAATATTGGTGGCTCAAATAGGGTCCCAACAGGAAACAGGATGACCCAAATAGGATAATTCCAGGAGAGTTTGTTTACAGAGGGATCCTCTGTTTACGAGGAGGTGAGTGGGGTGTAGGGGCCCCCCAGGGGCTCTGCAGGAGCCCAGGGCTAGCAGCAGTGCTGCTTTCATGCCACCCCAGGTCCAAAAGAATAAGGGAGGGTATTGGCTACAAAGCCCTGGAAGGGAAGCGCTGTGTTAGAAATCACTTTGAAAGGCGTAGTGACTGACAGTTGAGGGTCAAAGCCAGACCAGGGGGACCATCAGGGAAGGTGTAAGTGGAAAAAATACCTAATCTCATGCTCTTCCATCCCAAGATTTTTTCCATCTTAGAGGTGAAGGAAGGCTTCCCATAGTGGGGATGGCACCTGAGCTGGATCTTGACAGATGAATGGGAATTTGTTAGGTAGTGAAGGGAGTGAAAAAATCTCCAGGCATAAAAACATAGAGCAAAAGCAAGAAAAGGGGAGGTGGACTGAAAACAGATTCTGAGGAACTTTTATGTTATGGGTAGGAGTTTGTTTTTTTGTATCCAAGGCATTGGGGAGCCATGGAATAATTTTAAACCACGTTAATAGCATGATCATATTCACACTTACAAAAAATTCTGTTGGCTGTAGCATGGAAAAATGGAGTGGAGAGGGGTGGATATTCGAGAAGAGACAAGTTAATGCAGTAAGCAAGCAGCAGATAAAGGATGAGAGCCTGGACCAGGACCGTAGTCATGGAGATGGAGAGAAGGAAATGGTTTTGAAATAAACGCAGAAAGTAGAAATGATAGCTGATTGAATGGGGGAAGGGTGTGCGAGAGAGGCCAATTCTCAGGATTCTGGCTAGAATGTCACTGGGTGATCCGCTTGCTGGGATTGGAAACAAAAGAGTCAGAATAGGTTTGAGGAAGGACAGGAGATGGCTTCGGGACATCTAGGTGGATATACCCTATGTGACTTGACTATAATTCTCAAGTTCAGGAAAGGGGGAAAAAGAGACATAGAGCAGAAGACCACTGTGGTGATTGGGCCACGGTAGCGCACAAGAAGACCCAGGAAGACCATGGAGGTAGAGAAAGGAGAGGGCTCACCAGCTAAGTGACCATCATCCCCTCATAGGAAGAAAATGAGTGCCCCTTCGCTGGGTTGCTAGGAGCATTCAGAGAGGAGATGTATGTGAAAGCGCCTTGTGTACAGCAGACACTAAAAATATTTGCAGAAGCAGAGAAAAGGGATAGATGTTAAGAAACCTAATCTTATACCAAGTTCAGAGAACAAATCAGCAGCTGCTTTACACTTCATGAACATCACAATAATATCTCTGGGCTTGCTTCCTTAGATATGTCTCTCCTTGCTGCTCGGACTATAAGGAGATGGGACCTAGATCCCATGGATGTTAGTATTTCCTATTCCCCTAAAGTGCTCATAAAACAACTCACACATTATAGGTACCCACTAAATACATAAATATGGCTGATTGATGGTCTGATGCAGAGGGGTGAGAATGAGAAGGACTCCAAGCTGGATATAGTCCCAATTATCCCAGTACTTTTCTCTCACTGGCAAACCACTCTTTCTCTCTGGGTCCTGTCCCTCCCCCACCAAACAGACGTGATTGATGTCCTGTCTCTGTTTGAGAGTGGTAGTCCAAAGATTAATGAAGTCAAAATCCCTTGGAGATACTTGAGTAAGAAATGGGCTGTACTGTTGTCTTGTTTTAATTAATTTGAAAATTCTCCTATATTGTTCAAATGGCAACTGACTCATCAAAAGTGGGTGTTTGGAAGTGATAAATGGAAAGTCTGAGGATTTTCTCATTAATTAATTTGGCTGTAAAAATAAGCACTGGCCCACATTCACAGTGAAATAAAAACAGACCAAAAGGTAACCAAGAAGCCAGGCTCGTGTGGAATGGTAATAAATTCTGCCTTGAGGCACAGACACACTTTTGGCAGTCAAGCAATAATGTTATGTGGGTAATATATGATTTTCTATATTCTTCAGATTTTCTACAATGTGCACATGCTATTTTATAAGAAAAACTTAATTTTAGAAAAACATTAAAATAAAATAGTTATTCTATGTAACACATAGAAAAACTATAGCATATACAATAAGTATAAGAAGAGTAAAATAAATTCTATATTTCTTTTTCTCCTTATCTATATTTTGAGACTTTTTAATTAATACTCCATAGTGTTATTTGTCCCTTTATTCTGTTCCCAAGTAGACAAGGGATCTTTACCTGTAAGCCACAGAACCCGCATCTGGTTAATATGTACTAGAAAGGAATCCGGGGGGAGAATATGAGAAATGCAGATTCTCAGATGGAAAGCTGGGAACCAGGTGCAGAAGGACCGGGAAAGAAATCAAGCCGCACCGTGGGTTTTGCAGAAGCCCCTGGGACAAGCCGTGAGCTCCAAGTGGTCACATGACCGGTGAGGAAAGGAAGGTCTGGTTGACCCCATGAGGGCAGTGTTTCTGTCCCGGGCGAGAAGGGCATGGGGTGCCCGCTAACTGTCCCAGTCAGACTGCTGCCAAAGGGTCTCGGTCATCACCCCCGTGAATTTTAATCCTCGTCCCATGGGAGATGGAACGGATGTTGGACAAACAAAAACAACAGAAGGCCACTACATTAGGTAATCGAGTTCCTCCCCCCGATTTTCTTTAGGTATGATTTACCTACAAGCAATAATGCTTCAGATGGACTACAGTGCCTCTGTTGAGCAGCTCTGATTATTAGAGAATCTAACTGAGAATCTGTTTGTTAGAGAATCAGAATCTGTGAGTGTTGATTCCACTTTTGGTTCCCTATGTTGAAAAAAGGATCGGCATGGTGGTGGCACTGGAAGCTCTATAGTTTCAGGATCAGCTGAGAAAGTTGGGGGAGGGAGTAGATTGGAGATGAGAAGAAAAAGACTCAGTGGTGACATGAGGTGCTGTTGCTATACCTCCAAAGGGCTGTCTGCCATGTAACAAAAGAAAGAGAGTCATTCTCCCGTTCCCTGGATATTACATTTAGAACCAGTGGGTACAAGTTCAAGGGAGACAAATGTCACCTCAACAAATGGTGGGACTTTTTAAGAATTACAACTGCCCCACTGTGGAAACTAGGAAGCCCCCTCTCCCAAGAGGTAGGCAGGAAGGAATTCCAGCCTACCTTTCTGGAATTGGGTTTTATGACCTCCAAAGATTCTTTGAATCCCAAGGTCTATGATCCTGTGATCCTTCGTTATTTGCAAACCTGATAAATGTCCTGCTGAAAGAGGTTCCTCGCCTTTCACAGCGACTCTGTCGTATCTATGCCTGAGGCTCAGCTTCTCCTTTTCGCTTGGTTTGCTTGCAAACCTGTGTTTGTAGAAGAATTCCACATGCACTACTCACTGCAGGGCAATGTTGGGATTTCCGCAGCTGAACACAGCAAGCAGGAAAGGAGAGAAAAGGCACCAGCAGTAGATTAGGAGTAAAAATTTTGCGGTTTAAATCCCAGCTGTGGCCCTGGCTGGTGTGGTTCAGTGGATTGAGTGCCAGCCTGTAAACCAAAAGGTTGCCGGTTCGATTCCCAGTCAGGGAACATGCCTGGGTTGCTGGCCAGGTCCCCAGTAGGGGGCAGGAGAGAGGCAACCGCACATTGATGTTTCTCTCCCTCTCTTTATCCTTCCCTTCCTCTTTCTCCATAAATAAATAAATTAAATTAAATTAACATAAAATAAACCCCAGCTGTGCCAATTTTACACTGTGGGTTCTTAGGTGAGTCCATGGATATTAGGATTCTCATTGTATTCATATGTAAGAAGTGGATGATGATAACAATAATAATGACCTGCTATACAGAGTTGATTAAAAATATATAACTCCTAGTTTTTATAGAGTCTTAATGTTGCGCTAGATTATTTGCATGTGTTATTTAACTTAATCTTCCCAACAATCCCATGGTATAGATTCCATTACTCCCATTTCATGGATGAGAAAACTGAGGTTAGCAAGTTTAAAGCATTTGCCTAAACATTGGAGCTAAAATGAAAACCAACAGATCTAACTCCATGGGCTGAGTACTTTACAACACCAGGCCACAGTCGTCGTCAGAATTGCATGAGCTAACACATATCATACTGTACTCAGCAGAGGGTCTAGAGCACAACAGGGACTCAGTAAACGTTTGTTTTCCACGGATCACCCTTGTGACTTAATCTTCTAAAACCTTCAGTTAGCCCAAATATATCTACACGTCGTGCCCTGTGCTGCCCCATCCTCAGGCTTGGTCATGAGACAGTGGCAGCAATTCCAAGCGTCACATCAGCAAGCTACCATCTTTTCCTTTCTTTGACTTTGATATATTTTAACGATAACTTTCTTATTTTAAAAGTGAAATGTTAATAGAAAATACTTAATAACTTCTCCCATCCAGAAATAACTAAAAGTTTTTAAACAAACCCTCCGGCATTTCTGTATCCGTCAGTCCACTCCTTTGCTGTCTCTTCTCCAAGTCCCCTCCCCCGGCGGGACACAGCATTGTCAGTCTTTTCTTTTCGAGGGTTTTTTAACGTTTTTGTTTCAATTACAGTTAACATACAATACATTAGTTTAAGGTGTACGATAAAGCGATTAGACATTTAAGTAACTCCTCAGTGATCACCCCAACGAGGGTCGTACCCACCTGCACCACACAGAGCTATTACAATGCTATCGACCAGATTCCCTCCATTCCTGTGATACACCGTGCCCTTCACATTCTTCCTCAGGGGCAAGAAGACTTTTCCTAGAAGCCTCCTTTCACATCTTATTTAACTGAGTTGGGGCCATAGCCACCTTCCTAAACCAATCAAAAGGAGGCTGAATAATCCTTGGGCTAAGCAGGCCCACCCCTGGAGCTGGCCAGCTTCCAAAATCAGCCTTCTGTGTGGAAAAAAAAAATAGGAGATAATAGATGTTGGTGGGCTACCAACTGCCTCCTCTACACCCTGTAATCCTGATAAGAAAACTATGTCTCCGAGGGGATTGAGTAATTGGCCCAGAATCCAAGGACAGGGCTAGGACTATAGGAAGGGGAGTGCATAGGGAGGATGGTTCTCAGGTAAGGGAGAAGCTCAGGGCTGTGGCAAGGCAGAGAGAAGATTGGGAGCAGTGAGTGTTTCTCACCTGCGCTGTGCACTGGTGTGACACATGTCACTTTAAACTGCACTGACGACTGGGTGCTACCCCTAGAGATTCCGACTCAGTTGGTTTGGGAGGCAGCCTGAGCATCAAGATTTATAAAACCACCCCAGGATACTCTAATGTCCAGCCAAAGTGGAACTCTTGATTTAGAAAGAGCGCTATTGGAATACGGAGGGGTTGAGGGCCAAGGCACAGAGTGGCTAACCAAGACCTTGTCTCTTCGGTTTCTCCTCAGTGAAGTCCAGCCTGTACTGAGGGCTCCTCACGATCCAGGCATAGCTGTGCCCTCAGCCTCTCGTGGCAGCCAATATCTGAATCAGTCACAGATGCCTTATTCAGAATTCTCATGAATAATTTTCATACAACCCCCACGAAGTAATAGTGATTCCCTTTTACAGATTAGGAAACTAAGCCCCAGCAATTTTAAGGAACTGCGTCTCTCTGACTCCATGATCTCTAAGCCCCGTCCATCTGCAGAAGGAATCAGGAGTCTGAGGAGCAAAACCAGGACTCTCATCTCTGTTTCTGCCCTCCTGGCATCTTACTCTGTCTGGGACATTCTCCTGGCCCCTTGCACCTGCTGGGGAACATCAGCCTCCTGAGAGAGGGGAGGAAAGGGCGGAAACTTTGTAACTAAGTCATATGGCAGAAGTCAGGACCAATTTTCATTTTTGAGAAACCCTATAACCCTGTGAGTCGAGAGGTCTGGAATCCAGCCTGGTCTCCGAGCCCCACTTGGGGTGTGACCTTGCGCAAGCCCCTTCCTATTTCCTGGGCTCTGTTTTCCTCATCTGTAACATGAAGAAGTTGAACCCAAATCTACGGGTCACTAACTCAAGTGCTTCGGGGTCTAGATAGACGACATACATCAGTTGGGCAGGCTGGATGGGGATTGTGAGGAAGCAGCCAGAATAAGCCTCATCCAAAAGGGTTGGAATTTATTGAATTCCAGCCACCTGTCACCATAGAACCCTGTGGGTTTAGCATGGTGAGATATTCTGATTTGTTTTTAAAGAAATGCTAAGAAAGTTTTATTCTGTGTGCAGCCTCCTGTCTAATCTAATGTTAGTCTAATAATAACAATAACAATTATTCAAGGAAAAAAACCATAAATGTGGACTAAATTTGACCAACAGACTGATCCTTCATTACCTGCAGGTTAAGATCTATAAAGCTCTCACTGTCCCATTCTGTGATTTCTAAACGAGGGGACACGACCCAATACTGCAGAACACATAAACTGGCATTTCCGCACTAACAGAAAATCCTCTTTGGGAAGTAAATACAAGCGGCACATTTCCTATTATTAATTCCTAGTACTGTGGTATGCATTTACTTCTGGGATCCCTGGGAAATTGTAACCCCTCCAAAATCTGACGATCCTAAAAGAAAGAGGACTGCCGGCTTTATAGAGAAAGAGTGCCCTCTGCTGGGAGAGTAAGGCAGAACGATGCCTTTGGCGCCCAGGTCCTTTAAAACTCAGAAAAAGTGGATTTGTTTGTTTTCTCTTGAAATAGATTTAATGAAGAATAATAAATAAAATCTAAATGCATACTTATGGATGATTTGATGTATGTGAGGCATAAACTGGGCTTTCAAGTATCCATTTGGGAGTAATTACTCTTAATCTACAAAAAAAAATTGAGGATTAAAGAAAGGAAGAAAACATTTGTTACATCAACTGACAGCAATCTGGAATGCACAGACAAGGAGAGGAAATTGAAGTCTAGGTCTCCAGACTGTGTTCTGGAAAATCAGAGCTTTTATAATAATGTATTGCAAATTTATACGTTTTAATAGTTACTTTCACTGCATCCTTTTTGTAAGTCACCCCACTAGCTCTGTAGGGCAAGCATTGTTATTACCTCCATTCGATACAGAAAGGAGGCGAAGCACAGAGTCTGAGTGACCAGCTTGAGAGTCCTTGGCAATCAGCTGATAGAGACAAGATTAGGCAAGTTTCTTAGCCTCTCTAAGCCTCAGTTTCTCTATTTGTAAAACAGATAAAAATAATATCTATGTTTGCAATGAGGATTAAATACAAATACATGTGTGAGGCACATAACACAATGGTTGGTCCAGAGCGAGGGTGGTACCCACCATTAGCTACCACCTCTGCAATGACCGAAGCCTAGGTCTTGTAGCCTAGTCCGGTACCTTTTCCACTACATTATACAGTATCTCGAATGTATATGCCACCGTGCTGCTGGCATATACAACCGTGGCTCCAGGCCCTAAAAATGTGGCCCAGATCTTCTTTTAACATAAGTGGCTTTGTCAACAGCTATTAAGATCTTGAGTTCCAGCGTAAAGATTGATTACTCTAAATGAAGGAAATTATAGTTGCTGTGGATTGTGCACCACTCAGCCATCTTAGGCTGTTGGATAGATAGATTCCTGAGCTCTGTATTTGAACAGGAACACTTCCATGTTGGATGGTATCCAAAAGAAAGTGTTGAGGGGCCCAGGAACCACATCAGAGAAGACTTGTTGAAGGAACTGGGGATATCTGGTCTGGAGAAGATAAGACTCAAGGAGCATGTTCATTCATTGGCTCATTCACGTCTTCATTCATTCTATAACACTTACTGACTGCTTGCTCTGTGTCATGTGCTGAGGATACCACCAGGAGCAAAAGAGATGTAATCTCTGGTCTCATGAACTCAAACCTAGAGAGGATTCATACGGTCAAAGAGCAGTAGAGAGTATCACATGGAGAATTGGCCTTGCTCTGGGTGAATCCATACAGCAGTCCAAGGCTAATAGATTTGGGCAGAACTCTTCAACTGGCTGTGGAGGGTTGTGGGGGCTCAAATGTGTAAACTTCTTACTGTTAGGCATGTACAAGTAGAGCCTAGAAGGTTACTGAAAGGTTTTAGAATGGATTCAAGATGGGGTTGGGTTGGGGCAGGGTTTGGCCTGAGTTCCCTTCGAACCTCCGGCCCCATGGATTTATTGACATTGCCCAGGCTGCTCTGGGAAGGCCCGTGGAAACTGCCATTTACCCTGCCCTCTGGAGTTGGTTGAAAAACAAGGACCCATAGTCCCTTGGTCTTTGGCTTCCTTTCCTGAGCCTCTGCCTTCTTGATGCTTCGGTGATACTGTGGTCCTTTCTCTCCCAGTCAGAGAATCCTTCTCAACAGTGGGCAGCAGCAGCAAAAATCCTTAGTACAGGACATATTTTCAAAAAGTCATTACAAAACAAATTCTTTTTCATTGTAGCTAATTCTGAAGCAAAATATGAGCAATAAGAGTGAAGGAAAAACTAATCACCCGAAGCTAAAAGTATTTCTTTCCATTTTTCCTTCTGTTTCTGATCTTATTTTATTTTTTTAAGTATTTATGATCACATCCAATCCTGCATTTTCATTTAAGATTATTCTAAAGAAATCTTTATTTTAAATTATTATAAACTCTTCATTACAATCATATATTGAATATTGTAAGTTATTATTATGATATTATGTTAAGTAAATACACCAACACTTATTTATCATTCTGCTCTCATTGGCCATTTCCAAATCTTGATCGTGTTTTGGTGCTGTGGTGGAAGTCCATACAGGATGCGACTTTGAGGAAGCACAGGAGGAAGTACAGTAGCGTGCTCTGTGGGCAGAAGTGAGGTTGGCATTGGATGGAGAGTAGGAGAGCCCGTTAGAAGGAACAGAGAAAAGGACATAAAGACCAAAAGATGTTCCCCGGGTGGACCAGTGGGGAAAGCGCATATGCAGCCAGGCAATATAGTGACTGAGACTTCCACCTAAGAGTTCAGACCCAGGTTCCCGCTGCTAGTGACCAGCTAAATGACCTTGGTGAAGCAACTTCTCCAAGCTCCTTATTCCTACTAATATTATAATGTGGCTGTGAAGATTAAATTAAATTAGTAGACATAAGCCTTACATTGAATAACATGTGCAAAGTGCTCAGTGCCACACCTGGTTCTCAACAGGCACCCAGCAGAGGCCAGGTGTGCCAGGTCGCCTCTTAGCAACTCAGCTCCATCTTGCCCTTCTGAGTTCTCCCTGCTGATCTGGGGCTTGGAAGCCCAGCAACCATGTCATGCATAATTCCACTTCCCAAAGTGTGTCAGTTTGCTAGGACGGCCATAACAAAGTACCATAGACTGACTGAGTGGCTTTAAAAAGATACTTTTTTTTTTTTTATATATAGTCCTGGAGGCTGGAAGTCCAAGATCAAGGAATCAACAGAGTTGATTTCTTCTGAGGCCTCTCTCCTGGGCTCATGAAGGGCCGCCTTCGCCCTGTCTTCACATGGTCTCCCTCCGTGTGTGTCTGTGTCCTGATCTCTTCTTGTACAAGGACCCTAGCCATACTGGATTCATTCACACCCAAATAATCTCATTTTACCTTAATTACCTCTTCAAAGGCCCCATCTTCAAACACAATCACATTTTAAGGTCCTGCGGATAGGGCTTCAGCATTAAGTTTGAGAGGGAGGCGAGGTTCACGGTTCAGTACGAACGCAGAGTTGGGGTTGGGCACACATGCAGTATTTGAAAGGCAGAAGAGGAGCCAAAGCCATTGTCTTGGTCTTTGGCAGGTGGTCGACGTAGGGTTTTTTCAGGGTCTGCAACTTCCAGGCATCCCCTTACATCACCCGGTTTTGCTGCTGCAGACAGCCTAGGTTATTAGCGGTAGTTTCCTGCAATTCCTCCGCTTCCTGCTTTTCTGAACCTTTGTTCTCCCACACCTTCCAACAGCTTTGTAAGCATCTAATTTCCTGGATAAAATTGATTCCTACACTGGTTTTTGTTTTCTCACTGGGTCCTGAAGGCTGCAGTAGCTATTATCTGAAATGGTGTGGGAGGGTCGATGAGTAGAGTTTCAAGGGAACTGTTAATGAAAACAGGGTGGGAAGCCAGGCATGAATAGATCCTACAGAAATCAAGAGTGGAATATTTGGAATTTATCCTATGGTCTAGGACATTATAGCCTTTTCCCACTGAAACATCCCTAATAATAGAAAAGAATAAACTTATGCTCCCACCGGTTCTGATTCACCACTACAAGCAAGATACTTCTTTGAAATCTTTTTAAACACACTCCAGTGTTTTATCTTAATCTATACTCTATCCATTTGTTTTCATGTAAAATGATAATTTTAATTATTAGTCATCAAGTAAAATGAACATCCCTGAGAGACGCTATGTTTATCCTATGGTTTTGACTGCTGGTAGGATCCAATCTCTAACCAGGTTGAATGGCACAGCCTGGGGTAGTCTGGAAACATGAAAATAAGACCATTGTGTTTTGAATGATCTCCGCGATGCGGTGTGGAGAGTGGATGAAGGCTTGCGTGCAGGCAGGGAGGTCTGTCAGAAGGCTGTTGCAATAATCCAGGTGAACGACAATGAAATGCCGAAGACCCTAGCATTGAGTATGAAAAGAAAGGAACCAACACAGGTAATCAAGAGAGTTTGTGCAGGTCACTTTCATCTCTGGATTTCAGCAGAATAAACAGGTTGAACCACCTGACAGCTAACATCCTTCCAAGCCCAAAGATACTGGAATATCTCTTTGTTTATCTTTACCTTGTGCTTGCTTCCTTATCCAGTCTAAATATTCATAGTTTATTTTATGCAAAGGCCAGCTAAGGGGACTTTTGCTGCTAGTTTGTCAATAATCCAAAATTTTGTAGGTTCATTTGCTTTCATGGAGAAGAGAAAGTTCTGGGTATCAAAAGCAGCAATATTTTGACAAACGTTTCTAGCAATTTCCAATTCTAACTTAACAATGTTATCTGGCATATAGGAAGAACTCAATAAACGTCAGTTGAATTACCAAATAAGAACAACATGTTACATATTTCAATGCATGCAAATTTCTTCTAGCTCCTTCCTTATGTTATCTGTGTAAACTTACATTATCTTGGCACTTGAGCCCAAAATTCAGGGCCTTGTTTGTGAACATGTTGTTCCTTTTGTTACAGTGCCCTTTGCCTCTTAATCTATCTGGAAAATACCTACACACTTGTCACAATTCAGCTTAAATGTCATATTGTCAGAGAAGACCATAGCTTAGACACTCAGAGTGTCTAAGTGTCTAGACACTCAGAGTCACACAGAGTCACACAGAGTCACACAGAGTCACACAGACCTGGATTCAAATCCAGGCTCACACATACTGGGGGAGGGTGTCCCAAGAAATCTTTTCTCATAAATTCTTGATTTATTGCATGACGAATAAAACAAGAAAGAAAAAGTATTTCACCAAATCTAGCCATCATTTTTCCATGGCTGTGACCCATATTTCTACAAGTAGTCTAAACTGGTAACAGCACCAAGCCTCGTATTTGGCCTTGTTGAACGTCTCAAACTGCTGCCCACGTGAAAACAATCACAGGCTGGAGAGCAAACATACCCAATGGCGCACAATCCCGTCTATGTACTAGATCGCCAGAACTTTCATTCCATGAATTTCAGAGTTTTGTCTAAATCAAACACGTTCACTAAGCTTGGGCATCACTGTGCTCAGGGGTTCCACATTTGGGGTTAACCAAAGCTGGGCAATGAGACTCAGAAACTTGAAAACTCTCATTATTCATACCCTAGTATTCAGAGGTCAGTGAGGAATTCGTGGCAAGGCTGCAGGAAACCGACTGACAGGGTGAAAGGGTCGGACCCCTCATCCTTCCACCAAACCACACCTTCAGTTGTGTGTGATGCCCCGCTCTTTGCGTCGCTGTGTAGAATAACTAAGATCAAAGCGGGTGTTCAATCGGCATGGAAAAATGCTCCTGTGGACGATGAGGCCCCTGTCCCAACACCAAATGTCTGCTAAGGCTCAGCACTTGAGCGTAAGCACTCCGGAGCCAACTCGCCCTGGTTCTTCCACTTTCCAGCTCTCCGACTTTTAACACTCTGTGCCTCAGTTTAAATCAATTGCAAAATAGAAATCATAATGTCATCTTCTTCATTGTATTGTTTTGAGAATAAAATGAAATAGTATACGTATATTATTTTTGTGTAGGGCCTGGCATATAATAAGTGCTCAATAAACTTCTCTCCTAAATAGTCGCCAGACCATGTGAACTGCACTGCTGGGAAGACTCAGGAAGCTGCCCGTGAACTGGGGTAGGTCTGGGCCTCAGGAGCTGCAGAAAATTGGATGCTGCTGCTCCTGATGGGCAGCGAGGCCCTTTCCAGCTGCAACAGCCTCTGTATTGACAAAGGGATAGTGTTCATTTCCTTCAAAAGTTGTTTTGCTCTTTTTCTGAGGCTTTAGGGCAACTGCTGTTCTAATAGGAAGCTCTCCGAAGCCGTGAGTCAACAACAGTCTCTCGTTCAACGTTCAACGAGGTGATTCACACACCAGAGTGTGCCGTCCACAAATGGTGTGGGGGTGGTACTTCTTGGGGAGAGATTGGCGTGCCCCTGAATGAGTTGTTTGTGATCACAGCCTGCTCACGAGCAGACAGGAGAACAGATGTACCAATTAATTTCTCATCGTGTCCCCTCCACACTCCTTCAGAAGGGGCACAAATGTTGCTCAAAAAGATGTTGAACTTGGGAATGAGAAGTGCCATTTCTCCTGTTCCCCAGGCCTTTCAAAAATGAGAGCTGGTTACCGTCAGCATGAAGAACTGAAGATTTGGGTAGTTCCAAGATTTGTGCAACCCACATTGAGGAAGAATGAAAGATTTCCTGAAAAGCTGATGAGAGAGGGCTTTTGGAATTGAACACAATTTTACAGGGGTGATAGTCTCGCCGTAAAGTTCTACTTGATGGTAAAAATTTTATTAAGATAAAAAATAATTAACCTTTTTTGTTTTGTTTTGTTTTGTTTTGGCTCGATTGTCACTTTTTAAAATATATTCTAATGATTATACTATTACAATTGTCCGAATTTTTCCCCTTTTGCCCCCCCTCCCTGGTACCCCTCTTCCCTCCAGCAATCCCCCCACCTTAGTTCATGTGCATGGATTGTGCATGTAAGTTCTTTGGCTTCTACATTGCCCATACTATTCTTAACATCTGCCTGTCTATTTGGTACCTACCTATTAGGCTTCTTAATCACTGCAGCTTTTCTGCCATTTCAGGGTTTTTAAAGAGGTATTTAAATGGCGTATTATTGAAAGTGGGTCTAGTAGAGTTAAGAACCACTAATGTAGAATTTTATTAAAACATAAGGACTTGGGATTTGATTCTGCAGTGGAGTGAGAGACTTGGGGTTCTACGTGGGAGTCCTAGGAGTTTGAGGAGGGCGGGGCTTCTAGGAATCCCCATTCTACAGCAACGCAGCGGCACACGTGACCTCTCCTCCCTGGCTCTGCTGCTGGAAAAGCACTCCTGCATGCTCTTGGTTGTTAGGAGTCTTTCTCACCTTCTAGCTCATTCCACAAGGTAGAGTATGGGTTTTGTTCAATATCAACTCATTAAATATGGTACAAAAGCAAATTCTGGGCCAATGAAACTGTTGTAAAGTGGCTATTTTAAAATCACAGTCATTTACTGTAGCTTGAGTTGTCTCCTCCATAAATGAAAGATTCATAATAGATGAATAATATTGTAGTATAGCAGAAAGAACAAAAGCTTTGGATTCAGGCATACCTGGGTTTTATTTTTAACTCTGCCACCTAGTGACCAACAAGTCACTTAATCTCTGGACTTCAGCTTCCTCACTAGTAAAATGGGGATAAGCCTTACCTTGTTAGGTCATTGTGAGAACCAGCAGTGAAATTGGCAGTGGGCTCCTGGCATATAGTATTTCAATAATTGGTATCCATTATCTCCCTGTCCTCATGTTTCCATAAAGGAACTTCTGTGAAGTAAATTAAAGATGGCTTCACATCTTTTGCTGCTCCTGTCCCCAAGAGGTGGAGCCTCATTCCCCTCCCCTTGAATCTGAGCTGCACCTTGTCTCTTGCTTGACCATAGAATGCAAAAGAAGACACGTTGTAGGAGTTGCAAAGCTAAGGCATAAGAAACCTTGCAGTTTTCACCTGGGCTTCTTGGAAAGCTTCCAGTGTAGGAGGCCGTCTGCCGAGTAAGTATCTGGTCACTTTATGTCCTCCATGGTGTGAGGAAACTCAAGCCAGAGAAGTGGAGAAGACAGTGGAGAAGAGATGCTCAACCAGTCCTGGGCTGGGCCAGTCACCCCAGCCCGTGTCAGACATGATCGAAGAAGTCTTCAGATGACTCTAGTGGCAGCTGCCAGCTCCGATGATAACCATGTGAAAGGCCCTGAGCAAGAACCCCCAACCCAAGCCTGTCAACTGGCAGATCTATAAGAGAAAATTCTGTATTTTTACTTTAGCCACTCCATCTTGGGGTGGTTTGTTAAGCATAGTAGAGAGCCAGAGCGTTCTTCTAGAGTAAAATTTCAGATCTTTTTCTCCTCGCTCTATTATTAGTGATTGGTGGATTGCCAATAGCTTAACCCCCGTCAGCTGGCAATCCTGTACTGACCAGGATTAAGGTATTCAAGGTTGCCCTTCCCACACGACCTGCCCTCATTTCCTGTCCTCTGAGCTGTGATCATTCTCCTAGTCCTCCTCTATGAGGTGAGTGGTTGTTCCTTGGTAGGGGTAGGGCTGCTTACTTCACTGGTCTTGCCTTGGACTGGGTGGGTAAGAATCAGGAAGCCAATTTGGCTTTACGTTGAGGCTACTTTCTCCAATCCAGATATGATATTTTGAGCTCCTTCTCTTTAACTCAACTGGTTCGGAACCAACAGTGGGGAGCTTTGGGCCCGGCACTTGGGAAAAACTTCAGGCTCCCTTACAGCTCTGACGTTCAGTAGAGTAACTGGTTAGGTATTAAGCAGTTTCCTCACTTGCCACGTACCGTTGCCGATATGGAGCTCTTGCCCATATTGCTAACAACGTGTTTAATTTCCTCAAACTTACAAACAAGCTAAAGCAATAACTATTATAGTTGGTAAGTTACTGGTTTTCTCTTGACACTTCTGATGCTTTGCTTACGTTACTTCTCACAAAGATCAAGACGAAAACTTTATACCAAAGCCAAGCTGGTAAAGAAAGCCCTGGAGACTGCCATCATATCCTGTACGTGACTCCAACATGACTTCTCATTTCCGCAACCCCTGGGAAGCCAACGGTGTACATCTGCTTTATTGAATTTTGTTGGGCTTTTCTTATTATTTTAGCTACAGTTGTCTTGCCTCCAATCATTGTGGCTGCTCAGGACATAGAAGGAGAATGGAAATTCTGTTAAAGTGACAGACAACGGCATTCTTCTGCCTCTTCTCTAGGATGATTTTAATTCATTCACTCCTTCATCCATCCAGTTATCTATTTGGCATGTTCTTTACTGGGAGTCTTCTCTGAACCAGGACCTGTGCTAGGTTCCCGGACATAAAACTATAAATGAAATAGTCTCAGGCCCTTTCCTTGTAGAGAATACATCGAATGGGGAGTAACTGCGCAGGCTATTGCAATGCTATGTGATGAGTGTTCCCACAAGGAAATACAAAGGGTTCTGCAGGACGAAAGCAGAGGTATTGAGGACATCATCTTCTAATATTCATCTGTTTTGAGCATTCAAGTTTAAACACAAAATAGGAAAGAAATTTGTGACTCAGCTCATAGGTGAATTTCACCATTATATTTGATATCCCTTGATCACCGTATTTACAAAATCT
Organism: Glossophaga mutica; assembly: GCA_039655065.1. Taxonomy (NCBI): domain Eukaryota; kingdom Metazoa; phylum Chordata; class Mammalia; order Chiroptera; family Phyllostomidae; genus Glossophaga; species Glossophaga mutica. The sequence goes on along the minus strand of CM077307.1, from coordinate 41,391,778 downwards.
TGGGCAACAGAATTGCTGAAGATGGAAAATCAGTCTCATAAAATGTATTAATGTTGTGACTGCATATACATTATCTTAGTTAAGCCCAACCAAAGCCCTGTGAAGGGACCTATCACCTATGTTTTACAGAAGAGGAGGCTGAGGCCTCTACAGCTTAAGTAACTTGTCTAAGGTCATACAGTCAATAAATGAAAACAGATCTATATGAGTTCAATTCCATCCTCTCTGTACCATGTTGCAAAATAAAAAGAAATATACAGAAAGACTGCACGCAGAAAAATATACACAGAAAGAGCAACTCAACCTCTAACATGTTTCTGCTCATTGTAGGCATGATCACTGGGCATTTGATTGGAATGCTGCTGAGAAATAGGGCTGCTATCCACACTTTAGTTAGAAGTCAAGATTCTGTGCAGAAATCCTACCCAAAGTAGATTAAACCCAAAAGCTTAGGGTAGGGATTGTTGGCCAGATCATAGGATATAATTTATATGCGGAATCTGAAAAAGCCAGACTTAGAGGAACAGAGTAGAGTGGGGGCTTCCAGGCGCTGGGGGTGGAGGAAGTGGGGAGGTACTGGTCAAAGGGCACAGACTTCTAATTATAAGATTAGTGGATTCTGAGGACCTGATGTACAGGATGATGATTATAGCTAATCATACTGTATCATAGAGGTGAGAGCTGCTAAGAGAGTAGATCGTAAATGCTCCTATCACAAAAAGCAGCAGTAATTACGTGATGTGATAGAGGTGCCAGCTGACTATCGCGGTAATTACTTTACAGCACACAAGTGTATCACATCATCACAGTATCCAACTTAAACTTACACGATGTTATGTACCAATTACACTTCAAGAAATCTGAAAAAATAAAACATAAGAAATTAAAAAATCCCTACTAGATTTTAAAGCTTAATAAGTAAATAAATAAAATTAGACAGTGGTGATGGCTATACAATTTTGTGATTACGATAAAAAACACCTTGAAGAGTGAGTTTTATGGCATATGAATTATGTCTCAAAGTTAAAAAATAATAAAACCCTTATTGGGGAAAGAACAACAAAAATAATAGGGAGAATGTAAACAGTCTAATAATATTGAGACAAAAAGCACATGTTATAGACTAAAAGTCTGCCCCCCCCCCAATTCTTATGTTGAAGCCCTAGTCCTCAATTTGATGGTATTTGACGTGGAATCTTTGGCAGGTGATTCGATTTAATTGGGTTATAAGATTGTGACCCGTAAGATGGGATTGGTTTCTTTATAAGAAGGGGAAGAGAAAGAAATGGATCTCTTTCTCTCTCCAAGAATGTGCACCAAGGAAAGAACGGCCGTGTGAGCGAGAAAGTAGCTGTCTGCCAGGCAGGAAGTGCCTCTCACCAGGCACCAAATCTGCTAGCACCTTGATCTTGGACTTCCCAGCCTCCAGAACTGTGAGAAATAAATGACTATTGTTTAATACAGCAGACAAAATTCAATACAGTCACAGCTATCTAATACAAATGTACAAAACGAAACAAAACAAAACACAGAAAGGGGGTTTGAAATGTTAATTCTGTTCTAAGTGATGAAATATTTTTTCAAACTTTTCTATATTTTCTAAAATATTTGTAGAACAGCTCACGTGAGTTCCACATGCTCATAGGCTAACACTTACTGATTACTTACTCTATTCCAGGATTCAGGATTTCAGTTGGTCCTCATGGAGCAGGATAATCCTAAGGAGCAGGAACTATACATCCCTCTATTTTACAAAGGGAAAAATGAGGCCCAGAGAGGTTAAGTTATTTGTTAAAGATCACACAGCTGGCACATGTCTACAAACTGAAGGTATTCCAACTTCAGTTTGCCTAGCTCTACAACTCCCACTTTAAGTTCCAACTTTATATTTTTCCTTGCTCTCACCCAAAATTTAGACTCCAAAAACATGATCCCACTGTGCAAAACTTTATCCTTCATTTGTGAATTCACATTTTGATACTGGGAATGTGACAATAAGCCTACAGAGCTGACTCAAAATTCAATCTGTCCTAAAAGAATAAACTTCTTAGCTTTGAGGACTTGAATGAATTCTTAGAGATCACTTAATAACTTGCTTCATTCCTGGGGCCTCCTTATTGCTTTTAGCTTTAGCTTTCTGTTTTTCTTCTCATTGGCTGACCCACTGAACCACACAACCCCAAGTTTGGAGGGACCACAACCACCATTTAGTCCAGTTTCCTGGGTGAGGCTGGAGGCCTTGTTCAACCTCTCCAGCAAGTGGTACCCTAACTCTTCCTTCAGTACACCTCCATGGGCAATTGTGCCCCTCAGCTCCATGATCCCACCTGGCACAGCTCACTCTGGGCTGGGACCATGTTCTCACTTTGTGGGAATTTACTACAACCACATTGTCTGCAGAGAAAAATAGAGCAAAATCAGTGCTGTCCTTACTTTTCCGTCATGAAAAAGGAATTTTAATGTGCTGCAATATATTGCTTGTCCAGCATATTTAAGATATATCAATGCTGGACTATGGTAGAAAATGTCACCAGTACTCTGCCAAGAAGCATCTTGGAGCCGGCCAAGTGGACTTCGACCATGGCCTCTTCCTCAGTCTGCTCCTGCACCAGTCTCCCACACCTCCGCAAACAGCACCTGCATCCTCCCTTGCATTGCTCAAGCCAAACACTTAGGAATTATTCTTGTTGCCTCCCTCTGTCTCACCCCCACAGCCAATCTGTCACTGAATTCTGTTGACTACACCTCCAAAATAGATCTCAATTTCATCTACTCCTCTCTATTGCCACTATTCATGTCTAAACAACTATCACTTCCCATCTGGATCTCTGATCTCCCCCACTTTCACAATGCTCCCTCCAACACACACACACACATACACACACACACACACACACACACACACACACACACACCCCACACAATCCATTAACCATCCAATACCCAAATGGGTCTTTAGAAAAATATGCTAGATCATGTCACTTTCCTGCTTACAACCCATATGTATTTTCCATTGCCATCAGAATACCATTAAAAATCTTCCCTTATCCTTCCAAGGCCCCCTGTGATCTGGACTCAGTGCACCTCTTGGCTTCATCTCACACCCTTGTCCACTTCATTCATCATATTTTGGTCTCAAAAGACAGTTTTCATGTCTGCCTGCCTCAGGGCTTCCATTACCTACCATCCTAGAGTACTCTCCCTGCACTACCCATCCCCTTCCCTGATCTTGGTTTGGACAGTTCCTATTCAGCCTTCACAGTGTCAGCTTAAAAAGCACTTCCTCAGAGACATCTTCATGGTTTCCCAATCCATAATCATTCCCTTGGAGGCCAGGGCTCTTCCATATTACAAATACCAAATAACAAAAACCCAATTCTAACCGATTTAGTTAAATAAACAGTTTTTCTTAATTAAATAAACAAGAAAGAATGTATTGACCTATAGCACTGAAAAGTTTAGAATTGGTCTTGCTTTAGACACAAGAGATCCAGCACTCAAACAAGGTTGTCAGAGCTAGGGTTGACTCCATTTCTTCATTTAATCTCATGTTCAACCAGTATTTATTGAGTATCCGTTAGGTACCAGGCACTAGTCTAGTTGCTGGGATGTATTGTTAAGAAAAAATGATAAAAATCTTTGCCTTCATGGAGTTGCCATTGTGGCAAAGGAAACTACACAGGAATACTAAAGATAGTAAATACCAAGTTGGCCAAAAAGTTTTTCCCCCCATAAGATGGCTCAGGTAAGGCTTAGTTGTCTTGAACTTCATTTGAAATAATTTTGTCAGTGTTGTGACAGCTGCCATATCAGGATGTATTTTTTTAAAACATCAAAATTGGTGAATTTTTGTGTAGCCATTTTAATACTGAAGATGGAAGAAAATATGCAACATTTTGGCACATTATGATTTATTATTTCAAGGAAGGTAAAAACACAAATGAAACACAAAAAAAGAGATTTGTGCAGTGTATGGAGAAGTTGCTGTGACTGATTGAGTGTGTCAAAAGTGGTTTGCGAAGTTTCGTGCTGGAGATTTCTTGTGGGATGGTGCTCCACAGTCCGGTAGGCCAGTTAAAATTGATAGTGATCAAATTGAGACATTACTTGAGAACCATCAGTGTTATACCATGTGGGAAATAGCCAATATACTTAAATATTCAAATCAATAAAATTATCGGTCAAAATGAAAAATGTATCTTTTATTTTACAAAAAAAAAAACCTAAATGGACTTTTCGGCCAGCCCGATCTGTCTACCATTAGATGAAGGTACCTAAAATGGAGACTACAGAACAAGATAATGCAGATTGCAGAGGAAGGGACTGGGTAGTCATGGCAGATCTCTATGAGAAGGTGACATTCCAGCAAAGAGTTGAAGAAAGTGAGGGGGTAAGCTGTGTGAATATCTGAGCTGGGGACCTTCCAAACTGAGCAACTGGCCAGTAAAAAATCCCCACACACTAAAGTGTCTGCCCCCCTGAGGACCAGGGAGGGAGGAAGTGTGGCTGGAATGGGTGAGGGAGAAGAGGGGAGATCCCAGACAACGGGAGTTCCGTCCTGGAGAGTCTCATGAGCCATTGCAGGGCACTGAGTAGAGGAGTTAAAAATCTGATTTCTAAAAGAATCCTTCTGTGTTGAGTGCAGATTTCTGGGCAGGACAAGAATAGAAGCAAGGAAACCAGTGAGGCAGCCACTGAAGTCATCCAAAGGATAGCGGTGGTGGTTTGGGCACTAGTCAAAGCAGGGAAACGGTGAGAAGGGGACCGATTCTGGACACACGTGACAGATTGAACACAAGGTGTGACAGGTGCCCAACCTCCCCTGAAGGTAGGTGGAGTCACCTAATTCTAAATTTTGGCTCATGGGACATCAGCAGAAGGAGGTGGGCAACTTCTCCAAGTGTTCTCCCCTTGGCCTCTTCCCTCTGCCTTGCTGGCTGAGATTCACCTGCTACGCTGGTAGTCACCTTGGATGGCACCATTTGATCACCCCAAGGAGGGCAACAACTTAGGAAGCCGCAGCTGCTGAGTGAACTAGAGAGGTGCTGCCACATCAGCCCTGTCTGCCAGTGCATGGCTAGTTACATGAGAGAGAAAGACACTTCTGCCATATTTAAGCCCCTTCGGTCGCTGCAGAAGTCAGATGTCTTGTCATAGTGAAGGTAATGGCCTTGTGGAGATTTTCATCTCGTGAGTTCCAGCAAGACTTTGTCTTGCAATCTGAGAGTCTAGTCAACCCAAGGGAGATATTTTGATAGCAAAAATTAAGCCTTCTAACCCTGGCTGGTATGGCTCAGTTGGTTGGAGCATCTTCCTGTAACTGAAAGATTGTGAGTTCAATTCCCAGTCAGGGCACATATCTAGGTAGCAGTTTTGATCCCTAGTTTAGGAGCATATTATCCCTGTTCTGGGGACACGAGGTGAGTATCACTCTCAGCTCTTCCATGATCCCTTAGCAGATAGGAACCATACTTTTTGCTCATCCCTGTATCCACATCCCAGGCATCTTCAGTCCAGGGGCTAGCATTTCGTAGAGATCTAATTAATAAGTACTATAAATTTACAATCTCTTTGATAAGTGAAAAATGTTTCCCCCATTTTCTAGGTGTAAAAAAGTACAAAAGATTCAAAATTGTGAAGGGCCCTGCTCCAGGCCACACAGCTCAGAAGAGATGAAGACAGGACACCATGCGGTCTGAACTGACGCTGCTTCAGATTTTGCCCAGAGAGGGGAGGCAGGGGCCTGGGGGGAAAATGGGAAAAGGGTTGAAGAGAAAGCTAAGGGGAATTGTAAAAAGAGAGAAGACAGAGAGAATCAGCCCAGACACTACCCTACTACTGGGATAACACTGTCTGAAGGCAGGGGACAAATGTACAGAGCGACTTCCTCACTTCCAAGTTCTCGGGCGGAGCGTGGCCAACGCTGAAGAGGCACCGCAGACGCCTGGGCCTGCCTCCCGTAGCCAGCACACACCGGAGCAGGCACTGGAGCTCTCAGCTGTCTGAACTCCAGAGCTCCCGAGAGTCGAGTTCCCACCGCAGGTTCCTGACACAGGTGTTCTCTCTGGGTAATGGGTCCTTCCATTAGGGAAGAGCATTGAAGAAAACCAGACCAGCAAAGCATTAGCTGCTTGTGTTTGCCGGGAACAGAAAGGAGTGTGTTTTTTCCTCTTAAATGATTCTTCCGTGATTTTAGATCTTCCTGCTTACACAATCTGAAGGTTAGGCTCCAGGTTTTGATTTTAAATCATTCTGTAGCTTTAGAGTCTGTCTGCCCTACTCATTTAGTGGAGAGGATGTGGGCCAGGTCCCGTGATCTCAGATATAAAGCAAGCAGCAAGACTGTGGCATTCATCTTGGGCTGCAACTGACGACAAAAGGGCCACAGTGACCAAAAGTCACAGAACTCTCGCCTCCCTGGGTGATAGTAAAGGCTTGGTTCCCAGTGGTCTTCTTAGCCACACCTCACAGGGTTTGTGCCCATTTGGAGGAGGGGCTGTTCTGAACAGAAACCTATAGCAGATGTTATGGTCAGAACCAGAGATGGTGTGTATCGTGTGCAGTCATGGCCAAGAACAGCTGCTCCCCAAGGGAGTAATAGTTGTTAGATACCTATCATATACCAGACGCTGGGTTAGGCCTTTCCAGTCACATTATCTTTATTTCACTTCATTTCATCCTTCCCTCTGAGACAGCGACCCCTGCCCACCATTACAGATGGTAAAACTGAGACTCAGTGAAGATAGATCACATGTACCCTGCTACTTAATGCAAAACCAGAATTCCTTCCTATTCATGTTTCACTCCACACTTCATTCCAGCAAACCCCACCTTTTCCATTCATAGACTCCACCTAAGCTCTTAATTTAGAATGTGCCATGAGCAGACAAAATACAAGTAAAGATAATATTCCTGCAGCAGGAATATAGGGTGTGTGTGTGTCTGTCTCTACTCTCCTGGGAAGCACCTCAGAGACTCTGTGTTGCTGTCCAGAAGCCCAGGCAGTCTAGGCCCCAGGCCAGGGTAGAAAGATGTGGACCCCAAAGACAAGGGGGGAAGGGACCCCCTGCTCTGGAGCTAATGAGGTGTAACCACTGTACCCCAGGCATCGGAGCCTTCCAAAGTCTCCGGCTCCTTTCATGCCAGGTCCAGACTAAGGCTGAAAACCCTAGTGGTCGTAGTATATTTTTAAAGTCTTAGTTGGATCAGTAAGAAGAATGCCCCGGAATCTTCACTAATGCAGCGAGGTCTGTTTCCAAGACATGGGGCTTAGAGGCCAAGAATCTAACTGAATATCATCTGGGCTGCTGAACAGAGGAAAATCACAGCAAGTTCAAGGTGTCGGTGACTGTGATGGAAATGGGCTCCAGTGAGCATGAAATTAAATCAACTAAAAGCGTGGAAAACCTTGAAAAATCCCTTCCTGCCTTAAATAAAAACCACAGAAAATGTATATGAATAATTCCTTGATGTCCACTTTTTTTTCTTTCAAAGTAAATTCTTTCAAAGGGCTAGAAGAGTTAGGGACAGTATGTGGCCTTGCAAACACACCCTCACATGTAAATAATTAACACAAAAGCTGTGTTTTCAAAATTATTTTGTGCTATATCACGTTTACCTAAACAATGATTTATTTAAAAGTGGTCCTTGGTTTTCTTACAAATGTGATAGAATATGATCCGTGGCATGGATCAAAAACACATAAAACACATTGTGGAAAGTCTTCACACACTTAAAGTTTTCAAGTCAGTATAAACCTAAAGTTGGTAATATGATATTTTTGTTGATGCCAAATAATAGTAGGTCTGTTTCATTATACTATGCAGGGTTCTGAGATGGATGGTGACATTCTCGTCTTATGAAATGTTCTATTGAATATGTCTGGGATAGGCTTTTATTTTGTCTTATTTTATTTAAGTTTAGTTGGTGTATTGGTGTACAATATTATATTAGTTACATTCATTTCAGGTGTATAATACGGTGATTTCAATATTTTTATGCCTTATAATGCGATCATCCTACTAATTTTAGCAATTATCTGTCACCATGCAAACTTACCACAACATTATTGACTATGTCACCCTTCACCTTTTTCACCCTCCTCTCTCTCATCTGTCAACTATCTCTTTGGTCTCTGAGGTAGGCTTTTGAAAGCTGTGTCAAAGTGGGTCAAGATAGAGATCTGCTTCGTTTACTTCAACAAACATTTGTTAAACCCGTACCAACCATACACGTACCAAGAATTATACCAGGTATTGGAAAGAGTCAACGTTAAATAAGTCAAATTCCTCCCCACCCCTAGGGCTCAAATCAGATGAGGAAAATGAAAGTGCAGGTATCAATTTTAAGTTGCATATTTTTGCAAACCTCCAGAATCAGGATGTATCTTAAAATTGACACTATGTCAAAATGTAATGGGCAGTGCTCTTTCTTTCTACATGGCACACAAAAATAATTGAGTAAGTTTGTATCCATTACAATGAAATTCAGATTTGACAAAAATATGGCAAGTGATACATAAGACAGAACACAGAGACAGTACTAAAACAAGGAGGTCCGAAACTCCCTTCAAACCTCTCTGGAAGAGTGTTTGTTGCTGAAGAACTAATTGGTAAATAAGGTAGAACTGATTATACAAAAGCATTTACAATATTGTTTGTTCATAATGTTTGACTAAAACAATGTCAATGCACTCCTATATTATGTGACTTTAATAATAATGGGCACTATACAATTTATTTTAATTTACTTTTATTTCCTTGACATTTTTCAGGACCCTCCTGTTCCCATCACAATGAGACGGTGTACATTCATTTTACACACCTACTGTAATATGCACAGGAAGAGCCGCTTTGTTTTCCAGAATTTGGTCTTTCACCCAAACAGTCAAGTTTGTCTTGATTGCATTTTCTAAAGTTGCGCTCCAGTCGATGGGCCATTGATTTCCCAGAGACGAAGAACAATGTGGATACTGATGATGAAAAACAAACAATGCTTTGAGGAGACATTTTTTCAATATTCTCAGCTTATTCTATCTAATAGGTATTTCTCAATCAACTTCCTACCAATAATTTTCTTCTCCTCACATCCTCCATTTATCCTGTGTATGGTACTGTCAGTTCACACCTCTGTGAGGTAGGTTGCCATGGCAATAGCTGGACTAAAAGGTGGGTTGAGAAGATGAGGGGCAGTCTACAAGATGTGGCTTTCCTAACATGCACAGGATTAGCCTTGCCCCATCGCATGTCCATGGTGCCAGGCACAGACCTCTGCCTAATAGCATTGGTCCTGCAACTTTGTAATGATACATTTCCATATTAGTATGAACTTCTTTTTGGTGGTGACATAGTCTTGATTCACCTCAGTGCCTGCTGATGCCAGCACAGTAACCAACATATAGACTAAGGACCCCTCGATGGAGTAAAAACACACATTTTTAATTAATGGAAAATGTTATGGCAGCCAGTCTATTTCTCAAACAGTTGATATAACAATTCAAAAAAGACCTTGTGATGCAATGCAAAAAAAAAGGAGAAATAAGTTAGATGGACTAAAAATGAGCCATCACAAAGATGTGATTATCCATGATCCTGGAGAAGAGGAATTATTTTAACAAAAAACATCAGTTATATTTGGCAGGATTTTTTTCTTAAGAAACCTGACCAAAAAAAGAAACATCACATTTATCATGTGCTCAACCACTCAGTATATAATCCTCAGTAGACTTAAGTGAACTCATGTTGCTAAAATCTATCTTTAACCCCACTAGATCCCTGCAAGGAGTCCTGGATTCATTCTGAAAAAAACCAAACCAAACCAAAAAAAAAAACAAACAAAAAAAAACAACCAGTGTCTTCTCAATGCCACTTAATGCTCTACAAAATGTGTCCTAATACCTGCCTGGCCTCTTCTACCACTGCTCTGCCCTTTGCTCACTACTCTGCACCCTGCTGGCCTCCACCAGGCACACTTCTGCCTAGAGCCTTCGCATTAGCTATTTCTCCCACCCGAACACTTTCTCCTGACAACAACCTGTGATCTCTCTGAGCTTTGCAAAACTGTACTCAAATGCCACCTTTCCAATATTTAAAACCTGTAGTTCTGGCTGGTGTGGCTCAGTGGATTGAGCGCTGGCCTGTGAACCAAAGGGTCGCTGGTTCAATTCCCAATCTCCCAATCTAGGACACAAGCCTGGGTTGCGGGCCAGGTCCCCAGCAGGGGCTGTGTGAGAGGCAACCACACATGGATGTTTCTCTCCCTGTCTTTCTCCCTCCCTTCCCCTCTCTCTAAAAATAAATAAAATCTTAAAAAAAAAAGAAAAAACAACCCTCTAGCCTGTCACTGCTATGAACTTTTGGGTTCCTTATCCTGGCTCTACTTTTTTCTTTTTCCATAACACTCAATCATCTCTAACAGATATAAAATTAATTTATTATGTTTATTGTTTATTTTTCCCTCCCCTCTGCTAGGATGTGAGATCCACCAGGGCAGAAAGCTTTTTCTTCTTTATTCATTGGCGTATCCCCCAAACAGTGTCTGGTACATAGTGAGTGTTCAGTAAACACTTACTGAATTGAAATAACTATCTTGAAGCTCAGGAGCAACAATATGCTTCTTAATGTAAAGGACATGTCATTCTCCCATTCTCCAAACATTGATTGGGCACCTGCTAAGTGCTGGGCATGGAAAACTTAGACACAGTCCCTTCCTCAGCAGGTCCAGGCTGGTGCGGACCCAGGCAGGCCACCGAGGGCCAGAGCGATGGGCACTCTGACACAAGCATGCATAGTGGCTGTAGGATCAGCCGGATCACAAAGGAAGAAGTGCATGTGGGTGGCCGGGGAAATGTTAAGCAAGGAGACGGCACTAAAGCTGACCTTTCATGTAGAAAAGGGGCTTTTAGACAATGAGAGGAGGGGCACTGGATTGGACTTGGCGCACAGGTATTGCATCATGTATGAGCTACACGATGAGAGTCAGTACAGGTTTACCTCTGACTGAAATAGTCCTTTAGAATCGGTATAGAATGAACTGTCCTCGACTTAGTTACTTGCCTTCTGCCTCCCCTTATGTCCCCCAGAAGTGTAACTTGAAATAAATAGGCAGTAGAACTTCACATGTCTGTCCCTTGGTAATGGAATGGACTTTGGGAATTTATTTTTTCCCTTTATATTCTATATTGAGTTATGTACTTTTTCATCAGGATTGTAATCCCATTGCTCTTTAAATCTCATATATATTCACTTAAAATACCTATTGATTGTGTTTATAATGTATATTTTCTGTTTTAAAAAACATTTTGGATTTGTACTTCCTGGTTGATTTGTTCATTCATTCAGCTAATGATGTGCTTACTGTATAGCAGGCATTGTGCTAGATGCTGTGGATATAAAGAACAGAAGTATGTCCCCTGCCCTTATGAAGCTTTTAATAGTGGGATAGAAAGATGTGTGGAAAAAATAGGAACACTGAAGCATTCCATGTGGCCTGAGAGAAGATTTAGGGCAGTAGTCTCAAACTGCAGATCAGATGGAGCTCACATAGTCTTTATTTGGTTCGATCGTGTTTTTTAAAAATTTGAACTGGTTTTCACAAATTAAATCTTGATTTCTGACTTCTCTTAAAGGAAAAATTAGATCTGGCAACTCAGAGCCAGAGTTCCAAAATGGCAACAGTATGTTAGAGCTGAATCAGAACCAGTCCTTTCAGAGAGAGGCCTGAGGGACGGAAGGGGAAAGGGAGAGAGAGAGGGAGGGAAGGAGGCCGAGTGCTCCAGAGAATGTGGATGGGCTGAGAATGGGAGACGTGAGGCACGGATTCCAGGCAAAGGGAATACTTCGTCTGTGGTTTATACTTAACTAACCAGCTAAACATTTACAAAGCCCATGCAAATCCCAACACTCTTATCCCTCTCTTTTGCCCGTAACAATGTTCAATAAATGTCTGTGAGATGAATAAGAACATGATCAAAGAATTTTACCCCTGGAAAATATTATTTCGTAGGCCATTTTGCAAATGAGGAAGCAGGAGTCTAGAGAGGTTGAGTTCATTTGCCCGATGCAATGCTAATGTGAGCCACATAGTAGTTAACAGATTGTACTAAGGGCTTGAAGGAACAGGGAAATTGCAACACAGAACAGTATAGCGGGCATCTGCTGTTTTGCCTACTCAGCATCCACTTCTCCTCTCTGGAAAGAATACCCTTATTTTGCTTGGGGAGCCACCACTCCTCCCTATTTCATGTAGTCCTGGTGAATCTGAGTCCACATGGCTTCTGGGATGGCATGTCACCCAATCCTGCCCATCCATACCTACCCTCCCACAGCTATTGAAAAAGAGGCATAATCATTCTACTGGGAGTTGCTAAGAAGAAAAGATGCAATTCTGAATGATGCTATCAGTACCCAACCTAAGATAGCATGATGTAATGAAAAGATGATAAGCTAAATTTCCTTGGGTAAATTGTTTAAGTATTCTGGACCTTGGTTACTACATCTGTAAATGAAAATAACAATTCCTTACCTCAAAGCGCTGCAAAGAAATAATGTATGTAAAATGCCTGGCACACAGTAGGAGCTCATTAATGTTGGCATCTTTTCTTCCCCTTCCGAATACTGTCAGATGGATGTAGCATTACTGTAATTAAAATGTAAGAAGTATATTGGCAGACTTTCCTTACAACATATTGAGAACAGCTTTTTCAGTAGCTACCTTATGTGATTTCAGGGAATTGGGGAGGGAAAATAAAATAAAATGCAGCTTGCTTTCCTGGAACAATTCAAGCCATATCCAATGCTTGCCAAGTGTAGCCTATAAATCCATTCTGCATTCATCTATTATCTCACCTTTCTGTAGATAAAGTAGTTTTCCTCCCTGCTCACTGGCCATTTTATTTTTGAAATGGGAGCTCTTTTGCATCCCTGACAATCATTTAGCTGATAGTTTGAATTATAATGGAGTAATAACATTAGTGAGCAGTTGTATGACACTTCCCGCTTTTAAATCACTTTGCAAATCTGAGCTAATTAGCATGAATGCTAACATGCCAGCTTTTTATGGATTAATATTGCAACTATACTTTGCTTTTTCAATAAAAATGCAATGACTTTTTTTTTTTTTACCAGAAATGAGGGAAAACAAAATGACTAAGCTGCCTCTCCAATGGCTTCAAATACAATGTAGTTGAAATATGAGATGACTGCCTTATTGACTGAACGTTCCTCCAACAACCTTCATGAGGATTTACAGGTATGGCACCCCCCGCTAATTCTGTTTTAGGGTCGACAGAGGAAATAAAGTATGTTCATGGGGGGAAAAGGAATTTGTAAACCCCAAACAAATTTCCAATCTCCAAATTACACTTTCTACTCATTTCTAGATTTAAGCACCTCAAAGAAATGAGGAAATCAATTTTTGCCTGTCATTTACTATGATCGTGATTTATTCTCAAACCAAATGAGAAAATACCAGTTCACATAGTATTGATAAATACCTATTCTTTGTGTTGTAGTATTTTCATAATTGACTAAGCAAAGAGTGAGAAAGACAGATTGGAATCCCAGGTCTGGTAACTCAGTTGCGTGACTACAGCTCTCTGAATCTTGATTTTCTCACCTTCAAAATGGGGGGTGATAATACTTACTCTGCAGGTTTCCTGGGAGGCATTCCCTGTGCTCTTCCTTCTTTTATGAAAATCCAGATTGCCATCTGATACTATCTTCTTCCTCCTAAAGAATATTCTTTAACATTACTTGTAGTAAATATAGGTTGATCCAAAAGAAATTCTTCCTTACACAATATCTGGGATATGACAGGTCCACCCTTTCTGTCTGTAAGACATCTTCCTTCCCCGTCCATCTAAAATTACTCTGACATTCATTCAGTTTACAGGAAAAAAAATAGCATCATAATAAACTAAAATGTTCTTCCTTATGTCTGTGTTATATATTTTTAAATATGTAATTAATTTTAAGGGGGACTAGGAATAAATATAAAAGTTCATTTTATGGGAAAAATATGATCACCTGAAATGAAATTGTAGAGATATCTCAGTTAAATTTGGTTACTTTGTACAAAATTATCAAAAACTGATGTGAGGATGTATGCTACTGGGAAAACTGCCTGGGACAGGTAGAAGACTGCCTGCAGCACACTTAAATGTCCATAAACTGGCTTGCCTTCTCAATGTGCAACAGTGGCCAGGCCCCAAGAAGTTGACTCATACTACCTGAAAGGCTTGCAGGCTGAAGTGGCCACCAGTCTGTTAAATTGTTCTTTGCATTGAGAATTGTGATTCCCACGTGTCTGTAAAACTCACAGTAGTATGAGCAGTCCATTTTCTTCTTTCTGTGGGAATACAATTCACAAAATCTGAAGGATGCTTTCTGAGTGTGGAATCAGAAGAAGGAGAGTTAAATATGTTTCTAATATAATGGCTTCATGCTGTTAGTCATGGCCTTTTGTGACCATTAGTTCAACAATATTTGTTGAGTGCCTGCTGTGTACTGTTATGGGCCGTAGGAATAAAGCAATGAAAAAAACAAAGTCCCTTCTCTCATGGCACTTACCTTATCATATAGACGGTCTGGCTAATGGGTGTAAAATATTAGCGTCTTTTTTCTATCCACACTAAATCTGGAAACCTGAAATACTCCAGTTTCCTTCTTCTTGGATATTGCTTGGAAATGTACTGACAGCATGTGCTACTGTGAATTTAGATGTGTGAATTCATTCGGACCTAAATGTCCTTCTATTTCTTTAAGGTTCCTTGGCTACCTCTGCCCTGATGAGGTGAATTCACCACTTCACTCTAAAGACAATCTGATGTTCTTTATTTACAGTCTTTGAGGTTCAATTATCTTTAGCCCCAAGGACTGAAAATGTTCCCATTGGATACATATATAAGCTGGAGGTACAGTCCGGTGTGAGGAAAACAACACGAGCTTTGAAGTCAGCTTCGATTTGGATTCTTGCTCCAACAATTCCTAGTTCTATGTCCTTTGGCAAGTTAGCAATACTCTCTTTATTGCTTAAAAAAAACAGGACAAATAATATATGAATGCATTTTCATTGTTAATATTCAAACTTTGTTTTAGTTGTGTTATTTAAGGTTTATATTATACACATTCAATACATCACAGTGATAACATATTAAATACGATTTCATGTATGTATAATAATCTGACAATAATATACTTGCATCTCTCCATTTCTGGACTTTATATTATTGTTGCCATACATTTAACTTGTACACATGTTATAAAGTTCACACATTATTCTAATTTTTGTGTAAACAGTTGATTCTCATATAAAGAGATTTAAATACTAAGGAAAAATCTTATGTTTTCACAATGCAGTTACCCTTCCATGTGCCCTTTCTTCTTTTATGCAGATCCAGATTCGCACCTGACATTCCCCTCTGCTTGAAGGGTGTCCCTTAACATTTCTTATAGTGAAAATAGGTTGATGATGAGTTCCTTCAGATTCATAATTGGCTTTCATTTTTGAAAGATGTTTTTACTAGGTATACAATGATCTAATTTGACTGCTTTTTTTCCTTTCAGTCATTCAAAGATGTTGATTTAACATCTTGCCTCCGTTGTTTCCAGCAAGAAGTTTGTTGTCATTCCCATCTTTTCCCTCTAACTAACATGCCTTCGTTCTTGAAGAGCTTCCCCCTTTATCACTGTGGTTTTCGAGCAATTATAACAGGTCTTTGTGCTGTTTTATTTATGTTTCATCTGTCTGGGGTTTCTTGATTTTCTTGGATCTATAAGTGTATAGTTTTCCTCAAAATTGGAACTTTTTTCAATTATTATTTCTTCAAATGTTTTTGCTGACTCATAGTCCCCACTTTTCAGCACTCCATTTGCACATATATTATGAAGCTTGGAGTTGTACAGCTCATTGATGTTTTGTTTATATATTAATTTTTAAAATTTCTCCTTGTGTTTTATTTTGAATAGTTCTTTTATGTGTTTAAGTTCACAGATCCTTTCTTCTGCAATGTCTAAATTTCCATTAATCCAACCCGATGTATTTTTAATTGTAAAACATTGTTTCATTATTTTATATTTTCCATCTCTCAACTTCTTGAACACATGGAATACAGTTATAATAACTGTTTTAGCATGCTAGTTTTAACATCTGTGTCAGTACTAGATCAGTTTCAATGGATTTATTTATTTTCCTTATCATGGGTCATATTTTTCTACTTCTTTGTATGCCTAGTAATTGGATGTCAAACATTGTGAATTTTGTTCTGTTGGGTGCTGGATATTTTTATATGCCTACAAATATTCTTAAGCTTTTTTGGGAGGAGAGGGAAGTTGAATGCAATTAACCTACAGTTTTATTCTTTCAGATCTTGTCTTTAAGATTGTTAGGCAGTACCAGAGCAGTGCTCCACCTAGAGGCAATTATTCTAATCTACTTGGACAATACCCTTCTCAGTTATCACAGGAGGACCCCATGAACAGTCAGGTTTTTCCAGTCTGGCCTGTGGGAATAGGCACTATTCCTGGCTTTTTGTGAGTACTGGGCACTGCACTACTCCTTGCAATGTTTCCCCCCTGGTTCTCTCTCCAATTTATGGAAGAGGAATTTCTATTTTGTATTCCCCAGAGTCTAGAACGGTGCTCTCAAATTTTGACTGATCAATATCAGCCTCAAAAAGGTGGTGCAGAAGAGGGTTCATTCTGGAATAAGTGCCCCTCCTTTGTGATCCCACAACAGCCTGTATCAAACATAAAATTTCATCTTGAAATTGTATATTTGATAGACTTTATGAGGGCAGAGACTGAGTCTGTCGTGTTCAATGTCATTTCCTCAGTACTGAGCACAATAGGAGTATAAGTAATTGTGAAATATGAATTCTGAATTCTTCATTCCACTTCCAAATGGCGTGGTGAGAAAATGGATCTTTAAACAAGTTGCAGAGTTGCAGACCTCTAGAACAGAAAATTTTAAATAGATCAGGCCGCAGGAGTTCACCTGACTGTGAGGTTATAGTACTATCCTGGCAGGTTGGATCGAGCCTAGACACTTATGTGCCTGTTTCACAAGAAGCCAACTAACTTGGAGCATCATGTGGACTATGTACAGGGAGGTGTTGTACTACTTTAAAGGTCTTGGGGCATATTTGAATTCTGTGCAGGTTTTTCCTTCCTTCTACAGATATTTAGTGCTACTGATGCCTGTCACCAAGCCAGAAAGCTCAGTGCAGTGTTGCAAGAGCTACTGTTCACATAGTATTTTGTGTTATGGTCTAGGAGGCATTTGATATCATGTACTTCCAGACAGTACTACCAGTGTTCCTGTCCCAGTCTGGTCAGTGGGAATCGGCCAGATCAAATGAAAGGCATCTCTATTCTATAGTCTCTTTTGACTATCTGGCCATGTACATCTTTCTAAACTTGGCTTTAAACTAAATTCAACAAACATTTTAGAATATGTACTCTGTGGCAGGCTTTCCAGTTACCATTGGGACTAGTCATTGGATAAGCCCTTTAACAACAGAAAGTGCACCCCCCAGGTGGGCCTAAGGATGAAATAATATTTTGTTTCTGAGCACTGGTTCTCCCTTGTTATAAACCTTTCTCTCCATGTACTGCCATCACATTCATAGTACAGTTAATCTTATGCCCTGAGCACAAACAAGAGTGAGATGGAACAAACTGAGAATAGTATGGGAAATGGATTCATTCCATTAATTGATTGAGTCATTCATCAGTTTAATATTTATTGAGCACCTACTATGTGTCAGATGCCATGCTGAATGTTAGTAGTATAAAGACTAGCAGATTCAGCCTTTGTCCTTAAAGACTTCAGTCTTGTGCTGGAGGCAGACAAGTGAACAGTTACAATAATGCGAGTGAGGGATGCTAAGGCAGAAGAATACAGAAGGTCAGTATCTAATTTTTTAGGAGGACATAAATTCTTCGAGAGAAATGGTGTTTATTTTTCACAGTTCCTAACGCATAATTTGTAGAAAGTGAGCACTCTATAGTGTCAAAAACACCTGGATTCTGGTCCCAGATTTTTTTTTTTTGAACTAGTTGTGTATCCTTTGACAGTCATTTCAGCTTTGAGCCTCACTTACCCAGCTGTTAAGTATAACTGATGACACCTGTACAGCCTACCTCACCGTGTTATTGTGAAGATCAACAGTCATGAGAGTGACTTTTTAATTAATTGTAAAGATCTCTAGAAAATAAAATATGGAATCGTAAGTTACATCCTTAAATGTTTTTTGAATTTTAAAATAGTTTTTCGGAGGAAGGAAGGAGAAAAGAAAGGCAAGGAAAGGGGGGGAAAAGGGAAAGGAAAAAATCCAGCAGGTGAGGGTCCCTCACCGTAGCCGCCTTCACAGTTCAAAAGAATACTCCAGAAAGCTATTTACTATTATCTTCATTTTACAAATGACAGGCTTGAGGGGCCACAGTATTTGTCCACGAGCACAATCTCCTCAAAGCTCAAGCCTGGACAACTTCCCAACGTCTTCAAACTGCAACAAAAGTCGAAGGACCCAGGCCCAGACCGCTGGAGACACCTCCACTCTGGAAGCTCACGATCCGGAGGAACTGGACAAGGCTTCAACTCCGCCCCATGACGCGTACACTCCCTCCCCTTGGCGTTCCACCTCTCGCGGGATCTCTCGGGAGAACGCATGGGGTCACGTCCCATCATGGCGGCTGAGGAGGCGGATGTGGATATCGAAGGGGACGTGGTGGCTGCGGCGGCACAGCCCGGGTGAGGCACAGAGACCGGGGCGCGGAGGGGCGCGTATGCGCGGGGACTAACCTAGAAAGGCCGCGGGCGAGTCGACGGACAGGGAAGCGGAAGAACATCCGTTGGTTCACGGGATCCTGGCAGCGGGAGGAGGGCCGCGCCCATCCCGCCAGCCCGCTACTCCTGAGCCCCGCAGCGGGGTACCCCAGGCTAGGGTCGGAAGGATCTTTCACCGGGATGTTATGAGGGCCCCGACTTATCCTAGCACTTTTGCACTCTCTCCAACAATTAGATTCTTTCTTCCATTACCTCCACTTCAAAATCCACCCCTTGCCCGACAATAACTAGAACCTGGGCGACCCCTGGACGGGACCGGAGCTCAGGGATCCTTGTTCCATTATTTGCAAACCTATGACCACCTTGGGCGTGTCATTCCTATTGGCCATAGGTTTCCTCCTCCACGTAGGGATAGTTGTGAAAAACTTCCCGGGAGGCAGCAGGACTTTAAGGATCAGGGTAGGACTTTGGTTGGACAGTTCTGGCTTCTCCTGCGGTGGCTGGCACTCCCGGTTACTAGCTTTTAATTTGTCTCAGCTTCTGAAGCTCATGTGTAAACTGACAGTCATGATATGTACCTCATACAGTTATTGGGAAGAACAGATGAAATAATTAAGGATGCATTTTTGCATATGGAAAGCATTCTGTAAATGTGTTCTTTAGCATCCCTTTACCCGCAGGTGAGGAGTCAACCATAACAGGCCAATGTGGTTTTTAAACACCATCCACCTTGAGAAATTTAGCTCTTTGACTCCTTGCTTTCCCAGTAAGAAATTGATACGCATACCATTTTTTAAAATGTGCTTCCAAAGTCTTCTTTTAGTAATGGAAGAGACCTAGACTGATGAGGAATCAGAAGACTTTGGTTCCGTCTCAGCCGGTAATGTTGCTTGTAACTGTGGAAAAACTTCATTAAAACTTGAGTAGGTTGAATTATGTGAAATTTTCAATCTTAGACCATTTTTGCCCTACAATGTGGCAATTTCCTATGGTCCAACCTAATATTAGGGCCTCTGGAAATGGTGAAAAAGAATACTAACCCTGCCCATGAGAGGCAAAGAGGGCTTAAAGCACTCAAGAGCTCTAAAGCATTGTAAAAATGTGTGGAGTAATTGTCCTCAACCTCGGTATGGCTCAGTTGGTTGGAGCCTCATCCTGTAGCTGACGGGTTGCAGGTTCAATTCCTGGTTGAGGGACATACTGTATTTTGCCATGTATAATGTGCACCCACGTTTTTGGACCAAACTTTCAGGGGAAAAAATCTTTTGTTTTAATTTTTAAATTCAGTTTTTTTATTTCTATATAAAACTGATTATCATATTCCAGGGTATTATTTTTGCATATGGTTATTGCTTTCTAGAGTTATACTTTTAATGCATAAGCATAAATAAAGTAATTAAAATATTTATATAGATATGGAATTAGTACTACCCATGTATAATGCACATCTGTATTTTTCCCTCAAAAATTTGGGCAAAAATGTACATGTTGTATAGGCAAAATACGGTACCTGGGTTGCAGGTTCGATCCCCAGTTCCCATCCTGGGTAGGGGCCAGGGGAGGCAACCAGGTGCTTCTCTCTCACATCGATGTTTCTCAGTCTCCCTGTCTCTCTAAAAACCAGTGGAAAAAAAGTGAGTCGAGTAGTTAAATTCATATATGGTCATTTTCCCCAAAAATCTTTAGGCAGAGCAGTCCAAAGCTATACAAAAATGAGTAGAGAGCCTTAATAACAATCATTGTTCCCATTTTTGTAGGTCAAGTTAATCTTGACTAAGTGCTTTTGCATGCATGATTTAATTTACTTTTTGTAAGAAGTCAATGAGATAAGTGGGCAAGGATACTTACCTACAGTCCAGAAATAAGTTAACCTTGGAAACACTAAAGATCATCTGAGAACATTGGCTCTAACTCTTTTCCGTAGGTTCTTCATTATTTTTCTGATTGTATGTAATTTTTCTCCCTTTTCTCTTTTTCTTTCCTTTCTGTTTCTTCTTGCTCTGTGTGAGCCTTAGGTCTACTGGTGGCAGCTATTAGCATCTTAGTTTTATGCAGGGAAGATAACAGGTTATTGGTCAGTCATTGCCTTACAACTCTGAGGAGTATCAGTAATATTATATTCCGGGGAATAGTGCCCCCTGACATGATTTTCAATTTTACAGTGGTGCAAAAACAATACACATTCAATAGAAATCATACCTTGAATTTTGAATTTTGACCTTTTCCCAGGCTAGTGATGTGCAGGTATGATACTCTCTTAGGATGCTGGGCATTGGCAGCAAGCCACAGATCCTAGTTAGGCACTGGATCACAAGGGTAAACAATGGATACTCTACAGTGAACTGTCTCGTTAGTGGTTTTTGGATATTGTGTTCTGAGCACATTTAAGGCTAAGCTGTGATGTTTGTTAGGTTAGGTGTATTCAGTGCATTTGTTTTGACTTAGGAGATTTTCAACTTTGTTGTTTATGAGGACATACCAGTGTCTGTTTAGAAAAGGAGGAAAATCCTTATAACATGGAGGATTTACTAGACTCATGAATTAAAAGTTTATTATATAACCTAAAATCTGAGAATATACTGAGTTAATTATTTTATCTGCTTTTAGTGTTTGCTAATTTTAAATGAACTGCTACTGAAACAATTGTTTCTTTCAGATTACACTAAACTTCCTTTTAAATGGTTTCAGCGCCTTGGGGAAACTGGCTCCACTCCAGCATCAGTAAAACTCCCATCATAAGTCAAGGAGCATTTGCCCTTACTAAGTCTCGGTACCAAAGCTAGAGGATGACATTAAAACTTTTTGATTTCCCTTCTACTTCTACCATTTCTTCTCATCCTTCGGATTTTCGCTTGTCCTTTAAATCATAATGTTCCCACGGGTTTGGTCATAAGACTCCTACTCAGTAACAAAACAGTTCCTGGTGATATCATAACTCAAGATTTAAGTTTCTGTCTGTCGGGTTGGACAATAGGAAATTTTGTCAATGTTTGACCACTTTTGTAGTTTCATAAGTTAACCTAGTACGTACAAGTTGATGTTTCCCAAATCTGCTGCCAATCCAAATCTCTTCTGAGCTTCAGATCCATTTATCCAGCTTTCTGAATCTGTTTGCCCTTGGATGTTCCACAAGCACCTCAATCTCACCTTAAAAACTTCTCCCACCAAACCGGCCTCTCTGGGTTCCCTAGTTCAATAAATGGTACCATGCAACCAGTCACCCAAGGAACAGACCTGCATGCACCCTTTTCCTTACCTCTCTCCTTCTATTAGTTATGAAGGGTCTGTTGATTCTAAGTATCTCATAGGTGTTCACTTCTTCCAATTCACACTGCTTGTTCCCTACATCTGAGTTACTGTCACCTTTTTCTGGCATTTATGTAACCACTCCCTCCTTGTCTCTTTGGCTTCTTCTGCACTTCCCTGAAGTTAGAGCATTCTGTCTTACATCCAGATCAGAACACGTTACTTTCAGTCCCCAGTTGGCTTTATGATAAAGTTTTCTGCATTCCTTAACTCCTAGAGACCTGTGTGACCCATACCTCACCTACCTTGTTCATTCATTCAAGAAATATTGGTTGAGCACCTTTTGTATGCAAAGCTCTGGATAGATCAGTTACCAAAACTAAGTCCTTGCTGTCATAGAACTAACATTCTTATTAAATGAGGTAGATAATAAACCTCTATATGTCAGATGGAGATAAGTGGAAAAGATAAAGGTAGAAGGTGGACGACTTGTCAACTTTATCCTTTGCAGTTAACCAGGGAAAATTATAAGGTCTGACACTGCAGGACCTCAAAGGTCAGTGTGGATGTAGTGTAAGAACTGGATTTGGAAAAGGGAGAAGCAAAAGAATTGGCAACAAATTGAGTGTATTAATACATTGTGAGGAAATAAAAGCAGGCACAGGTTTCCAGCTTGGCCCTCCAGGGCACTGGTGTCAAACTCATTTTCACCTGGGGCCACATCAGCCTTGCGGTTGCCTTCAAAGGGCTGAAATAATTTTAGGACTGTATAAATGTAACTTCTCCTTAACTGTTAAGGACGTGAAATTACATTCAGCTGTTTGAAGGCAACCGCGAGGCTGATGTGGCCGCCGGTGAAAATGAGTTTGACACCCCTGCTCTGGGGGGATGGAGATGCCAAAGACGGAGATAGGTAATGATGGGAAAGTAGCATATTTGAGAGGAAAGGTGAACTCAGGTTTACACATGTTGATATGTGGTACCTATGGAGATTCAGGTAGGTGTCCAGATTCATACACCAGAGTTGTGGGTGTTGCTAATCCTTATTGAGGGATACTAGGTAAAAAGATTTCTAAAGTAGCTTAAGTGATACCAGTCTCACCTCCTGCACTCTGGGCAGACCTAGGTAGTTAAGTAAAGGTTTCCTTCTGCTGATTCAAGTCTCAGAACCCTTTATTTCACATTTCTGGTAGACCCTACCAAATCAGAGTGGACATTTGAGTTAAACCTTTTTGCCATCAACAATTGAGAGACAGCATTGCTTTTATTTTATTGTAGATAGTCTGTTTGCCCCACAATTCATTATAACCACTGTTGGGACTAAGTGAAGATTCAAAAATATAAATGGGTAGATAGATTTTTTCAGTTTAACAGGTACAAATTCTTAGCATTACACTAGGTCTGGGAAAAGTCAATAATTTAACTAGGAAACTTTATAACTTCAGGACATACAAAAGCAAATACTAAATTATATCATAGATTGGGCCTCTCAAAACTTAAGTATTTAGCTATTCAGCCTTTTTGCATATGAAATGAACATGCGACTTTAGGGAGTTCTTACTAGTTTAATGAAAGGAGTGAATTAGCATAGTTGAATTCCTCATGGGCATAGAAAAGAGCCCAAATAAGCCCCAAATTAATTTGTTAAATTATATGAGTTGTTATTAAAACATCACACTTTCTTATATCTTCATTGTACCATCCTTCTTCAAGTATATTCTATTTTGGTTCTTCCACTCTTGGGTTTGTTTGTTTTCTTTTCCATTGTAAGGGTGGTGCTGTTTATTGATGGTGGCTTTTATGCTTTAGATAGAGCTAAAAGAATTAATTGTAAAGTTAAATGTCCACATACACATGGATATTCCTCAAAAGAAATCTGAAGTGTTGATTCATGGCCATAGAGCCTGTGTGGTTGCTGCTTTGGGGTATTTTTTCCTCATAAAGTTGTTTATTCTTAGGAAACAAAAGAAGTGAACAGAATTGATGTTTAGCAATTAAAATATATAGCCACTATATATTCGCAGGCCAAAGAGGTAGAGCAGGCATTTCTGCAACATTAAATCTGTTTGTTAAGGGGAAGAGGGAACTAAATACTTGGTTAAATTTCAACCTGCCAGTCACTGCTGTGTAAATCATATATATTAACTGGTGTAATATCACTTTTATACCTATTTTCTTACTTATTACAGAAGCAATGAAAATACAGCATCTGTTTTACAAGATCACTATCTTGATTCATCATGGAGAACTGAGAATAGTCTTATTGTGAGTATTTTATGAAAATACCAAGTATATTAAACTATTACTCATTATACAGACTACCTCTTTTTTTCTTTTTTTTTTTTCCAATTTGGTGCTAGTTCTCAGCACTCAAAGAGGTAATATATTAAAACATTTTCTTACTGTAAAAGTAGCAGAAACTTACTTCTTTTGATTTTGAAAAATGTTCTGTTGAAAAACAACTCTGGATCCCGCTGGATTTAGATACAGATCCTTGCTCTATCGCTTACCAGATTTGTGAACTTCAGTTTTATCATCTGCACTGTGGGGAACATTGCAGCATTCATTTCCTCATTTAACAGTTATTTATTGAGTACTTACTATATGTCAGATACTAAGGCAGATTTGGGGATTGCAACTATAATCGAGAAAGACATGGTTCTGTCCTCAAGGAGCTTATAATCTAAAGGAGAGTCAGGTGATAAACAAGTAGACAGCCAATATATAAATAAATCATAAAGGACATTAGATGCTGACTTGGAGTAACAGGATGGGGAACCTACTTTAGATAAAGTCAGTGAAGGAAACTGAGGAGGTGGCATTTAAGTTGAAAAGTAATGGAAAGAGAGGAGTAGATAAATGAAGAGTTGAGGAAAAGCATTCTAGGCAGAAGGAATAGCCGCACAAAGGCCCTGGTTGGGAGCCAGTATCTAAAATATGATAAGAGGGGATGACAGCTATGACAAGGTTGAAGAGGCAGATGAGAGCTCCATCATATTTGCAGGAAGCAAGACTGGAATCAAGATACCAGTTAGGAAACATTTGAGTAATCTAAGCAAGATTTGGTGGTAGCTTGGCCTGAGGTTGTGGCAGAAGAGATAGAAATGGACAAATTTAATTAAATTACACTTTGAGCCCTGCCCTGTGTGCCTCAGCTGGTTGGGCATCATCCTGCAAACCAAAAGGTCACGGGTTCAATTCCCAGTCAGGGCAGATGCCTAGGTTGCGGTTCCATCCCTGGTTGGGGTGCTTACGAGAGGCAACCTATCAGTGTTTCTCTCCCTGTCTTTGTCCCTCCCTTCCCTGGTCAAATAAATAAATGAACAAACAAACAAACACATTTTTTAAAACAAAATCTATTTTGAAGGTAGAGCTGCTTGGTAGATTGGCTGTGGGACTGAAAGAAAAGGAAAGGATCCAGGATGAATCTTGGGTTTCTAGCTCAAATAACTTGGTGACAAGTAGTTCCATTTACAAAACTGGGAAGGCTGGGGAAGAAGCAGGTAAAGGAAGGTATGGATGGTGAGTTATATTTTTAATCTTAAATTCAAGAAGCCTACTAGATACCTAAGTGGAAATTTTGAGGGGGCAGTTGGAAATAACAGTCTAGATAGAGCCTTGGAGAGGAGACCTGAGCTGAAAATTTTTAAGTTTTGAGAGTTGAAAATGAGTGTGATCATTCAAGGAAGGAAAAAAGAATTGTGAGTTTTGGAAACAGGTGAAGTATGTAGTGAAATGCTGATCACTACTAGTTTTTCATACATGATAGCCATTATTACTTTATCATAGATAGGAGCTTTCCACTCTCCCCCTTGAAATGCTGGCAGTGCTGCGGGTGTAATAGTGCCTGTCTCGTAGAGCTGCAGTGGGAATCGAAGGTATGTCGTCGTGCTCTGGAAATGGTAGCTGTTCCTATTGGTAATCGTATCACTATGTATTTTCATTTAGCAAAATACAGAAGATAATTTCAAGAAGTAGTAAATAAAAAGAAAAATATATTCTCTCTTTTAATAGCCTTGGACTTTGGATAACACCATCAGTGAAGAGAACAGAGCTGTCATTGAGAAAATGTTGTTGGAAGAAGAGTATCCTTTAATGATTATGAGGAAAGAAAAGATTTCAGGGTTAAGAACCTCTAAATGCAAAACTTACAAACGAGACCTCTGATAATTACTAGATGGATTATTTTTGGCCCCATAATCCTATATAATATGTTGCCTACCTATGCAAAAAGCTGC
Organism: Glossophaga mutica; assembly: GCA_039655065.1. Lineage (NCBI taxonomy): Eukaryota > Metazoa > Chordata > Mammalia > Chiroptera > Phyllostomidae > Glossophaga > Glossophaga mutica. The sequence goes on along the minus strand of CM077307.1, from coordinate 41,365,508 downwards.
ATTTTATTCTTCTGGTTCTGTTTCATTGCTAAGTCTAAATATGACTCAATATTTTTTAGTTTCTGTTGTCAGCCAACTCTTTATACTGTCTGAATATTGATTTGAAATTAAAGAATGTTTTAAGTTAGCTAGAATCTTTAGTCCGAGGTCATGTAGTCCAGTTCTCCATTTTCAGTTATATAAACTGAAATTCAAAGATGCTTATTTGTTCAAGGACACAGAACTAGAATATGTAAAATTTCTCACTTTTTACTCTACCAACTTACAGGTGTTATGCGAGAGGAATCTAAGGGAAAAACACGAAACAAATACAAAAGGATAAAGATTTTTTTCCTTCCAGAAGTTGTGGCTTCTTATCCATGGTTCAGCCACTAGCTTCTTGTCCACATTTCTTTCTTGTGTATATGGTGTTGGCACCTTAACTCTTTGGGGACTCAGTTTTCTTATATGTAGACTGAGAGGATTTGAACAAACTTACTTCTGATTTTATGATTTATAAAGATTATTAATAATAGTCCAATGAGTAGCATTTTAGTTTTAATTCTTTCATCTATATTTCACGGATTTCTACCTCCCTTTAAGCCACAATTTTTCTATTCCTTTTATTCCCAGTTATTGCTATGTTGATTTCAGAGTGTCTCCGTACCTTTAATTTTCGTGGGTTAATCCTCTTTAGGCTTTCTTACCCTCTAGCCCTACCCAGACATTATAGCCTGTATCATTGCTTTGAATAGAAAAATAGTGTGAGTAGCATATTTAAATTTTTAGTAGCCTCATTTAAAACAGATGAAATTAATTTTAACAGTATACTTTATTTAACACAGTATATTGAAAATGTTATTTCAACATTTAATCAACATAAAAACATAATTGAGATCTTTTACATTCTTTATTTCATACTCTTTGAAATTCACTGTGTATTTTATACTTATAGTACGTCTCAGTTGGTGTTAGCCACATTTTAAATATTAAGTAGTTATACATGTGGCTATGGGTTAATGTATTGAATAAGGTAATTCTGGATTAATGAATACTTAAGTAGTCACTGGTTCACTTCCAAATTTGGACAACAAAAATGTGACTAGAAGCTATGGCAGCTCTTAGAAGATAGAGAATATTTTCTTGTTCCTTTGTTTTCAGTACCTAGAACCTTGTGTAGTGCCTGACATAACACAATATACAGTCAGTAATTGTTAGTGAAGAATATTTCTGATTAAAAGTATTGCAGAGGTCAGTTTTAAGAAGTTGGAGAAGGAGGCTTTCTGGTAGATTTGACCTGTTTGTTATTTTTATTAAGGTAGAGAATAACCCTGAATTCTTCTCTTTCCTTGAGAAGTATGAAAGCAGTTGGTTGTCCTAAGTTACCCTGGACAACCAGTTAAATTCATCTACTATATTCACCCTGTGTTTTAGGAAAAAAACTAGCACATTGAGGATGTTTCTTCTCGTAGCCACTTGTCAAAGGGAAGGTAAGAGAAACTGCCCTCTATGTAGCACACACTGTATGCAGGCACCATGTTGGAAGATGTTACATGGGATATTTAATCCACATAACAGCCCTGTGAGGTATGAATAATTTTGTCAAAATTTGTACAGACCCGAAAAGAGCTTTGAGAGGAGTTGGTTTAGCTAGGATTCAAGTGTGACTTTGATGAGTACATAATATGAGTACCTACTTTATATGTCACATAAAAGTTATTACTTTATTATTGTTTCAAAAGTTTCCTTAATAATTACACAGGTATTATTTATCTAAAAAATCACTTCCAGAAAAATTCTGGCTTGATCAAAAGGAAGATGATAAAAAATACACGAAGAGGTAAAAATCAATATATCATACTTTTAAAAGTCTGAATAATATTTTTAAAAACTTCACACTTCTTATTTCTTTTTTCATGTGGTGCAGTCCGCAGAAAACAGCAAAAACCATGTATGTACTTATGTTTTATACTTTAAAATCTTTCTTATTAAAAATTGTGGGAAAATTAAACAAAAATTATAGTTGGCCTGTGAAAAACCCTCTTGATCATCTTGAGTTATACAAAAATAAACAATCAAAATTTTGTGTAGAAATATTGAAATGCCCCAAGGTAATTTTATAATGTTATTTGCCAGGATTTTCTTTTGGTTCCATCAAATTATGGAAAAGTGTTCTAGAGATTTCTAGTGTTCTAGGGATTTGTGGGGAAACTTTTAAAATCTGCTATGCAGTATATAAGGAATTAATTTGATTTCTATTGTCCTGGCAGTTAATTTTCAGTCACGCCAAACTAAAATTTAATTTGAATTTGTAGCTTTCAAAAAAATTAAAGAAACTAACAGATTGGCCTAAAAGTCTGTTACATTTTTGCTGTAAAATAAAAGACACATTTTTAATTTTTACCAATACGTTTGTTGATTTGGGTATTTTGAGTATGTCAGCTACCTCCCATTATTGGCTTCTAGTTGGTATAGGCCAGGGGTGCTGCTAAACATCCTCCAATGCAGAAGACAGACCTACAGCAAAGAATTATTTGGCCAAAATGTCAATAGTACCAAGATACTTGAAAACTATTTTGATACCTTCTCCATACACTGCACAGATCGTTTTTTGTGTTTCAGTTGTATTTTTACCTTCCTTGAAATGATAAAACAGCATACTGAAAATGTTGCCTGTTTTCTTCCACTTCAAAATTAAAATGGCTGCACAAAAAAATCCACCAATTTTGATTTTTTTTTTTTAATGTGTGCTGATATGAAAGCTGCCACAATACAGTCTTACAAAATTGTTTTGAATGAAGTTAAAGACAGGTGGGCACTACTAGAGCCATTGCATGGAAAAAATGTAACGGACATTTTGGCTATCCCAGTATTAACTTCTACTTAGTGTTTATAAACTTGAATGTTTAGGGTCCCTTAAAGGGTAAGGGTTACAGATTTGCAGCTGTCAAGTGTTTGAGCACTAAACAGACTTTGGCTTTTACATTTTGGTGAATAAACAACAAAAAGTGAAGTTAATGAAAAGATTAATGGTTTCCTTTGAATTAAATTAGTGAGTCTCATGACTCTTGATTTCTTCAGATAGTGCAATTTCAAAAACAATAAATGTGATGCCATGGTTGTTTTACTTTTCTGGCTTGATGTTCACATGGACTTACGTGAAAGAATCAAAGAGATAATATATTTATGGAATCAATTTAAACTTTTGCATGCCTTTTTTGATTTGGAAACGTATCAACATCTGCTGCTTCGTGTCCAATAAAAGGAACCTTACTTATTTGTTTTCACACCTTCTTTTGATGTCTTTTACTGTTATCTTCCCTCAGACCCAAGGATTGTATCTTTTGGGGCTCCTAGTCATCCTGAGCTAGAGAAGTGTATGAGACAGGGTAAATCCGCCCCCTATGTAGAGGCTGCAGCCTCCTCCTCCTCCATTTATTTATTTATTTATTTATCTATCTATCTATCTATCTATCTATCTATTTAAATTGTTAGACTGAGCGTTAAATTTAGTTCATGGCTATCTATAACCTTTAGATGCATAAATATGGAATATTCCATTTCAGAAATTTTTCTTTTGCAATTCCCTTTTTCCCCCTCAGGGTACAATCTCCTACAAAACCAGCCAGTTTTTCGGTAAAGTGGACGATAGAAGAAAAAGAGCTGTTTGAACAAGGGCTGGTAAATAAAACAACTTTTGATCTATACTAAAATAATTCTAAAAGCAAATACTGATAGAATTATAAGGTTAAATTAATTTGTAGAGACCAGAAATTTCTTTTTCATTACAGTGATCGTATCTATAGTTTTTCTGTAGCTAGAATGATGATGTTTGTAGCGTCATACAAGAGATTTAACTCATTCAAGGTACTAAAATATTAAAATAGATTTGGATTAATATTTTGGATAGTTATTATACTAATGAAACCCACAAATTGATCTGTCTCTGTTTACATGACACCAACTACCTGGATTAAAAGGCAAAATTATTTAGTTATCTGGTATTTTCTTTTGAAAAAACAAACTTGTATATTTGGAACTGTCTGGGTTGAGTTCTTTTTTATGCAGATATTTGGCATTGTGCATACAATCTAAATATTTTAGTGGCTGTAATTGAAGACAAAACATTTCTTTTATGTGAATGCTTCACTAAGGTCTGTATAAATGTCTACAAGTTACATATTGGAAAAATATGCACCTCAGTTTCTAATTATGAAAATAATCCTTAACATTAAGAAACTTAATAAAATATTCAGAATTTTTTTAACTATTGGGAATAGGTTATATCGTTTCATTTAAGATACATATTACCTAATGCTATGCTAAATTAATTTTGAATTTATATGATACATATGTAAAATATTTATATGATTATGTAGGATCCATAAATGCTAATTGAAATATTAATAATGTTTCTACAGATGATAGGAAATAAAATGTATATTTTTATATTTAGTCATTACCATGGCATTTATATATTCTGTGATTTTTTTTAAGATTTTTAAAAAATTATTTTTAGAAAGGGGAAGGGAGGGAGAAAGAGAAAGAAAGAAAGAAACATCGATGTGTGGTTGACACTCATGTACCCCCAACCAGGGACCTGACTGGCAACCCAGGCATGTGCCCTAAACTGGGAATCAAATCAGCAACTCTGGTTCACAGGCCAGCACTCAATCCACTGAGTCACACCAGCGAGGGCTGTGATGTTTTTATATAAATACCAAAACTGTCTTGAGATTTTTATGTCTTCCTGAGATTTTTCTCCTGTGCTGTTACGTTTTTATATTGGTATTTCAGTCTGTTACATGATTATCATTTACATAATATAACGAACTAACCAGCCATTTAAGATTACTGACAAGTTTGGTGTTTTGCCCCTTACTGAAGACCATATCTATATACACACACTAATGCAAGTAGGCTATGAATTTTTAGGTTGTTATTGTTGACATTGGCAGTAGTTATAGGAGCTACATCTGCCTGGATCAAAATTCAGAAGGAACCTAAAATCATACGGTGTTAAGTCCAGCTCATTTCTCAACCTTTAGTTCTCTGCCTGAGGCAGCCATTTTCATCTGTTTTTTGTATATCCTTCCAGAGATATTTATCCCTGTATAAGCAAATGGGTATTTATTTATATACATGTGTAGATATCTATTTATATTCATAAACAAATATTTTAAACTTAGAATGTTCTCCCACAAACATACATGGAACTATTGGTTGTATTCCACCCTTTTTGACCTTTTGATGTAATTTGCTTATAGACTGATTTTCTCAGGTTTGAGAGAAAGCAATTATGTGGTACTGAATGACAAAGGAAGACTTTTTCTTCCCTTTGCTCTATTTTAAAATTGATGAGTGTTTTCTTTGCTCCTCTTGTTAGTGTCCCCTTCCTAAGTTTCATAGTGCCCAAGCCTTTACAATCCCTACTGGTCGTACTTTATCAGGATCTTTCCTGTCTCCAAAAGTGTTCCATACTGTCAAGTTGCCTATTTGATTTTTTCCCAAAATAAAGATAACTAATTCTTCAATAAGTTGATCTCTACTGGGTGTCAAAAGAGACAGAAATAGTCAATTTATACTTGCTAATAACTTTCGTAGAAGTACTTGCAGTGTTAAGAAATTGTCCATATACTACATTTTCAAAGGAATACCAGAATTGTATAAATGAAAGTTTATCATTTGGATCAAATCTTTGAAGATGACTTGCTACAAGTTGTAACTGCTTGGCCTGTAAATTTGCTCTGAGATCAACTTCCCTGAGTTGCGGCAGGGTTTATTTGTTTGTTTTTCATAGCTTTAAGAATTCTAAAAAATTAGAATTGTTGAACGACTTCAGGAAGCAGAGCATATCTTGTGTTAGAGGTGTTATAAAGGAGGTTTATGTATGTATCAACTGGTAAACTGGATGCCTAAAAATCCCTTTTCACTGTAAAATTGTATTAACTCCTTTCTGTATTTCACAACACACCAGAGCTCCCTCAGGTTCTTCGTTTTTTCTCATCACAGCTTCAGTGTTGGCAGGTGGACAGCCTTCAACAGTAGAGGCGTGTGTGGGGTATTGGCTGCAGGTCACTTATTCGTGATTTACTCTTTTTATTTATCCTCACCCCGAGGACATGCTTATTGATTTTAGAGAGAGGAGGAAAAAAATCAATCAGATGTCTCTCAGACATGCCCAGACAGGGGACCGGGTCTGTAACCCAGGCATGTGCCCTCACCCAACGGGGAATAGGATGTGTGTGTGACCTTTTGGTTTATGGAATGATGCTCCAACCAACTGAGCCACACTGGCCAGGGCAATGTGATTCACTCTTCTGTCAGTTCGCTGTGATATCTGCGTAGTTATAGTATCTGCTGGGGTACACATAATGGATATTGTAACAAGTGGAATCTAGGTAAAAAGGTATTTTTAAATTAGTGTCAGAGCATACTCAGTTGATTGTATAAATGGAAAGTGCAACCTGCCTCCCTTTCAAATATTTTTTAAAATTGTCAAGATAATATTATCTTAAGATTTGGAACATCATAATAAGAATACACATGGTTAGCAATACAGAAAGTGATGTATCTTTATTCAGCTATGAAAAGAAAACTAATTTCAAAACCATTTTGGTCAGTGTCCATAAGTCCAGATTTCAAAGGAAGAATATGGGCTTTGATTTTTAAGAGTCTAAGCCATATATGAGACTTCATTGTGTGCTTTAGAAAATAAACATGAGTTATTCTTTTAGTTTGCTTTTATTTTTTTAATGTGGCAGTTGCTTAGAATATTAACAAGTAAGTTCAACAAAAGCAATTTCTTTTCCATTTTGATATAGGCTAAATTTGGCCGAAGGTGGACCAAAATTGCAAAGCTAATTGGAAGTCGCACTGTTTTACAAGTGAAGAGCTATGCCAGACAGTACTTTAAAAATAAGGTAAGCAGAATATAACTATCCTTAATAATAATATTTTAAATAAAATTAATAAGACAGTAGTTTTTATTTCAGGCATTAAAGTCTTAATATTGAAGTTTTTATGTTGGAAGTATTTTATACCCATAAAGTACTTCACAGATATTTATCTTCAGAAATCTCAAAGCATATCTTCAGTGTTGTGAGTGTTCCTGTGAAATACATGTTAGGTTATTCTACCTAATTTTATATAGTGAAATAGAGGAACAAAATAGTAACTGCCCTTTTAAAATGTAGTGGTGAACACTTTAAAGAAAATTACCATAAAGGTACAATATACCAAGGACATTTTCTCAGTTTAATAACATTGTATTTATCTTACTTTTTCTGCCGATGATTAAATTTTAAAATTTTAATATTACTTATGGGGTTTTATCTTGATTTTTAATAAGGTAAAATTAGATGGTCCAGAGAAGAAAACACCAAATCAGAAGAACAGCAGTGATCTTCATATTCAAAGTGAAGACGAAAGCACAACGGCATGGGCACCATCAGGTTTAAGGGGACGTGCTGATCCCAACTTGAATGCTGTAAAAATTGAAAAGTTATCTGATGACGAAGAAGTAGACATCACAGATGAGGCAGATGAGATGACTTCTCAAGCACCCCAGGAGAATCCTAGCAGTGATCTCTTATTAGACATCCCTAATAGTAAAAGTCATGGAACCTGCCAAAGAGAATTTGTCACCTCTGCCAATCAGGAAGATTCCATTTCTAAATCTTCAAAAGAATATCTTCAGAATTTAAAGCATGGTGAGGTGGAAACACTTTCAAGCTCAGGAATTACATTTTGCACTGAAAAACAGAGCACCAGTGATAAAAAACCAGTTGAATTAAATGATCCGAAATCTGATAAACTGATAAAAAGCTGTGACAAGCATGATGGAAATGGAATAGTAGATGAAACCAAGCTGTTGCCTTCTCTAGAGCCTTGTGAAGTTCAGAAAGATATGAGCGATAATGAAATGCTTTTTCAGTCCTATTGCCAAATGGAGGAGGAACACCATGAGGAAGAAGAGCTCAAGCCACCAGAGCAAGAAGTAGAAATAGATAGAAATATTATTCAAGAAGAAGAAAAACAAGCAATTCCTGAGTTTTTTGAGGGGCGCCAAGCTAAAACACCAGAACGCTATTTGAAAATTAGGAATTACATTTTGGATCAGTGGTAAGGAAAAGTTATATTATAGATGCTGTTTTAAAACCTATGGTACTCTAGAATATTTCAGCTAGGCTCATGCAGAATTTAGTAGTGTACAATGCTAATGATCCAGAGAGCTTTAACATAATATATTTCGATAGGCAAGACTTAAAATTTCCCATAGTGAAACTATTGTGGAAAGCTTTGGTAAACATTGTTGTCTATAACTATCTTAATCCATCTCTTTGTTTATTAGTGTTCATTTGTTCATGAGTGTTTGGGCCTGGAAAAGAGAGGGCTAGATGATTGCCTTAAAGAGCACTTTCTTAGGACAGAGTTAGGAAGATACAGAAAGCACTACTGTTCTGGAAAAGAGGGACAACATGTTTTCTAGTTTATCCCATACTTTGAAGTACAAAGAAAGAAAACTGTGACAGAAGGACGGTGTCATTAAATGTGGCTAGATTGCAAAAACCATTCTCCTGAATAGCTCCTTTAAATGCTCTTAACTTTGAACCTGCTGCGTAATCTGTTCATTCCTTTGTCCAGCTTCATCAGGAAACAGGAATTTTCTGATTTGTGAAGTTCACCCTCTAAATTGTCAGTACCTTTTACTTAAATTGTTTAGTGAGCGATGGGGAACAAACCAAAAAACTCTCTACCTTGTTACCCTAAGTGCTCTGAAAGCAATTTGAATTTTTCATAATAGTTTAATGCATCATTAAACATTCATAATTGTTACTGCTTCAGAATTGTGTAGGGCCATCTTCACAGAGGGCTTCTGCTGTAACCTAGGAAGATTACCAAAGAAAAACAAGGCTTGGTAATTCAATAACCTTCATTTTGCCCATACAATATTAAGTGATTTGGCTTTTAAGGATAGCTGTACTCCAAAAGAAAGATTTTGTTCTTGTTGACAGTTGAGATTGCTAGAAGTACAAGTTCTGGGTAAGGGCAGTGTCAAAGTAAAGAATACTTACAAAGAACAACTGACATTGACACAGTGCTTTGCAGTTGACTGAACATTTTTGTATATCATCTGATTCCTCAAAACAATCCTGCAAAATAGGCAAGTGGTGTTTTCTCTATTTGATTCTGAGGTCAGGAGTGGTTTAGGACCTGCATTTGATTATATAACCAGCCACTGACAGACTTCAGTGCAGTGACTCTGTTATTCCACATTACCTAATTCACACTATTAAAACAGATAAATTGTATCTCTACTGATACCTAATTTTGATTTTGGAAGTAAAAGGATGAATGGCCAAAATTGAAGGACTATATCAGCCATCAGTGAGTATGTGCTGTTATTTTAATCAAATTTCATCTGTTACTTTGATTTTGGAAATCTATGAGGCAGAATAATTTAGATAGATAGTATAAATTATATAGCAGTAGTTTCCTAACATCATTTGCCTTAGTTCATGAAACCAGTTAAGTATTGCTGTTTCAATGGGTGAAAAAGCAAAAAATGTTTTGAACAGGAACTCTAATGCTCTCTTCAGAAATAGAAGAAAGAATGATTAGGAACTGAAGTTGTGTTGAAAAAAATAGAAGGAAAAGTTAATGTTTGAAAAATATAAAGAGGCCTAGATTTGTTTGTAGCTAAAAGAACCTTTTCACAAAAGCACGTGCAATCAACTCCCTGTTTAGGGGAATTTAATAAAAATAGTAACCAATACCATAATTGAATGCCTACCAAATGCTGTACATTGAATTTAAATCATCTCCAACTCTCTTGACAACCTGCCCTCGTTTTGCAGGTGAGAAAAATGAGTTTCAGAGAGCAAAAGGAACTTGTTGCAAGTTCCTTTAGGTGAAAGTGATTTCCAGAGTCTGTATAATCTTGATTCATTATTTTCACACTTCCATGTCAGGACTTTGACCTACACCTTTCATTCTGCCTTGGATGCTCACCCCTCCAGATCTTGGTGAATCTTGCTTCCTCTGCTCAAGGGAAATTAGAGGCCTTCTCTGACCACCCTGTTTAAAACAGCTCACATTTCTCCTTTCTCATTCTTTTACCCTGCTTTTCATTTATCTTAATAGAACTTATTACCACTGAAAATATTACATTTTTATTTGTGTATTGTCTTTCCCTTGATTCCCCAATGATAATGCAGACTCCACGCAAGTAGATTTTTTTTGTGTGTGTGTGTGTCTATTTTTTGTTAAATCCCTAATGCTAAGAACAATGCTTGGATACAGATGGCACTCAGTTTGTTGGGGAGAGAAGATTGAATGAATGAGTCGTCATTATGTCATGAACAGATATTTTGAGAGGCCTTACCATTTGTTCAGCACTGTACTAGATTACTAGGTTCTGCTTGAAACCTTTTGCTTTGGACAATCGTTAATGACTTTAATTCAGTTTTTAGATTCCTACAGTTTTTTGGTAGCTTATTTGTACCACACTCATTTCTACTTTCTTGCCTTCATTTGTGCAGTGTGTTTGTTTTCTTTCAAAACATTCGAAATCTCAACTTTTCATTGGAACTTTTGAAACCCTCCCACATTACAAACTACTTTTTACTTTCCCTGAAGTTCCATAGAATTTATGATTAAATTTGGTTTCTGCTTAGAGAAGCCTTTCCTAAACACTCTATTTAAAATAGTTTCTGCTTATTTGTCTCACTATATCTGCTTATCCTCTTTTCTTCCTAGCATTTATTGCTACCTGACAATACAGTAGATATTATTCATTAATCTCTTGACTGTCTCCCCCATTAGAATGTAAGGTCAGGAACTTCATACTATTCATCTCTGTATCCTTAGTGCCTAGAACAGTGCCTGATGCCGAGGATGCAAAATAAGTATAAGATAAAATAAAAATTGAATAAGAAATACCTATGTTATATGATTTATCTGAATTCTTGGTTTGTTATCCTATCACTTTCTTTTTATTTTCTTTTATGCTTCGATTTATTTTTAGACAAAGGGGAAGGGAGGGAGAAAAAGAGGGAGGGAAGCATCAATGTGTGGTTGCCTCTCCTGCGCCTCCTCCTGGGGACCTGGCCTGCAACCCAGACATGCACCCTAGCCTGGGAATGGAACTGGTCACCCTTTGGTTTGCAGGCCAGCAATCTACTAAGCCACACCAGCCAGGGCTATCACTTCCTTAAGTGCTTTAATTTCTCTGACCTTTTGTTTCTCATCACTAAAATTAGAATAGTAAACTCTATCTTGTAGGGTTGCTGTGAGGATCAAGAATGTGTAACTCTTGGTACAGCATCTGGCATAAGCACTCAGTAATTAAGTTTTCTATTATTTTTAAATTACATTGTACCATCTAGAAGGGTACATTAAATAATATTCAGTAAATATGTGTTTTATTATATAAACCTCTTATTTCATAATGTTTGGGCATTTCTTGATTCCTTTGGGATCCCCTATAATATCTAGTTCTATTGTCTTCTGAGAGCACTTAATATTTATTGGTGTAATGATTAAAAACTAATACAAGATTTTTAAGTATTTATAAGGTAGTTTACAATGAAAAGATAGTATCCAACAAAGTAGAAGTAGATGAATGTAAGTAACGTATTAAAAATTCGAAAGGTCTAATACTAAATGCTTTCAGTATATTATCAAAGTGCCTTTTTTATTCAAAGATTGAGGCTTGAATTTGGATCTGTAGATAAATAAGCTTCTAACTTAAAAGTCCTGGGATAACTGGAATTTATTGAATTTAATATTGGGGAAGAAATAATACTTGTAAAATTTTACTATTCGTGTAAGTTATTGTATCATTTAAAGATGTTTTATTTCATGAAAAATGTACACTTGGGTATTATGTATTAGTATTGTATTTACTACACATTTACATATTGCGAGGGGGTGAATTTTTAAGATATTTCAAATATTAAAAGTTTTTCCCAGAAATCTTTTTTTCATGTTTTTATTTATCCAAAATAATTGTACTTCCATCTCTTAATTAGGGAGATATGCAAACCGAAATACTTAAATAAGACCTCAGTACGTCCTGGCCTGAAGAACTGTGGGGATGTTAATTGTATTGGACGGATTCATACATACCTCGAATTGATAGGAGCAATCAATTTTGGATGTGGTAAAAATAAAAACCCAACAACATCTTTTACTTGACATTTTTATCCTTACGGCACCCATGAATTTCTTGATGGTTAGAATTCAGGTAGACTTAGGTATATATAGAGAGAGATTCAGAGAGATTCTGTAACATTTTGGAATAAATGTATTAAGATTTTGCTGTAAAACAGATTTTGTTGATTAAACTATATTTCCTTTTGACCTACCTATAGTCAAAATTGGTGATATAATTTTAAAGGAAATATATGCAGTCTTAAGAAGTAGAAATAATTTAAGAATGCAGTTCTTTGTCAAGTAAAAGTAAAACTATCTTATGAAAACTCTAATAATAGCCCATTTAATTTGCAAATATTGTATTCATACTAGAAATACTGTCTAGCAGTGCTTAAATAAAGGAAAGAATTTATGATCCTCTATGTTTAAATGTAATAAAAATGCCAAAACATTTTTCATGGAAGAAAGTTTTTTCACCCTAGTTTTTCTCAAATATAAAAGGTGATGAATATGTATATTTTTAAATGCATTCTACCCTTTTATTAGCCTGACACAAACCTTTTGAAGAAAGATAATGCCATAGTTGCAAAGTGATAAGGTAATTAGAACCTGGCAACCCATGGTTTGAGAAGAGTATTCTGTAGTCTGTGTCTGTGAAAAGACAACTAACCAGAAAACTTCCTGTCAGAGATGATTTTATCTTATGTAGTGGTAGATAAAATTCATAGTCTGCCCCGAGGTCTTTGTTTGCCCAAAGTACTGTAATATTGGGACTGGCTTTTCAGGAAAACTAAGGTGTTATAAGTTCGTCAGCCACCAAAAGAAAAATGAAATCATATTTTCTGTGTTAGACTTCCAAAATTAGCAAAGTGGAGTAAATAAAAAATTAAATTACCCATTTCCTAAGTATCACATTTTATTGAGATTGCTTTATAATAAATAATAGAATTACTTTTGTGTAAGAACTACGTGGCATATAAAATGTGTGATTGTGGAACAGGATAGAATCATAGAAGCTCTGGTATAGAGCTTAGAAATTGGCTCACAATGTATAGTCAGTGTAGATGTGTCTTCCTGTTTTACAAATGAATTCGTAAAAAAAAACATTGTTTTGTTGTTTCTGAATTCCAACAGAACAGGCTGTATATAACAGGCCACATCCAGTTGATAAAGTGCGAATCAGAGACAGAAAAGATACAGTGGAAGCGTACCAACTTGCCCAGCGTCTGCAGTCCATGGTAAGCGGTCACCTCTCACCCTAAATGATTTCTCCCAGTTGCTCCTTACCCTGCTCAGTAAGGTGTATCTGCTTCTCTTCAACTGTTTGACAAATAGCCATTTAGTGGACGAACGTACTGTCTCTTGTATCTTACCTTGCCATTTACTTTTCTCGTTTCCGTTCAATTTCACGTAGGTTTATAAGGCAGACAAACCAAAAAAATCCTCAAAATTAACCAGCAACCTTTACAGAGAAGTATACTGTTTTGCTAAAATGGCCTGTGGCTGCTTGGTTTCAATTTCTAAATCTAACTTTTTTTTTAACTATACAGTTAGTTAGGCTTTTTTTTTTCTCTTTCAGTTATTTTTGTTTAAAATTTTTAAGATAAGGTTCAGCTTTCTGGAATAGCTATCCAAAATATTTCAGCCTTTATTTTTTTAATTCTTGAGGTTAGTAAGTTTTATAATAGTTTAAATTTCATGAATCTTATTTTTTAAAAGTGATCCAACAAGTCTCCTAAAAGGCAGAGTCATGCTATGAATCAATAAAATAGGTTATTGGTAATAGGTGGGATAAAGTATAGATGATAGAATGCTTATCTTTCTCATAGTATTAGGGCTGTAAGCCATTTCTACCTAGATCTACTTTTTTAAAATTATATTTTATTGATTATGCTATTACAGTTGTCCTGACTTTCCCCTCTTTGCCCCTTGCACCCCCTACTCCCTCAGGCAGTCCCCCCACCCTTGCTCATGTGCACGAGTCATGGGTGTAAGTTCTTCAGCTGCTCCCTTTCCTATACTGTACTTTATATCCCCACAGCTATTCTGTAACTGCCTATTTGTACTTCTTACTAGATATGCTCTAAGAAAGGGTATTTTCAAATATAGTTGGTGGAGATGGCCTCTGACAGCTAGTCCATTTTAAGGGCTTAGAACTGTGGTTTGCAAAACTGGGTATTAGTATGTTGTTATCCGACTTTGTCATTTTTTACTGTTTGGTGTTAACTAAGCAATCTTTTCCTTTCTAAGGCTGAGATGTAACTATTTTGCTTCTGGTTGTCAGTAGTTTACCTCTTGCTGTGTATTCTTTCAAGTTTTCTACCACAAGTTAATGAATAGGAAGTCATTTTCTTGGTGGCTCTTTTTGGTCCTAAAAAATATTTTTGGTCCGAGTGTTTTATCTCCTAAATGGTGAAAAGAAATGAAAATTAAAGATATCCAAGTAGAATACTGAAAATAATCACTGATTTTTTTTCTGAGCAGAGTGCTAGCTATTCAACATAAATTAATGAAATAAAATTTAGTCAGGCACTGCTGATCAGGGATTAATGTATTTAAATGGAGAAGTTGTTTTTTAGAAAATTATCATTTTGATTTTGTATAGTAATGTTTTGTGGTTTCTCTGGGTTAATCTCATGACCTTTTACTTTATTTTAATCTCATCGCAGCGCACAAGGAGACGTAGGGTCCGAGACCCGTGGGGAAATTGGTGCGATGCAAAAGACTTGGAAGGACGGACGTTTGAGGTAACTCTGACCTTTTCAAATGGCGCATTGGTGAAGGTTGTGTTATCAGTACATATTTGTGTAACTTGTATCTCTCATTGCCACATTAATTGTGTTGTCCAGGAGTCATTGATAAACAGCAAAGTGGAAGGCATTCAGTTAACTAGGAGTTTTCAGAATTCCTAGCTGGCTCATTTTCAGAACCTTGATTATCTGTTTCTACATTCTGTTCTCTCCCTCAAAAATATCTTCAAGGGTGCCAGGAAGTTGGTATGACGAGTTCATTTCAGTAAACACTGTTGAGTGACTTTCTGATACACCAATTAAGATATTGTCCCAATAAAAACTGTAGTCCTAAAAAGAAAACAGGCAGTGAATGTATGTGCAACACGTATACCCACGTGCATTCTACATATATAATTTGTTTGTGAACAACTAGGATAGTAGAATGGTGTCATGAGCAAGGGAGCATCCCCAAAAGGAACCACTCACGCATGTTTGTGTCTTTACACAATGCCACGTTTATTAGGGGAGACCTCCCCAGTAAGCCAATAGAGTCACAAGCAAGTAAAACACAGAGCGGGGTTATACCCATGGACTCGCGCAGAGCGAGTGCCCATCACCAAGTCCTAGTCACCGGCAGTGTCCGCAGGTGGAGACATACCTGTTAACTTCATCTTGTTCTCACATGCCCTTAATGGGGTTTTAAAGAAGTATTTTTATTAATTCTACTTATTAGTGGTTGGTTGATGGACTTTAGATCAACTGGTGTTTTATATTTTAGCATCTCTCTGCTGAGGAGTTGGCAAGAAGAAGAGAAGAGGAAAAGTGCAAACCTATTAAATCTTCAAAAGTGCAAAGACCAACAAAAAGGTATAATTAACAGTATATAGATGTTATTCTTTAACTTATAAATGATTAGAAAATGTTGGAAAAATATTTGAAATAGTTTGCATTTTAATGTTTTACATTAAGTTTAAAAATACAGGTAAAATTTTTTATTTTTTTTATTTCACTGATTAGGAATTTGGGATACCTTGAGCACAAGTTTTAAATTTTTTCAGATTCAGTGAATATAGGAGCTAAGCTATGTTGCACAAGGGCCTCGTTTATGACAGATGGTCTTTTAATATAACTCAGGCACTATGAACAGATAGCTCATACTTACATGAACCCATTATTATTCTTAGTAGTCACCTCTTCACTTGCTAAAGGCTTACTGATCAGCTATTTTAAACTCTTATCTAGAATTTTTCTACATGCAACATCTGATTCCTCTGTTTCTAAAATCTGCTTATATTGTGTTTGGAAACAAACCCAATAGTTGCTTATGCCAAGGCCTCTAGTCGTTTTCCCACTCTCTGCAGCTCCTCGGTCGACATTGATGGTGGTTTCATGTCACAGTTCTTCAGTGCTCTCGGATGCGTGTGCTCTCTTGCTGTTTGCTCATCCATCTGGCTTTTAGTTTCTTTTTGTTTGTGTTGATGAAGCACTTTCTAATTAGAAAAATCTTTCTCCTTGATTTAACAAAAGTTTCTTTGAGTTTTTTTTGAATGCTTACGATATGTCAGGCACTGTTCTAGGCCCTTGGAATACAGTAGTCAGCAAACAAGGTGTGTGTTCTCCTGGAGCTAACAGTCTCAGGCAGAGCAGGAACTAAATCGTTCTGTTCTTTTTCAGTTGTGTTAACATAAATGTATTCCTTGTTTGTTTGTTTTCTCTGAACATAGCCTTAAAAACCTTTTTATTCTTACTAAATCCCTCAAACCTCAATTCTTTACTAGTCAAAGCCTTTCTGACATTTTTCGTAGATTTATTTATATGTGCTTTGGTATCTAAGCACTTGCTTCGGTGGCCCTGTTCCCCTCTTTTACTTTTATTTTACTTTTTCATTGTAAAATTTGACTTTATTATAGAACTTTCTGTATACATTAATTTCTTTAGCAGAACTGTTTGTCATTTATTAATTCAACAGATACTTATTGAGTCCTTACTCTGTGCTGACCATATTATTGTACTGACAGAAATATTTTCAGGAAACTTCCATCTTTCTTGACATTTCTTTCAGGTCTTATGTCAGGGAGTTGGTTACGTCTTCATTGAACTTTTCGAAATCTGCTTTCAGTGTAGGACACATATCTGACCATTTTTAATGTTCTCCTCTTTGGGTATTAGAAGTAATGTAGACAACAGAATTACTTTCTCCCCAAGGGCCCGTCTTTCCACCCCTCCCCCATTCCAAAACACCGAGTCCAAAAGAGCAGTGCTGCTTTCCAGTGGCTGCGTTGACTGTTCTGAGAAATTCTCCTCATTTAATATTTTTCTCTCAGATAGTAGGTTTAGATTTTTGATACATATGTTCAAATTTGTGATAAATGTTATTTTCCTAATCTTGTTGTTGAGATTATATTAGAAATCAATATTTTCTTCTTTTTCAGCTCATTTGATCCCTTCCAACTGATACCTTGTAATTTTTTCAGTGAAGAAAAGCAGGTACTACTTATGCATCACTGAATGACCATAAATAATGCCCTTCTGTCAGACGTAAAATACTTCTTTTTCAGTATGTGCAAGGCATTTATATGTGAAATAATGGGCAAGGCAGGGTATGTTAGGGGTTGGATGAGTGGTACAGATGGAAAAGGAGAGGGAATTGCTCTGGGCTAGGGTTTTAAATGGTATCTTTTTGAAGTTTGATTCTCACTGAGTTTTGGTTAGTGGTGAGATAGGTAACGGAGAAAGGGGGTGGACATTCCAGTTAGGGAGAACAAAACCTCTATTTTTATGCTTCCCCATTTTTTTTGTTTTTTTGTTTTTTTTATATTTCAGGAGCCATTTCAGGTGAAAGTGGCTTCAGAAGCACTTTTAATAATGGATTTGGTAAGGATAATCTATTGTATTTACTTAGTTATTCTGATTTCTATTCTTGTGTATTTTTATTGCAGGCATAAGAGAGTATGGAAGACCTGTATTTTGGATCTTAACTATCCTCTTTTACAAGGAATCTAAAAATAAGTCTTTTCTTTTGGAAAAAAGCCAAACAATTGCATGTTCCCATATTTTAGAGCAAATAAATTAATGTGAGTTTTTGCAGACTGTTTGTCATCATTAACCCTACTTTTATTTCCTAGTGTCCTTTGTCTGCTACCTTCTAGATAACAAAACACAACTCATAATTCGGAGTTTCCTGGTTTGCACTAAACTACTGAGAACTCCATAGTTGTGTGGTTTTTTTATGGTCTTTTCCTATAGGAGGTTCTAGAGTGATTTTTTTACTTTGTATCTTTATATCTTTCCTGAATAGGGAGAGCAAACGGTACCTTTGTTTTGTAAGTGAAGAAGTGGTATCATTGTTTGAACGCTGGGTTCAAAGCTTCTCAGCCAGCAGGGAACATAGATCTGAAATCTTAAGACTATGCCCTGAGCCTAGCATCTAGTTCCTCTGACATGCTACTTTATATTAAAAAAGCATAATTACTAGACTTAACAAGTGAGTTTTATTCTGATTTTTTTGTCAGGTGGTTTGTTTGGGATAAGTCTATCTTGTATTTCTTTCAGCATGCTCATGTGTCTATGGCCGAAGTGATTGGTCTGTTAGGAGGAAGATACTCAGAAGTTGATAAGATAGTTGAAGTAAGTTCTCAATTTTAAAGATTTTAAAAGTATTTTGTCCTGCTTCCAGACCAAATGTTTTTATAGATATCAGTGGGTATAATTAAAATATAGACTTCATCTATGATATCAATGAAAACATGCAAATGTGGAAAGTTATGTATTCTCAAAAGTGACTTCACATTCCATATATTGAACACCTGTTCCTTTTGCCACTGAGAAAGGAGGAACACTGCCAGGCCTTGACTCCTCATTGCCTTCACCAGTAAAAAGCTACAACTCCTATGAGGCCAGGAAACATGTGCTAACCTTATAGTTGAAACTTGGTTTGCATCAGTCTGTTGAAATGATTATCATCAATAATAGAGGCCATTGAAAGAGTATGTTTGTAAAGGTATTACGTGGTCTGACCTGGGAAATTAACAATTGTCATAACCTTGTTTAAGTATAAAGTGGATCCACACACTTTTGGAGTATGATTCATTTGCAAGTTAAAAGCTCCCTGTGGTATAATCATATAAAAGGTTTCGCTTTAAAATGTTTCTATATGTTTGTATGAAAGAACTAAAACATTAAAGTAATAGGATTAACAGAATTTCAGTGTAATCATACAAGGATCAATCCTTTGTAGGTCTGTGCAGCAGAGCCATGTAATAGTTTGAGTACAGGGCTGCAGTGTGAGATGGACCCTGTCTCCCAAACACAGGCCTCGGAGACCTTGGCTGTAAGAGGCTTCAGTGTCATTGGATGGTATCATTCTCATCCTGCCTTTGATCCTAATCCTTCCCTACGAGATATTGATACTCAAGCCAAGTACCAGGTGTGTTTCTAGGTCTTACGCATATGTGTTCTGCAAATGATTGCACATTCTCTCCCTCTCATTACTTTCTATTATGTAAAAGTACTTTGAACATTTCTATCAAAGTGTTGTATTTCTGATAATCTTTACATCTGGAGTTTTTAAATAGCTTGCATTTTTTCTGATTACAAGAGTAATACATGTTTATTTAAAAATTTGGAAATCAGCTTCCTATTTCATACAGACAAGCCATCAGAGTAACAGTGATAAAAAGAGCCTGTAAAAATTGATGGGAACAATTAGGACAAGGACTGGGAATAATTGAAATAATCAGAAATATAAGATATATTTTGCATCTATGAGAAATATAGTTTTGTTTTATTCTGCAATTTTATGTTTGATATGTGCCTGTTTTTACTGTAGGCAGCTGTTTGTAAATTATTACCATTGAGAAAGATTATAGTTGATGGATTATGAATATAATTAGTAAATATATTCATAGCAAATACAGATTTTTTTTTTTTTAAGTTTGGGTTGAACACATTTTGGCCTGAAAAATTTAGAGTGTGGAATGAATATAGAAGACATTTCATTTAATTTCATTCAATAGACATTGCTATTTGGATGTGAAGCTTTAACACACCTTTTTGTTCCTTCTTTCTCCATTAGATGTTTAAAATGTTGGTGTGTTGGTGTAGATAAACATTGACTTTTAAATTTACGTTGTTGAAACTAATTATACTGTACTTTTCATTGTAGAGTTACTTCTCCAGAGGTGGTGCAAAGTTCATTGGAATGATTATTAGTCCCTATAATCGAAACAATCCTTTACCTTATTCCCAGATTACCTGCCTGGTTATAAGCGATGAAATTAGCCCAGATGGCTCTTATCGTAAGTTTCCAACAAAAACTTCACCCCATTTCTGTCATCATGTCTTGGAATCTTACAGATCAAAGAATTTACAACTTCACAGAACTATTCTATGGAAGAGTTTGTGTGTCAACTGGGGAGTCACTATTTGCATGCCACACAGTGCAACACCCCGCCCCCCCACCGCTCCCTTCCTCCCCATCCCCGCCCCCCCCCCCCCGCCCCATTCCCTTTTATGATATCCTTCAAGGTTCAAGTCCCTGCTGTGTTACTATGGCCACTAGACAAAGTGAGAGCGTGGAGAGGGGTTGTGGCCAAGCAGTGTGTGTGTGAGGTACTGAAGACACTGCAATAAGAAATATAAATGCAGGCTGACTTCTCTGAGAGGGCATACAAGTGAGAGAAAAAAAAAAAAGAAAGAAAATGACCAGCTGACTACCAGGCACTCCATGGCCTCTTAGTTTAGGCTTCACAATGCCTGCTTTTTGTCTTAGCTTCCTTCTATTCCACGGGGAATTTTGTTGGTTTAGCCCATCATTTGACTTGGCTTCTTTGGCATTTATGTCTACTTGTGGTCCAATCAACTCTGGCCAGGAATTAGTGTAGCAGCCTAGAGAGCGGAAGAGTGGATGGAAAGGAAGTGATTAGAAGAAACAGTTGTCATCTCTAGGATGTTTGTTCTCTCTTCTTTGGCCCTTCTGCCACTGCTCTAGTTTACTGTCCTCTCTGGGTACTGTTACTCCCTGCACATTGTACTTCTCCCCATTAGCTCATGTGCTCCTTGATGATAGGTATTCTTATATTATACTCATTTTTCTATCCTCAGATTCCAGCACAAGCCTGGCATAAAGTAGGTGCCAAGTGAATGTTCATTAAATTAATTTCTCTTTATTCTTAATGATGTCACTCAGGTGCCCTCTCTTTGATAAAGATTTTCCAGCTCTACCTCCATGTCATTTACTATTAGTTGCTCTGTTCTTTGTGTATCCACTGCACTGATTTCCTGTTTTCATGGCCACTTGTCCTGGTAATTTGTCTTGGTAAATGGGCATTTATATGTTTGGCATGTCTCACTAAACTGTGCACCCCAAAGAGCAGGGACTGTCTTCTTTGTCAGTGTATCTCTAGAAGCACTTAATCAATTGCCTTCCACCTAGGAAATGATCTCCACTCTGTAGATTTTTGTTGAATAAATACTACTGACATTCACTTTAGTTCAAAATGCCCACAGCACATACATACATCATTCTTTAGCAAGTATAATTTTACAGAAAAGTTACAAAAGAAGGAACTACAATTCACTTGTTCCCAATTTAAATATAATTTCTTAATCTCAGTCTGCTAGATTATGGGCATGAACTCTGATGGTATTCAGTACAGTAGCTACAAGCCATATATGACTGTTTAACCTGTTGCAGCCTTAGTTTTCTCATCTGTTAAATAGGAATAATGCTGCCTACCTTATAACGTTGTAAACCTTAATAACCCATGTTTTAAAAAATCACTAGAATGGAATATGTTTTGGTTTGATTAAGTCAGTCTCAGTTTAAGCCTGTTGTTCTGCCTCAATTATTAATAGTGCCCCCATTTACTCAAAAAGTCTCTTAGTTTGGATAGTAAATTATGTGATCATTTTACCTCCCATAGCTTCTTGCATAAAAGTGTCACACAAATGACACTTTCACTTTTGTTTATGATTGTTATTATTAATTGCTTGGCATGAATATGCTTGGTGGACCAGGTCGAGTCAGGCCATATATATTTAATTCCCATTATGTTAAAGTGCTGTTCGGCTGGTCTGCCCAAGTAGTGGTTGTGGAAAGAGTGAAGGGAATTTTAAGTAATTAAAAGGAGATTAGAGATTTAAGAAATAGTCGATGACAATATGCTTCTCTATGCTTTTCAAGGTTTCCCTTACAAATTTGAAGTACAGCAGATGTTAGAAGAACCTCAGTGGGGATTAGTGTTTGAAAAGACAAGATGGATAATAGAAAAATACAGGCTCTCCCGTAGGTATGTGCTGGGGGTTGAGATGGTTGCACATCCACAGCGTTTCTCATTCAATTATGTTTTAGAGAAAACCAAGTTAAATATAAAATTGTGATATATGGCATCAGGGGTAGTTTATTGCAGAACTGATTAGTTTATAATATTTGTTTCATCAGTTTGTTTTTCTGTTCCCTCCAACAGCAGTGTCCCTATGGATAAAATCTTTCACCGGGATTCTGACCTGACTTGTTTGCAGAAGGTAAGCTGCCTTCATTTTAATTGGTTCCATTGTTCACAGATTCTAAGGCTATTCATCTTGATGTGTTTTCCCATGATGCCTAATGCTTTGTGGATACATTTTCTGTTTATTTCCTTTATTGCTTTTTTCTTTTTAAAATTCATTTCTAGGAGATAATTAGTAATCTGTTTTGTTGCCTACACTTGCGTATAGAAATAATACTATTTTAGAATAAATTTGTCAGAATTGGCTGATAAATTTCTTAGCAGATTATTATTGTACACAATGGAGAACATTTTTCTCATTTTATTAAACTCAGAAGCACCATGTTTTCATTTAGCTTTAACAATTGATCATTTTTAAGAATGGTATTATAAGTCTAACAATTAAATTTAAATGATCACCTTACTTTCTGGTAGGAAATAAGACTCCTGAATTCTTTTTTTGTTTATGAGTGTAATGAGTTAAGACCACTAGGCTGGCAACATTTCTCTCTCTTTCTCTTTCTCTCTCTCTCTCTCTCTCTCTCTCTCTTTCTCTCTCTCTGTAGCAGTTTGAAAAGAGAAAGTATAAACATATAAAGTTTCTTTTTAATATTTTACCTCCTTCTATTATAGCCACTTTATCTTTGTTTGGTTGGAAATTAATATGCACATTTCCCAGAAAATAAATAGACTCTAGCATCCTAATTTTGACATGGTAGAGTCCTGTGTTTATATGTATATAGATTTTTTTATCCTCCAAAATCTTTTACTTTGTAAATGTAACTACTCAAAAAAAGGAGCACAGTCACAAATTTGTCCCAAGTAGAAAGCATCACATGCTCATACAATGTCAGGTTTGTTTCCTTATGTAAATCATAAAGGAACTAACCTAAGCATTCAGCAGTGGCTTCCTGTACTTCAGCTATACAATTATTGCATGCAAGTTTATCTTCAACCATATTTAACAAGAATGTTTCTCATTTGAGCACTAAAAAATGTGAGATTTATCATTAAATAAGGATAGTAATATAAGCCTTCTTGTACTTTTCATGTGTTAAATATAAAACTTTTCTTTTCATCTAGCTTTTGGAGTGTCTGAGGAAAACTCTAAGCAAAGTGACAAATCGCTTCATTGCTGAAGAATTCTTGACTCAAATAGAAAACTTATTTCTTTCCAGTTATAAAAGCAAGCAGGGGAACGGAGTAGCTGAAGAGAACTGTGCTGTGGGTTCGAAGGAATTGTTGCTGTAATGATTTCAAAGTATGACATTTTAATCTTGACACAATAGATCCTACTGTCCTGTATAACCTTGAAATTATTGTAATTTAGTTAGCGGTAGCACAGCTTTGATGTTTTTTCTCTAATTCACAAGATCTGAACTTTGCTACATAAACCATGTGACAAAAAAGAGGAAGGGACTTGCTTGCACACCGGGGCGCCGTGGGCACTGGGGTGAACTGCTGCGCCCCGTCCCACGAGCTGGGGCCAGCGGGCAGTGCGGCAGGCGCCGAAGGCCTGCCCACTTCACTGCTGTCTTCAGGTCGGCGGGCGAGCTCTGTCTCTGACGCTTAGTTCTGCCCCAACGGGTCGTTCCCTTTTTTCTATCTCATGTCTTATTAAGAACACGTCCATCCTTTCTGTGTGTTTGGTGAGATGTGTTTGTTGTTGCAAATGAGAAATGGGTGGGTGGTCACTGAGGCAATTAACGTGGCTGAAAACTACTGATTTAGTAAATTAACAACGTGCTGTGTGAGGCAGGGGAGGCATAAGGAGAAAAACCTTGAAAACAGAGAAGAGGCCCAAATGAGAGAACCAAATTGCTGATTTTTTAATCAGATACTTGCTTCCATTTTATTTTAAAGCAACAATACTACAGGATATGTGATTTTCCCAGCTATTCGAAACATTTTGTATGGATTTCAGATGCGTAAAGTAATTAGTGGCAGCTGTATGCCCCTTTACATTAGTGTGTAGATGATGAAACCTCACTTAACTGCAACACAGATCATCAGCACCCTCAAACTAGGTTTTTTTCTACTGCCTGCTATCAGTAGAGAGAGGCAAATTGCAGTAAAGCTTAAATAAATCAGAGATTTAATTTTAAAAACAAAAAAGCCTTCCACAACGTACACATATGCAGCCCAGTTTTAGACACTTTCTAAATCTAGAACAGAAGTCAGCAAACTGTGTAAAGGAGCAGTCAGTCAGGAACTTTGGCTTTGCAGGGCACACACTGTCTCTGTCAAATGGGTTTCATCTTTTTTTTTACCACCCTTTAAAAATGTAAAATCATTCTTAACTCATAAGCCTTACAAAACACACTGCTGGCCATTATTCTCCAACCCCTGCTCTAGAGGATTGTAAATAATTAGAATTTCTCTTCAGATGCATGAGCCTGAGACACTGAAAGATACTTCATCATTTTCAAACAACAAAACTTAAATTTGTGATTTATTACATTTAGGTACATAGTCAAATAAAACAATTATGCCGCCTGATTTATCCGAATAGATTGTAGTTTATTAACCATTGAATTAATTTATACCCATTCTCCAAGCATTCTTATTAATAACAGGTTTATTAAATCTAATCTGGGTATTATTCTGTATTTTTACCTGTTTTGGTTAATCAGTAACCAAGGAAGAATATGGCAGTATTAGAAGGCTCCGTGAACCAGTTTTAAATGACCTGGGTCTGGACTCAGCCTTGTGACTTTGGGGGTTAAGTTTGCCTTCTTTGGACCTAAATCTTGTGTCTCTGGGGTCTCAGTTATCTTTCTAGCATCCTTCTAGGTCTGAATTCTTACGCTTATTCCAATTGTTGGACCACTCACCTGGAACTTGGTATTTTGAGATAGTACAGTTCCAAAATTAGCAAATGTTTTTAAAGAAAAGTGGTACCATTTTCCATTTCTGTGTATGCATTTAAGATAAAAAATGTAACATAACTTATAAAGCAGTTTTGTGGGACCAGGGGTATAAGAGCCCTAGACCAAAAATCAGGAAACCGGAGAGTTCTTACCCAGTTCTGTTACCAGCTTCGCTGCGTCACGGTGGTAAAAACCACAAACCTGCCGACCTCAGGCTCTTTGTAATTCAGGGTCTAAATTTTGTGTGTAGTGTTTCTTTCCAGGGGCAGAAAATCTCCGATTCCATGAAAGGTAGTAATTCATTTCTTTGTACTCTTGCTTTTGACATATTTTCCTCAGTATACATTGGGAACAGATCCTAGAAAATGTTATTAACTAGCTTTTGTGATTGGAATTTTCCTATGATATTGATAAATTAGAGTGATGGAAAATAGTAGAAATTGTTAGAAGTTCTGTTCTTAAACCTGAGTCCCCTGCAAGCCAGTGGTTAACTATATTTACTAAGCCATACTCAAAGAGGAGCTCAAAGATGGTAACCTTCAATTTAAAGCTTTACAAGCACAATTTTTAAAATAAAATGTTTTTTAAAAACAGAAGCATAAAAATATCTCAATCCTGCTATCTAGAAAACCAGGGCTAATGTTTTAGTATAAATCCTGCCCCCATGTAAGTGTAGGACATTAAAAACTGTGATGTCTGCTCCCCTCCTCGTTCGCTCTCTCTGCTTCCTTTTTTTCTCTTAGCATATATTAAACCAGCTTCGCAACTGCAGGCGCCCACGTTTCTGTCACTGCCAACCCTGGGCTACTGAGGGTAGTTGAAGCAGACAGGTCCTGGGGGAAACACCGAGGAAGTCTCAAACAGAATGGCAGCGTGGTGCAGGGAGTTCAGGAGGTAGGGTCTCAAAGGGAAACCTACCTCTAGTGCTGTTTACAGTATTGGAGATGGGGAAGCCTAATCCTCAGGCAGCATGCAAACAGGGAAAAGTCGGTGGGACAGGATCAGCAAGGTCAGGCTCTGCTCTCCTCTCCTCTCCTCCCCTCCCCGTTGTTCTGGCCGTGGCCCTCGGCCCTGGGTTCACAGCCGCACTCTGACGTGCAGGGCCCTAGACCCCTGTCCTCTTGGACCTTCTTCCACTAAAAATTAATGCATTATCGTTGCACTTGTATAAAGTGAATATAGTATTATCTATAAATATGTCCTTCAATCTAAAAGGGTTTTTTTTCCCTGAATTTCAAGGAAATTAAAACATTTTCATGGGCCTGAGGCATGGTGCCTAATTAGATGAATTGGCCCTGAAGGCTATCCTTAGAAAAAATGGCAGACGCTGTCCGTCCTTTGCAAAACCCACCTCATAAACCGTAGTGTAGCTTTGTCACCCCAGCCAAAAACATGAGAGTTCCTGCAGCTTTCAGTCTTTAGACTCAAACGTAGTTCTTAAACTCAACAGTATTGCTGGGACCATTCATCCTCAAAAAAGAGGCAGCAGCAGTTAGTTTTAATTTTCACGCAGACATTTTTGTTCTGATCCTTAGTCTGTAGTTTCAAAACTCATCTACATATCCTACCGTTTTTTCTCCCTTCATTTCCCTCAAGCCCTTTCTTCATCCCCGCTTGCTCTACTTCTTACTATGTAAGCATGAGGTCATTCATTCTATCATTTGTTGAAAGTAGGACCTGAAGAATAGAGATGAACACACCCATTCGTATTTCCCAGGAGATGATTAATGCTGCCCCAGCCTTTGCTCTATAATTTTCCTCCTCACAGGAGTGGGGTGAGGTCTGTGATGGGCAGACTGTAAGCGGGATCAGAACCTCTGTAGCTCTCTGGGCAGCAGAGATTGGCAGCTCTCTGGCTTCAACGTGCCAATCTGAGCAGCTTCCTGTGTATCTTGCTGGCTCCTAACAAGGTGAGCTGTAGGACCTGAAGGAACTAACAGTCAGGATGTCCCGGGATTGATGCCTTGCACTGCACCTATGTAGGAGCCCTATGACACCTGAACACCTGAAATGTAGCTCCCTGTCCTCAGGTCATTGGCAGATGTCCAGGTGATGGATTTCTCAGTAGGAATTAAGTCGGGATACCCAAATTTCATTTTTTTATTTTTTATTTACACTTACTTCTACCAATGGCTAGAGACTTAACTCTGGAGTCACATTAGGGCAGTAAGGAAAACTACTGCACTCAAGCACAAAGAAGAAAAGCACGTATGTTTTTATCATACCTTCCATCAGGGTTAATATTGTACAAATTTAACAAATTTGATCTGCTCTCCAGTTTACCAGGAGTTTAATAATTTTCTTAAAAATTAATACCAGATTTTGCAATGTTTCCAGAAAGTCACTGTGAGGAATAATGTAACATACTTAATTCCTTTTTTTAGGAATTAAAAAAAAGAAAAACCTTTTCTTAAATGGTTTTATGTATGCCGTTTCTCCAAACCATTCTCTCTCTCTCTCTCTCTCTCTCTCTCTCTCTCTCTCTCTCTCTCTCTCTCTCTCACCTTCACCCCCTCACCCCTCTCTCATTTGAACTGTAATTTGTGCTTTCTGATGTTTTTCTAATCTTTTAAGTCACCTTAAATCCTTTCTAGAACAAGACAGGGAAGTATGGTTCCTTCCACCCCCAATTAATTAACTCTTGATATCTTTTTATTTTCTTCCTTTGAATATATTTATGAATACATTCATAAGGACTGTAATTTCAGGGGGAAATGCCTGATTTGCTATCTTTGATGTTTCCTAAAGTAGTCTCTTAGGAATTAAGAAGAATGTTAAATATGATTTCATAGTTTGTATTTCTGTTTCATGGGGTACAACAGAATATTTGTTTCAACCTATTAATTATAAAATAATATTTAGATTCTAGCATGATTTAAGTAGAGTACTTACATATATCTTTAAATTTATGAATTGACATGTAAATTGTATATTTTGTATAAGTTTACTGTGATTATTGATAAACCTCTTGCTGGTTTCCCCAAATGTTATCAGTGTTTGTAGATTTCTTTTATTAGTTTATTAGATTTCTTTTATTAGATTTCTTTTTGAATTTTTGAATGTTCTGTAACAAAATATGATTTAAGCTATTTTGTACATTTAAATATGATGCCATGTTGTCTATCTGTATTAAGGAATATTGTGAATATTAATGTTCATACAATTATGAAAGCTTTTTCTCAAAATGATTGAACTCTCCTTCCTATACTTAACTATGACATATTATAAAATATATGATTTTAAACTTTGGGATTTATCTTATAAAAATTAAAGGGAAACATTCTGAAGATTCTATATAAAGTTTTGAAAATAAAGTGGTAAATAATCTTGTCTCTTTCTAACTTATTAGCAGCATACACATTGAATGGCAGAAACGTCCCATTACTTCAGCGTATGTTGCTTGAGTATCTGTATGTGAGCATTGCAGGGGACAGTGATGCGTGAGTCTTGGTTTCTTCTCATGAGAAGCCTGTTACGTAATAAGTGGGAGACACCTAAAACTGGACATAGATAGCTAAGACTCTAAGACACAAACTGGAATTGATTACAAACGCCTATAAGACTTCAAGGATAATAGGTGTTAAGACAAATGAGAAGTAATTCTCTAAAATGGGGGAGCATTGATACTGATTTCATGGAAGAGATCACCCTTAAATAGCCTGGAAGGGTTTGGGTAGATGACGTGGGGGAAGGTGTTCCAGAAAGAAGTGACCCGGCGCTGGGGCCATGGAGGTAAGGAATGAGAAATCGGGTTTGGGGCCAGAGGGTAGAATCACCATGTGAAGATGTTAATTATGAAGATAATTCACATTTGCTCGACTAAAGATACAGAAGGTACAAAGAAAAATCTCACCTTAGAATGAACTCATTAGTCTTTAAATAAAGAGTCATCACACACAAACGCAAGGTCCATCCATAAAGTATCCAGCCATGTGCTATGAAAAATAGGTATTTATTGAAGAAGGTACAAGAAACATTGTACACAGGACAATGACGCCTCCGTCCCCTTCAGAGTAGGCACCTTGGGACCTCACATATTGTCCCAGTCACCATCAGCTGCCTCGTATTTTCCTGAATCTTATTAAAGTTCTGAAATATCTTCCCCTTTCAAAGGTGATTTTAGTTTTGGGAAAAGCCAGAAGTTGCAGGCACCAAATCTGGGCTGTAGAGGGGCTGGGTCACCTAGGCGATTTGATGTTTTGCCAAAAAACTGCATGAGATTTGATGCATGAGCAGGTGCGTTGTGATGAAGTTGCTGATCACCAGTTGCTAATAGGTGTGACTTTCTCAATCATTGAATGGTTGGTTGCTGTGCAGGAACGTTCAAGCTTAACGCAAAATTTGATGCAAATTTGTTGCTCTACTCACTCAGCTATTTTGAATGTGACAGCCACACAGTACACATGTTCACTCAGGGGCATCTACCTCCGGCACTGACCAGTACAGTGAAGTCATTATTCATGCATGCACATTCCAGTCCAATCTCGGCTGCCAGGTTATGTCGATACGCAAATTGTTCTCATTATGTTAACAATGGCTGGACTTTTTCCAGACTGTGTGTATTTATGTGTGTGTATACATATACACATATGTATATGTCTTTAATTTCTGTCTTCATTGGGGACTTCATAGCAGCATATAAAGCAGCATGTATTCTTTGCAAGAGGTACCTAGCACATTCTGTAATGCAGATTTGCATAATTGATCAGTTTTTAATTGATGTCCTTTAGGCTCTCATTTTTCTATGCAAAATCGACCTGTTTTTGCGCACTGCTGCTATTTCTCTGAATAGATTACTAGGAGCTTAGTTGCTAGATCAAGATCTATGTACCCTTTTAATTTGTTTAATATCTGCAGAACATTTTTCAGTACAAGTTAATTTTCCTCATAGTAGCACAGCCATGTACATCTTGTTTACAGAACCAATTTGAACTCAAGCTCCTAAATGATGATTTAGGTGGCAAAGTACAATGAAACCCTAAGAATTCTAATTCCACAAGGCATTTATTTCATTGGACGTTCGTTTCTCTATACAGCTGTTACAGGTTCTTGCTAATGAAGCATTTGCTATAATTTTCTGATTGTAGCCAGCATCACACTCTGCCTTGTGGCTCCAGACCAGCGTTGTCTCACAGTCCTGTTTTTACTGTAATGGGTTTTTCGTCGTGTTGCTGATGTGTTTCTGTGTCACTGATTCTCAGTTATCTTCCCGTACAATACTAGCTTAAAATATTCTCAGTATTTGCAGATACAGCTAAAAAGAAAACTTTCATCTTTCATATTTTTCCTGCAATCAAAATCAATTAAATTTTTTTAATTCTCACTGAGGATATGTTTATTGATTACAGAGAGAGAAAGAGAGAGACATCGATGCAAGAGAGAAATTGGTTGGTTGCCTTCTGGACAGGCCCTGACCATGGATCAAATCCACAACCTAGGTGTGTGCTCTGATGGGATCAAGCCTGCAGCCTTTTGATGCATGGGACAGTGCTCTAACCAACTGAGCCACTCGGCCAGGGCTCAAAAGCAATTTCTTACTGGTAACAAGTATCTGTTACTGGATATAATCAATGACTCCTCCCGTACTTCCCCCCGTTAACAAGATCACCTCAAAATGTAGAAGAATTAGAGTTTCAGAAAGCAAGGTAAATGCTTAGTTTATCTTATCTATCTGCACCAGTGATTACTGAGCTTTCTGTTGTTCCGAAATATCTGATAAACATGGCTCAGTAATAATTGTGGCATTTATACCCCTTAATAGAAGATTGTCTACATTCCATTCCATTTATGTAACAATTTAATAGTTTAAAGGAAATTTTGGTAAGACATTTTCCAGAACAACTTTTCATAATGAGTAGGCTAATCTTACTCCCACCCACACCCACCCTCCAGGGGGAAAGATTTGCTTTTATGAGATCAGTTTGCAATGCCTTAAATTGGATTCTGGCATTATGGAGTTAGTATGTCAGAATAATTAAAAGCTAGCTGCTATAACAAACCACCTCTAATTCTTATTGCCTTAGCACAGTGAAAGTTCTCGCTCGCACAAAAGTCCATTGCAGGTGCTCTGCTTGGGTGGCTGTCCTGGGCAGACAGACAGTCTCCAATAGATAATACAGATACCCAGGTTCCTCTCACACGTGGCTCTGACATCTTGTGACTCCAAGTAGCCCAAGTGTCACCCTTGCGAGGACAAGGTGAAGGAGAAAGAATGATCACACACTTGATATTTCACTATCTTGACTTAGAAGTGATAACATCATTTTTGCTCATAGCCCTTTGTCAAGAGCTAGTCATATGATTCCTTCCACCCCATACGCAAAGAGGGGCTGCTAAATGGAGTCCTAATTGGGCAGTTGCTTCTCTGCAAAACTCTTCACTATGGAAGAAGAACATGAACCTTTGTTAGTGACTAGCCTTCTCTGTCAGAACTGGCTAGGGCTGGTTTTGTAAAATGTTACAAACTCATCTTCAAATGGGCTTTAAACTTCTGTGCTTGAGACCCCAAGTTTATAATGAAAAAGTTCATGTCAAGTTTCTTTGAAGGCATAGCCCTAAAATTAAAAAACAAAAGAGGATAATTTCCCCCCATCAAATCAAAGAATCTCAGAGCTGGAAAGGACCTAGGCTTAGAGTCCTATATTCTAATGTGAGGAAACTGAGCTCCATAGAAATAAGCAACTTGCCAGTTCCACACAGCCAAGTCTGTGGCAAGGTAACCTCTACAAACCCTCCAGCGCTGCTATTGCACCGTCCTTTTGAGTGATTCCAATTTATTTTCAGTTTCACCGAGTAAAGAACTAATCTGGGAATTTTATATGCAATTCAAATGTTTGATTTAATTTATGTTTTCATTTAAAATGTAATTTTGTCTTTTAGAACTGCAAGATCTAATAAATGTCCAGAGCATGACTTACAAAAAAGTTGACTAAGGAATTTACTATTAGAAGCGATGTAATTAATGGCACTTTACCAGCTTTATCTAAGATTAGCTTTATTAGCTTTATCTAAGATTAACAAACCTCCAAATCCTTGCTGTTTGCTTATAAATCCGCAAAGCTACACTTATTCTTCAAGCATCTTAATGGAAGTGTTACTATCTAAAGCCACTAGGGGGCGCTCCGTCACAGTGTATGAGCACAATAGTCTCCGCCTGTAATGCTACCTGGTTTAACAAAATCAGAAAAGGTTGCACAAAACGCTGAATTTGTAAACACTGTAAAACATTCGGTTGTCTAGTTCCTTGACATTGTGTGATTGAAGGATGAGTTTCCTTATTTCATGGTCTCTCCAGGTTAGCCATTTTCCATTTTAAAGCTATTTTATAAGAATAGCATCCATCCATTTATAGATACGTGCAGTGCTGAATGCTTACGTATAGTAAGTATGTGATCCCCACAAAATCTTGCAAGAGGTTTTATTGTCCCCATTTTAAATTTAGCTTTAGAGTGTTTAAGTAATTTATTCAAGGTCATGCAGCCAGAAATGGCAGAGACAATTCAAACTGAGGCCTGTATGATTTTCAAATCAGCTCACCAAACTATTGTGTTATTGGTTTCAGAGCTGGGAACGACCTAAGGAACAATGGAGTTCAATGTCCTCACTTTGGGGTGTGAGAACTGATATCCAGACAGGAGAAGTGACTTGTCCACATCAAGGACAGATTGTAGAATCAAAGTCTTCCCGTGGCCAGTGCTCCTCGATTACACCTCTGGGGGCTCTCTGCCTTGTCTAGGCAAAGACATCCTGTACTCCAGGTTCTGCACCACACTATGCCCCAACACGAAGATGAAGCCATGGGCTTGTTAGTCTGTTACCTAGACAACAGAAGAAATGGACTTTATGGGTAGAAATTTTGCTCCAACATGGTTCTCTGTCTTTCCATTAGGGCCAAACCCAAGAGAAGTGAACTCATAGGAACACTTCACACTTTCAAAAGTAATTAATCTCTCTCCCTTTAACAGGTGTCCCCCTCCCCTCGTCCTCTACACTGCATCCAGAGGGATTGCTTTTATGAAGCACAAACCTAAGCATGTCACTTCTCTACTTAAAACTCTCCAATGGCTTGCCACACTTTCTGCGCCAAGTCCAACATGGAAGCTTGGGGGACCAGCTTCCATTTTCTAGTTTCACATCTTGCTGACTCTCCTCCCCCGTCTAACACACACACACACACACACACACACACACACACACACACACACCCTGCCCTATTGAGTGAACCCAAACACGTGCAGCCCCACCCCTGCAGGCCTACATGCACCTTTCCCTTTGCACAGACACATTCCCTGCTCCCACCATTGTCTTCTATCTATGCCACCTTCAAAATTCAAACACCACTCCTACCCAGGGGCCTGCCTTGCCTCTCTACTCCACTCCAAGACTGGGCTTGAGTCTTTCAGCTGAACCCCTCTGTCACCGGTTCTTACTGCCCCAGTCACACTGGTTTTGGCTTGTCTATTTACTTTTCTGCTGCCTTCACTGGACCATGAGCTTCTGAGGATAGTCCCTCCCTTTTTAAACTTCATATCCCCAGTGGCTAATATTAAAAAGGCACTTAATTGCAGTTTAATGAATGAATACATGATCAAATGAATGAAACAGAAAGAATGGAAGGCAGATCTTTTGAGGGAGGTGGGGGAAATCCATTCTATCACACTGAGATGTTAGAGTTTTTTGTTTCCTACCAGAAGAAGGAGAAAAGAACTGAGACAGCCCCGTTCATTAGGAAAAATGAGCCCCAGAGTCTGGGTGGGGCCCTGAGAGCCTCGGAGAAGCTGCATCTCTTCATTAGTGAGAGTGTGAGAGAGCTCCAGAGACACAAATCTCCTGATTGGCAATGGCAGCTCACTCCAGAAGATACAGTCTCTGGCAATTTCCCCAAACACAAAGGCAGGTGAGATTACAGCACAAGAAACATAATTGCACTTTCTAATAAAAAGTGCAATATAACTTGGATAATTATGAGACATCAGTGGCTTTACCACCCCCATCCCGACATGTTAATCACTGTGAGCTGGGGGAGAGGGCTCTCCAACATTCTGGTCCATCATCACCTTGTGTTCTTTCCCATGGCACCTGCGCACAGAGAAAACCGCTCGGAATGGGAAAGCAGGCAATGAGGTAGCATCCAGTTCAAGATGACAAGGGTGCCTCAGGAGGTTGAGGTCAGAGAGTGGGATGGGTTCTGGGTTCTTTGGGCAAGTGCTGTTCCTGTCAGGCAAATGGGAGCCGTGAGTGTATCATCCTGAGACCTGGCCAGAGGCAGCTCCAGCTCCCATCTAAGACCTTCCTCCACTTTGAGAGATGCCCTCCAACTGTACTATATATACCCCCGGGGAGTCAGCACAGCCAGCTTCTCTGCCCAAGGCCAAATGGAGGGCATAAGCATGTTCCGACACACCTGCCTCTCTGAACCCAGGAGGGAGTTTCCCTCACTCCCTGAAGGGGGACGGAAGACAAAAACCAGAACGCAAAACCAGAAGCAGGCCTTTGTGGGCCTGGACGGCTTTTTCTTTTTTCTTTTCTTTTCTTTTCTTTTCTTTTCTTTTCTTTTCTTTTCTTTTCTTTTCTTTTCTTTTCTTTTCTTTTCTTTTCTTTTCTCTTTTCTCTTCTCTTTTCTTTTCTTTTCCTCTTCTTTTCTTTTCCTTTTCTTTCCTTTCATTTTTTCTTTTTCTTTTTGTTGTAGAAGAAAAAGAAAAGGATTCTGCCATTTTCCATGTTTTAGAGGTGCAACCACCCTTCCTCCTGAGTCACCATGCAAATCCCAGCTCTGGCTAGTGGGCAGTGTCTTCTGGTTGTGGAGAGGCGGGGCCACGATGCAGAAGGAGCTGGAATTCTGGTCACTAGCTTCCTCTGTAAAATGGAGAGCAGGATTTGGACAGTGAGGTGAGGGTGATGAAGGGGGCCG
Source organism: Glossophaga mutica (assembly GCA_039655065.1). Classification (NCBI taxonomy): domain Eukaryota; kingdom Metazoa; phylum Chordata; class Mammalia; order Chiroptera; family Phyllostomidae; genus Glossophaga; species Glossophaga mutica. Next base: position 41,330,371 of record CM077307.1, on the reverse strand, counting down.
AAGCTGAAGCTGCTGTTTTGGGGAAATTAATATTAAGTGTTTATTAAGAAACAGGACTCAGAAAGAACCTTCAACCCTCCCTACTTTCCTTCCCAAAAACCTGCTGCAGGAGGGAGACGTAGGACGTTGCATGGCCTAATTTGAATTGAATGTGGTAAACAAGAGGGCTGCAGGCAGGGGCCTATTAGCTCCATACCTCCCGTGTCCTGTTGTTCCTGAGTCGCCTAGCAAGGGCTTTCCTGCCACGTGTTGTTGGGAACTGACCTGCCTGGTTTCAGAAGCTATAATCCTCCATGGCTAAGGCTGAGTAAAGGACCTTGGGACCATAAGCCACTTAGGAGACAAAATTTATCTTCCTTGTAGGGGTACCACCTCTGCCCCCTTTCTCTTCACCCTGCTTGGCCCTGGGTGGATGACTGGTTAGCCAATGATGGGTAAGATTCCTCAAAAGAGGGACAACCTAAGACAGGCATGGTCACAAAGGGGCCCTCAGGGAAGGACTTGGGGGGCTATAGAAAAAGGGGGTGATGGACCCTCACCCCTAGGCTTTGACATAGCCTGAGTCCTCATTCTGTCTGCAAGAAGTCTCCTAATCTCTTGGCTGCCTCACTTCCCCCACCTGACTTAAGCCTGAAACAATGTCAGAGGTGGTTGCGGCGCTGTGCTGGAAAGGGCAGGTTCACTAGGGTGATCAGGCCTAAGAAAGAATGCATAAAATCCTGTGAAACCCACTTTGCTAATACCCTCAATTTAAATGATAAGGGTCCAAGCAGGAAATGAGTTTGTTCCCCAAAGTTTTATGGTCCTTTAACCATCTGACCCTGACTCATAATAAGCCCTCAGAGTTCTTTGAATGTTATCTATTGTTTCATCGTTTCTGCCTGACAATGATTGATGAGCTTTATGTATATGCCCTGTATTCCTGCGCAAATTGAACTCAATAAAAGCTTATCAAGGCAAGGGTCGAGATGCTCTCCTCTTGAGAGAGTGGCTGAGGTGCTCCAAGGCTTTTCCTCTGCTTGAGAGAGAAGCTGCGCCAACCCTTTTCCTCCATAGGACTGGGTAGTACGTGTGAATTTGTCTCATCTCATCCATAATGCTGCAGACCCCGGGAGCCGGGATCCATGTCAACCTGTTCCCCCCCCATCTTCAACTGTCTGAAAACCGTCCATTATGACGTCTTTAACCTAACGCCCCATCCCCCCACTTGTCTTCTTTGTCCAAAAATGTCTTCATATATGCAGTGTTGTCTCAGTGTCTTTGGAATTCTCGTGCCTATGTGAATTCCCCATGTGCCTGCATTAAAATCTTTATTTTCCCCGGTTGATTTGATTATCAGCCCAACCAAAAGAATTTAGAAGGTGGGAGGAAAAGTATTCCTATTTTTTAGCCCCCAACAGAGAGAAGACCTTAAGGCAGAAGGATGGGGCAGCACCGGCACAGGACAAGACAAGCCTGCGGCACATGAGGCAAAGTGAAGACTTCCGAGGGGCTGTCGTGCCCTGTGTGTGGCCGCTAGTTGGGGGCCACCACTGGAATGGGTCAGTGGGGTCAGATCCACAGGAGTGTCCCATGCCATTTTAGAGAGGGGGATCCTCAGGATGCTCAGGAAAGGAGGTCGGGCAATCAACAGCCGCCCTCTTCAAGTCCTAAAACGAGGGATTTCCACTAAACTGTTGGTGGCAGTGAACATGGCACCTGGTGTTAGACCCGCGGAGTCAGACCAGACCTCAGTACAGCCACCCTGGTCAGTACTTGAGTTGTGACTAAGGGAGAATTCAGAACCAAGATGCAAACTATAAGAGAAAGTTTATTTAGAAAGTCACAGAGGTAGAAGTGAGCGGCAGAAAAAAATGAGCTCAGGAAACAAGTTATTGAGGCAAAAGAAGGGCCCTTGGAGCTTAGGACAAAGAACGGTAAAGGTGACGCACCTTGGGCAGGGGTGAGGGGGAAAGGGAGAAGGTGGAGCAAAGGTCCAGCTGCTGCTGTGCTCCTGGGAGAGAGGGCAGCTGGGTTCTCCATCCTAAGTGCTCTTAAGGGTGGGAATTTTAGAGGCAACCCCAGGGGAGGATCTCACTAGAATATTCATCAGCTTTCCAGGTGTGCCCTCTCGGGGTTGTGGTCTCCACCGATTGGTTGGCGCCAGGGCAGGGGTCGGTCATTATTCAAGGCAGGTGGCCCTGGTGCCGTGGTGTTGGTGTCAGAGTCGTGTTGTCGTGCTGCCTCTCTGGTTTTGCTGCTTTCCTGGGCTGGAAGCTGAAATAGCCGAGGCCCAGATGTATTTGATACAGGTCAGAACTCTTGTCCTGGGGGCTTAGTGCTGAAGGGCTGTCCTGCAGCCCCTTGTTCATTTCCCTTTTAAGGGGGCCTAACCCACATGAATAGCAACATGACAGGGGAGGAAAGGTCAAGGGAGGGCCAGAACTGTATGCCCAGTGATGTGAAAGGTCAGGGGTCTAGACCACAAGACCAGCGATAAGCTGGGGGAAGAGAGGTTCCCCAGGGGGTGGGGTCCTTGTTTCCCAAGTTTCGCCCACTGCTAGGCACCCCGGGCTTTCTGTCCTGGTGACCTTCTGGCTCAAGGTCCTTGCTCTGTTGGTGTCTCTCTAATTGCCTTGTCACAAAACCAGTTGGGCTCAGGCTTTTCATTAGCTAGAGATCTCTGTTCAAAGGCAGTTTGCATCAACAACAAACAGATAAAACAGATAAGAGTCAAAAAGTAGAAACACGCAGTTGGCCACCAACTGAAAACTGGCCTAGCCAAGCGAGGCCTGTCCACACAGTGGAGTGACGCTCACCCCGAAGGAGGAGGGGGCGCTGATTCAGTCTGCAGCCTGGATGAGCGTGATGCTGGGTGTCAACGTGAGAAACATTCAAACATGGGAGAATCTTTTAGTTAATTTCAGCTGCACCAATCAATGACACTGGCCAGAAAGCAAAACCTCAACAGATTGAGAAAATTCACTTTGTACATCAGAATGAAAGAGGAAGATATAAAGGCATTACATGAAATTTATTGGTGATAGATTAGGGAGGCAGGAGAAAGCAAAGTGGAAAACTCTGAGACTGGATTGAAAAAACAAAAGAAATAGACACATAATTCTTTTACGTTTGCGGGTACACGATTGTCAGTGTTAATAATGAACATGATAATAATGAGGGATTTGTGGTCTCAGCTCTGCTGCAGTGGCTGTGTGTTGAGGGGTCTGGAAAAAAGGAAATTCCTTTGATATTTCAAAGGTACGTCATCTTAATTGCAAAGACAGACAACAAACTCAGTTAATGTAAAGACTGACCTTTGTTAGAGAAAAAGATCAGCCTAGGACATGGCTACCCACCATGAACTGCTGTTAGTTCCTGTTTAAATTGCAGACCATCCTATGTGTTCACTTCAGGTCTCTGAGTTTGTGAGACCACCAAGTAGGCCTCTCCTGAATTTCTCAGGTTCAGTACGTGGTCTCTTGTTCAGCCACATAAGGGGAGGAGGCCAGTCACAAAGGGCCACATAATGCGTGACTCCATTTATGTAAAATATCCAGAATAGGCAAATGATAGAGACAGAAAGGAGATTGATGGTTCCTAGGAATTGTGGGGAGCAAGGAACGGGGAGTAACTGCTAATGGGAGCAGGTTTCTTTTTTTGAGTGATGAAAATATTCTGGAACTAGATAGTAATGATGACAGTGGTTGTACCACATTGGAAGTATATTAAGAACCACTGAATTCACTAAAAAACCTTACTTTAAAATGTTGAGTTTTTATGGCCCGTGACTTTCCTCTCAAAACAAAAAGAACAACCAGAGATAAAGCAGAACTGATCCCTGGTGGGAGGAGGAGGCAGCCCGAGGCACCGCAGCCCTTCGCCCTCCCAGTCGCCTCCAGCCCCCCACCCGGAGGTGTTCAGTCTGGCTTCCAGAGCTCTGGGCCGCTGTGTAGGAGAAAATGTGGACAGGGTAGGGGAGGGGGTCTTAAAACTGAGTACGTAAACTTTCACTGAATTCTCCTGTCCCCACCACTCCAAATCCAGAAAATTCTGCGTATTCCTCTCCAGAGACCAACAAGGCAGTGGCCTCGTGGGGTGGCGGAAGGCACTGAGGGGTAACTGATTCTTAAACTAACTTTGACCCATCCTCATCTTCTTTTGCCCATCTTCATTCCCCATCCAGATGTGCCAGGTGCTGTGAATTCCCGCGACTCGAGGGGTGGGAGGGGTTCTACAAGGCAAACCAGGTTACTTCTTGCCTTCCCGGACTGACTGCTGGGTGTCTCCTCCCGCACACCCCAGGTCCGCTACGTCAGGCCTCTCCTAGTTGCCTGCTGTGGTCCCACCAGTCAGTGCAAATCAGCCACCACCCCCTTGCTGACTTTACTGATGTTCCAGGAAGGGATGGATGGAGGTTAACCCTGCATATTTAGTCCTTCATCTTTTACCCATAGCCCACCCAGCTTTTCCGTATTTCTTAAACCGCAATTAGCATACATAATTTTTGTAATTCGAAAAAAATGGGAAGCAAAAATGTAGACATTTTGGAGGTTGAGTTGAAAGAAGTTGCAAATTGCAAACAGATGTGAGACCAGGCAGTGGACCGGCCTGGCTCAGAGAGATGGGGGACAGGGGTGCCACTGGCAGAGACACGGACTCAGGGACCAGAAGCAGGCCCAGTGGTGATCAGCCAGAGCTGAAGTGGTTCTGCTCTTAGGGAATGGGTTCGTCTTTGAGCTATGACTATAGGGCACTTGGAGAAAGACTGACTTTTCAGAGTGACCAAGGACTGACCCAATGCCCCAGGTACCCCTGACCTTGGCAGCTGGAGCCACTGGTCACCCTGCTGCTCCTCCTCCCCAGATCCAGCTCTTCCCTCTATTCTACAACCAGGTCTGACCTTAGTGGGGGTGGGGCGATATGTAGGACATCTTAGACTCTGGGGTGGTAAACATCCAGGAAACCCAGCCACAGATTCCTCTCTGACTCGCAGTCCTTATAATAATCACCCAGCAGATACAGCCCCACCTTAAATCCCAATTCTAGCACCTACTTACCCAACATAGAATGGTGGGCAAAAGTAGGTTTATAGTTGTGGGTACACAAAACACACTATTCTTGTATTATTATTTATTAATTATCATATGATTTTCCATACAAACAACTGTAAACTTATTTTTGCCCCACCCTGTACTTTTCAATCCAGATCTTGTTGGGCTTTCCACCAGGGCCTGAGATCTAAGCCAGAACTCAGACCTTAACTAGATTCCTGTGACCTGCTGCCAGTCCTCCACTCCCCCCCCCCCTCCCCGAATTCAGGACCTAAGTGCTGCTGTACCCAGGTATGTTGGTGATCAAAGGCAGCTAAGAGGGCCAGCGTCCTCTCCACCCCTGGAGGCCTGAGGCAATGATACAGGACTAAGAAAGGAACGTTTTACCTGAGATGCTGCTACCAATTTACTCTCAAATGGATCTCAACCCCCCAGGTTAAACCCAGACCTGGCCTGTTCTGGAGATTTTTGGGGCACTTAAAAACTTGATGGTTTCTTCCCAAAGTCAATAAACAAATTTTCCTGTTGCCCAATTTAGACTTGATCTTGGGAAAGCCCTATCTGGAACTTCCTGAGCTGGTTTTGCAATACAAACTCAGAGGAGAGACTGGATATGAGCCATAACAATGGGGTTGCATCTTCTATAATCAAATATTACTGGTTCTCTGCTAGTAATACATAAAGTGCTTTTAGAATGTTAAAGACAGTGAGGGAACAAGGAATCCTAGGGTCAGATAGAAGAAACAGGAAAGACACACAACATTCCTGGTTGCTGTAATTCTGGCAGCTTTAATGACGAGACTGCCCAGGTTTAAGTCCTCTGCTACCTCTTACTAGGTGTGTGACCTTGAGTAACCTGAATGCATCTCAGTTTCTCCATATGTCAAATGGGGTTACTAAGAGTCCTTAACTCATAAGGTTGTTGAAGGAGTAAATGAGTTAATACATGCAAAATACTTAGAACAATGCCTGGAACGAGGCAGGCACTTAGTAAATGTTCGTTGCCATCCTGCCTTTACCATTCTTATTACCATCATTAGTATTGTTGTATGTATTGTTAATGAAGCCATCCTATCCGAAAAGTTTCAATGTGGGAAACAGAAAGCACTGTAGGTGTTTTATGCAGGAGGGAATGTAGCACAGGACAGGAGATGCTTACAAAACCAATGGAAAGGGCAGAGGTGTGGGCTTTAGTCAGGAGTGACTGTAACAGGGTGCAGCCAACGTGGGGGGCCCAAATAGGGATTTGTAATGGGGTCCAGAACTCAAGATGTCCAGGAAATATTAGAGAAAAATATATATAGGAGGTCCTCACCCCCACCAGTCTGAGCTGGGGGATGGGACACATGGAGCAGGACCATTGAGGGCTGTTTTGCAACAGCTTTGCAGCTACCCTCTGGCATGGTTATTTAACATATCTATAGCCTTTAACTGGTTTCATAGATATGTTAAATAGCTGTGACCATGCTTTGAGCCAGGGGGATGGGAGTGACTTCCACCCAAGATGTAACTGAGAGGCAACTCCCCCTGGTTACAGCACCTCCGTGAGAGCTTGGAGATGATTGGCTCCATGCTATGTGGCTATACCTGCTCTGCCTTACTGTGGCAGCCCAGTAAAGTTTGATAAATGCAGAATGCTGGCAGGTGTAACTGATTGTGGGAGGAGTCAGAAATGGGGCTGCAGAGGAAGAACAGCAAGGGGATTTAAACCCAGGCTCGGCAGCCATACCAGGAGAGGACCACGCGGCTGTGGCAGTAGAGGGAGAATTATGTGGCTTTGGCAGAGTGGGGACCCTGCAGCTTAGGGGTACTCCCTTGTACCATGTGGCTTAGGAATAGGAGAGACTATGCCTGGAAGAAAAGGGGTGAAAGGACTCTTGCTGGTGGGCCATGAGAAGGTGCCACATGGCTTTGGATTAACTAGAGGTCATGGCGGTGACACAGCTGATGGTGCTGGGAGCCTGAATCACGGACTTCTACTTCTTTTCCTGAGATACAGTGCCCCAGACTAGGGCAGAGGGAGAAGGAAGGACTGCATCTGTGGGTATTCTAAAGAACTTTAGTATTTTAATGAAGACATTAAGTTGTTGCTCTAAGTCTGTATAGCTTTTAAATAAATAATTCCTTTCCTTTTCACAAATATCTGGCATTGAGAGATGTCTTTCCTCTGGCGGTGGGCATAGCGAACCTAGTAGGGGAAATACCCGGAGAAAAAAAGGGGGGGTCCTTTTGGTAATAGTATATCGTACACCTCCCCCTACTTGGGTCTGTTCTGTAACATGACCATCAGGTGCCTCTTACTGACCAGGTGAGGTACCTCTGAGGCTACCACTAGAGCCTGCTGGAATTAAGATCCCACCACTGCTGCGGCAGTAACCACCCAGAAATCAGGAAGCCAGTGGATGGACCCTAGAAGGCAGATACTCAGAAAACTCTCATCTTCCCAACTCCATAGGCAGCAAGAAATGTCCTAAAAGTGGCAGGGACATGACTTTCTCCTCACTTCTGCCTGCCAGGTCTCCTGAAAAAACATCTACAAGGCAGAGCCTAATTATCATGTGGAGCTCTGAGAGTCTGGGAAATGAAGTTGTTCGCTTTCCCACTGTGCTCACTAGAAGAAGGAACCGAAACAGAGGTGGAGAGAGGCAATCCCCACAGTCCACGCCAGCAGGCAGCTGTTCAGGGAGGCCCTCCTCGGCAGGAGGCACACCCTCGCTAGAGAACAAGCCTCAGCTGAAGGGAGAAGTCATTCCTAATTGCAGTATACCAAACCAGATAAGAACAGGAATTTAGGAGCAGGGAGGGTGATCTCGCTTGTCTTGGCCTTCACCATGAAGTTAGGTCTATGTTATGGGTAGAAATACATTGCCAAGGAAACCACAGGGGACTATTCTCATGGTGCTTGCCTTCCGGGCAAAGCACAAAGACCAGAAGCAGCAAGAAAAAAAGGTTCTTATATAAGTTATTAGAATCAATTAGAACCTATAATATTATTAGGTTCTTGCATTAGGTTGGCATCAGACTGGTGGACACAGTGCAGATGCCCAGAGCCTTTGGACAACTAGGACAGCTCAGAGGGGCCATGCCAGCTCCAGCGGGGTGCTTGTGGGACCGGCTAAAGCTTCGGTTCAGATTTTCTGGGTGAAGCCAACACCCATCCCTCACAAGCCTGGAGAGCACTTCCCCAAAAGCCTCCTGCACGCAAATCTCAGACAATTAGAATCTGTTTTCCTAGGAATCTGAACTGTGACACTCTTCTACATTGGTTTATAGATTTTTCCGTAGTGATATGTGTTAATTTAGTTCATCCATCTTAATAGCATCCCGTTGTATAAACGTAACACAATTTAATTGTTCTTTCTGCATGGACACGTAGGTTATTTACTTTTTTTTGGTGTTATTAACAGTGATTTTGTTAATATCTTTTTACATAGCTCCAGGAGCACAGGTGAGGGTTTCTCTGGGATGTATACCTAGAAGTGGAACGGCAGCATCAAAAGGTATTTGCAACTCCAACTTTATAGATACTACCAAATTTCTCTTCATCGACACTCCCACCAGCCTTGCATCAGAGTGCCGGCTCCTCCACACCTAACCAGGTATTGTCAGACTTCTATGCGTTCATCGGTCAGATGGGAGAGGAGAGGCATTTCACTGTTACTTCCACTGTCGTGTCCTTGGTGACTAGTGAGCTGGAGGATCTTTTTGTCCTTGTGGAGGGCGGTCACCTAGTCCTCTCTGGGAATTACTTGTTCATATATTTTGCCCCTTCTTATATCAGGTTGTTTGGCTTTTCTTGTGGATTATTGAGTTCTTTGTATTTGGCCCAAATAGTTGTTAGTCTTATGCCTGGCAAAATTATTTCCCTCCCTAGTTTCTCTCTTAATTTTTTTAGACTTCTTTGTATATAGAACTTTTACATTTTGAAATAGTCAAAAAAATTTTTATTATTTACTTTATAATTTAGGTGGTTTTAGGTGGGAAAAGTTGGTTTTCTATATTAAGGCCATAAAAATGTACTCTTACATTTTTAACAAAAAGTCATTTCTATGTATAATTCTTTTTCATTTGTATATCTAATGATCTCAGCCCAACTATTGAATAAATCCATCGTTTTTCCCACGGATTCATAATGCCACTCTGTCAGGTATCAATTTCCCATGTACACCTGTCTCTGTTTGGGGCTCACTATTCTGTCCCATTTGATTGTCTACCCTTGTGACAATTCTTTGCCACTTTGGTTTCTAGAGCTTTGTTAGTCCTGATAGCTGGTGCTGCCAACACTACTCCTTTTTCATCTCCAACATCATCTGGTAAACTTGGTCCTCTAATTAACCATGTAAAGTCCAGAATCAGTTTGGTAAGTTTCACCAAACAACAAGTCCTTTTCGGGCATTTGAATGGAATTGCTTTGAATTTAGAGAAAATGTTGAGGAGAACTGATATCAACTTCCACATCCACTTTGTCAATGCCTTGCAACTAAACTTTATACTTTTATCCATAAGGATCTGACACACATTTTCTTTTTAAAATGTGCAAAGAATATATTTATTCATTAGTATGTTAAATTTTCACATTTTTGTAAATTGTAGCTTTTGAAAAATTATAATGAACTCTTTGATGCTGGTGTATAAAAACACAGTTGACTTTCATATATGGATTTCATCATATAAACCTTCATAAATCCTCGTATTGATTCTAATACTTTATAGATTTTCTTGGGTTTTAGAAAATCGTATCATCTTCAAATAGTGACATTTTTCTTTCCAATCCTTATAGTTTTTTTCTCTTATTTTACCATGCTGGCTAGGACCTGCAATAAAATGTTGGGGATAAAGAAGTAATAATAGATGACTTTAAAAAATACTCTTAATGTCTCACTGTAAGATATTATACTTATTATAGAGATTTATTTGCAGATATTTTTACCAAGTTAAGAAAGTTTTACTCCTGGTTTTATAAGATGTTTTAAATTTATTTTTTGTCATGAATGGCTTAAATTTTATTAAACATTTTTTTCTGAAACTACAGAAATTTTCCCTGTCCTCTTGACTTTTTTTTAGATTTTATTTATTTATTTTTACAGAGGGGAAGGGAGAGAAAAAGAGAGAAACAACAACGTGTGGTTGCCTCTCATGTGACCCTTTGGTTCACAGGCTGGCACTCAATCCTCTGAGCCACACCAGCCAGGGCCCCTGGCCTCCTACCTTAATCTTCAGAGCAACACAAAGATACATGAGGTTTGCTAGGATGTCATCCCTAAATGCAGCTTCCCATGAGTTGCTGGAGATGGACCAAGGAAAGTTTTCTATGAACCCATCACAACCTTGTTGATATAGGTAACTAGGGGGAAATCTGGACCAGCTCTGACTGATAAATTGGGTGGTAGGGAATGAAGTATTCAGAGTCAGCCTTCTTCTGACCTGCCTGGAAGAGAGCCTCTTCTCTAAGGTCAGCATAAGCAGTACCTTCCAGTTCCTGATGGTAGCTATTATTAAACGTTGAGATTATTGACACCTTTGGTACAGAGAGCACTGGCCAAGGATGGAGGACCCAGGAAATGAGAATGAGTTCCTCTTGGACTAGATGTGGCCAATGGCTACTCTTTGTGAAACCCTCTAATCTAAGCTTAATCAGAGGCCCAGTTTAGTTCCATTACTAAAGCTTGTTAAGAAATCAAAAGAGGAGGAAGCCAAGACTTGCCTCCATGATAGGAAAGCACACAGTGTGAAACTGATGCCCATCAGGGAGGGGCTTAATAACACATTTCCCAGAAGAGAGGATAGAGACCACATTGGTGTTCATGCTTCTAGAGGGCAGTGGGGCAAAAGGAGCTGCTGATCCCTGAAATGAGCCAGTGCCCATAGGGGAATGTGCAGGAGAAAGCTGGATGCAGATGGGGCCTGACACAGCTAAAAGCAGGAACATCCCCCCAAGCCCAGGTTGAGAACCCATCATTCTAACTTACTTACTTGGGGGACATGGGGAGGTAGATCGGGGAGAGAGTGGGAATGTGGGAGATGGCAGTCTCCCCAATGTCATGGAGTCTCAATACCCATGTGCAACCCTGTAAACCTTCACTAGTAGGGAGAAGACAAGGGAGCAACTCAGTGCAAGGCCTGGGGAAGGGAAAACCCACACCACATAAAGGAAGCTGGAAATACCCATGTGTCTTAGCTCACTCAGACCTTCAGAGAACCTGAGAACATGTCACCACCCAGTTATATATTGATTCACATGTAGTCATTTCTCCCCTAGGGAAGGAAGTTGGGAACAGCGAGTTGGTTCCCACCTTGTGGAAGGTGAGCAGTACAGTGGAGTCTCATTTTTCTCAGCAGTCATGATCCATGAAGTGGCCGTGAACTCTGAGTTAGTGAACATGGGACCTCTGCTCTAGGGGAGACACAGGGTTAGTCTATGAGCCTCTGGTTACAAAATTGTCCATCCACCGATTAATACATAACATTGTTGTAAGTGTGTTTCTGTTTGAAGACACCTCATTTAATACATACATTAACTGTTAACTATTGCTTCATTAACAGTGAACTCATAGCCCCCAGTACTGCAACTCATGCCTGATCTAAGTTTGTCTAGTGCATGTGTTTTCTTTGCAAGGAACAAAACCGTCTTGCATTTAGGTTAGCCAGCGCTTCAGCACTACACTTGGGGCCATTTAAAACAGTGAAATCACTAACAAAAAAGCACAAAAACATGAGAAACATGGCACAAAAAGAACACTTGTGTATTGTATGAGCTGAAACTACAAGGCAGAGATCAACTGAGTCAAGCAAGATCAACTGATCTTGCCTTGGTCAAGATCAACTGAGAACAGGAGGTGGAGTGTCTTAAATTTCTTGCCGCTCTGTGAGTGTCCACGAAAGACCACAGAAACACCTCTGGTATTGCTTTTGGGGTTAAAAGACATTTTAGCAAACAGACAAATTCACAAATGCAGGATCCATAAATAATGAGGATTGATTGTATATTTCTTGTGGTCTCAGGAGGATTTCCTGTGAGGAGAAATACAGCTCCAAAAAACTGGGGTGGGATCTTAGATACCTATCGGGGAGGGGGAGGCATAGCAGGGGAAGCTCTCCTCGCAGGTTTCAGTGTATGATAAGAACCTTCTGGAAGCTCCTTCAGGAGCTGGTAGGCATATTCTCTTATAACTCAATGATAACCACATTTTCATCTACTTCATATTATAGTTAATTTTATTCATAAAATACAGGGTCCAGCACAGATAACACCCCTTTTCTATTACAAAATCGTTTATACAAAATCATAAGCCTGTAATTCTGTAACATAACAATATCACACTCAAGCACAGCATATGACATTTTAGGTGAAGTGTTCAAATTAAAACTATAAATTACACCCATATTATTACCCTACCAACCACATTCAAGCAGGCCTTATTTCTGCCAGACCCTCTATTTTGGTGCCCACCCACACCCCAGTGCCTAGTGCATGGCAGGCACGTAGCAAATGTCTTTTCAGTAAATATAAAGCTGGAAATCTTTTCTTTTTTTTTAATAGAGATTTTATTTATTTATTTTTAGACAGAGGGGAAAGGGAGAAAGAAAGGGAGGGAAATACCAATGTGTGGTTGCCTGTCGTGCGCCCCCTACTGGGGACATGGCCTGCAACCCAGGCGTGTGCTTTGACTGGGAACCCTTTGGTTCTCAGGCCAGCACAGTGAGCCACACCAGCCAGGGCCAAAGCTGGGAATTTTGAAATTGAGTTGCTATGAGTAACCATGCAATCTCGTACAATGACAAAGCACTTTTTACTTTACAATGTGCCTTCACATCCATTGTGCTATTTAATCCCCTCAATGACTTGGCAAAGAAAGAATTGCTTTTCTTCTTTGTAAATGAGTTGTTCACAGGCCCCTGGGCTCTTCCACACCCCAGACCGTGTTTTGGGTAGCTGTAGAACGTCTCACCTGGATGGCCCCCAAGCACACCAACACCAGAAAGGAACTCAATGAGCTCCCATTCCTCATTGATCCAAACCAGAACCTGTTTACCTTTCAGAATTGCCCATCTCGGTTCACGGCACCACCGCCTACCTACCGGGTCACCCAGCCAGAAACTTGCCAGACAAGCTGTGCTCCTCTGCCATCCATCTATGAAGTTTGCCTCCCAATGCTGTACCTCTCAGCCCTCCTCTCCAAAGCCCTCCTCTTGTGTTAGCTGTGGCCCTGGTCACCTCTCCTGGGCTAATGTGTCAGCCTGTATGCTATTTCAACCTCTTGTCTTGCCCGTCTCACTTCTACCCCACCTGGCTCTAGTTCCCCTTTTCTAGACCAGCTTCTCCAGCAACTTTCACCTGATTTTCCTGGTCCCAGCACAGGACTAAGTCCCATAGGACATTGCACTGAGTTTCAAGGTTTGTTACTTGAATATAAAATTGTTATTTTCTCTCTTTCCCAGTAGAGGGCGTGCTCCCTGAGAGCTGAAATTGCTCATCCCTAGTGCCAGCTTTATTCTAGCACAGTGGCTATCACACAGTAAGCACTTAGTAAAAGTTGGCTGGGCGGGTGGATGGATAAATGAGTTCTCTGCTCAGGATGGCATGGCCAGCAGATGGAGAGACAAGGACTCAAAACCAAACCTTCTTTCCATATTTTTACTGCTATATCATCACCTCTTTAAAACCAGTTCTCCAACCTTCCAGGTTTCCCAGATTACACCTGCCACTGCATGCCACCACAAACGATGATGATATCCCTGAGAGCTCCAGTTGCTCAGACGAAGCGCTCTCTGCCCAGTGTGTGCAAGGTGCTAATTTGTCAAATGGGCTTTTTGTGTCCTACACTGAATGTTGCAGAACCAGCTTATGAAATGGATATTATAATTCAGGAAAATATTCCTGCAGCAGGTTGGAGAGGTAATTACTGCCTCATTGTATTTTCCCCCAGTATTTGAACCCATTGGCCTAGAAAAATAATTTAGAATTGTGATTTTTCATAATTACCTTTTTTGGGAGGTCTGTTCAGAATTATAATTATCATCTAACAGGGTTTAGAGACAACTTTGGTTTAGGCAGTACTGTAAGGGTTTCATATGCATTACCTCACTGCTTACCTCAAAAACCCTGTGAGGTAGGTCCTATTTGACTCATTTTATAGATGAGGAAATTATGGTTAAGAATCATGCCCAAAGTTGTCCCTGGTAACGGGGTTGAACTAGAACAATCTGCCTACTACTAAAGAGCATGATCTTATCCACTTCTCTATGCCGCCTCCACAATTCTCAAAGGACTCATTTAGTCAATTACTTTAGAAATTCTTTATTGTTAAATAGCGCCAGACACTATTTTAGGTGTGGGGGATTCAACAGGGAACAACGCAAAGTCTATGTTTGCATAGAGCACACACCCTGGGGACAAAGGAAGAAGTACATTACTACAAAATGTAACAGGTATTGGTAACTACTATGAACAAGGATAAAGAGAGTAGCATCTTAGTCCAAGTTCGCTGGAGACACACTCTGAGCCTCAGATCGCATGCGGGAGACTGACTGGGAAGGGAGCTTACAATTGAGAGGGCTCTGCAGGGTTGTCCAAGTTGAGGCAGAGTGGCCAGGCCTTGGTAGCCACTGGCCATCACAATGGCGAAGGGCAATGCCTAGTCAGGGGAACTTTTTGGAGTCTTGGGTGATGCTTCTGGACAGTGGCTATTTCCTGTCAAGACTCTTGTCTGATGACAAAGAAGTAACTGCCTCAGACTTTGTTCTTCATCTTCACAAGCCAGGATAATATCCCTGCTGAAAGAAAGAGTTGCTATAGAGATTAGAATGATAAATGGTGATAAACGACCTTATAAAAACATAAACGAAATTAAATAGAGTAGGGTCATCTGTGCTGTGGAGGAGTGTAGGTCATGCATGAACAATAAATGATCTGCAACCACCTGAGCTGATGCGGAGGACAAGACATATGAGAAAAACAACAGAATATGACAGAAGGCATCATATGACATCATTTGTTTTAAAAAAAATACATCTGTTTGTATCTTACAGGAAGGTAAATGGAAGGATACATCGAAGTGTTGACCAGGAGTGCAAGGTCAGCCAGGGAGGGTAGGGGCCAGGCAGAGCCGGCTCAGAGGCAGGGCTGGAGCTGGCCTGGCTTGGAAGTGAGGAGATGGGCGTAGAAGGGGTTGCAGGCAGATGTGGTGGGGTGGATGGCAGTGCAGAAAACAAATTCGGATGGGACTTTAGAGATAATTTGCTCTTCAGCTTTGCTTGTGTTCTGGAGTCAACAAATCTGAGTTCAAGTCCCTATGCCACCAGCGTAACTAGCTGATTGACCTTGGGCAAGGCAGTGTCTCTGAACCTCAGTTTCTTCACCTGTGAAATGGAGATAATGATGCCCACTTTGACGAGCTGTTGTCAAGATCACATAGGACTGCCTGAGACACTCACACACAGGGGACACTGTCATTAGCCCTAAGTGGTCACTTGACATCCCTTCTACTTCTGAACGAGGAGGAAGGAGTCAGAAGAACGGCTTCCCTGGGCCATGTAACACTTCAGGGTGGACCGGCACTCCAGATGAGCACGTTTTCTGTCTGCCTGCCTCCCCAAGACTGATGGGAAGTTGGTTCACCTAAAACTCTTCTCCATGTAAATTAGGTTCACTGCGTTTTAATTTTTTTTCATCAAACTATACATACACATAATTTAAAAAAAAAGACAGAGAATGAAACACAGCAAGCCCTTCTCCATTCCTTGGTTTCACATGCAAAGGCAACCTTATTTAAGCTGTCTTACCAGAAAGTTACCTCCAGATTTCTAAACAATATGTTTATTTTACTATTTTCTGTTATATCAAACTTAGATATTATCTATTGTCTTTCCATTATGATTCAGGTATTTAGCATTATTATACCACCCTCTCAACCCCAATCTTCCTCATAGTTTTAATTAAACTGAACATCAGGGTTTATGTTGTAATAGTTGTTTGTTTTCAAACTCTTCATTGGCTCTTCCGCCTACCTCTCCTTGGAGTATTGCTCTCAGACTTTCTCATATTGGATACGTTATTTATCTCACTATCTTCTCTTTCTGTTTCGACAGGGAGACCTCTCACTGGGCCTCTGTCCTCCTTCCTGCTCCAGGCCAGACAGGTTCTCTGTGGGCCAGCCGCTCACCTGTCATCTGGGGAATTCTCCTGGTTGTTCTCCTGGGTAGAGTCCTCTCTTGTCGGGACTTCATGTCTTTTCTCTTCCTAGTTTTGATAAAGTGCATCCTTAAAAAAGGAATTTGGTGGGGAAAGATGTAAGTTTCTCTTTGTATCATCTTCTGGATTCTGTGTTTGCAATGGGAAAATTGCAGGATGCTTTCTTCCTGGTGAAGTACTTCACACACCCGCAGTGAAACAGGTATAAAACCAAGTATCACACACTAATCCATTTATTTAACAAATATGGGCTGGAGCCAATGCCCATCTCCAAAGACCTGAAATCAATAGGGCAGCAATGCTGCTCTCGAGATGTCCCCCCCCAACCCCACCCCTGGGGAAAGTATGTAAACAGGCTATGAAATAATGTGACACTATAGTAGATAGTAAAAACTTTATACGGCACTAAAAGATCACCAAAAAGAAAAACAAACAATAATACTTTAAAAAACACAGAATTTAATCCAGCTTGGAGAGCTCTTAAAAGGCTTCCTAGGATTGGGGTGCCTAAATTGAGTCCCCAAATTGAGAATGCATGTTCATTTATTTATATACAATGTGGTTTTTAAAAAGTGAATCTAAGATATTTTGAAAAATGCTTATAACTGTTCCAGTGTACTAAAATTCTTCCAAGTTCCCCAGTTGTGTCTAGATTTAATTGGCCTTCTGAGTTTCAATACTTTCCCCGGTGATTTGAGCAGTGCCTGCTGTGTAGTAGACTCTTACTATGGAGTTGTTGAAAGCTGGATATGACATTATAAATCCATGGAGGGAGTTCTTTAAAAAGAACCTTTGATAGATGCATCTGGGGTAGCTTTACTATGAACACATATAAAAATAATAAAATTAGTTCTTTGCTTTACCTTATTTACAAAAATAAATTCCAGATGCACTAAAGATTAAAATCTTTAATACTTTTTTAAATGTTTTATTGTTTTTGCTATTATAATTGTCCTAATTTTCCCCCTTTGCCCCTTCCACCCAGCCCCCTGAACCCCACTTCTACAGTCAATCATCCCCAAACCCTTGCCCACGTCCATGGGTCCTTCATGTACGTTCTTTGACTAACCCCTTCACCTTCTTTCAAACAGCCCCTACCACCTTCCTCCCCTCTTACAGCTGTCGGTCTGTTCCATGATTCGATGCCTCTGGATCTGTTTTGCTCATTAGTTTCCTCTTCTAAGTGAGATCATATGGTACTTGTCTTTTACCAACTGGCAATACAGGAAAATATCTTTATGACATCAGAGAAGGGAAAGATTATTTAAATAGGACACAATACATAAACCATACCATAAAGATTAATAAAATGGACACTCCTAAGTGCAAATATTCTGTATAACAAATGACACCAAAAGACACTTGTCACAGGGTATTGGCAAAAATTCTCTCCCACTAAACTTTGAAGGTCAGGTTTGTCAGTGTGATACATTTTGATTCCAAATGTGACCTTGCCATTTACTAGCTATGTGAGCTTCATCAAATAATTTAACCTTGCTGAGCTCAAGTTTCCCTCCTCTAAAATGAGGACAATATCATTGTGGAGCATTAAATGATATAATGAAGATAAAGCTCTTAGCAGATGCATGGTTCATGGTCGGTGCCCAGTGTGCTAAGTGTTGGCGTTTTCAGGATGAATAAGCTGTGATCTCATCCCTCACCCTTGAAGGACTTACAGACAGACAGACACTTAGCTATAGGGTGGCGAGCCTGTCACAGTTTGCTTTACTTTAGCCTCTTGTAGATCAAAAAGCAATGGCAGCCCATCTGGGCGGAGCCACCAGCTGGCCTCCATTAGTACCATTCTTCAGGGTTTCTCTGGGCTCTCCTGTTCTCACTGTACACTCCTTTTCCAAATAATCTCCTCCACGTCTTTGGCCCTGCCTGCTGTCTGTAGGCAGACAGCTCCACCCATTTTATCTCTAGCCAAGACCTGACACGTCTGCTTGAACGTGTGACAGAAATATCAATTGGTTGCCTCTTGCACAACCCCAACAGGGGACCCAAGCCACAGGCTTATACCCCAACCAGGAATTGAACCTTCAGCTTCATGTTTCTCAGGCTGGTGCTCACCCCACTAAGCCACACCAGCCATGGCCAGGGCCATTCTTGATAATTCCTCCTCACTTATTGCCCAAACCATGTTCCTTCTCCCATCAAAATACTTCTTAAATCCATTCACTTCCTCCCACCTGTACTTTAACCACAGGATTTAAACCATTACTGTCTCTTCTCCTAACTACTATAACTTTTGCTATAACTACCTAATAAACCTCCCTGAATCTCCTTTTATCCTTCTTCTCTACCTTGTTCTTTTGTTCTTCCATATCTTTTGAAAATGCAAATTTGATTGGCATTTTCCTACATGAAATCCCCAAGTGGCTTGCCATTGTACCTAAAAGTCTCAGTCTCTTACCATGGTCCACCAGGCCCTGGATGACCTGGCCTCCATCCGCTGCAGTTGCCTTACGACTCATCAGCCTTCAGCAGCACAGGCCTTCGTTCGGTTTCTACAGTGCGCGTGGCACTGTTTCCCCCTCAGGCCATGGACACAGGCTCTTCTCTCTTCCCTGAACAGCCTCCACCTGCCCCTTCGCCTAGCGAACCCGTCTCATCATTTCAGCTCTCCTCTTAAACGTTGTTTTCTTACAGGAAGTTTTCCTGCTGCCCTTATCTAAATCAAGTACCAGTATTTCAGCTTTCTCATTGCCTTCTTCTATTCCTTCCCCCTGTTTATAATTTTTAAATATCCATTTATTTTGATGGTTATTGAGTATGTTTATCTCACCTACGAGACTAAAATTTTCATAAGGGTAGAAACGATGTCAAATTTGTTCCCTGCCATTTTGTCCTTTGCTATGTATAGCTCTTATATCCAGCATAGTTCGCTATGTGTAGTAGGAGCTTAGTTATCATCCCGGCTGCAGAGGACATTTTATAGGATCTTGTCATGGGTGGAATATTTGTGTCCCCTAAAAATTTCTATGTCAAAGTTCCAACCCCCAATTGGATGGCATGGGAAGGTGGGGCCTTTGGGAGGTGATTAGGTTTAGATGAGGTCGTGAGGATGGGAGCCGAGGGAATTAGCGCCCTCATAAGAAGAGAAAGACAAAGACATTTCTCTCTGGAAGCACGTGCACAGAGGAAAGGCCATGTCTGCAAGCCAAGAAGCAAGGCCTCGCCAGGAACCAAATCTGCCAGCCCCTTCATCTTGGACTTTTCAGCCTCCAGAACTGTGAGAAATAAATATTTGTTGTTCAAGCCACCCAGGCTACGGTAGTTTGTTATAGCAATCCAAGCTAATCAACACAGGCATTTTGGGGGGCTTCTAAAACCCACCGACTCAGAACCTCTTAGGGGTAGAGCCCAGAAATCTGTATTTTTAATAAACTCTACAAGTAATTCCTATCTAGAAAGCCCAGTTCTGATGCTTGGAACCTGACAGCCTAGAGCAAAGTGCCCAAGATTAGAAATCAGAAGACAGAGGTTTGCATTCTGCTCTGTCAAGTATTAGGTATGGCATTTGGGGGAGTCATTTAATTTCTCCAATGTTCAGTTTGTTTTTCTATAAATGTGGACTAATAAAAACAGTGGCTTCCAAGGTTAATTGTGAAGCTCCGATGTACACCGTATTTTAAAACACTTTGTAAACTGTGTAGTAAAGAAACGTGAGACTAGCCATGTGTCGAGGATCTACATAGTGCTTACCTCATCATCTCTGGCAGTCTACCTAGGGCAGCCCACTTCTCCAGGAAGATAGCATCTCTTTTCTCATCCTTCTGAAGAAGGCCTAATAACAGTAATTCACTGAGCCTCTTGCTTTTCCAAAGTTCTGGGCCATGATTATTTAGATACACATCATAACACACCCACAGCCTCACTAGCCCACTTGCTGCCGGGGAAGAAACTGAGCTCAGACGGCTACAGCAAAGCCGGGAGGAGAAAGCTCGGCCTCGGCTCCTCGGCAGCAGCAGGGGCTGAGTCTCTGGAGAGTAACGAAGGAAGGCCGCAAACCAGGGATCGGGTGGACTCTGAGCACTCTCTTCACTGACACTCACATGCTGAATCCTTTGCAGACTTACTCAACTCTTTTTGGAAATGGCAAAATCAAGAAAATTAGATTCCTTAGCAAAGATGTAATGAAAAAATAACAGTTTGCTGTTTGCATCTAGGAGAATACTCTTATCTCCTTGGCCCACAAGGACCTTATATGTGAAACAGGTGGATGGACTGAATGAATGAATGAGACAACTGCCTGCAAGACATGTTTTTTGTTTTGGAATGTGGCACAAACAAACACGAGACACCTCGGTTCAACGATTTCTCTTGGATTGTCCTAAGTTCTGTTAACTTCCCTCATTTCTCCATCCCCATTGTAAGACCTGATTCAGCCCCTCATTCTTTCTTTCTTTAAAATAAATTTATGTGTGCATATTTATATGTGCATAAATACAGAAAAATATAAGATATATATAAATATGTATACTAGTCTGTTTCTCTGGTCGAATCTCTTTTGTTAAGATTATGCTATTACAGTTGTCCCATTCTTTTTCTCCCCTTTATCCCTCTCCACCCTGGATGCCCCCTCCCACCATCATTCCCTGCTTAGTTCATATCCATGGGTCATACATATAAGTTCTTTGTCTTCTCCATTTACTATACTATTCTTAACCACCCCTTTGTGCATACCTATCCTTTATGCTTCATATTCTCTGTACCTTTTCCTCCATTCTCCTCCCTGCTGATAACCCTCCATGTGATCTCCACTTCTGTGACTCTATTCCTGTTCTAGTTGTTTGCTTAGGTTGTTTTTGTTTTTTTAGTTTAAGTTGTTGACCTGGATTCTTTCTTCAGCTCCTAACAGGTCTGCCTCCTTTTATTCATTGTATTTATCCGTGCATACATTCATCTGAAAAACATCTGAAGTATCTTCTGTGCATCAGGCATTGTCCCAGTCACTGGGGATTTGGTCGTGGACAACACAAAGTCCCACCTTCATGAAGCTTGGAGAGATGACAAGCTAGTTAACAAGTACATATGACATATTCTTTGAGGTAGTGGAAAGTGTTATTAAGTGAAACAAAGGCAGCTGAAATAATAGAATGGCATGCAGGGAGAATTCTGTTTTGTTAAGAGGAGCCAAGTAGGCCCTCTCAGAGGAGCTCTCTGAGTAGGAAGCATTTTAGTAGGAATTCCATAAAGCGAGGGAGTGGGCCATGCCGAGATCAAGCAGAATACCCTTCTAAGCGGAGGTGGGTAAATACGGGCAAATGTCCTGAGGTACAGACAAGTTGGTGCATTGTAGGAATAGCAAAGGAAGACTAATGCACCTGGAATGGGGTGAATAAGGGGAGGAATCATAAGAGATCGGTCCAAGGAGTTGGTAAGGGCCAGGTCACGTGAAAGAAAGAGAGATGAAGGCTGACTGCATGACTTTTGGCTTAAGCAACTGAGAAAGTAAGGGTGCCATCTCCTAGGTGAGGAAGACTTGTGAAGAATGTGGATGGGTGAAACTTGATGACTGCTGTTTCCACTAGTTTGGGTAGGTTTATTAGAAAACCAAGTGCATATATCAATTAAGATGTTGAATAAATGTACCTGAAGTTCAGGGAGACATGTGCACTGGAGACGTGGATTGGGAGTTATCAGGTGTTACTGAAAGCCACCTGGAGGCTAGAGAGGGCATGCAGGAGATGGAAGAGAAGGGAGGATTGGCCCTGGGGAACTACAGTAATCTGAGAACCCGAGGAGAAGCACCCAGGGATGGAGCAGCTGGAGAGGTGGGAGGAGCGCCAGGAGAGAGAGGGTGGGTGTAGGAGCCCAGACTAGAGAGCCTTTTTTTTTTTTTTTTTAAATATTTTTTTAATAAATTTTTTAAATATTTTATTTATTTATTTTTATTATTTATTTATTGATATTATTTATTTATCTTTAGAGGGGAAGGGAAGGAGAGAGGGAGAGAAACATCAATGTGCGGTTGCCTCTTGTATGTCCCCTGCCGGGAACTGGCCTGGCAACCCAGGCATGTGCCCTGACTGGGAATCGAACCGCGATCCTTTGGTTCGCAGGCCCGCGCTCAATCCACTGAGCTACACCAGCCAGGGCTAGAGAGCCTTTTAAGAAAGTGAAAATGGCCTCTGTGTCAAGTGCTGCTTCTTTTAATAGAACATTTAAATCAATTTACATTTCTCTGAATATTGAAGTACTCGGACATCTTTCTTACATCTTTGTAGTATTTTTATTTACCAGGCTTTTTTTTTTTTTTTGCCTCTTTATTTCTCTTCTGACAGAAATTCCATTTGTAACTGGTTTATAGGGAGTCTCACATTGTTGGGTAGAGATGTGAAATGGTTTGACTTTTCCAAGTGTTGCTTCCAAACTGCACTGTGTTCATTCCCTCACCCACTGGGTAGTGGCTCCCTTAATGGCATCATGGCCAGATTACTTAATTTCCAACAGCACAGTTTAATTCTGTTTTTAAAAACTCAGTTATGCTTTTTGAAAATAAAGTTTTTTAGAATGGCATACCTGTTGTTTTTATATTTTTTAATGATAACTGTTAAACATGTATAACACCAGAGAAATTCTATTTCTTATATACCTCAGTCTTCTTTCAGGGTCAAAGCTCTCCTCTTCTGGAGCCCTGGCTGGTGTGGCTCGGTGGATTGAGTGCCAGCCTGTGAACTGAAAGGTCGCTGGTTCAATTCCCAGTCAGCGCACATGCCTGGGTTGTGGGTCGGGTCCCCAGTTAGGGGTGTACGAGAGGGAACCAATCGATGTACCTTCCACACATTGATGTTTCTCTCCCTCTCTTTATAAAATCTTTTATTTATTTATATATTTCACCTAGGTTTTCTGTTATCCCCTTTTCCATTGTTTTTAAAGATTTTATTTATTTATTTTTAGAGAGAGGGGAAGGGAATGAGAAAGAGAGGGAGAGAGAAGAGGGAGAGAGGCACCTCACACAGAGGCTACACTAGCTTGGCTTCTTCTCAGGAAGGCAACACCAGATGTCAGCAAGAAAAGTGTTCCCAGGATCAACTACGTTGCATCAAGTACTGTGCAAGTCTGCATTAGATCACTCAGTCCTTACCAAAGCAAAGAGGTAGATGTCATTCCTATTTTGTAGAAGAGGAGGCCAAGGGTCGTAATAGCTAAGTCACTTATTTGAGACTGCAGATTGAGGAAGTGGTAGAGCCTGGGTTCAACTGCACTATTGATAACTACGGCTGAGATTTGTTTAGGTACTTATTACATGCTAGGTACACATCTAATCCTCACGACAGCCCTATGAGAGGGGTATTGGTTTTATTCCATTTGTAGATGAGGTCGCTTAGGCCAAGGGACCAGCTCAGCACTGAGATTTAAACCAGGTTATGTCCTCCCCAAGCCTTGGTCGGCCTCCAGTCTCCCATATCATTCCTGCCTCAGGTAAAATCTGTAAGCAAATCAACCAATTGCCCACAGGACATATTGCATCCTCTAAGGCAAAAAGGTCATTTCTGAAACAGAAGGAAAATCTCCAGGGTCTAGGTTTGAATGTAGCTACTTGTCAGTGGTATGATTCTGAGGCATGGCCTTGGTTTACTCATCTCCCAATGGGAAAGAATGATACCCCCATCACAGAGGGGCAGACAGGAGACAGCCAGTGTGCTTCCCAGCTGGCACACCCTGCACAGATCAGCAGTTTGGGTGATGTGACCTATCATACCTCAGGCAGGAAGCAGGCTGAGGGTTTAAAGACATATATATATATATGTTAGTGAGAGCGGGGAGAAAGGAAGAGACATGAGAGAGAGAGAGAGAGAAGCATTAATCTGTTTTTCCACCCATATATGCATTCATTGGTTGATTCTTCTACATGCCCTGACTGGAAATCAAACCCACAACCTTGGCATATCAGGATGATGCTCTAACCAACTGAGCTGCCTGGCCAGAGTGGGCTGAGGGTTTATCCTGCTTTTCTGGAGGGCTGGCTCCTCTCTGGGTGTTTGTTAGTTTGTTTTGGCTACTCTCCAATGCCACGCCCAAGCCTGCAGTCCTGCTCTTAGGGAAGTGGCACTGGGGTCCTGTGATAAAGCGTAAAGGACACACCCTAGGCTGGGAGAGGGGCAGGGCAATGGGGCAACTGGGGTTGGTCTAATGGCTTGCAAGGACATCAGACATTTCCCTTAATCTTCTCAACAAACCTGAAAGGTGAGTATTATCTCAGTGCCTCGGAGAACTGAACTGAGGAAAATGAAAGGAAACAGAACAGTCAGTAGGAGGAACTGAGTGGGCCGGGGCAGGTGGCTGAGGAGCAGGGAGAAAGGGGAGGGACCATCTCCCCCACTGTGCAGGTGTCCCACTGTACACCACGTGTGTCCACACAGGGAGGAGGGGGTGAACGCTGGGTGTTGGAAGTCTGGGTGCAAATTTGGTAATATTATGCTCATTTATAAGGTAAAAAGCCCTAGGCCCTGCCTGAGTTCCACAATAGGGGGTCATGAAGGAGAGGCTGGAATTCAGGCTGGTCTGACCGCTGCACCAATGGGGTCTCTTTTACCCACGCCCTTGTTACTTAAAGTGTTACCAGGGCCAGCAACCTCAGCATCATCTGGAGGTTTGTTAGAAACCAGTAACCTCAGGGTTCTCCCCAGACCTCCAGGCCAGAATCTGCCTTTTAGCAAGATCCCCAATTGACACGAATGTCCATTTGTGTGAGAAGCCCTGCCCTACACCATGTCTAGGCTATCCCTAAGTTCCTTCTAACCCCCAGGTTGTCTTCCTTCCATCACTGGAAGATATATGTCAGTTGTCACCCCAGACAGGAGGCCTCTCTTCCTTGCCTGAACCCTGGGAACACCTGCAGCACGTCCAGCTTGCCCTGCCCTTCTGGTTCTTTGCCAGGCACCTGGGGTCTCGGTTCTCTTTCTTGTCTTGTATCCACCTCCGGGTACAAGGGTGTGGCTCAGCATGCTCTCCGCACAGCAAAAGCAATTTTTACATCTCTGCTGCGGCCTGCAGACCTCATATCGTTCTGATCTTGACAGCAACTCCTCAACGTAGATATTGTTATCCAAGGAAATAAGAAGCATGCCCAAGTTTTCAGAGCTAGTTGAGTGCAAGGTAAGAGTTCCTTCCCAGTTCCCCTCTCTTCTCCTCTCCCCTCAAAAATAAAACCTCACTGCAAGTTTGGAGTTGCTGACACATGGGTACAGCCTATATATAATTGTAAAGAAGGCATGAAGTTATTACAAGAATCAGTCCTCTGTTATCGCCTCTGGCCTGCACGTGCCCAGTGCTCCAGGGAGAGTGGCCAGTCCTAAGGCAGGCTCCCCTCTGCTGGCGGGGATCTCTCACCACTCCAGCTGAGGAGCCCGGAGTGGAAACCAGCAAGCTGGCCTCCAATCTCAGCTGTTACTCACTTGCAGTGTGACTTCCAGAAAGTTAGCTCATGCGTGTGAAGCATACACCTCAGCACCAGGCACAAAGGAAACGGTTTCTATTGTTCTCTGGGCCTCAGTTTCCCCATATGGAAAATGAAGAAGCTTTGCTGGAATCAGTTGTCTTCAAACTATGGTCCAAAGAATTTTGTGGATGTGAGCTTGGATTTGTACTGGATTTGGGTTGAGGTAGGGAAGAGAAAGTAAACAGGTCCTGGGACCACCCCTGATTTCAACCAGAGCAGCCAACTTTTTATTCATCTTACCTACAAGCTTCCTCATGAGACTTTTTCTAAATACAGGGTGGGGTACAAGTTGGTTTACAACTGTTTGTATGGAAAATAATACAATAATTAATAAATAATAATAATACAAGGATAAACTCCATTTCATATACTCACAACTGTAAACCTCCTTTTGCTCACCCCGGATGTTTATTTTTTGGTCTAAAATAGTTTGAAAGCCATTGTGCTGAATACTCTCTGAGGTCCTGTTGAGCTAGAACAGACGATGACTTCAGGTCCGATTTTCGTGACTTGGGATTTATTAACTGGGGCACCTAACACATATTTACTGAGTGCCATCACATCACTCACTGAGTGACATGCCCGGGTCACTGTTTTACAACACTCACTCTGGCTGCTGCAGGGGAAACAGATTGCAGGGGTGTGTGTATGGCAGAAACCCCAGTATCCATTCAATCCTTTTTGTGTAGCAACAGAGCCCTGAACTTTTGCTGGACACTTAGCTGTGCAGAACAAAGCCTACTTTCCCAGCCTCCCAGGTAGCTAGGTGTGGCTGTTTGACTAAATTCTGACTAATGCATTCAAATGAAATGGTGGGTACAATTTGTGGGCATGAAGCTTAAAGAAAAGGGGGAGGGTGTGTCACCCCTGCTTCAATTCTTCCTCCCAAATGGACCGAACACAAACATGGTGATGAGCACTGTTGGGTCAAGTGAGCAAAGAAAAAAGAGCCTCGTGAGGGTGGGGCCCCAAAAGCAAGGGACCTGACACTAGCAGCTGCTGTACTATCCTGAACTGCTTCCACCAGGCTGCTACATGTGAGGAAACAAACCCTGGGTTGTTTAAGCCTCTGCTTATTTGGGTCTCTGTTAGAGTAACTCTCTCTCTCTCTCTCTCTCTCTCTCTCTCTCTCTCTCTCTCTCTCTCACATACACACACACACACACACACACACACACACAGTGGGCGAGGGTGGGAGCAGAGAAACCAGTTAGAAATGTTTGAAATAGTCCAGGAAAAGAGATTATGGTTGTTTGGGAAAAGGTAGTAGCTTTGGAGGTGATGAGAAGCTCAGGTTGCTGATGGAGTGAAAAGGAGGCATGAGAAAATGAGTAAAGTCACAGAGGATTCCTGAACTAGGAAGAATGTGCTGCTAGACGGAGCCTGGGGTGGGGTTGGAAATCAGGAGTTCATTTTGGACGCGTTAAGACTGAAATGCCGAGTAGACATCCAATTTTGATTAAGCATTTGGATTCAGGCGTCAAGATTTCAGAGAAGAGGAAATTGACTTACGTACAAAAACAGACCTTTTGGGCAGAATGTAGGGAACAAAATAAAACAGAACTCCACAGTGAAAATCTGATCAAGCTGTTGCCTTGTCATTTTCCATAATTGCAATATGGCTTTTAATTAAGTTGCTCTACAGACTACTGGGCACTGGGAAACCCACAGGACAAATTACTGCTCTGTGCACCTTGGAAAATGTATCCTCACATCTGAACAACTCAGGGTTCCAAGGCACTTAATTACCCTCCGAGAAAGCTTTCCAGGGTGAATGAATGGCATTTGGGAAAGTTGGGAAATTAGAGAACTGGATTTTCAATCCAAAAGACGTAATGTAAAGAGTGGCCAGAACATCCGGCTTGGAGTTCTGGACTCTCTGCATAGCTATCTGATAACACAGGACAAGTCATGCAATATATGTACATGCAACCATGCTTGCATCTAGCCGTTCCTCCATTATCTGAGTGGAGTATCTCCAGTGCCACTTCCTGTCTCTTGAAACACCCGCATTCTTACACCAGATGATTGGACTGTGAGGCTTTTTTCCCCAAGTAAGATAAGAGAGGAAACCACCTGGAATGTAAAAGGCTATAGAGTCAAAAGAAAGCAGATAAGAAGTAAAGGGATGTCTGTCTAGACAACAATGGGTAGTAGAAAGTTCTCTGGCATCAGAATTTGCACCAGTGAACACACAGGCCTGAACTCTGTAGCAGGAGAGGTCTTGGGGGAGAGATTTGGGGATAAGAGTTCAGGATAGTTTGCTCCTTGCTCCTCAGGGTCTAGCTCTGGGAAATTCCAAGTCCTGGGTTCAGCGTGGCACCATGTCTAACACATCATGGATAGCTAAGCAGTAATAGCTAAGGAGGTACCTAAGGGCAATGCCAGAGAGGGTGCACAGTAGCTTAGGGTGGACAGAGAAACAGAGCATCCTTGGAAGCCCCAGGGCTGGGGTCATGAGATGGAAGCCACAGAGAACAAGGACCTAGCAACTAAAGGGTAAAGCAGGGATGAAGACTTTAGTGTCAGGGGCCATGAATGGATGGATGACACCCAGAAAGCCACCTCACTAGACCTCCACTCAATGCACCCAGGGACCAGGCTAAGCCTGCCAATCCTCTGGAGTACATCGAGAACTATAGGAGCTCTTGGGCCAGGGTCCCTCCCTATCCGTACTCTCTTTCTCACCAGCTCCATGACCACAAGCATGCATAAGCTCGCACCTGCACCCAGACACCATTTGGGGAAAGAAGGAAGGGGGAAGGGTTTTGATTGAGAAGCGAAACTGTATTAATAACAGGCTTAAGTTTAAATTAACTATCAACCCCAGCATGACTGGAAAGAGCTGGCACACATCCAAAACAAACTGAGCTGCCTTTAATAGGCAAGTTTAAGGGTTATGTTCCCCTTCAGTAGGAATGGGTTTGCAAGAGAAAAGAAAATTATGTAATTTAGTCTGTCAAAGTTGTGTGCAAATTTTAAACATTCTGCTATAATTCTTTCATTAATTAATTCCTTTATTCATCCCACAAACATTTACTGAGTACTTACTTTATCAGGCAGTGGAGAGAGAAATGAATAAGATTTTTCTGCCCTCAAGAAACTTAGAGTTTGGGGTGGGAGGCATTACCCACAATCCCAGTGCAAGGTGAAAAATGCTCCAGCAGAGAGGCCAGCCCAGCCTGGGCAGACGGTCGGGGAGACTTGCTGGAGGAGTCAGTGCCTAACCCGAATATTTAGGATGAATGGGAGTTGACCAGGTGGACAAGGACAGGCAGGAATGGTAGTCTTCATTCCTGTATTTATTTATTCATTAACTTAGCTAATATTTATTGGATGCCTATTAAAGGAAAAAAATACTTTTGATCCGAGCAGTATGGATATATCGGTGAATGAAACAGATGAGATCCTTACCTTCATAGAACTTATATTCTCATGGGAGGAGAGAGATGGTAAAAAAACAAACAGAATAAATATGTAATAGAATATTAGATAGTGATAGGAGAACATGTAATATTTGTTTAGTAAGGAGAGAGAAGGAGGCAACAGAGGGAGGTAAGAAAGGGGCCAGAGGTTATTTTAAATGAGGTGAGATCAGAATGGGGAGCAGTTTGAAATGAGAGCCTTAAACATGGGGCCATCTACAGGAAGAACGCTTGAGGCAGAGGAAACAGCAAGTGCAAAAGCTGTGTCTCTGGGGCTTTCTTGACAAGTTCAAGGAACAGCCGGGTCAAAGTGGCTGGAGCTGAGACAGGGGAAGAGAGGTAAGAAATTAGGTTGGAAAGGTATCCAGAGCCAGTTCAGACAGAGCCTTGCTGGACATCATTAGGAGGCTGGACTTTGATCTAAATGTGAAGCATGTAAGGATTCAAGACATGGGATACTGGGGAGCACTGGGGGATGTACAAATACTTCAATATGATGGGACTATAAAGTACACAGTAGATGTCATAAAGAATGTACTAGAGGCAGTAATCTGACTTCCGGCCAAGATGGAGGCGTAGGCGGACACACTGTGCCTCCTCTCACAACCAAAATTAAGGACAACAAATATTTAGAAACAAGAAAACAACCAGAACTTATAGAAAATTGAACTGTACGGAAGTCCAACAACCATTCATCCAGACCGGTAAGAGGGGCGGAGTCTCGGCAGGAGAAAGTGGAGGTGCAGACCCAGGAATGCAAGCAGCAGCGGCTGGCAGTTCCCGGGTGCACAGGCGGCGGCTGGCAGTCCCCGGGCCCACAGGCAGCAGCTGGCGGATCCCGGGCACAGGGGTGGCAACTGTGCAGACCCAGTGAGGCTGCACAGGGCGGCTGGCTGACCAGGTGGTCCCACGTTCTCGCGCGCAGACGGTCCAGGCAGAGGGGAAGTGGCGGAAGGGACTGAATGCAGGAGAGCAGAGCAGGCGCCATTGTTCCCTCTCAGGCCCCGCCCCCACATACAGCGTCACAACCCAGAGACTGGGCTGCCCCGCACTGGGGAGCACCTGAGGCTCCACCCCTCATACGTAATAGCCGTGACCAGACTAAAACCAAAACAAAACAAAACAAAAAACCCCACCAAAAATGGCTCAAATCGGAGAAAAAATGAAAACCCCAGAGCCAATTCCTCTAAGCCGTGAAGAGATAGCCAACCTATCAGATGCACAGTTCAAAGCACTGGTCATCAAAATGCTCACAGAATTGGTTGATTTTGCTCACAAACTAGATGAAAAAATGCAGGCTACAATACGTGAAATGAAGGAAGACGCATGGGAAACCGATAGATATGGAAGGAAAACTGGGACTCAAATCAATGGAGTGGACCAGAAGGAAGAAATTAACAACCAAACAGAAAACGAGGAAGAAACAAGAATTCAAAAAAATGAGGAGAGGCTTAGGAACCTCCAGGACATCATTAAACGTCCCAACATCCGAAGTATAGGGGTCCCAGAAGGAGAAGAAGAGCAACAAGTAGAAAACTTATTTGAACAAATAATAAAGGAGAACTTCTCCAATCTGGCAAAGGAAATAGACTACCAGGATGTCCAGGAAGCTCAGAGAGTCCCAAAGAAGTTGGTCCCAAGGAAGAACACACGAAGGCACATTGTAATTACAGTACCCAAGATTAAAATGAAGCAGAGAATTCTAGAAGCAGCAAGGGAGAAGGGGACAGTCACCTACAAAGGAGTTCCCATCAGACTGTCAGCTGATTTTTCAAAAGAGACCTTTCAGGCAAGAAGGGGCTGGAAAGAAATATTTGAAATCTTGAAAAGCAGGGACCTACATCCAAAATTGCTCTATCCAGCAAAGCTGTCATTTAGAATGGAAGGACAGATAAAGCACTTCTCAGATAAGGTCAAGTTCAAGGAGTTCATCATCACCAAGCTCTTATTATATGAAATGTTAAAGGGACTTATTTAAGAAAAAGAAGATAAAAAATATGACAGTGAAAAGACAGCAAACTCACAGCTATTAAGAACCACACCTAAAACAAAAGCAAACTAAGCAAACAGCTAGAACAGGAACAGAACCACAGAAATGGAGATCATATGGAGGGTTAGCAACAGGGGAGTGGGAGGAGGAGAGAGGGGGAAAAGGTACAGAGAATAAGTAGCATAGATAGTGGGTAGAAAATAGACGGGGGAGGGCAAGAATAGTGTGGGAAAAGTAGAAGCTAAAGAACTTATGACACATGGACATGAACTAAAGGGGGGGAATGTGGGTGGGAGGGGGGAATGATGGGGGAGAAATGGGACAACTGTAATAGCATAATCAATAAAATATATTAAAAAAAAAAAAGAATGTACTAGAGAGGTAAGCCGGAGGCCGAACACAAAAGACCTAGCCAAAGGTGGGGGCGGGGGTGGGGGGAGAGTTGTCTTGGCCAAGAGAGTTGGGATAGTGATAGAATAATATCAGATAGTGCCCTGGCTGGTGTGGCTCAGTGGATTGAACTTGGCCTGCGAATCAAAGGGTTGCTGGTTCAATTCCCAGTCAGGGTACATGCCTGGGTTTACAGGCCAGGTCCCCAGTAGAGGACATGTGAGAGGCAACCACACATTGATTTCTTTCTCCCTCTCTTTCTCCCTCCCTTCCCCCCTTTCTAAAAATAAATAAATAAAATCTTTAAAAAATTCTTGATAGAAGAACATATAGTGTTCCTTAGCCTACAACACTTGCTTAAGAAAGCATTCCCTGACCTCCAGTCTATTTAGATGCCCCATCTTATCCCCACTCCTGGCTGACAATACCCATATCACTCTGATTTTCTGTTGCAAGTTATACGTTCACCATGCTCCTACTCCAATAACTGTCTCTCTTCCCTAGTAAGCTCCATGACAGCAGAGGCTATACCTGTCTTGTTCACCCTATATCTTCAAAGCTTGCCCAGTGCCTGGCATATTACAGTGTCTTTACATGAAATGGATGCATGTACTAAATGAATAAAAAGGTGGGTGCACAGGGGAGAGATGGGGAAGTATTGTGGAGCAGCTTGTAGTAAGGAAAGTACAGGCATCTACTGGACGAACGTTCCTCTGTGAGAGAGGCTTTCCAGTCTCTGTGATTTGTTTTCCAGAAATGGACACACTGATGAATATAAAGAATGGCAAACCTGCAAATCATCTGGAAAAATCCATCACATGCTAAATAATTTTCTTCAGCAGCCTGAATAGAACCAAATTCTCCCAAGAGAACAGCATTTCCTATGCACTGGTATCTGTCTCCAATTAAAAAAAAAAGTTCCCCAGAGTACTCGACTTCAAGGGGGCTGAAGATGACTGAGGTGCTCAGGAGCCTAAAAGATGCAGGAGTGGTTTCTGTTCAGAAGTTGCCCATTGGCTGTCCTCAGAGCAGACTGAATTTCAGAGAAGGAGCATTTATTTCCCATACAGCTCTTGGACGGGTCTCTTTTGAGCACAGACTCACTTCAAGGGTTTGACACGACAGCTTGTTTGCCTTCGAGGACTGGGTCTGTACATACCCAGGCATAATACTGAACAGTTTTACTTCTGTAAAGGAAACCTGAATGGCAGTGACGTGCTTGGCACAGCAGTGCAAAGGATCTGGCACCACATCAGTCTGTCTGAAGCTCCTTTCCTCTAACTAGAGGGGCCAGAGACACTGGACGGACCAAAGTCTTGTCTCAAATGAATGCAGAGCCCATTCCGCAGTTGTCAGCCCCCTTGACTCTTGCTCCAAAGAGCTGTTACCATGGAAACTGTTAGTAGAATGAGTTCAAAGTTCACAGGGAGCTAAGCCAGGGGAAAAGCTGGGAAAAGCTGGGGGAGCCACCTGCTATATACACAGCTTGGTTTCAACCCCTGGGGATACATTACCGTGGTCAACAAAACTAAAGTTCGCAAGATCAAAATCACATAGAAAAGAGGTATTAATAAGGAGTCCATAATATTTTTATAAGTATGTAAAAAAAGGTCTTTATAAAACATCAATAAACTGGTAGTGAGCATGTAAGATGTTGAAGGTCCATTGTGACTTATTTTTCCTTGGTCTTGCAATTGACCCTTCACCCCCAAATCCTTTGAGACCATCCATGAGTCCCCCTTCCTTACTAATAAATCTGTGATACCTTTTATTTTTTTTTCTTTCAGCGCTACTACTTTCTTTGTTACTATATTCTTGGTTTAAAATCCTCATTAAGAGAGAGAACTCTCAAGTCAGACTTTTTTAGTTTAAATTCCAATTCTACCCATTGTTGCTGTGTGACTTAGGAAAATTAACCTAATTTTTCCCTGTCTCTGCTTCTACTCTGTAAAATGGAGATTAAAATATCTCTAACCACATGGAATTGCTGTGGGAATTAAATGAGGTAATCCATATAGCATTTAAAACAGTGCTTGGCACATTGTAACTTCTCAGTGATATTTGTCATCCTTTGTATAATTATTGTTATTAATATTCATTTGTAGCACTCTATTACTGTTTAGAGGCATTACTTTCATGGATTTTATGTAGTTAGTCAAATCTATGGTTTAAATGACAACTGGATCAAAATTATTTCTCTCCCATTCTCCATTCTAGAGCTTTCAATGCAGCAGGTGAGCATAGGTTGATCTCAGGATGAACCAGAACTGAAGAAATTTAATTCACTGACCAAACGCTCATATCTCAGAGAAAAGGACTATAGCATTAATTAGGTTGCCTTGGGCAGCAAGCAACAAATCATGCCTAAACCGGCTTAAGCGAGAAGCAAACACATTTGTCCGCACAGCGATGTCCCAGAGTGGGGCGGGACTCGGGCCTGGTTGGTTCGGAGATGTCATGATGCCACGTTCCTGGATTCTTTCCATCTCTCCTCTTCGTGCTCCATAGCAGTGGCCTCGTCCTAAGTCTGGTGCCCCTTGTGTTCATATAGTGGCTGTCAGTGGCAATCAGGACACATCTTTTTTCCCATCCAGTGAGGGAGAGAAGGTTAGATGCCCATGAATGGTTCTTTGGTGGCATCTCCAGTAGCCTCTCCTGGTGACTCAGGGGCCTCACTGCATGTAGCTGGAAGGGGGGATAATGTTACCAAGGGAGGATAGGTTTGCTTAGACCCATCAGCTGCAGTGGAATGGACGTTGGAGCTCAGTCACCACGAGAACTGTAGGGATCACATGAAGAGGCATTCAGATAGGGCCCAGGGCTTGCCTCAGTTACGTTCCTTGAGTGTTAACAAATGGGGCTGTTCTGTTTGTCTACTGCTATACAACAAATGACCCCAAACTTAGTGGCTTGAAGATACAATTATTTTATGATATCTCACAATTTATGGGTCATGAATTTAATCAGGGCCCAGTTGAGAGCTATTTCAGCTTCATGTGGCTTTGACTGGGGTCACTCAGTGGTTTTCAGCTGGCAACTAGGTTGGTCTGAGGGTCCCTCAGATGTCATCTCTCAGGTGACTGGTGCTGCGGGGACAGCTGCTGGTTGGGCTCAGCTGGGTACCTCTCCTCCTCTGTGTAGTCCTAGGGCCTCTCTGCATGGTCTCTCCAGCAGAGGACATGAACCTCTCACATGCAGGTCAGTTTGCTGTCTAGCTGGAAGTGATGAAGAAACTGTAAGATAAAAGATGGTTTCAAATGTTATATAATCTTCAGTGTGTGTAATAAATGTAAAGAATGGGCATGCATTTTTTTTTTTGTAATTCATGATTATTGTATTTCCTTACAAGAGGAATGTTGTAACAAATTTCACAGGTGTCTGTCAACCCATGTTCGAACTGGACACACACCAAATCTAGTGTTACGGAAGTTTTATTTGGAAGTGAACTTTTGACTGATTAAGACAAATGTCAAGGTACTACACAATAATCCAAAGGAAGTTTATCTTTTTTATTTTTTTAAATTATTTTTTATTGATTTTATAGAGAAGGGAAAAAAGAAAGAGAAACGTTGATTTGTTGTTCCACTTATTTATGCATTCACCAGTTGATTCCTGTATGTACCCTGACTGGGGATCAAACCCACAAGCTTGGAGTATCAGGATGATGCTCTAACCAACTGAGCCACGCGCCCAGCACCTTTCATATATTTTTTTTAATTGCTCACACACATTTCCTACATAATCTGACATACAACAAAGAGATGGTATGTCTTTTTCTCTCAATTTGCATACAATGGAAAAGCAAGATTATATATATTTTACAAAGTTTAACTACAGACAGTATGCAGGCTGAGAGTTTAAGTCTGTAGGTGAGAAGTGATGTGGTAGAAATAATCAGAATTTACTTAGCACCAGTCACTTCCATGACCAAGTATTATTCTGACTGATGAAACTCGCTGCCATCGGGCTTCTGGGGCATACTTATACCACTCAGTCCGTACTACTGCTCCCTATCTTGGCTCTTCACGGTTACTGACACAGAAAACTGTTGCAAAGTAAGGGCCAGCATTTGCAAACACAAACAAAATCCCCAGCTTATTCTAAGCATGAATGTGTACGATGGAATTCCTTCCCAAGCGATGCGATGCACTTTCAAACCATCAAGAAATCAGTAGAACTGAATTTGTGAAGATATTTTGCCTATGTCCAAGAACAGATGCATTTATTTATTTCAACAGAGGAGCTGAAAATCAAACTTAGTGTTTAGTTTGGAGGTGGGGTGAGAAATTCAGCCATTTGAAAAATGATCGTCTTAAAAGAAATGACCACCAAAAAATAGATTCAGTAAATTTATTTTTAAAATCCAAAAACCATTTCTTACAAAACCTTCTGCAGGCTGCACTGACTAGATGCCAGGGCATGTGGACCATCCTTACCTTTCCTCCCTGCCCCATTCCCAGCACCCACCCCTGCCCCTGCACTGCCCACTGCAAATGCTACATTGACCACAAAGCAAAGTGCTCACAATAAATGAATGGGAGATTTTCCTTTTTAACCACTCACGATGGACAAAAATTAAAGTTCTCTCACTTTACTACTGTTTCCAAATGTCAGTGTTAGTTTTTGCACACCGCCCCCTCCCCCCTTGGTAAAGAACTAAAACATTCCATCTGGTGAACAGCAAAGATTTCACTACACCTCAGATGAAGAACACTTATAAAGCAGAGGAATGTTGGCTTTTTAAACAGAAGCAGCTTTAAACAAAATTTTAAAAGATGCAGGACTCCTCCACTAGTCTCAGAAAAACTTTCCGGAATACTGCTTCACACTATTACCTGGTCCTGGTTCCTGGTCCTGGTACCATGTAATGGTAATGATCCCATCTTGGGCCCCTTCCAAAGGCTCATCAGTTTTGGGCAAAGCTCCTAATTCATGACGAATTTGTTTAATCTGCCGACCAACTTTGCCAATAATAAATCCAGCCAAATCTTTTGGAATAGTTACTTGTGTGGAGCAACCACCAAGGTCACTATTTGAGTCACAGCCCCCTGAATAGGAATGACAGAGCCACCCTGTGCTTGGTACGCCATCTGCATTCTGGAGGGCTCCAGGTATCAAATGCAGAGCCCTGAGTTCCATCAGCACTGAAACCAGTCATGAGCATGCAGTTTTTGATAATAGATACTTTGTTTCCCTCTATGCCTACTAGATAGATGTTCTTTCAGTCTGAAGACGTGCTGCTTTGTCACTGGCCAGGGTGCCCATGACCTTGGTTATCGTGGGTGAGCTGTGGGGCTCTCCTTCCTTCTCATTGCCCCAGCTTCTTTTAGGGCACCATCACTCCTCCCCATGTCCCCTGGTAGCCTCCACTCTGACCTTCCTGCCACCAGTCTTCCCCTCTTCCTCTCATTCTGTGTTGTTTTCCAATGTGGCTTTTCTGAAACAAAAATATGCTCAGACCATTCTGATTGGTAAAGTCAATATTAGGTTTTCTTTCAACAACCAGACAAAATTCAAATTTCTCAGTAGGCTTATAAGTTTTTTCTATCCTGTGTCAAATTCCCCAAATATCACTGGAATGCAGGCTCCAAGAGGTCAGGGATCTCCTCTCTTTTGTTCAGTGCTTTATCTGTAGTACAGAGACCAGCCTGGAACACAGTAAGTGCTTAATAAGTACTTGTGGGAGGAAGGGAAGAGGGGGGCAGAGGAGGGAAGGAAGAAAAGGAAGGAGTTGGTCTCTACAGCACCCTGTACTGCACCTGTCACAATGTCATTTCTAGTTTAACAACAGGCACTCTCACTAGATCAGAAGGGCCATGGGGGAAACGAATACATCATAGTCACAACTCCTCGCACAGTGCCTGGAGCAAAGTAGGTGCTCAAAAAAACGTCTGAACTCAATGAATTAATTCATAATGTGATAAGTGCTTAAGGCACATACAGGGAAGGGTGAAAGCCTGAAGGAAATGCCAGGGATTCTCCAGAGTTCAGAGGGGGGGGGGAAGGGACAGGACAGGCATGAGTCCCCTGAGGGTGTGTGCATGGCTGGTGCCTCAGCGCCCAGCCTCAGGGAGCCTGGGCGACTGGTCCCCTTCAGGCCTATGGCTCTGAAGTCGAGTCCTTTGCTTGGTCTTTATTCTTTTTAAAAATTTATTTATTTTTTATTTTTCATTTTTCATTTTTAGTTTGAGAGAGAGAGAGGAAAAGGGAGGGAGTGAAAGGAAAGGGGAGAGAGAGAAATATCGATTTGTTATTCCACTTATTTATGCATTTATTGATTGCTTCTTGCATGTGCTCTGACTGGAGATTGAACCTGCAACCTTGGCCTATAAGGACGATGCTCTACCAGCTGAGCTACTTGGCTAGGACCCCTTTGCTTGGTTTGGGTATCTGTTTCCTGTAACCAGCTTTAATATTTGACACAGGTACCTAACCATGCTAGTTCTTTTTCAAGAGAGGGAGTCTTTTGAAGTGATGCGTGGACTGCCATGTCTCAGCCTTTCGGAATGTGACCTCATTCCTTTCCCAGGTTGGTCCCCTCCTGAGAGAGCCGGCCCAGTCCTGCGCCACCAGGCAGCCTCTCAGGCAGGCACTTGGCTTAGTCCCAGTTCAGAGATACGAGGCAGCCTTTACTGTTAAGGGCACGGACTCAGAGTCACATAGACCAGAGTCTGGATTCTGAATCCATCACTGATGGCCCTGTGGTCTTAGGCAGGTTACTTATGTGTCTGAGCCTTGACTTCACCATCTGTGAAGTGGAGCCAATAACAGTGCCTACTTCACTGTAAGAGTTAGATTAGATGATCCATGAGCCTGCAGCACAGAGTGCTCAGAAAATACTGAGTATTATTTATCTGCTCAAGGACTTCTCTCACCCTTTGGCAGGTCATGAGTTTCTCTGGGATGGAGCAGGGGCGGAGGGAGTGAGGGGGAAGGGGTTTTAGCCTGTATCAAGTGCCTACAATGGACCAGGTGCTGTGCTGCCCTGTGAGAGTTATCTCCCCCAAACCACAGGATACCCCATGTCATCTTGTGTGATATCAGCCCCATTTCCCAGTGGAAGGAAAGCAGATGGCAGAGCAGACGAACCTGGACTGGAATCCAGGCCCTGAAACCCACTTGCTGTGTGGGGCTGGGCGAGGACCTTTCCCTGCCTGAACCTGTATTCCCACCTGCTGCGGCAGTTCCTGTCTGAGAGGCTTGCTGTGGGGATTGTCTGAGACAGCACCATGTAGAAATGCTTAGCCCATGATGCTTAGCACATGTGAGTTTCTTCGTTCCCTAGTGGACCCCTGAC
Organism: Glossophaga mutica; assembly: GCA_039655065.1. NCBI lineage: Eukaryota > Metazoa > Chordata > Mammalia > Chiroptera > Phyllostomidae > Glossophaga > Glossophaga mutica. Next base: position 41,291,594 of record CM077307.1, on the reverse strand, counting down.
TGAGGGCACGGCTTGAATGCAGTGAGGAGAGCATGGGAACATGCCAGACAGAGGCTCCCCAGGGCATCAAGATTCTGGAGGGGTCACACTTCTCTTACCCGCTGGGACCCCCGCCCTGCCCTGAGAACGGAGCTGCTATGAACATCACAAGTGGACTTCCCTGTTATGGTGGCAAAACGACTCAAATAGCTGGCAGCCTTTACCCCTGACCTGTCTGGCCCAAGGGATTGGGAGGGGTGGTAACACAGCAGGGAAGAGTTCAGACAGCAGTTCTAAAGGTCAGCACACCTGGGTTTAGACCTGGATCTGCCACTTACCAGCCGTGTGACTTTGACAAGTCCTTCTAATCTCTCCGAGCCTCAATTCCCTATCCAAGATGGGGATAATGCCTTGTGTTCTGGTTATCTATCGTTGTATGACAAACCATTCCAAAACAGAATGGCTCACAACAGTGGTTACCTTGCAAGGTTCTGGGCTGACTTTGATTGCGTGGCTCCTGCTTGGGGTGTCATGCAGTCACTGTCAGGCAGTGGCTGGGGCTGGAGTCATCAGAAGGCTCAGCTAGGCTGGATGGCCAATGTGGCTTCTTCACTCACCTGTCTGGCACCTGGGCTGGGAGGGCTGGAGCAGCTGGGGCTGACTGGGTGCCTCTGACACCATGTGGCCTCTCCACTTGACTAGCTAGAACTTCTTCACAGCTGGTGGTCTCAGGGTAGTCACACATGGTGGTCTCACATGGCAGCAGCTTTCCTAGAGAAAGCATTCAGAGACCAAAGACAGGTTGCTTCTGACCTAGCCTGGAAGTCCTTCTGCATCCCCACTGCTGAATTCCACTGGTTATAAGGGAGACACACAGCCAGCTCAAATTCAAGGAAAAGAGACTGGAGGAGGATCAGAGCTCTGCAGCTATCTTTAACCCCCCACACCACGCATCCCACGAGCCGCAGAGGGCTGTTGTGAAGATGCAGAAAGACAGAAGGCTTGAAAGCCTTAGTGGGAATCGCTAGAGAGACAGGAGGTCACTGTTCCAAATGCACCCCTTCCCCCTGCCTAAAATCTGGCCCTCATCTCCTCTACCCTACACTAGCCTCTGGTGTCATCACTCTCACTCCTGTGTCTCCCCATCAAACGGATCTTCACAAATGCCTACCTCAGTGATCTTTCTACATCAAACATTTAACTGTGTCTGTCCCTAGTGGAAAACTGTCTTTGGTGCCCAAGGCCCTTCGTGATGTGGCTCTCAGCTGTGCAGCCTGGCCTGGCCCCGTACTCCTGACACCCCAGCCATCCCATTCTGCTCCACCCTCTAGTCCACACCATTCTTTCTCTCCTCTTTCCACTTCTGCCCCAAACTCCCAACCTTCTGGGAACCCTTACCCATATTTCAACATTTCCTTCCAACATCACCTTCTCCAGGAAGCCTGTCCCACCTCTTCCCTCCTGCTGCTGCTCTATGTACCTGTTGAACTCAAGTACCCCTCCAGGGTGCTCCCATAAATCCTGTGCTCACTGCAGACTGGCCTTCTTGCCATTCCCCAAGCAGGCCAAGTGAATTCCTGACTCAGGGCCTTTGCACATGCTATGCCTTCTGCCTGGATGCTCATTTTCTTAATAGTCTCTAAATAACTGGTTTCCTTAGTTCATTCAGGTCTCTGTTCAAGTCGCATCTCAGAAAAGCCCGCCATGACCAGCCTGTCTAACATAGCAGTCCTCTGCACTGCCCATCCCCTCAACCTGCCTCCTTCCTCTCAGAGCACTCACCACTGGTCATGGTGTCTTTGCACGGCTGGGCTGAAGCCATTTCATAGCACCTTGCAAGAGCCCATGTGTGTATATCTCCCAAATCAGTGTTCAGTGATGCTGGGTGCTGGTAGCCTGAGATTAGCCCTGGGGAGAGTATTTACATCAATAAAATAGTAACTTATGGTATTCTCTCTCTCTCTCTTTCCTGGAGAACTTCTTATTAAACACCTACCTGCACAGCACTGTGCACATGTATTGGTTTATTGTTTATCTCCCTTACTGGATGATAATTTTCATATTCCCAGCATCAAGTGCCTTGCCTGACACTAAGTACACACTCAGTAATGTTTGTTGAATGAATGAACAACTGTGCAAAGAAACCAATGAATGACCATAATCATACAGATTTGTAAATTGAGGTTTTTGAGAGTAGAAATTGAACCTTTCTTTTTTTCAACTTTCACATCCAGCACAGAGCCTGGCTCACAGAAGCTCAGAAAATGTTGGTAAAACAGTTAAATAAAGTCTGCAAAGGCTTGCATTCAGGTCAAATCCAGCTGAACCCTGATAAGCATAAAAAAAAAACTGGACCAGACAACTCCTCAGGTAGTTTCCACTATATGCCAAACCTGCCCTAGCACAAGCAGGAGCCCAGGTTTCTGATCCCAGTGCAGCTATGCCCGCTGTCCAATTGCGGGGATGTCCCTTCACCTCGTCAACCTGGCCCTCCGTTTTCCTATCAGTGTAGTGAAGCAACTGGGGATGGATGCTGGGGCCCCTTCTAACTCACTTGCTGGGGTTGAGTTTGGGCCTGAAGTTGCCCAAGGCAGGGCTGCTCCAAAGTAGGGTAGGTGTGGGCAGAAGGTAGCTCACCTGGCAGAACCAGCCTCCTAGAGGTGCAAGAGTCAGGGTGTTCCAACACCCCAAAGCTGGGAGACAGCTGAGAGCTCCAGAGCCCAGAACACTGGGAGCTGTGGGAAAGGCCCTTTCCCCGGCCCATGTCCCTACCCCCTGCCCAGAACCAAGGCCTGTGGTCCCCATCCCAGTCCCTCCCACCCCTTCCTTCTCATGATGCTGGCACCTGACTTGAGGATCCCTGAAAATAATTAGAGCTTTGGCTGTTTGGCCTGCTTGAGCTGGACATGGATGGGAGGGCGGCTGCCACAGGGCAGAGCAGGGAGACTCTGTACACCTGAGTAATAACCTTGGCTTATTTGTAGCAAACAGGTTGGCTGAGTTGGTCGGCCAGTACCTTGTTTCCGGTTGTTATTTTGCTAACAAAGTGGAGGTGTTCCCGGCAGTGGAAGGGGCCCTGGGCTAGCAGAAGCTAGCACTTACTGAGAGTTTACCAAGTACCAGGCACTGCTCTAAGCTAAGGGCTGGCAAACTACAAACCAGTGGGCCAAATCCTGGTTTTGTATGGTCCATCAGCTAAGAATGTGTTTTTACATTTTAAAGTAATTCTATTAAGTACCTCCACAATAGCCTTGAATTTTTCTCCTTAGCCCACAAGGCCTAAAATATTGCCTCCCTAGCCTTTTACAAAAACAGTTTCCTAACCCCTATGCAAAGAGTTGAACATGAATGAACTCCTAACCCTCACAATAACCTTATAAAGGATGTCACTGTTAATTATCTCTGCTTTACAGAATGTGAAAACAGAGGCACGAAGAAGTTAAGTGCTTAACTGAAGGTCAAGTAGCTGGCATATGGGGAAGTCAGGATTTGAACCCAGGCAGCTGGTTTCCAATTTCCCTTCTTAAAACCAAACTGCCTCATGTTTTCACTACTGGCTGTGTAACCTTGTAGAAGTCATTTTACGGTCCCTATTAAGTGAGGTGAAGGCACTGAACTCTATCAGGTACTCTAAACTGGGGGCGAGAGTGTCCTCGAAGAATAAACTTCAGGGAAGCTGTGGTAGCTCCACGGGAAACTATACAAAGCTTCGTGTCTGTGCAGAGTCGGTTTTATTTGAGGAGGGAATCCATCAGTTTCCTCAGAAACAGACTCCATGACTCAAAACAGATTAGAACTACTGGACTAGTTTCCTTGCAAAGTCGTCATCTCCAGCTGTAACATTCTTCAATGTTAGCAATTTCGATTGTCATTCTGTCCCTCAAATGTTCTCTCTTCAGGTTGTCTTTTCTGTTTAAATGCTATTTCAGTTGTCTTTTTTAATGCCAATATTATCCATTGGGCTGTGTTGTTCCCCCCTATCCTGTGGGTCCACTCCCCAAGTTTTACAGACTCATCATTAAGAAAAATGAGAAAGAAAGGGCCGAGATTAAGAGCAAGGTGGGCTTTTCTACTCACGGATTCTGGAACTCTGGGTGAGTATCCATGTTAGTGGAAGGAGCAGGAACTCTGGTCTAGAACCCTTTATTGTAATTATTTATATTTTTCTATGTTATTTATTCAAAAATATGTATTGAGTCCCCTGTAGGTGGCTGTTGCTATGTGGACTGTGAGTTCCTCATAGTGAGGGGTTAGCCTTTCATGCCCTAAACCTAATACAGGGCTGGCACGTGGCTGGCACTTAGGAAGGGTTTGAGATGAATTAATGATGCCCGGCTGGCTGAATAGGTGGTGAATGGAGGTACAAGAAATCAGTGGTGTGGGTGGTGAAAGGAGGTTCAGGGTGTGGAGCAGGTTAGTTCTGTTGGTTCCTAGTTGCTTTCTGATTGGCTGTATCCTGTGTTTTTGGAGAAGCTTTTGAGGTCAGCTCTGATTTGCCCATCTGTCATTGTTTGAGGTTATTGCTAAACTTTAGCTCATGGAGCCAGGACTTCCCACATGAATCCACAGAAATGAGTCCAATTTTTTGCATCCCACTTAGGCCAGAGGAACAATAGGGGCTTTCTGACCCTTTGTCTTCCACCCCGACATCCCAGAATTAGAGAACAATGAAGTCTCTTCTCTTGCGTGTGCTCATTCTCATAAGACTTCCGAATTTTTCCTCTCTCCCACTCCCCTCTATTTCCATCCCCAGAGAGAGTCTAATGACTCACAACTCTGAGAGGAGGAGTGGAGTCCAAGCCCCTCAGCATGCCTAGCTCCTGGATCGATAAGACTGGAGACATCTCGAGATGAACAGCTACAGAGGCAGGAAGAACAGAAAGGCAAACCCCAGAAAGCTTGGGGTAGGCCTGGGGTACTTATGTCCCTGAGAAGGGCAGCACCAGAGCTAAGAAAAGCATCTGCTGCAGAGGAAGCTGGAAGTTTCTGCCCCTCGATCCAGCTTGGGACAAGCACTAACCTGCACCACGGAATTTCTTTATCTGCACAGTGTCGGTCATACCTTGTCTGCTTCCCTAAGAGGGGGAGTTCAACCAAGATGTCTCATAGCAAAAGTAAGCTGGATAAAACTGAAGCCCCGTCATTACTTGGATTCAATTGAGAGACTCTTTTGATGCTCTGGTTCAGAAAATGAAGGAAAAAAGGGGTTGGGGAACAGTTTGAATTTGTACACCAGTGAACCAGTACAACAGTGTGGTGGGGTTTAAGACAGGACGTTCATACAGTCTGCGGCAGCGTGGCGTACCAGAAAGAGCACAATCTCAGAACCAAACCCAAACGCGTATGACTTCTAGCTCTTCTGTTTCCTTTCTATGCATTCTTGGGCAAGTGCCCTTTTGTCTGAGTTTCCTTATTTATAAAGTGAGAATAACAGAGCCTGCCTCAGGTATCATAGGTGCTGCAAGGATACAGATAACACGTTGAGCAGCTGGCCCATGATAGGCCCTCAATAAATAGTAGATATTATAAATATTACCCCAAACCACCTGTTCCTAGAAAAGAAGAAATCAGTGACAGGTAAGGGACAGCTTGAGCTACACCTGCCTTCTTGGCAAAGGAGCAGAGAGGTGAGGGAACAGGAACAAACTCCTTTCATCACTTCCGGGGATCCTCGGTTGGCATCTCCGGAGACTGCTAGGTTACATAACGTCATTTATTGAACTGGGCCACTGGTGGAAACCATGCCACCCCCCAGGGTGTGGGGCTGGCACAGGAGGAAGGATGGGGGAACAGGGATGTTTCTGAGGAAGGCAAGCGCAGAGTTTTTCTAAATATTACGATGAACTTTCTCATAAAGCTCCTTGGGACTGGAACGGGCTGTCATGTGGGGAAGGGTGAGTGTTTCATCATTCCAGGTCCTTCATAAACCCCTATTCAGGACTGGAGAAGGGGTTCCTCTCTGTGGGTGGGAGACTAGAATGAATGACTTCTAAGATCCTTTTCAATCATTCTAAGGAGCATCACTTGGACCAGGACTGCCCAGGAAGGCAAGCTAGTTTGGAGGTGGCAGCAACACATTGGAGATGTCTCACCACATGCCTTAGCTCCAGAATGACTGGGAGTGCTCAGAAACAGAGAACACCTCCACACCCCTCATATCACCTGGCCAGCCTGGGGAAAGGAAGCTCCATGACTCATGAACATGGGGCTCGAAAACTGTCTGTCTCTGGAATGTTGTGGCAAGATTTCCCAACCCTCTCTTCATTTGTTGCCAAATCTCTCCTGGAAACTGAGGGGCTCGATAGCCAGTGAGATGAACTGCAAAGTAAGTACAAAGTCTTGGGTGTTTTATTGGCTTTTCCCTGAGTGTAAAGCCCTTGGAAAAGAAGCCACTTACCTCTAGAAGAAGAGACCAGAGTGAGAGGGAAACCATTTGCAGTTTACAGTTCCTGACAAGGTCATGAACAGGAGATCCTGAAATGAAACCATGACACACCCTTGTCAGGTGAAATTCCTGTCACTTTTCAAATCCCAAGGAACTACAAAAATCAGTCAGAACCATCAACGTCACAGTCAACCTTTCCTGAAAAACCGAGTCAGGCCCCACCCAGATGAGCAAGTACAGAGCAACTGTCATCTTTGTAAAAAAGTGAAAAGATCCGAGATTCCATTGCTGGGGCAGCCTCAAAGCGCATCCAGTTTACCATCCCAACACCTTCGACCTACTCTGGCTTACTTAAGACTCTTCGGCAACAGACTAAACTGTCACAAAAAACTGTAAATGTTTGTGTCATCAGACTGGGTTCAAACCCCCCCCCCCCCACCACAGATTCCTAGTTATGTGACCTTAAGCTGCAGCTTCCTTGTCCAGTGAAAGGGGACAAGAAGAATTGTTTTATAGAGTTGCTGGGTGGATTATAGGAAATTTATTTATTAAGAGCTTGGTGCAATGTTGAAGATCAACAAATGGCAGTTTGTATTAATAACAGAAGCATGGAAATTGAAAAAAAAAGGCAAGTAGAAGTAAAAACAGAAACTTTATTCCAAATCCTCTAAAACTTAGTTGGAAGGATTGACTCAATTAAAAAATTTTTTAATCATAAATATTTTAATAATAGTAAATAAGAAAATACACAACTGTAATAGCATAATCAATAAAATATATTAAAAAAAAGAAAATACAGGGAATGTACCCACCCCCTGGCTCTTTTGAATTCTAATATTTCACAATACGTGAGTCACATTTTTATTTTATTTTTTTAAGCTATTACTTTATTTTTTTTTAAGATTTTTATTTATTTATCTTTAGAGGAGAAGGGTAGGAGAGAGGGAGAGGGAGAGAAATATCAATGTACGGTTGCCTCTTGTGTGTCCCATGCTGGGAACTGGCCTGCAACCCAGGCATGTGCCCTGACTGGGAATCGAACCGCGATCCTTTGGTTCGCAGGCCCGCGCTCAATCCACTGAGCTACACCAGCCAGGGCCATGAGTCACATTTTTAAAGAAATAAAACACAGAATGTAGATTTGGGTACCCCTTATGTATTCTATTCTCCATACCCCTGGTCCCCAGCCCTGGGCTGAACTCCCATTCTTCCTATGGTCCGTTTCTTGGGGCCTCCTTCCTCCACCCTGAGTTCAGTCGCCATAGTCCACTTCTCTCTGCGTTTTCTGCATTCAAGATGAAGGATCACCTGCTTCTTTCCTCTGTGTTTGTATATTTAGTGCGTGGCCCAACACAACTCTTCTTCTTCCAGTGTGGCCCAGAGAAACCAAAAGGCTGGACACCCCTGCTAGGGTCTCCACTTCTCTGTGAGGAGGAAGGGAAACCCAGCTGCGCACAGTCTCAGCGGCACTGCCCACTGCCTCAGTGGCTGCTCCTCCCAGAGGCTGAAGCTGACCACGAGCAGGGCAGACAAAGGAGGAGGGCTCTCCCCACATGGCCCAGGCAGCTTCACAGATATTCCACCACTGAATCCCCACAATGTCTGTAAGGGGTTACCACTGTCCCTATTCTACAAAAAAGGAAGCCAAGCAAAGGACGTGCCCATGACTTGTCAGCACAGAATTCAAACTGTTTCGTCATTCCAGGAAAGCCATGGCATAAGTCCTACGGTTTTCGGGTGTGGGCTCACTCTTGTGCCCTACACAATTAGCTATTGTTTGCTCTTCATGAAACCAAAACTTTCTAAAAAAATCTTTGTACAATTAAGGAAAAGAAAGAGAAATACTAGAAAACCTGAGGAACATGAGATGAGGCTCAAACCTCCTCACTCCTTTGATCCCCTTGCATTTTTTTGTTCATTTCGGTGTGCACTTCAAGCCAGAAGACCCAGGCCTGGCCTTGCCACTGATAAGCATGTGACCATGAGCAAGTCCTGCCCTTCTCCCAACGCCTCTGTTTCCACATCGGTAAAACAGAAATAATGATATCTTTCCTGCCTGCACCCCGGGGTGTTGGAGGGACTTCAGCAGATATGGGGAGCAGAAATGCTAAGGCGCTGTCTGCATCTAGATTTCTCCAGATGCCTGCACGTTGGGGATTGGGAAGATAGGGGCTCTTGGGCAGCTCCCAATCCTAATGCCCAGATCTTTGGACCTGATCTTCAGTGATCCCCACAGTCGCCGGCTCTGCAGAAACCTTTAATGATCCTCACATTCCTGAGACGTCTGATAATAACAGCTAATACTAGTTGTACTTAGCGCATGCCAAACACTGTGTCAAGTATTTTCTATTCTTTATCTTGAATCATTAAAATAATTATGGATGGTAAGCTTTTTTTTTATTTATCAAAGAGTTTTATTTTTGTTTTTTGTTTTTGTAAATTACACCCTTAAATATAAAACTGATGTCTTGGTATTGGCCTTATACCAACGAAAACCAGATAATCAACACTAGTTCAGAAAACAGCAGCAGAATAGGTGAAGTACAAAGTTCAATGGGGGAAAAGCACGTTCTTAATAACAAGACGGACAGTGATCCTTTTTACAGACATTGGGGAAATGCAGGCTTTATTGCTCCCATTTTATAATTAGGCAAACAGGCTCAGAAAGTTGAAGTAACTTGCTGAAATCCACACAGTCAATGAATGATGTGAAACCAGAACTTGAGGCAAAGGCTAACTAGACCCAACGTCCATTTTCTTTCAACCACATTACACTGTTTGCCTCCAGAACCCCTGCCTGCTCTTAGCCTCATCAGTCACATCCTCCCTACAGCCACGCGGCTGATAAAGGTTTCGGATCATGCATAAAAGCAAAATAACACTTGGGGTATTATTACCTTGCGTCCTTTGAGATTAGGTGTTTGGAGGGTAGGTTAGGGTGGAGATAGATGTTTGTGGGTGGTGTAAGAGATGGGAATTGGATGAGGAGAGGAGTATTGAAACGGTCAACAAAAACACTCCTAGGAAAAGTATATTGATACTGCAATGTTCTGGGTACAGCTCAGCGTTAATTAGCCCAACGAACGTCACTGAGTGCCCAATATATGCTGGTGCTTTGGCGGCAGTGCTCATATGTGGTTCTTGCCCTGGATGTGCACTTTACAAATCTGAGTTCATGGAATGCTTTTGTCAAATATTTAGAAATTAAAATTTAAAGCAGTTAAAAAAGATATAAAGCTAACAGTGATATTTTGCGCACCTAGGCAAAATCCAGACAAAGGGAGACGGAGAGTCAGAGCTGGGGCTATGCTGACTTAGAAGACTCATCCTGGTGTTTGTGTGCCTATTGGAGAAAGCCTGGCGGAGCCACAGCATTTAAGAAAGTGGTGACTAGGTGGTCATCTTCGGTTCATGCCATCTTCCACAGAGGATATTGAGGACAGAATCCTTTTTATCCATTTCTTAACATGAATGGAAAATGGCAGAGAGGTCTGGAGAACTCAGAGCACTAGCACAAAGAAGGCCCAGCCATTCGGGGCTGTCCTACCTATGGAGCCAGTGACAACTGTATATGCTCCTCAGTCCTGAGAACCCTTCCCTATCAGCTTTCCTCTTGTCTGCCTGGGACCCACTGAAATATCAGGCAGGCAGCTTTCCCAGTCACAGCAGATTGTGGCTATCTAGTCAGTAGCTGGAAAAGTGGGAAAATAGAATAGATATTTTAAAAATAAAAACACAATCTAACATTGTTACAGTTTACAAAGCTTCAGCATCTACTATCTCATCTATTTAGATTTGATTCCTAGAATGATACACATAGAGAGATGCTAGTATTTCAATTTTAGATGAGAAGGCAGAAGTCCAGGGAAGTCACTATTGCCATTCTCACATGTAATAGAAATTAGGACAGTACAAGGAAGGGGCATCTCCCTGTGTGCACAGGGAAGGCTTTCTGGAGGTTACCAAGGGCTGAGGAGAATAACACAGTTACGTGCAGGATAGATAAAGACGGGGAAACTCCAGGTAGATGACTCTACAAAGGCTTAATGACATGAGGAAGACTAGAGAGGCTGGCAGGAAAGGATGAAAATGATAATGATGACTATGTTGGTGACCATGACAGTAGCTAACACTTAACTATGCTTCCTAAGTGCAGATACTGTTAGAACAGGTACTGTTCTGAGCAGGTCCTACACTAATTCTCATAACTACCTTGTTAGGTGGGCTCTTTTATTATCCCCATTTTACAGATGAAGCAGCTAAGGCACAGTGAAGTTAAATAGCTTTCCCAAGGCCATATATGATTTTGTGTGCGAGAACAGCATGAAGTTTATCCTAGGAGCCAAGAGCACCTTTTACTCCGTGCCTAAGCAGAGAGATGGGGACAGATTTGAGATTGAGAAAGCCTTCTCTGGGCGTTGGAGAGGGGAAAAGAAACTGGAACACCTGTCTAGGCTAGTGGTTGTAGCGAGCCCACGACACCTGATGCTTGTTGGTAGAAATTGCACCCCTCCACCCCATCTCTGCTTTCTCTACCTGCAAAGGGAAAAGAATATATTTCTGCCTACTCACCTCAGGAATTGCTTGAAAATTAATGGGGTAGAGGCCTGGTTGGCTTCCATGTATTAAACAACACCCTTGTACAAAGCTACTGTTGATGTTCTTTAGATTCTGAACATATAAACTGCGCTTGGACAGAAGAGGGGAATAATTATAGCTTGTCAATTATTGATAATCGTACCAAAGCTTTGAAACCCTGGACTTTCTCGATGATTCAAAAAAAGAGGTTGCAACCCCTCCATCCCATTAAAGTAGCCACACAGTGGCAGATAAGCAACTTCCCACAGGCTCCATTCTTTCATTATTTGCAGTTGTTCGGCTAACTTACATGGAACACAGAAAAAGCAAAAGCAATATTCTGCTCTTTTAGCCTCAAATTGTGCAAAGAACTCCTTATAGTCCTGCTGGTTCTTTTAAATAATTTGTTCCTTTTCATTTCCCTGCGTTGAGTACAGGCATACATGTTGTGTGTTTGTGTGTAGGGGGAGTGGTTAACAGAACTTCTTACACACTGAACACCAGGACGCCTGGGTTTTACCCATGATCCGCTGAGTGACAGAACTGCTGCCTAAGCTTTCTTCAGATCCGCGCCACCCCGTTTCCATTACCACTGAAGGTCTCCTAGCAGCCAGGCGGAGAACCAAAGACCTCTCCCAGAAATCCGAGGAAACTGATGGCTGGGCCACGTTACGTCTCTAAGCCTAATTTCATCACCTATAAAATGGGTCTGAGAGATGGTCCACACCTGTCAGGACTGCGGTGAGGATGAGAGGATGTTTGTGAACTGTGAACTATATATATATGTGGTTGGAGAACTGGGAAACGAAGCCAGGAAGTGAAAGAACTTAAAACACGGAAAGAAGTTGTGAAAGGGAGAGAGAAAGGGGGTGGGGCGGGATAAAAGCGGTACAGTCCCACGATAATTTTCAATGAAATTTCGGAGAATTCCAGACTAGGAGAGCGGCCAGGACGCCCAAGGTGCTCTGCTGGAAGCCGCGTCAAGGGCGGGCCCCTCTCCAGGTGGAGCCGGACGAGCCGGGGGCGGGTCACGGCCACCTCGTAGGTGAGTATCGGTTTTCCTCTCTCCGGCTTTCGGTCCAGAGAAGGCGGGGGCGGCTTCTGCTCCCCCATCCTATCGCGGGAGGCGCAGGGCGGGCTGTGCCTTCCGTGGGACGGGGACTGGGGGGGGGGAGGGGCGTGCAGGATGTGTCACCAAAATACCAGAGGGTGAGTTGGCGGCGGAACCAGCCGGGCAGGTCCGGCGGAGTATAAGAGCGGGCGGGACCGGCCAGCCGCAGACGTCCCGAGACTGCACCGGACCGCGGAGCCGGAGGGTGCAGCAGAGTTCCAGCGCCCCGTAAGCCTGCGTCCCGTCCGCGCACCTCGCCCCACCATGGCTCGGGGCCCGGCCCTGGCGTTGCGGTCGCTGCCGCTGCTTCTGCTACTGGCGGCGATGGCCGGCCAGGCGGCCGCACAGGACAACTGTACGTGTGCCACAAATAAGATGACCATATGTAGCCGGGAAAACCCAGGCGGCCGCTGCCAGTGCCGTGCGCTCGGCACTAACTTCGAAGTCAGTTGCTCCTCGCTGACCTCCAAGTGCCTGCTGCTCAAGGCGCGTATGAGCGCCCGCAAAAGCGGCCGTGCGCTGGTGCGCCCCAGCGAGCACGCGATCGTGGACAACGACGGCCTGTACGACCCCGACTGCGACCATCAGGGCCGCTTCAAGGCCCGCCAGTGCAACCAGACGTCGGTGTGCTGGTGCGTGAACTCGGTGGGCGTGCGCCGCACGGACAAGGGCGACCTGAGCCTGCTCTGCGACGAGCTGGTGCGCACCTACCACATCCTCATCGACCTGCGCCACCGCCCGACGGACCGCGCCTTCAACCACTCGGACCTGGACGCCGAGCTGCGGCGGCTCTTCCGCGAGCGTTACCTGCTGCCTCCCAGGTTTGTGGCGGCGGTGCGCTACGAGGCGCCCACCATCCAGATCGAGCTGCGGCAGAACGCGTCGCAGAAGGCCCCCGGCGACGTGGACATCGCGGACGTCGCCTACTACTTCGAGAGGGATGTAAAGGGAGAGTCGGTGTTCGCCGGCCGCAGCGGCCTGGCCGTGAGCGTGCGCGGCCAGCCCCTGCTGATGGAGCCGCCGCTCATCTTCTACCTGGACGAGAAGCCGCCCCAGTTCTCGATGAAGCGCCTCACCAGCGGCCTCATCGCCGTCATCGTGGTGGTGGTGTTGGCCCTGGTCGCCGGCGTGGCCGTGCTGGTGATCACCAACTGGAGGAGATCCGGGAAGTACAGGAAGGTGGAGATCAAGGAAATGGGGGAGTTGAGGAGGGAACCCAGCTTGTAGGTGCGGGCGGGGCAGGGTACAGGACTCCCACAGGGTTCCCAGACCGGAGTGAGTCCCGCTTCTTCATTCTCGGCCCAAAGCAGACTTTTCTCTTCCTAAATTCCCGTCTCTCCGCACCCCACCACGTTTAACCGGTCTTGGCCTCCTCTCTTTGTGACTTCTGCCTTGAAGGAAGTATTTCTAAAATTCCTTCCCTTTCGGTCCAACAAGAAACCTGACTCGAAGAGTTAAGGAAAGCCTGGCGTGAGGTTATGTTCGAGAATCAAGTGCCTGTATGACAAGCCAGCATCTTTACAAGTGACACCGTTACTGTTGAAGGCTTAACTGCGTTTGAATGGGGAACGTGGATTCTTAGTGTCTTGGGTTTAAGTTATTCGATCAGTTCCACTTGGCTCGTGGCCTTCTTGATTTGGAGTTCTCTAATTGGGTCCGTGTAGTGTCCGCATTGGCCATCGTTTGCATTGCTGGCCACATGTACTCGTCACCTGGAAAGAAGCCTGTTTCAGCTGCCTGAGCACGTGTTGGTCATCTTTGTTTGCAGGTGGACTGCACCTGGAGACCCGGCCTCCAGCTTTCCGCTCCCCCTTGTTACAGCTGATATTAGTAATGTTTCTTTTGTGAAATGTTTGTACATATGTTGTCTTTGATAATGCTGCTGTGATTTTTTTTAAAAAAAACACGAATTTAATAAAATATGGAAAAGGCATAAAAGATGGAATTGGTGAGAACTATCTCCAGATTTATATCAGTTTGGTCTCTAATTTCCCACCGCTCAGATTTCTAATTTTAAATTCTAACCCTGTTTTTTCCTTTGCAGGAGCAGGCACTTTAACAATAACAGGCTGGTCCAATTACTGGTTTTTCTAAATAAGATTATTTGGGAATCTCCCTCGAACACCGGAGGCTGGGTTCGAGGGAGGAGGCTGGAACTAGATGCTATTGTTGGGAACAGGGACCAGCCTTCGTTTATCTCCAAACAGGAATTTTTAGGTGGAGAAGAAAACCTGTTTGTTTCAGGAGCTGTATCTCTCTCCAGTCCTTGCCCTGTTTGGAAGTAGGTGATACTATTCCCATTTAGTCCTTGGCAATTTACTTAATCCCAAATGATGTGGCTATGAGAGAGGTTAAATGACTTTCCTACACCAATAGAGCCAGTCTGTCGGAGAGCCCTACGCCGCGGCTCTCTGGGTGTGTGCTAAGGTTGATTTCCTCAGATTGTTACTAGCAATATGCTTTAAAAATGTTTACTTCCTGTTTGCTGTAAAAACTAGCAACTTGCCTCCTTTACACTTACCTCCTTGTTTTCAGTCTTTCGAATTCGCTTTTGTGAAGTTCAGTGTGCTTGGTACCCTATAGGCAAACAAGTTCCTGCCGTTCCTTGGAAATTACTGCAACAATGGGCATATAAGGAGTGGTTGGCAAATCCAAAAGCGAATAGCTAGGTTCAGGCCTTCAGTTTGTTGCTCTGGAATCAGCCTGATGTTTCTCTTCCCACCCTTGCGGTGTCTAGCAGTTGTTGCCAATCCCTCAGGACTGAAAAACATCAGTTAAGAACTGCGGGACCGAGTGGAAGGGGTGGTGGCTCTCAAGACACTCACTGCCTTCACCGCTCAGAACTGTGGCTTGTGTGCACTGGTAGAGTGGATACTTTGCTGCCAGAGATCTCTAAGTCTGTAACCACTCCTGCTTGCCGGCTCCAAACCATCTCTCAGGCTCAAAAGGGGCTTAACAGGGGGCAGGGTGAAGGTGGGCTGGCTTCCCTATGATAGGAAGGATGGCTGAAGTACCCCAAATTAGGATGGGAACTGTTACAGCGCCACTTGCTGCTTTCTGCTTCTCTGAGTCATTGAAGTGCCATAGCTAAAGGGGCCTTGGCAATCACCTCTAACCTAACCCCTCATTTTACAGAGGAAAGGGCAAGTGACTTATCAAGATGAATGTTTCAGTGGCATAGCTGGAACTAGAAAGTCTTTTGATTCCTAGTGCAGTATTCCTTTCACTATATCAGGCTGCTATTGTTTGAAGGGTCACTTCAAAATAATATGTCTTGACAGCAAATAAACAGATTAAGGATTGAGTAGGAGGCTGGACAATGGAAAAAGCCCTGAGTTGCGGGGCGGGGAGGAGGGGGTGTGTGTGCGGAAAGCCTGTTCCTTCATCAGAATGTTGTTTCTGGGTAATTTCTAGATTTCTGCATTAATTTGGGTCTATAAATCCTTGCACTTTACTGCATTTGATAGTTTGCAGAGCACTTTCACAGTGTCATTTTTGAGACATTGACTTACTGGAAATAACCCAAGTGTTGACAAACTTAAGTTCAAATTCTCCACCGGGCAAGTAAGTCACTTAACTCTCCTCAGTTGCTTCCCTTGTTGAATGAAACTACAAATTTCTCTCACTATTGCAAAGATTAAATGAGTCATTGATAGGAGTGCCTAGAACACAGGTGGCAACCGCAAGGCCTGCGGGCCAAATCCGGCCCTGCACCTTGTTTTATCCGGCCGGCACCTTGTTTCAGTGGCAGCGCCTAGCACTCACTTAACTGTTAAGAAGTACTTACATTTATACAGTCCTAAAGTCACATTCGGCCCTGTGAAGGCAACTGCAAGGCTGATGTGGCCTCTGGTGAAAATGAGTTTGATACTCCTGGCCTAGAACAATCTGGGCACTTAGAGTTCACTATAGTTTATCTTCTCTCCTATAGATTATATTCATTTCATGTGTACGAAAACTGAGGTCCAAAAAGGTTGAGCAATTAATTCAGGATCATTTATCTTCCATGGTTTAGAAACTTTGGTTTCCCAGCCAAGGTTGCTATCTCATGCACCAAGCAGATTGAGACCTTTCTTACTCCCTTCCAAGGAAGAGTCCCTCATACTTCTGTTTGGAAACTTAGCTTGCTGTTGCCGGGGACAGGACTCTCCAGAACTAGCTGTCACCCTCGCCTAAGCCTCCACCTCCAGGATTTCCCCTCAAAATTTCCATTCACTGCTTTGTGCTCAAGGGTGGGTCTGTCCTCAGAAGGAATGTGAGGACAGGTGTGACTGACCAGCAGGTTACAGCTTGTCTCTTGAGCTCCCAGGCTTAACTGATTTCCTTGTTTTGGTCACTGGGGTTTTTCTCCACTCTGGTTATTTTTTTTTAATTGGGGCAAGTTTTAAAATCATACCATTTCCTTTTGCTTACATGCTTATGGTTTCATTACTTTCCAAATAGAATCCCAGAATGTCAGAACTGGAAAGGGAATCATTTTAATCCTTGGCTCCACCCTACAGATGAAGAAACTGAGGCCCAGAGGGGAGAATGGGTTTACCCAAGCCAGGCAGGTAGAGGCAGAGCCACCCTGGAGCTCCAGTACCTGCCTCCTGTCTTGTCTGATATTTGTTTCGCTTGTCTTCCTGGTTGCTCTCCTGTTTAATGTTTTCCTTGATCATTTCTGTTCTTAAATTGTGGTGGTATTTAGCTTTTCACTATCACTTAAATTGGAGCTATACTTTGGTTAAATGTAAGTGTGTGGGCTTTGAAGTTACCTGGCCTTTTAGACTCCTGTTTTCTTGTTTGTAAAATAGGTAGACACTTAGCTAATATGCTTGATTTGTAGGATTAGATATAAGATATGAAGAGATTGAGTATACAGTCCTTCTTTCCTTCATCCTGCAATCCTAAAATGCTTTATTGGCAGCAAGAATCTCCCACTGTGTGAGCCACCTGAGGATGGTGGGTGGGTGCTTGCAAGGCAGTGTGGAAAGGCAGAGGGTCTGCCCAGGCTGTGGCTGGCTATGTCCAGGGTGGCAAAGGGAGATAAATAACACTGGCGAGGCATGGGGCAGCAGGAGGGGGAGCGTGGGTGGTCACCTCAGGGAGGGACCCAGAGAAGGACCCAACCAGGGCCAGGAGACACACGGACATGGAGACGAGGGGACAGGGAGGCACAAGGTCACAAAAGGAGGTAACACGGTGCTGGGACACAAAGGCAGGCACACCTAGAGAAAAAGGGATGGGCGGTGTCTTCCGAAGATGCCCCCTTTGGCTTCTCCCTCCCCCACCCCAACAGGCAGGTCCTGAACTCCCGGGCAGGATGTGCTGAGGCTAGGCGGGACTGGGCAGCTGGTCACTCTCCCCACAGAGCCAAGCAGTGGGCCCTGAGGCAGGGGCCTGGGGCTGAACTTTGCCCTTGGGGTCCCTGTTGTAGATGTAGCTGCCCACAGCTCCAGTACTCACCCCCTGTGGTCCACAGCAGGGCCTGCGGCAGTGAGGCTGGCCATCATGCTCCGCATGCCCACCCGGAGTCAGTGTCTTCCACGGCACTCACAGCGCAGGCATGGCCGGTGCCAGCCCTTGCCCAGAGACGTCACCTTCTCGGCAAAGTAGACCCTCTTGTTGCAACAAGGGCACATGTTGGGTTCCCCAGTGAACGTGGTGATGCTAGTGGCTTTGCTGGGCCCTTTTGGGGGGCCACTCACCTTCTGCTCCTCAGCTAGTGCCTCAGGGACCTTGATAGGGCCAGTGACCTGCAGTCCCTCTGAGGGGCAACTTCTTGTGGATGTTGAAGCTGGCACCTCCAATGTTCACACCTTCGTGTCTGAATAGTGTGGTGTAGCAGGGCTTGTGGCAAAACAGTTTCCCATCATGCTCAGCATGGCCCCCAGATGTCAACGTCCTGCTGCAACACTCACACTTGAGACAGAACTTGTGCCAGGCCTTGCCCATGGAGCTCATCTTCTCAGCAAAGTACATGGTCTTGTTACACTTGGGACACTTGAAGGCCATGGTCGTTAGTGCTCCCAGTTGCTCGTGTCCTCCACCTGTACCTGTCTTGGCGTTGCAGCCCTGAGTATACATTTCTTAAATGATCACTCATGTCAGTCAGCATGACAGGAAGGCTCCCAAGAACCTGGGGGAAAATAACTACTAATGGCTGAATTCTTCAAAGCAATATGAATAGTGCCTTCCATTCACTCCACTCTCTTAAGGAGACACCTCTTTCCTTAGACTTCTGTTAGGGGGACTAGAACAACCTTGGAAGCCACAATTTACAAAGGCGGAGCCACAGCCCAGCTTGCCAATGCCAAGTGGGACACTCACCTTTAACTGTGAAGTAAGAAGGAAGCGTCTTTGTTTTCAAATTACATTATTATTGCATCTCTGTAATAGTATTTTATTTTAGTATAATCTTTCACGCTAACTAGCATGAGTGGCTATATCAGCATTGCTGTAACAGATAATGAAAATTAAGACACTGAAAGTTAAATTACTTGCCTATGGTCACACATCTAATAAGTAACACATTTGGGATTAGAACCCAAGCAAACTGGTCCCCAAATCCATGTTCTTAACCAATGTGCATACTGGCTCTTATAATTTATAAATTTGCAAGACAGAGTGTACTGGTTTTTACCGATTTATCATAACAATACACATTTACTATCTTTCAGTTGTCTAGGTCAGAAGTCCCACAGAAGTCTCACTGGGCTAAAATCAAGATGTCTGCAGGACTCCATTCCTTTCTGGGAGTGCTGGGAGAAATTTTATTTCCTGCTCATTCAGGTCGTTGGCAGAATTCAGTTCCTTTTTAGTTGTGGTCCAAGATCTTCACTTTCCTGCTGGCCATAACCCAGGGTTTTCCCCAGTTGGTAGAGGTGGCCCACATTCCTTGGCGCATAGCTCCTTTCTCTGATCTTTGAAGCCGGCGATGGCGAGTTGAGTCCTCCTGTTGTACCGCTCTGACGTTTCTCCATTGTCCCCTCTCTTTCTGACCCCAGCTGGGGAAGGTTCCTCAGCTGTGAGCACTCACGTGATTGGGTTGAGTCATTATCCTCTCTCAAGGTCTCCAACCTTAATCATACCTGCAGAATCCCTTTTGCCATATAAAGTAACATAATCCTCAATTGTCAGGATGAGGATGTGGGCATCTTTGCTGGGGAAGGGCATCATTGTGTCTACCACACAGAGAATGACACCCCAGTCTGTGCTTTTAACCAGTGTACTACCCCTGTCTCTGTAGACCTGTATGCCAGCATACATTTCTGTATTTAGTTCTGAAAGAGCTCTTTCTCCCATGGCCCTCTGCTTTGTCCTTTCTGAAAAAAACTTTCCCAAGGAGGAAAATGGGCTTTTGGGAGAATTATTCCTGTATCCCACATAGGGTTGAGCAGGGTGTCTGGTTACTAATAAGCTCTCGGGAAAGTGCATTAAATGGAACTGATACCAATGGCTGCCGCCTATTAAGCCAGTGATTTTCAACTGGTGTGCTGCAAGGATTTTGAAAACATGCGTTTACCTGATTAGTCAGGGACATGGATGCTTTTCCTTTAGATCAGGGGTGTCAAACTCATCTTCACCGGGGGCCACATCAGCCTCTTTGAAGGCAACCGCGAGGCTGATGTGGCCGCTGGTGAAAATGAGTTTGACACCCCTGCTTGAGATTGTCAAACAAAAAAGTGACAACAGCCAACACAACAAGAGCTGCCCAATGTGAATGAGTCAAAATTACATATTTTTTTTCAGATCAGCAAAAAATATATTTTTGGTGCCACAGAATTTTAGTCATGAGCCTGCGCGCTGTGAGACGAAAAAGGTTGAAATTGCTGTGTGAAGTACCTAGGGTGTGCAAACATTGTCCTACAAGCTTTGTCCTGATTACCTCATCCATTTCACAACAATCCCGTGAACATGAAGAAGCATGTTCTGTTATTCCTGTTTCACTGATGAGGAAACCAACGCATAAGGAAACGACTTGCCAGAAATCACATCAGGATTTCAGGAGTACAGCTAGAATTCAAATCTAGGACTGCCCTCCTTGGAGTCTGAGGTTTTACAACTGCACTCCACCTACACAGCAGGGCAAAGAGCCAGCTTCCATGCCAAATGGTGATGCTGCCAGTGGGGAGGCTTATTCTCTAGGGCCCAGATGGAATCCCTCAAAGGACCATTGGGGAAGTTAATGGGTTTCTTTTACAATCAATAGTGATTCCTGGTGGACATCTTCCAGTTGTAATTTCCCTCCTGGAACCATTCTCTGTCATCGCTAAGTCCCATTGGAGATTACATTATTGCTTTTTATGACAAATCTATGAAGGAATTATTGGCAGCGTGGGGGTGAGTAGGAAATTACACTGAATATGGGAGAGCTGTGTCCGCTGGCACCGCAGCAAACCATATATCCTCGGTTTCAGTGGAAATGCTCTGGGCCCATGCTGTGTAAGGAGGCCAAACCAAGAGGGGTGAGAAGGCAAACAGAAATGATCCAGAGTGACAGTCTGAACCCATTAATCAGTGGTTTAACAGCAGACAGCTCCGTTTACCAACGTATCACAACCTGGCTCTTTGGAGGAACAGGGACGGGAATCATTTGGCTAGATTATTGAACTCTTTAGAAGCCTTGCATCCTTGCGGCCCCCACATTGGGAGTAGCTCAGTCCAATTAGTAGGCCTACTACTCTCATTTCTCTTGGTAGCTGGTACTGTTGGAGGAAATGTTTGGGCCACACAAATATTTTGATGGGAAGCACATTATTATATGCTGTTAAACACAATGTGATACAGGAGGTATCAACTCAACAGGGTCAGCAGATGAAGCTTGCTGTTTTGGTTCCTTTTACCTGTGAGAAATGGTAGTTCACCTCCCTGACCCTCACATTTACATCGTAAAATGGATCTGTTAATATCTACTCACACTAGTTCCTTGCCTTTTGTCTTCTGGTCTCTCCTCAGTGGTGTGGCAGACCCTTCTGCGTGGCATGGGCCCCGCTCCCACTAGGAGATGCACAGGACCCACACCCACAGATAGCTTCTCTCGTGGGTAATCAGATTTGCAATATACCTAGGCTGCTTTGAGCCTTGCTTTTACTGTAACTTCCTAAAATCCATGCTAAACCTTGCAGGGACCAGTGTAACCAGCGCAACCACTATTGCCTTTTCATTTGCTAATATCCTTCTACTGTGATATGATTAGGGGCATTGACTCCTTTTATTGTAACTGGGGATAGTGAGTGAGGACCATCTTGTAATGGGAGGAGATATAGAATAAAGGCCTGTCATGGCGGAGGCTGCGGCTTTTGCTCCCCTTGAGAGAAAAGTCAAGCTGTTGTCCTTTTTCCTCCACTGGACTCGGTAGTCCATGTGAATGTTTTTATTTCATCCATAATGATGTGGACACTGCTAGCCGGTGTCCATATCAAGTGGGGCTGACATAAGCTTGATCAGGGCTGGGTATGGCAGGCATGCAGATATCCTGATTGGCTGCAGGTGGTTACCCTGAACCAGTCACAAGTTGGACAACCCACATCTTTAAGGATGCTGAGGTTGATCATTGGACCTGTCAAATATTTTCTGTCTTATTTCATGCCAGATATCCTACAAATTTGAAAAATTTGTGATGGATTAAATAGACATAGTTCCTCTGGTGTTCTTCATTTACTTATTTTTTTTCTTGCTTACTGGCATCCCAACAACCTTCTCAATGAGGGAAACACCCCATTATGTGAATCTTGGTGAGAGGCTACGCGGTCCTGCTCCTAGCTGGTGGGATATGGGCATGCGACCTGGTTCAGCCTCTTGAACTGCCTTCCTGGGACATTGATCTAGAAGATATGAAGCCATACATCAGGTCACTTGATAAATTAGCCACAGCAGCATCAGCTTTGCCAACAGTACAACTGTTACGTGTCCAGTGGCAGCAGCCCCGATGGGAACATCTGCATGAGCCCGTTCCCATGCTGGGGCTTGGCCGTGTTCCTGCTGCCCGACCAGCTTGAACTCCCGACCATTTTCTGAGTCTGGTTCTCCTGCCTTCCCATCGATTGGGTGAACTTACCCCAAATCCTCCGGTAAATTCCTTTTTATGCTTAAGTTTAGCTAAAAGCAGTTTCTGTTGCTTCGGACCAAAATCTGATGAGTAGAGCCCTTGCCTTTAAGGAACAGAAAGGCTAGAGGCAGAAACAGACATTAAGTACATAATCACATAAGTAAGGGCACAATTAAACATTGAGGTAAGTATTCTAAAGAAAAAACATATCTGGGAGTTCTGACCTAGTCTTAGGGGAGGTCACATCCTTAAGGAATTGATGCTTGATCTGAGATTCAAGGTATGAGTAGATTTTATGCATGCACAAGGAGAAGCATTTTAGTGAGAGAGAACAGCATGTGCGAAGGTCCTGAAGCAGAGAGAGTGTGGCTTATCTGAGGCTCTGAGAGGAGACCAGCAGGCTGGAATGCAGATAGCATGGACAAGGGTGCTGCTGCATGAGGCTGGAGAAGTGGGCCGAGCACAGACTATGGACGGCCTTTCAAGCTTGTTAAATATTTTGACCTTTGTGCAAATTAGCAAAGGGTACCCCTCTGTGCAGACAAGCAGAAAAAGGCATCCTATCTGGTTGAACTTAGCCCAGCAGTGCAGGGTTTGGCAAGTGGGCTGGTGGGTACCTGTAGATGAGGAAAGGGGCCCCTTTCTCCTTGCTGACAAAGCCTCTCCCCACCCCAGTCAAGAGTACAGAGAAATCACTGAAAAAATCTTTTTCATTTTTTTGTTTTTAAAAATAGAATGACATAATCAGATTGTGTCTATAATTTGCTTTAAAACAGGAGAAAAACATGTTAGTTAAAAGGACAGTCAAGGTGATGTATTACATTAAGATATTCAGAAAATGCTTAAAGAACTATCAGATTGGGTTCTCCCCTTCTTTCATCTAATCATACTGCTAACTACTATTAAAGCAATAATCTTCATCCTCCATGAGTATAATTATCCTCTTCAAATGATTTCCTTGAATCAGTCTGGGGAGTAGCCACACAAAAACACTTAAACTTGGTCATAATTAATTGTAGTATACTTTTTAAAATTATGTTTTATTGATTATGCTATTACAGTTGTCCTGATTTTCCCCCTTCATGAGGCTCCACCCAGCACCCTCCTCCCTCAGGCAGTCCCCCCACCATTGTCCATGTCCATAGGTCAGGTGTATGTTCTTTGGCTACTTCATTTCCTATACCGGACTTTACATCCCCATGGCTATTCCCTAACTACCTATTTGTATTTCCTAATTCCCTCGCCTCTTCACCTTCCTCCCCACATCCCTCCCACCTGGCAACCATCAAAATGTTCTCTGCATCCATGATTCTGCCTCTGTGCTTCTTGTTTGCCTAGTTTGTTTTTTAAGATTCAATTATTGATAGACATGTATTTTTTGTCATTTTATTCATAATTTTGATCTTCTTTTTCTTCAATAAGTCCCTTTAACATTTCACATAACAATGGTTTGGTGATGATGAACTCCTTTAGTTGTTTCTTGTCTGGGAAGCCCTTTATCTGCCCTTTGATTCTAAATGAAAGCTTTGCTGGGGAGAGCAATCTTGGCTGTGGGTTCCTGCTTTTCATGACTTTGAATAGTTCTTGCATATCAAACTAGTTTCAGCAAAAGAGATTTGTTGACTCGTGTAACTGGAAAATGAAAGGGAGGTGTTACCTTCAGGCCTGGCTGGAGCCAAGGATTTCAAATAATGTCAGGCTTGCTTCTCTCCATAGTTCTGTTCAGCTCTTGGCTTGGCTTCATGCTCTAGGCCACCTTTCTCCTCTTCATGAGCAAGATGGCCACCAGCAGTTCCTGTCTCACGCTCTCCTGATTCAAGAGCTGCACAGAGGAATCTTATCTTCTTCAAATTTTCAAATTTTCAAATTTCCAAATATAATATTGGTTTGATTGGTCTTTACTGTCCATGGTTGACTCGTGTGCCCCCACAGTCATATCCACTTCAGGTAGCACTTCAGAATGTGACCTCTTTGGAAACAGAGTCTTTGTAGATGTTCAGAAGCTAAGGGTCTTGAGAGGAGATCATCCTGGAGTTAGGATGGTACACTAAATCCAATGACTGATGTCTCTGTGGGAAGAAGGGAGAACACACAGAAACACAGAGACGATGTTGACACAGAGCAGACAGAGGCAGAGATGGGAGTGATGCATCTAGAAACTCAGGGGCTCCTTTGTGTGGGAGCTTATTAGTGGTTTGGTCCTGGGATTTGGAGCCAGGCCAGCCTGGTGCTCAGGGTCACCACCTACAATCTCTTAGGAATGACATAAGCAAAAAAAGTGCCGCAGGGGCACAGAAGTGGAATATCTCACCAAGCCTGGTTCAGATGCACACAAGACTCACCAGAGTGGGTGATTTTTTGCTCTGTGTTATTTTGCCCTGCATGTTAGAGCCTGGCCCACATTTCTGCACATGCTGGTCCAAGTTGCAACTGACACAATCTAGAACCATTTGCTTGAGGCTTTTTCTGGGCCCATAGGAGCACATGCAGGAGGCTGATAATGTCAGAGAATTAATCAGGCCCTGGTCAGCCCTCAACCAATGACCAACTGGAGTTCATGCATAAAGGGCCCAGCAATGGCATCCCTTAGTTGAGAACACTCTGAGATGTGTGTTCCATAGCCTCCCCACGTTTATCAGAGGGACCCCACTCCACTTATCCCTATTTGTAACTGGTTTGTTAATGTGTCATTTATTGGTTTCCTTCCCTTCCTCAATCTCTCTTGTCTATTCCCCAACCACAGCTTCCTGAGATGATGTCCCAAAGAAATCACTTGCATTTGAATCCTCGTCTCCGGCTATTCTTCCGAGGGACCCTCAAATTTGGCAGCATCCCACCCAGAAAGAACAGCATGTGCAAGGGCTGGGAATATAATCATGAACCTCTCACAACAAATTTAAGGATTGTCCAAACTATTTGAGAACCTGCTGGCTGTCTAGGGTCTAATGGGTGAAGTGTTATCTGGGGCTTAGAAATAAATGGGTACTATGTTTTAATGGCCCTTGATTTTTGGGGGCAGTTGTAATTCAGACAATAGTAGGGGTTGTCAATTTTCTCTGGAGCTTTCAGACCTACTCAGTGCCTGGCACAGAGTGTATACTCCATAAGTATTTTTGAATTAATGAACTTGTTTATTGAATTGAAATTAGTATATTAAAAGTGTCCAATTTGGGGGGTGGGGAATGGTGGGTGAGGTGGAAGAAAGCATAAGGGTGATACATGGTGATGGAAAAGCTACAATAAAAACTCAAAGTGTCCAGTGTTTACTATACAATGCACATCCAATAAATGTTTTGTTGAACAGAACTGAAGGACACCACCGAAAGCCAAAGAAAAGCCTTTATTGAACAGGAATTCTGCCCCCTGGTGGTAATTTGGTGGAGGAGGACGTTACAGGCAGCTGTTCTGTACTCGAATTTGTGGGACTTCGATTTTAGTTCAAGGTTGTAAGTTATTTATAGCAGAAAAACAATGGAAATAACTAAAATGTCCATAAACAGAGGAATAATAAATTGAATGAGGCAATAACCTTTCCTTAGGACACTATGTAGTGGTTAAAATAAATTAAGTTGATCTATATTCATTGATACAGAAATTTCTCCAAGATCCCTTGTTTAGTGATACACTGGAAGTCACAAAAAATACATTTAGAATTATGTCATTGTGTTAAAAACACCCCCCCAATACACCCATATCTTTGGTTGTTTGAGAGGCAGTCTCAGTGATGAGATGATTTTTAAGTCCCTTCCAGTCCTGAAATTCTATAATCATAAGAAATCGGTTATAGTTCATTTAAAAAATATACTGCTTTGAACCATACAAGAAAACTGTAAAACTTGATGGAGAGACATAAAAGAAGACCCAGATAAATGGGCACATGTCAGTTTCCTGGATTGATAGATTCAATATTGCAAAGATACAAATTTCCTCAGAATTCATCTAAGTTTTAAGAACAACAACAATACAAAAACCCAAATACATTTTTGGTGGGGAGGACTTAAAAAATAGCTCTAAAGTTCTTCTTGAAAGTCAAATGTGTAAGAAGAACTAGAAAATATTTGAAAATAAAATCAATACCATAAAGTTAGAATAATTTTAATCATGTACTAGTGCCCGGACAGACAAAGGAATGAAAGAGAATGTCCAGAAACACATGTGGGTATTCAAGAGAATCTATATATAGCAAAAGTTACACTTGCAGCAAGTCAGGGAAGTTTAGGCCATTCAATACACTGATGGGACAGCAGTCACCTTGGCGCCCCGCCCCCCCAATGGGAAGGGCGCATGCCTGTGTGTTTTGTAAAAGTTCCATGGGCCTAGTCATTCAGAAAATATTTTAGGTTATAGTTTTCTGTCCTACCTTACACTAAAATAAATTCCTGATAGAGTAAAGATTTAAGAAAGGACAAAGTAATTGACTACTAGAAGAAAAATTGCTAAATATATAATCGTTGGATTGAGACTGAACATAAATATGATGTCAAAGGTAGAAGCCACAATGAAAAGTTGGATAGATTTGTCTATATAAAAATTTTAAAAATTATGCATACATTATACATGAATTACCAAAGTTGAAAGGTAAACATGAAGCTACTACGTAAATAGGCAATTATAGAACATATAACATACTTTTACAGATCAATATAATAAAAATAAATATAGAAAAATGGGTTAAAGGCATGAATGGCCAATTTGCTAAAGAAGAAGTCTAACATATAAGCATAAAAAAGTGTTCACATCATTAGGAATTAAAGGAATGTACATTAAAGTGACGGTAAGAAACATGTCATCCAGCTAAAGTTTTCAATATTTGCAATAATTTTAATCTTGCATTTCAAGAGGGCTATATATCAGAAGGTTAACAGTGTTTATCAGTTGGTAGTGGGACTAAGAGTAGTTTTTTCTCTCTCTCTTCTCTCTTTTTTAATCCTCAACCGAGGATATGTTTAATAATTTTAGAGCGAGAGGAAGGGGGAGAGATAGGGAGAGAGAGAGAGCGATACAGAGAAACATTGACATGAGCGAGAAACTGATGGGTTGCCTCCCATACATGCCCCGATCAGAGACTCAACCTACAACCGAGGTAGGTCCTGACCAGGACTTTTTTGGTGTGCAGGATAACTCCGACCAACTGAGCCACTGGGCCAGGGCAGTTTTCTCTTCTTTTTCTTCTTCTTTTTTTTTTGCTTTTCTTTGGTATTAATATTTTACCTGTGCAATGAAGAAAGGCACTGAATCTTAGATAGGTGCTCAATGGACTCCTTGGAGAGCTCATATCTGGTGAGGGAGCAAGGCTGAGTCTAAGCTGTGGCCTTTCCCTGGGGCCCAGCCGGAAGCTAGATGAGCTACACTGAATCTTCCTGGTGGCCTACAATTGATCCAGGAACTGCATCTGGGTGGCTGCTGTTTAGACAGAAAGAATAAGGTGGAGGCAGTGGAAACAGTCAGCAAGCTAGTGGTGGTGACTTATAAAAATCCAGGTGGTGACTTACAAAAATTATATGACGGATCTTGGTGTGACCACTCTCTCCAAGAAAAGAAAATTAAATGGCATGTCTGTTCATGTTATGTGGGAAGAAGGGCTGGGATGACAGAACAAGAAAATAAAGAGTTCAAGCATGTGGATGAAGTAAATGCAGAATGTGAGCATGAAGATGTGGTAATTTTCTATGTTGGGGTGATTTCGAATTCGGAGCCAGTCATTGCCAACATTTGGACCAGTCATGCCTGGCATATTTAAAAAAAATAATAAAATAAAAGGGCACTTCAGTCACAGTACCATCCACCTGTGGCAGCCTGCCAAGTATGTGACCCGCATCCAATCCTGTGGTCATCTCACCTGGCTGTCAACCTGAATCGAGATCAGCAGAGAGTCACCTTGGCTGTTGAGCTCCTGTCTACACCTGGCTCTAAAACGGGTCATGCTTCACAATTCTTCAGAATTAATCCCTCCTTCAGTTCAGTATTCAGGCTCTAGAACTTCTTCATGGAGGCCGTGCGCATGCAAGTGTTTCTGTATCAAACCAGCTTCCACTTCTGGGGAAAATGGAGTTGCCCCAGGTTGGGTTGCCTGGAAACAGCCTCAAAGGTAAGTCTGTGCTGGAGGGTTGTTGAAGTGGGGGGCGTGGTCCTCTGGGACAGCTCTGACAGGGGAGTAAAGGAAAGAGGGCTGGGTGTTGGCAGAAGTGGGCCTTCTCAGCCAATCCATGGACAGTTCCAGACCTGGGATTTCCCTGTACCTCCCCTCCCCTGCCCCTGCCCCCCATCCTCAGGTTAACTGGTCATTGGGGAGAAGGCATATTTTTGGTTAAGGCAGGTGTCTTTAGCCAAGGGAAATCTCCAGGGAAGAAGGCAGTTGAATTGCCCTTGGGTGACTGTGGAAGGAGGGAAGTGGGCTTGCTGAAATGCTTTATTGTGTGGAGCCGGGAGACCAGACCCTGGGTTATGGGAGGATGAAAGGAAAGACCATACAGAGGCGATGGTGAGAGAAGTACCAGGCATCACTAAGAAGTGCAGAGGTGGCTATCCTCTAAGGCCGGGCATGATGGTAAGGGAAGCAGTCACAGGGTGGGCTTGATAATATCCAGGAATCATAGAAGTGATAGAAGCCAGGTAGTGGCTATCACTACCAGAAGTTTGGAGGCTGGAGGCTATCATCATTACTATAATAGCTGGCAAGGTCAAAAGGTCAGGGCAGCCTAGGGTCTTGATCTTCAGGGAGTTGTGAAGGTGTTTAATAGTACAAGGTGTCCCTAGGGGAGAAATAGATAGGTAGCCAACAGGGTACTGTTAACATCTGCAACCAGAAGAAGGAAAGCATGCAGGAGTGGGCATCTGAGGGCGGTTGCCTCAATAAAAATTCACGCTCCTTGCTCAGTTCTCAGATCCGAGTCAATTTCAGACCCAGCCCACAGACAGCCCACCAACCTAGCAGGTGGCTGGGCTCCCTAGGAAGAAGGACGCAAGGACAGTGAAACAAGTATTTACCATAATGATTATTCTGTGACCTATGATCATTTTCTCAGCTAAGTGTTGGGGAAAGAGAAATACACAGACATTGTATAGGATCTGAAAGGATCTTCTCACCCAGAAACCCAAAGTACTATCATGCGCCCTCTGTAAGAGTAGGGGCTTGTGGAGATCAAGTAATATAGACCCATCCAGTGGTCATTTTCCCAGGCCCCAGTCTCCATATTAGGTCTTTGGCCTTCTGTCCTCATAGTGGGGGAGACCAGGTAAAAGCCTCTGAAACTGTCCCTTTCCTACCAACTCAAGATAATAAATCAAAACTAGTATTTCATCTAAGTGAATGAGGGTGATAGTTGTGAAGATTTATGTTGCCACTGAAGACCTAAACGATGCAGCAGTGGTCATCCTGTCATATCTCCATTTAATTTGCCATTCTGGCCCCTTCAGGAATCAGGGGAATGTTTGATACTCTACTGTAGACTGGAACTAACCATGTAGCAGCTTTGCTCACAGCCAGTGTGCCAGCTCTCTGATCTGTCATAATATAGTCCACAAAGATCTGTACCACCGGGACATCCTACAGGGCAGCACATCCATCTGTTACATTGATGTCTTCATGCTAATCAGGTAGGGCTAGCAGGAGATGTCTAGCACACAGGAAACCTTGGTAAGACACGTGTACTTCAGAGGGTGGGAGATAAAATCATGAAGATTCAGGGACCTGCCACTTCAGTTTTTAGGAAACTAGTTAGCGGTCAGGGATCTGCCAGGATAATTCCTTCAAAGTAAAAGGCAAATTGTAAAACACAGATAAGCAAAAGAAAAAAATTACTAATAAACCCTTTAAAAGTGATACCTAAAGTTGTTTGTGGTGTTTAAATTCTTCAAGATGTATTTTCAGCCCTGGCTGGTGTGACTCAGTGAATCGAGTGCTGGCCTGTGAAACAAAGGGTCGCCAGTTTGATTTCCAGTCAGGGCACATGCCTGGGTTGTAGCAGGTTCCCAGTAGAGGGCACATGAAGGGCAACCACACATTGATGTTTTTTCCCCCTTTCTCCCTCCCTCCCCCTCTCTCTAAAGATAAATAAAATAAAAATCTTTAAAAAAACCCAAAACATTATTACATTTAAAAAGATGTTTTTTTCATTGTTCATAGAATGTAAGTGAAACTAACGTGGAATCATATCACTATCTTACATCTTTATTTACTTGTTTACTAGTTTATCATCTGTCCTCACTGTGATATAAGCTCCATGAAAGTTGGGTCTTTGCCTTGTTCACTGCTGTATCATCCCTGGCACCCCCAATACACTTGGTGTTCCATAAATATTTTTTGGTTGAATGAATGAATGAAGCGTACTATACACATGGCTTTTTATTCCAACTGTTTTCAGCAAACTTTCAGATGCTTCAGGTTATACTTAACCTTTCCCAAAATGTGCCTCTAAAGAAGTCATGTGAAAGCAGAGTTTTCACACTCCCAACACTATTATCAGTGCACCTTCAGAAGTAAGAAACCTTAGTCTTTTCGAAGCCAAGTCTTTTTCCTTCCTGCTAGCAATCCTTAGAATCTTACAGCGGAGACAAGCTTGCTTGGATCATTCCTTATACCACCCAGCTCAGCTAAGTTAGGTTCCAAGGACTCTGTAACTGAAGCTGTTCCCAGGCAAACAGCCCAGTCCACTGCCACGTCCCTCTTCCGGCCACACGGTGGCGGTAGAGCGGCACAGTCCACGTAGGCGTGCCGGACTGTAGGTACGACGTCTCAGAGCTAGGGCGTCGACTGCCCGGAGTGGGCGGAGCAAAAGGCGCCCAGGCCCCAGCAGACGGCAGGAAGTGAGGAGGCGGGGCTTCTGGGATTGGGTGTGCGTTTGCGTAAGGGTCAAGTCGAAGGGGTCGTTCTCACTTTTGCAACTGCTGGGGTGCATCCTGGTGGGGTAGCTTTTGTTCCACCTTTCGGAGTTGGCCGGGCCCAGGGGTGGGAAGTTGGAGGGGTGCTGGGGTGAGGAGCGGGGGCCGGTGAGGACCCGGCGGGGTTGGGGTGGTGAGGGCTGGGTTGGGGGGCGGGGAGGAACGAAGGGGCGCCAGCGGGGAAACTGGGAGAGCTGTGCGTGTGGAGTCGGGGGAGAGGGGTGAGTAGAAGAGGAATGTCGGGGAAGAAAGCGTCATCCTTACCCCTCCTTCCTCTCTTGGTGGGAAATGCAGGGCCCCCTGGGTGCTGCCGTGGCACCGTAGAGTTGCAAATTGACAAGTGCTGTGTTTTCCGGGAAGACATCCTCCCTCGCCCCTCAGCCTTTCCTTCTCATTAGCGGCTCTTGTTTAAAAGTGGTGTTTCTTATTAACGCAGCGTTGTGTGCCTTACACCTACCCCTTCCTCTGTGGAAAACCGCTTCTAGGCCGCTGAGGGCACCTCCTCACTATCAAAGTTTTCCTGCTTACGCCTGTCAATGCAAACCGTCAATGCAAACGGTTTGCAAAGATTTCCTGTGTAAACCGTTCTAAATAAGCTTGTCTACAACAATCTTTTTTTTTTTTTTTTTTTACTATTTAAATAATATTACTTGCCTATGTTAAATGGACCAAGAGTTTTATTGTGCCATGTGGTCCTCAGTGGGATTTTTAGACCAAGGAGGTGGAAAGACCTCATTTAGAATTCAGGGATTGATCAACTGTAGTGACTCTGACCAATGCCACGTAAACCCTTCTTAAAAGGGTTTGGGTTCAGATATGCCGTTCCCAACCGTGATGCAGGGGTGCAGTCTGACCTTTGGAAGCTTAAGAACCAAGTCTGTTGCCGTCAATTTATTTTTTTAAAGCCTTCCATCATGTGTGTACTTTGCTTGAATGATTATTTTAAAGTACATGCCCTATTTTTGCCAATCTGACAGCTGTTTCCATAGAAACTAGAGAAGAAATAGTCATTTTCAGCAGAGTTGTTAAAACTGTCTTCCAGGCTTCAGCTGTGAGTGCCAGTGAGTGCTGTACTTGCTCATTCTGAGATGGTACTTAAGGATCAGAAATGTTCTTAGAAGCTAACAATCCAAATTGTTTAATTTTCTCACATCATTAATTTAGTAATCTTAGAAGTCTGCCAGCTATGTTTGTTGACCTTCTCGGTTCTTTGAAGTGGGTGTGTTAGCCCCGACTTTCTTATGCTCTGTGTAGTCCAGTGATGGGTTCTTTGGAAGTGTATGTATGAATAGTTCTCCCCCGTTCTTTACCCTTTCTTAAGGATAAACCAAGGATTATGAACTATCAGGCACTATTTCTGTTCTAAGTGACACTTGATTGTCAGTGATGTAAATAATTTTTTTGCTTATATACATATAATGTTATACCTTCTGGTAAACTGCTTTTTTAAAAATTTCACATCAATTGTGAGAGATGAGCAGGAGTTTGCTTGGCATATGAGCAGAGCTAGGTGTGCGTAGCCATAAAGAGGAGAGCTTTTCTTTTCTGAGAAGGGTTAAGTCAGTGGGCCTGGACCTCAGGAATGGGTGAAGGAGGGATGGGGGAGGTGCCAGGTGAAACAGTGGGAGGCCTTATCTACATACTGAAGGAGTTTATTGAAGCTAGTGGGGACCAAAGGAAATTGCAAAAATAGTTGCCTTTATTGGTTTGGAGGCTTACAAAAGTAATAATAGATGCTGTAAATATTTAAACACAGAAATATATAAGATGGAAATACGAAATCCCTGACAACCATCATCCTGTCACCCAAAAATAACCACTATGAATAGTTCGGCGTATATTCCTTTAGTTG
Organism: Glossophaga mutica; assembly: GCA_039655065.1. Classification (NCBI taxonomy): domain Eukaryota; kingdom Metazoa; phylum Chordata; class Mammalia; order Chiroptera; family Phyllostomidae; genus Glossophaga; species Glossophaga mutica. The sequence goes on along the minus strand of CM077307.1, from coordinate 41,258,776 downwards.
ATTTCAGTGGGAGGGGAGGATAGGTCTGGTCCCACGTACTCCTCGTTGACCCAGTTCAAAAGTGCCAGGGTTATATCTGGCAGGAATAACTTTTTATTAAAAAAAATACATCTTGCAAGTTAGGGTTATAAGTGTTCCATGCTTCTTTCCTCCCCACCAACCCTTGCTGCCAATTGATAAAATTTTACTACTGTTTTTATGTAATCCATTTCTTACTCCCCAAATAATTTGGTGTTAAAATAAAAATAGACTTCCCTCAACTAAAAATAAAAAATGAAAAGGAGAAAAAAATTCAAGTTTTTAAAGTACATGTTGAAGATAAGAAAAAACTAAGTACTTGTCTTGCCCAAAGGCGTTGCTGTAAGAATGAGAAACCCCAGGGAAATTTAGTATAAGTTATGTTAAAGGGAGAACAGTGGATACACCTAGTTTGAAAGTGTTATGTTTCCAGTTTGGTAAGTGAGTATTTTCCAGAGATATTTATAGTTTATTTTTTGTGTTCTAGATAATCAAGCAAAAGAAAGATGAACTTTGTCCATGGATTGCAGTATGCCACTAGAAACTGTGTTTTTTTCCGACTTAATTTACTGACCAACTGGAGAAAATGTCATGCACTAGCTGAAACCTCACTGGACTGTCATCAAGCACGAATTAACCACATGGTAAATAAGTATCAGGGCCTCCGAGTAGATCAGTGTGATGGGTTGACTTCTCTGCCTGGAAATTTGAATTTCTATAGGACTTCCAATAACAAAAGAACAGGATACCCCTCAAGGATCAAAAGTAAGGACATTTGGTTGATTACTGGAAAATGTACTGCATGGAGGGACTCCTTTTCAAGACAGAAACTGATAGAAGAAGTTGCAGTAGTTCCTGCTCTTTCGGTATTGCATCCTGTAAACTGTTTTCCCACAAGAGACATCAGGAGTTTCCACACTTCTCCATGCTTGCAAGCTGCTCCCATTCCTCTCTTATTGATAATTCTTAAACCGGTGCAGAAACTACTTGCAATCATTGTTGGCAGGTAAAATGCTTCTTTAAAGACTAAACTTTTGTATTAAAGGTTATTTGTGAAATTACACTTTGAAAGAAAATTTGGTAGATTTCCCTCCTGAACTTAGCTCAAAATTAAGTTTCTAAACAGTTCTATGCAGTTTCATTATGTAGGATTTAATGATCTTGAAATAATTTACTGTTTATTTCAAAAAAATTATTATATATTTTGTATAGACACTGTTTAAAAGATTGACCTTATATATATGATTGCAAAAATAATCAGAAATGTTGATTATAACTCATGGATAAGAACAGTACTTTATAAACATCCCTTTTTTAGTGTGTGGAATGAGGCAACAGATTATGGAACTAAAGAATTGTGCTTATTTAAGAATGGGCTCTTGGGCATGGAGGTTAGGGGGTGGAGGGATTGAGCAAAAGGGAAAAGGACTCAGACAACAGGGTGGTGATTGCTTGGGGTAGGGGATATATAAGGGGACTAATGGTAATGGAAAAATATTAAAAAATGGGCTCCTACACCTGAAAGTAATACAAAATAATATTGAATTTAAACTGTAATTGAAAAATAAAATTTGAAGTTCTTTTAAAAAATATAAAATAATAAAATGAATAAATTAATCTTAAAAAAATGGGCTCACTCCAAGCCAAGTTAACTCTTAAAGTATTAATATTTATTTATTTTTCCATTCTGTTTTCAACAGGTCTTTATTATTTGCTCTTGATAGTCCTTTTTTAATATATTTTATTGATTATGCTATTATAGTTGTCCCATTTCTCCCCCATCATTCCCCTCCACCGTGCACACCCCCTCCCACCCACATTCCCCCCCTTTAGTTCATATGTCATATAAGTTCTTTAGCTTCTACATTTCCCACACTATTCTTATCCTCCTCTGTCTGTTTTCTACCCACCGTCTATGCTACTTATTCTCTGTACCTTTTCCCCTTCTCCCACTCCCCTCTTGCTAACCTTCCATGTGATCCCCATTTCTGTGGTTCTGTTCCTGTTCTAGCTGTTTGCTTAGTTTGCTTTTGTTTTAGGTGTGGTTCTTAATAGCTGTGAGTTTGCTGTCTTTTTACTGTTCATATTTTTTATCTTCTTTTTCTTAGATAAGTTCCTTTAACATTTCATATAATAAGGGCTTGGTGATGATGAACTCCTTGAACTTGACCTTATCTGAGAAGCACTTTATCTGCCCTTCCATTCTAAATGAAAGCTTTGCTGGATAGAGCAATCTTGGATGTTGGCTCTTGCCTTTCATGACCTGGAATACTTCTTTCCAGCCCCTTCTTGCCTGTAAGGTCTCTTTTGAGAAATCAGCTGACAGTCTGATGGGAACTCCTTTGTAGGTTTCTGTCCCCTTATCCCTTGCTGCTTCTAGAATGCTCTCCTTCATTTGAATCTTGGCTAATGGAATTACGATGTGCCTTGGTGTGTTCTTCCTTGGGTCCAACTTCTTTGGGACTCTCTGAGCTTCCTAGACGTCCTGGAAGTCTATTTCCTTTGCCAGATTGGGGCAGTTCTCCTTTATTATTTGTTCAAATAAGTTTTCCACGTGTTGCTCTTCTTCTTCCCCTTCTGTAACCCCTAGAATTCGGATGTTGGGATGTTTAACGATGTCCTGGAGGTTCCTAAGCCTCTCCTCATTTTTTTGAATTCTTGTTTCTTCGTTCTTTTCTGATTGGATGTTTCATTCTTCCTTCTGGTCCACTCCATTGATTTGAATCCCAGTTTCCTTCCCATTACTGTCAGTTCCCTTTACATTTTCCTTCATTTCACTTAGCGTAGCCTTCATTTTTTTCATCTAATTTGTGAGCAAAATCAACCAATTCTGTGAGCATCCTGATCACCAGGATCAGAACTGTGCATCTGATAGGTTGTCTATCTCTTGGTTGCTTAGATGTATTTGCTTGGGAACTTTGATTTGTTCTTCTGCTTGGGCCATTTCTTTTTTCTTTTTTTGGTCTGGTCAAGCCTCTTATGTATGAGTGGCGGAGCCTTAGGTGTTCACCAGGGCAAGGCAACCCACCTCGCTGGGTTGTGACGCTGTATGTGGGGGTGGGGTCAGAGAGGGAATAATGGCGCTTGCTCCACTCTTTCTCGGATTTCAGTCCTTTCTCTGCTTCCCACAAGCAAATTGGGCCCTTCTGGTGCTGGTTCCCATGTGGGTGGGCTTGCGTATGTTCTAGGACCCTGTGGGTCTCTCCAGTGAACTCTCCTGTGAGGCTGAAAGTTTCTACTGACACCTCAACCCCCACAAGTGTTTTCAATCAGTGCTTTTAGGCTTTATTTCCCGGTGCTGGGGCCCTGGGTTGCATGGTCTGTCTCACTCCCCATTTTCACCTGGTTTATGGGCTTGGATGAATGGTTGTCAGACTTCCATACAGTTCAGTTTTTTGTCAGTTCTGGTTGTTTTTTTGTTTTAAATTTTTGTTGTCCTTAATTTTGGTTGTGTAAGGAGGCATAGTGTGTCTACCTACACCTCCATCTTGGCCGGAAGTCCTTTGATAGTCCTTTTTAATAATTAATATTTTTACTACTAAATAGTACTTTATATTTGTTTATCCCTCTTTCTCCATAATTAATCCTGTTTTATTTGCTTCATAGAATCTTGACAGAAGGTAAAGTTAAGCATTATCTCCTTATAAAGCTTTCTTATGTTTGATAACAATGAAGTCCCATCTAGCCTTCTTCTTTACTCTCATACCAACCCAATTTTATTTTTTTCAAAATTGAGAATTTACACACTGTAATGTGTTTTTTATGATTTGGCATTGGCATGCAGAAAATATACAACTAGATTAGTTCTTGATTTAAGTAATGACTGTCAAAGAAAACCAGAGCTGGACAATAATTACAGCAGTGAAAACAGCCTTTATTCAGGAGTATTGTAGTAGAAGAAAAGAGACCTCAATATAGAACTGGAGTCAGTTCTGAATACAGCATGGGTAAGTAGGAATTTGTAGCCAAGGCGCTGGGTGGGGGTCGGTGGATGGAAAATTAGAGGAAGCGTCAGGAGTGAGGAGGGGTTCTGCCTAAACAGACCTAACGAGATTCTTGCTGAAGGCAGGTGAGGGGGATCAGGTATCACCTAGGGACTAGTGAAGGATGAGGATCCAAGTTAGAAATCAAGGGTGATCAGGTATGGAGGATGGGGGATTCTGGCTAGACTGACTTAGCAAGGTTCTTGCTAACATTGGACAGTGCAGAGTCTGAAAGTCAAGACCTAATTGAAAAAGAGTTCAGGAGACCCTGAGGAGAGTTTGCTGGGGGAAAGAATCTTTGTCACAAATCAGTTAGGTTCTTGGGCAAGTAGCTCTTTTTTTTCTCCCTTTTTACTGAATTTATTGGGGGTAACACTGGTTAACTAAATCATACAGGTTTCAGGTGCATGATTCTGCAACACATGATTTGTACACTGTATTGTGTGTTCACTGCCCCAAGTCAAGTCTCCGTCCATCACCATTCATTCCCCCATACCCTCTTCTGTCTTCCTCCACCCCCACCCCCTGGCAATTACCACACTGTTCTCTGTGTTCATGAGGTTTTTTTCTTTTTTTCCTCAGTCCTTGCATTCCCCCAACCTCCCCTCCCTCCCCACAGCTGTCAATCTGCTCTCTTCCCAAAACACTAATTCGAAAGAATACATGCACCCCTATGCCCACTTCAGTGTTATTTACAGTCTTCAAGAATTGAAAGCAGCCCAGACACCCATCAGTAGATGAGTGGATAAAAAATGCTGTGGTAGGTATATTTACACAATGGAATGCTACTTGGCCATAAAAGGGAAGGAAATCTTACCTTTTGTGACAGCGTGGATAGATCTGGAGAGTGTTATGCTAAGTGAAATAAGCCAGTCAGAAAAATACAAGTACCATATGACTTCACTCGTATGTGGACTCTAATGAACAAAATAGTGACAGACTTGTAGAGAACAGGCTGACAGCTGGGGGGTAGGGGCTGAATGGGAGGGGTTGGGGGGATTGAGCAAAAGAACTAAAAAATCCAGCAGCTTTTTAATCGTCCTTTTAAATTATTTATTTTTAATTTTTTTAATTGTTACTATTGTCAGTCCCCTAAAATACTCTTTTGGAATATGTTTTTATAAATTTAAATAGTAATAAATCATAGGAAGTTTTAAATAGGAAATAAGTTCATAGGTTGGTTTAATCTTTGGAGGCATTTTAGGTGTGACAACAAAATTAAGAGAAAGAAGTTATTTTTATTTTGTAAAATTAATTTTGCCAAGAGGATGATGTATGTGTTTCAAATTTTTTGTTGTGATTTTACAGATGAACTCACAAGGGAAGATTTTTGTCCTAGTCTTGAAAACAGTGCTTATTGTCAAAATGTCTCTGGACCCTGCTAAGCAGCAGACTATTGTTGCTTGGTAGAAATTGGAACTCCCCAGATGATATCTGTGAAATCTCTCATTTTCTTATTTTCTTTGCTTATGCTCTCCTTATTACCTGTCCTTTGTCATGTTGTACAGGGCATAGAGTTTCTACTACTGAACAATACTTATTTCTAAAGTCAATGCTGAGGTAGTTTCCCTTGTACCTTGGGGAAGCATTGGCAGATTATGCTGGAAGTCTGATGAACAGTGGGAAGAACTTAGGTTAAAGGGGTAGATTTATTGTATCATAACTCCTCAGATGTTTATTTGGACAATTCATTGCCTGTTAAGTAGTTAAATGCTCAGACTCTGGAATTACATTGCCTTCATTGCTTCCTTTCCTATTTATTTATTTATTTATTTATTTATTTATTTATTTATAGCCTCACCTGAGGACATGTTTATTCATTTTAGAGAAAGGGATAGGAAGGAAGAGAGAGAAACACAAATGTGTGAGAGAAACATCAATTGCTTGCCTCTTGCACACTCCCTAACTGGGGACCGAACCCACAAACTAGGTATGTGTGCTGACTGGGAATGGAACCTGCAAACTTTCGATTTGTGGGACCACCCTCCAACCAACTGAGCCAACTGGCCAGGGTGTTTGGTTTTCCTCTTATTACCTCTCTGACCTTGGACAAATTGCTTAACTTCTCTGTGTCTCCATTTTCCCTTCTGTAACAGGGTTATTATGCAGATTAAATGAAATTTCATATGCGTAATGATCAGAAGGGTACTTTGCATGTGACAAACAGTCAGAAAATATTAACCAGTGGTAGCTGTAGTAAAATAGTTCCTCAGGCAGTGTTTACCTTAAAGTAACTGAAGAAAATTAAAATGAACATTAGACTTTTTAACTATAGCTCTATATAGTTGATTGTTCATCATTTCGCTAAGAATTTTATAGATTTTTGAAGAAGCTATACAGACAAATACAAAGTAAAGTATTTGAAGACATAAAATTCTAGTGTAAGTGTTTAGTTTTGCTGATATGTGCTGATACTATTATCAGAACTTTAAATTTTTCTTTTTGTTCTAGGGGCATAAGGAAATGGTGGCGTGCACTTCCTCCCAACAAGAAGGAGCTATTTAAAGAAAGTGTGAGGAAGAATAAATGGAAGTTATTCCTGGGTTTGAGTAGTTTTGGATTGCTCTTCGTAGTGTTTTACTTTACTCACCTGGAAGTGAGTCCAATCACAGGAAGGACCAAGCTACTACTATTGGGGAAAGAACATTTCAGTCTTTTATCAGAACTGGAATGTCAAGCAGTAAGTAGTAAGAATTGTCTTTAATTAGGTTGCTTAATTTAATATTTAAAGCAAGAAAGGTTTTTTTTTTCCTAAGATTTTTTTTTTATTTGTTTCTCTCCCCTTTATTCCCCTCTGCCCTGCACTCATCCTCCCACCAGCATTCCCTGACCTTAGTTTATGTCCATGGGTTGTACATATAAGTTCTTTGGCTTCTCCATTTCCTATACTATTCTTAACCTTCCCCTGTCTATTTTGTACCTACCATTTATGCTTTTTACTCCCTGCACTTTTTAACTTAACCTTATCTGGGAAGCACTTATCTGCCCTACGGTTCCAAATGATAGCTTTGCTGGTTAGAGTAATCTTGGATGTAGATCCTTGCCTTTGATGACTTCGAATACTTCTTTCCAGCTCCTTCTTTCCTGAAAGGTTTCTTTTGAGAAATCAGCTGATAGTCCTTTGGGAACTCCTTTGTAGGTAATTGTCTCCTTTTCTCTTGCTGCTTTTAAGATTCTCTCCTTATCTTTAATCTTAGGTGACTTAATTATGATGTGCCTTGGTGGGTACTTCCTTGGGTCCAACTTCTTTGGGACCCTGAGCTTCCTGGACTTCCTGGAAGTCTATTTCCTTTGCCATATTAGGGAAATTCTCCTTCATTATTTGTTCAAACAAGTTTTCAATTTCTTGCTCTTCCTCTTCTCCTTCTGGCACCCCTATGATTTGGATGTTGGAACGTTTAAAGTTGTCCCGGAGGTTCCTAAGCCTTTCCTTATTGTTTTGAATTCTTGTTTCTTCATTCTGTTCTGGTTGAATGTTTATTTCTTCTTTCTGTGCCACACCATTGGTTTGAGTCCTGGTTTCCTTCCCTTCACTGCTGATTCCTTGTATATTTTTCTTTATTTCACTTTTCATAGCCTTCACTTTTTTTTTTTTCTGTTTTGCAACCGTACTCAATCATTTCTGTGAGCATCCTAATTACCAGTGTTTTGAACTATGCATCTGATAGGTTGGGTATTTCTTCATCACTTAGTTGTATTATTTCTGGAGTTTTGATCTATTCTTTCATTTGGGCCATATTTTTCTGTCTTGGTGCACCAAGAAAGTTTCTTAAATATGAAAGATGTACTACTTTTTTATTTTAGTCTTTGACAGGAAATTAGCATTTCCCCCCCAAAAAGCTTGACCTTTCATACTTAGTACTCCTACTGACTATATTTCTTTCCCTCGTTCACCCAGCTAACTCCTTTTTATCACATGTCAACTTAAATGCCACTTTTTCAAGAAATCCCTTGATTATCCAAACTGGGTTTAGCAGGGTAGCTACATTGGGCTCAGGGTAGGTATCCTTCATAACAACTGAATTATGACTCAGCTCCTTTGCAGTTGTGCCCAGTGCTTGGCTATATATTGGGCTTATTTCTCCCACTTTATTTTCTCTTTACATACTGTACTTTTCCTTTAAAGCATTTATCACGTAGGTAACATTTATTTGCCAATCTGTCTCCCTTGTTAGATTAAGTTCCATGGAGGCAGGAGACCCTGTCTGTTTTGTTTATGATTTTATACTGAGTACAGTGCACAGACTAGTGCTTAGTATGTATTCAGGTCTATAGTCTAAAGTTATGGACTTTTTTTTTTATTTTTTTATTTTTTTAAAATATATTTTATTGATTATGCTATTACAGTTGTCCCATTTCTCCCCCATCATTCCCCTCCACCATGCACACCCCCTCCCACCCACATTCCCCCACTTTAGTTCATGTCCATGTGTCATAAGTTCTTTAGCTCCTACATTTCCCACACTATTCTTGCCCTCCCCCTGTCTATTTTCTACCCACCGTCTATGCTACTTATTCTCTGTACCTTTTCCCCCTCTCTCCTCCTCCCACACCCCTGTTGCTAACCCTCCATGTGATCTCCATTTCTGTGGTTCTGTTCCTGTTCTAGCTGTTTGCTTAGTTTGCTTTTGTTTTAGGTGTGGTTGTTAATAGCTGTGAGTTTGCTGTCTTTTCACTGTCATATTTTTTATCTTCTTTTTCTTAGATAAGTCCCTTTAACATTTCATATAATAAGGGCTTGGTGATGATGAACTCCTTGAACTTGACCTTATCTGAGAAGCACTTTATCTGCCCTTCCATTCTAAATGACAGCTTTGCTGGGTAGAGCAATTTTGGATGTAGGTCCCTGCTTTTCAAGATTTCAAATATTTCTTTGCAGCCCCTTCTTGCCTGAAAGGTCTCTCTTGAGAAATCAGCTGACAGTCTGATGGGAACTCCTTTGTAGGTGACTGTCCCCTTATCCCTTGCTGCTTCTAGAATTCTCTCCTTCATTTGAATCTTGGCTAATGGAATTACGATGTGCCTTGGTGTGTTCTTCCTTGGGTCCAACTTCTTTGGGACTCTCTGAGCTTCCTGGACGTCCTGGTAGTCTATTTCCTTTGCCAGATTGGAGAAGTTCTCCTTTATTATTTGTTCAAATAAGTTTTCCACTTGTTGCTCTTCTTCTTCTCCTTCTGGGACCCCTAGAATTCGGATGTTGGGACGTTTAACGATGTCCTGGAGGTTCCTAAGCCTCTCCTCATTTCTTTGGATTCTTGTTTCTTCCTCGTTTTCTGATTGGATGTTTCATTCTTCCTTCTGGTCCACTCCATTGATTTGAGTCCCAGTTTTCCTCCCATCTTCATTGGTTCCCCATGCATCTTCCTTCATTTCACGTATTGTAGCCTGCATTTTTTCATCTAATTTGTGAGCAAAATCAACCAATTCTGTGAGCATCCTGATCACCAGGATCAGAACTGTGCATCTAATAGGTTGGCTATCTCTTCACTGCTCAGAGGAATTGGCTCTGGGGCTTTCATTTGTTCTCTGGTTTGAGCCATTTTTGGTGGTTTTTGTTTTGGTTTGGTTTTAGTCTGGTCGTGGCTATTGTGTAGTGAGGGGTGGAGCCTTAGGTGTTCCTCAGGGCAGGGCAGCCCAGTCGCTGGGTTGTGACGCTATAGGTGGGGGCGGGGTCCGAGAGGGAAGAATGGCGCTTGCTCCGCTCTCTCCTGGACTCCGGTCCCTTCTGCCGCTTCCCCTTCGCCTGGATTATCTGTGCGTGCGCATGTGGGACCCCCTGGTCAGCCAGCCGCTTTGTGCGTCCTCACTGGTTCTGCACCGTTGCCCCCCTGTGCCCGGGGTCCGCCAGCTGCCGCCTGTGGGCCCAGGGACCGCCAGCCACCGCCTGTGCACCTGGGAACTGCCAGCTGCTGCCGCTTGCGTTCCTGGGTCCTCACCTCCACGTTTTCCTGCCGCGACTCCGCCCCTCTTACCGGTCTGGATGAATGGTTGTTGGACTTCCGTACAGTTCAATTTTCTATAAGTTCTGGTTGTTTTCTTGTTTCTAAATATTTGTTGTCCTTAATTTGGTTGTGAGAGGAGGCACAGTGTGTCCGCCTACGCCTCCATCTTGGCTGGGAATCCCCAAGTTTTGGACTTTGAAAGTAAAGTAGAATAAGAGTTTTTTTAATTTTTTTTGGGGGGGGTAACATCAATTTTGGCAATTTATTATATTTCTTGAATGCAAAATAAAGTTGGAATTTAGAAGCTTTAACTCCTTAGACAATGTAACTCAGGTAGTTAATCATTTGGTACCACTAGTAAGCTCCTTGAGAACAGATCATCATTTTTTAAAAATTATATTTTATTGATTATGCTATTACAGTTGTCCTGATTTTCCCTCCTTTGTCCCCTGCCCCCTGAATTCCCCACTCCCTTAGGCAATCCCTCTACCATTGTTCATGTCCATGTATCATGTGTATAAGTTCTTTAGCTACAACCTTTCTGATATTGTACTTTACGTCCCATGACTATTCTGTAACTACCTATTTGTGCTTCTTAATCCTCTTACCTCACCCTTTCTCCCATAAACCCCCTCCCATCTATTTATCTTTAATGTTGGCATTTTAATTATGTGTCTTGGAGTGGGCCTCTTTGTCCATCTTGTTAGGGACTCTCTGTGCTTCTTGGACTTGCATGTCTATTTCTTTCCCAAATTAGGGAAGTATTCTTTCATTATTTTTTCAAATAGATTTCCAATTTTTTGCTCTTTCTCTTCTCCTGGCACTTCTCTGAAGTGAATGTTGGACTGCTTGAAGTTGTCCCACAGGCTGTTTATCCTCATTTTTTTTGATTCTTTTTTCTTCTCGTTCTGATTGGTTGTTTTTTGCTTCATTATGTTCCAAGTCATTGATTTGATTCTTAGCTTCATCCACTCTCCTGTTGTTTCCCTCTAAATTTTTCTTTGTTTCAACTAGTGTATCCTTCATTTCTGACTGGATCTCTTTTATGCTGCTGAGGTCCTCACTGAGTTCCTTGAGCATCTTTATAAACAGTGTTTTGAACTCTGCATCTGATAGATTGCTTATCTCCATTTAATTTAGCTCTTTTTTCTGAAGTTTTGATCTGTTCTTTCATTTAGGCCATGTTTCTTTGTCTCCTCATTTTGGCAGGCTCTGTGTGTTTGTTTCTGAGTATTAGATAGAACTTTTCTGACTCTGTGTCTTGGTAGTGTGGCCTAATGTAGTAGGTGTCCTGTAGGGTCCAGATGCACAGCCTCCCCTATTGCCCAAGATGGGTATTTGAAGTGCACCCTTAGAGTGGGCTGAACACATCCTCCTCTTGTAGTTGAGCCTTGATTGCTGTTGGCAGGTCAATGGGAGGGATTTACCCAGGCCAGTCAGCTGCAAAGATTGGCTATAACCACTGACCACCAACCTTCACCATCCATGGAGGATCAGCTGTGCAGGGGCAGGGTGGTGGTGCTCTAACATGGTCTGTAGCTGTCCATTTAGTGGGCTGGCCCTGGGGTTTCCTAGGTGATGCAGGCCAATTTTAGCCCCCACCTGTGTTTTGCCCATGGTCATCCTGCATGAGCAATAAAGCAATCAGAGATGGTTGCTACTTCACTTGGAAATTCCCAGGCAAAGCCAAGCTGTGAATCTTGGCTGCTAGTTCCAGGCCTGGGACTCATGTAGGCCAGCTGCTGCTTGTTTGAGAGGATTTTGGAAGTTGTAAAGCCTGAGCCAAGACCAGCCATTCATATGGAAAAGCAGCTTGGGTGGGCCTGTAAGTTGGGTGGGGTAGAGTCTCTGGGGATATCCAGGGTGGAGCAAACAGGGTTAGCCAAGTTGATAGAATTTTAGATATGGTACCAGTCTTCCAGCTTTGTGGGGGAGGGCCCAGAAAAGGCACAATGGCGTCTGCTCACCTTGATGCCAGACACCTCAGCCTCCCCCTGCACACCACTGGTGCCCCTCAAGCTGCCATCCTAGTGCTGGAACCCAGAGGGAATGAGTCTGTGTAGGTGAGTCCATGTATGTGTTCTTTAAGAGGAACTACTTGGGGCTCCATCAGTTTCTTCCACCAGCTCAATCACTGCTGGTTTTTGCAATCAGAAGTTGTGGGGACTTATCTTACTGGTGCTGGACCTCTGGGCTGAGGGGCCTGGTGTGGGGCTGGGACTCCTTATTCCCAAAATATCCCTCCTGAATTTTTATCCAGTACACGTGGATATGGGACCAGCCCATTCTGCATCTGCACCCCTTCTACCTGTCTGGATGGATGTAGTTTTTTTAATTCCATAGTTGTCAGACTTCATTTAACTTAATTTCTGTTGGTTCTGAGTGATGGTTGTTCTATATCTTAGTTGTAATTTTGCTGTGGTTGTGAGAAGAGGTGAGCCATGTCTGCCTATGCTGCCATCTTGACCGGTAGTCCCAGATCATTTTTCTATCTTCAGTGCATTGCACGTGCATAGTATGTGATCAATCAATGTCTTTTGAAGTCTCATAGCCTCACTTGATAGCTTTGTCAAAGTTAGATCTTTATATCTTTTGTTCCAATTGAGTTTCCAAGTTTGTCAATGGAAAATTCCCATGAAAAAAAGAACAATTTTTTTTTCACTAGAACATCTATTAGAACATCCTTTCTAGTAGAACTTATACAGAGATTTGTGATGTTTCTTAGAATATTGTCTAGTCAGAGGCACATTTGAGGAAAGTGTTCTGGAAAGATTGAGATGAGCCAACTTCTATGATTCACATCACTAAGAAGCTTTCAAAAATTATATATGTACATACATATATTCTCTTTTATTTCTTATTTTTAAACTACAAATGTAATACCTGCTTGATATGAAAATTCAAACACAGGTTCTTAACAGTGCTACTATAAAGTACTGTAATTATACTAGTAGTTTCCCCTTATTTGTACTTTCATTTTCTATGGTTTGTTACCTGTGATCAACTGTGGTCCAAAGATATTAAATGGAAAATTCCGGAGCTAAAATTTCATAAGTTTTCAAGGACCATATTTTGCTGTGTGTACTTGTGCTCCCATGTATACTGCACACCAACATTTTTGGCCCAAACTTTCAGGGAAAAAAGCTTCTGTTTTAATTTTTAATTCAATTACTTATTTATTTATATTTAGATACTTGTTTTTTGTATTATAAAGGGATTTTAGCATTTATTTTTGAACATATCACAGTATAAGAACTTTTACATAACAAATAATTACAAAACACAAGAACAGAAAGAAGATATTTCAGTTACTACCCACGTGTAATGCACATCCTTATTTTTCCCTCAAAAATTTGGGCAAAAAAGTGCACATTATACACAGCAAAATACAGTACATGCCATTCTGAGTACCTCACTTCATGTCATTATGTAGGCATTGTATCATCTCACATCATTATAAGAAGAAGGATATTAGGGAGAAGTACAATATGCTATTTTGAGAAAGACCACATTCACATAACTTTTATTGCTATTACAGTATTTGTTATACTTGTTTTATTTTATTATTAGTTATTGTTATTAATCTTTTACTGTGCCTAATTTATAAAATCAACTTTATTACAGGTACATATTTGTAGGAAAAAAACATGGTATGTATAGGGTTCGGTACTGTCTGCTGTTTCAGGCACCCACTGAGGGTGTTGGTACGTATAGCTAACAGATAAGGGTGGGCTGTTGTACATATAATCTTGCTTGTTTTATTTGTATCAGGAGGGTTTAATGTAATAGTAGATTTTTTTCATTTTTTTCATACAGGTTACACTTGTGACTTAATGCTTTTTAAAAATGCTAATTGGTATAAAGACTTAAAAATTCATAGTCTACAAAATTCCCCATTTTTAATCATTTCAAGGAAGAAGCTTACAAACTTGTTGGTTCATCTGCCAAAGAAATTATGTATTGAATGGAAATTGAAGTAGTATTTTCAGAACATCCTTGTTTTCAGTACACTTGAAAGGGTCTTTCATGATTATTGTTTTAGAAAAGTTTTCCTTATGTAGTGGCTAGTCTTTATCAGCATAATATAGAGAAAATGATATGCCTTATGGTTCTGAAATTTCAGTAATTTCCTTTCACTCTGTGTGAATAGAACACTTAAAAGTAATGAAATGTGTATCATTTTCTTGTAGAAGTTTAACTTTCTTATTAAAATATAGGGTGTTTTTCTATCAGTGGGTTATGAAAGTAATTTTCTTTTGTATTTTACTTATATGAAATATTTATGCTCTCTAGGCAATGTTTTGTTTTTCTAAAATGCTTAAAATAGAAATAATATATAAACATTTTATTTTATGCTAATAGAAAAGATGAATAAAATTTTTATTTGAACTAATTTTATGAAAAATCTTAGTTATTATAATTTAATTTGTGAGAAATCACATTGCCTTTGAATGAATAAAAATTTGAGTGTTTAATATATGCAAATATTTACATAACTAAAAACTAAAATGTTCAACAGTAAGTAACTATATAACTCTCATGAAGCAATATAAACATTTTGTGAAACTGAAGCTATTTTAAAATGAAGACTAGCCCTGGCCAGTGTGGCTCAGTTGGTTGGAGCATTGCCCCATAAACCAGAAAGTTGCAGGTTCAATTCCTGGTTAGGGTACATGTCTAGGCTGTGGGTTCAGTCCCTGGTTGGGGGCATGTAGGAGAGGCAACCAATTGATGCTTCTCTCTCACATCAGTGCTTCTCTCCCTCTTCTTCTCTCTCTAAAATCAGTAAGTATTTTCTGAGGTGAGGATAAAAATAAATGAATAAATAAAATAAAGACTGATTTTCTTTTTAATCTTTCTAGTGGATGGAAGAATACAAAAATGATATGCTAACTGAGAATGATGCCCAGTACCTAACCATTAAAGAAGTGTTTTATCATTTAATTGAATGCAATAAAGATATTCCAGGGATCTCTGAGGTCAATTGGATTATTCATGTGGTTGATTCCCCTGATGTAAATGCCTTTGTGCTTCCAGTAAGTAAATGTTCTCAAACCTAATTTTTAATTGTTAAATTTAACATTCTTGTTTCTTATCATGTTCTAGTTGCTTACATTATTTTCTTTGTGGTGCAGAATGGACATGTGTTTGTCTTCACGGGGCTTATTAGTATGTCGGATATTCATCAACTTTCCTTCATTTTGGGCCACGAAATAGCACATGCAGTACTTGAGCACGCTGTAAGTACCCAAAGTGAACATTTAGTTGTTGAAGTGTTGTAGTTAGGAAGTTAAATTTTTTAAAGAGCTGAATCTTTTCAGTGTTCATTTTTTGGATGGAATTTTACTTTTCAGTAATTGTCTTCTTCTGTTACCTGAAAAAAACATGATAGGCTAATTTTGGAAGTTTTTATGGTCTTTAGTGTTTGATAATGAATAATTAGTGTTTCTCTTAAATACTATTTTTATCACCTGTCTCTTTTGCTAGGAAGTGATTTTTCTCAACCTCTAATTATTTCAAATTAGATTTAAAAATTTTTAATAATTATTAACATACTTGTCATCTAGTCAGAAAATTAATTGTAGGAAAGTGATATTACTGTTTAAATGGGTAAATCAGTTTTCTTGGCTTTTTATTCATTCTCTGAGGATAGCTTGGAGCATCTTTGAAAATGTCTAGAATGATATGCCATGTATAATTAACGCAGAGTAATAATAATGATACCTTGCCATTTTATAGTTTATTGAGCTTTTTAGTATGTACCCCCTCATTCATAATTTAATAGTGTCCTCATGAGGTATGTATTTAATATCTCTATATTGTGTATGAGGAAACCAATGTTTAAAAAGGCTCTAAATAACATGACTAATGTGACTAAGTGGTGGAATTGGGACTTTAACCCATCTCTACTTTTTGCAAGTCCAGCATTGCTTCCTTTTACCACAGTTACCTGTTTGCTGGAGCACTTTCTTAAAGACCATAGAATTCAGGTTGTTTTATACTTCTGTGAGAGCACATCTGTTTGTCTTGGTATGAGTCCATAAATGTGATATATTTGTTTATACATATTTTATTTTTACTCTTTAAAAAATATGCATGGTGCCCTGGCCAGCATGGCTCACTTGGTTGGAGCATTGTGCTATAAACCATAGGGTCCTGGGTTCGATTACTGGTCGGTGCACAAGCCTAGGTTGCGAGTTCACTTCCAGGTTTGGTTCCTGGTCAGGCACGTACAGGAGGCAACCAGTCAGTGTCTCTCTCTCCTCCCTCTTCCTCCCTCCCTCCCTTTCCCTCTCTCTAAAATCAGTAAACATGTCCTCTGGTGTGGATTAAAAAACATGCATGACTCTTATGTATGCATTCATTTATTGATGTACAGCACAGGGAATATAGTCAATAATACCATAATAACTTTTCATGGTGACAGGTGGTTATACTAATATGGTGATCCCATAGTAAAGTATATAAATGTTGAATCACTGTTGTGCATTTGAAATGAATGTAATATTGTATGCCAACTAAACTTTAATAAAAAATGTAAAATATATGTGTGGCCCTTTTGTCCACATAATTAGAGACAGGTATATTTTCTTTAATTGAAAATATAAAGGTAAATAGTGAAAGGATTGTGAAATGCTATATAGGAAATGCAAGTAATATTAACTTTAAATGGAAATGAAAATGTTATTAATTCCTTTAAAAGTCATCTCAAATTCTGTCTATTCCTTAGAGTATTAATAAGATGAGGTGGGCCAAAGTTGTGCTTTTCTGAAGCACAAATAGTAGAAATCTTCTTATTTCTTCTGAGTTGTAGGAAAAATTTTAAAAAATTTTTCTTTAAACAAATATATAAAGAATAAATCTGAGCAGTTGAAATAGATTTTATCTTTCAAGAAATGGCTTCAGAACTGCAAAATCAATCAATTTTGGCTATTTTTAGCTTTTAAAGGGTGTTAATATTTAACACATTTGTTTTTCTGGCATCTTGTTTAACGCTGCATTCAGCATATTGTTATCATCTCTTCAGTGCAAGAACAGTAATTAAATGCGACATGAAAAGTAAATAGTAGCCTTAGAAATAGAAAATGGTTATGAATATTTGTTTGGCAGAGGTCTCAGAAACCAACACTATGTGTTCTTTTTTAGCAGTCTCCGTTTTGATTGGATGGAGCCTTTTATTCTGTTTTCTTTTTTCCACAAATACACAGTGATTTTCTTGTATAATAGCAATTCTTCAGTAATAACAAGGATTTTTCTCTACTATAATGACTTCATCACTTGGAATTTTACTCTTCTATGCTAAAATAATTCCTTAATTATTTTTTATGACCCACAGTTCTTATAATGAAGCCAAGAATGCTTTATGAGGGCAGATTGTATTGTAAAGAGAAGTATTCCAGGTGATTATTTCTAGTTGTCAGCTGTGCTTCATACACTAAAGTAAGGATTCCTCTATTATTAACATTAGCATTACACTGACTACTGTCAATTACATAATCTACTTTAATGGTGAACAATGAGCAATCCTGTGCATTAAACTTGTATTTAGATATTATGACTAAAAGGAACTCTTTTAAGTAAAACCATTTTCAATTATTGCTATAAGTAAATACAGAAATTCATAGAACCTAATTTCCTGGTGACAAATACTAGACTTATAAAACTGCAGACTTACAGAAAGTCAATCATATATTAGGTCATGATGGCCAAAAGATTTTCATTTAAAATAAACGAATTTATTTCTGAACTGTTCCTTGTTTTAACTGCTTCATATGTTATGTAGTGTTTAGTCTCTGTCCAAAAGTACAATAAACACATTTACTTGATTTTCAAAAAGAATTAACAACTGTATTAGAAATTAAAACTTTCTGGGTTTGATCCCTTGTCCTTTCACTAACAGCTGTGTGAGTGTGGGCAGTTGTTTTAACCTGTCTCCATCTTAGTTTCTTTATCTGTAAAATAGAGATAATTGCACCTATTTCACAAGATTACTATTCTCGTTAATATAAGAAACTGGGAATTAATGAACCTGTCATTGGATCTGAGTGAGGGTAAGTGGCTCAGTAAATGATAATTGAATGATTGAGTGAGTATGTAAGTATGTAAGCAAATGAGGAGACAAACAGACTGAGAAAGGATAAAGCATGCAGAAGAAAAACAACTTTATAATCTTTGTGAAGGTCATTTAAACATAAGTAATTATTTAATGTGATTACACATGATAAACTAGAAAACGCATATACTGTCTCAATTTATTAAATGTAATATTTATTATTTTGATTATTCTCAGGCAGAAAAGGCCAGTGTGGTTCATTTATTGGATTTCCTAGGTCTGATTTTTCTCACAATGATTTGGGCCGTTTGTCCTCGAGATAGCTTGGCAATTTTGGGCCAGTGGTTACAGTCTAAATTGCAGGAGGTAAGTCGGAGACAATAACCTGAATTTGTAATGGCCAGTGGTGAGAATATTTTAATAGTACCGTAAAGCAACAAATGCCCGAGGTGTTTTCACATATCATGAAACATGGGTACTAATTTAGCAGCTTATGTTTTCGCATTTTCGGGGGATATTCTCAATAATGAGTATTCAAATTTGAAAATATTGCATCTCTCTAATGATGGAGATAGATGGGTTAGCAGGGCTTATCAACTCTTGGCTAACACAGTAGTGTTTTCTTTTGGGATAGTTACGGTTCTTACAGAGACAGCCCAGTCGCAAACCCTTCCTTTCCTTCTGTCACTTTACCTTCAAACTTTGCACTTCTGTTTCTCACATTGACTGTGGTGTACTTACTGAATGACTCTCCACTCCCCCAAATATTTGCATTTTGATGGGGAACTCTTAAAACCTGTAAACTTTTATGGGCACAAGGTTGGCTGAGTTACTTTACCATCCTCACCTCCTCACTCCTAGTTAAGCTAACTTTGCCTAGGAAATGTTGGAAAGACAGTCTTACTGGGTGCTTGTGAAATTCTGTTCTTTGTGCTTATGTATAACGATAATCGTTTCATAAAATGTATTCTCTCATTTTGTTCAAAACACTGCACTACTCAAAGTAGGTTCTGCACTCTTGATAATTGCTTTGTTAACTGTGATTAATTATTTTATTTTACATCTTTTTTCAAATATTTTGTCTTGTCCTGGGAGATTTAGTTATTTAGGAACAATCTGTTATTTGTTTATTTAATGATTTGTGGAGCACCCATTAGGGTGCCATCTGGGTGCTGTTTAATGTGTAAAATTTTTGAGACAAATTGCTTTTGAAATTGGATAACTAAGTCTTTTCTTCATTGTTGCCATATCATTTGGCTTCATTTATATTTAAATAAATGTTCTTAAAAGGAAAAAGAAGAAATGATTATTGCTTAGGTTATAGGATCTCATATTTTGAATTTTATTTCTGTTATGGTGTGCTGGGAAGTCAAAGGAGTTAATGTAGTTTTTTCTCTATCAATAGATAGCTTTTCCTGTAATGGAATCAGAAAATTTGGTCATAAGAAAAATAAATTTTAGCTGTTTCTCTTTTGAAATACTTGATGAATCATGCTACTTCAGTATAAATCTATAATTTAATAACTAAGTTGAAAATAAAGTAGGTATTACTTCTCTTTGAACTCTTTTTCTCTAAGTCAAGTGTCCCCCCTAAGTTTTGGTGAATTTGGGCAACTGTTTTAACTTGTCTCCATCTTAGTTTCTTTATCTATAAAATACAGGGTCCAGCAGAAATAACGCCTGCTTGAGTGTGGTTGGTAGGGTAATGATATGGGTGTAATAATTTATAGGTTTAATTTGAACATTTCACCTAAAATGTCATATGGTGTGCTTGAGTGTGATATTGTTGTTACAGAATTACATGCTTATGATTTTGTTAAATAATGAGAGGTGTTACTTGTGCCGGACTCTGTAGTTAAAGCCTTGCTTGTTGTAATTTGAGGGCAGAGGGGATGGTGTAGAGTGAACTCATTAAGGAAGGAGAAGTGCTGACATTTATCAGCCAGAGAAAGGAAGAGAAGAAGAAAGAAGTAGGGGCCCTCACTTAACCATTGGGGAGCCCTATTTTTGTAATCTTAAAGATCTGGGTATAATGTAGCAGGCCTCATAGAGCACTACCAGGCAGGGCTTTGAGAGCTATTCATAATAAATAATTATAGTAGCTAACATTTATGGAGTGCCTGCCCTATGTTAGGCACTAGGATAAACAACATATCATAGATTAATTATGTGTAGGTGTTAAGAGTACAGGCTCTAATCAGATGGACCTGTGTTTGAATTTAGACTCTTTAGACCTAAACTCTATAGGACTTGGACAGGTTACTTCACTTATATGGATCTCAGTTTCTTCATTGTGATTTGAGATAATTATACTGACTAACTCAAAGCCTTGTTCTGAAATGAATAATAAATTTAAAGCAGGGGTTCTCACTGTAAGCACTATTGTTATTTTGGACTGGATAATTCTTTATGGAGAGTTGGCCTGTGCATTGCAGGATGTATATATAATAGCTTCTAACCATCTAGCTGCCTCCAAACAGCATTCTTCCTTTCCACCGTGTTCCACTAGACAATCAGAACCGTATGCAAATACTCATATTTCCAAACGTCTCCAGGAGACATAGTCGTGTCCCTTTGAGAACCATGGATTTAAAGCATTTAGCACAGTACCTGGCACAAAGTAAGGACTCAATAAATAGGAACTATTATTATCGTTTGTTTTATTCTCTCTGCAACATGTGGTGCTACCGGGTTTAAATGTTTTAAATATTGGGTTGGCCCAGCAGTTTGTTTTTTGTGTAAGATGGCTCTGATAGCTCTTAGTTGTCTTTAACTTCATTAGAAACAATTTTGTTAGAATAGAATAGAAGCAAGGTTCTATTGTGACAGCTGTCATATCAGCATGCATTTAAAAAAACATCAAAATTGGTGAATATTTGTGTAGCCATTTTAATATTAAAGTTGGAAGAAAATACACAATATTTTCAGTAAATTATGCTTTATTATTTCAAGAAAGGTAAAAATAGCTGTAATGCAAAAAAGATTTGTGCAGTGTATGGAGAAGGTGCTGTGACTGATCAAATGAGTCAAAGGTGGTTTGCAAAGTTTCTTGCTGGTCGATGATCCATGGTCGGGTAGACCAGTTGAAGTTGGTAGCGATCAAATCGAGACATTAATTGAGAACAATCAATATTATTGTGCAGGAGATAGCTGACATACTCAGAATATCCAAATTAATAAAGTTCTTGGTGAAAATGAAAAATATGACTTCTATTTTATGGAAAAAAAACAAAGGAATTTTTTTGCCAGCCCAATGATTAGCCCAGGGTGAACAGTTAGAATGTGTCAGCGTTTGGACTGGAATGAATGTAAGTGTGCTCTGAAAGCCAGTGTTTTAAATTAGTTATGTTATCAGTAGACTGGATGGGACACCTGTAGATGAGTTATGGAGAGTGAAGACACGGTGTAATATAGTTCAGCAACCTAAACATTACTGAGGAGGCAGAAAGTTGTACTTAACGGTCACGTGCTGGGGGTCAGATTGATCACATTATTTCTAACTATCACTGACATGCACCTTTGAAAAATTGCTTCCCCAATTAATAGCTCTTTTCTCAAAAGTGCTGCCTATTGATCCATCGCCTACAAAGTTTTAGTACTTACTGAAAATTAGAATTTAACTGGAAAGCAGTCACATAAATACAAGTAATTAGAAAAATTAAAGTTACCATATCTATTTCCATTTTAAAATTTAGGTTGGAAGTAAATTTCTTTTTCCTAACTAATCAATACTTAGAAAAAAAGGAAATTAAGATAGTTTATCAAAGAATGAACATTCTGCTCTATGGTTAACTTTCCAATTAAAATAAATTCTCTAGTAGTGTCACTGGCTATTATGTAACTATATTTTTTCAGTTTTCTTTTAAAACTGAAGATCAAATGTTCCTTGGCCATAATGAAAGACTGCATCAATAAGCTTTCTTACGGAATCTTCTACATAGTAGGTAGAGATTATAAATGGAAAAATAGAAGTACTCTATGTCATAACAATATACTCTCCGGAAGTTTGTAGGCATGATTTTATTTATTATTTCTGTGTTTAAAGAATATTAATCTCTGGTGGAGGAAATAAAGGCCGCACTGTATGTCTTATACCATGGTGTTCTTTAAATGTCAATAATGGAGATTTTAAAAACTTTAAATATTCCATGAAATTAATTTTAGAGACCTCATTTTGTTGCGAAATAATCTTAATGGAGCTTTTTTTTCTATTTCTTTTTAGTATTTGTTTAGTAGACCATACAGTAGAACATTGGAGGCTGAGGCGGACAAAATTGGACTACAGATTGCTGCAAAGGTAAAATGTTCAGTAGCTGAGAATACACAGTGTCCTTCATACAGTGAAAGATACATGTGCATTGTCTTAATGAAGTTTGGCATGGACAGAGAATGAGAGTTGGATTGTATACAATTTTTCATTAATATGTGCCCTCTGGAAGCTGATGCTCTCTTTATTTTAATCCTTTCCCTTGTTTTGTGGATCTAAGGAGGCTTTTTGAGTAAATAGGATAATAAGTAGCTGTTTCTCCAGACTGGGAGAAAGGTTTATCATATTGTAGATGTGATCCCGGATGAGTGAACTGAAGTTTTACCATTAAAATAAAGGGTAGAGCAGCAGGCTTATTTTGAGCTCTGTATCCTTTAGGTTATTTTTGTTACAGCAGATGGCTTGTTTTTGCTAGTCACAGAGAGCAGCTCTAGGTGTTCACCCTGAGTTAAGTTAGTTTTGTTCATGTCTACTTAACATGGCTCTTTATGCCTGGTTGCTATTTTTAACCACCTGTGAAAATTGAGGGTTATTAGTTGTAGGATTTAACATTAGAAGCAAAATTGGATTTTTAAAAAATGAGTAAAAACAGTGCCACTTCACATATTAAATTCAAATTGTATTTGATTCTTTGTTGAATTTTCAGTAGTTATGAAAAGTCCTGTTAAAAAAATCACTATTATATGAACTTCTCATTATGAGTTTTATGGGTTTAATTTCATAAGTCATGATACTACTCACAAAAGCACAAGCAGTTTTTTGAATGTTACATGAGTAGAATAAGTAAATTATTAGATTGTGTAGATGAAGAGGTTCCTAGGTAATGGCCCTCAGACTGACCGTGCGGTGACTTTCCTCATGCCAGTGTCCCACAGCCCATGAAGTTTTCCCTTGGGGGATGTGTCCTGGTGAAGAAATCTTTGCCTAGCTCAGTAAATTCTTTCCATTTTATCTCCAAGAAGCTTTATTGGGGGGGGGGGTGTATGTAAATAAAATGAGGAATAGGTCAAGGTAATTTTTTTTCCATGTGGATATCTAATGAACTCAGCACTGTTTATTAAAGTTATTTTTTTCTCCACTATACTCAGTGCCTCTATCATAAGTTTTAGAGGCTCAGTGGAATTTTATTTTTGGTCTTTCTATTTCCATAGTGGCCTTTTATTTACTTTTGAGCCAATGTGATATCATCATTGTAGCCTAGCACTAAGTCTTGATGTCTAAGAACTATAATAGGTAGCTCAAGAATCTGTAGATGCCATGGTGAACAGGCATAAAGAGTTGTCTTCATCTCTCTTGTCTTTCAAATCTTGACTTGTCAAATTTAGCTGCCTTCCCAAGATAACTTGATGAGTTTTGGCTCTCTAGCTTAAACAGCCAGAAGCTCTCCTTAGGCACCTCTTTATGCTCAGATTTCTTTTGAGTTCTGCTCATATTCTGAGTCTCTTGCTGTTCACTGCTTAACATTTAATAAACCCAGTGATTCCAATTCAGGAGTTTTGTCCAAAGAAACACAAAACACTAACCTGAAATAATACATGCACCCCTATGGTCATTGCAGCATTATTTACAATAGCTAAGGTATGGGAGCAACATAAGTGCCCATTAGTAGATGAGTGGATAAAAAAGCTGTGGTACATATGCAATGGAAGATTACTCAGCCATAAAAAAGAGTGAAATTTTACTATTTGTAGTAGCACAGATGGACCTAAAGAGTATTATGCTCAGCAAAATAAGTCAGTTAGAGAAAGACAAATACCATATGATTTCACTTACATGAGGAATCTAAAGAACAAAATAAATGAACAGACAAATTAGAAACAGACTCACGTAGATAAAGAGAGAGAACTGGTGGTTGCCAGAGGGGAGGGGGTTGGGGAGCTGGGTGAAAGAGGTGAAGGCACTAAGAAGCACAAATTGGTTGCTATAAAATAGTCACAGGAAAGTAAGTAAAGCATAGGAAGTATAGTCAATAATATTGTGATAGCTATGTGTGGTGCCAGTTGGGGTACTGAAAATATCGAGGGAAACACTGTGTAAAGTTTATGATTGCCTAACCACTAAGCTGTACACCTGAAACCAATATATAATAAAAAAGAAATGACAGATTCGCTGAGGGGAAGAGTGGCACACAGAAAGTCAGACTCACCTCAGTGAGCTTTCCTTCTTCCTGGAATTTTGACTTCTCTTGTCTTGCCTAAGTTGGCAACTCTTCATTACTTTTGAACATATATTATTTAGATTTTAACCAGATTTTTACATTTTTTTTATAGGCACACTGTTCTGCTATAGGCTACTCACTCCAACACTGCTAGAAGAGGAAGTTTCTAACTGAGTTGTTTTGATTGCTTCCTAATCTTCTATAATATGGCTAATTCATTTAATTATGTACCTATTAATTAACATTTGGGGTTTTTTTACAGATTTTATTTATTTTTAGACAGAGAGGGAGAGAAACATCAATGTGGGGTTGCCTCTCACACACCCCCTACTGTGGACCTGGCTTGCAACCCACACATGTGCTCTGACTGGGAATCAAACCTGCGACCCTTTGGTTCACAGGCCGGCGCTCAGTCCACTGAGGCACACCAGCCAGGGCAACATTTGGGTTGTTTTAAAATTTTTTTTATTATAGTAATTCTGAAATAGGCATCCTATATATGTAGTTTCATGCTCCTTGGGCTTTTGTAGCTATAGAGGAGATTGCTGGCATTTTTATTTTTATTTTTAAAAGATAGAACTCTCAGTTATTCCAAAATGTTGATAGCAAGTCTTTCCAATGACATATCAGAATGCCCCCCTTTTATATCTACATTAGCACGATTTTTAAGTCTCTTTAATTTTTATTAATTTGGACAAAAATGGAATCTCTTTGCTTTTAAATATTTGCATTTTCTTGTCTAGTAGTAAAGTTGAGGATAGTGTTTCATTTTTATTGGCTATTTTATTGCTTCTTTTGTAGATTGCCTTTATTGTGCTTTTGCTGGGTAGATTTTAAAAAAATGCATATTCTAGGCTTCACACTTGGAAATTCTGAATCAGTAGTTGGATGATGAAGCTCTGAATCTGAATTAAGTTTAGGTTCTGCCAAGTGATTTTGATATCCAGGCAGATTTGGGAATTACTGCTTTGAGTAATTACTACATGAATAATCATATACCAGTTTTGTTTTTGGGTGATTTGGTAAGTTAAATTTTCTGTTTTATTTAAAAAATAACATTGAAATTAAGTTAGTAAAGAAATATTGATATTACTTTGATTATTTATAATATGCAAACAATTTTTTTTTAAAGGCTATATCTGTCCTGGCTGGTGTGGCTTAGTGGATTGAGTGCTGGCCTGTGAACCAAAGGGTCACAGGTTTGATTCCCAGTCAGTGCACATGACTGTTTTGCGGGTCAGGTCCCCAGTAGGGGGTGCTCTGAGAGGCAACCACACATTTATGTTTCTCTCTCTCTCTAAAAATAAATAAATAAAATCTCTCTCTCTCTTTTTTTTTTCAAAGGCTGTATCTGAATAGATAAAGCAATGTTGAGGGGTGATTTGGCATGGTGGACAGCATGTTTAAAGGCCAGAGAAACGGTGGCCTAGTCCGGGAGTTGAAAATTCTGTATGACTGCAGTGTAGGTAGAGTCAGGAGCACCAGTGGCAAGAGGGAAAAGTAGAAAGTAGGTAAAGACTGCTTTGTTAGCAATTTTAAGGATTTTAAGCTTTATGTTGCATAGTGGTTAGGACCTGGAACTTCACAGTCAGACCGACCAATGTCTGAACTCTTGTCTTCTCCACATGACCATAGAAAAATCATTTAATCTCTTCAAGTCTATTTCCTACTCTGAAAAAATACTAATGATAGTACCTACCTCAAAGGCTTATTTTGAGTATCCTGGGCTACATTCTTATTTGTGGCTTGTATCCTTTTTTTGGACATTAACACATCATACCCCCTTGACTTCTTGCCATTTAATATTCAAATCACATAACATAATCCTCTTATTCCTTTCTATCCTTATTAGACTGGCTTTCTTCGTACCATGGCTGAAAAGGAGAGGACATGCCGACTTGAGGATACAAATGCCCTCTGCCCTTGGTAGTTTAGGCAGTTATAGTTACTGCCATAAATTACTAAGTGGGCATTCTGACTTTATGTCAGTCTTATGAGCTTGGTTAATGGGAACTGTTCTTGGGAGATGGATCTAGTGGTGATATGCTGTCCCATTAGATGTATGAGCTTTTAAGGCCAAGGGCTAAACAGAATATGGAAAATTCATTAAAATCAGGTTACTTCTGAGGCCTTCTTCAAAATAGGCAGCTTGCCTTCCCTAGAGTTCTCTCTATTTCTGCTCAACTAATGACTGAGTTTTTGTATATTTACATTTTTAGAGTTTTAATTTTTTATTTATAAGATATTTAATTTATCATCATATTAATTCAAAATGACTAATATAGAGTTAGTAAAGGCTGGTAGGACTGAGGTGTGACTTAAACACAGAATAATAACTAGCTGTCCAGTTATCAGCTGACAAAAAGATGTCCTGTGAAATATTTGATTTTGTTGTGTTTATATGTTTATTCATCATGATAAAGAGAATTTGGCACTTTACAGTCATTTACAGAAATGACTTTTGTTTGATTTCACAAGCAACTAAATCATTCATTTTTATTTTTGAGTATTTGTTTCTTAACTATGAAAAAGAAAACTTATTTTCTTTGAGTGGTTCTAAACCAAGGGTGGGTGGGTAACCTCTCAGGAGGGCACTTCAAATGATTGATCTTGATTGTCACAGTGCCTGGGGAAATGGGGATTACTGGTGTTTAATGGACACAGAGCCTGTGGGGGAGGGGGCTTGTGGAATACTCTGTAGTGGCCTGGAGAGCCCTCTGGAGGGAGGAATTGTACAGCTCCAAAAGTTTGTGAGTGACCCTGGTGAGAGACAGTGCCAGCCAGTTTCTTCCTGTAGACTACCAAAATAACTATGCAAACAGCACCATCTAGTGAGGGAAATAGAGAATAAGCAAAACTTACTTTCATCATAGAACTAAGAGAAAATTCAAAATTCTAAGCTTTCTCTAAAATACTAGGTTATAGAATCATAGACTTTTGGAGCAGGAAGGGAAATTGGAGATCATCTAACCCACCTTCTCCCTTTACAGATAAGGAAGTTAGGGTCTAAAGAGGTAAAGTGATTTGTCCAATACCATATACCTAGTTAGTAGCGAGAGATGGCTAGAATCTAGGTCTCATAGTTTTTACATTTTTAGTTGCTATGATTTTAGCACTAAGTATTAAGTATTAATGATAAAGCTTCAGGATAGAGAAAATATATATGTTAAAATTTATTACAAATTTATTTATTGTATTGAACTGACATGCTGGCAATCAAAAGATGCAAATGAAATGAATTATAAATTAATGGAAGTCTTATTTATCTTCTTTGTTAGGACACATTAAGTAGTTTTGATAAGTCAGGCATTTTTCTTTTCCTTTTCTCTTTTTTTAATGAGAGGGATCAGCAAATACTGAGAATGGTTTGGCTGAAACCATCTTGCTATTAATCACATTCAGTTGGACAAGAGCAATTTTTAATTATTGACTGAAAAAATGTTGTTCAGACCAGAAATGGATTACAGAGTGAAGTGAGCTTTACAAAGTGATGCCATTGACAGTGTTGGGAAAAGGAGCCTATGGAAGTGAGGGACTGACTGAAGCAGTTTCCTGGTGGACAGCGATGATGGTCATCACAGTCGTGCTGAGAACACTGACACTGGTGTTGACCACAGTGGTAATAGCAATGGCTAATGCTCATGTGCTGGGCTGTGTTCTCAGTGTTTCACATATGTTAGCTTTTACTCTTCATTACAGCCCTGTGAAGTAGAGGCACTATGATTAGCCTCATTTTCAGATGAAACTGAGGGATAGAGAAACTAAGTAACTTGCCAAAGCTTTCCCAGATACTAAAGTTTTCCCCTTCCAGGATAAAGGAACATTTAGTACTGAGATGGAACTTTCTATAATACTTCAACCCACTAGGAACAGTTTTGGTCTTCTGCAGTATTATCCCTAAGATGATCATTTTTATATCTATTTTGGTACCTTTAAATCTCATCTTAAAATACCCTCAGTGTATTCTCCTACCTGTAGGAGTCCAACTACCCTTCTGCCACAGTTCTTTGCAGTATTATCTCAGGTGACTGTTTTACCTGTCATATTTGTGTATGTGGAATATAGGAGAGGATTCCAGAATGACTGGGACAAGTGTATGGTATCAGTGGCATTCCAAAAAAACACTGAGAGCTGCTAATGTCACCATTTACCTTTTAGAGAGAAAGTGATGGCTGGCAGGAGTTTTGTTGGACAGTCTAGGTGAATAGAAAGAGCAAAATTTCAAGACACTTTCCATCTTTGTAACTCTAATAACCCCAGGGTATACTAGGGTTGATATATTTATACATTTTTCTCTAGCACCATTTCGGCATTTGGAAATGCTCACAATATAAGAATAGTTCTTATACTACCATACTCTTGTGAATATCATATCTCACTGGGTTTCTAATTGAATGGTAGCACATTCTTTGTCAATTCGTAGGTCTCTTAATTCATATTCATGTGTATTGATATTATAGGCTGAATTAAACTAGACCCCTCTTTAGTTGTAAATTCATGACATCATCACTTATGACCAAACCTAGCATTCTGCAATAACCACAGGACTCTGGTGCTCACCTGGGGGAAGGAAGAGTAGAAACAGTGTCCAATGTGTTCTTGATTCTGAGCTGGTTACTTTATGAGAGTTACCACATTTAATCCTAATGATCCACTGTTTTAATTTCATTTTTACACATGAATCTGAGATTCCTGGAGACTAAGTTATTGGCCCAAGATCACAAACTCTGGAACCAGTCTATGTGGGTTCAAATCATTGTTCTGTCACTTACTAGCTGTGTGACCTTCAACAAATTACTTGACCTCTGTGCGCCTTGGTTTCTTCATCTGATCTGTGAAATGAGAGCAATAATGGTATATATCTCATGAAGTCATTATTAATGTAATGAGTTAACATTTGGAATACACATAGAACAATACCTGACACATATGGGTGACTATTAATTAAACAGAATATATAACATATTTTGAACCCAGATCTTTCTGGTTCATTTCTTCCCATTATCCCAATATACTGCCTCACAAAGTATTCAAGAACCAAGGATTTCCACATATTTTCCTATGTTTCTTTGGCCATCTGTGGTCATTGTTTTTTCTATTTTAAGAAGGAAATGTTGTCTAGCAAGCATCCCACCCTTCCTTTCTTTATATACTTCCAGACACTTGGTAAACACAAATATCTTACTTTGTAAAAATTTTTATGTAGGCAAGTGAGTTAGGCTTATGATGGGCTAAATATTTATTTTAAAATATTGTCATATTGATCTATAATTTTCACTTTTTCATTTTTTTATTGTAGTAAGAACATTTAACATATATAATACAAGGTTGTATATCAGATCTCCAGAATTTATTCATCTTGCATAACTGAACATTTATACTGTTGAATAGGAACTTCCTACTTTTCCCTACCCCTAGCCCCTGGCAACTACCATTCTACTCTCTCTTCTCTGAGTTTAACTACTTTAAATACCTCATCTAAGTGAAATCATGCTGTATTTGTCCTTTTGTGACTGGCATATTTCACTTGGCATGATCTTCTCCAGATTCATTTATGTAGTTGAATATGGCAGGATTTCCTTCTTTTTTTTTTTTTTCATTCAAGGTTTTATTTTTATTTTTTTTATGTTTCTTTTTCTTTTTCTTTTTTTAAATATATTTTATTGATTATGCTATTACAGTTGTCCCATTTCTCCCCCATCATTTCCCTCCACCCTACCCACCCTCTCCCACCCACATTCCCCCCTTTAGTTCATGTCCATGGGTCATAAGTTCTTTAGCTTCTACATTTCCCATACTATTCTTGCCCTCCCCCTGTCTATTTTTTCCCATTATCTATGCTACTCATTCTCTGTACCTTTTCCCCCTCTCTCCTCCTCCCACACCCCTGTTGCTAACCCTCCATGTGATCTCCATTTCTGTGGTTCTGTTCCTGTTCTAGCTGTTTGCTTAGTTTGCTTTTGTTTTAGGTGTGGTTATTGATAGCTATGAGTTTGTTGTCTTTTCACTGTCATAGTTTTATCTTCTTTTTCTTAGATAAGTCCCTTTAACATTTCATATAATAAGGGCTTGGTGATGATGAACTCCTTGAACTTGACCTTATCTGAGAAGCACTTTATCTGCCCTTCCATTCTAAATGACAGCTTTGCTGGATAGAGCAATCTTGGATGTAGGTCCCTGCTTTTCAAGATTTCAAATATTTCTTTGCAGCCCCTTCTTGCCTGGAAGGTCTCTTTTGAGAAATCAGCTGACAGTCTGATGGGAACTCCTTTGTAGGTGACTGTCCCCTTCTCCCTTGCTGCTTCTAGAATTCTCTCCTTCATTTTAATCTTGGCTAATGTAATTACAATGTGCCTTGGTGTGTTCCTCCTTGGGTCCAACTTCTCTGGGACTCTCTGAGCTTCCTGGACATCCTGGTAGTCTATTTTCTTTGCCAGATTGGGGAAGTTCTCCTTTATTATTTGTTCAAATAAGTTTTCCACTTGTTGCTCTTCTTCTTCCCCTTCTGGGACCCCTATAATTCGGATGTTGGGACGTTTAACGATGTCCCGGAGGTTCCTAAGCCTCTCATTTTTTTGAATTCTTGTTTCTTCCTCGTTTTCTGTTTGGTTGTTAGTTTCTTCCTTCTGGTCCACTCCATTGATTTGAGTCCCAGTTTTCCTTCCATCTCTATCAGTTCCCCATGCTTCTTCCTTCATTTCACGGATTGTAGCCTGCATTTTTTCATCTAGTTTGTGAGCAAAATCAACCAATTCCGTGAGCATTTTGATGACCAGTGCTTTGAACTGTGCATCTGATAGGTTGGCTATCTCTTCACTGCTTAGAGGAATTGGCTCTGGGGCTTTTATTTGTTTTCCGGTTTGAGCCATTTTTGGTGGGTTTTTTTTGTTGTTGTTGTTGTTTTGGTTTTAGTCTGGTCGCGGCTATTACGTAGTGAGGGGGTGGAGCCTTAGGTGTTCCTCAGGGCGGGGCAGCCCAGTCTCTGGGTTGTGACGCTTAGGTGGGGGCGGGGTCTGAGAAGGAGCAATGGTGCCTGCTCCGCTCTCTCCTGGACTCCGGCCCTTTCCGCTGCTTCCCCTTCACCTGGATTATCTACGCACGCGCGCGTGCTGTTACGTAGTGAAGAGTGGAGCCTCTGGTGCTCCCCAGTGCGGGGCAGCCCAGTCGCTGGGTTGTGACGCTGTATGTGGGGGTGGGGCCTGAGAGGGAGCAATGGCGCCTGCTCCACTCTCTCCTGGATTCAATTCCCTCAGCCACTTCCCCTCCGCCTGGACCGTCTGCGCGCTCGAATGTGAGACCACCTGGTCAGTCAGCCAGCTGCCTTGTGCGGCCTCACTGGGTCTGCACAGTTGCCCCCCTGTGCCCGGGGTCCGCCAGCCGCCGCCCGTAGGCCCGGGGACCGCCAGCCGCCGCCTGTGCACCTGGGAACTGCCAGCCGCTGCTGCTTGCGTTCCTGGGGCCTCACCTCCACTTTCTCCTGCCGCGACTCCGCCCCTCTTACCGGTCTGGATGAATGGTTGTTGGACTTCTGTACAGTTCAGTTTTCTATAAGTTCTGGTTGTTTTCTTGTTTCTAAATATTTGTTGTCCTTAATTTTGGTTGTGAGAGGAGGCACAGTGTGTCCGCCTACGCCTCCATCTTGGCCGGAAGTCGGATTTCCTTCTTTTTCAAGACTGAATAATCCATGGTGTGTGTATACCATATTTCTTTTTTCTTTTTTTTTAAAGAATGCTTTATTTATTTATTTATTTATTTATTTATTTATTTATTTATTTATTTATCTTTAGAGGGGAAGGGTAGGAGAGAGGGAGAGGGAGAGAAACATCAATGTACGGTTGCCTCTCGTGTGTCCCCCGCCGGGAACTGGCCTGCAACCCAGGCATGTGCCCTGACTGGGAATCGAACCGCGATCCTCTGGTTCACAGGCCCACGCTCAATCCACTGAGCTACACCAGCCAGGGCCTGTATACCATATTTCTTAATCCATTTTTCCACTGATGGACATTTAGGTTGTTTCCCCATCTGGTTGTTGTGAAAAATGCTTCAATGAACAGAATGCTAATACTTTGAGACCCTGCTTTTAATTATTTTAGAT
Organism: Glossophaga mutica; assembly: GCA_039655065.1. Classification (NCBI taxonomy): domain Eukaryota; kingdom Metazoa; phylum Chordata; class Mammalia; order Chiroptera; family Phyllostomidae; genus Glossophaga; species Glossophaga mutica. The sequence goes on along the minus strand of CM077307.1, from coordinate 41,226,260 downwards.
AAATATCCATACATGGGCTTGCTGGATCATATAAAGTTTCTATTTTTAATATTTTTAGGGACCTCCATATTGTCTTCTATAGTGATTGTACCATTTTACATTCCCACTGACAGTATTTAAGGGTTCCAGTTTTTCCACATCATTACCAACACTTATGCTTTGTTTTTTGATCATAGCCATCTTAACAGATGTGAGATAATAGGTATCTCATTGTGGTTTTGATTTGCATTGCCCTGATGATTAGTGATGCTGAGAATTTTTTCTTATACCTGTTGGCCATGTGTATGTCTTCTCTGGAAAAATGTCTATTTAAGTTCTTTACCTATTTTTAATCAGGTTAATTTTTTTTCTTTTTTTGCTAGTGAGTTGTAGGAATGCTTTGTATTTTTGAGTGCTAAAACCTTATCAGATATATAGAACTGCAGATATTTTTCTCCCATTCTGTAGGTTGCTTTTTCACTCCTTATTTTTGCTTTACTGTGCAGGAGCTTTTTAGTTCAATGTAGTCCCACATGTCTATTTTTGCTTTTGTTTCCACATCCAAGAAATCCTTGCCAAGACCAATGTCAGGAAGCTTTCTCCCTATATTTTCTACAAGTGTTACAGTTTTAACTCTTACGTTTTTAAGTTTTTATTTCCTTCTGAGTTGATTTTTTTATGGTGTTAGATAAAGGTCCAATTTTATTCTTCGTATATTCTTGGCACCCTTGTTGAAGATGAAGGATAAGCATGAGTTCATATCTTGATTCTGTGTTCAGTGGTCTATATGTGTGTGCCTTTATGTCAGTACTGTTCTAATTACTGTGGCTTTGTAATATATTTCAAAATCAAAAAGTGTGATGCTTCCACCTTTGTTCTTCTTTCTCAATATTGTTTTGATTGCTCAGGGTTTGTTGTGGTTCTGTATGATTTCAGGATTTTTTTCTATTCTATAAAAAAAGATTGCTATTGGGATTTTGATAGGGATTGTATTGAATCGGTAGATCACTTTAGGTACTATGGGGATTTTAATAACAGCCCAGCCAGAGATTTGGGGGGCCTCTCAAACCTTCATGCTAGTCTAAACACATGTCTTTATTTTTAGTGGTCCTTAGGCATGTAAAGTATGCTGGGTCCTGTCAGTACTCTGAGGTAGACGGCAAGACGGTAGCCATTTCCTCAGGCAGCTTCCAGAAATGTTGCAATGTTAGACATGTGGTTCATCCCCTTCCTTCCCCGGGGAGGAGGAGCTGGGATCTGGGTTTTTTTTTTTGCCTACTTGCTCTGTGCTGAGCTAGGGGAATGGGCTATGGTGACTCCTGTGTGCTAGTTCAAACTGCCATCTTTGTTTCACTGGTTCCCAGGCATGTAGTGTATGCTGGGTCTTGTTAGTGGTCTGAGAGAGGCAAGACAGAAGCTAGTCCTTTGGGCAGACCTGGAAAGGTTGGAATGCTGGGCATATGGCCCAACTCTTTCCCTAGCCCTGGAGAGGCTGGAAACTGAAGTTTCCTTTCAATTATATGATACTGTGTTAAGGGTAGGGACTTTGGCAAGAAACTATCTTGGATTTTTCTACTGGCTTTGATGTGTCTGGCTTCATATTTACCCAGGATGCAAGAGTCTTTGAACTAGTTTCTGGATTAGTTGCAAATGGAATTTGTTTGTGTATTGTTCTTAAATAGGTGTGTTTTCTTATTTTGCTGATGTCACCCTGTAACTTAATTTTTATAAATTGGTAAAAACATAAAATATACTTTTGAAAACAAAATGATCTATTATTGATTGGTCTTTGAATTGTATAGGCAAACTCCATCTTTATCTTACTATTAATGCATGTATCTCCAATCCTTTGGAATACTTTACCTTTGGAATATTTTGTAGTCCGTTGAGATAATTAATTTCTTCTATTTCTGCATGTCAAATATTGCTTTAAAGTTTGCCTTCAACTGTCTTAGAGATTAAAGTGGGAAATACTTTATTTCTCTTGCGATTAACACTTTAAGTCTGAAAAAGTATCGGATAAATATGCTTTCGTCAGTGTAGCAAAGAAACTTCATAGTAGATTCTATTTTGCGGTATATAATTCACACATTTTTAACCAAATTTTTGAGGGAAAAATAAGGATGCACATTATACATGGGTAGTACCTGAAATACCTTGTATGTTCTTGTGTTTTGTAATTATTTGTTACATAAAATTTCTTGTACTATAGTATGTTCAAAAATAAATGCTGAAATTCCTTTGTAATATAAAAAAACAAGTATCTAAATATAAATAAGTAAAAATTGAATTAAAAAATTAAAATGAAGGAGTTCTTCCTGAAAGTTTGGGCCAGAAATGGGGGTGTGCATTATACATCAGAGTGCATTATACACGGCAAAATGCGGTACTTCCTGAATTTGTAAAATCTACTGAAATGTTTGTTTTCCAGTTTTCAGAATTGTTTTAATTGCTAGTTGGTAGCTTATGATTTCAGTTAAAGTTCAACTTATTTTATATTTAATCAATTATCTTAGAAGAATATCTTGCTTGTTTATCTCAGTTCGTATATAAATAGGATCCGGCACAAATAACGCCCCTTTTTATTACAAAATCATAAGCATGTAATTCTGTAACATAACAATATCACCCTCAAGCACACCATGTGACATTTTATTTATTTTTATTTTTTTAATTAGGAAATTGTGGTCTTTTTTAAAATTGTATTTATTTATTTTTAGAGAGGGGAAGGGGGGAGAAAGCAAGGGAGAGAAACGTCAATATGCAGTTGCCTCTCATGTGGCCCCCACTGGGGCCGTGGCCCACAACCCAGGCATGTGCCCTGCTGGGAACCAAACCGACAATCTTTTTTTTTTTTTTTTTTTAAATATATTTTATTGATTATGCTATTACAGTTGTCCCGTTTCTCCCCCATCATTCCCCCCACCCTGCACACCCTCTCCCACCCACATTCCCCCCTTTAGTTCATGTCCTTGTGTCATAAGTTCTTTAGCTTCTACATTTCCCATACTATTCTTACCCTGCCCCTGTCTATTTTCTACCCACTATCTATGCTACTCATTCTCTGTACCTTCCCCCCCTCCTCCCACGCCCCTGTTGCTAACCCTCCAGTTCATCATCACCAAGCTCTTATTATATGAAATGTTAAAGGGACTTATCTAAGAAAAAGAAGATCAAAAATATGACAGTGAAAAGACAGCAAACTCACAGCTATTAAGAACCACACCTAAAACAAAAGCAAACTAAGCAAACAGCTAGAACAGGAACAGAACCAAACCGACAATCTTTTGATTCACAGCCTGTGCTCATTCCACTGAGCTACATCAGCCAGGGCCCGTGTGACATTTTATGTAAAATGTTTAAATTGCTGTCCATCTTGTGTGAGGCATTCATGTACCCTATCAACCATACTCAAGCAAGCCTGCCTTCTGCCAGACCCTGTATTATGAATGTGTTGACTTGCTGTCAAAGGACATTTGTAGAATTCAGCATCAAATAACTATTTCTATATAGATCTATATGTGTGTGTACATATATACACACATGCATAAATATATATAACATTTTATGCGTAAGCACACATATACATGTATCATGCACATATATAAATGTTTATGTATAAACATGAGTCATATTTTTATGTTAGCTATAAACTTTTATATATTCTCATTTATCACATATGTACATGTAAATCCATATATGAGGGGGACCCAAAAACCCAGAATTTAGTTACTATTTAAAAAAAATTAAAATGATTTTATTTAATTTTAATTTTTAGAGGGAGGGGAAGGGAGAGAGAAAGAGAGGGAGAGAAACATCAATGTGTGCTTGCCTCTCGAATGCCCCCTACTGGTGACCTGGCCCGAAACCCAGGCATGTGCCTTGACTGGGAATCAAACTGGCAACCCTTTGGTTCATAGGCCGGCACTCAACCCACTGAGCCACACTAGCCAGGACAGAATTTAATTATTTAAAAAATTGTGTATTTATTCTTATATGTTTAAATTTCAGTCACCTTCAAAGTGTTCTCCAGTTGGTGCAATACACTTATCAAGATTTTTTTTCCACTGCTCAAAACAGTTTTTGAACTCATCAGTTTTGATGCTAAATTAGTGCTACTGTTATTTTTTTGTTACGCCTCTTCCACATTAGCAAAATGTTTCCCTTTGAGAATTTTTTTCACCTGGGGAAACAAAAAAAGTCGCCAGGGGTGAGATAGGGTGAATAGGGAGGGTGGAGCAGGGTCATGCCGGTTTTGGTCAAAAACTGCTGTGAACATTCAGCATGGTGTGGGCAGGTGCCTTTGTAAACCACCAATTGTGAAATGGGCAAATGTACTGAAAGAGTCTTAAAAAAAATTTACTGAAGCTAAACACAGCCTCTTACCACAACACCAGTTGCTACAGTGATACAGATGAGTTCCTAGAACACTTACCTAGTGGGGGAAACCTGTACTACAAGGGGCTCACCCTCCAGAAGAAAATTCCAGTTTCTTTGGGGTTCCCCCTCATATGAGCAATAGGGCAAAATAACTTGGATTCTTTTTAACTTAGGGTTCTCAAAGGTGTTAAAGAATTATACTGTGATTCTGAAAGGATGGTGGAGTAGGAAGTACCAGAAGTCGGCCTTCCTACCTGGATTGCAGTCACACCGGCAGCATCTGTCTGATGCAACCATTTTGGAACTCTGGAGTCTGTTGAAGGCTTGAAACTTCCAGGGGATGTCTTGGAATGTGAATTTTGCTTAATTTCAGTCAATATCAGCCTTTAGCACAGTAGTAGCTCCCTGTTCACCACTGCTAGTCACATGGCAGACAGCTGTGTATGTGTTCCTGTAACAGCTCACACACATCCCTGGTAGCCTGAGTGCAAAAAGAGCACAGGCCTCCAAATATCAGGGGTCTGTGTTCTGGTCACTGCGTGTTATTTTTGATCATAGAGGTGCAGGCAAAGCAATGCAGAGCCACTGTTGTTGCACCTTTCCCCATTATTTCAAGTCTCTCCCTCTGGCTGAAGTGACTTCTAGGGGACTTATAGGTCTGATGCTGTCCATTTATTTCTTCACTTTTCATTTTTCTTTTTGGGACAGACATTAAAGAGTATGACATTCAAAAACAACTGCAAGTATGGAAAATTAGAAAGTAACAGCATATGCCCAGGGAGAAGCTCCTGAGAAAACATGAAGTTTACACCTCAGGCTAATCCTCAGCATAGACACAGCCTACTCCAATAAAATACATACATACATACATGCATACATAAAACAGCCAACCTTGGGGAGGGGTAGAGTCTGATTTCCAGAAATACATCCTTATTAATAAGTTCAGATGTCCAGTGTTCAGCAGAAATTCACAAGTCATACAAAGAATTAGGAAAAAAATGACCTATTAAAGGAAAAAAATTAAATCAACTGTGTCTGCCTCTGAAAAAGACCTAATGGCAGACACACTAGACAAGACTTTAGAACAATTGTTCCAAAGATGCTCAGAAAACTGAAGGACGTTGTGGAGAAAGTCAAGAGTGATTATGAATAAAATAGGGATATCAATGTGGAGATAGTAAACCAAAAAAGAAACCAACAAGAAATTCTGAAGCTGAAAAGTACAGTAATACAAATGTAAGATTCACTAGACAGATTCAGAAGTAGGTTTGGACAAACAGAAGAATCAGTGAACTTTAGTACAATAGAGCCCTGGCTGGTGTGGCTCAATGGGTTGAGTGTCGGCCTGTGAACCAAAGTTTCACCAATTCGATTCCCAGTCAGGGCACATACCTGGGTAGCAGGCCAGGTCCCCTGTTCGGGGCATGTAAGAGGCAACCACACATTGATGTGTATCTCCCTTTCTCCCTTCTCCTCTCTAAAAATAAATAAAATCTTTAAAAAATATAAAAAATAAACTAGAACAGTAGAAATTGTTGTTGCTGAGGAACAGAAAAAAAAGATGGAAGAAAAGTGAACACATTTTAAGGGACCTGTGGGGCACCATCAAGTGGACCAACATGTATACATTGTGGGGGGTCCCAGAAGGAGACGAGAAAGATAAAGGAGCAGAGATATCTGAAGGAATAATAGCTGAAAACTTCCCTGACTTGTTGTGGTACATGAATATTAGCAGCCAAGAAGCTCGATGAACTTGAGATAAGATGAACCAGTGAGACCCACATCAAAATACTTTATAATCAAACTTAAAAAAAAAGCAAATATAAAAAAATGAATTTTGAAAGAAGCAAGAGAGAAATGAATCATCACATTCAAGAGATCCTCAATAACATTTCCAGAAAATGTTTTATCAGAAATTTTGGGGACCACAAGACAATGATTGATATATTCAAAGTGCTAAATGGGAAAAAAAAAAAAAACCCAAAAAACCTGTCACTGAAGAATTCTATATCTACCAAAACTGTCTTTTAAAAATGACATTCCTGGTTAAAAGCTGAAGGAGTTTGTGACCACTACACCTGCCTGGTTAAGAACTGCTCAAAGCAGTCCTGCAGAGTTAATGGAAGGAAACTAGACAATAACTCACAGCCCTTTGGAGACATAAAGAATTTTTTAAAAGATTTTATTTATTTAATTTTAGAGAGACAGGGAGGGAGGGAGGAAGAGAGGGAGAGAAATATTAATGTGTGTTTGCCTCCGTGCCCTGCACTGAATACCTGGACTGCAACCCAGGCATGTGCCCCCACCAGAAATTGAACCAGCGACCCTTGGCTTTGCAGGCCTGCGCTCAATCCACTGAGCTACATCAGCAAGGGCTACCATTTAGTCCTCTTATATCCCCCTCCCTTCAGCAGTCACCACACTGTTGTCCAGGTCCATGAGTCTTTTTACCTTTTCACTCAGTCCCTCCCTCCCACCTTCCTCTCATTAGCTGTCATCCTGCTCTCCATCTATGAGTTTGTCCCCATTTTCCTTGTTAGTCCAGTTAGTTCATTAGATTCCACATATGAGTGAAATCATATGGTATTTGTCTTTGTCTGACTGGTTTATTTCAAGGATAATGTTTTCCAGGGAGAGGCTACTTTCTGACTCATTCTTGGAGGCCAGCATAACCCTGGTACCAATGCTAGACAAAGACACTACAATACAAGAAAACTACAGATCAATATCTAATTATGCTAGTTGTATAGACTAAGAATAATTTTCAGTACCGTTTATTAACAGATTAAATGTTAAACCTTATTTTTATGAAAACTTAATTTGGAAGGTTTTACCCTACATACATGTTCTTAGTATCTATCCAGGAAAAGAGGAAAAGAGTGTGTTATCTTTGGGAGTGACATTGTAAATACTGTGTAGGGGGAAGAGCAAATGGGGAGGGTGGGCACTCCTTTTTTGAGTTCTATAGTACCATATTGTTTGAGTTTTCTTTAAAGCAATGAGTGTATGCTTCTTTTATTAAAATGATAGAAAATATTTTTAAAAATATGTAATGACCTAAAGGCAAACTTTTAAAAATATCCTCATAATTAAGCTCATTTTGTGCTTCTATTCATTTTGGTTTCAGGCTTGTGTGGACGTCAGAGCCAGTATGGTGTTCTGGCAGCAGATGGAACTTGCAGATAGCCTCTCTGGTCATCCCAAGTTGCCAGAGTGGTTATCTACACACCCTTCTCATGGAAACCGAGTGGAGAACCTGGATAGACTCATACCTGAGGTAAGCTAACCCAGAAGGGGTTAGAAGGCAAGACACTATTTTTACTGTATCATTTATTTTTAATGCTGTCACTTGTGCTTAGAGAAAGAGTTCTAGCTTGTCAACTATTCTGATCATTGTAATTATGGATTATCAGTTTTCAAAGGATTTGACTGAAAATTAAAATCCTGTTTGTCTGCAAGTCTTGGGGAATAAATGGCTGTATAGAGTTGACTTTTCTTGGTGGTGAAGGTTTAAGCTTTTTAGTACCATACCTTTTAATTTTTAATCTGATTTGGTGAAAGTCTAAAACTCAAGGCATATCTTTTCAACATATTTTATAATTTAATCTTTTATTTGGTGATTTTAGCTTTTTGTAAAAAAAAAAAAACTTCAGTTAATGACTTGTGTAAAACTTTTTGATCAAATGGGTATTAATTCCAATAATGATGCTGAAATTTTCGTAGAAAAAAATTCCTTGATATCAGTTTGCTTTCTGTTTATTTACAGAGTAAAGCATATGTGTCTCTTTTCTATAGAGTTCATTTGTGAATAAAGCTAAAGTAGCTTTTTCCCATGTAGTTTTCACTACCTTCTAAAAATCATTTGATTTGTTCACATCATTTAAAATGTTTGTTGTGGTATCCACGTCAGTACAAGGTGGATGTCAGACATCTCCAAACCAGGCTACACACTTTTCTGTCTCACTCGTATTGTCAGTATGACTTCAATTTTAGCCTAACAAATAATGAGAACTTGTTATAATAAATACTGGTAGTTAAAGGGGATACAAAGAGAATTAAGATATGGTTTTTGATATTTTCAGGATGCTAACATATATACAAAGTGGTTCTTAATACAAGGAATATGATTTATTGTAAGAAAAGTAGAAATAAAATGGTATGCAATTAGAAGGAACAGTCTGCATCGAGTTTGGGATAAGAAAGTGCCACAGGATTCATTCATTCATTCATTCATTCATTCATTCATGTGATTAATATTGAAATTTACCATTCTGTATTCTGGTGCTAGGAACAAAACAGTCTCTGCATTTTTGGAGCTAACATTCATGTTAATGCAAGTAGTGAACAAACATATTTATAGTATATCAAGCAGTGATAAACACATTGTGGGAAAATAAAGCAGGTTAGAGGTAGTAGAGAGAGCTGGGCTGCATGGAAAGCATACTGGTCTGTGTTCATTTGTTGAAGAAGGCCTTACTTAACAGCATCTGGAAAGGAGCAGAGGTCCAAGTCCTGTGGATCTCTAGAGAGAGAGTTTCCAGGCTGAGCAAGTAGCAAGTGCATAGGACCTGAAGGGAGAGTGTGTTTGGCATGTTTATGGAATAGCAAGGAAGATATTGGGGCTGAGTGAGTAAAGGAGGGTGAGAATGATTGAAATATAGGGGGATCAGACCATGAAGGGTCTTCTAAACCGTTGTAAGGACTTGACATTTATTCCAAGTGATATGAGGAGCTAGGAGAGGATTTTGAGCAGAGGTGGAACTTGATCACTTCATGTAACTCATGTGATGACTCATGTGTTTTATAGTGGTCCTGGGGGGTGGGTCTCCTGTGTAAAGAGTGACAGTAGTGAGGTAAGGGTGAAGTCAGGGAGACTGTTTAGGAGGCTCTTGCAATAATCCTGTTAACAGATTATAGACAGACCACTATAGATCAGGCAAAGACGGAAAGAAGTGGTTGGATTTGGGATACATTTTGAAAGGAATGGTGATAGGATTTGATAGTGTGAGCATACTTTGTGCCTTTCATGAGCATTGGGACCAGCCAGACATGGATTCTTAAGAACTGTCCTAAATATCTTTCATTTATACCCTTCTTAAAAAAACACATATGACATTGTATTTTTTTTTTTTAAGATTTTATTTATTTATTTCCAGAGAGAGGGGAAGAGAGGGAGAGAAACATCAATGTGTGGTTGCATCTCATGTAGCCTCCACTAGGGACCTGGCCTGCAACCCAGGCATGCGCCCTAACCGGGAATCAAACTGGTGACTCTTTGGTTCACAGCCTGTGCTCATCCACTGAACTACACCAGCCAGGGCTATACTCTTAATTTAAAGAAAAAATGTTGAGGAAAAAAAGCGGTGACATTTAGTTGACATAGCATGTAGTAATCATTCATCTTCAAAGTGCAATGTAGGACTGGGACAATATGTGTTTCATCAGTAACTGATTTGTACTGAAGATCACTGACTCAAAGAGCCTTCTCAAGTGCTACCCAAGACCCAGGGAACTGAAATCACCCTAGGAGGCTTAGCCCATCCCAAAAGCCATAATAACCACATGATTTTTACTTGGAATTCCTTTCTTTTTATTTTTGTTCATGAGATTCTAAAAATGTTTGCTAAATTGGATAATGAGTTTTAGCCAGCTTTCAGCTAAATTCTGAGTTGTCATTTCATCATCGAAGATAACTAAATCTTTAGAGAAGTGAAAATGTGCTATAGAGAAGTCTTTAAAATAATAATGAATTGACTAGTGAGCATGAAGAAAAAAGTGATTGTAGAAATAAGTATGTTATTTGGGCAACAGTGATGAAGAAAAACATTGGGAGATGTTTTTTCAAAAAATAAACTACCCTAGTTCAGAAACTTAAATTGAAAACCTTGTAAAATTTTTTATATTTTTCCCCCAAGTGATTAAATTCTATTTGAAAGTAATAAAACTCTACTACAATATTGGGAATAATTCAGTGGTTGAAGTGAAAGTTATAGTTAGTATAAGAGTATATTGTTAATTATAATACATAGTCATAATTCAGAGATTGGAATTCCCTACTATCATTTCTGATTTCTATAATGAAAGAAAGCAAATCCTCAGGCAGCATGTAGAATTGTGTGAGCCTGTTTAGTACTAAAGAGTACACTTTTTGTTTGCTTTATTTAATATTTTTTTTCTACTTAGGTTAGTATAATATATTCTACCTAATATTCTGATTCTTTGACATTTCTGACAATATGCCTGAAACGATGCATGTCTCAAAGGTAGTTGGGAATACAGTACCAGAGCACAGAAATCTGGGCCAGGGATGAGGACTGCAGAGTCACCCCTAAGAAGGTGATGGTTAAAACAGTGAGAGTGGATCAGTCCACTTAGGAAGGAAGCAGATAAAAAGATCCAGATAGGAAGCAGTATTAGGTTGTTTTCACATTTGATTGGTAGAAGGAAGACAGAGAGAGCCTGTAGTAGATCAGATTTCCCAGAGGAGAAAAGATCAAGAAGATCAGGAAAGTAAAATTCTTTGGTTCCATGAGAACAAAAATGTTGGTAATTTTTATTTTTTTAGTAAAATGTAACTTGCTGATAATTGTATATCTTATTTCTTATTTATATCTTATCACAGAAATATATTATTTTTACTATAGCATATCAACATTTAAAACATAAAATGTTTTAAAACTATATGCATTTAACAAATATTTGTTAGTCATCAATTATGTGCCAGATTGTCGATATTGGAGGTACTGTGAACAACATATATATAAAAATCCCTGCCCTTATGAAGCCTATTTTGCAATAAAGAGACATAGACAATCAATAGAATAAATTAGTGCCCTGGCTGCATGGCTCAGTTGGTTGGAGCATCTTTCTGTGCACTGAAAGGTTGCCAGTTCAATTCTTGGTCTGAGCACATGCCTGGGTTGTGAGTTCAATCCCTGTTGGGTTGGGTGTGTATGGGAGGCAACCAATCATGTTTCTCTTGCTCTCGCTCTCTCACTCTCTCTCCCTCTCTCCCCCACTCTCCCTCTCCCTCCCTTTCTCCCTTTCTTCCCTTCTCTCCCTCCTTACCCCCCTCCCTCCCCTCTCTCTAAAATCAATGGAAACATATCCTCAGGTGAGGATTAAAAAATAGAATAAATTAGTAATATATAGAGTAAATCACCAATATATTATTATATATTAGTTGGTAATAGCATTAGGGAGGAAAACAAAGGAGGAAGAACAGTATATTAGCTTGGGCTGCCATAACAAAATAACTGTAGTCTGGGTGGGTTAGCAACAGGAATTCATTTCTTCAGAGTTGTGAAGGCTGGAAATCCTATAATGAGGTTCTGGCTCATTTAATTTCTGGTGAGGTCTCTTTTACTGGCTGGCTTGCAGATGGATGGCTTCTGGCTGTGTCCTCACATGGTAGACAGTGAGTACCCTGGTGTCTCTTCTTCTCCTTCCGAGGGCAGTAATCCCATCATGAGGGCCCCACCCTCATCACCTCATTTAAACCTGATCATCCCCAAAGGCTTCATCTCCAAATACATGGGGGTTAGGTTTTAACATATGAATCTGTGGGGAAACAATTCAGTCCACAGCAAATATGTAATGTGTGAGCAGAGATGGTGGAAGTGCTGGAATAGTTGTTTTAAAAGGGTTGTGATCAGCAAAACTTTTATTGAGAAGATGGTATTTGAACAAAGACTTGAAATAAGTGAGTCTTTCCCTGGAGGTTGTGGGAAGGGTGGGGGGATGGATGGGATGGGGAGTGGGGTGGGAGGTAGAGCCTTCCAGGCCCAGGAAATAGTAAGTACAAGGCTCTGAGGCAGGAGTGAGCCTGGTGCAGTTGAAGAACAGCAAGGAAGCCAATATGGCAGGAATGGCGTGAGCAAGGGAAAGTGGAGGGTGGGGGCCTTTGGCCCCTCTGCGGAGACTTCGGCTTTTGTTCAGAGATGGGACACCAGTGGGGGCCTGTCAGCAGAGGACTAGAGGAGCAACAGGATCTGACTTACAAAGGGAATGATCGACAACTCCTACAAAGTATTCATAGTACAATCATGCAATTTTGGAGTGCCGGTATTTTAGTACAGTACATTGTTTAGAAAATGGACTAATTCCTTATTTTGTTTTGTTTTTAAATCAAGAAAGGGCCCCCAAAGTGGAAAACTATATATTCTTGCTATTTTTTTAAATGTGAATTCTGCGATAAACCATGTGTAAATGGCTAGTTAAATACAATCCTGTGATCCCTTCGTATTTAAAAAGGATAACTATAGGGTTGTAGTAATGATATTATTTGTAGTTCATAACATGATATCTTAACAATTTTATTTACTTGAAATAATCAGTTAAATTTAGGAAACATATCCCACATTATTTTGGTTACCATAGCAACTTGGGTAAAAAACTGAAGAACAGATGTTCTATCAACCTGTTGATGTTTAATAGTATGACAGTTTTACAGCTATACTGTTCAGAATTTAAATTTGTGTATAACATCAGTTGTCCTTGGAAGAGATACCTTTTTTTAAAACTTAATTTCTATAAGGATTGTTATAAAATATGAATAGATGTGAATAAGGGAAATTGTTTGGTAACTCAGGGTAAAAATTTGCTTGAAAAATTTATTTTACACCTGAAGGCATTTAGACTGAATTTTTAATTTTCTACTTCTCTCACCAGCTCTCTTGCCATCTTTTCCTTGGGGTGGAGGAGGAGATGGAGAGTGATAAAACATACAGGACAACATTTAATTTGGACTTAGTTGTTGGGGGTTAGTGATTATAATCATAATTTTGAATAGAATTTATTTTTTAATGTTGTTAGAACTTTCAGTGTCAGCTTTATTTGTAAACTGATTTTTAAATCTTGATGTTTAAAATGACTACATTCAGTTTTTGCATATCAGAATCATTCAGTGGCAGTCTTAAATACACTCATTTTATTCTCATTTATTTTGAATTCTTTAAACTTTCAGGAAGCTGGGGTTTGAATTCATATGTAAACCATTCTTATGCATTTATAACTGGACAATGTAAATACATAAATCATTAATATTCATCCCATAATAGAAAATAGGAGAATGTTTAACATTGAAGTGAAATGTCGTTGTTGGTGAATGTACACAAACACATACTGTTTACCTTACAGAATTTCATTTTGCCTGACATGGAGAGTGTTGAGGGAAAGGCAAATATCATAGCAGCTACTGTAATTGAATTGGCCTCTGAATCATAGAAAACCAGGAAGTCTGAGAGTAACATTGTCTAAAACCTTAAAAAATATTATGGTATGTAAGATGTGTATCTATTTGAGGCTGAAATGAATGGACTATTAGAAAAAGAAATGCTCTTAGGGGGAAAGGGAAAAAATGGTATTTTGGGGAAACTTATTTCAAAAATGGAGGTGATTTTTGTTTTCTCCCTTGAAATCTCTTGGTTCCTGTTTTCGTAGGAAGCTTTTAACCTGATCATGAAACTTCTCTGGCACTAATTTTTTCCTCTTTTTATACTTAGTTATTATAGTTTAGTTTTAATGAATAAGTAATTGCAGTTTTACTTGATGTATAGTGCCTAGAAGAATCCTGATGTGTATCAGCAGTGTTTTCCTAGGTATTTTAATTGTTACTGGGGATAAATATCACCATTTCTTATATGTTAGGAGTGGTTGGTTATATCCTTTTATTTGAAAAGATTTCCTTATTATTTTATCATTTCAGAGGACAATTGACCTGTGTCAAGGTGTACTTAATTTTAATTTTTTATATTTATTTAAAATTTCTAGTTATTTATATCTAATTATTTTAGGCCACTTCAAAAAAATTAGTCAGACTTCAATTACCATTGCAATTTTTGAAAGGAAATGAAGTGAGTAGAGGAATAAAAAATCTTAAAGGTGAACTCATGACTTACACAAACATAAAATGAACCATATCTGAGATTTTATAACTTGTTAGTGAGGCAGCCAGTATATGTTACCACTAGCTCAAAGGAAACTTCAGCAACCACTGGTGTTTAGGCAATAGGGAATGCTGAAATGAGTTTATAAATCAGTGCAAAACTGATCCACTCATAAGGCAATAATCAATTGCATTTCACCAGACATAGTTCATTTTCATTTCCATGGACAAATATCATTTGCATTGTTATCAGTTTTCTGCAACTTCCTGAGTTGTAAAATAGCCCTAAGACCATGAAAGGTGACGATAACACCCAAGGGTGCACTTGACAGGACCCCCAATGATCTTCTCTGCCCACATCAAAGTCTTTCACGGTTTTCTCCATTTTTTATTTTCTGTTGTCATTTATTTGCCTTTCAAATCGAGATACCAAATCAAATCATCCTATTAGAATAATATATAAACAGAGGTTTTTGTTTTGTTATTTTTAAGAAACCACATAGGCATTATCCTTGTATTTCTTTTTTTTTCTCTTATAGTGGTAACCTACTAGTCTCATTAATTTCTATTAATTCTATTTCTAATGAGTTTTAGGATTGAAGTTATTGATGCTAAAATCTTAGGCTTTTAAAAAGTGTAAGTTTGCCTTCAGAAATTAAGGGAAAGAGTTGGGAATGAGGTGTAAAGGGACTGGTTTTATTTTTCAAGAGAAACATTTAAACCTCTCATGAGCCATTTAGAACTAAGATATAGATGAAGAATCAAGGATGAAGTCACAGAAATACAAAAATGACAGAGAAGAGAGGACAGAGTGGAAAAGGTTTTTTTTCTTTTAAGAAAAGTTGTTTTAGTTTAACTCTTTATTATAATATTTAAAAAACACATGTAAAGGTAGAGAATAATTCGAATAATTTAATGAATCCCTGTTTTCCAAACACAATCAGTAGTATCAACCTTTTTGTACACTTGCTTCTTCGGTCCCTTCTCTGATTTTTTTTATCCAGAAATATTTTATTGCAAATTCCAGACATGAGGGTTTTTCCTACTGATTAGTTCAATATGCATTTTAGAAAGTACCATTTTCTTCCATTATCGTATCTAAGGGAATTAATAGAAATTTCTTAATAAAATTAAATATTCTATCCATATTCAAGTTTCTGTCTCTAAATGCAGTTTTGTAATTGGTTTGTTCAAGTTACGATCCATCGAGATCCCTACCTCACACTTGGTTGCAATTTCCCTTACGGCTCTTTGACTTTGGAGCAGTGCTCCTGTCCCTGTTTGGTGTGTTTCTCAGAGCGTCGTTGACGTGTTGGATAAATCTAGTCCCACATTCTGGATTTATCCGATTGCTTCTTTTTTGTGGTATACTCTAACTTGTTTCTCTGTAAGTAGAAGTAAAATTTTGGCAAGAATATTCTAGAAGTGGCGCAGCTATGCTTCATGTTGCTTTGCATCAGGATTCTCTTACTCTGGCTGCTCCACACTGAGTGAGGCCACATTTATCTATCGGTTTGGATGGGGATGGCAGTTTCATTTCCCCTCATGACCAGCAAGTGGCTGTGGGTGATGATTTAGCACTCTGCAAATATCCAGTTCTTCAGCAGCCTGAAGATTTTTTTTTTCAGTTGAGGAACTGTCATCTTCTCCGTCTCAAAAGGTTAACCTGAATGTATCTTCTATATAGAACAATGAAGAAGGAGCTCACACCATCCAAATTAACTCTAATGGAATAAAAGATGTTGTAGCCAATTTTTAGCCAATTCAAGAGGCTATTTGAGAGGTAGGTAAGAGAGATTTAAAAACAAAACAAAACAACAGAATAATGATGAGTGCATAAGATTGGGGAAAAAATCATCAGCTTAAGTAAATACAACAATAACAACAGAAAAGCAAAGCCTCAGAAATGCCCATTTCCCCCCAGTAAGATAAGCTTCAAAGAGTAGAAAAATCTACAAAACAAAAACAAATAAATCTCTTGTGTAATTTGAAAGTTTGACTCCATTGGAGAGGCCAGCCTAGGTCATGCGAATTACAGAAGCATCACCACCTGAAGCTTGCACGATAAGGCTGATTTAATTACATTGAAAGTGACGAGGAAAAAAGAATGACTTTAGCAATGTAAATGATTTGTAGAAATATAAGCTACATTCATTTCAGAAAATTGCTAAACTTGTGAATATAGCAGAGAAGCTGTAAGACTTTCAGTGGAGGCTGTGTTAATGCTGGAGGTAGAGGAACACAGCACAGCCAGATTACAACACTGAAAGCTAAAAAAAAAAGTTAAAAAAATGGAAGAATATTGAAAAGACACAAGGAAATTCAAGGTGCATATAACAGTGGTAAAGACTAGTAAACACTAGTACATTCATTCAATATCTTCATGTCTGGATCTCTGGGTTCTGTACCACATTTTTGTTTAGATAATATTTCTCAAGATGATTTTTAGAAGAATCCCAGAGCATCATGCATGAGAAGCCCTGAAATTGATGATGCTTACATATTTATATTAATCAAGTGTTTAGTATTCATTGCAAAGATATAGGCTCTTAGAGGATGCCAAGGTATAAAGAGAAAATTTAAAGATATATAAGAGTAAGAATGACTCTAGAGAAGTGTAAGAATTTAGAGGGAAAGAAACAACAAAACAAATAAAAAGCAATGGAACCAATACAGTTAGATATGGTATTTAGCCAAATCAACCTTATTTTCTTGTAAGATGGAAGATCCTTAAGTGAAATGCACAGACAGTGTCAGTGAGGTGCTCAGCAGCAATGCTTTTTCCACAATTCAGTGGCAACTGAGAATTAGGTAAAATATGCAGTTTGTTTATGTATAATTGTGATTATAGCTTGCATCCTGCTGTTCTTAGAAAACCAAAGTTCAAGTAAGGAATTAACAAAGAATTGAATGACTAGTACAAAAGTATTTAGCTGACATAAGAAACTACTAGGAAAAAGGTGTGTATTTTCTGTTCAAATGCTCACACACCTTTCTATCACACACTGGTCATACAACTTGGACAAAATCATGTATAACTAATGTTATGGTTCATGTTGTCAGGATACAGTATATTAAAATCAATATAACAAATTAAAAGATGGGTGGCCATATGAAAATGAAAATAAAATTGCGTGTATTTCAGATGAGAGAGAAATCCATAAACAATAAGAGCATGCCTTAAAGTCAAGAAATTTTGTAATATGTAGTTATATTTTTATGGGTTACTGTGAAACCTATATGTAAAGAAAATTAAATATCTCTATTAGTAAGAAAGAAAAAGGGAAAAGAAATAGAGAATTGTAATATGCCAAGACAGGGAGACTACAATTAATAAAACTAAGCAAAAATAAGCAGAATTACAGTAGTTGATTCTTTGGGAAATTAAGTCAAAGTGAAAATATTGGATCAGTTAGAGAATAAAACATAACTAGGATCAGGAATAGAGCTACAATAATTACATACAGAAAGAACAAAATATTTGGGAGAATGTTATTTTTAGTTTGATGATGTTAATTAATCACCAAGGTCAAAATCAGAAGTAATTAAATTGTGTGCATTCATGAGTGCGCATGTGTGTGAGAACTGCTAAAGTGGGTGCAGCTCGAAGTAGAAATTATAGCTAGGATGAACCTCCTCAAATTAAGTTTTGAAGAGAGAAGTAAAGTGCAATTAAATAAATAAAAATACTGTATTAGAAACAAAGAGTTGTAATGAATTACAAAAGAAAAGTGCAAAAAAATAGAAAAAGCTTAAAAAACAAGAGAAAAGTGCATTTAGCACTGATGGGGATTTACTTTGGAGAATTTTTCAAAAGTTCAAAGAACAGTTCTTCAGTGAATAATTCTAGCTCCAAAATATAGAAAAGAAACATTGTTAATTATCTGGTTCATTTTATAAGTATGAAAGATTTTATTTTGGTAATTTGGTAAGAGCAACATGTTTAAAAGAATTTATGGACTGGGGACATTAACCAGCAAACAGTACGAGAAGGGACCCCAAAAAAAACAACAACCGGAATTATCTTCTGGAGGGCAGCCCCTTCGTAGTACAGGCTTCCCTACTAGGTGAGTGTTCCACACCTGCATCACTGTGGTGGCTAGCTGGTGGTGTTGTAAGAGGCTGCATTTGGCTTCAGTGAATTTTTTTTTTTTGAAGACTCTTTCAGTGTGTTTACCCATTTCATGATGGGTGATTTGCTAGTGCACCTGCCCGCAGCGTGCTGAGTGTTCAGCAGTTTTTGACCAAAAATTCGCATGACCCCCATCATGTGCCACCCTTCCTTTTCACCTGTTCTTGCCCCTGAGTGTTTACCCCATGGAAAAAGTCCTCAAAGGAAAACATTTTGCTGATATGCAAGAGGTGCTAAATGGCATCAAAATCAACGAGTTCAAAAACTGTTTTGAGCAGTGGAAAAACGTCTTGATAGGTGTATTGCATCAAATGGAGAGTGCTTTGAGGGTGACTAAAGTTTAAACATGAAAGTATAAATACATAACTTTTTATAAATAAGTTCTGGGGCTCTTTGGGTCCCCCCTCGTATGATACTACTTAATAATTATTTACTATAAGCAAGTAAATTATCCTCAGATGCATGGATAGCAGAGAAAAATACTGTTACGGAGGAAATTTAGGACTTATCTTTGATTCTTCTCTTTTCTTTTTTTACTCACTAGAAAATCTTGTCAACTGACTTCTAGGAATCTATTCCCTTCTCCATCAGCCCTGCTACTGGTCTAGTAAAAAAACATCATTATCTCTCTCTTAGATTACTACCTACACTAACAACCTATTTTAATCTTCCTGCTCCATTTTACACTTCAACCCCTAACAATTTATTTTCTTTTTTTAAGGGGTTCACAATATCCATAAAAAAGGGATAATTTGAACAACAAAAGGAATAACAACAATAATAAATAGAAACACATCAAACTCAAATAGAAAAAATTCATGAGTTCATAATTATGTGTAGGGTCTGGCACAAGTAATGCCCCTATTTTATTACAAAATCATAAGCATGTAATTCTGTAACATAACAATATCATGCTCAAGCACAGCATATGACATTTTAGGTGCAATGTTCAAATTAAATTATAAATTATTACCCCCATATTATTACCCTACCAACAACACTCAAGCAGGTGTTACTTTTGCTGGACCCAGTATTTTTAAGCAAACTCATTGGTCACCATTGGATATTGCTGGGGCACCAACTAATTTTTTTCCTTTTGAATTCATTGGGGTGACACCAGTTAACAAAATAATATAGGATTCAGGTGCACGATTACATGACCCATGATCTGTACACTGTATTATTGTGTGTTCACCACCCCACATCAAGTCTCTGTCCATCACCCTTTATCCTCCCTCTACCCTCCTCCCCCGCCCCCCACTGCACCTCCCACTCCAGCAATCTAACCCAGGGATTTTCAACTTTTCCCATCTCATGGCACACCTAAACTAATTACTAAAATTCTGTGGCACATCAAAAATATATTTTTTGCTAGACTGACAAAAAAATAGATATAATTTTGATTCGTTCATACCAAGCAGCTATTGTTTTTTGTTTTTTGTTTTTTTTTTTTTAATTTGACAATCTAAGGGAAAAGAGGTCAGTGCCCCAAACTAACTAGTCAGGTACCGCCTATTTTAAAAATTCTTACAGCACACCAGTGGAAAATCGCTGCCCTAGCTAGATAATTTGTTTTTTCATACAATCTTTGTAATGTAATTTTCATTTTTAAAAGCTTTCAGTGGCTTCTCATGTAATTTAGAATAAAAATCCAAACTCTTTAGATCCTATAATTTGGCCGCTGCCTACTTGTCCATTTTCACATGTCACTCTTCCAGAGGTTTCCTTTGATTCCAGCTGTTCAGCTCCAGCTCCTTTCCTCCTTACAGCTCCTCTGCCTGCTGATTGCTCTGCCTGGAACCGCCGCCCTCCACTCTTGACACAAATGTCACCTCCCTGTGGAGGTGTTCTCTGATCCCCAACCTCACATAGTCTCCCTTCCATGTCGTTACTGTCTAATACAGAGCACTGTTTAATTTCTTCATCTACTTTACTACAATTATCTTGTTTATTGTCTGTCTCTTTCCCAAGACAGTAATCTGTTTACTGCAGAATCCTTAGTGCCTGCAACAGTTTCCGAAATGCTTAGAGAATATTTGTTAAATGATAACATGATGTGTAACAATAGGAAAGATAAGTGATGTAATACTGGGTTAAAAGTAGAAAATTGGGTAATGCAATTGAATAGCAGTTCTGTTTCCTCATAGAAATTTAGGAAATTTAGAAATTTAGCATGTAGCAAATTAATAGTTGTAATGGGAAAGGGTACTCTTAGGAACTACTGTAAAAATAGTAGTCTGAGGAGCCTTGGGTTTTAATTCTGACACAGCCACCCAACTCTGAGGAAGTTACCCACCCTGACCTTCATTTTGCTTCACCTGTCAAATGAGGTAACAGTATCTCCTGGGTGTTTTATGATCTCGTGCATTTGTGATGGCAAGGCCCTTTCCTTCTCTCTTCCCTTCATAAGACACTTTAATGACAAATATTCTACAATAGGACCAGCATTTCAAAAGCGGTTCATATGATAACACCAGTTTAGATAACATTCGTAAAATATCTGGCATAGTGCAAGACACATCAAAAGTGAACAGTGAGTGTTAGTTTCTTTCACTCTAGCTGGAATCTTTAGGCTGGCTAATACCATATTTAATTCTAAGCCCTCCTTGGGATTTGTAGAACTGTATATTCTTGTTATTGGAGTACATCCCTGCTTTCTCCTAGACCATAAAATAAACTCTTAGGAGTGTTTTCCCTGTGACATTTGTCATAATGATTTATTCATAGCTTGTGTTCTATAAATGTTTGTTTAAAATTCAGCAGGCACTTAAGTGCCTATTATGTTCAGTGTATGAAGTTAAACACAGAAAACAAAGTAAAGGAAATGGAAAGGCATATTCTAGCTATACAGTGGGAAAATGTTGCTTACTTTTAAAGAGATGAAGGTATATTTAATACGATAGATTTAAATTTATGAAAATAAAAGATGTTGACACCCTGAAATGTAATAAAATAAATATGGAAAGGAATGTTAAAAAAGCAGAAAAATATTTTACTAACATGTCTAATAAAATCCTTCTAAGCAAAATTGATGAAGATTTGATAGGTATATTCCGTAACAGGATTCTGCTTGATAGATGGAGGAAACAGTTCACACATGGAGAAATATTAATAGAAAGCCTTTATGAAGAATGTGTAGTTTTTCTAGTAATTAACGTAGCTCAGACATCTCCAAAGTACATTTACTCCATAGTAGACTTTACTCAAGAAATGTATAATGTAGAACCAAACACCCCAAACATGTTAGTACAAAAGCACGTTGTGCTAATGCGTTAAAAACAAAAACAATAAAAGCAGGTTCTAATCCTTTTTTTCTAAGCCGTTTTACTTCCATGGTAGTTTTTTAAAATAGATTTTATTTTTAAGAGCGATGTTGGTGTCACAGCACAGTTCAGAGGACAGTACAGAGGTTTTCCATGTCCCCCTGCCTTCATGTGCACACGTCTCCTCTACTTGGAAAAGTTCGGCGCCAGAGCAGCACCTCTGTTACAGTCGACGGACCTGCACCGGCCCGTCGTTGTCGCCAGCGTTCATAGCTTGTTAGGGTTCACTCCTAGTGCTGTGCGTTCCGTGGGTTTGGACAAATGTGTGATAACGCATATTTACCGTTACAGTATCGTATAGAGTAGTTTCATTGCCCTAAGCACACTCTATGCTCTGCCTGTTCATCCCTCTGCCCTGCATAACCCCTGGCCAAAAAATCAGTGATTTTTTTTTCACTGTCTCTTTGGTTTCAACTTTTCCAGGATGTCATGTAGTTGGAATTATACATATGTAGCCTCTCGAGATTTGCTTTTTTTTTCACATAAGGTTTCTCCTTCTCTTTTCATGGCTTGATAGTTCATTTCTTCTTAGTGCTGAATAATATTTCATTTGTTCAGATGTAACACAAATTATCCATTCACCTCTGAAGGATGCCTTGGTTGCTTCCAAGTTTTGGCAATTTTGAATAAAGCTGCTATAAACATTCGCTAAGCTGCTTTTTGTTCCCTGCCAGGCATTTAACCTCTCTGGAGCTTAATTTCCTCATTTGTAAATTTAACTGATGAGTGCTAAGGACTCTGAGGTTTGAAATTATGTGGTTATATAGGTAAAAATCTTGCAATACGGTTTTATAAATTATGAATAACTCAGGTATGCCTGCATGCTGATTGCATTGTAAGTTGGTAAAGCCTTTCTGGTAAAAAGCAGTTTGGTCCTACATAACAAAAATTATAATCTGTTCTCAGGCTTTGATCAGATCATTCAGTCTGTTTGGGGGGTGTACTTCAAATACATCCAAAAGGGGATTAAAAATAACATCCTTTATTTAAATAAAGGTTTTCATAAGGTAATTTGTGAAAGCCAGTCAAGACTGTAAAAACAACTCAGGTGCCCAGTCCTGGGGAAGCGCAGAGCAACGGGGCGGGGGGGGGGGGGGGGGGAGACGGGGGGGGGGTTGGATCGTGGCTTGTCTGACCAGCGTGTCCCCAGCACCTCGCTCATTTTGGCGCTCTGAGTATTTGTTGTCTGTGAAACGTCAAAGAGAGAACTTAAGGAAAAAAGAGGAGCTTTTACTGAATATAAAAGATTATAGGCAATAACATTCTGTCCTTCCCTTTGCTGCTTTGCATCTCACATCACTAAACATCGCTGTGGCAGCTGTTACCTGCTGGATGCCACTCTTGTCCCTTTACAGATACCAGTTAAGAACCTAGGCATGTGATGTAACAGCCAGGACAGATCAGCTGCTCACTTGGAAAGTATATCAGTGCAGTTATAAAGGAGTTAAGAGTAGACCGTATATCCCAACTTCGCTAGGACAGTCTCAGTTTATGCCTGATGACTCAGTGTAAATCTTAGTAACATGTCATTTCTCTCAAAGATACTCTGGTCCGGACAGTAGGTCACCATTTAGCTGAGGGCCTGACTTTCTTCTTACTTTAATGCTATAGTTGGGAAACATTTTCTTGTTTTTTCAGTTCAATTTACTTAAAGGAACATTCACTTAACACACTCAATAGATAAAAGTTGTGAAATTAAAAAAAAAAAAATCAGACAAAGCCCTGTCACTAAAGAATTTCACTTTAATGCTTTTTCCTCTTTATTTTGGTAACTCATAGCCTCATTCAGAGTCAGAAGTGCTCCTAGACTCAAGTTCCTACCCTTGCTTCATCCATTTAGAAGGCCCTTTTCTGGCTTGCCTCTGGCTGTATCTGTGGAACTTCAGGGAATTTACCCATCTGAGAATCTGTGCCCCCACCACATGGCACTCTGGGTCTTTAGGATCTTGGAATTCCTTGCCCAGACACTCCTGAGCCTGCTTCCAGGGCCTGTGTGGATCTCTTTCCTTGGAGGGAGGGAGGGAGAGAGAGGGAGAGAGAGAGAAACACACAACCAACCCCCCCTTTCCCCCCTGCACAGTGCCAGTAAGCCAGGGAGGGGAGGAGAAGGGTGTGGACAGCAGGCCGGTGGCAGGAGTTGGCGTAGGCTGCCCAAAACCTTAGATGTTCCAAAATTCAAGAATTATAATTTTGGTACCTGGCCTTTAGGGACATTTTGAATGTGTGGGAGTATAGAACATATTTTATGTAGTAATTAATTAGCTTGACTTACAGCTTTTAGATATAAACAAATGGTCTCTGAGCCTCCATTTGGATTCTTGCCATGCACTCCACAATGATCTGAGGCAGGCCTACTCAGAGTAAAACCTAACATCTTTATTCACCATATCCTAAGAGATAGTGCATAATCTGCCCTTACCCCCTGGACTGCATTCTGCCCCTGCTCTACTGCTTCCTCGCGGTCCCAGAACACCCCAGGCACACCCCCATGCCACGTCTTCAGACCCGCTGCTGCTGCTGCTGCTGCTGCTGCTGCTGCTGCTTCCGCTTCCGCTTCCTGGTACGCGTTTGTTCTGGGTGCCCGCCTGACCTCGTTCCTTGTGTCCTCAGGTCTTTTCCTCTGTTCCCCAGAGTCATTATTTTATCAGTGAGACCTTGCCTGGGCAGGCTTCCTAAAATTTTGTTGCTCCCCCAAACACTGACTGTCCCCTGCCCTGCTTTATTTATTTATTTACTACCCTGCTTTATTTATTTATTTACTTCCTTTAACATTCCGCTATCAAAAAGTCAGAGGTAGTAAAAATGAAACTTTCCTCCCTAAATATGTTTCTTTTAAAACCCTTTAGATAGTAAGACTTTTTCCAAAAAAAATTTTTTTTAAGTTTTTATATCTTGAAGTCATTCATGTACCCACTTTAAGAATTCACATAGTTCTCTAAGGCAGGCTAGTTACTTAAAGCAGTAGGCCGCTCACCTTGCCCTCAATTTTAAAGGGGACCATTTTCAACTCCCTTAAATTATTCTTTGGATATTCCCCATCGTTCTACATAACATACTTATAGTTCTTCCTCCTAACTTCTCAGCTTTCGGCATTCTCTACTTACTTCCCCCCGAAGAGGACGAGAATTCACTCCCCCTCGTCACCGCTGTGCCCTGTGCATGCACACGTGCACCCGGCTCTCCCTCTTTCCCGTATGCTGACATTGTGATTTTGGTTTCAATGTTCTAAAGCTTCAATGCTCTAAAAACTGTAAGCACAAGTCACAGCTGAGCTACGTAATGTACTGCGATTAGTTTTCTTTTCCTTGTGGCACTTTCTTTTTCTTGGAGTTAAAACTTGTCATGGTTTTGATTTGCTTACGTTATTTGCTTTTCTAGGTTATTAGCCGCAGTTCCATTACAGACAGTCCCAGTTATGTATATCTTCTTTCAGTATGTTCAGACATCTGCTTTCTGTTTTTTTCTTTTTCTTGAAAAAAGTCAAAAGTCTTCACATCTTTTCTAATCTGAACCATTTTTCTCAGGGTTGGCTTGAGTTTGACTGAAATCAAAGAGATTTTTTTTTTTTATTTCCAATGGAACATTGGGCAGTTGTTGCAGATGCAGTTGTTTTTTCCAAATATATTATTATTAAAACAAATTTTGAAAATGTAAGTATTTACCATGAATTTTTCTATGGTTCTCTTTTATGTGTTGTAATTAAGATATCTTTTATTAAAAAATATAGAATGTATTCTTATATTATTTTGCATAGAGCATATTAAGAATTATTTGAATATATATATATTTGTTTTGTATTCCTTTTTGTATTCTGTTGTATTCTTTCTTTATAGGCTCTCAGAATTAGAGAGATCTGTAACTGCCCACCACTTTCTGGACCAGACCCTCGATTATTGTTCAAACTCACCATGAAGCATTTTCTTGAAGAGTCAGAGAAAGAGGACCCAAATAGCACTGTTAAGAAACAGGAAGTAGATACTCTTCCCGTTCAAAAACAGAAGCAAATACCGTTAACATAAATAGCTGAGATGAGAACTGTCAATTGAATTGAAATATATGAGACACTGGATATATGAAGAATACAGCAGTCCTTATTTTTATGTTACTTTTTAAAAAAATGCTTGAAATGAAAAAAATTGATATTCACAGTCAAATCATGTATATTACAGGATATTACCTAAATTCTTCTAGGTATTTTTCATGAAATATTGATGTATTCTAATCTATTTTAAAATATCTTCAATGAGGGAAATGTCACAGAATAAATTTATATTACACATTTAACCCTGTTTTGTACCCGCTTTTGATTTGGAAGGCAGACTCTAGTGGATGAAAAATCAGAATATGTAGTAATTGTTATTGTGGAGAGGGTTTCAGCTGAGCCTAAACTGGGTTTCAGAGCTTGGGTGATTATGATGAACTGGGAAATTGACAGTCTAAAGCACCTGTTTATAGAAATTGGTTTGCATTGGGGTGGATCATGTGGAACAGGGGACCTTGGGAGAGAGTTTCTTGACCCTTACTGTGGACAATGACGGAAAGTGGCTGTAGAAAGAAGCTGAGGAAGCTGCTTTTATAGGAGAGCACAAGTACTTCTGTCTGTGGTCCAAGGGACAAAGTGAGGAACGAAATGGGAGAGGGGGTCATTTCCTTGTAGGCACAGTGGGCTTCTGGTGCCCTGAAGTCTTTTCTTTCTTTTTTTTTTTAATTGTTATTCTAATTTTTCCCCCTTTGCCCTCCTCCTCCCAGCCCACCGCCGCTCCCACAGTGGATCCCCACACAGTTGTCCATGTCCATGCGTCATTCGTACATGTTCTTTGACCAGTCTCTTCCCCTTCTTTCCGCCATTATTGCCCTTCCCGCCCCTTGGGCTGCTGTCAGTCTGTTTTATGTTTCCATGTCTCTGGTTCCGTTTTCCTTGTTAGTTTATTTTGTTCATTAAATTCCTCTTATAAATGAGATCATACAGTATTTGTGTTTCACTGCCTGGCTTATTTCACTTAGCATAATATTCTCCATTTTCATCCATGCTATTGCAAAAGGTAGGAGAGTCTTCTTTTTGCTTTGTAGTATTCCATTGTGTGAATGTACCACAGTTTTTGATCCACTCATATACTAATGGCTATTTATGCTATTTATAGCGCTTGGCTGGAAAAAAGCACTGAACATTGAGGTGCATAAGTGCTTTCAAATTGGCGTTTTGGGATTCTTAGGGTATATTCCCAGCAGTGGAATCACTTGGTCAAAAGGCAGTTCCATTTGTAATTTTTTTGAGGAAATTCCATACTGTTTTCCACAGTGGCTGCACCAGTCTGCATTCCCACCAACAGTGCACTAGGGTTCCCTTTCTTCATACCCTTGCCAGCATTTCCTTGTTGATTTATTAGTGATGGCCATTCTGATAGGTGTGAGGTGATATCTCATTGTGGTTTTAATTTGCATCTCTCTGATGGCTAGTGATGTTGAACATCTTTTCATATGTCTCTGGACCCTCTGTATGTCCTCCTAGGAGAAATGTCTATTCAGGTCCCTTTGACCACTTTTTAATTGGATTGTTTTGTCTTTCTGGTGTTGAATTGTATGAGTTCTTTATATATTTTGGAGATTAAACCCTTGTTCAATGAGTCATTGTCAAATATATTCTCCCATATGGTTAGTTCCCTTTTCATTTTGATTATGGTTTCTTAGCCATACAGGAGCTTTGTCTCATTTGGGTTTTTTTTCCTTTATTTCCCTTCCCCTAGAAAATATATCAACAAAAATACTGCTATGTGGGATATTTGAAATTTTACTGCCTATGATTTCCACTAGGACTTTTATGGTATCATGATTTATATTTAAATCTTGTATTCATTTTGATTTTATTCTGGTGAATGCTTTAAGTTGATGGTCTAGTTTTATTTTTATTTTTTGCATGTACCAGTCCAGTTTTCCCAACACCATTTATTGAAGAGACTATTTTCATTCCACTGTATGTTCTTGCCCACTTTCTCAAATACTAGTTGACCATAAAGATGTGGGTTTATTTCTCGGCTCTCTATTCTGTTCCATTGATCCATGTGTCTGTTCTTATGCCAGTAGCGGGCTGTTTTGATTACAGTGGCCTTGTAATATAGTTTCATGTCAGGTATTGTGATCCCTCCAACTTTATTCTTCTTTCTCAAGATTGCTGAGGCTATTGGGGTGTTTTTTGGTTCCATATAAATTTTTGGAGTGTTTGTTCTAGATCAGTGAAACATGCCATTGGTATTTTTGTAGGGATTGCATTGAATCTATAGATTGCTTTGGGTAGTATGGACATTTTAATGATGTTAATTATTCCAGACCATGAACATGGTATATGCTTCCATTTATTTGTATCTTTCTCAGCTTCTTTCTTCAGCATTCTATACTTTTCTGAGTATAGGTGTTTTAGCTCCTTGGTTAAATTTATTCCTAGGTACTTTATTTTTCTTGTTGCTATAGTAAATGGAATCCACCGCCCCCCGCCCCACCAGTTTCTCTCTCTGATAGTTCATTGTTGGTGTACAAAATGCTATTGATTTCTGAGTATTGACTTGTGTCCTCCCATCCAAGTACTAACCAGGCCCGACCCTGCTTAGCTTCCGAGATCAGACGAGATCGGGCACATCCTGCTATTTTGCCAACTTCACTTTTTAGGTCAAATAGTGTTTTGGTGGAGATTATAGGGTTTTCTATGTACACTATCCTGTCACCTGCAAATAATGACAGTTTTACTTCCTCCTTCCCAATTTGGATTCCATTTATTTCTCTTTCTTGTCTAATCACTATGACTAGAACTTCTCGTACTGTGTTGAATAGAAGTGGTGAAAGCAGACAGTCTTGTCTTATTCCTGCTCTTAAGGGAAAATTTTGCCCACTGAGTATGAGGTTAGCAGTAGGTTTCTGTATGCTCCCTCTATTCCCACTTTGCTGGGTGCTTTTATCATAAAAGGATGATGGATTTTATTGAATGTCGTTTCAGCATCTATGGATGTGATCTTGTGATTTTTGTTGTTCATTTTGTTTATGTGGTGTATTATGTCTATTGATTTGAGAACATTGTGCTATCATTGTATGCCTGGGATGAATCCCACTTGGTCGTGGTGTATGATCTTCTTAATATATTTCTGGATGTGGTTTGCCAATATTCTTTTAAGGATTTTAGCATCTATGTTCATCAGAAATATTGGCTTGCAGTTTTCTTTCTTTGTTGTGTCTTTACCTGGTTTTAGAATTAGGATAATACTGGCCTTGTAAAAAGAGTTTGGGAGTCTTCAGTCTTCTTGAATTTTTTTAGAATAGTTTGAGAAGAATAAGAGTTATTTCTTCTTTGAATGTTTGGTAAAATTTACCTGTGAAGCCATCCAGTCCAGGGCTTTTGTTTGCGGGATGTTGTTTGATTACTACTTCAATTTCTCTTGTTATTGGTCTGTTGAGGCTGTGTGCTTCTTCTTGATTTAGTTTTGGAAGATTGTATGTTTCTACTAATTTATCCATTTTGCCCAGATTGTCCAATTTCTTGGCATATAGTTGTTCATAGTAATTTCTCACAATCCTTTGTATTTCTTTGGTATTGGTTGTTCTTTTTTGATTCTGATTTTATTTATTTGGGTCCTCTCTTTTTTTCTTGATGAGTCTAGTTAAAGGTTCATCAATTTTATTTATCTTTTAAAAAAAAACAGCTCCTGGATTCATCAGTCCTTTTGTTTTTTTTAGTCCCTATGTCATTTAATTCTGCTCTGATCTTGATTATTTCCTCCCTTCTACTCACTCTGGCCTTTGTTTGTTGTTGTCCTTTAGTTCTTCTGGATGTGGGGTTAGGTTGTTTATTTGAGATTTTTCTGTCTTCTTTAGGTAGGCCTGTAGTGCTATGAACTTCCCTCTCAGGACTGCCTTTGCTGTGTCCCATAGGTTTTTGTTGTGTGTTCATTTTCATTTGTTTCCAGAAACTTTTTTATGTCTTCCTTGATACCATTGTTAACTCGTTTGTTATTTAATATGTTATTCAGTATCCATGTACTTGAATTTTTTTTTAATATTTATTTATTTATTTATTTAAAGATTTTATTTATTTATTTTTTATTATTTTTAGAGAGGGGAAGGGAGAGAGAAAGAGAGAGAGAGAAACATCAATGTATGGTTGCCTCTCATGTGGCCCCCACTAGGGGCCTGGCCTGCAACCTAGGCATGTGCCCTGACTGGGAACCGAACCTGCGACCCTTTGGTTCGCAGCCCGCGCTCAATCCACTGAGCTACGCCAGCCAGGGCGAATTTTTTTCTTGAGGTTGTTTTCTAGTTTTAAGCCTTTGTGATCTGAGAAGATGCTTGATACGATTTCAATTTTCTTGAATTTTTTGAGACTTGTTTGTGTCCTACCATGTGGTCAGTCTTTGAAAATGATCAATGTGCTTTAAAAAGAATGTATATTTTGCTTCTTTGGGGTGAAATGCTCTGTAAATATCAATTAAATACATTTTATGTAGGGTGGTGTTTAATGCCACAGTATCCTTGTTGATTTTTTGTTGGAAGATTTATCCATTTTTCACAGTGGGGTGTAAAAATCCCCTACTATGACTGTGTTGTTGTCAGTATCTTCTTGAAGTTCTCCAAGATTTTCTTTATATATTTAGGTGCTCCTGTGTTGGGTGCATATATATTTACAAGGGTTATATCCTGTTGGACTTTTCCCTTAAGTATTATGTAGTGATCTTTATACCTTTTTATGACTTTGGTTTTAAAGTCTATTTTGTCTGATATAAGTATCGCTACCCCAGCTTTCTTTTCCTGTCCATTTGCTTGGAATATATTTTTCCATCCCTTTACTTTCAACCTGTGTAGTTCTTTTGTTTGAGGTAGGTCTCTTGTAGACAGCATATATTTGGGTTGTGTTTTCTTATCCATTCAGCTACCCTATGTCCTTAGATTGGAGCATTTACTCCATTTACTTTAGGTTTAGTATTGATAGGTATTTATTCATTGCCATTTTTCCCTTTGTGCCTGCGTTCCTCTCTCTCTCTATTTCTTCATCTTTTTATAGCCCTTTATCTCTTGCCATGCTGGTTTGGTGGAGATGTAATATTTTAGCCTTCTTTTTTTTTTTTTTTTTTTTTCTAGGAGGCTCTTATTTTGCCTTTCATTTTAAATGAGTGCCTTGCTGGGTAGAGTTGTCTTGGTTGCAGGTCTTTGCTTTTCATTACTTGAAATATTTCATGCCATTCACCTCTGGCTTGTAGTGTTTCTCTAGAGAAATCAGCTCATATCCTTATCAGAGCTCCCTTGTATGTTACTAGCTGTTTCTCCCTTACTGCCTTTAAGATTTTCTCTTTGTCTTTAAATTTTGCCATTTTAATTATAATGTGTCTTGGAGTGGGCCTCTTTGGGTTCATCTTGATTGGGCCCCTCTGTGCTGCCTGTACTTGTATGAATTTTTCTCTCACCAAGTTAGGGAAGTTTTCTGTCACTATTTTTTCCAAACAGCATTTCTATCCCTTACTCCTTTTCTTCTCCTTCTGGAGTCCCTATGATGCAAATATTGTTATGTTTCATGTTGTCCTGCAGCTCCCTTAAATAATCTTCATTCTTTTCAAGTCTTTTAATTTTGTTGCTCTGACTGGGTGTTTTTTTCTACCTTGTCTTCCAACTTGCTGATTCAGTCTTCTGTTTTATACAGCCTGTTTTTAATTCCTTCTAGTGTAGTCTTCATTTCTTCCTGGTTCTTATTCATAGTTTCTGTGTCCTTTTTCATGTTGATGTAGTTCCAACTGAGTTCCTTGTAATTCTCACTGAGTTTCTTTAGCACCCTTATAACCATTGCTTTGAACTCTGTGTCCAACAAATTGCTTGCCTCAGTTTCATTTAGCACTCTTTCTGAGGATTCCTCCTTTCCTTTCAATTGGTTTTTTTTCCCTTTTTCTCCCCATTTTAGGTGGTTCTTTTTGTTTGTTTTTTTTCTGTGTGTTAAATTTATCTGATTTGACTCCCTGTGTTCATGATGTGCTCTTCTGTTGTAGGAGTCCTGTGGGAACAGTCTCCTTATACTCTCGAGCTGGATACTCTAAGGATGCCCTTATGCAGTTTATGTGCGCTCTCTTTTTGTAATTGTAATTGGGTTTTGGTTGTTGTTGGCTCATTCATTGGTGGGTTCTCCCCTTCAGCTGGCTGAGAGTCACAACCCCCACCATGTCTTACACTATTGTACAGGAGCTGCCAAAACAAAACAACCCAGCAAACAAAATCTGCACCAGCAAAAACACCCACCACCACCACTACTGCGATATTACCAACAAATGAACTAAGATTAATAAAGGTGAAAAGAGAATAAGAATATTGTACAAAAGGAAGAAAGAATATTAGGTGACTAACAGAAAGAAAAATTATTTTGAGAGGGTAGAGGGAGGAGAAATAATAAGAGTAGGGAATAGAAACAAGGCATCAAAAAGGAGAAAGTAAAATTTGTAACACAAGTAAAACAGGGAGTGGACAGGGCAAACTGGAGTAAGAAAAGAGAAGAGTACGATATGAGTTTTGGAGAGAAAAAGAAGTGGTGGGAAAAAAGGAACCAAATTGAAGAAATAATCACCACAGCGATACACACTATAAAGGAGCAAAGATTAATAAAGGTAGAGAGAGTAATAATATTAAAATAAGGAAAAGGAAAAAAGCTTGTGAGATGTCTAAAGGAAAGAAAAATGATTTTGAGAGGATAGAGGGAGGAGAAATAATAAATGTAAGGGTTAGAAACCAGGCTAAGATCTTCAACAAGTGGTGTCGGGAGAACTGGACAGCTTCGTGCAAGAAAATGAAACTCGAGCACCAACTTACACCATACACAAAAATAAATTCAAGGTGGATAAAAGATTTAAACATAAGCCATAACACCATTAAAGTCCTAGAGGAGAACATAGGCAGGAAAATCTCAGATATTCCATGCAGCAACATTTTTACTGATATGTCCCCTAAAGCAAGGGACATAAAGGAAAGAATAAACAAATGGGATCTCATCAAAATAAAAAGCTTCTGCTTGGCCAAGGAAAACAGTATTAAAATAAAAAGAGAACCGGCTGTGTGGGAAAACATATTTGACAATGATACCACAGATAAGGGTTTAATCTCCAAAATATATAAAGAATTTACACGACTCCACTCTAAGAAGACAAGCAACCCAATTAAAAAATGGACAAAGGACTTGGGCAGATACTTCTCCAAGGAGGACATACAGAGGATCCAGAGACACATGAAAAGATGCTCGATATCGCTAGCTATCAGAGAGATGCAAATTAAAACCACAATGAGATACCACTTGACACCAGTCAGAATGTCCTTCATAAACAAAGCAACAAACAGCAAGTGTTGGAGAGGTTGTGGAGAAAAGGGGACCCTAGTGCACTGCTGGTGGGAGTGCAGACTGGTACAACCACTATGGAAAACAGTATGGAATTTTCTAAAAAAAAACTAAAAATGGATATACCTTTTGACCCAGCAATTCCACTGCTAGGACTATATCCTAAGAACCCTGAAACACCAATCCAAAAGAACCTATGCACCCCTATGTTGATAGCAGCACAATTTACAATAGCCAAGTGCCGGAAGCAGCCTAAATGCCCATCAGTAAATGAATGGATCAAAAAACTGTGGTACATTTACACAATGGAATTCTATGCAGCAGAAAGAAAGAAGGAGCTCCTACCCTTTGTGACAGCATGGATGGAATTGGAGAGCATCGTGCTAAGCGAAATAAGCCAGGCAGTGAAAGACAAATACCATATGATCTCACCTTTAACAGGAAGCTAATCAACAAAACAAACAAACAAGCATAATATAACCAAAGACACGGAAATTGAGAACAGGCTGAAAGTCACCAGAGGGGAGAGGGGAGGGAATTTCAGGGGAAAAGGGGAAGGATTTACAGAAACAAGTATAAAGGACACATGGACAAAAACTATGGGGGGGTGGTGGAAATGGGAGGGAGGTGGGGAGGGCTGGGGTGGTAGGTTGGGGTGAGAATAAAAGAAAACTGTACAAGATCAACAATTAAAATAAAAATTAAAAAAATTTTTTTAAAAAAAGAAACCAGGCTAAGAAAGAAAATAAAATTTAAAATGAAAGTAAGATAAGACAGGAGGAAGGTGAAATGGGATAGGACAGGGGAGCAGTAAAATATGAGATTTAAAATAAAAAAACCCCTGAATACCCAGGGATAAAAATGAAGTGCAAAAACAACCCTAATATCAATGACAACGAAGCAAATATTAGTAAAGGTGGCAAAACAATCACATTCTTTTTCCCTTTATAAGAAAGGGAAAAAGAATGTGAAACAAATAATGGAAAGAAAGATGGTTTTGAGAGGATGGAGGAAGGAGAAATAGTAAGAATGAAGAATAGAAATAAGGCATAGAAAGGGAAAAATAAAATTTAAAACAAAAATAAAGAGAAGGATGAAGGCAAAATGGAGTAAAAGAAGGGAGGAGTAAAATATGAGATTAGAATTTAAAATAAAAATAAACATGAAAATAAAATAAAACGTGAAATAATAGAAACAAAATTGAAGACAGAACAACATTAAAAAGCTATGCAGGAGAAAAATAGCACAAATGGTGAAAAAGAACGAGGTGCAGTTCATTTCAGCAGAGTCTGGTGCTTGTTGGCCTACTGTCTTCCCCTTCAGGATTCATCCCTGATGTTAGCTGGTGTCCCAGTCTAGCTTTGGGCAGCCTGTTCGAGGCTACAAGCTGTCCACAGTCTGTGGGTGTCTCCTTCCGTCATGGCTGATCCTCTGTGTTCTTCCCCCTGGCTTTTTTTTTTAATCAGTGTAAGGCCCAGGGGTGGTTCATCTAACGTCTGACAGCACTGCTGTCTGTTTTATTTGGGGGCCAATCTGTGTAAAAGGGTCAGCTCTTTGCTGCTTGGCACTGATGGCAGCTCTGTATGAGAGCCAAGGCTGGGCTGGGCTCTGAATACCTCTTGCTACACCAATTTCTATTCTCTCTGCTTTGCTATTTTCAGTGGAATAGGGCCTGAGGAAGAGCCAGCATAGCGTCTGATAAAAGTTCATAAGGGGCTCCTTTGGAGATTCTCCTTTCCCCTGCAGATATGCATCCAGCAGGGGGTTCTTGAGGCTGGCCTTACTGTTCTGCAGAGTTTGCAGTCCTGCAGGTGGGGGATGGGCATGCCTTCCCCTTCCCAGAGGTTTGCACTCTGAGGTTTCAGTGGCCCTGCCTGGCTACAAAGAATCTTAGGCACTCAACTCCTGCCCGTCCACTTGCCAGCTCACTGCTCTCACAGGAGGCTCAGACCCCAAGCCCTCTGATCTACACACAGCCCCCTGCTTGCCAGTCATGCTGAGTGGGGCCCCACAGTCCCTTCACCACCAGCTCTCCATTCTTGCCCAGCTGGGTTCAGCAGGCATGAACTGCTCTTTGAATTTGGCCTCTTTGCTGTCAGGGCAGCTGTGTGTGCATTGGTTTCCTGCTCAGCCACGCCTCCACTCCCCTCTTCAAACAAGTCTCCATGTGGCACCCACACTGCCCCTCTGAGCCACTGCCTGGCTCTCCGTGTATTCCACTTCTCCAAAAGGGCGCAAAGTGTTTCTCAGTCAGGTCTGACAGCCTGCCAGTGCCTCTCACAGTCTTAGGAACTAGAATTTCTCTATTGGATCCTCCTGGTTGTAACTGCAGCTATGCATGTGCTGCTCGCTAAGTGCGGGCAGCCTGAGTCTGCCAGACTCCATATGTCTTCCCAAGTCTCTCCCACTTAGGGATGGGGGTTCTCTGCCCCATTCATCCCTAGGGTAGGTGACTGGGCCCCCTGCTTTAGGATGGGTGGGACCTACTAAGCTGCGTTTTCTCTTCTCTGCTCTCTCCTCCAGTGCAGACACTTTGTGCAGGGTACCTCCCCTTCAATGTATAAAATCTTTTACTGGATGGTGCAAAAGCCTCCTGTGTACACCTTGGCTTCAAAAAGTCCTATCAGCTAAGGTTCTACTTGGCTGCCATCTTCCTCTGCCCTGGTGCCCTGAAGTCTTAACAGGAAGTCATGTGTTTGGCTCCTTGATGATATTACAGTTTGGGAATCCCAGGTTCTCAAGAGAAGCAACCACCCTGTTGAGGATTGCACCCAGA
This sequence comes from Glossophaga mutica, assembly GCA_039655065.1. NCBI lineage: Eukaryota > Metazoa > Chordata > Mammalia > Chiroptera > Phyllostomidae > Glossophaga > Glossophaga mutica. The sequence goes on along the minus strand of CM077307.1, from coordinate 41,190,440 downwards.
GAGGCAGGGGAGGTTCTGGCCCTAAGCTGATCTTGCCGAGCAGCAGCAAGTTGGACAAGAGGCTGGAAGAAGTTGAGGGAAGAAGCACAAGACATCCTTAGTGATATCAAGAAATTGCTATATTATATAAGTGAGGAAATAAGTTTTAAAAATGTGTTATTTATATAATATTATTTATGCTTCTAAACCAGTGAAGTCTAGTGATTTGGTGGCTATAGTCTTAAGAAACATTTTTTTTGAAATGTATGAAATAGTTTCATAGAAACTATTATTAGAAATAGTTTCATGAAAATGAAAGGGGAAAGAAACCATCTTTTCTTGAATATCTACTATGATTTTTGCCCATTTATTCCACAAATCTATAAAGTAGGTTTTATTATTCTTACATTGCAATGAGAAACAGGCGTGGCAAGGTTAAATAATGCACTCAATGTCTGTCAGCTAGAAAGAACAAAGCTAGATCTGTCTGACTGTAAGTATGCTCATTTCCACAACTTTCAGATTTCTGAAAACTAATCTAGCAAAAGACAAGAAACAAACTCTATTCTCAGTTTGTTAGCTTCCTCATGCATGGCTTCAATGCAGGTAAACATCTCATAATCATCAAATCAGAGGTCACCTATATCTCTGACTTTATCTTTTTGCAGGATGGTCTTCCAGGTCTTCCTCTTAGACCATTCTATCAAAATTTACATGAAAAGCTTGGGCGAGACAGCAAAGGAGAGTGGGACCTCTCTCCTCCCTATGGAGAAGCCTCTGGCTTCTCATTTGGGATATGTCCTGACACTGTTACGTTTTCTTAGACAAAATATTTACCTAGTTGTTAAGAAGACACGTTCAGAGCTTATTTATGTTCTTCAGGGCTTACTGTAGATTGAGTGTAAGGACTTTCTTGGTCACACAAGACAGCACTTGTGAGGAGGAGGTTCAGATAAGCTGTTCTCCACGGAGTCGTCCTTTACACTCCCAGCGATCGAGTTCTTTCAGAGGCATTCCACAACGTGTATAGACACTTGGAGAATGTCACCTCAAGGTAAACACTGAAACACACCATTAGATTTCCCTGTAGATTTCCTGAGAAAACAGTGCAGCGGAGACCCTACACTATTTTTCTTCCATTGTATTTTCACATCTAATTGTATTGTTCGGACTCCCAGAAAACATGCAAGTTGACATCATGTCAGAAAGAGAAAATGTAGGGATAATATGTTTAAGTGCATGTCAAGATTTTTTAAAAACTCGTGGAATCAATAAATGTGAAAGAAATGTAACATTTCAGCTCAGAATTGTAGGAGAAATTAAATAGCAATTGGATTGTGGTATGTAGGAATATATTTTAAGCTGTATATGGAAATGACATTTGTATGTTCTGCATTTGGTTGTATAACTTAGTGCTTTTCATTGCTCATAGGATGTAGATATTGTTGGCTGGTTAGCTCACTTTTTAGGACCATGATGCCAGTAAATCTAAGGCACAAATTCAATCTAATATCTCTTATGATATAGATAGCTGTAAGACTGCATTTTCTAAAAGCAGACTCAGAGAGAACATGTATATTTATGGCTCTGCCCCTAATACCTAACAGTTTGGGGCACATTATAGACATCAATTAATATTTTACTGATACTGCACACTTAACATCAATCATCTGGTCCAAGGATAACAAAAAGGAGAAACACTCATACTCTGTGAAATTTCTGCCTCTTGGTAGCCATGGGACCGTGGGCAAGTCACTTAAACTCCCTAACCCTCATTTCTTCATTTGTGAAATGGAGATAATAAATCCTACCTCATAGGACTGATCGTACATGATGATTAAGGGAAATGATGTACTTAAAGCATTTAGCGCAATATCTAGAACACCAAACAATAAAAATACTCACCATTTGTCGAATGCTCACTTTGTAACCAAGCTCTGTGCTAAGCACTTTTCAATCACTATTGAACTGCACTGCAGCTCCGTATATGACAGATCTCATATTGTCCCCCCGTTATACATGAGGAAACTGAAATTTAGAGGGTGAATGAGACTTGCCGAAGGTTACATGGTCTGTTTTTTTTAGGATTATTTTACTTACAAGACCAGAAAAGCAACTCAAACTCAATCAAGAAAATGTATTGCCTCATCTAACAGACAAGCTGGATGTACACTAGCCTCGAAGACGATTTAGTCTAGAGGATCATGCTCTCGTCAGAGCAAGGGCTCTTCTTCTCTAACGGTTTTCTCAGCTGTGGCTTCACTCTTCCCTGCTGATATTGAGATGGTTGTCAGTGGCTCCCAGGGTTATGGGAAGAGTGACTCAGCTCACAGCTGTGGACCAAAGCCTTCAACACTAACTGCGCCCTCTCCGGAGCACCCCAGAAGCAATCAGCAGGGCAGGGGATGGGATTGTCCTGCCTGGCTGGAGCGGAGGATGGGTACGGACAGCACTACCCAAACAGCGGCCAAGGGCATGGTGGGAGACTCGCAGCCGCAGGGTCTGCTCAGTAACTGGAATGAAAATTTGTTGTCGTTTATCCTCTTTCAGCAGGCAAAGAAACAAGAGTTCCTCGAAGATTTGGTCTGAAATGATGGTTAATCTGAGCAAAAACTACGTAGGCTAAGTTCACATTGATATGATGGTAAATTTGCATAGCCCATTTGCTTCACCACTTACAAGATATATTTTCCCCGACCTGAATTATCTCGCATCCTTGAAATAAACCTGTGAGTTGGAAGAACAAGCGGTGTTACTTACTCCTAGGGGAGAAAACCGAAGCTTGGAGGACTTAGGCAAGCTCTCCTTGGGTGCACTTCAAATAAGTGGCAGCACTGGGACCGCAAGGAGAAGACTCACTGACTCGGAATCCAGTGCTCCATCAGCCGTACCACGTTCTTTGGAGGGGGCTGGAAACCGAAGTGCAAAGATATGAAGCAACTGTGTACCCAGCACTACTCAGCATGTAATGGCACACCTGAGATTCAGACCCTCATCTTCTGACTCCAAGGCCGGTGCTGTTCATCCATTTACTGCCAGTTCAGTTGGCAAATGTCATAAAGGAAGTGGGAATGGAAAGTGTTCATTTCCCTTCATCCCTCAGTTGTAAACAGCACGGCCAGTACCCTCTGTTCCCTTATTTAAAAGCACTCATTTTAATACTCTGACAGGTGGTAAAAATTTCCAGTTAAGTGTGTTCATATGCATGAAGGATACAATTCCTGTTTATCATGTCTTAATGTGTTCTTATTAGGCTCTAGAGAGTTCCTTAATCTGTGGTAAGAAACACCTGCTACTTCATTACCAGAAAGAAAACCCTACTGGTGTTCTACCCCTACATCTTGCCACTTAGCTTCCATCAGAAAACCAACAGTCCTCATAGGTAGGCCAGGGGCCCCCAACCTTTGCCTGCCCCCTCCCCCACCCAGGACTCTTTTGACTTTACGTGGCTCCGTGTGCATGGACTTTTACCCCACAACAGTTTCTCTGCCTTGCAGTTTGGAGCAGACTCAAGACCAGGCACTCAGAACCGTGGTCTCTTGCTGTGCTGGCTGTGGGGTTGAGCTAGCTGGGCACTGGGGCAGAGGTCACTGTGTGGTCCTGCTTGCAGGTCTCAGAATTTCTATGACATCATCAAAGACCAATCAGGACCTCTGGTCATCATGTGATCTCACATGTTACCAAAATTCCAGCCAAAAGAAAAAATTGTGATTTTAATTAGTCTGGATAGTGTAATTGTGTGAGAGATACAAAATTTTTAGTCAGGCTCTCTAAACCCTTAAGCATACCTGGCAGATTTCCAATACCATCTTCACAGACCATGAGGGCCCTGGGTCCTCAGACAGTGCGGCACAGGTCTAAAGTCGGATTTGCTTTATTTCTTCTTAAGAATATAAAAGAAAGTAAAACTAGATATATTAATTTTGACCGATATATCAAAGTATGGCCATATTTTTGTAGGTTAGGGATGATGGATGTTCTGCTTAAGGGTTCTATTATTCTATATTTAAAGATATATTTTAAAAAGTAACTTATTTTGGCACGGAAAACACATTGCACTTAATTTTTTCTACAGCTACCCCCTCGGATGTTATTGTGGCCTTGAGAGAAGTAAGGGCAGCAGCCCAGTCTTATTTTCTTCTTTGGGCACATGGGATAGCAACATTTGCCCTGCCTACTTCCCAGGATCCTTGTGGGTTTTAAGTAATGTATATATGCTTTGTACAACATCCAAGATGCTGTACCCATGCTGTTTCTTATATGCTAGCATTGTCTTAGTCTGGCCTGTAAGATTATTAGGAGAGGTCATTTCCAAATGGATTGTGACTGGACAGGGGCCTGGCCCTGCGTGGGTCTGCCTAGGACCAGCTGAAGTATGTGGGTTCTTGACTTCCTGTGGGAAAGATTTCACAACATGAGTCCAGGTGACCATGAGGATCCATTTATTAAAGCTGGGGACAGGAAAACAAGGCAAGGCATAGCATAGAGGAAGCAACAGGCGAGCCTAGGCTGGGCTGCCTACGCTCACTGGGAACTCTGAGAAATGGGGGCTTTGGGGACAGGCTCAGGGTAACAGCCTGGGACAAGCTCCCAGCCGCCCATTGCCTTAGAGTTTAGGAGACAAATGCCTGTGAGGAAAGAAGTGGGGGAGAAGGGAAGGGAAATAGCACTGGCTGCTTCCCAGAGGGACAGTGACACGCTGCTGTGTCCTTTGTCCTGAGGCTTCATCTTAGGGGAGGTCTCAGGAGAGGGTTTCAGCAGAATTTCGTCAGTCCTCCAGGAAGTGTTCCTGACTTCCATCTGTTTCTACATTCTGATGCTTAAATCTAGAGAAATAAGATACTCTTTTTCCTGGAATGGCCAGCCCATTCTCCAGATGATGGACTTGGAGAACTGGAACTAATGTTTGTTTAGCCCTACTAAGGACAAGCTACCACAACCTTTCTGTCCTTTTAATCCTCACAGCAGCTCCTCAAGGCACGGGTTTTTCTCTCAATTTATAGGTAAGGCAGTAGAGGCTCACAGGACTGTGTAACTTGGTCCAGGAACTCCACTAGGTTTGTGAGACTCAGAAGCTTTTACTGACTTTGACAACTTTCTCTCACATAGAGAAAATGAAAGCAATTGTCCAGGCGACCTGGGAAGCATTTATTTGAGGTCCTTCCTTTGTTCTAGTGCCCAAGGCTTTTCTCTTGCTTTGTAATCCATGAAACTTTCCATGACCACATCTCCAAACAACATTTCCCAACACTCATCTCTTGCCATGAGCCAACCAGTTAACTGGAAGGTGTTTGTGAGAAAGGCCCAGAAACCCTCAGGAACACACATTGGCACATAGTATGTGCTCGAGGGATTCAAGTCCAATGAGTGAATGAATGTGTATTTGAATGAATACAAACAAGCACATAATAGTGCGGGGGGCTTCACCCGTAGAACCCCCCGTTCGTCACGGATGAAAATAAAAACTACCAAGACATCTTGTGCTTGGGGAGGAAAGGGGTCAAACTCTCAGAGGAGAATGACCCAGAGCGCCTTCCTCACTAGGCTTTTATTGGGCTTAGATACACGGGAATACAGGTATGTCAGGCGACAAGGACCAAACAATGGTTAACATTTCAAAGCAATACAATGGTTAACATTTCAAAGCAATCTGAGGGCTTAATCTGAGCCAGTGTTTGTCAGGAAAGGGGGTTGCCAGACTTTGGGAGACATACTCATTTCCTCCTGGGACACTTATCACCTAAGGAAGAGCACTCTTAGCAAAGCAGGTTTCACAGGACTTTAGAAATTCTTTCTTATGCCAATCACCCAAGGAGCCGTCCTGGCCAGGACAGGGCTGCACCGCTCACCCCCACAGTTTCAGGCTTTAAGCCGATTAGGAAGCAGGAGACATCTCCCAGATGGAAATGAGGACTCGGGCTATGTCAGAATAGCCGGGGGGCGAGGGTCCATCACATCCTCTTTGCTGCAACCCCCCGAGTCCTTCCATGAGGCCTCCCAAGTGGTTGCGTCTGGCTTAGGTTGCCCCTCCCATGAGGAGTCTTACCCGTCATTGACTGCCAACCAAGCAATTGGGCCAGAGAGGCAGAAGTAGCACTCCTGCCAGGGAGATAAACTTTGTCTCCTTAGTAGGTCACGTCCTTGTGACAGAACAGACCCAGATGAAGTGGGTCCCTTGGGCTCTTACACAGCCCACCATGGGGTGAGGGTTACAACTCCTGAAACCAGGCTGAACGGTCCGCAACATCTCCCCCGTTTTTTTCTGTTATATCAATTGTAGCTGTTAGACCTGTGAAACTTACTGTTTGCTAATTTCAAATGTAGCTGCGAATATGAAGGGGCGTTAAAGCAGTCCTCACCATTCCCCAAGTAAAAAGATTCTGATGCCCGACAGGGGTGCCATTTTCCTGGTGTGACTTTAATTCCCGTCCTACCTTTTCCCATATTTCTAAATCTAAAGTCCCTTTATCGGGAAACCATGGGCAATATTTTTTAACAGTAAGAATTAAATTAACTAAGTTCTGCTTTTTAATATGACTGCCCGAGGCTTTGAGAAGCTGCTGGATTTCCTTAAGGTATCGCTTCTGATTTTTAGAAAGCCCGTTGCCCATGGCTCTTAGAAAAATTCCTTAACAAACAGAGCAGTCCCCTTTTTTAAATCCTTTCCGTGGCCAAACGCCGCGGATGCTTGCAAAGCCGCAGCCGCCGCGAACGGCGCGAACGGCGCGGAAGCCCGCGAATGGCGCAGAGGCCCGAAGAGGCCCGGGAAGTGGCGACTCCTCGGACCGGACCGCGGCGCGGTCCCGCGCGGAGGTCCGGGGAGTGCGCGCACCAAATATACCTCTCCACCGCAGCTGCGGAGGAGGGCGCGGCGCCAACCGCACTTCCTGGTGGAGAGATCTAGCTACGGCTCAACTCGCCGAGAACAAGCGGCCGGGTGCGCGCCCTTGTAGCTCCCGGCACTGCACTGCCGCCGGGGTTCTGGCAGCTTGCCAGGGGGAAGGGGGATGGAGCAATGAGTACTGCGTGCGCCCCAGCCCCGCTCCGCGCCCCAGCCCCGAACAAAAGAATTCCTTTCTACAAATTCCTTCCGCTGCAAGAGGCGGCGGTTTTTTGATCACTCTCTCCGCCTGCACCCTCAAATCCTATTTCTTACTAGTGACGAGTGTGGTGGGTCAGCGATGTTCTGTTGGTGCAAAAACCGTCAGGAAGGGCTGCCTGGAAACCAGGAGACCCTGATCCTGCTTATGGGTTTCAGGTTAAACTCCACGCGTCCAAGACTGCGAGGCGGCTCAGAGCGCTAGGTGACCAGCCTTTATATCGCGCTTCCCTGACTGAGCCAAAAGAGTTATGTGAGATGGAAATCCTTATGAGGCGCCTACGCGTCTTAGGGATTGGACCCCAGACACCTCCGCAGGGTCCCCACTCACGTAGGGACGCCCGAGATCTCGAGCCGGAGGGAGGAAGTGCCTCTTTTCTTCGGCGTTTTAGCAAGAAGCTGAAACGCTCATAAATACCTTGCTGCTAAAAGGGGAAGTCTTTGCTTTCTCCTCCCAAGCTAAAAAAAAAACCTAGCCGGGATTGCGCTGCGGGGAATGGGACTGTGAATGCTTTTACAGTGTGCCTTTTCGTTGCGTGGGTTTTTCTTGCAGTTGGCGAGTAACTAACGTTCTGACTCGTCCCACGACCAACTTATGCCTTTCACGGGAGTCTTCTAGCGGCAGTCCACCCTATCGGTATGTAAATGACTGTCCCGTGCCCGCGAGATGCAGCGAATGCTTGGGAGGAGAAAGCAAGACTCTTATTATGAAAGAGAGTGCAGGGGAGAGAAATGAAAAGAGAACCACTCAAGAGGTGGCACAGTAACCTTCCCTCTGATCTGTAACACGTCTGGAGGCCTTACCGAAAGGTGCCCCTGGATCCCTATGGGGATGAAGCGCTGATTTCCATACCACTTAGACGTGCTGTCCGATGACGATGGCTCGTAGCCTCTGGTCCAGCAGGTTTCAGGTCCCTGTGCGGGCGCCAGATGCGGGGGGCTTCACCCGTAGAACCCCCCGTTCGTCACGGATGAAAATAAAAACTACCAAGACATCTTGTGCTTGGGGAGGAAAGGGGTCAAACTCTCAGAGGAGAATGACCCAGAGCGCCTTCCTCACTAGGCTTTTATTGGGCTTAGATACACGGGAATACAGGTATGTCAGGCGACAAGGACCAAACAATGGTTAACATTTCAAAGCAATACAATGGTTAACATTTCAAAGCAATCTGAGGGCTTAATCTGAGCCAGTGTTTGTCAGGAAAGGGGGTTGCCAGACTTTGGGAGACATACTCATTTCCTCCTGGGACACTTATCACCTAAGGAAGAGCACTCTTAGCAAAGCAGGTTTCACAGGACTTTAGAAATTCTTTCTTATGCCAATCACCCAAGGAGCCGTCCTGGCCAGGACAGGGCTGCACCGCTCACCCCCACAGTTTCAGGCTTTAAGCCGATTAGGAAGCAGGAGACATCTCCCAGATGGAAATGAGGACTCGGGCTATGTCAGAATAGCCGGGGGGCGAGGGTCCATCACATCCTCTTTGCTGCAACCCCCCGAGTCCTTCCATGAGGCCTCCCAAGTGGTTGCGTCTGGCTTAGGTTGCCCCTCCCATGAGGAGTCTTACCCGTCATTGACTGCCAACCAAGCAATTGGGCCAGAGAGGCAGAAGTAGCACTCCTGCCAGGGAGATAAACTTTGTCTCCTTAGTAGGTCACGTCCTTGTGACAGAACAGACCCAGATGAAGTGGGTCCCTTGGGCTCTTACACAGCCCACCATGGGGTGAGGGTTACAACTCCTGAAACCAGGCTGAACGGTCCGCAACATAATAGGAATTACTTGAATGCTTGAGACAGTTTTGAGGCAACCTTTATAATGTAGTGAAGGGAAAGTCTTACCCAGGTACCCAGGGGTATTTCTACATAACCTCCTCCCAGGACCCAGGGTTCTAAAGCCTCAGCTCCACCCACAACCACTCCATGGTGGGGGTATAGGAAAATCCCATCAGTCAGCACCTTGCAGCCACTCACTCACCCGATTCCCTGCTTCATTATTTTTTTTCATAGTACTTACCTCCATCTGAAATCATAGAATCATTTGACGCTATGGCTACCCGAAGTCATTCGGGTCACCATCTTTGATCTGACCTACTCACAATGAGCTAACTCCTTTCAAGGGGACTAGTTTAGGAAACAGTGGAGGATTTGGGGTCTAAAGGTCTAGGTTCAAACCCTGCCTTCTTTACCAGCTGCGTGATAGGTCACGTCACTTTGCCGCCCAGAGCCTCCACTTGTCCTCTCCTGTACGTTGTGGAGATGGAAACTCCCGTCACGTTGCATGTCAGGCCCGCCCCTGGCCTTGGAGCTCCTTGAGAGTAGTTCTGGCACAGCCATCTTTTTTTTTTTTTTTTTTTAAATTCTGGATCTAAAGCACTGCTCAGTACATGTTTCTTACGTCAATATAAAGAATAGTAAGTAGCATTACCTTTTAATGTTGGCAGGCAAATTCCTCATAGTATCAGTCTCCACAGTTCTATCAAACAGGCTGAGCTTCTTAGATTCGCACTTGAGAGCTCAGCCTCTGCAGTCAGACCTGGATTTGAGGCTGACTCGTTCTGGGTACATCACTTTACCCTGTAAGGCTGTTCTCTTGCTCTGAAAAATGCACATAGTAACAGCTGATGCTTCATGGGGTCGGTGCGAAGACCAGGTGTATGCCCAGTGCTCGGCCATTTCCTGACAAGTAGGAAGTACACACCGAGAGTGAGTGTCGGGATTACTGGTGAGGCCACACCCATGTCTCCTCTGCCCACCTGAGCTCACCTGAGGCCGTGGCGGAGAGCTTCAATGCTTTTCTCACCTTGCTGCTTTCTTCTCTCCTGAGGGACCTCTCTGGCACCATAGGGTTTCACTCAGCCACAAGAATGGACACCCCAGAAGTGCAGGGGGGTTACTCCCCCAGTGTGTCCCCCAGCCAGTGGGGGATCAGAGGCAGTAGGTGAATGTCTCATCCTCCTGAGGTGATTCTAGGGTGCATTCCAGTCTGTCAGAGGGTCCCTGTGGGTCCCCTCAGTTGCCCACACTTCGGTGCATACTGTATTGGCTTTTCTGCCTTCCTCACATACGCTCCCAGAGATCGCTGCCAGGTACACCACCTCGGGCCTGCCAGCCTTACCTGGTGCCTGTCTCACAGCCTGCTTTGGGGGGACCCCAAACTGTGGAGTTAGCTATCAAACTTTATTATTCTTATTACTACCATTATTGAATCCCCATGACGACCCACTTAACAGACGAAGAAACTGAAGTTCAGAGAGGTGAAGTAATTGGCTCATGGGTATATAGCTAGTAGTTCTAATAATCCTTAACTCTCCAGGTTGTTTGAGGAAGTAGTAAGTCAGCTCTCAGATATAAATGGGCTTTGTAAACTATACAATAGGGCACGAGTTCCTTGTTGTCCTTTCAGAGCCCCACTTCTTCTAATGATGGTGACACAGAAAGTGATCCTCTGATGCCCAGAGTAGCGATAAACACACTGAAGCACAATAGCTAGTCATTGCTTTTTCAGGCCACACAATCAGTCTCTAGAGCAGCCCACAGTTTGAACCTATTATCTGTGATTCATTGGCTCTGGATCGGGAGTGACCCTAATAGCCACCCATGCAGTGGGAGCTTTGACTTGGAAATCATAGTCCAGTATTTACACGCACGTGACAGCTCATCCAGGAGGAGAAGTTTATCTAACAGCCAGACAGATGGCAGAGGAACACTTAATGGCCTCGTCCAGAACACGGGAACCTGTCGGGAGTTGACGTGTGAGGGAAACGCAAGCCGGGAAGACAGACCAGTCTTGGGGAGGCCTGCTTGGCGGCACTCAGCCGTACTTTGCCGAGGTCATTCAGGTCGGATTGTTCTGGAGATGCAGTCACTAACAACAAGATCAGTAACCAGGGCAATAATAAGGCCATCATTCGTTACTGAGACCTCTTGCAAGCCAGGCCCTGAAAGCACTTAACATGCCTGAGCTGCTGTGATGCCTGCCACAGTTCTGGGAGGTGGAGTTGATTGTCCCCCTTTATATGAGAATGAAGGAATTGGAGCCCAGAGAGCCTGAGTGACTTGACCTAGGCCTCACAGTTTGGACTATGTCACCCTTTCAAGCCTGTGGACCCCAGATTAATGCCTTCTGGAGGTGCTAGGTGTTGGTAGGTTGGCTTTTGGCTGACTGGTTGGTTTATAATGCATGAAATTACAGTGCAATGTGGAGAAATGTCTTTCAATCTGATGGACCTTAGGCAAATTACCTCACTTTCCCAGGACTAATTTTACTCATATCATATATTTGGTAATATCGTCCCCCCGACCCCCTCCCTGAGCACCTGTGAGAAGCTAGTGGACTTATGCCAGTAGGTGCCTGGCACATGGTAATTGAGCACTACTTGCTATTTCTGTTTCCCTCTCAACCTTGTGGCTGATAGTCAACTTACTTTCAAAGATGATTTGCAAAAGCAAGTTGGGGCCAAAATCTGAGAGGAGATATACTTCTTGCCCAGCCTCAAATTATTTAGATCATTTTGTAAATCAGAGAATGACAATAGACAAATACAAGACTTTTCAACAAAAGTCTTTTGTTTTCCACTCAGAATGACATTAAGAAATAATCAGGCATTACTTGCCCTGGTTTCTCTGCCCTCTGCTGGTAAGGTCTCTCTCTTTGAGCAAAGAGCCCTTCTCACTCCCAGCCCCTTTGGCATAGGAAGGACAGACAAGCTCCCCTGTTTGGGCTCAGTGACCACGACTAGTCACTGACTCTCCCCCTGGAATGGAACTGCCTCTTCCACTTTTTACCCAAGATATTGATAAGATACTGATTCACAGTGACCAGAGGGGAGAGGGGAGGGAATTTCAGGGGCAAAGGGAAAGGGTTTACAGGAACAAGTATAAAGGACACATGGACAAAAACAAGGGGGGGGTGGAAATGGGAGGGAGGTGGGAAGGGCTGGGGGGTGGGCTGGGATGGGAGTAAAAGGCGGAAAACTGTACTTCAACAACAATTAACGTAAAAAATATTGATTTAGGCTAAATTTCTAAGTGAGATTCATAAAAAGTAATAATGACAAAAATAAAACAAGACAAAGAAACAAAAATTAAAATTAAAGTTATGTTACACCAAGGATATGAGGGGACTGCTTCTGGGAGAAGATGGTTTGGTGAAGACAGATAAAACAGAACTATTTCATTCCTATTCAAGACTGAAGCTAATGCTCACACAAGCTGTACGCTGCACACCCAGGCTGCAGCGTGCCTAACACCCCACAAAACTATGCAACAAGGCGGCCCTCCCTATCATGTCTTTATCCTGTCTGTCAAGGAGCATGATCACCAAGGTAGAACATAATGAAAGGCAAACTGAAGTTCTAGGTGGGAGAAGAGATGGCTAGAGAGAAGTTAGATGCCTATATTAATGTTTGTAACAATATTAGGCAATACTAATAGCTAACATTTATGGACTAAAATATATCAGAGCCTCTACTAAGCACTTGGCACATGTTATCCCATTTTACCCTGAACTATACTACTGTTGCCACCCATCCAACAGCCATTCTTCCTCTTTCTTTCCAAAACCTTTGTCTTGTTTAGGTGGGCAGCGTGCCCCACCCAAGGGAATAAATCATGATCACCTTACCATCAGTCCTGGCAACGTTACCCCCCATGCCAGCGATTGGTCTAGGAGTAGGCGTGGATCAGATCTGGCCAATGAAAAATAAAGGAAATTCTAAAATTTTCCAGGGTTGACAAATATTTTCCTCCTTGATAAGAAAGAGGCTATAGAAAGGCTTAAAAAGTTATTTTTAGCTCATGTCTTCTATTCCTGCTTTGCAAGTATTGGGTTAAGATGTGATGCTTACTACTGTTGGGGCCTTGTAATGGAGCTGAGGGAAAGCCAAAGGGATCATGGAGACACCAACCCCAAATCTCATCACCTCATCGCTGAGCCAACACTGGCACTGCCTCCCTGGAAACTTTCTGTGCAGCGAGATAATTAAATGTCTTTATTGTTCATGCCATATTAACCGAATATTCTTTTACTTGCACCAAAAATAATTCCTACTGTTCAAATGTTATTGGTTCCTTTAAAAAAAATGAGTTAAATAACTTTCCCAGGGTTACTCAGCAATTCAGTGGAAAGGCCGTGCTTCAGACTAGGTCTGCCTGAGCCTCAGCTTTTCACTTCTGCTTATCCCGCCTGGGGCTCCGTGTAATCTCCAGAGAACTGCATTACAGGGCAATATGCTGGCCCAGTCAGGTAAGAAGAGCTCCGAACAGTGGACAGCTCTACCGGGTATGGAGCGCTCGGTCACTGGGAATGTTCAAGCAAGGACAAAACTGCCATCCATAAAGTGTGTTGGAGAGGAGAGTCAGGCTCAGAATAGGCAGACGTGAGAAAGGCGGATTGCAAGGGAGAGGCAGATGTTCCTTAAATGTGTTCTGGATGAGGACCAAATGGACCCAAAGACGCAATGAAGAAGAATTTACAGCCATGGCCGACCAGGTTTTCACACTGAGACAGTCTCAGGTGTCTGTGCTCAAGCACTGGGTGTGACGGCTCTGCTTCCGGACCACTGAGGGCGATGGTGTGGGGACTGGTGAGGGTCAGGTCTGGGTCTACCTGAGAGTTCTGGCTCTACCATTTCTTACCTGTGAACCTCAGTTTCCTCCTTTCTCAAATGGGAAGGATGGACTTGCCCTACTTCACAGGGCTACCGTGAGAAGTAAATGAGATGATTATATGTTGTGGACCGTTTAGCCAGTTTCAGGAGTTGTAATCCTCACCCCATGGTGGGCTGTGTAAGAGCCCTAGGGACCCACTTCATCTGGGTCTGTTCTGTCACAAGGACGTGACCTACTAAGGAGACAAAGCTTATCTCCCTGGCAGGAGCACTGCTTCTGCCTTACCCATCTCTGGCCCCAATGCTTGGTTGGCAGTCAATGACGGGTAAGACTCCTCATGGGAGGGGCAACCTAAGCCAGACATGACCACTTGGGAGACCTCATGGAAGGACTCGGGGGGCTGCAGCAAAGAGGAGGTGATAGACCCTCGCCCCCCGGCTATTCTGACATAGCCCGAGTCCTCATTTCCATCTGGGAGATGTCTCCTGCTTCCTAATTGACTTAAAGCCTGAAACTGTGGGAGTGAGCGGTGCAGCCCTGTACTGGCCAGGATGGCTCCCTGGGTGATCGGGCATAAGAAAGAATTCCTAAAGTCCTGTGAAACCTGCTTTGCTAAGAGTGCTCTCATTTAAATGATAAGGGTCCGAGGAGGAAATGAGTATGTCTCCCAAAGTTTGGCAACCCCCTTTCCTGACAAACACTGGCTCAGATTAAGCCCTCAGATTTCTTTGACATGTTAAACCTGTATTCTGGTGTATTGGAACCCAATAAAAGCCTAGTGAGGATGGGGCTCTGGGTCATTCTCCTCTGAGAGTTTGGCCACCTTTCCTCCCCAAGCAGTCATGTCTTGGTAGTTTTTATTTTCATCCGTGACGGAGGGATGGGGCTCTGCGGGTGGAGCCCCCCCACATCTGGCACCCAGGACAGGGGCCTCCGCAATTATATACTTCCACAAACATTTGTTGAGGACCTGCTATATGCCTAGACTTCTGCCGAATCCTGATGTCTGTGTAAACTGTAAATAGCTTCCTTTATTTAAAATATTGAATATTATTATTTATTAAAAAAATTGTACAACTGCTTTCTCCTTCCTACCACACCAAAGAGGGGGAAACAGGACCCTGTTTATCTAATTTGAAATAAATTGAGCCCTTATCCAGGAAAATAGAAAAAAATGGCTCCAATGGACCGAGTTTCCAGCAAGACAAATCCCCCAGTGACTTCTCCCTGCCACGGCTCAATAATGGTGTTTGCTATAAATCAGAGAGCTTCTTTATCAAGTGCTGTGGAAGCGCTTGGGACCGATTTAGCCCTAGAGTGAGATTAATCACAAATGCTGCTTTAGAAAGAGTGATGGGTGTGAATAAGAAGGTTCAGTGGAGATCATTTCGATTCACCCCAATTGCTGTAGATAGCTGGAGTTTGCAGAACTAGGGCTTTAAGTTTGTAAACATTTCTCAGTTTGAGAAAAATGATTGTATCCAAGAATGGGTTCCATACCCCTAACAATGGCTGAGAGGGACAGGGGAAGGAGCTAGTGTTTTTTAAAGCAACAGATACTATGCTTACATCATTGCTTTTAATCCCCATAACAACTCCATGGGATGGGTTTGGTTATCCTCGCTTACAGATCAGAAAAGTAAGACCTGCAGCAGAAAAATGACCTGTATGAATAACCAAGTGGTGGAGATGAGACTGAAATGCAGGTCTACACGACTTCAAAACCTTGCCAAGGAGCCTCTTGGGAATTTGACTGTAGCTCAAGGAGGTCGTGAAGAGGCAAATGGATATAGCTCACTGAAACTGCAGTGATGCCCAAAACAGCCTTTCTGGACCCAGCTTTAATGACACTGCTCTATGATGACTTTCTGAAACATCTCACTTTTTTTTCATATGGTAGAGGGTGAATGAACAAATGAAAGTCCCCCAGGCAGAGAAAGGTTCTGTCTACTCTCTGCTCATGCACAGTATGGAAGCCATGGAAGGTGTAAACCAATTTAGACTCCTCCTCAAGAGAACTCACTCTGGGGAGCATGGTCGACTAATGCTCCAGCTGCCTTAGTTTCGGATCCATTGTGACATTTCACTTGGGCTGCTCCCAGCCAATGGCTGAGCACAGAAGGGGTATCAGAGCTGGGCCAGGCCATTTCTGGCTCTCCTGAGGCAACTGTAATGGACAACCTTTGCTTGGAGACTCCCTATTGGCCTAGAACTGTGCTCTAGTCCGAAGCTCTCTCAGCTTAGTCCTTCTTCTTTCCCACTTTTCTTTCATATATGTCATACCTGCATTATGGTTGGAAGGCTGTCCTTGCCTCCTCCTGCCCCGCCTCCTTCATCATTCATACAAATCTCTTGCACATCTAATCCCGTCTTGGTGTCTGCTTCTTGGAGGACTCCAATAGACAGATATAGTGATTCTATTTCCCTAACCCAAGTGTCTGCCACCAGGACAAGAGATCAGTACTGTGATATTGTCATGCAATGAAATAATAACTACAGAGCAATGAAAATGAGCGAATTAGAGTTCTAGGCATCAATATAGATATTTCTCAAAAATATAATGAACAGAACCAAAAAATTTGTGCAGTGATACATACAGGTTGTATTTAATAACATTAATATAAAGTTTGAAAACATGTAAAACAAAGCAATACATCATTTGTAGATATGTACACATGTAATAAAAGCATAATGATACAATAGGGAGTGAAAAGTGCCCAATTCAGGAGTGGGGTTACCACTAGAGAGAAAGGAGGATGCAGTCGGGTCTTCTATTTTAAGCCGGGTGGTGGTACAGATTCATTGTACCTGTGGGTTTTTTTTTAATGCCTGAAGTATTTCATAATAAAACAATCATACATATTAAGTCATGCCCAACAAATTGCCACTTCTGAATGAACATTAAAATGATTCAAAACTGGCTTTGTTGTGGAAAATCTTGGTTCTTTGTTGTCACTTGTGAATAGTTGAGTGTTAGTCTGCTGTGGCTCTTCCTGCACCGAGTAGCAGTTTCTCACTTTTATGCTTGTTTCTACTCTCTTTCGCTCACGGACCGTCACTAGACCAGAAGCTCTAAGAAAGAAGACCCTCACCTTCTCGCTCCTGAACCCCCAGTGGCTATGACAATAGCAGCGCAGTATGTGTTTATGTTTTTTAATAATCAGGAGATGAGAAAACTGGGGACTGGGAAGAGAAAAAGCATGTAGGGCAGATGGCAGGGCAGAAGTAACTATTTTTTTCAATATGGCCAGGAAGGCAGAACTTCTGCCTCTGTCTGAGCACCTCTGCAGGTGGGTGATAAGTCTGCAGTGGGGGGCCGAGGGGCCGAGGGGCCGGGTCAGAGGATCTGACTACCATTGTGCCAGCCTCTTTCACACAAAGCCGCTGACAGCTCACCAAGCTGGTCACCATTTGGCTGCACCTACCCAGAGGAGGGTGCTTTTCTTATTTAAAAAGTTCCCAGTCAGCTAATAGCAGCTCCCCCATCACCAGGGCTTAGAATGTGTGCAAAAGCCCAGTGGAGTGCTTCACACCGTGTCAGCTCATCCTTCAACAAACTCCTGGAATGTCTTGCATGAATCCTTTTGAGTCTGTTTCTGCCTCTGTAACATGAAAGTTTGGGTTCCTGTTCCTCTAAGGTCCACTGCTGCCCTGACATTGAAGGACTTGACAAAGCTGGGTTCTGGGGTCCTACTCAGGTGTGAGGAGCAGAGCAGCCCCACATGGAGTTCAGGATCACACCCACATTCTCTCCTGGGCTAGGGTGAGCCTTGCCCATCACCCCGGTCAGTTCCCTCCTCCTCCAAGGAGCCTGCCTGACCGAGCCTACATCCACCACATTTGCTTGAGATTCAATCACATCATATGTCAACCCCCAGAAAAGCCTTGTGCAAATACCGACCCTGTGCATGCACAACAGCACTCAAACTGATACCTCCTGAGCATATGCACAATGCGGCTAGTGTGACACCTTGAAGGAGACATTGCTGGTTAAAAAAAAAAAGCTCTCCTCCCTGTGCCTGTCCAGCAGCTATGCATTGGTTATCCAGGTGCTCCGCTTCCCCATTTCTGCACCGTGTGCTTCCCTGTGCTCTCCCTGTAGCCCAGGCTCTGTATCTCCTCTCATTTAGTATTCACTCTCATTGATCCCTCTGGCTGTGAACTCAGCTTCTCCCAACTAAACCTTCCTGTCTCTTCCTAGCTTTGGGGCATTCACCCAGAACCTCCCAGACCTGACTCCACAGATGTCCTGTGGGCAGCCAACAGCCTGCCCTGTCTCAGATTCCTGGTCCCTGCTGAGATGCATGGCAAGTGCATGCGTGTACAGACTCAGGTTTGCCTGTGGATTTACACAGGTGGGTCCACCTGGTGGCCACACAGATCCATGTCCCCTGGGCCAAGAGCAGAAACATAGGCATGCATTTGTGCTCATGGGGGCAGACACAGGGCCCACATGCAAGCCCGGTCACATTTTGCGTGCAAGTACCTATGCTCAGATGCAAAGGAACATGAACATGTATTCTCAAGTATGCGAGTGACCTTATGCATTTGAGACTGAGTGTGTGAGGCACATACCCCTCGGTATGTGGATACCAGTGTCTGCAAACATAACACCATGTGTCCTTACATGGAGGCAAAGGGAAGGAAGGCAACCTTGGCCTCCTCTTCCCCAGGGAGTATTCTACCACAGCTCATGGCCTTTTCAAAGACATGGGTTCACACCTTCTCCTTGGGGCCAGCTCTGCCTTCGTCAAGTTGTCTGACCCAGGAATAGAGCCGGAGCTTTGGTCTGGGATTCCCCAGGTGCCTACACAACGGCCCCGTCACCTTCACACTCAGCTATTCCTCTCACCAGCAGCTCTCTGCTCTCAGCAGGGAAGGGGCTAAGGCTTAAGGTAATTAAATCTCTTTTCGCTTCAGCAACATTGATCTGTACAAGGGACATACTCTGACTTCAAAAGAACAAAGCTTTTAATTTCCCCGCTGGAATATGTTGGTGTCAGACTTGTTTCATATGTGAGTCATAAGAGTAAAAATTGCAGCGTGTCTTCAGAGCATGCCTATCAGGCACTTTTGTACCATTTGTTTTAGTGTCACAATAAGTCTATGGGGGTAGGTAGTACATGAATTAGCCCATTTTACAGATGAGGACACTGAGGCTAAAGCAAAACCAACAATATCTGTCACTGACTTCCTACTACACATCAAGCAATGTTCTCAGTACTTTGCATGCTTCAATTTAAAAAAGTCCTTAGGATAGTGAGTCTTCATCCCTGTTTTACGGATGAGAAAACTGAAGCACCATAAGGTCATATTAACAGCCGGAGGTCACATACTAAGTTGTCTGACTTCATCAGGTGCGATATAAAGTTAAAGGGACTTGACACTGGGTATTTGTCTTTTGGGTAAAAATATAAAGCGGTGGTTCTCTGTATTCTGACCACCAGTGACCACACACATGATTTTCCTCCATCGTTGACTCTACCCTTGAAAGATTTTATTCAATGCAGACACTAAGAAACACCCTGTCTCATGCGTTTTTATAAAAATTTCTGAACTTTTGAAAAGAGCTTGGGGGTACCCTGAACCTCCAGAATGTTGCTACTGATTGAGATGCCTTGGGATCCAGGGGATCCAGGCTGGAAACACTTGAGATAGGGAAGAGAAGTTAGTTAAGGTAGTTCCTCAGGTTGACCTGGCTCCAGATCCTGGCTCCACCATTTTCCCCTTCTGTGTTTTTGGGCAAGAAACATACCTGTTAGAGCCTCAGTGTCAGATGGAAACAATAGCACCCATAACTGGAGTCTCACAGGCACAGCAGGGTGATCACGGATGCCCCACAAAGCCTCTGAGTATGGAGAGGTGCGTTTGTAACAGTCAGAAACATGATACGGCTGGCAGGAGCCGTGTATGAAATCAGCTACGTAAATCGTGAACTATACGTCAAAGTTCTATTTGTCCTCAGACAGAGTGGAAATCAGCACATTCCTCATCCAGATAGAAAATAAAAACAGAGAGAAACTAGGAGCACTTTGGAATAGCTCATCCACAGAGAGAGCTCATTCTCTTCACGGGTGCTCTGTGGGGGCGCCCGCCAGACCACCATTGTTTATCCTGGCGTTTGCCTGTCTCTGGGTCCCTTGATGTTCATCTTCTGACTCTGTTCTGCTTGTTTAGAAGTTTAGCTGGGGCTGGTGGTGGTTTTGTCCTTGGTGACTGTGCTTGTGTGCAAATGGCTTCAGAACACCCTGGCTTTCTCCTTGCAGTCCCTGAGCAGCCCTGGCCCTCCAAAGCCTCCGTCTCTTCTCTGTCTCCTCCTTTGCTCTCTCCTTTCTTGCCCATTTTGACTTTTCCTTACTTAGAATTGTTTCAGAAGAATAAGCACAAGTCTCCACCATGTTAGGAGAAACAACGGAGTTCTAATCAATCCTTTTTCATCATAAGCCTCTATTAGCATTGGACATACTGAGCATCCAGCACCAATTATGCACATTTCTTAGTTTACGCATCATATAGTTACTTCTGTGTTAATATTTCACATGTAAGACATACACAAGTGAAGGGTTTTAAGATGGCAATTTTTAAAAAGCAGGAAGTAAAAATACACAAATAATTAAAAAATAATTTATTAATGAGACAAAAATGCTTACTCACACTGAAGTGTTATGTCTTTGAAAACTTTGGTTTAATGCTTTCTGAAATAGGTATTTAAAGGTCTAATCCAAAGTTCAATTTATATTAGAGATGGAATTTAGTTGTGTCTTAGCTGTGAGGGACTACCAACAGCTGGTTTGATCAGAGAAAATGCTGGCAAACTGCAAGCCCTTGTCTTTTTGAGAAAACAACTGCGTATGCCATCTTTATTTTAGACAACTGTTTTAAGTACTCAGTTCTGGGATAACTAGTGAACCTCTGTTTGGTGCAGAAGATTTTTATCACCTTCACCCAATTCTTGTATTTCAGATAACATAATCTGTAAACACACTTAACCGTGCACTTGTCAACGATCATACGCCATCAGCGTTGAAAACCAAAAGCTGGAGGAGGACTCCATGAGTAGCACTTCTGCACAGTGGGCCACTTAAACTTTCCTCGGGATTTCTCACAGAGATAGATGACAGGTAGGCCTGATAGGACTATCAGTGTTCTTCTGTATATTGCATCTTACTATACCTTAACATTTTACTGATTTTAAATCTACACATATAAGTAGAAGGCTACTTTACTTCTGTCCACTGCCCACCCCCCACTCCTCAACATGCCTGAATCGCTGTGCATGCTGTCTGTCAGGTCAACCTCATATTGGTGACCTCTCAGCTAGAGAAGAGTGAGATGCAGGACTTCAGACAGCTGCTTACACAAAGGGAAGGGCACCATATTTTAATAACCTACCTTTGACACCCATCTGATAGGATAATTGGGAATAAATGAAATGGCATGGTAAATACTCAACAAATATTAATTATTTCATTCCCCTTCTCTGGTGTTCAACCTGAGGGCAAGTGAAGGAAAGGGGATGGATTTAGGGAAGGTATTCTGGCCAGAAGTAATACAATGCAATTTTGGAAGTGTTTCTTGGTAGGTGTTTTTAGTGTCTCCCTCTCCAAACACAATGCCCCAGTTAGGAGAAAGTCTTTATGGGCAATAAGGTCACATCCTACTTTAATACTGGTGATGTGCCCTTCCTTCCCTGTCCTATATATATATGCATCTATTCTCCTAATACATCCCACCGGTGCCGGTTTCTTCATCTGATAAGGTCATTCAAGTTCCTGGATGGTGGAGTGATATTTATGTGCCTAGATGTTGTGTTTCTGATGTTGGTCCATCCATCTGTGCATTCTGCTCAAAGGGAGCTCTGAGCACTCAGCCTGGTTCGTGCTTGTGGTAGTTTGACCTATGTCCACAAATTCTTTGATTCTCCTTCTTGTAAGATGAGGAGCTCAATTTCTCTCAGTCCAGTGTGGGCTGGATTTAGTGGCTTGTTTCTTACAAATAGAACGCGGCGGAAGTGATGGTGCATCATTTTTGAGCTTAAATTGTAGATTAAGCTGGATTGCTTCTCTCACTGGCTCTCTCTCCCTGGTGGGTCAGTTGCGCTGGGGAAAACCAGCTTCCATGTCATCGGAACCCTCAGGAAGCCTTGTGTAGAGATGCATGTGGTGAAGATCCAAGATGACCAGCCAATGTCCGGAGAAAAACCAGTCTTCTGCTGATGGCCTGGTGACTAAGTGCTCTTGCAAATTGATTCTCCTGCCCCTGCCAAGCCTTCAGATAATGCAGCCAACAGCTGGACTGCAACCCCATAAGAAACTCTGAGCAAGAGCTACTCAGCAAGCTGCATCCATATTCATGATCCTCAGAAACCACGAGACAAGAAATGTGTGTTGTATTAAGGCACCAAGTTTTAGGTAATTTGTGGCATAGCTATAGATAAATAATATAATGCTCAAACTCCTGGGCCCACTTCTGTATGCCTCACTGATTTTAACTTTTTCCTTCTTGAGTTTCCTTCTTGTTTTTCCAAAACAAATGATTTCTGGATTTACTTCCTATTTGTGGTCCTAAACCACCATGGTTGCTTCTTTTATTTAGAGCTCAGCTTTTTCACTTAATATGGGAACAGCCACCA
Organism: Glossophaga mutica; assembly: GCA_039655065.1. Taxonomy (NCBI): domain Eukaryota; kingdom Metazoa; phylum Chordata; class Mammalia; order Chiroptera; family Phyllostomidae; genus Glossophaga; species Glossophaga mutica. The sequence continues at coordinate 41,168,123 of CM077307.1, read as the reverse complement.
TATGTGTAGCATTTACCCAGTTCCAGGAGTGTGCACACTTACATTATCTTGCCACCGTCTCTATCAGAATATGAAGTGACCGCATGATTACCCCACAGGTTAAAAAATGTGGCCCCCATTAATGTGTAAACTTTGATAGGTCATGCTGCGAGCCATATACTCTACACCACTTTGCTATTGTACCTGTAGCTTTGAGTCTGCTTCCTGTTGCTAACTTGTAGGTTTTGAAGTAGACGAACCTGGGTTCAAATCCTGGCTTTACAACTGACGGGGTCATCACTGTTTCCTCCTGTCTAACATAAGGGAAACAACACCCACCTCCAAAGGTTAAATGAGGGTTAGATGCGAGAATCCATACCAAGATCTGCCTGTCCCACTAGACCAGTGCTGTCCAATAGCACTTTCTGTGATGATGGAAGTGTTTTCTCTCCCTCCAATGTTGTAGCCACCAGCAACACGTGGCTACTGAGCACTTGAAATTGGACTAGTGCTACTAAGGAACCGAATTTTTTATTGCATTTAATTTCAATTAATTTAAATTTAAGTAGCCACCCGTGGCTAGTGAGCACCCTATTGGCCAGCACAGCACCAGACAGTGAGATCCAGGAAGGTGGGGTGTGCCTGATTGGCTCGCTGTGGCATGTTCAGCACTTAGCACACAAAAGGGCCACGTAATTAATTGTTGAGTGAACGAGTGAATGGTGTGCGACTGAATGAGTGATTTGTTGTAAGCATTCAATGCGTAGCACCTGTCAGCTGGGCAGAGCACTGATGTTTGGCAGACTGCTCCTGCCCGTGTGCTTCTTTGTTGCCTTTTCTCCCCACGTCAACAGCAGCCAATTATGCTCTCCTGCAGAAATGTCATTTTAGCCAGCAATTGGACAGAGACTAGATTTCAGGTGACTGGGGGAACAGAGAGAGAAGACCCTTACATCTCTAATGGGCCACAGAGGACATGAAGCCCCCTCTTCATCCCTCCAAGGCTAACTAGAAAGTTTGTCTGTAACGGACATGCTTAAATTAATGATGAGGCTCAGTGACAGGGAGGCCAGAGCAGCCCCCCTAAATGTCACCTTCATTATTTTTCAAGCCAACATGACCAACTGCCTTCCCAGGCAGGTTCCATGTTGTTATTGTTCTGCCTCAGGGTGGAGGGATTTTTTCCCCTAATACCTACAACACCAGTGGTGTAAGTTCAGCGGGGGCAGGAGACGAGATGGCACGGGCTGCTTAATAAGGGGTTTGGCTGTCACTGAGCGGGAGCTATCGTGCAGGCAGGAGGAGGAGGTGGTGGGGTGGCCTGGTGGGACATCCTTCCTGGCTACCTCCCTGTAACGTAGCATCAGTGGTTTCCCTCGCTTCTTCTGCTCTAAATCAATATTCTAATCTGAAACAGGAGGCATGGCTGGGAGCAGTGAGGTCTGGGCTGGGGGTCAGGAGGTACAGGTGGGAGTCTGGACTCCGCTACTACTGGTGTGGGGTGTGGGAGGCCTCCGGCAACTCTCCCTCCACCCCTGGCCTTCAGTTTTCTGCTCTGCAAAGCAGGAGGGGTCCGGACGTGGCACTTCTTAAGACCTCTTTGAGTTCTACGTTTGCATAGCGGCAGAAAGTACGGATTTTGCAGTTACATAAACCACAGTTTGCACCCTGGCTCTGTCTGCTCCCTCTTAACTGTTACTTAGCTTCTCTGAGACAATAATAACAGAACCTCATAGGGACGATGGGAGGATTAAATAGCCCTGACTGTATAGTAGAATTAACTGGGGTGCTTTTAAAAATGACAATGCCAACCTGGCTGGTATGGCTCAGATGGTTGGGCATCGTCCTCTAAATGGAAGGGTCATGGATGCAGTTCCTGGTCAGGGTACATACCTGGGTTGTGGGTTCAGTCCCCTGTTGAGGCACATGAGAGAGGCGCCTCTCACGGAGATGTTTCATCACTCTGTTTCTCCCTTCCTTCCCTTCTCTCTAAAATCAATAAACATGTCCTCAGATGAGGATGAGAATTAATAAATAAATAAAATAAAATTGGCATTGTTCTCAGCCTCATTCCCACAGATGTTTACTTAGTTGTTTGTGGTGAGGTGTAAGTGCTGGGATTTAGAAAATAAGCCTCTTAGGTGCTTCTGAATCACACATAAGACCTAATTTGGGGTGGGGGGGGGGGGTTTACATATATAGCAGGAACTTAGTATTTGATGATTCGATGGATATCTTTAAGATCATTTGTGTCACTATCTTTCCTGAAACCTGGCTGTCTGGCCCAAGTTACACATGCCGAACAACAGCCCCAGGCTTATACAATACAACTCCTCATTGATTCCTTCTACTTCTCCTTCTCCCATCTCCCCGCCCCCTTTCCCAGTCCGGACTCCGACATTGCCTTGGTTCTCCTACTCAAGTCTCCATCCCGCTCCTGCCCTTGGCTGCTCTGCTCTGGACCATCACTCATCATTGTGCTTCTGGGTTCTTTCAGTGGTCTACTGGAATATTCCCCCACTTCCGGTGTTCATTCTCAGATGAATCAGTAAATCGTCATGACTATGTGCATAGACTCTGGTGCCACATTGTCTGGGTTCTGATCTCAGCTAGGCCATTTACTGGCTGTGTAGCCTTGGATGATTTCCTGAACGTCTCTGTGCTCATTCCTTCATCTGCTTACTGGGGACACAAAGATGCCAGTTTTTGTTTGAAATCAGTTCTCTCCTATTTGACCCTCTTACAGTGTTTCTCTGCATTAGGGGAAGGAAAGAAAATTGAGAAATAAAAGTATTGAGCACAACGCTGAATGTTTTCCCTACCTTATGTCATTTCGTCCCCACAAAAGTAAGCAAGGTAGATCTGCCCATTTTGTAGGTGTCAAAACGAGACACAGAAAAATTACTTAACGGCCCAAAGTCATGCAGTGAGCAGAGGCAGGGCCAGGGTCCTGTGCGCACCTGCCTGACTCCAGAGTCTGGGCCGTACGCCTCTGACGGAAAAGGGGCCATCACTTTGGGGACCTCATAGCTCTGGGGGGTGGGCGGTGGTGTGGAGAGGAGGAGGAACGAGGCACCCACCCACCTGCTCAACTGCAGCTTGTGAATCAACTGTCCATCGGTGACAGATATCAAATTAGGGGATAGATTGGTAGCTTTTATTCCTTTGGAGGAAAGACAGTTAGGAGGGAATAGACACTTGAGTAACCAGCCTGAGATGTCCCAGCAAACTCACGAAGAATGAAATATAATAGCATTCATTCCTTCTTTTGTAGCAATACGAAAGATAAACAGCCATTTCCCAAAGAGCCTGGAGTGAACTTGAGTGAACATAAATCAGTAGATATTAAGCTGTGCCGCCTCGCCCGTACACCCATCTCTGAGACACTTCATTCTCTGTTGTACCGAGTTCCATCAGCCAGTGCCTGCCTGCCTCTGCCCAGGGCTTTGACTGCAGAGCCTGCTTTGCCTGTCTAGTGGTGGGCTGTAATCCCAGGGAATCAAGGACCCCTGGAAGCAGCTCTGGGCCCGTGACTGATAGGTTGGTGTTTATCGACCCCAGCTCCTTCATCCCTCTGGTGGGGTACCGGAGATGCACATGATACACTCTCTGAGTTCTCTGGGAGGATTAGGTTGTTGTCCACAGTGGTAGGTGGGTTTTAATGCACCTGTTTATTGGCTGCCTTTCTTCTCCAAGCTCACAACTCCCTACAGGTGTTTTTTGGGATTCCCTCCCCACTAAATGAATTCCTTGTCCACGAGTCTGTATCTCAGGGTGGTTTCTGCAGGGTGCTAGGAGGTGGGGAAACATTAAAAAGACAAGTTATTTTCTAGGAGCTGCTGGCCCAGTGAAGAAGGAGAAAGCGTGCAGTGCAGTGGGGCCGGGACAGGTGACTGCTGGGCTGCGGCCACAGCGCCCAGGGCAGGCTGGTCAGCTCTGCACGTGAGGTGGCGGGGAAGGATAAGAATTTGACTTTTATAGAACAATTCAATATTTGAAGGCAAGAAGAGTGTGTGACTATATATTCTGCCCAAAGTTATGCAGTGAGCAGAGGCAGAGCCAGGGTCCTGTGCACACCTGCCTGACTCCAGAGTCTGAGCTGTACGCCTCTGACGGAAAAGGGGCCATCGCTTTGGGGACCTCACAGCTCTGGGGGGTGGGCGGTGGTGTGGAGAGGAGGAGGAATGAGGCACCTACCCACCTGCTCAACCGCAGCTTGTGAAATATAGTTCCTCTCCTCAGAAGGGAGGACAGCACTTTACTGTCTCAAACTGGGCCTGGAGAATTGCTGTATCTGGGAGGAGATGGAACTGAGGAGTCTCAGAAAGGTCTGTCTGTTCCACGATGACAAAGCTATAGCCTCTTCATCAAGACTTGGGTGAAGAGGGCGGATCCTGCAGTAAGGGGGAGGAGGAGGCAGACACTTGGAAAGCAAGGAGGAGCGCCTCTCTGATGCTGGTTTCCTCTCCTCTCCCTCTCCAGTGCCGGAGCACCTACCTGCCCTTCACAGACGCGTCCCCGCACCCTCCCCCAGCCAGCTCCTGCATCTGTTGGCAAAGCTGTTCAGTGTAGCTGTGGCTGCCTCTGCTCAAGGTGAACTTGGAGTCTGGCGCAGCCACTCCTTCAGGCCTTCTCTGGCATCAGCAGGCCTCCTGGCCTCACGTTTTCCAAGTCCTCCTCTTGCTCAGGCTGATCTGGAAGTAATTTCTGGTCACCAGGCAGGTGGCTGGACAACGTGTCTTAAAACTGAGGCCTCGTGGCAGCCTTCAGGCTGCAGCTGTGCTTTTTAGCTGGGTGCTTGATCTTTAGGGACTGTTGGGTATCATAGTTTATTCGACATAACCATGAATCTATTCGAGAGGCACTTTCGAGGGCCTGCCCTTGCCACAGCCCCTTGCTCGCTGGGCCAGAGGCGGACACATAACCCCAGCCCAGCATTGTGTGGCAGACTTAAAAAGTTGGGCTGAGCCAAGGGGTTTCCTCCTCAAAGTTTGGAACTGGAAGTGTAAAGAGACTGTTGCCAGTATGCAGTAGGCTCTGAAGCAGGCTGGCTGTGTGGACCGCGTGCCGGAATCGGGGCCAGGGCCCGTGCAGGCTGGTGTGCCGCAGAGGGAAGCAGGGCAGGTCTGGAGAGTGGGGCAGGCCCACCGAGAGAGCAGGCACCGCAGGCCCTGCGGGGCGGCGGCGACTCCAGGTCCCCTGAGAACAGCCTCTGCTGACGTCCCTAGCAAAGGGGCTGGGAGGCCTGGGAGGCCTGGGAGGAGCCCTGCTGCTTTTTAGGGTCACTCTTGGTGTTGAAAGCAACCTCCCTGATCCAATCTTTTGTTCATTTTTAAATTGGGTGTTTGTTTCCTTACTGCTGAGATTTGAGACTTTTTTTCTATATTCTAAGTACAAGCCCTTTTTGGTATGTGAATTGCAAATATTTTCTTCCAGCCTTTAGTTTGTCTTTTTTTTTTTTTTTTTTTTTTTTTTTTTTTACTGCCCCCTTTGTTATTAAATGTCTCCATCCTGGTAATTTTTCTTTTCCATAGGTCTGCTTTGATATTACTGTAGCCTCTCTAGCTTTCTTATGATTGGTATTTGTATGGTATGTCTCTTTCCATCTTCTTACTTTAAAAAATATTTTTATTTGGAATCATTTTAGATATTCAGAGGCTTCTCATATATCCTTCACTCAGTTTCCCCTAATGTTAACATCTTAACATTGCTGTGTGCATTTGTCAAAGCTAAGAGATTAACATATACTGTAACGAAGTTACAGACTTTCCTCAAATTCACCACTTTCTCCACCAATGCCTTCATTTTCTGTTCTGGGATCCAGTCCCGCCTTACCTTTAGTCATCTTGTCTCCTTGGTCTCATATTTTCATCTAGTTTGTGACCAAATTCAACCAATTCTATGAGCATCCTGATTACCAATGTTTTGAACTGTGTGTCTGATAGGTTGGCTATTTCTTCATTGCTTGGTTGTATTTTTTCCGGAGCTTTGATCTACTCTTTCATTTGGGCCCTTTTTTTTTTGGGGGGGGGTGGTCTCAGCGCACCTGTTATGTAGTGAGGGGCAGAGCTTTAGGTGTTCACCTGGACCGGGCGACCCATGTCACTGTGTTGTGACGCTATATGTGGGAGATGGGTCTGAGTCGGAACAATGGCACTTGCTCCACTCTCTGCCAGATTTCAGTCACTTCCCCTGCTACCCACAATCAAATTGGGCCTTTCTGGTGCTGATTCCCTGGTGGGTGGGCTTGGGTATGTTCTAACACCCTGTGGGTCTCTCCAATGAGCTCCCCTGTGAGGCTGGGAGTTTCTCCTGCTGCCGCCTCAATGCCCACCAGTGTTTTCAATCAGAGGTTTGAGGCTTTACTTCTCCGTGCCAGGGCCCTGGGTTGTGTGGTCTGTCTTGCTCCCCAGCTGTTCCTCCTGGTTTATGTGCACATGAATGTGGGGCAGCCCGCTCCACCAGTCGCTGTCGCACCGGGTCCACCAGCTGCAGCGTTGTCTGCCCCTGTCCTACAGCCACAGCCTTGCTGGGAGTCCTCTCCGCCCGGCTGCCCGTCTCTGCCCCTCCTACCGGTATGGAAGAGTGTTTCTTCTTTAACTCCTTGCTTGTTGGACTTCTATACAGTTCAATTTTCTGTCGGTTCTGGATTTTTTTTGTTTTGTTTTTAAATTCTTCTTGTCCTTCTTTTGGTTGTGCAAGGAGGCACAGTGTGTCTACCTACACCTCCATCTTGGCCAGAAGTGGAGGGCATTGTTAAGTCACTTAATTAAGCAACCCAGAAACTGTGCATCCCGCAGTCTTCTCATTGTGCAAGACACATTTCCTTTTGCTAGAGTCATTTTTAGTTGAGCTTGCCACCATCACAACTGAAAGAGTCTTTCTTTTTCTCTCATAGCACTTGTCCTGACTTATTTACCTGCTTATTTACACTCTCCCTCACTCACCCATAGGCTCTGTAAACACCTGAGTGGTGTTTCTTTTGCTGACTGTCGTGTCTCCATGGCTACCAGCACAGTGCCCAACCTATCTTCACCCCTCACTTTGCTGTATGAAAGAATGAATTAATACATAAACATATGTAGAAACGAATTGGCATATAACAGAAATGTCTCCTTTTATTTATTTTCCGACACTTAAAAGTTGACCAATTCTCTCCTTAGTCTTCATTTTGACAAATGACTTTGTGCCCGCTTGTTGGTTGGTATATTTCAAAAACAGTTTCAAATTTACTTTGAAATGCACCATTATTTTACCCCCTCAGGAGCAGGTGCTATTCTTTTATTCCTGTTACTGTTCTTTCAGTCTTCATAACAATGAGGCAAAACCCTTCTTTGATTTGTCTTCTTTTGCAGGCTCTAGGAGACTGATCGGTCTTTACTTGTGAATAATCACCAGGAGGGTTTCTTAGCTATGTAGGAACCTGGCTACCTCTCCACTGAGCACTCAGCTCTTAGATGACAGAATGAAGGAAATTTTGTCGCCAACTCCACCCTAATGGGAGGTCCAAAAGAGTTACTAATGACTATCCAAGTAGGGATCAGGGGGCTCACGACTGGAGAGTGATATGGGGGCTTTGGGAAGAACAAATTGGAACAGCCTTGTCATCCTCTCACGAGTATTTTGGGGAAACAAGCTAGCATAGCATTGTGATTTATTTTTATGAAGCATTAGTTTGCCTTGGAGGGCGAAGGTATGGGAGTTTGGAGAGTCAGGGCTTGTAGTGAGAGGCAGAGCTTATGCTCAGCTTTGTCTTATCCATTGACAAGGAACAACAACGATAGCTTTAATAACAACAATAACGTTAATAACAACAACAATAGCATTAATAACTGCAGCCTCAGAGGAGACTGGGGATGGAGTTGGCAGCAAGTCTACATGTTTATCTAGTCCAGGGCTTCTCAAAAGATGTTTTGCAAAGCACAAGTCCCTCAAATGCTCTTTATTAAAAGGATTCATGGTTAAACTGTTTGGAAAACACTGTATGTTCTTCACTCAGTAAATAAAGAAACCTGATTGACTTTGTTTAACCCAGAATTCTGGTGTTTTATTTCACCAAGGAAACCCTTATTTTTGGTAACTAATATTAACATCTGGAAGGAAGACGTTTTAGGAAATGCTGATCTGAGCAAGGGTGGTTACTAGGTATTCCTACATAATGAACATTCTGGGCAATTCATTCTTTTATTCCATGTAATCATTCATTTAGGTGAGAAAGTTCTATTGAGGGACTACTCTGTATAATGTCATGGGCTAGGAGCAAGGGATGCAGATTTGATCAATGCCCGCCTAAAGCTACAATCTAGCGGACAGGACAAAATTAAATAAATTTCCCAATCGATTGCTTAATGACACTGTGATGAGAGCTAGAAAAGAGAAGCACAGGATGTGTATACATTTAAGTAACAGGATAAGAGAGATAGTTTGGAGTGAGAGGAATCAGGGAAACCATGGATCGACTATCTTGGTGTGCCCAGAACTTTGGGTGTCCTGTGATTGGGTAACTTTAATTGATAAAATTGGGACAGTCTTGGGAAAATCAGTATGCTTGCTCACCTAGCTGAATGTGACCTCTGAGGCGCCATCTGAGGATCTTACCATGGCAGAGAGAACGATGGTTGGCTGGAGACCTGATTCCTGGAGTTGCTCTACCCTCTGGGCCTAACTTTCTATCCAAGGGATGAAGACGGCGATGGCTCTTCTGACTTTTTGCAGGTTGTTGGGAATAGCAGGAAGGCCCTGGCCAGGTACAACAGGCTTCCTAAGTGCCAGAGGTACTGTTCCTTCAGGGGACTTGTAATTTATCATTCTCCGAAGGACAGTCCCATTCCTCCAGGAGAGGTTTTTCTGAGGGCATCACGGGCCACATATTCAGATTTCTAAATCCAACACCAAGAGGCATTTCCCCACAGATGCAAGAACAGGAGCTCATATATAGCCTCACCATGGGAGGTATAGATTGGACGGTGGGGAAGCCATCAGGTTGCTGCAGGGAAACACTTGCCTCAGGCCTGAGACAGGCCTGAGCCTAATAGAGTCTTTCTGCTGTCAGGCCCCTGGGCAGGGCAGAGCCCAAGCAAGTGCAGTGACTGCTCTCTGTGCCCCAAAGAACAGGCTCCCACTTGGGCGTGTGCACCTTGGGTGGCTCTCATTACCTGCTGAGGTTTCAGCATCTTCATCTGTAAAGCCAGAATATAATATTTAATTCAAACAGTTTTGGGAAGTCTAAGAATAATGATATTGCCAGAATGTGATGAATTTACCATGCACCAAGAATTGGGCTGTGTGTATACATGTCCATTTGATCCCTACAAGAAAGTAGATTGGAATATTGTTTAAGACACTTGTTAAAGGTAGGGTGACCAACTGTCCTGGTTTGCCTGGGACTGTTCCCATTTTAGCACTGAGAGTCCCCGGTCTTCAGGAACTCTCAGTCCGGGGCAACCAGAGATGATTGGCTATGCTATTGTAGAAGATCACAAAATTAGCAGGATTTGGAGCTTTTACGTATTTGAGGAAGAGGATATTTCTTTAAATTGTTAATACAAATTATAACAATTATTGCTATAATAATTATATTTCATTATATAATAATATAGTAATCATCATTATATCAGCAGCTCTTTCAACATAAACCAAATGCATCTAGCCTTTTAAGAAAACCCCTTTATGTTAATAATGCTCATCAGACAGCAATGCTGCTCACCAGTATTTGTAGTTTTCTTTCTGTGGGCCCCAAATCTTTCATGGTAGGCCTGAACAAATGACTTGTTTTGACCAGTGAAATATGAGTGGCAGTGATATGCATCCCTTTAGGATAGAGATGTGTAAAAACCAGTATGTGATTCTCCATCTTCCTTGCAGTAGATGCTGGTGATACCTCTCCCAGCTCCCCTTTGCTGACTGGTACGTTTGTCTCCAGCTGCTGTGAGATGTGGGGTTCTTATAGCTTACAGCAGCCCCTGCTTAGCAGGTCAAGCAGCGCAAAATCTGAGGGCAGACCATCTGGTTCAACCCATGAATGACTGTGTGGCCCTGGGTGAGTTACTTCACTTCTCAGAGCCTTAGTTTCTTTATCTTTAACAGGAATAACCCCTACCTCATAGTTTTGATATATTAAATGAGTAATGCATGTACGGCTCTTATAATAGTTTGGCACATGGTAAGCAGTGCATTTGGCTATTTTAATTTCTTCTGCTTTACTCTGCCTTTAGTGCAGTATGACAATATATACCAATGATCTAAAGCTGCCACCAGAGATCATTCTGAGTAATGGATGAGGAGCCAAAGTCCAGTGATACCTAACAGTTTTTTCAGTGTCACATGGGGCTTTACTGCTTGAGGTAGAAAAAGAATCAGTACAGGGGAATGATAAAAACTCTAAGCACTTATTATTTGTCAGGAACTGTATTATCTCATTGAATCATCACAGTAGTATCTGGAAATTATTATAATTTCAATTTTACAGACATGTAATCAGAGGCCAGAGAGGTAAAATATAGTTCACAACTAGTAAGTGGTAGAAGAATTAGAAGAAAATAGAAATGTGATAGTTTAGGCTGAACTGTTATTTAGCAACAAGATGATAACTGAGTGTTGCCTATTTTTTCTAAGAGCAGACATGTTTTTTTCACTGGAGTCATG